>JARCFY010000005.1:55786592-57079925 GCA_029233225.1 Lepidodactylus listeri | reverse complement strand
CATAAAGGTAGACTTTAGATTCTGTAAATAAACTTTGTAACCTTATTCAGAGGACTGTCAGGGAGATTAAATAAATAGTTCTTCCATAGATCTCATGGTATCACAGGTCCATATTTTCAAGCCATGACTTTTGATCCATAGGCCATAAAGTATAGTGCTGCAAGACCTGGGGAAGTTTTGCAACTGTTGTACAGATCTAGTGACTCCAAATCCCTTGATTCTTGTTTCTTATCAAATAGCAGTTTTTTTCACTGATTGAATGATCTCTGTAGCACTATTAAAATGTCTAAATGCTCATGGCTTTCAGTATGCTGTGGGCTGTGAAATCACTGGACTGAGCCATATTGTTTTATTGCTTGGAGTATTTGTCTCACCATCATGTTCTCACTCTTATAAGAGTCCTTAAATTTTGCGAATGACTCTGCTTTCACCCTTTTGCCTTTCTCTGCTTTCAGTCTGTGCATGTGATGACGCTGAGGAGCTGGAGAGAAGTAAGTCATGGATGCTTATTAAAATGCTAAGCTTAGGGCTGCCAAGTCCAACTCCGGAAATATCTGAGGACTTTGGGGGTGGAGCCAGGAGACTTTGGGGGTGGAGCCAGGAGAAAGGGAGTGACATCATTTTGTGATGTCACATCCTGTGATGTTGCTTCCACATGCTGACACATGAACTCATGAAGTTTCCTAATACTGAATCAGGCCATTGGTCCATCAAGGTCAGTATTGACTACTCAGACTGGTAGTGGCTCTCCAGGGTCTCAGGCTGAGATCTTTAATGTCACCTATTACCTGATCCTTTTTTAGCTGAAGAGGCTGATACCTCCTGCATGTCAAGCAGATGCTCTATCACTGAGCAACGGCCTTACTGAATCCTTCCTCATCTCGGCAGAATATGAAGCACTAAGTGCTACACAAGTGCTAAATATGATTTTTATATCATAAGAACAGGAGAGAAGCCACAGTGGATCGGGCCAACAGCCCATCCAGTACAACACTCTGTGTCACACAGTGGCCAAAAATACCAGGTGCCCTCAGGAGGTCCAGCAGCAGGGCCAGAACTCCAGAAGCCCTCCCACTGTTGCCCCCCAAGCACCAAGAATGCAGAGCATCACTGCCCCAGACAAAGGGTTCCATTTAGACCTTGTGGCTAATAATAGCCACTGATAGACCTCTGCTGGATGGGGACAGAGAGAGAGAGAGAGGGAGAGAGAGACAGACAGACAGACAGACAGACAGACAGAAAAAAGAAAGAAAGGGGGAGGGGGAGAGAGAAAGAAGGAACAGAGCTTGCAGAGGCCCTTACCCCAGCAACCTTGCAAGCCACATGCAAAAGCAGGCCCTTCAGTACAAACCTCCTTAATCTCTGGGCGGGGGTTTCTCTTGCTGGCTCTGCTCTTAAAGGGGAAATGTCTGGTGAGGCTTTTTACTGCAGGCTCTTCAGACATTTCCCTTTTAAGACAGTTTAGGCCTGGCAGGGAGAGGGCAGGGCAGGCTCCGACGTTTCCCTGCGTTCCTGCTGGCAGCCATTGCCTCCCCGGGTGGCCAATTTTGAAAAAGCGGGGTTAAGCATTAAAAATCGGTGTTTCCCCTGCCCTCCCGGGGGGCTTGGTAAGCCTAGCTAAGCTTTATCACTTGGTAAAAAGAGGGATGCTGTTTCAAGACTAAATTTAAAGGTTATTTTTTGAAAGACCTGTGTTTTGAGTGTAGTGTTTTTCCAATACAACATACTAAATTCTTCTCTAAAGGATGACTATTTATCTGTGTTCTGTTTAAGCATCTTGTTTGTTTGCATTGCAACATGACTACTTCCAGCTGGTTCTGTACAGAGGGGTATAGGTAGACAGATGTCAGGAATTTCCAGAGATGTCAGGAATTGCTAAAGGGAGTGCCATTTGCTCATGAGATTCAGTGTGGTGTAATGGGTTGAGTGCCAGACTAGAATCTGGGGAATCCGGGCTCTAATCTCCACTCTGCCATAGAAGCTTGCTGGGTGACCTTGGGCCAGTCACACAGTCTCAGCATTATCCACCTCACAGGGTTGTTGTGAGGATAAAACGGAGGAGAGGAGAATGGTGTTGTAAGTCACTTTGAGTCCCCATTAAAGAGAAAGGTGGGGTAAAAATGAAGTAAATAAATAATGTGAATTGACAGTGGAGTAGTTCTTTCAGTAATGTGCTTTGTTATAACTTTATTGGAGAATGGCAGTCTGCAACTGTGCTGTAATAGTCACAAGGAGGAAGCTGTATAATCATGTGGGGGTGATTCTGTAGCAGATGCCTGACATGTTTATTGTGTTGCTCTTTTTGAAATCAAAGGCTGATGGTTTTGATTATATAAAATGGACTCTTGGAGCCCCCGTTTTTGAGGGGATGAGTAGCCTGAGGGGTGTGAGTACCTCTGTGAGAAAAGCCAGAGATTCTTTTTCTTAGTTCAAACCAAGCATTCTGGAAGCCAACAAACAAAACAACTCCTATGTTAAATGTTTTATTAGTGTGCACAATTTTCCATATTTCTTCCAGAAACTGATGACTTTTTTTTTTAAAGCGAATAGATCATCTTCTAAAACAAGAATGCCTTAATGAAGCTTTGGCACTTGCTTGGTCCTTCCATGAAGGGAAAGCCAAGGCTGTTGTAGGTAAGTTTACTATGCTGAACCATCCAAATAAATGATCATGTAGGTAATTAAAAAAACCAAACCCCTCCTTTTTATTATGGGGAAAGTGTGCTGATTTGGGCCTGCATTCATGATAGTCCATGAAAGTCCATCTAATGCACTGCCCTCTTTCCTACAGTGACTTGTCAGATGATTTAGGGAAGCTAAAATGGGATTCATAGGAATGTACTACTTCCAAAAGTGGAGATTCCAATTAGCCCCAGTTAGTAGCCTTTAATGGCTCAGTGCTCCATAAATTTGTTTAATCCTTTTTTTAAAACAACTAAACCAGTGGTCATCACTATGTTCCATGGGAACAAATGTCATGAATGTTTTATGCATAACTCCGCTTTCTTCATACCAAGCACAATTTTATAAATGTTTATAACTTTGTGAATCACAATAGAGGTTTATAAAATCAAGTGTAGTGTTGAGAAAGTGGATAGAAATCATTTTTCTATCCTAACCAGGTGTATTTCTGAAGTTTGTAACTACCTGGTTCAGTGTATGAATTTGTCTACCCAATGTGATGTTGTGGTTAGAGTGTCAGATTAGGATCCGAGAGACCCAGGTTCAAATCCCTGCTCTGTCACGGAAACTCGCTGGGTGACCTTGAGCCAGTCACTTTCTCAGGCCGAGGACAGACTGGAGATCTGTCCCGGCACAGCTGCGGGGCCAAAAGCCCCGCGGGAAAAGCTGCCCGGGCTGCCCCATTCACACTGGCTGTGAGGGGCAGCGGCTGCCGGCTGCCTGGGCGAGCCGTGGCTATGCGCAGCCACGGCCGCTGTTCAGACTTCCGGCAGCGTGTGCGACGTGCCTTTGGCGCGTCCACACCTGCTGGAAGCGCTGGGGACATGCGCAGAGATGCCTGGGGACCAGTTCCCAGGCGTCTCCGGCTGAAGTGGCATGCCGGCACCTCGCAGACGGGTGAGTCCGCGCCGGTGACCGGGGACAGCTGTGGCTGTCTGGACGCCCTCTCTGCCTCCACTTCTTTTTTTTTCCTTTTTTTTTTTGTAAAAATTTTTATTTTTCAAAACATTAAAATTATCTTATACAAATCCTTTTTTCTATATTATATAACATTTTGTTCTATTTGTATAATCTTGTTTTTATCTTGTATTGGCGGTTTCCCACCACATCTGAAGCATAACACATTTTCCACTTTATCCAAAATAGTAATACTTATATCTATGTTTATATTTCTGGTAACGGTCATATACCTTAAAAATACTTATATACTAATTCTTACTTTCTATATTCTTATATAATTCTAAAATAAAAAACAACTTCATTATCTAATTATCCTTAATACATTCACATACTCTAATTCTATTGCTTTATGTTATTATAACCATGTATAAATGTAATTTTTCATGTCCCAGTATTTTTCAACATATTCTTTCAAATCTTTCCAATCTTCTAAAAAGGTCTCTGAGTACAGGTCATTTAACTTTCTAGTCCATTTATCCATTTCAGCCATATATAACAATTTTTTCAACCATTCCCACACATCTGGTATTTTTTCATTTTTCCAATTTTGTGCATACACCATTCTTGCTGTTGTTATCATATACCATATTATTGTCCTTTTCTTTACATTTTTCTCTTCTAATTTAAGTCCAAGCAGTAACATTTCAGGCAACTTCTTAAATGTACATTTCAAAAAATTTTCCATTTCTGCATGTATTATAGACCAATAAGTCTTTGCTTTATCACAAGTCCACCACATATGATAAAAAGAACCTTCTTTCTTTTTACATTTCCAACACTTGTTAGACATATTCTGATTAATATTTGCAATTTTTTTGGTGTCATATACCATCTGTACATCATTTTAAAACAATTTTCTTTTAAGTTATAACATGTAGATATACCCATAGCATTTTTCCATAAAAATTCCCAAGATTCCATTTCAATGTCTTTGTTAAAGTTTATCGCCCATTTTACCATTTGTTCTTTTACCATTTCATCAGCGTTAAACCATTTTAACAAAATTTTATACATTTTAGAGATCATTTTTTCCCCACCTTCCTCCCAAACTTGTTCTATTTCATTATTTTTTTCTCTAAAACCGGATTTTTTATCACTTCTATACATGTCATATATTTGTCTATATCTTAACCAACCGTAATCAAAGTCCATCTGATGCTGCTCCTTCAATATAAAGTCTTTACCATGTCTTGTTAATAAGTCTCTATACTTCAACCAATCTTGTCCTTTGTGACGTGATACTGGATTTAAAGCTTCTGCGGGTACAATCCACATAGGTATCTCTTCTGGAAAAAGTTTTTATATCTTGTCCATGTATCGATTAATGTTCTTCTCAAATAATGATGCTTAAACATATTATCCATTTTTGTTTTACCCAAACCTACAGTCATGACCTTCCAGGGACAATAACTTTCTATCTTGTAACATAGTCCATGTCCCTACCCAAGTCAAACATACTGCATCATGATATAGCCTTAAGTTTGGTAACTGGAACCCACCTCTCTCTTTAGCATCACACATTATTTTCATCTTAATTCTTGGTTTTTTCCCTCCCCACACAAACTTAGTCAATTCCTTCTGCCAGCATTTGAATGTTTTTACATCTTTCACAATCGGAATAGTTTGAAACAGAAACATTATTCTTGGTAGCACATTCATTTTAACCACTGCAATTCTACCCAACAGTGACAAATTTAATACATTCCACCTTTTAATATCTTGCATAATTTGCTGCCATAGTTTCTCATAATTATTCTTATACAAATCAATATTTTTCATTGTTAGGTTTACACCTAGATATTTTGTCTTTTTCACCACTTCACATTCTATAAGATTTTGTAATTCAATTTGCTTCTTATTTGACATATTTTTACACATCACTTTCGATTTGTTCTTATTTACATAAAACCCAGCCAAATCACCAAACTCTCTTACTCTCTGCAACAAATATGGTAGTGTAGTCATAGGGTCTTCGGCTATAAACATCACGTCGTCTGCAAAGGCTCTATATTTAAAAGAAAAACCTTTTATTGTTAAGCCTTTCATTTCTTTATCTTCTTTCAGATTTAGTAGCAAAACTTCCAAAATCCAAATAAATAGCAACGGCGAAAGTGGGCATCCTTGTCGTGTTCCTTTTTCAACTTTAAAGTAATCCGTTTTTTCAGTATTAATTATTAAAGAGGATTTCTGTTCACTATATATTGACTTAATAAGATTAAGCATATAGTCTCCAATTTCAAGATGTTCCAGCACTTCAAACATAAAATCCCAATTTAAATTGTCAAACGCTTTCTCCGCGTCTAAAAAAAGAAAGCCCACTTCCTTCTCCGGATGTTTATCATAATACTCTATAGCATCCACTACTACTCTTAAGTTGTCTCTTATTTGGCGATTAGGTAAAAATCCTGCTTGTTCAGTCTGTATAGTCTCTTTAAGATGTTCCTTAAGCCTATCAGCTATAATCTTGGCAAAAATCTTATACTCATTGTTTAACAAAGAAATTGGTCTATAATTTTTAACATCGGTTAAATCTTGACTTTCTTTCGGAATGAGTGAGATAGTTGCTTCTTTCCAAGTCTCCGGGACCTCACCTGTCACTCCTATGTCATTCATTAATAGCAATAACACTGGTGAGATCGATTCCTGTAGCGATTTATAAAACTTAGCTGTAAATCCGTCTGATCCAGGTGCTTTCCCTAGTTTTGAGTCATTTATTGCATTTTTAATCTCTTGTAGTGATATTGGGCTGTTAAGTAGTTCTTTGATTTTCTCTGTTGGTTTTGGTAATTTTAATGACTGTAGGTATTCTTTAATCCTTTTTCTGTCTTTATTTTCCTTCTTAAAAAGCTTTGCGTAGTATTTATAAAATTCTCTTTTTATTCCCTTATTGTCTATTATCTCAATATTGTCCCGTATCACTTTAGTAATAAATTTATTTTCACGTTTTTTCTTTAATTGCCATGCTAAATACTTTCCAGGTTTGTTTGCACCTTCAAATGCTTTTTGTTGCAATTTTTTCAGGTTCCAGTAAGTCTCTTGATTCAAAATAGCTTTTGCTTGGTCTTGTAACATCCAAATTTCCTTTTGCAGTCTCTTTTTTCCTGGTCTGTTCTTCAGTTCCTTTTCTTTTACTTTAATGGCTTGCACAATGTTTTCATATTGTTCTCTTTTCTTTTTATTGTCTTTAGCATTCAGTGATATCAATAATCCTCTCATCACTGCTTTGTATGCATCCCACACAGTTTGAATTTTTACTTCTTTTTGTATGTTCGCTTGGAAATATAAATCTGTCTCTTCCTGTAATTTTTTAACTATTTCTTGGTTGTCTAATAAGTCTTCATTTATTCTCCATCTCCCTTGTCTTTTTGTCTGCCCAGAGGTCCATAGACAAGGATTATGGTCTGAGATTATTGTAGGTAGAATTTCAACTTTTTTTGTCTTAAGTGTTAAATTAGTAGACATCCAGATCATGTCAATTCTTGAATGTGAATCATGTCTGTTGGAGTAAAAAGTATAGTCTTTCCCTTGTGGGTTAACCTTCCTCCAAATATCCTCCAGCTTTTCCTGTTTTATCAATTCAAAAAATTTTTTGGGAAGTTTCCCTAGTGTGTCGTCTTTTCTTTTTGAGCGCCTATCTATTTTATTATTCACAGTCCCATTAAAATCTCCCAACATCATGATTTGATCATAGTTTACACTGTCCAGTTCCGTTTGTAGTTCTTTAAAAAAAATTCTTTAGCTCCGTTGGGGGCGTAGATATTCACAATCAAAGTCTTC
This sequence comes from Lepidodactylus listeri, assembly GCA_029233225.1. NCBI lineage: Eukaryota > Metazoa > Chordata > Lepidosauria > Squamata > Gekkonidae > Lepidodactylus > Lepidodactylus listeri. The sequence continues at coordinate 57,072,506 of JARCFY010000005.1, read as the reverse complement.
TGTCCATGTAAAAAAATTTCAATAGCTAAGTATCTTCCTTCTTTATCTTTAAATATTAGTTTGGGTTCCAAGTCTTTTTTAACATAAGTTACAACTCCATTCTTTTTATTACTTGCCAATGAAAAAAATTCTTCTCCCAACTTTTTTCTTATTATTTGTAGTCTTGTTTCTTAAGATGGGCCTCTTGTATACAAATTATACTGCATTTTTGTTTTTCCAGCCAGTGACCTACCATTCTACGTTTTTGGGGTGAATTAAGTCCATTTACATTCCATGAAAGTACTTTATAATCCATCTTGTTGTAGTCTTAAATATCACCAAATTCTTCCTTGTTCTCACCAACAAAAGCGTACATTTCTGCTGAATTTTTAATCACTATTCTGTTGTTACCATAATAAAAACTCAGTCCTTGTGGTATTTCCCAACGAAACCTTATTTTTTTCTCTTTCAGTTTGTCTGTCAGACGCTTGAATTTTTTCCTGTCTTGCAAAATTGCTCTGGGCAGTTCTTTCATTACGATAACTTTCTTTCCACCTATTTCAAAGGAGTCTGTAAAGCATTTCTTGTAGATTTGTTCTTTTGTCCTCTTCATTGTAAATTGAACAACCACGTCCCTTGGTATATTTTTGTCTCTTGCGTACGTAGAATTGACTCTGTAAACAAGATCCATATGTTCTTTAACAGCTTCCTCCTCCTCTTGTAAAAAATCTGCTAATGCTTCTTGCATTCTTGTAAAAATATCTTCACCTAATTTTTCCTCTATACCTCTAAATCTCAGATGGTTTTGCATGTCTCTATAGTGCATCATCTTTTCCATTCTGTCAGTATCCTTTATTGTTTTTTGAGTATTTTCTTCCAGTTCTTTTACTTTGGTTTCTATGTCTTGTGTTCTAGTGGTTAACTTTTGTAATTCAGATTTTAAATCTATAAAATTTTTATCTGCTTGTGCAGCTATGGCATTTATTTTAATATTTACTTCTCCAATTGCACTTGCCATTTTTGCATTTACCTCCCCTATTGCATCCAGCATTTTTTTTCCATTGCTTCCATAACAGCTAACAGTTCTCTCTCTTTTTTTGCTGCCATTGTAGGGGAGGACCATGTAGCTGCTCTCGATCTTAGTCCGCGGTCCGTCTTGTCACTTTAAAAAAGATCGATTTTTCCCTTGTTTTCCAAATCAGTCACCAATTAGTGTATTCAGACAAGCATGTCTTGCCAGTTCAAATTCCACTGGTTTTAGCCTTCTAAGTTATGTAGTTTTTGAGATATTAATGTTTGAAAATTTTATAAATCCAAAATGGCGGGCGCAACTCTTCTATGGTTCGTGTCAAAGGTTACAGTCTATTTACCTTGCTTCTGGCTTGCCGTAGTTTCCTTTTTGTCCCTTCCTCTTGCTTACTTGTCTGCTCTCCGCACGTCACTTCCTGTTGTAGTTCTTTTGGTCCGGCAGTTTTTACAGTCCCCTTTGCTCTCTTCCGGTTCTTCTCCTTTTCCCTTCTTGTCTGCTCCTCAAGCCGTCACTTCCTGTCTCAATCCTCACAGCTTGGTCTCGCGATGCTTGGTTCCCTCCTCCCCTCTTTGTCTCGCGATGCTTGGCTCCCCCTCCCGACTCTTCTTAACCGCAGGAATGTTAAACAACTTGTTTTTTTGGCTTTTTAAGTTCAAATTCAGCTTTTTAACGTTTCAAAACTGCACTCATCCAATCTGCAACAGTCTATTGCTTCACCCGATCTGCTTTTCGTCTTTCAAAACGCGGTAATGGTAAGGCAAAAACTTTTTTCCCGTTACCTTATGTTGTTACTTCACTTCAGATGTGGTCCCAACGTTTAAACTTTGTCTTCTTTGTTAAGGAATCAGGGGAATTGGAGGTTTTATGCTGATTGAATCAGCTCAGCTCGGCTCCTTAGAGATACTTGCAGGAATCTTCTTCGGCTGCAGTGCTCAAGGTGTTGTAAAAGTCTCCTCCGAGACTTTTCCTTCACCGAGCTTGCTCAAACCTGGATTATATTGCTTGCTAGTCCTCACACTACCTGTGTGAGGTTGCGTCAGGTGGATTTGTCCACCCAAGCTGTCAAGAAGAGCCGCTGTCCGCCTTGCGCACTTGCAAAGCGTGTCAGACCTCCATTCCTCTGACCGGAAACCCCTCTGCCTCCACTTCTAAAGCGGAGGCAGGGCGCTCCAGAAGCCCAGTCTGTCCTCGGCCTCAGCCTAACCTATCCCACAGGGCTGTTGTGAGGATTAAATAGAGGAGGAGAGAACAATGTACCTGAGCTCCTTGAATCAATGTCATATTTTTGTGATGTAGAATGTAAAATTAGATTCTGTATGCGTGTAGTCAGTGTTGAGGCTAACTAGGCTACTTTTGTAGACATGAACAAAACAGTATGCTTTTTGATAGATTTAATTTTTTTAAATCAAAATGTTTTTCTGATTTTAGTTAATCTCTTTTGTTGAAACCATGGACATTAATTACAGTGCCCTGCCCTGAGTTGATTTTTGAGGCTTTAGAGAGCTGTGCAAACTCTAGGCTACATGTTCTCAGGGTGTGCCTCAGGGAAACTCCAGATCTCCAGGAGCAAGCAGTGGAGCTTTGCACTCTTGTTGGTTGCTTGAAAGAACTCTTAGTACTTAGGAATTTCAGAATGCAAAAATAAACTGAAGGAAAGGAGATGTGAGCACAGGCTAATCCTGGGCAAAACAGCTTCAGAGAATATTAAATCACTGAAATCTAAAATCTTAATTTAAATCTGAAGTGGAAATCTTACATAGCACTTGTTTTTCAGGTCTTTGACTGTACAGTCAGGGAAAAGTGATTACAAACGTTTAGAAATAAATATAACTGTAATAGTATCTTGAAGACTAGCAAGATTTTATTTCAGTATAAGCTTTCATAACCTTGAGCCGCTTCTTCAGCATCTGGTGAAAGTGACAAAGGGAAACTATCATAGATGTTGACATATATGAGACTGGGCAGTGAGTTTGTCTGGAGATTTGGAGTGTTATCTCAATAATGATGACATCCAGATACATCTCTCACTGGGTTGAATTTAGGCTAAACTGCTACTTTTCACTGAATCTGCCTTCTACCACAAACCCCAAACTTGTCATTCCTCAGGGTCTGCTATCTGCACAGAAGCAGTGTTCTGGAGATCAGTGGGCCTCTGAGGGGGGGAGGCAGATAAAATTCTGTTCTGCCACCTGTAAATTCCAGTCTGGATACAACTCTTTCATATGTTCCCAAGACCTTTTAATCGTTACAGTGTAGCCTTTATAGTCACTTATTAAGAACATTTATATGCCACTTCTCCATAGAGTGGCTTAGGACAGATTTTAAAGTTAAACAGTACAATAAATTTTTTAAAAAAACCTTAAAAGTATCAATAATAAACAGCCATTGGAACAAACCATACAACCAGTTGTTAAGAGTAAGCCAGAGAATAAAACTGCATTAAAAGGATATTTCATAAAAACAGCCCTCAGGCTAGAAGCAGACCATAGAAACAGCTAAAACTAGTGTCTTCTACTGACAGTGCTGCAAATGCTGCTTTCAGGTTTGTACATGAAATGTATCATCAGTGCATATTGTAATGCTGCTGTGAATAGGGGCTGCTCTAAAGTATTTTTAAACTTGTTTTAACACGCCATTACGTGACTTTATGGAAAGTAGTGTGAACAGCAAAATTGTTATGAGCCACAGGAAGAGAAAATTATTTTCATTTGCCGGTTATGAGAGGGAAGTGGCTGTCTGATTTTTATTTTACTTTTATTTTTATTATAACAGGTTTGTCTGGAGATGAGCACAAACGAAAGACAGTTGTTGCTGACAGAGTGAGTCTTATTCCTCCAGCATCTTGTTTTTCAGTTGCAGGATTACTGTCTCCAGAGCTATTTTTGGGCCGGAACACATTGGAACAGTGTTCCGGCTGGCATCTGGTCTGCCCCTCCCCTCCCTGCCGGCGGGAAAGGGCCCTGCACGACTGGTTTCCGCGTGGAGATCAGGCGTCTGGCACCTTTCAGCTCCTGGTAAGTGCTGGTCTGGCAGAGCCGCCCCCCCCCCCCCCGTGTGCCATTTGGCATACGAGCTGGGAGAGGCGGGGGGGGGGATGCAGAGAGGCATTTAAAGCAGGATATACAATGAGGATGCTCTATTAGACAATATGTTAATAACTCAGTCAAAATCTGCACCGTGGTATCAAAGGATAAAGAAAAATCATTTAAGAGCACCCTACTTGACAGATATCACAGTACACAGTCTAAGAGCAGCATTCACCGCACTGTGCTTTCAGCCTATGGCCACTGAAGTGCTGTCCTGAAGGTATTGTAATATACCACAGGAACAATGCATTTGTGTATGCGGAATCTCTGTGGAAGATTTATTTCATTATATAATGATTTGCCCTTTATACTTAAACCTCAGAAGCAGATTCCTATCTGGAATTTTAAGCCAAGTGTACAATTTATCTGACAGTGAAACGCTGATATTTCTCTTGTTGGATATGAATCCTTTGGTCTCACACAAGGTAGCACTCTTTGCACTTGCAGCTAGGAAAGTTAGATCCAAGGCGGCCCTTAGAAATGTTTTATAATGAGTTATAAAGTACCGATACCATGTTTTACAATTCCAAATTGTTGTAATTTTGACATTTTAGTTGTATAATTGCGTTTTATTCTGAATGCAATGTTTTAAATCATAAGTATTTTTTGAATGCAGTTTTGTGTTGTAACAGCCAGTGGCCATATACAATAAATCAATCTTACTATCTTACAATCTTACTACTGTTACCCTCTCTCCACCATAGATGGTTGAAATCCTTATTCAGTATGCTGATCGAACTATGAAGAAATGTCCTGACCAGGGTAAAATCCAAGTGATGGAACAGTACTTCCAGGTACAGTATTTTGGAGCAGTTTTTTTTAATTATTTTTAAGAAGAAGAAGAGATTGGATTTATACCCCGCCCTTCACTCACTTGGAGTCTCAGAGCGGCTTACAAACTCCTTTCCCTTCCCCTCCCCACAACAGACACCCTGTGAGGTGGGTGGGGCTGAGAGAGCTCTGAGACAACTGTCCTTGAGAGAACAGCTGGTACAGAGCTATGGCTTGCCCAAGGTCATCCAGCAGGTGCAAGTGGAGGAGTGGGGAATCAAACCCGGCTCTCCCAGATTAGAGTCCACACACTTAAGCACTACACCAAACTGGCTTTAAAGAGATAGTTCTTTCTCTGCTTACAGGTCAGCGAAAAGCAACTACAATTTATGAACAATTTCAACATAAATTCAAACTACAGTATTGAAATGTTCCTACTCTGCCTAAATTGCTATCACCTCATAACAGTGGCTGGGTGAGTGGTGAGATGTAATCTGAGTAGAAGAAAGGCAATGGAAAGCCCCAGCAGTCTGTCTGTCTGGTGACAGTGTCCAAGGAATAATGCTTTCCTAATTTCCTGAACTCCTTTATCCTTTCAATATAAGATTCATTTTGCTGCTTTTCCTGATAGTTGCTGCAGCAGTGATAGACACCTAATTGTACTTTCAGATTGTTATTTTTTTTCTGTGTTCTCCTTCCACAGGATATGGTTCCTGTCATTGTTGACTACTGCCTTCTGCTTCAGCGAATGTAAGTGGGAGCTTGAAAGTGTGCCTATTGAATTCAAGGAGCTTGCCATCTGTACTGACTGCATGAAGGCAGCAAGCTATTCCAGTCCTGTAGGCTGCCTTAATGACAAACAGCAGGTGTTCCAGAAGAAATGTTAGACTTGATAGCTCACAATTATGGAATAATTGGGTGTAGGTGAAACCTTTCTGTATATTACCTGTCCTGAATCACAGCGCTGCCTATTCAATAGTTTAATTGCAAAACAGCAGGCGATTAAATGGATGTTCCTCTAAAGTCTCACCTTTTTAGAGTTTGGGTCTGAATGCAGAAAATCTTGTTCCATGGTGGTTTGTTTAGAAGTGAATGATAGCTAACTAAGTCAAGTTATGGATGTTCAGTAATATCCCTCTTAACATCTTGTCATCCTCTCCCTTTTAGGGATCTGTTGTTTAGTCAGATGTATGACAAGATGAGCGAAAATTCTGTGGCAAAAGGTGTCTTTCTGGAATGTCTTGAGCCATACATTTTAAATGATAAATTGGTGGGAATCACAGCTCAAATTATGAAAGATCTGCTGCTTCACTTTCAAGATAAAAATTTAATGGCAAACATGGAGGCTTGCATTGTACATATGGACATCACCAGCTTAGACATACAGCAGGTGAGATCAGTATCCTGCACACTTCAAAACTGTTGTGAGTGTCTCATTCTGCTTGTGCTCCTTAACTACTGCATTTCAGTATATTATAAGTTATATACGGCATTGTGCTAAATGGTTTAAATATCCCCCTTTACCATTCTCAAAGAATTGGTAAAGAAATCATCTTTAGTAATCCAGCCTCCGTTATTTGTTTTAATCCCAGTTCTTACGGAGTCCAGTATGAAACTCCTAAAAATCCACAAGCATATACAAATGCTTGTGTTCAGAAACTTGGACTGCTATGCAAGCTGACTCTTCCTGCACCAAAGAAACCAGTTTCAGCTCTGGGTATACGTAATGCTGAATAGGGATGGATATAAACCAAAGAATTCCAGTTCGGTTCAGTTCAGGGAGGAAGCCCCGGGGGGGGGGGGGGGGGGATCAGTGAAATGGCTGCCTGCCATTTAAACATAACAGAGGGGTGAGTGTACCTGTCTGCGATCCCTTTAGCTCCCCCTCACTTGGAAACAGGGGGAAGCAAAATGGATGGGTTTAATGGCTTATAGAAAAATAAACACAATCCAACCGTAAGCAGAACAATCATTCAGAATTTACAATCCATTATATTTAAACCTGTATTTTTAAACCTGTATACAAAAAATCTTGTCACATTCAGAAATCCTTGTTATACTCAGAAATACATTCAGAGACAAAGGCTCTAGATTCTGCTCTTCGTTTCGTATCCTTCTTCAGACAACAACTACAAAGAGAGTTTTAAATAAGTACAAACAGTAGAATAATAGTCTGCAACTTACACAAAGACCATAGAAAGAAGGGAAAAAGCCTAATTGGTACCTAGTACTGAAAGATTCCTCACGTGTAAAATGAAGCCTCAGTTAGCAATTCTCCCTGATGTCTGGGGCATTCTCTTGTAAGTACAATTCCTACAGGAGAACATAAAAACAAAGAAAACTGCCACTACATGTACTTATATAGACTGTATAAAATAATTTTTTATAATGAAAGCACTCACATGGAAGGTCTTAAATTCCAACCTGACGGGCAACCAGTCATTAATATCTGGAACTAATCTCAATAGCCGGCATGCCTTAAGGTATACTTGAGTGGTGCCCTTATATGTGCTCCTGCAGAATCTACACTTAAAGGGACAGCACCTACCATTAAACAAACCCAAGGAGTTGTACAAAAAAGAATAGGCGGGTCCACCTGTTCGCTGTTAGGTTTAAATGGCCTGAACAGTTGAACTGAATTGGGCAAAAGTTCAGTAAATGTTTGGGGGCTCTGAACTAGGTCAAGTTTGTGCTGAATTTTGACTCGTGACCTGGTTTATGCTCATCCCTAGTGCTGTATGTTTTCACTCTGAAGCTTTCCATTTATCATATTTCACACATCTATAAATCTCAACACTTCTTTTTATTGTTAGGTTGTCCTCATGTGTTGGGAAAATCACCTGTATGATGCCATGATCTATGTCTACAACAGTGGAATGAATGATTTTATTACTCCCATGGAGGTATGTGCCAAATATCTGGAGTACTGACCAGATTTGAACTAATCTTTTACAGTCATTGTGATCTGCCACTCTGTAGAATCTGAATCTTTAAATTCTACCTACTTTTAGAATGGAATGGTCCAGTTTTATTCTTCCTCTTTAATTGTAATTGAGATCTCTTCCCTGGAAACTAAGTAATAAGTGAATGGGCCTTTGGAGAATATGGAGTTATGCTTGCTTGGATTTGATCTATTACCAGTTCTCTCTTCGTGAGATTAATCAATGCTGTGTGGGAGCAGATATCATTGCATGTTTTGCTTCTGGTATTGAGGCAGATTATATGACCATGAGATATAAAAATGGTATGACTCAACAAATGCTGCAGTTTCAGCCTGCACAGGAGGCAAGGTCAACTTTTAATTTGTGTTGTTTTAAGAGAAAATAACCTGAAAGTAATGATGCATTCATAATGATAAATACCATCCACATAATTTTGTTGACACTTGTTAGGCAGCTTACAAACCTTTTATCCCTAAAACATAATTATTGCCGAAGTTCATTATTTCTATCTAGTTAGAAAATAAACAGCATATGGGTTGTTTGTGTGATAATGTCACCTTAATTAGTCATCAGCGTGCTTTTTATTCTAGTGAACCATCAAAATAATAAGTTTTCTTGTGTGGGAATATGTTTTGTTCTTTGGCTAATATGGACATTAAGTACCTGTGGGAGTGAATGGACTGTTTGACCACCAGTTATCTGTCCCAATTAATGGTAAAAACTTTCTAAAGGACACTGCTAAATATTGTGGAATTGGTATAATTCAGTGTTGTAGTGAACTCTGACAGTTTTATGTGCCTAACAACATAAGGGCTGCTTAACTGAAGACAAATTTCCTATAAAGGAATAATTTCTGTGTTGCAAAGTTCATGTATACCATATGTCACATACAATGACCATACCTATTTATTTGCACACATATGTATTCTGGAAGGAGCTATGCAGATGGTGGGGTTACAGTTTTTATTAAGGATAATTTGGTTTTTCAAGCTTGGCCTATCAGTGATACTGTCCGATGCTCACTATTGTGATTGTTTATCCTTCCCCTGTCCTCAGTGGTTCCTGTGCTGGTCCTTGCGTTTTAATAGCCAGATTGGTAATGTGTCCAGAGAGGCAACAATGTATAACAGAAAAACTGCCCCCTTCCCTTTCTGTATAGCCACTAAGGCTAGGGAGTCAAAATATTGGTAAAGGGAGAAACTAATCCCATACTGGGCTACCTCTAGGGGGGGAGGAGACTTGGAAACATCTCTGCCAGCAGCATAAGATCTAAGCTGTGCTTCTATTTCCCTTCTTGTTACAGGTGTTTAAGCCTTGAAGTAGCCAGAGGTGCAAGCCTTTGGAACAAGCTGAAGGGCAAGAGTCAAAGGGCTCTTGGCTCGTAGCCCTGTGGCTCTGAATGAGCTCGGCCAGTGAATCAAGGATTAGCCTAGGATGTGGGGTTTTTTTCTGTTTGTTTCAATTGTATTTGTGTACTTTTCAAGCCACTTTGGGTCCCTATTTGGAAGAAAAGTGGGGTAAAGTGACAAATAAATGGGCTGCTGCTGAGCCAGTGAAGAAATGAAGGCAGAGTTGGCTGCAGGAAAGTTGTTTCATGTGATGGCCTGAATGTTCTATAACTTGTTTCCCAGATGGAAACAGTGTCTCATGTATGAAAATTTACCATTTGCTTGTGTGAAATGGCCTTGAACCACAAAGGAGAAAAAAACCAAGTAATGTCCTTCACCCCATCATGCCCAAAGTAACTTGCAAACTTTGTAATAAAACTGACCCAGGCATAAGGACCTTCTTCCGCTAACTTTTGCCTGTACTTTAACCATTTGACAGCTTTTTTTTTGGTCTGGCTTCTTTTTTGAAGGCTTTCTATGTTGTTACTGCTAAACCATTAAGATGTGTGTGCATGGTCTGCAAAATCATTAAACATAACAAAGGAAACAACTGGGTTAATTTTCTGTTTCTTCCCTTCCCCGTTCTTTCAATCTTGTTCCAGAAATTATTCAAGGTCATTGCTCCTCCCCTTGCTGCTGGCAAGTCTCTCTCAGGTACAGGATATCTGTTAAGCACTTTTTCATTGAATAATTTATGTTAATACTAATGTTCTGAGTTCGTTTTGGAGTGTTGTTTGCTCTGTTACCTGTTAACTGGGACAGTGAGTGATAGTGGTTTTTCTTTTTTCTTATGCTCAGTCCATTCTCTGTCATCATATGCTCACTGATAATTTACTTTTTAAATTCCACATGAGAGGATTTGTATATGAAACTGGTTTTCATGTACATACTGTGTGAAACTAGCATGTAGTTTGTCATGAACACAGATCCTGAATGCATGTTATTCATAACAGCGGCTATGGCTTCCCCTTTTGTGTGCATATGAGATTACTGTATGTAGGAAAATGTCCCCACAAGCACCTGTTTCTACTACTGGGTTTGTGGAGTTTAGTCACCTATCCTCAATGAAGAGTTACCTTTCCGACTGTATTCCATCCCCTCAAACAGAATTTGTTCTGATTGCCATCAGCAAGTGAGAAACTAGATGTGTATTTGTCTGGTAATTTGCAACCATAATCCTCTCTTCCTGTCTTTTAAGAGGCTGTTTTTTTTCAAATTCAGAATCACTTTTGTACTGCAGACCACCTTGAATGTAGGGGGAAATCTTGGAAGTCTCATTTTTAAACTTATTCAGAGCTAAGCAGTTATCTTGGTAAGCATGAGCCAAGTTAGGCTTTATACATAAGTACAAAATAACACCAATTTCAGAAAAAGAGAACTTTAATTTTTTTCTAGAATAAGCAGTCATTGGGTACAAAAAACAAAAGCATACAATTGAGCAAATAGTGACAAACATAATCTGAGCAAAGGAGAATAGAAGTGTTCTACACAGATCCTCTGCCCCTAGACATAATGAGGTTGGTAGACTAAACATCTTAACATTTTTCAGACTACTTGTTCAGGCTTTCTTCATTTTCCCCTCCACAATCCTGTTGGCCTTCACTTCTCCTTGAGGTCTCACTTGCCTCTACCCTTTGCTGCTCTAATCATCTGTATCTCTTAGAGCCTGTCTATACAGCCCATAGACTATTTCCCCTGTTACTGAGCGGAAAATTACCAGCAAAAGGAAGAAAAAAATCCTAGAAAATTCTAGCAGTCTCAGTTGCTTACATGTAGCTTCACAGTTATCTGGCCAGAATCTTTTGTTTTCTGGGCTACCTCCATGAACATATGAATCAACATCTTGCTAATTTTGCAAAGCAGACTTGGAAGGAATTAAGAAGAGAAAAAGGCTAGGTCAAATTTGGACTACCTCACAAGGTAGTCTTTTGTTATCTTTTGAACATTTTCAGAGTGCAAATACAACATCTAACAGCCATCACTGTGTAGAAGAGCATCAGTCTAGGATCTGGAAAAATCCAGGTTCAGATTCCCATTTGGTCATGGAAGCTTGCTGGATGACCTTGGGCCACTGACAAACTCTCAGCTTAGTCTACCTCACAAGGTTGTTGTGTGGATGAAAGGGAAGAGGAGAGAATGTAAGTCACTTCAGGTCCCCAGGGGAGAGAAGTGGGGTATAAATGAATTATCCACCTTGCAAAGTGGTAATTTTTTTGCACGGCTACATGTGGTGAAGTGTCATTTCACAATCTATATACTGAGTTCTTACAAATTTCTGCATAAAGTGACCTTAGTCACATAAGCCTTTTGAGCAGCATTTGTCCAGCATTTTGATAAACCAAAACATGAGCCTTAAATAATTTTGCCCTTTCTTTGATTCAAAAGATTATATAATCCTTTCCCCTTCCCCTCTATGTTTTCGTAGATGAGCAGGTGATTATGGGCAACAAGCTTCTTGTTTATATCAGGTACGTGCTTCCAGCATTATAAGGTAGTTAATTGCTTTATTTTGTTGTTTGGAAAGATAGAGAGAGGCTAGTATGTCACACAGTTAATTGATTTAAACACCATACATTGCGATTAGCTTTAAATTCCTTTCCTGACATTTGGCGAGCCATATCCTTCACTAACAGTGCTGTTCTAAGCAGAGTTACACACCCTCCTAAGCTTTTAGTGCACTTAGAAGGGTGTAAGCAAGCAAAACTTTTAAAGCCATTACAATTAGGGCACACAGAGGGTCATATACAACTATCAGAAGGGTATAACTCCACTTAGGATGGCATTGTAATAATTGAAATGCTGAATGGATCCTTGCAGGGTTACACATCAGGTGAGGTTGCACACACAGTGATAAAACATGGTTGTTCTGATCTGAATGCTCTTTTTTTATTCTTCTGGTGGAGAGACAGCACATATTCAACATGTGAGGTACATATATATGATCTGTAGCTTATAAACAGCTTGTTTACTTAAATCATTAAGACAGTGGGATAGTGTCATAGTTTTGATTACTTGATTTGCATGTTTAACATTAACTTGCTCATGAAAAGATTATTGAAGGAGCAGATATGTTGTTAGTCATAACTTATAGCTTGGTGAAAATGTTAGCTCCTCCTCGATTTGTGATTAGCTCCTCCTCGAAGCTTATTATACATGTGCAAAAATATTAATGAGTATTTCAGGGAATGAAGATTTTTCTGGTGTCTTTTGGTCTGTATCAGATGCACATCTGATGTTGCTCAAAGAAAATGGTTGCTTCAATGTGGGGACAATTCAGTGTTGTGCACTTTCTTGTCCATACTGTGACCAAACTCGCTTTGTATATGTTCTTTCAGGAAAAATGGTACTAAAGTAGGCTTGGGAACTATGCAGTAGACTTTGGGGGAAATCCAGAAGGTCAGTGTTTACATAATGATGTATGGAAGAAACCCCTGCAGAGAGCCAGTTTGGTGTAGTGGTTAAGTGTGCAGACTCTACTCTGGGAGAACTGAGTTTGATTCCCCACTCCTCCACTTGCACCTGGCTGGATGACCTTGGGCAAACCATAGTTCTGTACCAGCTGTTCCCTCAAGGACACCTTGGGAAAGAGCTCTCTCAGCCCCACCTACCTCACAGGGTGTCTGTTGTGGGGAGGGGAAGGAAAAGGAGTTTGTAAGCCGCTCTGAGACTCCCTTGGGGAATGGAGGGCGGGGTATAAATCCAATCTCTTCTTCTTCTTCTTCTTCTTCTTCTTTAGAGGGGAATGTGGACCAAAACATCCACATGGAAGCAACCTGTGACTGCATGCAGTTGAGTAGGCATTTCTGAAAAGAAAGGGAAGTCTTTGCTCAACTACATTTAAATTCATAGACTATGGCAACAATTCCTTTATAACACTATATAGTAATACTATAACATCCAGGGCTTTTTTTGTAGAAAAAGCCCAGCAGGAACTCATTAGCATAATAGGCCACACCCAACAGCAGAAAATCATTAGCATATTAGGCCACACACCCCATGTTACCAGAAGAGTGGTCATCCAGCCACACCCGCCTTTTGCTTCTTATTCTGTTTACCTTGTTTGTTGTCAAAACCTAGGGGTTGTTTTGTAGCAGGAATTAATTTGCGTGTTAGGCCACATACCCCTAATGTAGCCAATCCTCTGCTATTGGGTGTGGCCTATTATGCTAATGAGTTCTGCTGGGTGTGGCCAACTCAGGATCCAGCCAGAACTCCGTTCCTGTGTGTTCCTGCCCCAAAATAGCCCTGATAACATCTAATATTTTAACTTTGTTCTTTGTCTTTTCTTACAGTTGCAGTTTGGCAGGTCGGGCTTATCCACTGGGCAACATTCCTGAAGATCTGGTGCCCTTGGTTAAAAACCAGGTGGGTTAAAATATACTGTAACATGTGCTAGAGCAATTTAATTCTTTTTAAAGATGAAAACTGTGGGTTTTAAAAATAGGAAATATATTCTTGAAGGCCATTTTTTTGCTGCTGATTGCTCTTTCTTCAATCATCTGTGAATACTAAATATCCACACGGGCAGTGGCTGCCTCAGCAGCACCCCAGTGCTTTCTGAGCTCAGATTCATAGGATATGAGCCTATGGTTGCAATCTGAGGATTACAAAACACTTTTCTGGGAGTAAGCCCCATTGCATAAAATGAAACTTGTTTCAGTGTAAGTCTGTTTAGGATTGCTCCCTCAGTTTCATAGTTGGATCATAAAGGAAACAAGAATGCCTGTAGAAATACAGAGTTTGAGTCCAGGGGCACCTTTAATACCAACAAAGTTTTATTCAAGGTATAAGCTTTTGTATGTGTGCACACTTCTTCAGATACAATGAAATGGAAGTTACCAGTCCATACATATAGGTAGAGGGTGAACAGTAAATTAGCATACAACATAATGAAGATGTTTAACAGATTCAAGGACCAAACAGGAATAACAGGCTTAGTTTATATGGTTACCATTTGTTTGGGTTTAATTCCAGGGGGAAACATAGTGAAGGAAATAAATATGTCAAAATTGGAGATTGAGGGGCAGATGTATCTTTAATTGTGGAATTTGAGAGAAATTAACTGAGACCCTGCCATTACATTCCATCATCTCCTTTCAAGTGTGGAGGCGACCTTACAGCATCATCTTCTTTGAACTGATTGATTGGCTGTGTAGTTATCTCACCTGTCCCCAGACCAGAGAAATACATTCCAGTCTACAATTCTTAATTATATTACATTCTACTATTCATTACGTTACATTACAATCTACTGTTATAATATATGTTCTACACTGTTCCTTCTATGGGTCCATTCAAAACAAAGTGCTGAAACAACTTCCTGTAAATTTTTCTGGCTCAGATGATCAATGTATCAATTTTTTTATTAGCTGATGCTATCCCTTTTGTTACCCTCAAAGTGGCTACTTCTATATTTTTATCAGTACATTTGGGGTTCATTTTGTATTAGGAGCTTCTCTTCATATTAGGCCACACACCCCTGATGTGGCCAATCCTCCAAGAGTTTACAGTAGCCCCTGCAAGAAGAGCTCTGTAAGAGCTTGGGGGATTGGCTACATTAGGGGTGTGTGGCCTAATATGCAAAGGAGCTTCGGCTAAAAAATGAGCCCCGAATAAATTTAAGGAAAAATTAGTATCTGCTAATTCTGCAAGAATTCTAGCTAAATTGTAATTTCATGTTATCTTATGGTTTTTTGTTGCATTTATTTCTTACCATCTTATTTTAAACTTTTAAAGTTTTTATCGTGTTATGTAAAAATGTTTTAATCCTTCTGTTGTGGCATACTGTTATATGTTGGTATATATGCTGGAATGTTATGGCCTATGGCTACAACAATAACAATAAACTAACATCTTTGTAGAAATACAGATATATGTAGAAAAACCTAAGAAAAGGTAGAAACAACAGCAAATTAAAAAACACAAAGAGGTAGTTTCTTGCCTTCCATTCCATTTATGTTTTATTCTTTCATTTCCTTATGTTAATGCACAAATATAAGAGCTATTGGCCTTGGCAGATGACTATACTGGTGTCTTTTTGGTAATCATGATAGAAGTGATAAGATTTTTTAAAAATCGGATATTAACACTGCCTTTGTGATTGTCTTTAGAATAAGTGTTTGGGTCTCCACCCTATTCCACTGAGAAGTATTAAAGCTCCTGATTAACTGATTTCTTTTAATGATTTTGTTTGCTATGAGTTCCATTAGAATGTAGTGCCTAATATATATTTAAATGCGGCCATAAGGGATTTTAATTTCTGTGTTTGCTGTATAAAGCTTAATTAAAATTTTGGAGAGGGATGCGTATGGCTTAGTTAGAACATGTTGCATTACACATAGTACATGAGCTTAGGGCAAATCTTAATGTTAATCATATACATGTAAAACCAGAGTTTTCTCCATTGGCCTGACCTACATTCTACCCCCTCCCCCCCCCCCCCCCCCCCCCAGTTCTTGGCCTTCACATTCACCAGATAGTCATGCTCTGTTTTCTGTTTTAAATCCTGGTAACAATGTTTTACCTATCTTGTTTATCCTTATGACCACATACTAGATTCAATGTGTTAGGAAGAGATTCATGTTTGTCTAGTAAGCCTTCTGTCCTTTGCCAGAATGCATCATTTGGGACAACCTGTGGTGATAATTTCTGCTCAAATACCAGCAAGCAGCAATAAATGTCAATAATTGTGAAAATGGATGTAAGAAACAATGGGATATGTTAAACTGAAGTACTCTGCCTACTGCTAAGCTGTTGACCTCATGCCATGATATACATTTTCAGCACAGTGGATAGTAGTTAAGGCATAGTGCACAGTATTGACAATTCATTTACTGTACTCCAGAAGGGTTCTAGAACTGATAAATTTAGAACAGTTTCTTCTGGTCTTTGCACATTAATTATGGGAAGGCACCATTAATTTTTCATTGCAGGTCTTTGAATTTCTTATCCGTTTGCACTCAACTGAAGCACCAGTAGATGAAGAAGTTTACCCCTATGTACGAACGCTGTTACACTTTGATACTCGGGAATTTCTAAACGTGCTTGCATTGGTAAGTGGCAATAAAACTTCCAGAAAGTTATTGTGGAAGAAATCCGATCATTCTCTACATTGAATTTGTTTTATATCTTCTTAGCTGAGCTTTTTACTAATCTAAAAAATGTAATCTGTCATTACTTTTAAATCTGTTAATTATGATGCTTGCTGATCTTTAATGGCAGAAGTCAAAAGCCCCTGCAAAATCTAATCATGCAGTAGTATTCCCATCCTTGAGGAACCAACAGTTGCTTCCATTATTATTGGAAAACTTGTTAAAAGAAAGGAGATTTGAATATGTTCTGTGCTAGCTGATTTCCCCCCAGTGGTGAACTTCTTGGCCTTAAACCAGTTTAGGCTCATTATATATTGAGTAAGGTGAATGCATAAATTAAGTAACTGCTGTATCCTAAACTTTCTGTAATGCAAGCACAGGGAGCCATTAAACTGTCTCTGAATGGATGTTATTATAAAGCAATGTAACTCCTCAGCCAAGAATACATACTGCCAAACTAGATTGTACTAGATTATATGGTGACTAATTTGTCTAGTACTATGGATTCCTTTACTTAGCTGGGTAAAGTATAAACTATTATACAGCAGCAAAGATGCTCAGCATATAGTGTTAGCGTGGAAATAGCTGCAAAAAGACCAGTCCCTGCAATTGCACCTTCTGGAAGCCAGAGGCTGCCATGGCACTAAATATAGGAACAGAGAAACAGAAGACTCTCTTTGTTTTTCCTTTTGATTTTAATGTAGGGCAGAAGATGCTTGTGTGAACTTTAGAGATTTTAAAACTGCAAGGGATAATCAAGGTTGGTGGCTGGGGCACAGGGTGGTAAGCTTCAGGCCCTTTCAGATCATTTTTGGATCATTAGCTCCTAGTTCATTGCTGATAGTTTTACACTGGATGCACCCAGGCCACATTGCAAATCATGGTTGTTGATTGACATTGCTCAATACAAAGTGAAGAAGACTTCTTTTTACACTGAGTTCTGAATTATTTTACTTCCAGTATTACCCTTTCATTGTTCTTTCTGCTTCCACTTGCATTTGCACCTTGGAGTGGGGATGCTGCTATGCAGGAACTGAATGATTCATGTGGACAAATTATGCCAATACAAGACCAGTGTTGCGATATACCTCAGATTATTGGTACTCTTGAAGCAAGCAGCTAGAAGAATTGTTGAACTTAACAGGTTTAGAAGTGTGTAATTCTGTTCAGGTCACTAAACAGAATTATTGCCACTTAGATGTCAAACAGTGCAAAGGCTGTTTAGTTTTTGCATTGGACATATGTAACCTCTCTACTATGAATGGAATATCATTCAGTTCCAGTGATCACTCTAGGATCTAGACCTAGATTAACACTTGAGCACGTGGCATTTAAATTTACTAAGTTAACTTTTAAGTACTCTAGATATTTATATTTGAGTTTTTTATTTTAAGTTGATTCATAAAACACATCTTCACTCCCACCAATATTCCCTTATGCTTTACCATCACATTTCTGGCTACTGTCTTCCTTGGAAGCATTGCCCCCTCTTCTGTTGCTTCTGGCTACTCCTTAGACTTTGCAGTTTCCACTTCTGACACATCCCTTCCATAGTTCATTTGCTGTCCTCTCCCTATGAACTAGTCATTCTTCTCATGCCCTGATTTGGGTTACCTTGGTCCTTTCAAAACCTGGCTCAAGCATAATTTCTCTGGGCCTGATACAAAGCTGTAACATCCTGCACACACAGTCATCATGCCCCATGCATGAAAAAGGAATCACAGAGTTGGAAGGGGCCATACAGGCCATCTAGTCCAATCCCCTGCTCAATGCAGGATCAGCCTAGAGCAGGGGTGGCCAACCTTGCTTAACGTAAGAGCCACATAGAATAAACGTAAGAGCCACATAGAGATGTCTGAGAGCCGCAAAACAGGAACAAATATCACACACACATTTTTATTTTTAAAAATATGCAAATTTGCTTTTTATTAACGTTAAATGGGACTGCCAAAAATAAAAACAAACGAGGAAAACCGGTTATTGATAATGATATTACTTGTTTGCTAATGATATTGAGAGAGAGAGAGAGAAAAAGAGAGAGATGGAAAGAAAGAATTAAAGAAGTGGAAAGAAAGAGAGAGAGAGAAACTAGGAAAGCAAATCGATGGGAGGGAGGAGGGAAGGAAGGGAGAAAGAGAGAAAAAGCATGCCTCCCCTTTGCTTCCCCAGCCGCCCTGCCAGGAGCCGCACAATATGTGTGAAAGAGCCGCATGTGGCTCCCGAGCCACAGGTTGGCCACCCCTGGCCTAGAGCATCCCTGACAAGTGTTTGTCCAGCCACTGCTTAAAGACTGCCAGTGAGGGGGAGCTCACCACCTGAAAAAAGTTTTCCCTAATATCCAGCCGGTACCGTCCCACCCTTAATTGAAACCCATTATTGCAAGTCCTATCCTCTGCTGCCAACAGGAACAGCTCCCTGCCCTCCTCTAAGTGACAGCCCTTCAAATACTTTAAGAGAGCAATCATGTCCCCCTCTCAACCTCCTCCAGACTAAACATTCACCCTCAGCTCCCTCAGTCCCTCAGCTTTTCCTCATGGGGCTTGGTCTCCAGGCCCCCAATCATCCTCGTCGCTCTCCTCTGCACCAGCTCCATTCTGTCCACATCCTTTTTGAAGTGAGGCCTCCAGAACTGCACACAATACTCCAGGTGCAGCCCGACCAATGCAGTATACAGCGGGACTATCACCTCTTGTGATTTGGATGTTATGCTTCTGTTTATACACCCCAAGATTGCATTAGCTTTTTTTGACATCACACTGGCTGCTCATATTTAACTTACAGCCCTCCAACTTACATACTCCAAGATCCTGTTCACACACACTTCTACTCAGAAGTATATCCCCATCCAGTATGTGTGTTCCTTATTTTTTTTACCCAGATGTAGAACTCGGCACTTATCCTTGTTAAATTGCATCTTGTTCACACCTGCCCACTTTTCCAGTGTTTTTATATCTTATTGAATTCTCTGTCTTCTGGTGTGTTTGCTGTTCCTCCCAATTCGGTGTCATTTGCAAATTTAATGAGTAGCCCCTCCATACTCTCATCCAGATCACTGATAAAAATATTGAAAAGTATTGAAAAGGAGGGAAAGTATATTTTATTTCTGAAATGACATTAATGGAATGACATGACATTCCAGGCCCCAATAATGTACCTGTCTGTTCTTCAATCCCATGTTTTGGCCCTGTTTGATAGCTTTGTTTACACTGTCAGTCATCTTGAATGCCTCTGAAGAAGAGAAGGCACTGGAAGTCATATTTGCTATTAGAATGTATTTTGAAAAAAATAGGTGCTGACTATTACTGGTATGCTTTATTTCACATTATTTGGGGGATAAAATTGCGAAGTGTTTTTCCTCTCTTCCCAAATGATGCTCTGTAATAGACATTTGAAGACTTTAAGAATGACAAGCAAGCTGTGGAGTATCAACAAAGAATTGTCGACATCCTTCTTAAGGTAAATATTTTCCCATTGGTTTTAGTTGTTTTGCAGTTTCTGCTGTGTGATAGCCAGAGTAAACATAGATTCTTTCTGAATTGCACGCAAGCCCTGTCATTGGTTCAGAATGCTTCCTTTGATAGTTTATCACTTGTGTGGCTTTCTCATTTATAAGCAGTGTATAGGTGTTCCTTTTTACTACCTGATTTTTTTAGAGATACTTGGTTGAGATATATATTTTCTGTATCTTAATATAATTCGCTGCTACTTCTATGTTTGTGTTGATATGAACTGGCTGAGTTGGCAAATCCCAAACTATGTATAAGGTTTACTAGAAAAGCCCCCCAAAAACCCTACCACTGATTTGAAATGGAGCATAAAATGATGAGCTTATTAATACCAGTTTACACAGGGAGGCAATAAAAGTATCAATATAATGGCAGAATAGTTATGCAGAGTGGCCTCTTTCTTTGTCAGCTGTGTCCCACTCTTTTCTACAGTGTGTTAATGAAGCCAAAATGTTTCGATGTGTGTGTATGGTTTGCTAGATAGGTGGAGGATAGTCTCCTCTGAAAGAATCCATGCTGAAAAGTACTAACAGTGGAATCATAAACAGTTATACCTTTCTGCTGAAGTCAATGAACTTAGAATGGTGTAACTCTGCTGAGGATTCCACTGTAAGGCAACAAAGAAGTGTGAACACAGGAGGTTGGTACAAATACTAGTGCAAATGGCATCAACTATGTAATAGAATGATTCAGTGAACAGCAGAGTTGAGAACTGACTTTATTCCAGATGCAGACTGTTAATGGTACTCACCAGGTCATTTTGTAAAAAAAGAGGTGCAGGAGCTCATTAGCATAACTCATTAGCATAACTTATTTGCATATGTTAAACTACCTGACATCACCGGAAGTATGTCAGAAGGCAAGAGGGAGAGGGAGAAAGAAAGAAAGAAAGTAGGAAAGAAGGAAAGAAAGAAAGAGCTGGCAGAGAGGGGACAGCTACCAATCCAAGCCTCAGAAATACCACTATTCCGGGAGGATAGCTTCAGTGGTGGCTGAAGCCTTCAGAAGGCTGGTTGGAGGAACAAGGACCTCTCCAGGGAATGGGGTCATTTTGCTGCAGCCATGACACAAGCAGGCATTCCCCCACAGGGGTGGGGGGCTGGCACCAACTCCCGGAGCTGAGCTCCTCCGAGCTCCTGCTCGAAATGATCCCTGATACTCACAGAGAGAGTCTTTTGGCCAGAAAACTTAACAGAAAATACATTGTAAAGAAAAATTCAGTACATTTTTAACAACTGAAAAATAAGATATGTAGCAAAAACTGTCAAAATCAGTTCACTCAATCCTATATTAATCTGCTGTGAAGGCTTGGTAAAGATAAAAGTATTGTTCAGTGTTCCAGCCATGGTGCTATACCAGGTCTCACCATTTTAAATGCCCTTGCCATAGGTTAATTTCTTAGAGTAAGTTAAGAAGGCATTTGTCATCTGTTTGTCTGCAATTTCTTAGTCCTTATCTTAAAGATCTACTTTTCCTTAAATCTGTCTTGCAGCTGGCAGAGTGGATGAAGGCAGACAGTTGTTAGTGTCCTGCCTTTGCTACTTTTAGTTCTAGTGGCTGCTATTTTTCTACCTTATTCCAACAAGTGTGTAGCCTGGGCATGTTCTGAGATTCTTGCTTCTACATTTCAGTTAGCAGACACTTTTGACTACAGGATCTTGGGTATCATGTACTGTACTAACCCTATTAACTGAGGACACTTGTGTTTTCTAGACAGGTGTGTCTGAACTTGTATGCTTCTTTTGCTCAACATTGTTTCAGTTTGTCAGGTTGTATAAGCATTGGTGTAGCCAGAAAGTGGAGAGAAGCCTTGCTGACAGATGAGAAATCTGTCTAAATGTTCTCAGCAGGAGAAAGGCTGTCTCTCACATAAATTGTCTGAGGGACCTGAAATAGACTCTAAAAGAGCAGTAGAGAAAGAACAATTAATTTTGGACTAAAGATGCAATTGACTGTGGCAGGGGCTATCATCATGTTAATGTTTGCACTAATTCTACATGATGACATCAAACTTCACCTTACTGTCTAATATTCTAGAGAAGCTGAATAGGAGATGTACTAGATAAAGCAAGGAATATTTGGTAGCTAGCACACCTGGCTGCAGAGCGATAAAATTGCTTACCAGTTTGGTGTAGTGGTTAGGAGTGCAGACTCTAATCTGGGAGAACCGGGTTTGATTCTCCACTCCTCCACGTGCAGCTGCTGGTGTGTGACCTTGGGTCAGTCGCAAGTTCTCTCAGAGCTGTACTCTCAAGAGCAGTACTCAAAAGAGCTCTCTCAGCCCCACCTATCTCCCAGGGTGTCTGTTGTGGGGAGAGGATGGGAAAGGAGATTGTAAGCCGCTCTTGAGACTCCTTTGGGTAGTAAAGGGCAAGGTATAAATCCAATCTCTTCTTTCTACCAAAAGGTGGATTATTGCATGAGATTTATAACTGACTGGTTAGCAAAGCAAAAATTTGGAAGCCAAATATTTTTCATTGTGAGTTTTGTAGGTCAATCCTTTTTGGGATTTTTTAAAAAAAACATTAAGCTAAGATGGTAAGGTTTATATGAGTAATCTCTATTATAGCACTCTCAGGTTATTGTCTTCATTCTTGTTTCATTGAGAAGCTGTGTGACAGGTTGTTGTTTTTTTTAAAAAAATCCCAGAACAACCCATCCTAGCCAGTCAAAGAAGATTATAACGAAACCATGATACAAATGGAGATGTAGATAAAAATTCATCACTTTGTCAAGAGGTGGCAGAGACAACAAGCCTTCATCCTTCTTGACCTCCCACACTGTCAAGCCTGGCATCCACCAGGCCTAGGATAGGGTCCTCCCAGATACACCTTGTAAAGATCCTCACACCAGCTTGGCTGAGCAATGGCAGCTGGCCCTTTAAGACCCAGGTAGGAACTGACAGACGGCTCTTTGACAGCTACCTGTCTGAAAACCAGCTGTTGGGAAGCTCCACCCTGAGGGCAGGGAAGGGGAATAAGGAGGCAGAGATTACTTAGAAGTTACTGTTGGTCCCTTACAGGCTTGGCTCCCGAGTAGAGAGAGGTCACTGGGCATGCCCCAGGCCTGACTGGGGCCTTTAAAAGGTTTGAGCAGGGCTCATTTCGTAGCAGGAGCTCCTTTGCATATTAGGCCACACACCCCTGATGTAGCCAATCCTCCAAGAGCTTACAGCAGCCTCTGTAAGAAGAGCTCTGTAAGCTCTTGGAGGATTGGCTACATTAGGGGTGTGTGGCCTAATATGCAAAGAAGCGCCTGTTACAAAATGAGCCCTGGGTTTGAAGGAGGAGGTACACCATATCTGGCTCCCACCTCAGAAGGGAATAGAGCTACAGGAGATGAGGAAGCATAGGGTGGTGGTCAATCCCTGCTTCTTTCTGTCTGAGGCCAAGGAAAAGCACTTAAGCCAAATTTGACCCTGGTGGGTAATGGCTGATGCCTAGGATCCTTATACACTTTTGTTCTGATTAGAGTTGTTGACCTCCAGACAGGGTCTGGAGATAGGGTTTCCAATCTCCAAGTGATGGCTAGATATCTCCCACTATTACAACTGATCTCCAGGTGATATATCAGTTCACCTGGAGAAAATGGCCACTTTGAAAGGTTGACTCCAATGCATAGGGTTGCCAGCCTCCGAATGGGGCCTGGGGAATCTCCCGCTTTTACAACTGATCTCCAGCTGACAGAGATCAGCTCCCCTGGAGAAAATGGCTGCTTTTAAGGGTGGATTCCATGGCATTGTACCATGCTGAGTCTCCTCCCCTCCCCCGCCCTCTCCCAGATCCACCACCAAAGTCTCCAGATATTTCCCAACCCAGACCTGGCAACCCTACTTATTGCACTATACCCCCTTAATGTCCCTCCCCTCCCCTAACCCCACCCTCCTCAGCCCCCACCCCAAAAATTTCCAGGTATTTTGGACTCAGAGCTGGCAAACCTACCTGGAATTACAACTGATCTCTGACTACAACTGATTACAGAGAGCAATTCCCCTGGAGAAAATGGCTGTTTTGGTGGGTGGTCTTCATAGCATCACATCCCTGCTGAGTTCCCTCTCTTCCTCAAACCTTGCCTTCCCCAGGTCCACCCCCCAATCTCCAGGGATGTCCCAACCTGGAGTTGGTAACCGTAGTGTGAATAGGTAGGGAGCATTGCAGAAACTGACCATATTGTGGATGACTCCACAATATGGAAAATTGTTAAGAGATTACTGGGATTTTGAACAGGCTTTGAGAGAGAGTATTTCACTTTGTCAGTGCAGTTTAGCCAGTTGATTATGCATTTCTGTTCTCCTTCCTTCAAACATAATACTGCATCTCAAACTATTCCTATTATTTTGCCTTCTTTTTTTACTGCAGCTCTTTTAAAATCTGTGGTCTTAACAAATGCCACAAAAATTTAGGGTGGCTACAGGTGAGCATTTACACAAATGGTTCTTGTCATGGAGTGCACAGAACAGTGTACTAAGCAAGTTGTCCATAAGATGTAACCTATATAGTGAAATGAATTTTATAATAAACCTATATTCAAGGAGGAGCAGGGGAGAAGTAATGTTTTGTCAACCATAATGGCAGGTACGACACTATCATCATTATTAGTTTAATTGTATCCTGCCTTTCACTGCAATGTGAACTCAAAGCTGCTTACATCATTCTTCTCTTCTCAATTTTATTATGTATACATCATTACTAAATTACTACTTAGAATCCCATGTTTACAGAATGCAGTTGGAATACTTTTATTCTGAACATAGCAATAGTGCTGTATGCCTGACAATAGGGTCTTCAATGTATAAAATGTGTTGGTAATAGCATGGTCTGCTCAGAAATAACTTTACCTGTTCAAATTCTGTGCACAAGGGAGAGTAAAAAGATGGTATAACCTGGCATAAATCTGAGAGAGTGACTTGAAAATCTTGATTAGTTTTGAATAGCTTTAAGCTGGGTGGGGGGCTGAGTTGCTGAGAAAAAGCAGGAATGGGATAGAAGGAAGAATCCAGCCTCCTCCCTGTCCACTCACCACTGTTCAGCTAATTATAGTGAGTTACTATGCTATTTCATAGTCTAAACGAGCTGCACAGCTGTTATCCTGCTGATAAATTCAGAACAATGTCAGTGCCCACTGCAAACAGTCACAGCACACTGTAATAGGACTTCTTTTTTGTTGATATGGCTATATCTGCTTTCAGCGATAAGGTTTCAGAGACAGTGTTTACATGCAGTCTGTGATGAGCTGAATTTAAGTTATGATGAACATAATGGAAACTACAGATATATTGATATATTACTTGCCTTCACAGCAAAAATATTGCAATGGCAAGTACAGTCATGCGCTTTCCTTGAAACAATGTGTTTGCCACAAGCTTATATGAACAGAAGCTCCATTTTTAATGATTTAGCATGCATAGAGAGGCATATCTTTTTGTCAATAATAATTTGCAAGTCTGAATGCTACTTTATTAATCACATCAAATTTCAGTCTGCTGCACAGCTAGACATCCATTTTATTATGGGTTCTTGTTACTTGCTCTCTTTTTTCTGTTTCATGTGAGTAAAAGAATAAAATGTGCTAACCTAATAAATTAACCACTTTCCCAAACTAGGTTATGGTGGAGAACTCTGATTTTACACCTTCACAAGTTGGATGCCTCTTTACTTTCCTTGCCCGGCAGCTTGCTAAGCCCAACAACACACTCTTTGTGAACAGGACACTATTTGACCAGGTAAAGTGGAGAATCACAAGTGGCTGTTTCTGAAGAACCGTAATCATTATATTATGCGACATCATGATACAAAACTATGAGGTTATGTGCAGGGTTGGGAGGAAGCATGGGAATTCTGTGGTTTCATAAAGAATAAATGGAGCCCTGACCCGGATAGCCTAGGCAAGCCTGATCTCATCAGATCTCAGAAGAGGCTAAGCAGAGTTGACCCTGGATAGGAGATCTCCTTGGAATACAAGCAGTCAGGAGGAAGGGGCAGGTTTTATTCAGCCACCTGTCTGAATATTCTTCAGGCCATCAGGAGGGGTCAGTCACCAGAGTTCACCATCACACACACACACACACACACACACATGCACCCCCCCCCCAAAAAAGAATAAATGGAGAGGAAAACTCAAAAGACACATAGGAGGATTTCCCCAAAAGTGTTACTTTTCTCATTGACTCACTAACTGCTCCGTTTTGCCCAGTTCACACATCATGACATTCATTCTAGGTATTCTAAAGACTCAGCTATTTTTCTGAAATGTCGTAATAGTCCCAGTATAACTTTCATTGAGAGTCTGTCCTCTTTGTCCAGGTCCTCGAATTCCTCTGCAGTCCGGATGATGATTCACGACACTCTGAAAGACAGCAGGTATGAATCCCTTGAGGAATAATTCATGCTATGAGAGTGACACATGGTTAAAGAAGGAAGGTCATTGCTAAGAAGGACCGGACTAAAAAGCAGGAACGCTAAGACTGTCCACACTGAGAAGTTACCAGCAGCTTAAAAACCAAAGACAATTAGCCATTTTATGAATGCAGATTAACAAAATGTGAACCCCTTTTGTATGAATACTATTTAAATATTTGCACAGTGGTGTACATTGGTCATGCTAAATCACAAACTAACAACAGGAACAAATGCAGGTAGGAATAACAGCCACACTTCCAATTCTGCTCATCCCAGAAAGCTGCACTACAGCATGATTTTCACTTGACGAAGGTGTTACTACTACTGCCGCTAATACTGATGGGGAAAGGGTTGTGCCCCTGAGAGATGCTGTCTCCTTCCCCACCAAACTGAAGATCTCTCTTTTCACGCAGTGAGCAGAAAAATGCTGGAATGTATGAGAACCATGTTGAGTTCAGCATTCATCTCCTCCTACTCCAACCTGGTAGTTTATATGGATATGGAATGCAAAGTGTGTGTGAGAGAGAGGGACTGGGGTATGGGTGTGGCATGTTTTGTCTGAATAAAGTGGCTGAAAGATGGGATTCCCTTGTGGAAGAAGAACCATGCAAATGTGGATTACAACAGGCAGGTAGACAGAATAGGAGATACTCAGTCTTGTGACCAGAAGACCAAAATTTATGAGCCAAGCTTGGCCAAACCAACCTGCAACCTGTGTTACAAATATACAACTTGATCAAATGAAGCTATGAGTCCAAATACATGATATAGCAGAAATATCTGTTGCTAAGTTGCACGATTTCAAACTGCATGTGGAAATAGGTTGTACGAATGCTCTCCTATGAAATTCGCTGTGTGTACAAAACTAGCATGCCAGGAAAAAGAGTCCTAGCTTGGCCTCCTCCCTGGAAATCTGACAAAAATTCAAGGATCTTGGTTGGAAAAGGGCAAAGTGCAGGTACCAGCAGAAAAGAAAAGAAAAAAGGAATACCGTATTTTTCGCACCATAAGACACACTTTTTCTCCCCAAAAAAGTGGGAGGAAAAGTGCGTGCGTCTTATGGAGTGAAGCTCCCGGGGCCGTGGCAAGCGCCGCGGACCCGGGAGGAAGCTCCCCGCCCACCCACCCCTCAGATGCTTCCCTCCCAGCCCCCCTCTTTCCCACCCCCTCAGAAGCTCCCCTCCCAGCCCCCCTCTTTCCCACCCCCTCAGAAGCTCCCCTCCCACCCACCCCTCTCAGAAGCTCCCGGGGCCCCTGGAGGAAGCTCCCCTCCCACCCCCACCCCTCAGATGCTCCCCTCCCAGCCCCCATCTTTCCCACCCCCTCAGAAGCTTCCCTCCCAGCCCCCCTCCCTCCCACCCCCCTGAGAGGCTCCCCGCCCACCCCCACCCCTCAGATGCTCCCAGGGCTTGCCGCAGACCCAGGAGGAAGCTCCCCGCCCACCCGCACCCCTCAGATGCTCCCCTCCCAGCCCCCCTCCCTCCCACCCCCCTCAGAAGCTCCCCTCCCAGCCCCCCTCCCACTCACCTCCCTCAGAAGGTGAGGGAGGAAGCTCCCCACCCACCCCCACCCCTCAGAAGCTCCCGGGGCCGCGGCAAGCGCCGCGGACTCGGGCGGAAACTCCCTGCCCACCCCCCCTCAGATGCTCCCCTCCCAGCCCCCCTCCCTCCCACCCCCCTCAGAAGCCCCCGTCCCTCCCACCCCACTCAGAGGCTCCCCTCCCAGCCCCCCTCCCACTCACCTCCCTCAGAAGCTCCCCTCCCTTCCACCCCTCTCAGAAGCCTCCCTTCCCACCCACCCCCCTCAGAAGCTCCCCTCCCAGCCCCCCTCCCTCCCACCCCCCTCAGAAGCCCCCCTCCCTCCCACCCCCCTCAGAGGCTCCCCTCCCAGCCCCCCTCCCACCCCCCTCCCTCAGAAGCTCCCCTCCCACCCACCCCCCTCAGAAGCTCCCGGGGCCGCAAGCGCCGCCGGCCCCAGGAGGAAGCCCCCTCCCTCCCCTGCTCACCTTTCCCGCCCCATTCCTCCCCCCCTCACCATTCTTGGGCTGTGGGGGGGGAGGTAGGGAGGTAAGAGCTGGGCCTGAGTGGCATTAAGCCACTCGGGCCCAAGCAAGGGGGGGGAGGGAAACACCTTGTCTTTCTGTCTGTCTGTCTTTCTTTCTCTTTCTGTCTGTCTTCCTTCCTTCCTTACTTCTCTCTCTCCTCCCTACCTTCCTGTTTCTTCCTTTCTTTCTGTCTGTCTGTCTGTCTTTCTGTCTTCCTTCCTTCTCTCCCCCCCACCTACCTAACTACCTTCCTTCCTTCCTTCCTCCCTTCCTTCCTTCCTTCCTTCCTTCCTTCCTTCCTTCCTTCCTTCCTTCTGTCTCTCTCTCTCCCCCACCTACCTACCTTCCTTCCTTCTCTCTCTCTCTCTTCCCCCTACCTACCTACCTTCCTGTTCCTTTCTTTCTGTCTGTCTTTCTTTCTGTCTTCCTTCCTTCTCTCTCTCCCTCCCTCCCTCCCTTCCTGTTTCTTCCTTCCTTCCTTTCTGTCTTCCTTCCTTCCTTCTCTCTCTCCCCCCTACCTACCTACCTTCCTTCCTTCCTTCCTTCTCTCTCTCTCACCCCTCCCTACCCCCCTCCCTCCCCCGCTAACCTTTCCCGGGCTGCAGGGGGGGGAGGTAGGGAGGGAAGAGCTGGGCCTGAGTGGCGTTAAGCCCCTGGGGCCCAAGCAAGGGGGGGGAGGGAAACACCCTTTCTGTCTGTCTGTCTGTCTGTCTGTCTGTCTTCCTTCCTTTTCTCTCTCTCCTCCCTCCCTCCCTCCCTCCCTCCCTCCCTTCCTGTTCCTTCCTTCCTTTCTTTCTCTTCCTTCCTTCTTTCCTTTTCTCTCTCTCTTTCCCCCCTACCTACCTACCTACCTTCTTTCTTTCTTTCTTTCTTTCTTTCTTTCTTTCTTTCTTTCTTTCTTTCTTTCTTTCTTTCTTTCTTTCTTTCTTTCTTTCTTTCTTCTCTCTCCCCCCCCCCCACTACCTACTATTTGGTTCAGAATATTTTTTCCCTGTTTTCCTCCTCTAAAACTAGGTGCGTCTTTTAGTCCGAAAAATACGGTACGTAGAAGAGTGACAGATCAAAGTCTGGAAAAAGTACATTTAGCTTAGGATCTGGAAATGACGTGATATAGCCACATCATATATATAGTCTTTTTGTGCAGAACAAATGGGCTGGAGACTGCCTGCCTGGATACTATGATAACACATGTTCTTATGATTTAATGCTTGTAGGTTCTTCTAGAATTGCTCCAAGCTGGAGGCATAGTACAGTTTGAAGAGAGCAGACTCATTCAAATGGCAGAGAAAGCTGAATTGTAAGTCTTTCCCCCCACCAATCCTACAATTTTGCCCTGACCTGGATAGCCCATGCTAGTTCCATCTCGTCAGATCTCAGAAGCTAAGCAGGGTCAGCCTAGTATCTGGAAGGGCAACCTCCAAGAAATTCTGCAGTTGTGACAGAGGCAGGCAATGGCAAACCACCTCTGAAACATCTCTTGCCTAAAAAACAAGTCTAGCTCACCGCCTAGTGGTGCATAATGCTAAAAGAGCTAGATCTTCTGGCTGCCAGACAATCTTAGGATCTCCTGGCCATACTACACACAGTGCCATATGATAATAGTAATTATTATTCCTACAATTTCATTCCTTCGGCTATCTCAAGCTACATTTTCTTTCAACACTGCATTCTTGCATGGAAAGTAAAATAAATATAGTTTCACATGATGGTGCAGATGGTGCAGAACTTTGTATCTCTTACACAAAGAGTGTATTGTGCATAATGGTGGCAATGCTACCACATACATCTGGTATTTTTTCCTCCTACAGCATCATTCTTTTGCCTCTTCTTAGCAAGATAGCTGAACTCAGTTTGGTGCTTAAAGGGGATGGGACTGTTGCTCTTATCCATTTCTTCTAAAATTGTTAAAAGCTCCAGGCTGGTAGGTTTCTGTTGAAGATGGAGGGAGAGAAATTGGAAAATGCATGTAATGGTTGTTTTGCAACTGCTTTC
This sequence comes from Lepidodactylus listeri, assembly GCA_029233225.1. Taxonomy (NCBI): domain Eukaryota; kingdom Metazoa; phylum Chordata; class Lepidosauria; order Squamata; family Gekkonidae; genus Lepidodactylus; species Lepidodactylus listeri. The sequence continues at coordinate 57,042,279 of JARCFY010000005.1, read as the reverse complement.
AGCAATGAACATTAAGCTTATGTTCAGGTTGCCTTGTTGTTTGGTTCAAGAACTGGGTCCTCTGCATGATTTACAGTCTAACCATAATGCAACAAGGGTCTGGTGAACAATGCTCCCTCTAAGTTGTGGAGTCTTGTGAGCAAAAATTCTACTTTGTGAGCAACTGGTTAAAGTTGTGACCGAGCGATTTGGCTGCTGCATAAATTAGTTTGCTCTGGAGCCATCCTTCTTGAGCTAAGACAAAAATGTGTGAGCCAGAGGCTAAAAAACTGAGCTAGTTCAGACTAACTCAGCTTAGAGGGAACACTGCTGCTTGACTATAGGGAAGCCTACATCCAAATAAATAACACGTTGAACATATATTTTGAGTAAGGATTATTTCAGCTGTACTTAAACTTGCAAGGTCATATTGTATTTTTAAATCCAATCCAAGAGCACAGAGCACAGAAGAGTAGATTGCAAAAGGGAGCCCAGATCTTTAGACCACCAACAAGAATGTTCTAGGCCTCCCTCAAAACAGCAATATAGTGATCTTGCCCTCTTCCCTCTCTCACGCAGAAGATTTTCTCTTGGTTTCTTCTTTCTTGCTGAGCAGCCCCTATATCTATTTTCTCCTTACATGTTGGTCTATGGCTGTCCCACCCTGTCATGTTATTATATATTTTGATGCTAGCCCAGCCCAGGGACTTAAGGGAAATGACAAAATCACCCGCTTATATTCTGCTTCTGTAATGAAACACAAAAGGCTTTTGAAAGTTCAAAAATGAAAAAATATTTTATTTAACTTGGAGGGGGAAAGGTCAGGTGGAATCAGGGGTAGGATGTATGAGGTGAACTGATAATAAAACTGAAGTAACTTTGTTTTTGTAATCACACTAAATCCAGATAATATGTTGTCAACAAGAAAGTGTTTTTGTTTTTCAACAAGGTCTCTGAACTTTGAGGAGAGAAGCTTTCTTTTCAGTGTCTGCTTAAACACTCAAGCATAGGTTCCTGAGTTTCACTGACTCCTAAGGTTTAGAAGGCAGGAACATATAATCAAGTTCCCAAAACCCTTCTCTATGCACAGACTAGGGATCACTCCTAGTTTTAGAGCTATTTACCTTTCCACTGGGCAAAGATTACATTTCTTGACTAGAAGCTCTGTCACTTTTTGGTTTGTATGGGGATCCACTCACTTCTTCAGCCTCTTTCCCAGTCTGCAGCAGCCCCATAACTAGACGATTTTCAGGGGGCACTGAGGGGGCATGACATCACATCCTGACTTTGCTGGGTAGCTTCAGCCCCGGTACAGGCTTAACAAATAATAATAATGCAGCATAGGCAAGGGACGGGGCAGCAGATGTCAGGCAGTGGGAAGAGGAAGCTTGCACACAGGAAAAAGAAGAATGGGAAGGGAGATGCAGCTGGGCTAAGCTGTGGAGGATAAAGGCAGCCAATGTGGGGAGGATCTAGGGAGGGAATAGGACTGAAAGGAGGGGACCTATAGATGCAGTGGAAAGCAGGGTGGGTGGAAGGATGGAATCCTCAGAAATGGGGGAGTAAAGGAAAAGAGAAAGTGGCAGAGGCCCACCGGTCCATGCACAGGTGCTCTGAGGAGAAGGAGGAGTGGGGGGGGGGGGGGGAAGAGGGACTGGTGTGGGGCCACTCAAGTGCTGAGTGGCACATGGGGCTCAGGCACTCGAGCTGCCCGCTTCCTCTCCTCTCTCACTCCAGCAAGCTCAGCCGGGCACTTTGTGTCCCACAATGCAATGCAGCGGCAGCAGTGGCGACTGCTATGAAGGTGGGGACTTCAAAATGAGAAGGAAGGCCGTGCTCTGGGCAGGTGGGCAGGCACAGTCAGAAGGGTGGATGGGATGAACATGCACTTGGCACGTGCACTGCTCTTGTTGAGGTGCAGGGGGATGCCAATCCTGAGGTGAATGCTGACTTTTGGATGTTTGTCCTCACCGGTTTATCTCCCCAGTGTGGCAAGCCTCAACAAGCCCAGGCTCCGAGGAGGGATGAGGACGGGGGAGTGAGGGGGCAGGGCAAATTTGGGGAGGGTCGCCCCATGGGGTCCCAGTTAGCTATGGCCCTGGTCCACAGTCAGTGCTAAACTGTGTCTTCTTCAACTGTCAGTTCCCAGTTGTCATTTTTTAACTGATGCTCTCCACAGAATTCCATTTGAACAGCCTGTCACTCAAAGGTTTTCAGACTCTTGTTAGGCATTAACCCTTGACAGTCCATCACACAGCTCTTCTCAGTAGTTCATTTAGGGTATCCAGAGTAAGACATTTTTGGTGGCAGCTGTTAAATAGTCCTTTCATGCTTATGATATTGTACAGGTTTGGATTGCCCTTGTGAACATATCACATCTTTATCCTGCTCTTCCTACAAAGAACTCAGACTGGGCATTCTCTATGGTAGACTAACTTCATTGGGCAAAAGAGGATGCAAGAGAATCATTGCTTGAAAATATCAAGATTAATTAAATTTGCATATCCTGGAAGGGTTGCAAAGCAGAACAGAAATCCTTTGATCAAGCCATCTGAGTCCAATATAGTTCATGGTTCCACTTATTTCCTGGAGCAATTCCAACATGCCCATGTGTCTCCAAGGGAGATTTCATATAAAGGGAGCTCACACACCTGGTCCCAGCTATTAAAAAAACACATGCATACAAAACTAACCCCTCACTTTGGTAATCTGATCTGTGTTCCAAGCACCTCATTGCCCTAAACTACTGAGAGACTGGCGAATCATTATTAACGTCAAGCATTGGAGCTGAATAATTGCAGTTCCTCCAGGTCACAATGACCGTTAATGTTTTAATTGGGAATTTCAGTGGGAAGGAGAAGAACAGATAAAATATACAACTTGTTCCCTAGAAACCCTGATTAGTGAAAAGTTGCAACCAGCAGCTCACTATGTATGACAGGCAAGACCAGGCTTTAAACAATGAGATGTGCACATCAGTTAGGATTGACTGATTGGTGAACTTTATTGTTCCCAAATGGCGTTTCGAGAAACAGCAGGTGGACATCTCTCACACAGGACAAAAATAGGTTCAGGTTTAACACAGCAAGCTAGAATATTGGCTGGAAATGTAAGGTGAATATCTAACCTTACAATATTAAGAAGGAAAAATAAATGCTGCTGACAAAGTTGACACCCTTTGGTCTGTGGGATGCTTGAAAACCTAAAAGCTCTCTGTACTGTATTTGTCATCTATAAAAAGTGGACACTTTAAAATGAACAAATACATCTGTGTTTTGTTTCAGCTACCAAATTTGTGAATTTATGTATGAACGTGAACACTGCTATGACAAAATCATTGATTGTTATTTGCGTGACCCATTGAGAAAGGTAAGGGTGAAATAATGCTATAGAAATTGTGGTAAAAATCCAGATGAAGTCTTACTATCCTTCTAATTTTAAGCTCTTTTCAGTGGATATGGGCACATCTTGGTGTATATGTGGGGGATGATATTCAGAGAGAATGTAGGGACAGCATATAAGATGCTTTGTAATACGCTTACCATACAATTTTTCTTTATTATGGAACTTTAGCATACAATGAATAATGTGGATGCTGATCCTTAGATTTATTAGAAAATTATACTGCCAAATTAGTTTGCAACATTTTTCATACCAAACAATTTGTTTTCTTACAGGAAGAAGTTTTCGGCTATGTCCATAATATACTCTCCATTCCTGGGTATAGTACAGAAGAAAAACAGTCTGTATGGCAAAAAGCTATGAAACACATTGAGGTATGACTGGAACAGTTTGTTTTATCCATGTTAGTATAAACCTAATTTATCTGTAGCTGGCCTAAGGTTTTAGTAGATTGGATTTGTATCACCTTAGCATGTTGTTTATAAATTGCATTTTCTGCCCAGAAACACTTGAGATCAGGGGTCATTTCGAGCAGGAGCTCGGGGGAGCTCAGCTCCAGGAGTTGGTGCCAGCCCCCCCCCCCCGGTGGGGGAATGCCTGCTTGTGTCATGGCTGCAGCAAAATGACTCCGTCCCCTGGAAAGGTCCTTGTTCCTCCGACCAGCCTTCTGAAGGCTTCAGCCACTACTGAAGCTATCCTCCCAGAATAGTGGTATTTCTGAGGCTTGGATTAGTAACTGTCCCCTCTCTGTCAGCTCTCTCTCTCTTTCTTTCTTTCTCTCTCTCTCTTTCTTTCTTGCCTTCTGACATACTTCCGGTAATGTCAGGTGGTATAGCATATGCAGATAATTTATGCTAATGAATTATGCTAATGAGCTCTTACACCTCTTTTTCTACGAAATGACCCCTGCTTGAGATGATATACAAGACTTAAAACCAGAACTTTAAAAGCTGCAAATAAATACAACTTAAACAACAGTGGCATCAGCTGGAAGCCATAACTCTCCCAGGACAGATGACGTGATTAATTTGGATTTATGGGTACTAATGTTGGCATAGTGCTATGGAAGGTTGGAGGTGAACTGAACTAGTTGGGGAAATCATATGCATGTTTGGGTGGCTGCTTCTTTAATAAAGAAAAAAGATTACTGTTGACACTATCCAACCATACTCGGAGAAAGTCCATGATAATTTCATGGCAACTTGGTTTCAACTAATCCAATTTCTGTCTGAACAAGATATTGTTTTGAATAATCCAGTTTACAAATATATGATTTTTTTCTCCTAATCTTGGTTTAACCTTGTATTTTCTTTTTCGTTTCTCTTTCTTCTGTCAACATTTGGAGGTTCTGATGGTGTACTTACACTTGTGTAATGAATTTATATGTATTACCAAATAACATTTTTTTAGAAGTCCTATTAACTGTAGAGCAGAAGCAGCACTCACTCTTTTAAATTCAGAGGTGTAGCCATGTTAGTCTTTTGGGGGAAAATAAAATAAAAGTCCAAAGGCACCTGAAAGACTCACAAAATTTATTCCAACGTAAGTTTTGTGAGTTGGGCCTCACTTTATCAGATGTATTATTTACTTGAGCCAATAAAGGACCCACCTTCTTTCTCTAATCTGGGATAACCCAGTTTGATTCCCCACTCCTCCACATGCAGCTGCTGGTGTGACCTTGGGTCAGTCATAAATTCTCTCAGAGGTGTTCTCTCAAGAGCAGTTCTCAAGAGAGCTCTCTCAGCCCCACCTACCTCACAGGGTGTCTGTTGTGGGGAGGGGAAGGGAAAGAGATTGTAAACCGCTCTGAGACTCCAATCTGTTGTCTTCTTCTTCTTCCTCTTCTTCTTCTTCTTCCTCCTCCACCTCCTCTCCCTAGCTAGGGTAGCTTTCAGTCCAGTTCACAGTTGGTTGCCAGTGTTCCTTCAAGATACCATCTGGTTCAGAAGTCAATGTTAATGAAAAATGACTAAAACAAGCAAATTTTATCTAAATTGGCATTTTCCGCAAGTTAAATCTAAGTGAGAAAATTTTTCTGTCTTTGGAACTCCCTCCCTAGGGAGAGTCATCTGTCTCCCTCTATTGGTGTTTTCTGCCAGCAGGTGAAAGACTTTTTTTGTTTCATTTGGCATACCCCCCCCCCCCCAGTAATAGTTATTGGCCCTCCTCCCTGATTCTGGTATTGTTTGTTTATGTGATTTTATTGAGCAAATTTAGAGTCCAGATGCACCTTTAAGACAAAGGTTTATGCAAGTTATGAGCTTTCGTGTGCATACACACTTTTTCAAATACAATGGAATGGAATGGAAGGTAAGGTTCAGACTTATAGACAGGATGAACAGCAAATTGATCTTAAAGGTGCCACTGGACTTTAAATTTGTTCTACTGCTTCAGACCAACACGAATGACTACCTGATTTTATTGAATTATTTTATAATTCTAAATGTTGTTTTTAATTATTTAAATGTTTTAATATTTTATGTATGCTGCCTTGGGGACCCTGATTGGGTGGAAAGGTAGCATATAAATAAAAATAAATGACTACTGAAATACTGGCTTAGTTGTTGAGGCTGGGGACTGCTTGGTCCAGGCTGCCTGAGGCTTTCTTGAGTTCCAGCCTGCCAAGAAATCTCCTGTATGATAAATAGCCAGTCCACCTCTTGCTAAGGAGGCAAATCCGTGAATACACAGACACAAAGATCTGTTTGCAGGCCCACTATTACACTTCTATGTATAGGGGCAATGTGTCTCTTGGCCTGCTTAGATTTCCTTAGAGGACATATGGAAGTAGAGAACACACTGAAGTAGAAGCCTAATGTGACCAAGAAGTAAACGTGAAAAGTATACGAGCAGTAACACAGTTGTACTTCAGGTTGCTTTGCAGCTGTGGGGAAAACGTCTCATCTCAAGAGCCCAGAGAAGAGAGAAACCTCGTAAATTATCACAGCGCAGTTCATGGGAAGTCCAGCTAAGGACAGCCAGAGGAGAGCATTAACAATAAAAATGGGGAGAGAGTATGACCAAGGAGAGAGAGAAATATGCAATAATGTTTAGCCTCTGGTTCCTATAAGATGAAAGCTGGACAGAGTGAATTTGAATTGCACTTTTAATAGGCTAATACTTGTATATGTAGCAACTGTCCTTATTTCAAGAATTGGGTATAGGAGTGAGAACTATAACTAATTTGTAGCGATTTACAATAAATTAACAGATGTTAGGAAAGGAAAGACAGGAAAGTAAGTAGACACATCATCAACAACTTGATCAATCACTTAGACCAAAAAAATTGGATCTGACTTTGCTCAGCTCAGTGGTATTCTAGTCTAAACATATTTGTAAGGAAGTAAATCCAGTATTTTATAGCTAAATTTAATTTCTGTATGTATGGTTAAGATAGTAATGCAAGCCAATTTACACCCCAATACTTCAGCTGAAATAGGTTACAAACAAAACTGCCTGCCTGCTACAGCAAATAATTTGAAATTTGGGGAGGGGGAATTAAAGCCATTATTATACTTGCTTTGAACTCTGAAAGCTCACCATTGCAGTGATTACTTCTTCATTATTCAGCACAAAATTAAACTTTTGAACAGAAGGTAGACAGACAATTATGAGAGCTTAGAATGAAGAATTTGCTGTTCTGGAACATCCTGTATAAGTTATTCCTATGAGAAGCTTCTTTGATGTGCTTATGATCTCAATATTTTTACTTGTTTGCCTAGGAGCTGCTATCAGTGAGTCCCTCTAAAGCAGCAGATATGATTTCTGTCCACTTCAGTGACCAAATTGAACAAATCATTCAGACCTTGCAGGTAAAGTCTTCAGGCTGATGTGTCTTCTCTTTTGAACAGAAAGGTCAGAGCATGATAGGCTGCAGTGATGGGATTGGGCAGTTGCCTAGAAGTTAAAAAACTGTCAAACCAGGTTTGGGAAGTGCGCTAAGAGATGGTGTCCTGCTGACAGGCACAAATTACACATGAACAATAACAGAATGCTCCACCTGTTTGTGTGTGCATGTGTTTGTAGTGGCTTGTGCGTTTGTGGCTCTTTACCCAACTAGTACATGTCTAGAGGTATGGGAGCTCTTCTACAGCCTGATCCTTTTCAGAAGTGAGTCCACTGAGTTTAAGTAATTTTAACCCAAGAAGATGTATATGAGGAGTGTGTAATTAGCTAGATATTAGCTAGCTAGGGAGAAAGCTTCATGTTCTGCAGGAAGATACTTCTGTTGTTCCAAACGGTAATCACTAAATACAGCTACTTGTTTGTTCATGTGCTGGCCACATTTGCTTATAAGACAGGGTGGGGTAATCACAAGAGGGTTATGATTATAAAGGTAGCTGATCCATCCCATGTTGCCCTCCATCACTTCAGGGAATTATCTCCCCAGCCTGGCTCACTTCATACATTGGAGCTGGAGTGGAAGGACAGTACATGCAGTGGTACAGCAAAGAGAGGGAAGATACATTTTACTTTGTACTCTAATCTTTACAACAAAAGATAACTCCATACCCTTCTTATATGTGAGCTTGGCAGCCATATGAGAGACATACATGGCTGTACCTGTTTGATCCTAAAGAATGTATTAATCATTATGAAGTTACTTTCTGGACCAAACATCAATATAGAACTTCTGTAATCCATAATTAGGAAATTATTTTTATTAAGTATCCTATTAAATTTCTGTTGTTGCTTTGTGTATGCCACAAACATACATTCAGGCAAGGAAAGGTAGCTAAAAATGTTCTTCCTAACATTAATCACATTCACTAATGGAGGACTTGAGGACTTGTCCTTCAGCTGCTGAATCATTTTAGAAACAATTTGAACCTATTTTTGGTTGAAGAAATTGCTGAATTGGTTCACCATGGTATACAGTTTTGCTCTTGGCCAGGTTTGTGGTCGACATCTTTTAAAGGTTTTAAATAGCTTTTTTTAAAATGTAGGAAATAAGGGAAATCTCAGTCATAGGCTTTGGCAGTTTCATAAAGCTTGAAGTCAGACTTCCCCTCACTTCTGATCAAATCAAAACATGCTCAGAATTTATGCAAGACCTTTAATAGAAGGGATCACAAGAATTCATTATTTGTCTGTCATTCTTTGCCCATTAATATCCCAGCCCTGCCAGGGCACATCTGTTCAACCAGGCTAACAATCCACCTCTTCCTGTTCTATAGTTCTACAGCCTCTTTCACCTCTTCATGTTCCATAGTTCTACAGATCCCCTGGAGAATCAGGAGGGTCAGGAGGGTGATGCCATGACCTCAGCTGGGTTGTATCAATAGCACCACTATGTTTTGGGGGTTCGGAGAAAAATGGGAGCAAGAGCAGGGAGAGAAAGAAGAATAGTGACAGGGTAAAAGCAATAACATTGTGGAACCCACATTGTAGGCTGAGGATAATTGTGGGTTCTAGATCTGAAAAAGCTAAAGAAAATGCAGGACTCGATTGTCATTACCAGTAGCTTTTCATAGTAAATGAGCAAGTGGAACAAGTTTAACAAAGGATATTGTAAAATTCATTATAAGAATACTTAAACCTGTTTTAGCAGCAGGACATTAAGGGGCTGCAGAGAATTACCCCTGCAGAGCCCTGAAACGCAACTGCAGCATTGCGCCCCCCCCCCCCCAAGAACATAATGTCAGATGAGTATGATAGATAGCTAATGGGACTTGATTTTTTTTTAAAAGAAAGCATGGTTGCGATCACATGCACAATTAGCCCTGACCTAGGTGCAAATGCTGGGCTTATTAAAGGAGTGCAATCAGACAACAACATCTGGGAAGTGCCTCATAGCCATCAGCAACCCCTTTTGCTCTGCCACACAAGCGGATTTAAAAGACACCTTGGAAAGTCTGGTAGCAAATGGGTTGCTACGGGCCACAGATGGACTTTCCCATGTCTGATCGCTCCAGCGCACTCTCATGGAGTTGGGATATTTTTGGCCCTTCTCAGTATGCGCATCATTGCACACTCCATAGGGAGCCCTCAGGGCTGAGGTGCAAATCATCAATCCCTCGTTTAAGTGCATCAGAGACAAACAGCAAAAAACCCCAAAACGATTTACCTGCAGTTGTGTCTGATCATGCAGTGATGGACTGCGCCCGCAGCTTCAAAGGACTGTGTGATTGCACAACTGCGGGTCAACTTCCACCAGAGGAAATAGCCTCTCATCTTCTTCGTGGTTTCTGTGCATCACACCTCTTGGATATAGTGCACCTGCGCCGACTCCTACCTAGGGTGATGAAGCCCCTACCCAGGAACCCTCCCTACCACAACAAATGGCGGATAACCTCCTCATTTCCCCATCCAAGGATCTTAAATCATATGGGGATTTCATCAAGAGGATGGCCAATATGCTGATGCTCTCCACTGTTCAGCCTCCAGCCACTGTGACAGACTCAGTGTTTGACATAGTACAGATGGATTCTTCCACAGCAGTTGTGTTACCATTAACTTCAGTCTTACTGCAAGCGGCCAAAGCACCATGGTCTCATCCAGCTTCTACTCCTCTATTTCTAACAAAAGGATTGACCACATATACAGGTCAATCCTGTAAGTGGGACGCAGCCTAAGTGGGACGCAGCCACTCCTCTCCTCCTAACAAGGAAGGGAAGAAACTTGACTCCTTTGAGCACAGATTCTATTCGGCAGGGGCGTTGGGAATGAAAACTTCCAATTATATGGCCTGCATGGGTAGATACCAGTATGCCCTCTGGGAGCAAATGACTGAGTTTATTGCTTCCCTCCCTAAAGACATGAACCGTCAAGCTAGGAGATAATCCCAAAAGTCCTCCCTGGAACCCCTCTCTTGGTCATGCGCAGTGGAGCCCTGTGCGTGACTGGGGAGAGGGCGCAAAAATCCCTTTCGCTTTAGAAGATACCGATTGGGGTTGGCACAGGTACACTATATCTCAGAGGTGTGAATACACAGATGACCACTCAAAGATCCCCAGTTACAGGTAAGCAACCTGTATTTCCCCCTTGCTTTATCTTGCACGTCTGACTGCAACCCGTGATAGTCAAGTGCTCCGTACTCCTTTCATAAACATAATTTCAAAGGGTGGTTGTAAGGAGGGATTTAGAGAAGAGCAAGAACAGAATGTTATAGCAACTTCTCTAACTGTCAACACATGGAAATTTAAAAGAGATACCTAGGAGAAATTCACCTAGCAAAAAGTATCACAAAGATACTAAGCAGTGTAATTCTCATCTCTAGTAGTTTTGAATACAGAACATGAGTGAATCTCTCTCAGGTACTGGAAATTATCTTTTCTCCCTGGAAGATGCCATTGTTCTAGGTCACTTTCACTTACATGCATAGCAACTTAAGTTTCTTGGTGCAGTGTCTGTGCAATTGTGAATTTAAAAACATCTGTCTGTCAAATGCAGTGCTACATCTACTTTTTTCCTTGTCTGTCAGGATCAACATTTGCTTTTTCAGTTCTTGAAGAACCTACTTGATCCAAGGTAAGTGTACAGATTAACTATCAGGTCTTATTTCATGAAACTTAAATGTCCATTAGCATTTTGACATGGATGTTAATTAACAGGAAAGACCTTTGGCTTCTGGAGGTTAATGAGATGCTGAAAAGCTGCTGTTAGAGAAGAGCAGTCCTTGTGTGAAGGCATTTTCTATTTCCTGGCCTGGGTATAGTATCTCCTGTGGCCTCCAAGGAATGTTTGCCTGGAAAGTATTCTCTAGGAATATTGTTTGTCCACTCAAAACTCTTCCCAAGAAGGCTTGTCTAAAGAACACAGGAGAAGAGAAGCTAAAAAGGCTGTTGGAACTGTTGTGTGATGCTGACAAGTTTATATTAAACTGTTAAGATCATACTTTGACTTACTAGAGTCTTATTTGGAATAAGAAGTTTGCATGAATGTGTTTGAAGTTATGGCGTCTGGCTGTGTATATGGAGCTGCTGCTGTCTGTGGTGCTGACTCTGTGTGTTCTTTCTTTCTCTCCATACACTCTTAAGAAAAGAAATCACAAGTACTACAGTTCTGTGATCCTTCCAGTTTTATGCAAGAATCTAGTGATGCTGTTTTGATAGCTTTGTGATCCTAGGCTGTGACAATTTTTTTGATTGTCTCAGCTGGGGTGCTGGAAGCATCAGGCCTTTCCTTCTTGTGAAGGAAGCAGGTTTGTGACATGAAATGGGAAGTCACCTGGCAGATCAGAATTGTCAGAATTGGACAGAGGCCGCCTTCTCTACAGGATGCTGTGTTCTACTAGGGAGCAGCACTCCATTTCAGAGAAATATGTTTTGACTGTGATCTGGCTTTTAAGAAGCCATTTGTTTTAGTTTTGTGCTTGTGCTGGCCTTTTTTTGTTTTTTTTTGCATTTGGAGAACTGCATGGTATTCGAAAGCGAACCTTAATTTTTCTGCCTCATTCTTTTGATAATAGTTATTAGGCCTCTCTCCTATGAGATACCTTGCATCCTTCAGTGCCATGGTATCTGGTTGCTTAGCTAAGTTAACGTTTAAAAGATCATATTTTCTTGAGTCTGTTACTTTTGCTGGGATCACAGCATAAAAAATGGCTTGAGACCTCTGGCATCTTTGATTTGGGGGTGGGGAGGAAATGCTTTGAAAATATCTTAATTGCTAGAATAGACAATGGGCATTGATATTGTTCATGCTGCAGTCTGTAACTTACAAAATGATTATTCTTTATACTACAAACATCAGTTTGTATTCCCATTAGCCTTTTTAGATTTCTCCACAAACTCATTTGGGTTAGAGCTGCCGGGGGCAGGTGACAGATTTCTGGAGGAGTGCTGGGCAGGTTTGGCAAAGCATGAGAAGTCTGTTGGGGAAAGGGTCATTTTAAAAAAAATAATATATGCACAAGCAAACTATTCTTGGAAGAGCAGAGAGCATCTGTAAGGCAAATTTGAAAAACTGAAGATGATGGGGAAAGATTAATGGCATCATAGTTATGGGCCACGGCAGTAAGGAGCAGCAGCCTTGGCAGCACTTAACCTCCGGTGCCTTTTCAGATCATTTTTCTTCTAGAGGAGGTCTGTAGTTCATTCACAGATATGTCTCAGTTTGCTTATTTAATGAAAATGTCTGCTTAAAATGCTGTAGAAGAATGCCAGAGCAAAAGCATTTGTTAAAATAATGACAGACATAAAAGCTGTATCAACCTCACTGCCAGCAAAGATCCGGGCATGTGCCAGGTGTTGTCACGCAGAAGCCATTTGCAGCATGCTCCATATAATTTGCCTCCGTTAAAGTCATATAATGTGCAACATCAGCATTCTGGTTGTTGTCAGGGAGAGATTCTAAGCCAGCACTATTATTGCTGAGTGGGGGCTGATGCTGGGCATGAAATCTGTGTGCCAGGTGCTCGAATGGCACGCTAGCTCTGGAAATCCTCACACTGGAGCTGTTTCCAACAGCCTCTGCATAATGCAAGTAATGTGCGCTCCAGCTTTTAGTCTGATGTAATACTTTCTTTGTGACAGGAATTGTTAGTTCAGAGAAGATTACATTTGAAAAACAGTGAAGGTTGCTGCGTGAGCTGTAGTAAACGTGTTTTAGTGGTACAATTGCTCATTGGTTCTGCTTATTTCCCAAGTCAATTCTTTAGCTATATTTCCCCACCCCCTCCCCCTCTGGCCTTGTACCTACTTTAGAATAAATCTCTGGCTAAATTAAATGTGCCAGCCTAATCCCCTCTGTAATTTAATTCCCTTTGGTGTAGTTACACCATAGGAAGAAATCTAGCCCAATGTGCTGTCACAGAATCAACAGAACCTAAAAACAATAGAATCCTGTCTTTAATACAGAACCTCTGTTTTAATAAAATCTCTCTCTGGAGTGGGAGACAAGCATGCATAGTAATACAAAGGGTGTTACTGTCCTAAGGTTTATTGGATATATTAACAAAGATGCTAACCTGCCATAACAAACCTGTTTTTTTCTGTTTGTACTTCTGCAAATCATGTATCATACACTTGCTCAGGGAATTTTCCTGTCATAATGTAATAAATCGTAGCCCTGCTTCATGTGATTCTGCACAGTATGTAGGTGAAGAGCCCTAGTGAAATGCCCAAAACAATGGTAATGTTTTTTAAAAGTCATTCACTGATTCTTTTTCTTAGCATCTGTCTGTCTTTAATTTCTCTTATCCTTGACTCAGCCATTTGGACTTACTAGCCAAAATCCCACGACTCTCCAGGCTTCACAGTAGGCAATGCAAGTCAGTAATATTATATTCTTTGAATACTAATAATATGACGTGTCTCTGAAGGTTTGTTTGTTGCTTGCCCTGCATACTGTTTTTGCCTGACAAACAGTAGATCTCAAGGCTGTTGTGCCATTTGTTGTTTTTAGGGAAGGTGTCAATCAAGACTTGCTTCAGCTCTCTCCCTCTGTTACTGAACAGTTTATTGAATTGCTGTGTCACTATGAGCCTGACCAGGTTTTAGAGACTTTACAGTTCCTGGAGGTCTACAGGCTGGAAGAGACAATTCAGGTAAGCCAGAACTGCTTGGATGTGAGACAGAACTGTATTCCAGTGCTCTGTATTCCAGTGCTTGGGAAAGACATTAGGAGCTCTTGGGACCAAAAAACAAACTCAAAGGTTCATGTAACTTCCCCTGTGGGTTTGTTTTTAAATAAAAAGCAGCCACTGGAGGTAAGAATCTAGAGAAGAGGACAGGTGCATAGAGAAATGTGCTAAATCTCTTTCTTCCAGTCCTTCCTCACAAAGTTTTTTTCCCTTTGGAGCAAGTCACAAAGAACATGTAGCTTGGTCCTTTAACACAGTACATGGGTTTCTTCCTGCTGCTGGATATCTTTCTGATATCTTCATTGTTTTACTATTACAGATTTCTTTGTTTACCAGGTTTCTCCGTGGCTTAGGTTTTTTAAATACTGTGTTCAATCAACAATGGCAAAGATTGGGTGTACCGCTATTCATGCCTTTTGCAGTACATGAGGTTATATTCCAAAATATGCTCTGAAATGCTCTAAAACTCATTTTCTGCAAACAGTAGATTTAATTAAAACAATTTTGTGGCATTTGATTCAGGTTGTCCAGAAATATCAGCTGCACGAAGCTTCTTCCTATCTGCTTGAGAAGAAAGGAGATATTCATGGTGCCTTCCTAGTTATGCTTGAGGTACTATAGACTGGGTGGTTTACTTCAAAATACTGTGGTCACTTTCTGCTTATGCATTCTGTAACTGAATACTTTTATGCTGAAGGCTGTAAAAAAAGGTTGCTCTGATTATGGATAAACTTGCAGAATAGCAAATCATTTTTAATTAGAGGGACAATTTTGTCTATGGGATTAGTTTTAAAAATTGGAATCCGAAGCCACTGTTTTCTACATGAGCCTAGAAAATTACATTGCATATGTTTTGATTAGCTATGTGCAGTTGGATTTGCTGTAACATTTTAACCAAGAGATTATCTTGTGCCTATGGTAGTGAGGAAATGATAGTGGCTGCATTTGGGAAAATGGCTTGTATTTGTGTGCTTGGAATGGGCAACACTAATTCCTGTGGGACACCACCTTAGAAAGAAAACAAGAAGAAACACCCTCATGGAATACTAAACAAACTACACAAGTACAAGAAGGTATATCAAAAATAGGGATATATTTTAAGGTAAAAATGAAAACAACACTTGAACCCACAATTTGAAAAGTGTGACAAGCAGACAATTGTAAACAATATTCCATATACAGTTAAGAAGTGTGTAAATACACAGAAGTCTAAATGGCATGATGGTAGAAATACAAGCAATAACAACATACTTGACAAACTATGGCTTGCCAGCCAAACTCTGGAAATAGATTTTTATCTGATCATTTCTGCACATTAAATTTTAAAACAGCTACAAATTCAAAATAAGGAGCCACAAAAGGGGATTTCACCCTTGCTGAATAAAATGCCAAAATAATACTATCTCATTCTCTGCTTTCAACATGTCATTGTGGTGCCGCTAAGGACTGATATTAAGGTAGTGATTCAGTAATGGAAGGAAATTTGGGGGGAAACAAGTGATTCCCTAAGTTCTGCTGTTACTTCACTCACCTGTTCTAAAGGAAATTAAATGGACCTAGCATTTAGTTAGTAGGTGATAATGATAAAATGACCCAAAATGGTTAGCTGAAGGCTGAGAAGGAGCTGCCCCTTTCACCTATAGTGCATCTCTCCTGTAATCAGCTCCACAGAAATAGCAAACCCTGCAAAAGTCAGGGAAGCAACAAAAGACTTCTTGGGAAACAGAAATAACTGGTGGTAAATCTCTTTCTTTTCAAAGGCCTTTAGCTTACATGAGTGTATTTTTTCCCTAGTGGCTACAGAGTAAGCTGTTGACACTTACACATGACGATGAAAGTAAGTTTGAAAACTGAGCTTTCTTCATGATGTTCATTGAGTGCATGCTTTTTGAGGGACAAAGTGAGATCTGAAATAGTAACAGTGTTTTTTGTCATGTAGCAGTGGAGTGGGTAAGCGTTCCTCCTCCCCTCCACATTAATAAGGTGCCTGGCACTAGGGTTGCCATCAGTGTTCCCTCTAAGCTGAGTTAGTGTGAGCTAGCTCACAGTTTTTTAGTATTTGGCTCACATAATTTTGTCTTAGCTCAGGAAGGATGGCTCCAGAGCAAACTAATTTATGCAGAAGCCAAATTGCTCACTCACAACTTTAATGCCAGTAGCTCACAAAGTAGAATTTTTGCTCACAAGACTCCACAATTTAGAGGAAGCATGGCTTGCCATCCCCCATCTCCCAGCAGGGGTTCCCCCAGTTTTTAGGGCTCCAATCCACCGCTGGCCAGCAGGGGGGAAGCCCTGCCCCAAGCCCTACCCCCAAGCCTGACTGCTGACAGCCACCCCTCCCTCCCCTCCTGCAAGATTTAAAGGGCCCTTCAGTTTATTGGCAGGGAGTATGTGGCCCACAGGTCAGTTGGAAGGCCCTTTAAATCTTGCAGAAGGGAGGGAGAGGAGTGTGTGCCACCCCCAGTTTCTTCCACAAAGCATGTAAAGGGATCCTTTAAATGTTTTGGGGAAGAAGCGGGTGGGCCAGCACATGCTTGCAATCCAAGCTGCAAATTCATGGCTTGGAGTGCAGCCCCTCCCCTCCCATTTCTTCCCCAAACAATTTAAAGGGATCTTTTAAATGCTTTGGGGGAGAAAGGGGGGGTGCCTGCAATCCAAGCTGCGAATTTGTGGCTTGCAGCACAGGAGCCAGTCCCCAATGTGATGACGTCACTTCTGTGTGATGTCATCACATTGGGGTTGTCCCCACCCCCCTGGAACACCCCCTTAAGTTCCTCACTGGGGACTCAGAGGGACCCGGCTGGTTTGGTGTAGTGGTTAAGAGTGCTGACTCTAACCTGGGAGAACCGCGTTTGATTCCCTACTCCTCCACATGCAGCTGCTGGTGTGACCTTGGGTCAGTCATAAGTTCTTTCAGAGCTGTTCTCTCAAGAGCAGTTCTCTCAAAGCTCTCTCAGCCCCACCTACCTCACAGGGTGTCTGTTGTGGGAAGGGGAAGGGATTGTAAACTGCTCTCAGACTCCTTCAGGTAGTGGAGGGTGGAGTATAAATCCAGTCTCCTCCTCCTCCTCCTCCTGCTAACACCCTTCTGTAAGGAGACCTAATTCACATTATTCCTCCCCCCCCCCCCAAAAAAAAAGGACTGGGACTGATTTCCCACAGCTGCTGCTCTCCCCGCTTCTCCCTTTGCCCCGATCATAAGTGTCAATTTCCCACTATTTGCTGCACGGCTCTATTTTGCCCCGGAGCTTCGCCCGATTTCCGCTGGGTCTACTCAATCCTGTTTTTTGAGGATCGAGTAGACACGGCAGAAATTGGGCAAAGCTTCGGGGCAAAATGCAGCCATGTGGCAAATAGTGAAAAATTGACACTAATGATCGGGGCAAAGGGAGGAGTGGGGGCGGAGCAGCGGCTGTGGGAAATCCATCTGGATTTATTAGCTTTATTAGCTGCATGTAAGCCTCACCATGTGGTACCCACCTCATTCATTGTTATATGAATGGAGTGGAGTCTTATGTTTGGTGGCACATATTGTTAGCTCATACAATTATGCCCTATAGATTTTCTTTCATACACATCTGACCTCTGAGTTTCATATTCCTTCATGCCGCAGCCTAGCCACAACAGTCAGCATAGCAGCATAGCAGTTAATTGGTGTCAAGCAATAACAACATGAATGATGCACCTCATGTGGGGGATAGAAATGCAGAATCCTCACACAATTTGGTGCTGCCTTTTCCCAGAAGATGCTTCCTCTCCCCTCCCTTTAAAATATCAAACTTGACCATGCCCTTAACTGTCAATTCTGTGAAGTTGTATAATATTAATTTTATAAAGTATGACTACTCTTTGACTTAAATTGCCATATAATAATTGCTGTTTGTTCCTTATACCTAGAATCAACAGAATTTCCTTCCTTAAAGAATATTGAACTTACCTTAGCAAAAACAATTGCACTTTGCCAGAGGAATTCGCACAATTTAAATCAACAGCAGCGAGAGGTAAGGTCTGCTGTGCTCTGCAGTCTAAGGAAAGTGCTCTGTTTTTGTTTTCTGCGACTTTTGTTGTGTCAGGGCCAAACTAGACTTAGGACCAATGTAAAGTTACACATCCAGTTCCTTGTTACCTTTCGTTTTGTCTAAGATAGCTTACTTTGTGTTGTAAAATCACAAGGCTCTGAGTTTCCCCACACTTACCCTGCTACTGGTATGTATTTACCAAATTATTTAATTTGGCCCTTGGTTTTGTTATTCCAGAGGTTGAGTATCCTTTACAAAACCCAGAGAAGATAAATGAGTATCTTGGTGCAGCTGATAAAGTGAGATTGGGAGGGGGAGTGAGCGGAGAAGTTTGCCTTATCAGGTGTACAAGCGGGCACTCACAAGACTACCTTTTGGATTATTTTTTTTGTAGGCGCTGTGGTTTCCATTGCTAGAAGCAATGATGTCCCCACAAAGGTTATCTAATTCTACTGTGCTATCCCTTTATTCTGACTGTAAGTATGTTGGTCTCCTGTGGCACAGATGTATACTGCAACATAACCTTTATGTGCTGGTTTTTCTTTTAGCTAATTAACTGCAGACAAGAAGGATGTGGTTAGGTTTTCCACAGAATTAGTTCACATAGGGTTGCCAAGTCCGGGTTGGAAAATACCTGGGGACTTTGGGGGTGGAGCCAGGAGAAGGTGGGGTTTGGGGAGGGGAGGGGCCTCAGCATGGTACAATGCCATAGAGTCCACCCTTCAAAGCAGCCATTTTCTCCAGGGGAGCTGATCTCTGTCAGCTGGAGATCAGTTGTAAAAGCGGGAGGTCCCCAGGCCCCACCTGGAGGCTGGCAACCCTAAGTTCACAGCACTTGGATGTACCCTGAACCTTATAATACAGCCTGGTTGCTGATGCGTCTTCCTTTTCCCTATAGCAAAGTCATGGATATGAGCTTATAACTAAAGGGTGTGTCGTTTAAAGTATTTTTCTGTGTTAAAACTTCCCACATACACACACACACTTCGTGTATTTAAAAAAAAAAATTAGAAAATTCATAGGAAAATACCTGTGAATTTATGTGTGTTTTGTAAAGATCCTGCAAAAGTTCATCACAGTAGAAAACTTCCTCTGTTCACAAGCTTCCTGAACCACAGAATGCATTCCTATTAGGTCTACTCTTGCTGGTGTCCAGAGTTATTGACAAGAATTTGCTCTTCTTGGCCATTGACTCTGATGTATTTGTTCCTCCAAACCAGTTTTGAAGAATTTGACGATGCAAGTGCTGAACAACATGGCATCTTTCATTGCCCTACCATTGATCTTGCAGAGAATTCTACAGGTGAGCTGTTGAGAGAGGAGATACTGTAGTTAATCAGCTTACCTTAACTAGACAGCTTTACAGTTAAACTGTGCATGCTATGATACTGCTCATGTGGAATATATACTTTAAAAAAATATACACATTCATGATGTCACATATAATGAGGGGACAGTAATACAGTGAAAAGTTGATTTAATAAAAGGGGGGCTTCTGGCTAAAGGGGAAATGTTAATGCATAATTTTAATATTTTTATTTTAGAAGTCATATTTTGTGCTCAAAATATGAATTTATATGAACAGGAATTTATAGGAACATTCTATACACTATAGGAGGTTCCAGGTTCTTTTACTCTGCATGGGGGGGGGGGGTCTTGTTTTCTTTTAAAAGCTAAATCGGCCTAACAAGCTGTAGATGAGGAATGGCTGATGGAGGGAAGCTGCTTAACACTAACCCTATTTTTTCAGCTAAAAATCACCACCAGCCCCAAGCTGTCTTTATCCAGGGGGGAAAACACAGGGACTCTATATCTTTGCCCTCAAAACAGCATGGAAAAGGTGGAAAAAGTTATTTGAGCAGCCTTTCTTCCAACAAGCTTCACAGCTGCCCAAATGAGCTTCTCAGCTTTTAGGGAAAACCCACACAAAGCCCCCTGTACTGTGCAAGTCGAGCTTCTCATTTAAACTAAATCTAAACATATTGTCTTGAAGGGCTGCATTTTAGGGTTATATTTACTTTCTTTTTGCTTTCCTCAGTTGCTTCCCCCGGCAATAATTTTTTTAATTTTCCTATACAAAGCTCTTTCTGTTCCTGGAATTGTATGTTTTGGGGTTTTATCATTGTTTTCTTAATAAATGCTGAATTTATACAGTTATATATGTGCCGCTGTGTTCATAGCCAAATCAGTTTGATTCAGGTGGCTGCAGAAATGCTAAGAAGGAGGAAGAGTCTTGAGATATCACTTTGCTAGCTTCTTCTGACATGTGAAGTTAGCAAAGCTTCTGTGTAATGGGTTGCACCATTCCCAGCCTACTCCACACCCACAGTGGACATTGGGAGTTTGCAGCCCGCCTCCAACCACCCACACTATAGTGAAACAGTGAACAAAGAGAGGTGAAAATGACCAGGAAGAGGGGCCACATGAGAGGGTAGTCTACATCAGTCATTTATTTATTTAAAACATTTCTGTGCTGCATTTCCACCCAAATAGGTTCCCCAAGGCAGTAAACATAACAAAAAAATAAAGTGGCATTGGAAATATTTATACAAATCAATAAAAAGCATGTGAATACAGAAACACAACACAATTGAATTGGGGAGACGGGACAACAAGAGTTATTGGAGGAATGCAATATATATAGATAGATAGATATATATAGATATGTATATATGTGTGTATATATGTGTATGTGTGTGTGTGTATAAACAGCATTAGGAAAGGCTTATGTAAATGTCACTGATCTTTCACTTTTATCCTGGAATGGCTGTTTCAGAATGAAATAGAAGTAATAGCAATAACAACTATTAAACAGTCAATCTTTAAAGGCTGTTATGGTAAATAAGCAACAGACCAATTCTTCCTGTTTGGAGATGTGTACAGTTTTAGCAGATGACTCTTAGGAAAAGCTTTCTAGGATTTCTAGGTTTTGCCTGCCTCAGAGCTAGGGAAAAAGAAACCCTTACTCTTGGGCAGGGGAAACCTGCCACTTACATTATGACAGCTTAAGGGAAATGTTTACAGCAAAGGTACCCTGCTGTGACTCTTCCTGGCACCCACCGTTTTTAGAAAGTGGGGGGAGTTCTTGCCCAGCAGGGTTTTTGATTGGTCACTGGAGATGTGATTGGTTGTACAGATTAAAAATAACATTGTTTCAGTTGTAGCTGCCACCACAGTGATAGTTTTACTCTCTTATAACTACTCATTCCCAGTGTATTTTTTAGACTACCCTCCTTCTCCCCTGCACTTGGGCTTCCTCTTTGTGTATGGTTCCATGTGTGTGGTAGCCATTTTGTAGTTGTGCTGATCACCCCATGTGGGAATGCCAAAGGTGCCCACAGGCTCAAAAAGGTTGGGGATCCTGGTTTTACAATATTTGCCAGGGGTCAAATACTTAGAATACCACCCCTAGAATTAGAGTAAAGGGGATTCAGAATATCATTGCATATGAGGTCCCATTAAGACTTAATGGGTTGGATCTAAACTCCTATTCAAGCAAGTGGAGTGGGGTAGCAACCTCTGCCAGTTCCCTTTTTCCACTGCAGACATCTACTAGTGATGTAAGCCTCCAGGTGGGACTTGGGGATTCCCTAGAATTACAGCTCATTTCCAGAATACAGAGATCAGTTCCCCTGGAGAAAATGGCTACTTTCGAGGGTGGACTCTCTGGCTTTGTACCCCACTGAGGTCCCTCTCCTCCCCAGGCTCCACCCCCAAATCTCCAAGAGTTTCCTAACTTGGATCTGACAACTCTGCACCCCGTCCCTGGCTGGAGCGTGATAAAATTGCTTACCAGTTTGGTGTAGTGGTTAGGAGCGCGGATTCTAATCTGGGAGAACCGGGTTTGATTCCCACTCCTCCACATGCAGCTGCTGGTGTGACCTTGGGTCAGTTACAGGTTTTTTCAGAGCTGTTCTCTCAAGAGCAGTTCTTGAAAGAGCTCTCTCAGGCCCCACCTACCTCACAAGGTGTCTGTTGTGGGGAGAGGAAAGGAAAGGAGATTGTAAGCTGCCCTGAGACTCATAAGAACATAAGAGAAGCCATGTTGGATCTGGGCAATGGCCCACCCAGTCCAACACTCTGTGTCACACAGTGGCCAAAACCCAGGGGCCATCAGGAGGTCCACCAGCAGGACCAGAACTCCAGAAGCCATCCCTCTGTTGCCCCCCAAGCACCAAGAATACAGAACATCACATACAGAGAACAGAACAGAATAGAATGGAGTAGGAATATAGGAGAAGCCATGCTGAATCCAGCCAATGGTCCATGCAGTCCAACAGTCTGTGTCACTCAGTGGCCAGAACCCAGGGCCATCAGGAGATCCACCAGCGGGGCCAGAACTTCAGAAGCCCTCCCACTGTTGCACCCCAGGCATGGAGAATACAGAGCATCACATATGGAGAACAGAATAGGAACATAAGAACATAAGAGAAGCCATGTTGGATCAAGCTAATGGCTCATCCAGTCCAACACTGTGTCACACAGTGGCCAAAACCCATGTGCCTTTGTTAGTGAAAGGCAGGGTATAAATCCAATCTCCTCCTCCTTCCTTTTGAGCTTTGATAAAGTATTGCTGTAGGGATTCTAACTGATACAGCTTTAATTTTATTAAAATTGGCTGCCTGTCTTCCCACCCTTCGTAATCACAGCCACCATGCTTTTCTGTAGTTAATGCTTTTCTATAGTGGAAAACATATACAGACTTTTAAAAATAAATCCTTCTGCATTCTTCTGCTCCTCTGTTCCTAGTTTCATGCATCATAGACCCACATAAATTCTGTTTTTAAAAAAGCTTCCTACATCAGTGTGCCCTCCTGTCAGCTGTAATATGCAGAGTATGTAGCACTTTCTCTAAGACAGGTTTAGAAGCAAAGTCCAATGAATCTAACAAGCTTATTTTCAGCTTGAGTTGTTCTGTGTGTGGGATGGTGAAGGGGGTGGGGTGTAATGAACCCAGGATAATCAACTATAGGAAAATGTTCTCACTGAGTTATTGGTTCAGAACAATCACTGGGTCATTTCCTATAATGGGAAACCCTATGCTACGATACCCTTTGTAAAATATTTCCTTCCTTTTCCTGTGTCTGTTTAAATGAAGCTCCTGGGGCAGTGTGTGTGTCACATCTTATATGTATAACCACTTGGTTGGGGTTCACTTTCTGTTGGTTCTGTCAGATGCTGATAGAAATAATTATTACTGGCACTTGAATAATATATCAGATACATTCAGCAAACATTACATTACCCAGCATGCCATCTACATGCTCTGAATGTAATTGTGGGTAGGGAAACAGGTGGATTATCCCTTTGTGTTGGCTAATCCACAACAGACTGAATTGTAATTGTGTGTGAAGTTGTGTTTAAATCAAGGGGAGAGCCTCCTTGCTTTAGTCAAAAGGCAGTTTTGTTCATAAACAATAGAAGTATTGAATTGCTGTTTTGCCATAGATACACCTGGGCCATGGCTTCTCATTAGTTCTTACTTCTATAATTGAAACTGTATTAAATGTGATTAACATTAGGCTTTGATTTAAATCTGTCTCATCAGAGGATTTTATAACAGTGATTGAAAAGTAAGATGAAACATGTCGTATGGGACATGGTAGAGAAACTCTGGGGCACTTAAGTGAAGTTTTATCCCATTAAAAGAATGAGTGTTCTCTGAAGAGATATGGAAGGTAAAGCAGTGGAAGGTAAAGCAGTAAGCCTTTCACAAAACTATAATCCCACATGAATGTTTTAAATCAGATATATTCTGGATTCTCATTGAATGGGGTATTTCAGAATCAAGAAATTAAAATTCTCTCTGAATGATTGTGTGAAAGTCAAAGCTGAACTTGAGGATATTTCAAGCATAAAGTAACCCTTTAATGTGATAAAAAGTGTTCTAAATCTTCTGAAAGAGCATGGAACTCTTAAGCAGTAGAAGCTGAAATTGATGTATTTATTTTATTTCTAGTATTGGACTTGTATTAGAGGCAGGATGCTGAACTAAATGGACCAGTGGCATAAAATGCTATGCGCTTCTATTATCTTTTGAATCACTGGGGGTGTAATCCTAAAACAGAATATTCAAAGAGTCTCATCAGAAAAATTACACTGTACACTGAACAAGGCATCCAACTAATATTCTCATGCATCCTACTTTAAACATCTTTTTGGTAGCTAGATTTGACCTGGTTTTTTCCTAGTTAAAAGCCTAGGCTAGGTTGGCTACTGGGGAGATCTTTAACTAGAACTCCCTGTTTGTTTTTAAAGGCCAAAGCAGCTGCATGTGGGAAAGGGTTGGGTTATAAAAGTGATGGGGAGTTGAGGTAGGGATGCCAGCCTCCAGGTGGGACTCTGTGGCATTGTACCCCACTGAGGTCCCTGTCTTCCCCAGGCTCCACCCCAAATCTCCAGGCATTTCCCAACTTGGAGCTAGCAACCCTACCCCTCTTTTGTGGCCATGGGTTTCTGGCAACTCTGGGTGGAAAGCAGAAAAATTCTTCCCCTCCCCCAATGCCATTTTTACAGTGCAATTTTGTTTTGTGTGTTCAGAAGCTGTTATTTGCCCATGGTGGGAAAGATACAGATACACAAAAGGTGAAGTGTTCTTGCCTATCCAGTCCAGATGTCTCTGCACATGCTCCTCTCCTGAGACTGAGTATGCATTCCCATGGGGTGGGAATGGGGAAACAGGGACACATTAATTTCTTTTTCAGAAACTGAAGGTTTGAAAATTGTGTAGCAGGCTAACTTGTTTCCATGCTATTTTTGACAGATCTAACAAGACTGTTCAGTTAGCAGCAGCAGTTCTGAGTTAATCTGCTGCTTTGAAACAACTGGCTGATTTTTATAGTTTTATTATTGATTATAAGATGCATGTTTTAATTGTATTTTAATTTTGTAGATTGTGTCCTAAGACTGTGAAAATCCTTGTGGGTCTGTTGGTGGAGGATTAAGTTTTAGAAATCAATAGCATTCTCCAAGGAACTGAGCAAGAAACTATAGAAGACAAACTTTGCATAAAAATTCTAAATTCCATTATGGAAATCAACTTCCTGAGACATTTTCTGTAAGGAGTAAACTACCAGCAGTACCTTGACTGTGGCGTGATACCTCTTTTTCATCATCAGAAGGTTAATTTGCACCTCTGCTTAAACATACTTTGAAGGCAAGAGGAAAGTCAATTAATTTCTGGTGAAGAGATCTTTTACACTAGCACTGTAGACTTTTCCATGGGAGAATAACGCAGGAGATTATCCACGAGGTTGGACTATTCTGCCTCAATTAGGTTCTGCTTTAGACTCCTGAGAGCCTAACTGGATGTTTTAAAAAATTCTGTGAGTGCAGTTATGGGTGTCTGGATGTGTTCCTGTGCATCTTATACTAGACCTGATCCTTTTTTTTTTTTTACTTTAAATTTTTATTTAATACAAGCAACTACATATAACATCAAAAATATATCTTAACTGGTACATGTGATAAAACTTACATAACAAACAATGTAGCTGTGATATTAACAAAAAACAGTTTGACTAAGAACTTCATTAACATGAAACATCCCATGAAATGCATCAACACAGCAGATTTATAGTATCCAAAACTGAAAAATACTCAGGTAGGTTTAGTGGATAAATAGTCCAGGAAGATGCCTCCCTGCTTGACACTGTGTACTCTTTCTGGTCCATTGAGCAGTCCAGACCTTCTGCCATACCAAACTTTGTTGTCTGGAGAGGAGTGGAGAGAGAAGAAAAGACTTGTAGTATGGGGCTGCTCCCCCACATCCACCTTATAGTGCAATGGGGGCCACACACAACCCTCCTTTTATGGGTAATAGCCCACACTGGGGGCAGCAAAAACAAGACAGCATGCTTGGTAAAAAGCAATTTCAATAGGTATAGGTACATATATGGGTATCTGTAATAGTATGCACGTAAAATATAACATCTGGTTTGGCTCTCTGACTGGTAAACCCATGGATAAGATAGTGTGTCGTGCAGTTTCTGTCCCTTGGTCATAATTTGAGAGATCTCTCTTCGTAAACTTTATTGCATTGGCTCAAAGTGTTAGTGAATAACACTGAAATGCCAAAAACAATATCAACAACCATAATACAGCAATAACAACTAAACTTTTAATATCCATTACAGATCTGTAAACAGTTTTAAAAGTATGACAGTAACAACAATTTAAGTTAAAAAACAAGAATTCAAGAATTCAGACAGTCAAACAACATAATGCAAGGGTTTATCCATCAGCCACCTTAACAGCGGTTGTTTTTGACAAAGTCTTTATCACTCGTGCAACAAACTTTGCTATTTGCAGCATTACCCATTTACTTTTGTTGGCAAGCAGTATAATTAGTCTGTCATTGTCCACCTTCCCTGGATATTGTAATAAGATATTCCTGAGATATCTTTCGCATTCTAATTCAAATCATGGGCAATAGAGGGTCACATGGCCTAAATCCTCAATAGATTTCTGGTCGCAAGTGAAGACACATTCTTTTTATGGGATCCGGTTATAACGACCTCTTAATATTGTCAGTTGTAAAGTATCCAACTGTGCTTTGGTAAATGCTTTCCTATGCTCTGATTTTGATAAATTGGTAAAATAAGATGGGTTAGAGGGGAAGGTGCAAGCTGCTTGTAAAGGGAAGCTATTCTTAAGGTATTTAACAGTACAGCATCCATTTGAACACTTATATCTAGCAGTCTTTGTTTTATTACCGTATTTTTTGCTCCATAAGACGCACCTGACCATAAGACGCACCTAGCTCTGCTCGGTGCTGTGGCTTGGGAAAGGTGAGGGGGGTTTAAGACGCACACACTTCCCCCCCCCCCCCACTTTTTTGGGAGAAAAAGTGAGTCTTATGGAGCAAAAAATACAGTAATTGCTTTGCTGCAAAAAAAGTCAAGCCCTCTTAAATAATCTTCTGAGAATCCAAGTTTGGCTACCAAGTTCAATGTATAACTGTGCCGCAGATTACTTTTCCCTTCCTCGTAAGTCATGGTTAAAAGACTTGAACTTAAACCAAACTGAATTTTCAGCCAGTAATTGATAACAGCTTTATGGGTTGAGGCTAGCAGAGCCAGTTCCAATCTAGATATGGCTGCTGGTATTGAATTGGAGACTACTAATAGCGTACAAATAAACTTATTCTGAATTACTTCCAAAGGTTGCAAATTTCTAGTTCCCCAAATTGGTGCTCCATACAATATCTGTGACAATACCTTGGTCCTATAGATTTCTAATGTTGGAGTCACCAAACAGCCTCACCAAACAGCCTCCCCTTGTTCTGTAGAACCTGGAGATACCAAATATAACCTTTTCAAATTTCCTGTTTGTATATTTGATATGTGCTGACCAGGAACCAGAGCTATGAAAAATTACCCCAAGATATCTAAAGGAGGACATTTGCTCTAGTAATTTCCTATCCATTGTTCATTTATGAAATTGAGGTCTTTTGCTAAAAACTACTAGTTTTATCATAATTGACTTTTAATTAATTGTTTTACAATAAAAGCTAAAAGCCTTCTGAGGCCAACTTGTGAATGGGATATAAGTAATGTGTCATCAGCGTAAAGGAGTATTCAGATGGCTTTTTCACTGAGCCTAACCAGAAAATATTGGGTTCCTGTCATATATTCAACCATATAATTTATATACAAATTGAAGAGCAAGGATGCCAGGATACAGCCCTGGTGTACACCTTTTGAAGTTGGAGTTGGGTTAGACAATTGGCCAGAGATTCCTAATCTTACTTTAAGAGTGGTGTTAGTTTGGAGGGCTTTAAATTCGGTCCAGCAACCTGCTATAAATATTCAATTTATTTAATTTGTCCCATAGGTGCTGCAACAGGATAGAATTGAAAGCAACTTTGAAGTCAATAAAAACAACATATAATTATCTGGCTAGCCCATTCTCATATTTGTTATTGAAATGTTGTAATAAAAAGCAGTAGTCTAAGGTTAAGTGACCTGCCCTAAAACCCAATGTGTTCTGGTTCTAACAGGTCATTTTCAGACACCCACTCTTGTAACTTCGATGGAAAGTGCCTTGTGTAAAGTTTACCTATAACATCCAGTAAACTTATTGCGCTATAATTGGCTGGCTCTTTTCATTCCCCATTCTTATAAATAGGGACAACAATGGAAGAGGGCCACTCCTGAGGAAGCTTACCAGTTCTGTCTACATTAGTGAATGAATTGGCCAGAACTTGTGCCCCCCAGTAATGAAATGCTCTAAGCATATTGGGAAGGATGAAATTTCCCCCCGGAGCCTTATTATTCTTAATTGTGGATATTAGAGACTTTACTTCACAAGGGGTCAGAGGAGGCCAGGGAGATGATAAACTTGCTGAGTTGAGGTGTTCTCAGCTACATCAATCCTTTGTTTATTTTTTTATCCCCCCCCCCCCATTTATACCTCGCCCTCCCCGCCAAAGCAGGCTCAGGAATCGCTGAATAGCTGTGAGAAATAATCTTCCCAGCTATACTTAGATACATATGAGTCCAAATTCTGATGGATTCTTTCATCCATTTTTGCAAAAAGGTGCCAAAGCTTTGACATATCTTTTTGGGTCAGAGCCAAGGCAAGCTCATGCCATGATTCTTTCTTCAAGACAAACTTTTTCCTTCTGATAAGGTGTTTATAATTATTACAAAGTTCAAAGAAAGATGTTGGCAAATAATTATTTGGGGCCTGTTTATACATTTTGAGAGTGTGCCCAAGTTCTTTTTTCTTATTTAAACATTCACTATCAAACCATGTGTTGGAATTTTGTCACCTTCCATTTAAAATTCTTCTGTTCTTAACCAAAAAGGGCTTCAAAATGTATCTAATTTGTTGTGTAGGGCCAAAGTAGTATCAGTATTTTTAGCTGCAAGGATTCCATCCCTAAGTTTAAGAGCCAGTTCACTATTTAACACCTGTTATATTTGAGATTGGAGTATGGGGGACCATTTTAATCGAATATCAGCAGTAATTTCAATTTGAGGTACTGGAAGGATACCAGTTGTCCTATCATTCAAAATATTTTTGGAAATGCAAATGTGAAGCATAAGTGGCTGATGATCGCTTTCTGGGAGACACCCCACTAGAAACAACGAGACATCACTCAGAAAAGCTGGTGTTACTCATAAGCAGTCAATCACACTGGCACCCCTCTGACTAAAATAAGTAAACTCACCGTATTTCTCTGCTTCTATATTACTGTTACCATTGTTTGGGTATACTCTGTGTCTTTTAAAATGATCATGCCACAAATGCATGGCCATCTTAGATTAATAAGAGAGATGTCTAGAGTGGTCCGTACATGCAAAACTTTGTACATGGATCCATCAAGCATCTGTCTCCCCACTTCTTTCCACCCCCTTCCATTTGTCTTCTAACTCTTAATGTGCACACACTACTGAAGTGCCTCAGGAAAGAAGAGCTGTCTCCTTGACAGATAAAAATAGCTTGCTGTATGTCATGGATCACGTACATGCTGTGCTAAGGGCCCAGACATCCCAGTTGCCCTCCATAATTTATATGGTGCCTCAGCATGATGTACTTTCTATGCTGCCGCTTCTAAATTATACATGCTAAAATAAAATGTACTTACTGAAAACAGATTGTGACCTAAAAAGACACACTACCTTTGCATAGATGTAGTATTGGCATGACTCTCTGTTTCCCTAAAGTTAGAGCTCTTGAATAGGTTAAAAAAAAAAACCCTGACCATTGGTTTATACGTATACTTGTAAAATAGGAAGGAAATTGTAACAGTCATTGTGCAAATACCATTCTGTGGGTGACTTTAGTCCTCCTGAGTTTTTGTAGTATCATTCATTCATATTACTTGCAAGTAGGCTAGTTTCTGTTGCTGCTCTGTCAGTTTATTAACGCATTTATATACCACCATGCAGTTTGCAGCATCTTCTACATCTGGTTTTGCAATGTAGCACTAAACCATAAATGGTAAAGGAAGATGCCACAAGAAGAAGGTGCTATTTGGAGGGAGGGTTTTGGGCAACAACTGCTGTTTTGAGCTATGCAGCTGTAGTCTCCAGTCTGCTATTTTTGGACTGGCAGGTATTGACACAGTCTGTGCGGCTTGCAAGTATTAGCACTGAATCAGCAGATCTGACATTTGGAAAAACCATTGTTCCATAAAGCAATGTGCCATCTACTTACTTTAATTCCGTTAATTACCATATGTTACTGTAATGGTTTCAGGTAGTAGCACAGTCTTCTATAGCAAAGGAATTAGTTAAAATCTAGTTAAGTGTAACTAGATTAGTTAAGATGTATTCTAGTCTAGATAACTCAGTTATGCAGTTGTCACAATATAATTTGCTCTGATCTGGATAGCCCAGGCTAGCCTAATCTTATCAGATCTCAGAAGCTAAGCAGGGTTGGCCCTGGTTAGTACTTGGATGGGAGACCATTAAGGAAGTCCAGGGTTGCAACGCAGATAGAAGCATTGGCAAACCACCACTGAACATCGCTTGCCTTGAAAACCCTATGGGGTTGCCATACGTCGACTGCGGCTTGATGGCACTTTCTGCCATCATGATATAATTTCCTTCCTAAAACATGTGTCATAAAGGGTATCTGTCTGTTTCCCCCAAAGATTCAGAGAAAGCAAATTTGAAACATCCTGTAGTGATCTGAAGAACTGAATAACTTGTTCAGTCTTATTGTTGAAATAAATATTTCAAATTTAGAACTAGGCAGATTTTATGTTCTTTTGCTTTCACTATGTCTTTTTCTGCAATGTTAAAGAACTCTTTAAAAGTGCTTCCTATGAGCTAATTAAGTAATAAAGGTGAGACTTGCTATCTCATTTCTAAATTGTTAGAATGTATTTCAGTGCTGTGTCAGGCTGTATGTTTTTTTTCTGCTGCCAAAAGAGCTGCACACTTTAAAATCATTAGCAGAACTTGTCAAAACTATAAGCAATCTTTCTTACAATTTTATAATTATCTAAGGGAAGTCCTGCTGACCTTTTCTCATGAGGCAGCAGGCTATCATATCTTAATTAAATCCCACACATGGGTGAATCAAAAATCATTTAGAAAAGAATTCCAATAGGATTCAGGAATGCTGCAGGAGTTTCCATTCTCATAGCTGCAAAAGATACATGAAGGACAGGAAAACGCTAAGGTTAGCTGAGGCGGAATTCTAGGGCATGGCCCCTCCTAAGCAGTGTTCAGCATCATCCCTGTAAGCCCAGCAGGCTGTTCTTGTAAGTAATGGAAGATCACTTATGCTACCATTTTATGCAGTATTTTGAAGCTGCTCTGGGAGAATTTCAAAGTTTAGTTTTACTTTAGTGACCTAAGGTATTTCTGTCAATCAGTGGTAAACTATATAAACTACAACAAAAGAGGTTTCATTTAAATTTGAGAAAGAACTTCCTGATGGTGAGTTGTGTTTGAGCCTGGAACAGTTTCCCTCATGAGGTGGTGAATTCTTCATCATTGGAGATTTTTAAGTATTGATTAGATACCTGCTTGTCAGGGACATTATAGCTGTCGGTCATGTGTTGACAAGGTGGTTGAACTAGATGACCCTGGTGTTTTCGTCCTCCACGCAGAATAAATAAATAAATATTTAGATAGAGATTTAACCATCGTTTCCTGTTTTACCAGTCTGAAACTACATGAGTAGTTGTACACTTTTGCTGTAGCCAGAAGGGCTAACGTTTATCAAAATGATAATGTTTCTGGCTCTCCCTCCTTCCCTGCTATTACTGTATGAAGTAAGTTTCTGAATTTGTTCTAATTTATGTAAATTAATTGTAGCATTCAATATTTTCATACAGGATCCAGTCTATGGTAGAGGAAAACTTGGAGAAATTCAGGGACTTGTGTTGGGCATGCTGGAAAGCTTTAACTATGAGCAAGTAAGTAGAATGTGTTTTTCCTTTCAATTTAGAAAAACTTATATTGTGAAAATGAAAGCATTTTTCTATATTGTTCCTTAATAGCAGTAAAAAAAAAACTCTGATAAAGGATAAACTAGTTGACATTATTCTCACAAGATGACTCTTCTGTGTTTAATTAACCAAACATCCACCTGGCACCAGGAAGGCATGCATGATGAATACACATGCAAACAAGCAGGTTCCTGTTTTCTTAGCAGGGTAAGTACTCCTGTTATAATGGGTGCGATCTAAAAGTGCCATTGACTTTCTAGCCCAGTACTGGTCTAGTTGGAATGACAGTGGTCCTCTGTATGCAGCAATCACATCGTCCCAGTGCTGAAAGATCAGCACAGGCTTCCCATTTGTTTCTGGGCACAATTCAAAGGGCTGGTTCTTACCTTTAAAGCCCTAAATGGCTTGCAGCCAGGGCACTTGAAGGACCACCTCCTCCCATATTGTCCAGCCCACCAGTTAAGATCTGTCTCGCAAACTGCTATCTGTGTCCCCACCTTCAGAGATGAGGTGTGGGAGACTCAGGGCTTTTTCAGTAGTAGCACTTCACCTATGGGATGCCCTTCCCCTTAAGGATCACCTGACCTCTACATTGCTTTCTTTTAGGCACCAAGCAAAATTTTTACATTCACACAGCCTTTTAATTACATGGTTCATGTTTCAACACTATTTCAGCCTGGAAACTGTTGTTTTAAGCTCTGTGGTCTATTTTTATGGTTTATATCATTATTCTGGTCTGAGTTTTTAATGCTGGTGTGATGGAACTAAAGATCTGGGACTAGCAGCCTGTCAACAAGTAACACTGCTGAGTCACATGACTGAGTGAGGAGGGGGCCATTTGGCTCGGAACACTCAGTGACTGACACTTAACAGGCACAACTGACAGTTTGGGTCTGACAGTTGAAGAGAGAGTGGAGAGTGAGAGTCTGTGAGGGAACAGTCTTTTGGTAGCTCTGTGAGGATTCTGAGTGTCTCTCTGTAGCTCTGTGTGAGCAGCCAAAAATACCAGTTAAAGCAGATAACTGGGTGCTGGATAGTCTGGTTCACGGGACAGTGAACAGACTAGTAAAATCAGAACACATAAGCAGTCACAAACCTAAAATACATCACTCCTGAGGAACCTGAGATAAGAGGTTAAAGGAGGGCTGAGGCAAAAAAAAAAAAAAAAAAAGGAGGGCTGAGGCAAAGACTGGCAGAGTCTGGACAGCTGGTTGGTGGCCAGTTGGGACGTAAGGGCCAGGAAACCAAAGCCAAAAGGCTAACCCCTAAGCAGGACAGGAGAGTGTACTGAGGAAGGTGTTGAGTGAGCTTATGTACGGTTAAGGAAACAGCAAACAATATAGCCTACTGCCTAAGTATCATCTAAGCCAAACGTGCCAGCCTATACAGAAACAAAGTGTCCACTGTATATACATCCTCCATCCCCTGTTTGGTTCTGGAAATAAAGTACTGTTGTGTTTTGAACCAAAAAGCCTGAGTGCCTGACTCTTAAAAACAAGGACAAAGATATCTAGCAGTAGTCCTCAACTTACGTATAAAGCAATTTAAAACAAACCCCGAAGAGACGAGTAAGAGTGAGGAGGGAGCTGGTCAGAACACTAAAGGTGAGCCTGATAAGTCTCCTCAGAGAACGCCACAAAACGGCAGATTAGAAGGCCGTACGTCATAGCTGGATTTTAATTTTAATTTTTTTTAAAAAAAATTATCTTTTTTTCTGTTTGTATTATTTTTATTCTTCCTCAGGCAGATTCTTGGAGAGGCCACATAAAATTTTCCTTCTCTCATGTTGTGTTTGCTTTCCTGGGCCTTAAATGTCTTTACAGATTATCTATTTACAGCACAGCAAATACACAGTTGCTTCTAAACTACTGATTGAAGGATGGATGATGGGATAGCATATTTTGGACAGAAATGTGCTGTCTTTGAAAGAGCAGGTTCACAGCATGAATATACTCCTGTAACTTGCTTTGCTTTAACTTTGCAATGGTAGCAGTTCTCAGTATACTTTATGAACTTTGATTTGTATGAAGGCTATGAATCTCTGATCAGGATCTTGCTACAATTATCCTTGCTTTGGTAACTTCATAGATGCAAAGCTCCGTATGTGGATATCCACTATGCCAGGAGTCTGGAAACTTTGTCTGGCATAGAGATTTGCATCCTGTCCTCTAATGAGGACAAACAATGGGATATATTATAGTAAATAACTTACTTTGGGTTAATCTACATTGGCTTCCAAATTTTCCCATTTAGTAGTTTGTGATTACCTATAAAGCCCTGAACAGCCTGAATCTTAGCACTTCCTCCTGAATATATTTCCATCTAGTTTGAGAAGCCTGGTTCTATGACCCTTCCTCAGAATCCATGGTGGTACAGGGCAACATTTTTCTATGAGGCTTGTGCTGTGGAATTTTCTGCTAAGAAAGATCCACTAAGCTATTTCTCTCTGCTGTTTCCACAGAGAAGTGAAAACTTTTTGTGTTGAGACCTTTGTTCCATTGATGCATAGATTTCTAATGTTGGTTTTACATTCCACTTTTTAGAATTCTTCTTTCTTCTGTTATTTTATTCAGTGTTTTGTTTCTGTTGTTGAAGATTGCTTTGAGTGCTTGGTATAGAGAGAAAATCAGCTAATAGACAGATCAAAAATAAGCAACATCACATCATGCCACACCATGCCATGTTGTGACCCGAATACAGTGTGTAGGCAGCAGAAAGGAATGCGACATGGGAATAGAAAATAAACAGTGTCAAAGTAAATTGTAAAGTAGCCCCTTGTCAGTTTTAACCCTGGCTAGCAGAATTCAGACCTTATCTTCTGTTGAAGTGTCTGCTGAGGTAAAACTGATAAAGGGTTCCAGTTCTCACACAAGTTTTCTCATCACAGACTTAAAGGCTGGCACATAAAGTATCTGGTCTTTTATTTTTTTAAAAAAGTAGAGAGGATGGAGAAACATTACAACTATTGCTTCCCTTCACCCTCAGGAAAGCAGTTCTGCCATGCAACAAGGCCAGTCATTAAGGGAAGGTTGAATATTGTGCTGCTGCTATTTAAATTAGGGCTTACAGAGTTATCCCATAAATGCTAAAATTCAGTAGGCTTTAAACTGGTCATCTGGATAAGCTCTGGATGATCTAAATAGCTAGCATGGATTATGGTTAATTCGTAATGCACTTACCATGTTTAAGCTTCATTTTTCTCATGCTACATACTTTCAACTTTCCTAGCCATGCACTAGTAAGCACATTCTCTTGCTTCAGTAAATATTGCTAGGCATCAAGAACACAAACTACGTGTGAGAAGATGGTACCCTAATAATACCCATGGCTTAGGCATGATAAATGATAGAATAGATCTTCATGATGTAATCAGGGCCGGCCCCACCCATAAAACAGATTAGACTTTTGCCTAGGGCGCCCCCTGGAGGTGAGAGCCAAACTGGCCTGCGGCCCCCCCCCCCCACATCCTCCTCCTTCGTTTCGGCTCGATGCTTCCAAGTGGGAGTGGTTTTCAGCGGCTGAGCTGGCCGGTGCAGCCACTTTCTGCCTGCCCGGCTGATGCATCACTCCATCTTCTCAATTGGTGGAGTTGTTAGACATAACCGAGTGCAGCTGTGCTGAGGGCTGTGCAGCACTGAAGGTGCCCGGATCCGGGAGGTGAAGGAGGCTGAGCCTGAAGGAGTGCCGCCACCGCCTCCTCCCCCCCAAAAGAGACGGTGGCTGGCAGCCTGCATTGGAGAGAGCCTGGCAGTTAGGCTTCCCCTTTAACGAGTCCCTTCCTGCTGTTGGTGAAGTGCCGAATGGTTCTCCTGAACATGGGCAGATACATGCGGTGTGGTGGATGCTTGACCTGAGCTGTGGAAATAGGGTGGGCTCTGCACACAGCCGAAGGAGGGTGTAGCCTTGCCCAAGTGGCACTCTTGGTTTGTGTGGGTCTACCTTATCAAAGAGCCTCCTAACTTAACATCTTCTTACATATCTGTGAAATCTGTCCTTTTTTTTTTGGTCGGGAGTGCTGGTTGCAGAGTAGGGTTACAATATATAATCTGCCAAATTTAGGTGTAATGTAAATTGGTAGTTACTGGTTGTGGTAGTGCTTTTAGGTAGCTCTTGAATTGATTGGATTTTTTGGTAGCAGACTTTTTTGGTCTTAATTTGTTTTTTCTTTGCCTACAAGGAGTCCTTCCAATGATTTACACTAGTAAAAAACAAAGCCACAATATTTCAAACAATCCAAATGAGAATAAGCAACACTTGAAAAGTGGACCAATTCTCCCCCATTCTTCTATGGGAATGGTATGACCGATATCTTGCATCCATAGCACCATATCTTTAGTTATCGGTTCTTCTTGTGCCTCTAACTCCATTAAGTGTCCATATATTTTCTTGATAATTTTCTCATTTCCTATCCTCCAACACTTTTCAAAGTCCTTTAATATTCTACAAAACCCTTGTTTTTTTATCTAAATCATACCTAGATCTTATCTGTAATCTCTGCCACCAAGTCAAGTCTAAATTAAATTCAAACTTTAAGCTGTCTCATATAAAGAAAATATATATAAAGTTTTTTCTAGATGGCATTGGATGCCAGTTAGACTGGCAAAATGTTATGGTACTAACTTTAAGAACTGCTGGAAATGTCAATCACAGACAGGAACTTTTTTTCACTTGTGGTGGCTTTGTGGGAAAGCACGGAAATTCTGGTCAAAAATAAGAAAAATGATATCTGGTATTTTGGAGATTGAACTGGACTTAATACCAGAAATTTTTCTGTTAAATATGTTCCCTGTAGAAATGCCCAAAAATGATGTAATTTTCTTAATTTACGTTTTGACGACAGTGCGAATCTTATGGGCAAAGAAATGGAAGTCAGACAGTGTGCCAACACAAGATGAAGTTGTAAGGAAATTGTTAGATGCTGCGGAAAGTGACCGTATGGGTCAATTACAATTAAGAAATGAGGAGGGAGTAATGTATAATGAACTGGACACGTGGTCTAAATTGTATATATGGTTAGGTAAATAATGTTAGATTAGGCTCGAAAATATGTACTGTATTTTGTGGGTTTTTTTTGGAATTTAAAATTTGTAAAAACTAATAAAAATGTTAAAAAAAAAAAAGTGGACCAATTCATTAAAACCCAACTAAAGACTGAATTCACTTGTGAAGAATTCCCATAGGACTCAGCAGAAATTTATGTAAGGTGCTTTCCCCTACCTATACTAGTGCAATGGCTAGGAAGAACTGGCACCCTGAACCCATATCCATATCCAGCTGTCACTCTGTGTCTGTTGCAAGTTGTCCATGTTCTGGAGTACGAGAAACTTGTACTGAGGAAGAACAGTGGAGATGTGGGAGGTGTTTACAGACTTTCCTTTTTCGTTTATAGTTAGTTGCATTGCTCTTGCTGTGTGCATGGGATGGCAAAGGGGTCTGTTGACAGACAAATAATCTATGTGTGTTGATTTTTATCTCTGTTGTATTTTTATCCCACTCTTCTTCAAAGGAGTTCATGGCAGTGTACTTGGTCATGTCCTCCTCATTTATACAAAACACATTCAAAGGAGTTCATGGCAGTGTACTTGGTCATGTCCTCCTCATTTATACAAAACACATTCAGAAAGGAAGCCCTTTAATTTTATCTTTTTCAAGGTCTGCTGAGTAATGGTGGTTTGACTTGCTTCTAGAAGGCTGTTAGTGTTTTACCCTGCAGACTTCATAGGGCAGCATTTCCCAGAAGCCGCTACTGAAAAGACCAACTTTGAATAGCTGTGATAATAGATCAGGGATCCCCAATATTTTGAACCGTGTGGGCACCTTTGGAATTCTAATACAATGTGTTGGCCACTGCCACAAAATAGCCACTACAGGAGGCAGAGCCAGCCACAAAATGACTGTTGCAGCTTACCTTCAGTCACACAGTGATGATTCTTGTACCACTTCCAAAACAATGTTTTTAAAAATCTGCAGAGCCAGTCAAAAGACTTACTGGGCAAAAACCCTGCCTGGTCCCTCCTATTCTCTAAAAACACTCGGTGGGTGCTTGGTACCCACAGGCACCATGTTGGGGACCCCTATAATAGAGGCTTATTACAAGAAGGAAAGTTACTCAGAGTAGGCTTTTATCAGGAGATCTTAAGTCAGAGAGTAGACACTCTCTGTGATACCTTAGACCTAGACAGCTTAGCACTGCGGAGGAAAAATGCTTACCCCTCCTTTGAACACAATGCCTGGTTTTTGTTTTATGACTACTTTGTCATTTCTCCAAACATTAATATTTAAAATTAAATTGATCAAAAACAAATGCCTGGGTCCAATGAGCCACAGATGGAACGTGTTCACAGACTGGACTTCCTATCTCCTCTTCCCTGCATCCTTTCCCCAAAACTGCTCCTGAAATTCAGAGGATTCTCAGGAACAAAATGGTATGTTATGCTACTGAGGGGAGCTGCAACTTGAGTGGAAAA
The DNA here is from genome assembly GCA_029233225.1 of Lepidodactylus listeri. Lineage (NCBI taxonomy): Eukaryota > Metazoa > Chordata > Lepidosauria > Squamata > Gekkonidae > Lepidodactylus > Lepidodactylus listeri. The sequence goes on along the minus strand of JARCFY010000005.1, from coordinate 57,003,975 downwards.
TTGGAAGTAACCCTCCCCCCCTTGCATGAGCTCATTGGGGGCAATTTTTGCCAGCTGCTTTCTCACTGTGGCCCCTTCATGACACACCCCAATGTGGTTCTGAGAGACTTAAATGTCAACATCACAGTTAACAGGATTTATCAAAATGCTTTTGTGATTTGTGCTTTTCTGTTTGAGAAAATCAGAAATTATATTACTTATTCTCACAATTAAAAAAAAGAAATTAGCAATTTCAAATTTTGTGTTTTTCATTCTTTCTAAAATGCATTTATTTTTAAAAATTGGTGGGCACACAGGGGGGGCAGAAAGTATCCTCGCCAAGTGTGCAAAAAAACCTGGGGCCGGCCCTGAATGTAATAAAATATTACATCTTCATGATGTAATAAAAGATTCTGAAAACTGGTTTTAGTTGGATATATTTTGAAGGCATTGATATGTGAATTTCTGCATTAGAAAATTATGATATGCATGTGTACTTTTTTCCTTGGTTTTGCTTCCAAACTGCATGTATAACCTACTCATTTTCGTTCCTTGAGACTTCAGCTGATTGTCTCTTTTCCACATGATGCTTGTTAAGGTTAACCTCAAACTTGATCTGGCTGAAGAACAAAGTTTGGGTCCAGTGACACCTTTAAGACCAACAAGGTTTAATTCTGTGTATAAGCTTTCATGTACATGCACACTTCATCAGATACCTGAAGTATCTGTTCTGTCTGAGTTGGCTCAGAGGGTTGGTCTTAAAGAGAACTCTGGCTGCATCTTAGCATGGCATTTTTCATTACCAATGCTCACATTCTACGTATCTGTAATGGCTAACTTTCACTGTGCAAAGCTGCTCTATTCCTGGCTGGTAGTTTATAATAGACTTAGAACAAGCCTGAGCATGTTGACATTATTTCCTGAGCATGTTTGTTTTGGAATAGAAGTCATCGCATCTCGGCTTTGTGTCTTAAATATGTAATCAGTTTGTCACGAACTGATCATTCTTCTTTACCTCTTGATTTTCTGTTGGAAGTTGCCATATATATGTGTGTTCAGCCTTTGAATTCTGGATGTATTTTTCATAGTAGAATCTGGAAGCTGTTTCTGAGCCTAAAATAGAACGGAGGAAATGGGAGAAAAGTTTTTTGCTCACTTGCAGCCATGCTTTCCTGTGGGAGCTTTGAGCATCCACTTAACTATTTAGTCCAACAAAATAACTGTCACCTCTGGGAGATCTCTATAACATACACAGAACCATCCATGCAGATTTCCCTACAACAGGGGAAGATCAGTGGAACAATGGCACTAAAGCCTCTGAAAAGACGTTGTCTTGGATTGTGGAGAGTATTGTGAATTTGTTCAAATCCTTAAGGCTGATGGAGTTTTGCTTTCCTGTGAGGAACTTTCCCCCAGCTACTGTGTGAAGAGACACGTCAATTCTCCTGCATTTCAGTTCCTTAACTTTAAAGAGCAGTTTATCTTTTTTGTATGTGCAATATATTAGTCTTCGATTGTCTAGAGTGCAGTTTGGAGTTGACTAAAGTTGCTTCCAGACAGCTCTGATCTTCCAGTGATATTGGTGCTAAGCTGGAAGAAGCTTCTAGTGGGACAGCTTCTAGTGTCCTGGCCCCACTTCTGGACCTCCTGATGGCACCTGGTGTTTTTGACCACTGTGTGACAGAGTGTTAGACTGGATGGGCCACTGGCCTGATCCAACATTGGTTTCTCTTATGTTCTTAAACAAAGAATAATTTATGGAAAATATCTCAGCTAGCAAGATGGGTGTTTTGCAGGTTGTACACTGCAGTTACTGTGTACACAAAATGTACAGGAAAGGGTGTGTGTGAAGAAACCCTAATGGCCTGCCCATTAAGATCTTCTCAAGCCCTACTCTCTGTGCATATGCAAAGGGGGGGCGTGTGATGACTAGAGATGGAGCTTTTTAGTGGTGCCACCTTTCCTTTGGAATGGACATCTCCTTGAGGTTTACCATGGTACCTACTCTGCCACCTTCTAGGCACCAGGCCAAAAATTTATTTTTCCAGTGAGAGGGTTCTGTCTTTTAAAGTTGTTTTTATGGTCTGCTTCTACCCCGAGGACTGTTTAATGGATATTTTTGGAGCTCTTCAATGATGTTTTAGTGCTAGTTTTTAATAGCTTGTTTTAAATATTGATAATTTTATGTTATTGCTTTTAAAATTACTGTATTGCTTTTACTTTTACTTTTCTCTTACTTGTGAGCTGCCTTGAGCAGGCTTCTGGAGAGTCAACTCTAATGTACTTTTTATTCTTTATTTGAAGAGGAACTGTGGATGGGGGAGATGTCCAAAGTATGATTGTGAATTAGGGCTGCCAAGTCCCCCTGGGGGGCGGGGATTCCCCCGCTAAATGTGTCCCCAATCCGCTGGCCGAGATCTGGCTGGCAGGGGGAACCCCACCCCCAAAGCGGCCTAATCAGGCCAACGTGCCCAACGTGATGACATCACCCAGAAGCGACATCATCTAGCAATCACCCTGAAAACTCTATGGTACCATAGAGTTTTAGGGCGATTACCAGAGCGTTGCCCCAGCAACATGCCCAGTGTGATGACATCACTTCTGGGTGACGTCATCACGGTGCGTGCGCACTTTGTGCGTGTGCGGGACTCCCAAAGAGGGACTGGGACTCCCCCGCTATTATGAAGGTAAGACATGTGAAACAAGGCAATTAGTGTAGTGCAAACCCCACAGACATTACAGTACTGAAAAAATATGGATTGTATGCATCAGAACAGCTGAAAAAAATACCTTAAGATGTATTTCCTATTATCAATGTATCTAATTCTCAGCATGACCACAGCTGTGGATACTTTCTGATGAGCAGGGGAAAGAAAGCAGGGCCCTTTTCAGGCCTGTTTTGGCTTTTGAGGGTGGGCTCATTGGAGCCAGGCATGGCATCAATCATTGGTAGGCCTAACTGCTCACTATTGTTCAACAGCAGCCACTGCATGAAAGCCAGTCTGGTATAGTGGTTAGAGTTTCAGACTAAGATCTGGGAGACCCTGTTTAGAATCCCCATTGTGCCATGAAAGCCTCATAGGACTGCTGTGAGGACAAAATGGAGGACAGGACAATGATGTAAGCTGCTTTGGGTCCCCATTGTGGAGAAAGGTGGGGTATAAATTAAATATAGCTGAAGATGGGGGCAGATAAAAGGTAGGTTGGCTGATGCGTGGGAAATAGAGAAGGAAGCAGGGCAAGGGGAGCTGATATGGGGGCGGACCAGAGGAGTGAAAGAGGAAATAATGGGAGGGAAGTATACAGGTGGAAATGAAGTAGCCTCACAAATCCTTGCAGGTTCCCCAGTTGACTTTTCTAATCTGATTTACTGGTACTTTGAACCCCTTTCTTTTTGCCTTTCCCTTATACTGAAATAGTATGTTTCACTTTAAACATTGTTCAGCCTCCCCCCCCCCCCTTGATATTTTGTGTGCATATTCAAAAAAGGCAGTTTGAAATGTGTCTATATTCAGGTTTCTGACACGTGAAAATCCTTCCTGCACTTCTCATTGTAGGCATGATTTCTGTATTCATAATGGTCTTTCTTTTGTGTTTTAGAAATTTGAATTTGAATCTGAACCAGCTACCCTGATCTACTCAGTCTTCTACTCTATTTTTTGCTTATTTTATTTATAGATTTTCCACTCCACTTTTCTCCCCAGTGAGGACTCAAAACAGCTTAGTACAGCTTTCTCCCCTTTTCCATTTTATCCTCACAGCAACCCAGTGATGTAGGTTAGGCTGAGAGAGAAACTGACCCAAAGTCACCCAGCAAACTTCCGTGGCAGAACAGGGATTCCATCCCCCCCCACATTGCCATTCTATCCTCTTATTGCCCTTTATCCTCTTATTTTAATCAGGTTTATTTTTATTGGAAGTTTCAACTTAAATTGTGGAGGCCTGGGCATCTCTTAGGCCAATTCCACACTAGTTGTTGCCCCGGCGTCACTCCCCGATAAAATCTGGGGCAGAGCAACAGTTCCCCACTTGTTGCTCTGGGTCTGCAGTTGGCCCGAATGTAATCATTGTTTCCCCCGGATCTTCCGTTTCCGGGATTTTTAGGGGGGGGTTGCCACGGGAGTGAAGTCGGGGCATTCAAGTGGGGAACTCCGAAATCGGGGTTTCTTGCTCCACCCCTTTAACGCCCCTTTGCTTCTTTCTCTCCCCTTTCCCTCCCCTTTCCCACCTTGGCGCGAGCGGGGTTTTTTTTTGTTCCCTGCTTTGTTGCATTACAACAACACGAGACGACATTGATCCACTGCTGACTGGCATTTAAATGTCTTTTTAAAAATGTACTTTTGTTGTTGATGTCTGCACATTTCTGTGTTGCATCTTTTGCACAAAAGTCGTGCCTGAGTTATGCCACTATAAAAATATGTATTAATGGCTTTGAGGCGCAGCGTGAGCTGTTTTCCACCCACGTTGCATTACAACAACACAACACGACATTGATCCATCGTTGTGTGGTTAACATTTTTTGCGGGGCCAATGTATTATGGGTGGCATGGTGGTGTGGACACAATTTTTGCAGGGGTTACACGTGTTAGTGTTGCATGTTCCCCCTCCATTTCCCATCCCTTCCCCACCCTCCATTTTCCCCCCAACTCTGGCACAAGCTTTTTTTTTTCTTACACAGGTGATTTTCACAGGCTTGGAAGCTCAGATGGCCAATCACGGCTTTGTTGTGTCATGACGTCATAACGCAACTCCGCCTACATTAAAAAGAGGGGGGGAGATGGGCCGGGGGCTCAAGATTCGGGGCAAGGACAGATGCGGAAATGAAGAACCGGCATCAACCCGGGTCAGATTCATGTAATGTGGAAATGTGCACACTGATTTGGACCAATTAAACCCAGGAGGAAAGGGAAGCAAAGCCCTTGTGCGGAATTGGCCTTAGCCTAGTTTACCTCACAGTGGTCAGGTAGAGTTGTAACTTGGCCTTTGGTTTAGCAATTGGCTAGCACTGTGGCTGCACCAGTACATACAATTGTAATGCGTATGATGCCCTCTTTTTAAAAATTTGAGCTCCATGGAAGAAAGGATAGAAGTCTGATAGGTTTTTTTGCTATAGTATCATTTTGCTGAGTCAAGTTCATTTTGTATTGTGCTATAATCCCTAGGGCCTTCTCAACTGTGTAAGGCAAAGGCATAAAGCTGGAACAGCATAATGTATAAGAAAGGTCGAGATGGGAAATCCTCTGTTCAAATCTTGCATCACTTATGAACTCTCCAGGTAGCCTTAGTTAGCAATTCTTCTTCTTCATGGTTTGTGTATATCACAGACTTTGTACCTGTGCAGAACAGATTCAGAGACTTCTATAGCTAGAAGTACAAGGGCTTTGCCAAGCTGCCATTACACCCCGCACTATCATGGGCCTTACAGCTTGTCCTCACCCAGTTAATGTTAAAGCACTTCTGACTCCTAGCAGCTTGTGAGGTGAATCTCCTTATCTTTTGCCTTCCAGGCTGCAGTCTATTCTCCAGGGAGGTCCAGTGCACTCTGTGCTCAGACCCTCCTTATATGCAACTTCATAGGTGCAAGGCCCAGATATTTCTTTCCTGCCAAAAGTTATCTCTGGGTTTCTCTTGAATTTAGGATCTCTGTCTCCTCACCTGCTTCCCTAATCCAACATCTGCTGTAGAGAGGGCCCCTGTGTTCTTTAGCTGCCTATTGGGCATTGTCCGTCAACCAGGACAGAACTGCCCCTTGCAGAGAACACTTGGGCCTTCTTCCCATGCTGCTTAGGCCCCAAAGCCAGGACAAAAAATGCTTCACCAGCGGTTCAGTTAATGGGTTGCAGCTACAGTGAAGCTCTGCCCATAACATACTTCCTGGGACACTCTGAGCTCAAGTTCTTCAAGAACTGTTGCTGCATCTTTGGGCTTCAGCAGAGGGATCCCTTTTCATGAGCTGTGCAGAGCAGCCATGTGGACCCAGACATCCACCTTCATGAAACACTATGCTCTGCATGTCAGAGACAGAGCAGATGTCAGAGACTTCAGCAGGGCAGTGCTCTTGAGCACTCCTGACTGTACCTGAACCTGCCTGATATTGGTCAACTTGTAAGTCTTTTCCAGTCAATGCTACTCTCAGAGATAGCAAAGAAGAAAAATAGGTTGTTTACCTGTAACTGACAGTGTTCAAGTAGTCATGTCTGCATTCATACAATCTGCCATCCTTCCCTGGAACAGATGCTTTTAACTCTATGTGATGACACTTTTTTGGGAGAAAACTGAGCAGGAAGATACAGCTACTTCCGCTTAGGCATATGCAATGAAGACTGTACCCGGGGGGGGGGGGGGGGGGGGGAGTATTTTCACATCCCATGTAAAACCTAGCTCTACAAGCTTCCAAACTGGAAATGTGCAGCCCCAAAGCACACCAGAGTGAATACACAGATGGCCATTCAAATGTCATTAACTAGTAAGCCCCCTGTCTTTCTCTTGTCTTTGGCACTTTTCCCCCTTCCACAAGAATATGCAGAAAATAGAATGACCCTACTTTAGGGGCCTATTGTTAGGATTACGGAGAGAATGTATCAGATAAATGGTAGTGATATTACTTAATACTTAGCAATTAATATTTATTTGAACTTAATTTTGTTTCTTATGGCTCTGCACTACTTACTGTAAACTGCATAGTGTATCATGTTTTTGCCAGATTATTATCTATAGATTTTAATAACAGTCTCCATTCTGCTGAAATTGTAACATAACAGCTCGGGTAAGGAAAGAGACCTATGGAAGTTGCTACTTCCTCCTAGTTTAATGTTGCTAAAATAGCATTTAGTACTATTTCTGCTCTCAGTTAAGCCCCTTGATGAGGTGAAGTTGCCATATAGTGTTATTAGCAGCATGGTAACACATTAAATAATACCTACATATCCTTCTCTTGCTTATCAGACTCTTCTTGAGACCACAACTAACCTACTCAACCGTGACCTCCACTGGTCTTTACGTAATCTGAGAGCATCTATGGCTAGAGGTCTCAATCCCAAGCAAGATTACTGCTGCATTTGTCTTCAACAATATAAAAGACGACAAGAGAGTGCTGACCAAATCATTGTCTTCAGGTATGCCTCAGCTTAAGTAATTTTTTAATTCTAGGTCTACTACTGTTTTTTCTTCATTATGCCATAATAAAAGCTTGAAGAGAGAACACCATCTGTGTCCTTAGTCCAGTACTTCTTAGGGTAACTGGCAGGGGTGTGGCTTCAGTAATCTAATTTCTTGTATTTCTGTGATGCATTTATTTGCCAGTTTAATCTTGTGGACAAGATCTTTGTTTCTCTGTCAGAGCCCCCCCCCCCTCTATAATTACCCCAGATAAAATTATCTATTCAGATAATTTGTTTGACCTTATCTTTAAAGGAGTGAGGCATGATAACTTGTTTTGTTCTCTAGGTCTTTTATTGGGTAAAACTTTTTTTTAATCTGAGTTGATGATAGAGTGTCTGCATAGGGCTGCCAAGTCCAACTTGGGAAATATCTGGGGACTTTGGGGGTGGAGCCAGGAGACTTTGGGGGTGGAGCCAGGAGAAAGGAAGTGACATCATTTTGTGATGTCACATCCTGTGATGTTGCTTCCACATGCTGACACATGAACTCATGAAGTTTCCTAATACTGAATCAGGCCATTGGTCCATCAAGGTCAGTATTGACTACTCAGACTGGTAGTGGCTCTCCAGGGTCTCAGGCTGAGATCTTTAATGTCACCTATTACCTGATCCTTTTTTAGCTGAAGAGGCTGATACCTCCTGCATGACAAGCAGATGATCTATCACTGAGCAATGGCCCTACTGAATCCTTCCTCATCTCGGCAGAATATGAAGCACTAAGTGCTACACAAGTGCTAAATATGATTTTCATATCATAAGAACAGGAGAGAAGCCACAGTGGATCAGCCCATCCAGTACAGCCCATCCAGTACAACACTCTGTGTCACAACAGTGGCCAAAAATACCAGGTGCCCTCAGGAGGTCCAGCAGCGGGGCCAGAACTCCAGAAGCCCTCCCACTGTTGCCCCCCAAGCACCAAGAATGCAGAGCCTCACTGCCCCAGACAAAGGGTTCCATTTAGACCTTGTGGCTAATAATAGCCACTGATAGACCTCTGCTGGATGGGGACAGAGAGAGAGACAGACAGACAGACAGAAAAAAGAAAGAAAGAGGGAGAGAGAGAGAAGGGGAAAAAACTGGCAGAGGCACTTACTTCCATTTAGACCTTGTGGCTATAATAGCCACTGATAGACCTCTGCTGGATGGGGACAGAGAGAGAGACAGACAGACAGACAGACAGAAAAAAGAAAGAGGGAGAGAGAATGAAAAGAGCTGGAAGAGAAACTCACCTTGCCAGCCACATGCAAAAGCAGCTCCTTCAGTCCCTCCTTAATCTCTGGGCGGATCTCTCTGGCTGTGGAAGAAGCTCTCTTGCTGACTTCTTAAAGGGGAAATGTCTGGCGAGGCTTTTTACTGCAGGGCAGGCTCTCTGCAGACATTTCCCTTTTAAGGCAGCCATTTTGTCCCCCCGGTGGCCAACTTTGGAAAAGCGGGAGATAAGCACTAAAAATCAGTGTTTCCCCCGCCCCACCGGGGGACTTGGCAGCCCTATGTCTGCACCATTTTAAACTGCCATCTGATTAACTATTTGAATACATATTTTAAATATTTGCCTGTTGTAGTTTCTAATGATTATTTAATGGTTTAATGGTTGAATTCTGTATGTTTTTAATCATTATATGCCACTTTTTTAAAAGGTAGTTGTTGATTTTTATCTGCTATACCTTACTTTGAAATCCAGCAGCAAATAGATGATTATGTAGAATAGTCTGAGTTTAGATTAAATTATAATAATTTATGCTAAGGTTAAAGACTCATTGATGGAGTACTTTCTCTACCAGCAGCCAGCATCTCTATGGATGTATTTGCTTGTCCAAATTTCTATTAAAAATAGATTCATTTTATTTTTTAAAGAACATTCTTTTGAAATAGAGGGTCATTACAAAAATATTCTGTAACTGAACACTTTTTCAGTCCATCATGGCTAGCGGTTAAAATAATTTTCCTTCCAAAAAAATTATTTAAAATTTTTGTAATCAGTATGTACTCAAAGCTTTTAAAAGAATGGCAGCATTTAATCTAATACTGTATTGCCATATGATAAATGAAGGGCTTAGTTCTCTTTGTCTTGAATTATATGAGGAAGCCATTCATTTAAAAACAGTATTGTATTATGTGGAAAATCCTGCAGAGCTGAAGTGGTTAGATACAGAAAAAGAATCCCTCGGGAAACAATCCCTTGAGGAGCTAGTGTGGGATATAAAGCAAAACAGGCCCTGTCTGATAACCGACATTCATCAGTTATCAGACATGTATGGGATTACTGGATAAGGCACTTAGCACCAGCTATACTGCAATTATCCTTCTTTATTAACTTAATTTTAGGTCTGAATCTCAAATGTGTTATTTTAAGGAATGGGGTAAATACAATTTTTTTTAAGGTTATGTCTAGATAACATTTTCCCCCAAAGGAGAATTCTCTTTCCAAATGGAAGAGTGGCTTATCCAATTTACAACAGATTTTGTTTCTTGGCAGTGACCTGTTTCTTTTGAAAAGCTAATAAAGCATACTTTAAGGGAGCTGTTTTGGTTTTCTACTGATTATTATGGTTCTTCCTCTTGAAGCAGGTGGTAGAAATAGAGGATTTTGGGGAACAGCTGACTGGAGAAATGTGGGATAAAGATCATCTCCACTAATGTCGAGGTGTCTTACTGAAAGAAAACATGTTTTAAAATACTATTCAGAGTGCATCTCTTTCCAGATCAATTTAATTGTGTACAGCAACTAATTCTAGTGTATTCTGGAGTATGATCAAGAAGGAAATTTTTACCAGTATGTTATGCATGTCTGAGGGCACAGGGAAAATGGATCAGGCTTCCTTATTATACTGAGAAAATTACTGGATATAGTTGTGTAGTATTGAACTGCGTAGATAATTATCATATCCCTTCAGCACGCAGGGGCTGTGGATCATGGTAGCTTTCTCTTCAGATCCTCACAATTATTTCTGCTGTCCATGGATCAGCTAGCTTTTGAACCAGCCACTGTGGAATAGCATACCTGAAACTAGATACACAGGATTTATGTGGTGTTGGTATTGTTTGAGAGAACCTGATTTATTGAGCTGTAAACATCTCCAGGGGTTGTATGACTATAGCCAACAAATACGAGTATGTATGAGGGACAGATATGTCTGAGGCAATTAAGCCTGCCTTCTCTTGAGAAATTGAAGGTATTTTGACAGTTAAATCAGTTTAAATAGGGTGTTAAATATGAGATTTGGGCACTGCACATGATAATGGCAGGGAATGAGGCTGTCTCATGCTCTTTACTTTTAATTGAAGGATTCATAGTCCCCTCCCCACACACACAGTGACTCAAAACTGTTCTGCTAATTTTGTTTCCTATGGTACTTTTGTGACATTTAGGTTAGATCTTGTAATCTACAGAAACATGGATCATGGGTCTTTCCTGCTTAGCCACACAGTTCAGGAAGCTGCTTTCTTTGTTCTGTCAGTATGGTGCCACTTACGGAAGAGATGGGGTGATTTTGTTCCCTTCCCCACTGCAGCCTCCTGACCTGAATGGCTGTTAGACCACACAGGTCATACAACTTTGGGAATAAGAACATAAGAGAAGCCAATGTTGGATTGGGCCAAAGGCCCATCCAGTCCAAAACTCTGTCACACAGTGGCCAAAAACACCAGGTGCCATCAGGAGGTCCAGCAGTGGGGCCAGGACACTAGAAGCCCTCCTACTGTTGCCCCCCCCCCATGCACCAAGAATACAGTGCATCACTTGCCCCAGACTGAGAGTTCCTATCTATACCTTGTGGCTAATAGCCTCTGATGGACTTCTGCTCCATATGTTTATCTAATTCCCTCTTGAAGCCGTCCACACTTGTAGCTACCACCACCTCCTATGGCAGTGAATTCCATGTGTTAATCACTCTTTGGGTGAAGAAGTACTTCCTTTTATCGGTTCTAACCCGACTGCTCAGCAATTTCATTCCCACAAGTTCTTGTATTGTGAGAAAGGGAGAAAAGTACTTCTTTCTCTACCTGCTCTATCCCATGCATAATCTTATAAACCTCAATCATGTCACCCCTCAGCCATCGTTTCTCCAAGCTAAAGAGCCCCAAGCGCTTCATCCTGTTTTCATAGGGAAAGTGTTCCAACCCTTTTATCATTCTAGTTGCCCTTTTCTGTACTTTTTCCAATGCTATAATATCTTTTTTGAGATGTGGCAACCAGAACTGTACACAGTACTCCAAATGAATAAACTTTCCCAGGGTAGGAAAGGGCTTCTGCGGAGAGGGAATATGGGAAAGGTCTGCAACCAGTTAACACCTTCTACTGACAGATTGTGGAATCCAACACCTAGTTTTTTAAGTACTTGTTAAGTACTAACAAGCTGTAGTATGTATCCACCCATGTGTATATAATATAATGTGTGTAATCTGGTTTGTTTTTCAGCTGTGGTCACTTGTACCACTCTCTCTGCCTCCTGAGTAAGGACTGTGGCATTGACTCACAGGGACAGATGAGATGGACTTGTTTTAAATGCAATGCAAGTAACAGAAGTGGTAAACTCAGTGAGACTTCCTCAGAGATGAAGAAAGGGACCACAGTATCTCTGCCACAGGTAAGATGTACTGGTGAGCCTTTTTCAAAAGGCTAAATGCATTTTCAGTTTCCCTCGGAACTTAGGGACACTTTTGCAAATTAGGGCTAATATTGTGTAATGCCATTCTTCTGCCATTTGGAAACCTGTTAAGAAGAAGAAGAAGAGATTGGAGAGAAGAAGAGATTAAGGTGGTTTCTGTCATGTTTGAACAGGGATACTTTTGCATGGCCTATTGTCCCTGCATCTATTTTTTGAGCAAAGAAGGGTAAATGCTTGCTCCTTTCATTTGTTTTCCTTGGAAAATTTTATAGACAACAGCTCTTACCCAGTGGCTCCTGAGCAGGTTTTCAGAATTTTTTTTAAAAAAACCAAAATAATATAAAAAACAAACTTTAAAAAAAGTGCAGTAACTTTTTAAAACAAAAACTTGTATCCCTAAAAACCAACATAGAATAGAACCAACAACAAAAGTAGCATATGGATTAAATTAATATGCAACAATCATGGCAAATGAGATGTAAGGGAAAAAAAACAATAAACCAACCTATAGCCGGGGCAAAAAAAGATCTTCAACTGGTGCCTAAATATTGACTTAAGAGCTATAAGAATTGATTTTCTCCCTATTATTTCCCTTCTCCCATATCTCAAGATGTAATAATTCCCCAATTTGTGTTCAATAATTGGATCTTGAGGCATTCTGCTCTGCTGTGTACCATGAGTTTAATCTCTCTTGATGAATTCAGTTCTGCCTTGTATGATTTGAAGGCCCTGCTCATATGAGTGAGGCTGTCATGATGGAGCATGTGGGAAAGTCAGTTCTGCAAATATGAAGGTCCAAGGCCATGAAGGGCTTTGTATGTGATAGCCAGTACCTTGAATTGAACCCAGTAACTGATAAGCAGCCAAGGGAGTGACTGTAAAGTGGGAGTTATATGTCTGTGATGAATTCAGAACCTCTTCAGTGAGACTTCCTTAAATGACCTCGTATCAGTTGTACAGAAGATGTTGAACCCAAATAGGCAATATAAACATTTGAAAAATCAAAGTTATGTATAGATCACATGTTATTACTGTATATTTATTGCAATGTGTTTCCAAATGCTAGATTGCAAACAATTATGTTGTAGCTTTATCATTTTGGTTTCACATTTAGGATTTAATAGATTCTCATATTTGCATTGGGGTTAATATTCTGTGTAGAATGCTTTCTTGAACTTCCTGCATTGTTTTGTCAAACTGTTACTTAACACAATTGAACAGCATGTATTATGCAGACATGCTGGCTGTTACATTGAAATCTTAGTGTCCATTACTCCTAGGGAGGTTAATAGGAAGAGAATCCTTAGATTTGACCTTCAGGACTCTTCAAATCCTTTGACTGTGTGGATGATTCAACTTTTATGTGACCTGGAGTTGAGAGGAATGTTTTTATCTTCCAGATGTTGCGGGCCTAACTTTATTTCAGAGTAAAGGCTTTCAATTTGCATGTTTTATTCATGCTTATAAAAATAGTCTGGCTGTACCCTATGGAAATTCATGTAGATTTGTTTTCTTGTAATAGTAGTGGGTTTGTTTTATAATTAATCTCTTCAGTGAAAAATATTGAGATACAGCAGATTCTGTAGTTATAGACTGACTAATCAAGTGAAGTCCTCCAACAATTCCCAGTGCTGTGGGGTTAGAGGTTGGGGGTTTTAACTGTTTACCCCTTGAAATGCTCCCTCCCAAAGGGAAATGTCTGCTCTGGCATAGCAGGGATGGGTGGGAGATATGCCTTTAAACAGTAAAGGTGACTTTTCTACTAGATATTCAGGTGGTGGTGGTGGTGGTGGCCTGGAGGGCCCTTGACTTACTTTGGTTGGAGAGGTAGCTGAAATTCCCCCTGTCTTGACAAGGACTTAGCCGCAGTCATCTTTGCAATGGTAACTTCCAATTTATTCTATGTCAGTGTGCCATACTTTGGACTTCCTGTGAAGACTGTTCAGAAACTTGAGTTAGAATATAATGTGGTGTCCACCTGTTGTAAAGAAAAGAATGCATAACCTTCCTGTATTGATTCTGTTGTGAAAGGGAGGGGGGAAAGGTGTCTTTCCTTGCTGGGAATCCCCTCTGGACCAGGGGTTCTCTGGAAAGCATCCCAGTAACCAGCTGCCACCCCATAGGACCTCCTTGGAATGTTTAGACTGACTCACTGAGAAGGCACTCTTCCAGAGTGGTACTAGAACAATAACAAAGTGACAGTGTAGAAGCCCCAGGAAATACCTTCTAATCAACTATGCAGCACCTGTGCTATCTAGCATGCGGGGAGGAGATTAAGAGAAATATCCCAGAGAAATAAATTGAATAAATTTGTACCCAAAAAAGTCTTTTGAAAGGTGTATTATAAAAGAGAGGGAGAGAAAGGAAAAGGGTGGTTGGACTCAAAGAAGTGGTGGGAAAAGGGCAAAAACAAAATATAGGGAAGGCATACAACAACAGTACAGAGATATTCGAATGAAAAGTGATACAGTTGAACTAACCAAGCTAAATATACATTACGTAGGCCGCAGCAGGTTCCTAAGAGCATGTGCAGAGTTCCTTGCAGTAACAAGAAATTGAAGGGGTCGTTAACACCCTCTCAACTTTCCTGTGGACTCAGTTTTCACTGAAGGCTGAAAACTGAAGACAATGAAAAATCGCAAATTACAGATGTACAGTAAAGAAAACTGGACCTAAGCCAGCCTCCTGTGACAAACAGGACCTAAGCCAGCCTCCTGTGATATCAGAGGCTAGTGTTCCCAATCAGAGCCCTATGAAATGTAGCCCCACCTCTCTCACGCATCTGGTAATGGCTCTAAACTTCCACAACAAATAGGTGGTCTGGTCTAAACTAGATTGTCTTTTGTCCAACAAGTCTGCTATGATGGTCCAATGTGGAAAGGAAGTGAATATATCACTCTGATGCAACCCTCAGAAGGGGTCCAAGATCCCAGACACTTTAGGTGGCGCTCTTGAAACTTAATAAGTTTCAAGGTTTCTGTCACAGACTCATCTGCACTGGCTCCTGGTTAGTTTCTGGGTCCAGTTTAAGGTGCTAGGTCCTAAAGCTCTTGTGGTCTGTGATGATGCCCTCTCATGAGATGGTAGCCCTGTTGAATGTTGGAAAAACAACGTCTGCTGTGCACACTCATAGATCTTACCATACTAAACAAAGGGTTGTTTAGTGTGATGAAGATCTATATGAGTGTGCACAGCAGAGGTTTGTTTTTTTCTGTGGTGGCAACATCTCTTTAGACATTCCTTCCAAGGGAGATCTTGTTGGCAACCTTCCTTATACTTAACCACCAGCAACTGAAAACGTTTTTGCTGAAGCCTTTGTGAGTCACCTGAGTACTGGGTCTTTTGCTTTTTCTATTGTGTAATGCAGGGGTCATTTGGGGCCGGAGCTAGGCGAAGCAGAGCTCCGCCAGCCCACAAGTGGATACTAGGGCAGCCACAGGCCAAATCAGATCCTCCGATCTGATTTGGCCTGCCGCCGAATTGCCGCTGAAATTTGGCGGCAGCTTAAAAAGCGGCTGGAGGGGAGGGGTTTGAGGGAAAGGCTCCAAACTTGCAGGGTAGCTGCTGGAGCCTCTCCCCGAAATACCCACCAAGTCCAATTCTACGGGCCCCCAAACAGGTTGTCCCCATTCCCCCCATTGTTCTCTATGGTGGGAAAAAAGTAACGTTTTTTCCCACCATAGAGAACAATTGAGGGGATGGGCAATCTGTTTGGGGGCCTGTAGAATTGGACCCCGTGGTCCAATTTTCTTGAAACTTGGTGGGTATTTTGGGGAGAGGCCCCAGCAGCTACTCTGCAAGTTTGGAGACTCTCCCTCAAACCCCCTCTCCTCCAGCCCCTCATATACCCTATGAGTTTTTGCCATTGACTTCAGTGGCCCATAGGGTATAACGGGGCTGAAACTGACATTCGGCCGGTGATGTCAGGGGGGCATGGCATATGCTAATGAGCTCCTGCACCTCTTTTTCTACAAAATGACCCGTGGTGTAAAAAGTATTGCCTATCCTGCTATGGTTCTGTGTAGGAAAATCATCTGGACTGGTTTCCAAGTATGTGAATCATAGAATCATAGAGCTGGAAGGGACCTCCAGGGTCATCTAGTCCAACACAATGCAGGAAATTCACAAATACCTCCCCCCGACACACAGTGATGCCTGTTCCATGCCCAGAAGCAGGACTGGCCCCAGGATTTTTTTGCACACTAGGTGAGGATACCTTCTGGCGCCCCCCCTTGCTTGGCCTGCTCCTTGCAGCAGCTGAAGATCCCTCTGCCTTTGGGCAGAGCACTGTATACTCCCTCCCCACCAAAAGAGGGTTGCCAACTCCTCCTTGGGGAAAGACCTGGAGATTTCTATGGCGGAACCTGGGGATAGCAGGGCTTGGGGAGGGGAGGGATCTCAGCAGGGCATCAGGCCACAGAGCATACAAGCAGCCATTTTCTCCAGGGGAAATAGGAGATCAGTTACAATAATTCAGGGACATCTCCAGGTGCCATGCGGACTCTAATCTGGGAGAACCGGGTTTGATTCCCCACTCCTCCACTTGCACCTGGCTGGATGACCTTGGGCAAGCCATAGCTCTGTACCAGCTGTTCTCTCAAGGACAGTTGTCTCAGAGCTCTCTCAGCCCCACCCACCTCACAGGGTGTCTGTTGTGGGGAGGGGAAGGGAAAGGAGTTTGTAAGCCGCTCTGAGACTCCCAAGTGAGTGAAGGGCGGGGTATAAATCCAATCTCTTCTTCTTCTTCTTCTACCACGGGGGGGGGGGGATGCCATCCTTTTGACCACCAGCCAGTGCTCCCTCTAAGCTGTGGAATCCTGTGAGCAAAAGTTCTTCTTTGTGAGCTATTGGCATTGAAGTTGTGAGCGAGTGATTTGGCTGCTGCATAAATCCGTTTGCTCACATTAACCCAGCTTTTAAAAAACATGGTTGTAACACCGAGGAGCTGCTCTTTAGAAACTATGAAAATGGGGGGGAGCAAAATCCCATAATTGTGGGGTAAAATAAGTAGGCCAACAATGCAAATACCAGAGCCCAAGTGAGCGTCCTCCTCCCCATCAGGTAAGCAGCAATCTGCTAGTCCCTTGCAGTGTGGGGGGGTTTGTATGTGTGTTGCATTCTTCCTCTGGATCGCTCATCCCCCCACCGCTTTCACAGAGCCGGCTTTGCCAACTGTGCCGACCGGGGACTGCATGCGGTCTCTGAACTCCCCTGGGTCTCCCGACCACCTCCCCAGGAGGGAGTTTCCCCTGCTCACCCTGCATTGCATGGCCTTGGCTCGATGTTTGTGCTGCTGGCCGACCCCAAACCTCCTGACAGAGCATGGGTGGCTGTGTGGCACAGGGTGATCCAGCCTGCTAGCGCATGTCGGGGGGTGGCGGTGCACGGGCAGCAGCTGCCGGGCCGGGATTGAAAGCCCTCCTCCTCTTCCCTGCCTGGCCTCCTCCCCCCTCGGGCTGCCTCCCTCCAAAGCTGGCTGCTTGGACAGGGGAGCCACACTTCCTGCTCGCCCGGCAGTGCGGCCCTCCGCCCTGACATGGCCCCCGCACAGGGCGCTTCACAGACCTCAGGAGGGGAGAGGAGGGGAGGAGGTTCCTCCCCCCGCGCCCAGGTGATTCACATGGCAGGTCAGAGGGGTGAGATGTGGGTGATGGAAGGGATGTCTGCTGCCGAAGCTGCCGCTACCAGCAGGCGCAGCAGCAGGAAGGGCACCCAAGGAGCAGCGCCGGCCCCGACTCCCTCCCTTCTGATCCAGCTGGCAGCCAGGTGGGAAGCGGGTGAGGTGGACCAGGCCCATAGGCAGTTCTTTGCCCCTCTGGGGTCTCCGCTCTAGGCATTTGCCTTGTTGGCCTAGTGGGAGAGCCAGCCCTGTCCAGAAGGTGACAAAAAAGATGTGGGCACTTAATAATCCAAGTGGCCCTTAGACTTGAACACATGAGGATGCTTAAGGTTTCAAGAGGGGTTCTAAGGTCAGAGTACGGGACTCAAAGCAGAAGTCCAAAGAAAGCTGCAGGAGAAAAGGTCCCAGGAAGAGCAGATGAAAGCTGCATAATAGGCGCTCATCAAGCTCATCATCAAGACAGCTGAAACTCAGAGTACACAGCAAAGCAGAATGCCTCAGCATCCAATTACTGAACCATTCCATTCTAGTACAGCCCTATTACCTGTGTAAGAAGGCCCTCCTGAATAATAATTCAGTTTTGCATAGTTTGTGGAATGTCAGGAGAGTAGGAGCTGACCTCAGCAGGCAAGCCATTCCATATGATGGAGGGCAGAACAGAAAATGTATGTGTATGGACAGCTGGCAATATTGCAAAAAGCCCTGCTCATATGAGTGGTCATAGTGAAGCATGGGGGAGAGGCTGCCCTGCAAATATAAGGGCCCAAGGCCATGAAGGGCTTTGTGTGCAATAGCCAATACCTTGAATTGATCCCAGTAACTGACAGGAAGCCAACAGAGGGACTGTAGAGTAGAAGTGATATGTGTGCTCCACCGAGCTCCTGATAATAGGTGAGCTGCAGTATTCTGCATCAACTGAAAGCTGACTTTGAGCAGAGACCTATGTAAAGTGCATTACAGTATTCTACGCTCACCATGGCAGTGACCCAGGTGGCTGAGAAGCGATCAGCCAAGTCAATATAGGGGGCCATCTTCTGAGCTAAACTGAGGTGGAGGAAAGCATTTTTTGCAGCTACGTTTACTTGCTTCTCTAGCAGTAATGCTGCATCCAGTATGATTTCCAGGCTCTTAACAGAGTCCACAAGGGTCCGCTGAACTCCAAAGGTGGAAATCACAATATCTGTCAAGACATCAATTTTCCCTTTGTCTTGATGGAATTTAGCTCAGTTTGTTCACTCTTTTTAAAATGTTGCCAGCTGTCCATACACATACATTTTCTGTTCTGCCCTCCATCATATGGAATGGCTTGCCTGCTGAGGTCAGCTCCTACTCTCCTGACATTCCACAAACTATGCAAAACTGAATTATTATTCAGGAGGGCCTTCTTACACGGGTAATAGGGCTGTACTAGAATGGAATGGTTCAGAATGGTGCTTTAATGAAGGGAAAGGTATTGTGGACTCTGCCATTGCGCATAATACATACAATTGTTGCTGTATGTATTATCCCACTATATAAGTTCTGCATCATTTATGAGATGCCATGTGTGCTTTTTTCCCAGCTTTGTCTTTGTTTTCTGCTTAGTTTCAGATTTTTGCAATCCTGATCCTATTACATTGCTTACTGACCATCTCATCCTGTTAAACTGTATTAATGTGCACTATGTAGTTTGCCTTGAGTCTCAGTGAGAAAGACAGACTATACATAAGGTAACTAAAATAAACTAAACGTGACTAGAAAATAGAGCCCTGGAAGGAATGCCAGCAGAATCAAGAGTAATAATGATAGCATACGTGTCACTGAGAGCTGATGTCACTGGGGTCACTTTTATTAGAAAGGCATTTGACCGGGCAACACAGTATTGTGCCAAGCAGCACCTTGATTGAGCCGAAGCAACAAGGATCTGGAAGGTTTCAGTGCCTGAATAGATCCATTTCTCTGAGCTGTATTGTGCCATGTACTGCTATAATGTGATCAAGCTGGTTGTTTATTCTCCTACCAGCTTGTCTCCTTCTATTGTGCAAGTGGCCTAAGATTACATGTTTCTGCTGGGCCTCATGTGAGTGGCAGGTACAGGCTGGCCATAAAGGCAAGATTGGGGGGGGGGGGTGGATAAAGAGGCCAATAGTGCCATAGTGGTCATGGCAGCAAGTGTTATAAATACATTTTCAGGAAATTATTAGGCACTGCCAAGAAAGGGTGGTCAGGAAGAGAAACTGTATTCCCATTGCTAGTGATGTTCCAGCCCCCAGTTCAATTAGGTGCTTCAGACCTTCCAGCAGTGTTGCTCAAACAAAAATAGGGTACTGATCAGGAGGAAACGTGCTGAACCACCTCTGCATTCTGTGCACGTCAGTGTGTGTTACAGTGTGTGGAAGCAAAGATGAATTCTTGCCGTTTTTTCTTATCATGGGGTGAATGTGAAAGGCAGGAATCAATAAGATACCTTGACTCAAAAAAACCAAATCAAAAAACCTTCTTAAATATAGTACTATGGCTAAGGTCTCCCAGATCACATTTGTGGGGTGTTTTTCTTGTCATTTTGTTTCATCACAGAGCTGACTCATGTTTAGTTTGCAAGCTGCTTAATGATAATTCAGTAGCTCTAAGTAATCCAGCTGCTAAGGCTAAAGTAGTATAAAATCCTGATTTTAGAGTATAAATGTTATACGCTTGAATTAGGTAAGAGAGGACTAATATACAATGTAGCCCATGGATGCTTCCAACAGGCCTCAATACATAGCTATTGTAGAGAATGCCTGATGCATCCAATAACAATTCAAGATGCTGAGATTTGGTGGCTGTCAGTAATACAGCATCTCAAATAGGAAACAATTAGATCTGAACTGAATGAAATATTCAGACTGGTTGTTCTTCTAGTGAATTTTCATTGCATTGGCACCAAAGGACAACGAATTTAAGTAATTTCAGTTTCATTAAAGTAGAATTCCTAAAGAATTGTTTTTTAGATGAGCAGTTTGTTCACAGCATACTTCTTCCTCTCTGCTTTGAATCTCTAATATAGTTTTTTGCCTTTTCTAGTTGGCTGAATGAAAACAAGGTGGAAGCTTGAAAACCTTCAGATCTTCGACGTGGTCTCTGTGCTTCACACAAATGGGTTTCTGCGCCTGCGCAGGAATCCTTCGGTATAGTAGAAAGCTCTAAAGATTTTTGCGCCCAGCGCCTCCAGGCATGTGCGGAGCCCCCACCGCGCATGCCCAGAGGAGCAGGCACAGACATCCCGCCAGTTCTCTTCTGACCGCCACGCTGCTAGCAGCTCTTCTGTTCAGCTGAGTCCTTTGAGGAAAAGCTCTTCTTTACCTCTTCCTTTTGCCTTATCTTTACTCTTTCGCCTTCTTTCAACACTTTACCTCTATCTTTCTTAAAAAGAATTTTAAAAAATCTTTCTCCTCAGGTGGTGGGGTTCTTCCCTTCTGCCCTCGGGCTTCCCCCCCTTCTCCCTGTATATTTCATTTCTGTTTTCAGCTTATGGCTACGAGGTGGGGCTGCTTTAAGTGTTGCTTATCTTGAGGCAGCAAAATAGCGGCTCCTGACGGCCACTACCTGTGCATTCTCTGCCTCAGAGAAACTCACCGGCCTGAATCTTGTCCTCACTGTGCTAAATTTAACAATCAAACGCACAAAAACAGAGCTGCTTGCCTCAAGGTTGCGTTACTTGAGTCGGCATTGCTTCCAGCATCGACATCGCCAGCAATGACCTCCTTTCCGTCGGCATCGATGGTATCGACAGCCGACTTCACTGGCTCTTCGACATCAAGGCTCTTCGTCCGACATAACTCGACCTGTATTGAAGCATCATGCATCGATGCAGTCTACGGCTTCGACGCCAATCAAAAAGAAGAAAAAGGACAAATCGGAAGAACGCCAGAAGGCTCCATCAGCAGCCTCTGGCAAACCTTCTAGTAAGGCTCTGACTTCGGTCTCCGAGCAGGTAGCACATCCCGATGTTACCTCGGTACTGAAAACTCCTTTGGTTGTGCCTCCACCGCCTCCTGAGTTGACTACCATCACTCTCTTGGACTCTCCTATTCAGCAACCGCATGATGCTCTACCGGACCACATTTTAGAGGCACAGGAGTTCCTCGAGACCGACCAGAAACAGTTATATGCTCCATCACCGAGGCGCCCGAGCTCTCGTTCCCGGTCTCGATCACTGTCTGAATCTCTCTTCTATGTTGAGACTGACCCTCCTTACCCGTACAGGGGTGACTGGGGTGATTACCGACCACCGCCACTTCGATACCGCTCTCCTAGACAGTCTCCACGATATGGGTCGCTCAGACATTAATCTCCTACCTCGACACACTGGGCCTACGCTCCTCTGGTGGCACCCTGGGATCAACACCATCCTCCCTACTCATATGGAGGTTACCCACCGTCCACATTGATGCCCTGGATCCCCCTGCCTACCCATTCTGACTGGAACGGGCACTCTTATCAGGCTCGATCCAGATCACCAGTGCAGCCACGTCCACCGCCATCAGCGATGCAGTCGAGATCCCAGGCCCGGACCACGGTCCACCAACATCCACCTTTGCCATCGGCACCGAGCGCCACTGAACTATCAATGGCTATGGCATCGAAACTCTTGGTGCGGGACCCGCAACCGATACAGATGACTCCGCCTCCAGCTATCCACACCAAAACTGCACCTGCCTCCTCCTCGTCCGAACGGGATTCCGATGCTGATCAGTCTGACCGTAGCTCCCCTGTCGATTCATCCCCAAAACCCGATGTCGCAGACAACCTTCCAATCTCCCCATCGGAGGATCTCACTTCCTATGGAGACCTTATCAAATGAATGGCCCTCTCCCTTGGCCTCCCTATCGTACAACTGAAACCTACTATCACCGATCCGGTTTCGATATCGTGCAGATGGACACTTCCACCTCGATCGCACTGCCAATGTCGTGGTCCTCCTCCAAGCCGCCAAATTGGTATGGGACAAACCCTCATCGACACCGGTCTCCACCAGGTGCCTGGGCCATATGTACAGGGTCCAGGAGGCAGATGCTGAGTTCCTGGCAAACCATCCTTGCCCCAACTCAATAGTCGTCACCTCGGCTTCTAGGTCTAGAAGGACACATTCCACCCCTGCAGATAGGGAAGGGCGGAAACTTGACACCTTTGGATACAGATTTTATTCGGCCAGAATTTTAGGCCTCAAAGTCACCAATTATGCTGCCTGCATGGGAAGATACCATTATCCCCTGTGGGAACAGCTTTTGGAAGCCATCAACTCACTCCCTGAGGACCAGAGACTGGCTGCCCGGAGGATACAGAAAGAAGGCCTCAGCCTTGCCAAGCAGCAGGTGAACACCTCCAAACATGCCTTAGACACCTTCTCCAAGACTGTGATGTCGGCCATAGCCCTGAGACGCCACTCCTGGCTGCGTTCAACCACTTTGCAGCAGGACACCAAATCCTTGGTTGAAGACCTCCCCTTTGATGGAGTGGGCCTCTTCCACGCCACCACTGATACCGTCCTACAGGACCTTGATAAGAGCATCAAGGCCTCCCGCACGCTAGGAGTGTCCTCGGCTCCCCGTCAATCCAAACCACGAGGCTGGTCCAGACCCTGGTCCTGCAGATAATCAAACCGGAATTCCCCAGAGAGATCCTGGTACCCGCGTAATTCCCAGGGAGTGCAAAAGCAATCCTACACTCTGAGACAGAAGTTCTCACAGCCCAACAGCTTGGCCGCTCCAAGCATTCCCGGCAGGCTAAATAGGGCCTTTGACTCTATCTGTCCTGGTTCTTGTCTTACTCGTCTCGCATTTCTTCCAATGTGGAACATGGTAACCTCAGACTCTCGGGTCTTCGCCATTGTCTCCAGGGGGTACCTCATTGAATTTCTCCAACCCCCACCAACCCCAACCTTTGTTGCTACCGTCCTCTCTCCTGTCCTCCTTAGAGAAGTCAGCGTCCTCATCTAAAAGGGTGTCATAGAACCTGTCCCTGCTCACCACCAGGGCATGGGTTTCTATTCAAGGTACTTTGCAGTTCCCAAAAGGGACGGGAGCACCAGACCCATCTTGGACTTTCGTGGCCTCAACCTCTACATACAATACCGTCGGTTCCATATGGTGACACTACGTTCCATTCTTCCCCTACTGCGCAGACGAGCATGGATGGCCACCCTCGATTTGCAGGACATCTACTTCCATATCACAATATCTTCCCCCCACCGGAAATACCTCCGTTTTGCCATTGGGCATCAGCACTACCAATACAAAGCCCTTCCGTTTGGCCTTTCCACGGCTCCCCGCGTCTTCATCAAAACAATGGTCGTCGTTGCGGCCTTCCTCCGCCTTCTAGGGATTACCATTTTCCCTTACATAGACGATTGGCTTCTAGTGTCAATTTTCCCCCAGACCTTGCTGGCCGACATTTCTGTCACTCAAACTGTCCTCAAGCATCACAGCCTCAGGATCAATGAGGAAAAATCCCATCTCATTCCCACTCAGAGAGTACAGTTCATTGGGGCAGAACTGGACTCCATCGTCCTTCGGGCATACCTCCCGGAAGACAGGGTGTCACCAATAGTTCCTTGGCCTCACACGTCCACTCCGATCCCGACTCCTCGGCCCTCCTGATTTAACTTTTACTGGGGCATATGGCTGCCACCACAGCGGTACTGCTCTTCGCGAAGCTCAAAATGCACCCTCTTCAACTGTGGTTCGTCCATTCCTTTCACCCAAACCGGGACCCACAGAACCTTCGTCTTTCCCCCCCACAAGATGTTCAAGACTCCCTCCTCTGGGGGATCCTGCCGTCAAATCTCCTCCAGGGATCCCCTTTTCATCTTCCCTCACTGCAACTCACCATAACTACTGATGCATTGACATGGGGTTGGGGGGCACACCTCAGTGGCCACAGCATTGGCGCGTGCTGGGAACAAGACTTGAGGTCCCACCATATCAATTACCTCAAACTCCTGGCAATATTCTTCATGCTTCTGACCTTTCTACCCCTAGTGAGGGGATGCTGTGTGGCCATCCTAACAGACAATACCACTGCAGTCTGTTACATCAACTGTCAGGGTCGCATGGTTTCTCGCAGCCTTTGCCACCTGGCGATCCAACTTTGGGATTGGAGCATGTCCAACGACATCTTCCTGAGGGCACCTACATCCCTGGCTCTCTAAACAGCCACGCCGATCTCCTGAGCAGGGGACACACGGGACATCATGAATGGGAGCTGAACCCATTCTGCCTTCGTCAGGTATTCCTTCGTTGGGGAACTCCAGATGTGGATGTCTTCGCCACCCGTCAAACCACGAAGTGCAGGGCATTCTGCACACAGGGTGGAATCGATTCCCTCTCACTGGGAGACAGCCTACTCTACCCGTGGAGCCACAATTTCATTTACGCCTTTCCATCTCTACCGCTTCTCACACGAGTGGTACACAAGATACTGCACGAGATGGCAGAGTGCATACTGATCACTCCTTGGTGGCCCAGACAAGCCTGGTTTCCAGTCCTCCTCTCGCTGACCCGGGGGAAATTCCATCATTTTCCTCTACTACCAGATCTCCTGATACTTCCTGGCTCTCCCATCCTCCACCACGTCATTCCCCATCTCAAACTCACAGCTTGGAGACTTTCTCCTCCATATTCTCTGACAGAGTGAATAACATCCTGCTTAACTCCCACAAGGCATCCACTCGCCAGTCATATGCCTACAAATGGACTCGTTTCTGCAAATACCTGGACTCTTTCTGTTATCTCGGCATTCCACAACAGAATCGACAATTTTTCTGTATTCACCCACCCCCTTTCGAAACGGTTTCTGAAGGACCTCCTCCATCTTCATCCACCCACCAGAGTCCCACCCCAACCTTGGGATCTACCGTTAGTTCTACGTACTCTCACTCGGAAGCCATTTGAACCATTGGCCTCCTGTGATCTCCGCCTTTTGGCTTGGAAAACGGCCTTCCTACTAGCCATCACTTCGGCCCGTTGAGTTGGAGAACTCCTAGCCCTCAGACATGACCCTCTGTTCCTCTGCTTCCTACCGAATGTAGTTCGCATGGTCTCGGACATTTCGTTCCTCCCTAAGGTCATCTCAGACTTCCACCTGCAGTCTGAGATCATCTTGCCTGATTTTTACCCATCCTACACCTCTGAGCAAGAGCGTCTCCTGCACACCCTTGACGTGAAACGAGCAATTCTATTCTATCTTGCTCGTACTAAGCCTACCAGGAAAACACCCAGGCTTTTCGTTTCCTATGCGTCACACCAAATGGGCAAACCCATCACTGCCCAGAGACTCTCCAGATGGATTGTGGAGCTCATCAAACTTACCTATGAACTTGCCAAGACCGCACTTCCAGGGCCCATCTGGGCACATTCCACCAGGTCTATAGCCACCTCTACGGCATTCCTTAAGGGTGCCTCCCTGACTGACATTTGCATGGCTGCGACTTGGGCTACTCCGAACACTTTCATCAGACACTATGCACTAGACACTCGAGTAGCTGCCCGCTCTGCGATGGGTCGCCTTATCTTATCTTCCGCTTCTCAGTGACAGCCTGCCTGCTCCCTCCTCCAGGTGAGACACTGCTCGCTACTCTCCCATTTGTGTGAAGCACAGAGACCACATCGAAGATAAACAGGTTGCCTACCTGTAACTGATGATCTTTGAGCGGTCATCTGTGCATTCACACTACCCGCCCATTCTTCCCCTCTGCCGCCAGGCTTTCTTCCTATTCATGCTTGGTTGTAGTGGTCAGAAGGAACTGGCGGGATGGGGGCTCCGCGCATGCCTGGAGGTGCAGGGCGCGAAAATCCTTAGAAAGAGCTTTCTACTATACCGAAGGATTCCTGCGCAGGCGCAGAAACCCATTTGTGTGAATGCACAGATGACCACTCGAAGATCATCAGTTACAGGTAGGCAACCTGTTTAAATCTAGGATAAATACTATTCAGGATAGCGTTCTCTCTTCTCCATTTTAAACCTTGAGTTGTCTGGGCTCATGAAAACAAATGAACTTTTTATTTTTAAAGAAATCCATACACTGGAGAAAGAAATTGGAGTGGGTGGAATCATGCAAAACATTAATTAGAAACTTCAGTTGTTGCATTTCTAAATTGATTTCGGTCAAATGAAGGGCATATTTGCGCTACTTGTAAAATTTTGAGTTTGGGTGTTTGTTTTTAAAGAATGCTTAGAGCAAAATTGGATTGGCACTGGAAAATGCCACCAAGCATCTGGAGTATATTTCATAGTACCATTTTTGCTGTTTTGAAGTGAACTGTCAGCTTGAATGTTGAAGTAGTGTTGAGATTTAGATGTGAACTGACAGCAACCCAACACACTCTGTTCTTTATCTCTCTGTTCTATGAGCATCCTTCTCAGTAACCACATTGGGGAAAAACAAAGAGTCTGCCAGGGAAATCGGCGGTTTAAAAAAAATTGCATGAGCATTCACTGGGTTAGAGAAGTTTTGAGCTTTAAGTGTATTTCTAAACTTTGCCTTCCATCTCTGAGAGGTCATGGACAAGATTTAAAAATTTCTAGGGCAGTTTTTTCCAGAACCTCTGGTCCAAATGGAAATTGGAAATTGGCTTTTGTAGTCTTTACAATAACAGGAGCTGGGCTTGTAACATTTATGCCAGGTGCAAGCATACCCAGGTGCAAGCTTACTAGACTGCCTACCCTTCCATTCCAGCTCAAGCCAGCAGGGGCAAAGGGTATAGACTGAGGAGGCGAGCCAAGATGGGAATAAGTTATATGCACAAGCGGCGCATGGCCAGGAACAGCCAGAAGGAGTGACAGATGGCAGTGCAGACCATTTTGATCCAAG
Organism: Lepidodactylus listeri; assembly: GCA_029233225.1. NCBI lineage: Eukaryota > Metazoa > Chordata > Lepidosauria > Squamata > Gekkonidae > Lepidodactylus > Lepidodactylus listeri. The sequence continues at coordinate 56,976,780 of JARCFY010000005.1, read as the reverse complement.
ACAACTTAGCCAACAGCTAGAGTATAGCAGCATGCTAGAGTATAGCCGCATAAGCATCTGGATGACACAGAATGTAGTGGTCCCTCTCCCACTCACACACACACATTCACACTTACACACATCCACCCCCACCCTCCAACGGATGACTTCCCTTTGTTTCTGACCCTTCTGTGAATGATGCTCACTCAGCCTTCCATGGGCTGACTGTATGTGCTTATAATAAGGGAACTTCTCTAAACCATTTACTTAGTACTGCTGAAGGCTGCCAATAATAGCTTGATTAATTAGCTTAACTTTCTATGTGCATCTTCCAGTTGGGGGTGGGGCATCTTAATTCGTATTCTGTACACATTGAACCTAGTTATAACATCTGCAGTTTCTACAGGTGCATTTTATGACAAATGAAAATATTCCTGACAACGGTCCTAAATTTCTGGGGAATCTGGCAAATTGAGTGAGTGAGTGAGAGAGAGAGAGAGAGTGTTTAATGGATTTAGTTGCTAATTTAAGCAATATGTTTCTGAGCAAAAACTGCCTTTTAAGGAGCCTTTGGAGAGTTTGCCAGATTTAGTCGAAACAGAATCTCGTCAGTACAGTGAAGGATGTTTGCATGAGTATAAGTTCTAGGCCTTTCATCACTCACAGTCTCTACTGTTTATCTGCAGGTTAGTTGAATAATATGGTGTTTTTGCAACAAGGGAATTGAGATGCCTCCAAAGTAAAAAAAGTTTGTTTACCTTTCCAATGCTGACTTAGTACAAATCAGGGCATATATAGGCATTAGATTGTCAGGACAAGTAGTATCAAGGAATGTTCACCTCTGCTGAAGGCAAAACAAAGCTGTTAAGTTCACTTTGAATATCAAATATTTTGAAGTTATATTGATTAGGCTATCTTGGTATGTGCGAAGCTTAAACTGGAGAACCAGTTTGGTGTAGCGGTTAAGACCACGGACTCTAATCTGGGAGAACCAGGTTTGAATCCCCACTCCTCCACATGCAGCTGCTGGTGTGACTTTGGGTCAGTCGTAAATTCTTTCAGAGCTGTTCTCTCAAGGATAGTTCTCAGAGAGCTCTCTCAGCCCCACCTACCTCATAGGGTGTCTGCTCTGAGGAAGGGAAGGGATTGTAAACTGCTCTGAGACTCTTTCAGGTAGTGATGGGCGGGGTATAAATCCAATCTCCTCCTCCTCCTCCTCTTCATAGATCACTTATGAGTAATAGGGATTACTGTTATCTAATGTTGTAGATAATTTTACCAAAAAAATCATGCTATACATTTGAGTCAAGCCTTGAATTTAGAAGCATTTCACTCATTGTATTAAAAAGCATTTCACTCATTGCGAAAGAGAATGATTACATAGGGGTTTTGTTCAGTTTTCAAAGATCTCCAAGTTCTTGTTTTCAAAGATCTCCAAGTTCTTCCATCTGAAGTTGTGGAGGGGAGAGGTGATATGTTTTCCAGGCTTTCACATCTTTAGGAAAGCATCCCATAATGGTTGTTGAATTCCCCCAGTATATTGTTCATAGTCAGTAGTGTAGTTTAAAATGTTGGACTAGGGAGACCTGGATTCAAATACCTGAGCCACCACAAAGCTCCTTCTCTCCCTAACCCTATCACACAAGGTTGTTAAGATACAGTGACGAGGGGAGAGCCACGTATGCTGCTCAGAGCTTCCTGGAGGAAGGGTGGGGTGTTAGACTGTGATTTAATTTTGTATGGAAATTCCATTATGCACAGAATTGTGGACAGATGCAGGGCCGCATTATGACTTTTGTGGGTCCTAGGCACTTTTGCCTTCGTGGGCCCCTCCCACCATAATAATATCAATATTAAAAATTGTTTTTGTATAACTTTAAATACCTCAACATTTTTTTTTGTTTAGGCAAAATGTAATAAATTTCCTGGGGGCCCTAAAAATTTCATATTTTTTTTCTGATGTGAGAAAACAATTAGAACATTTTCTTTGATTTTAAACATTCGTTTGTTTTTTTCTGATTTTAAAAGAAATTAAAACATTTTCGTGGGCCCTAAGCACTGAGCTTACTGTGCCTAATGGATAAGTTGGCCCTGTGTCGACAGATGACTGAAACTGAGAGGTGGTGCTTGCCTAAGGCTTCCTAGCAAGCATGGTAGAAGACTGCGGCCTTCCTGAATTCCTTAGCTAAAATGATACACCGGCTCAGGGAAAATGGACCTGGACATGGGCAGGTCCTACCATAAATTTTTCGATGTTTCCATCAGAAGGCAGTTTGCCCACCCAATGGACCTGCTTTTGTTTGTGCTGCACTCCAAGACACAAACAAGGGAGCTAGATAGAGCTTCACAGAGCTACAGAGCAGATAGCTTCTGCTTTATGCTTTCACTTTTTCTGGTTGCTTGTTAACAAGAACTGCCAACAGCAGTAAAAAAAAAATTGAGAGTTTGAGAGTTTAGTTTTAGGAACTGAAGAGTCAGCTCTAATATAAGTGAAAAGTTGGGTGGTGACTTTGAACCATGAGGAAGTCCTGTCGTGGAGGCTGCGATTGCCCCTTGATTTTTAGTTGAAGATTTTCCTTCTAAAGGTTTTCCTTTTAAAGTTCTACATTGCACAGCCATGAGCAAAATATTAAGGTGTGATGCAAGACTTCAAATAAGCCTTTTGCAGCCTACCCTAAATATATTGAGCAGTTTGTGGTGAGATAACCCAAATAAACAGTAGAGAGAAATGTGTAACACAGACTATCCAGATCCTCTATATCTTTGCAAATATGTGAGTGTTCTTATTACCAGGATGGAACCTGAAAACTGGGGAAAACCTGAGTTGGGGAAGGTAGCAGAGTTTAGAGTCTCAAAGTTCTTAGGCTGCTTTTAAAAACAGCCTCTGAAATAATATTTTGTTCTTCCCACAGATGTGTGCCACAAACCTGTAACATATATGTTTTGAATGCTAATGCTTTTGAAATCCCCTGGCCGGGAGGGTGAGGTAGAAGTTTAATAAATAATAATAATAATAATTTGTGTGAATGTCCAAGATTATGCCTCTAGACACTGTGCACCAATGCTGCATTTCCTTGCAGTGATGGTGGGGAGCAATGCACATCATCTTTTAAATCACTGACACTCCATCAGTTCATAGGAAAAAGAACTTGTGCCTCTATCAGATCATTTACTAAAGAAACCAGAGTTCAAATTCAGGATGGCTGTTTTCAGCATGTTGCTCTGCATTAACCATATTTACAAGTTATGAATCAAAATTTGTTGCTCTTCTACAGGTGTTTGTTCCATGATGTGTGAAAGTGACTTCAGAATCCCTTGCTGAAATATTGTTTAAGCTCAGTACAGTGTGATATTTAGAGGCTTTGAGCAAGCTTATGTTTGGATTACTAGTTGTTTATTTTTTAATTGTTTATTTAAATTTTTAGACTGCCCTTCCCTGCAAGCAGGGCTCAGGGTGGCTTACAACAGAATGGAACATACAATAAATAAGTAAAAGTTAAAATCCTACAGTAAAATACATACTGTATATATCAGCAATAATTCAGTCCATTCCAAGATGGTGAGAAAATTTCAGATTTCATACCTCGGGGGCGGGGGGGGGAGGCCTGTGGAGAATGGAGGGTATGAGAATGCCAGACCACATGCTGTACCATCACTGTCCTCAACTGAATGCCTGGTGGAACATCTCTGCCTTACAAGCCCTGTGGAAAGGTAACAAATCATGCAGGGCATGGATGTTCTCTGGCAGAGAGGTCCACCAGGTAGGGGCCAGGGCCAAAAAAGCCCTGGCCCTGGTTGAGGACAGCCAGATCTCTCTCAGGCTGGGGACCAAGCATAATGCTCTTCTGGGGGCATACTGAGAGAGGCAGTTCCGAAAGTATGTGGGTCCCTGACTGCTTAGGGCCTTATAGGTAAAAACCAGCATCTTGAACCTGAGCTGGTACTCCACTGGAAGCCAGTGCAGCTTGCACAGCACAGGCTGAATATGTGCCATCCAAGGGGTCCCTATAAGGACCTGTGCAGCCACATTCTGGATCAGTTGGAGCTTCCAGTTCAGTCTCAAGGGTAGGTCCACACAGAGCGAGTTACAGTAGTCTATCCTGGAGGTGACCATTTAATGGATTACCATGGCTAGATCAGAGCAAGACAGGTAGGGAGCCAGTTGCCTGAGCTGGCACAGTTGGAGAAATGCCAGCCTGGCAACCTTTGCAGCCTGGGCCTCCATTGATAAGGAGGCATCCAGAGTCACGCCCAGACTCCTGATGATCGACGCTGGTGTTGGGGCACTCTGTCAAGAGTTGGGAGTTGGCAACCGGGCCGTGGCTCCCCCACCCACCCAGCCACAGAACCTCCATTTTACCAGGATTCAGTTTCAACCAAATTTGCTTTAACCACCCCACCATGGCCTCCAAACCCTTGGTCAAGTTCACAGGAATGGTGTCCGGTCAGCCACCCATCAACAGAAATAGCTGGGTGTCATCAGCGTACTGATAACATCCCAACCTGAAACTCCACGCCAGCTGAGCAATGGGGCACATGTAGATGTTAAATAACTTCAGGGAGAGAGGTGCTCCCTGAGGAACCCCTCATACTAGCGGGTGCCTTGGGGACACTGTCTCTCCCAGCACCACCCTCAGAGTTATGACTCAGAGCTGACCAGCTTCTGAGATGTGAATCAGAAACTGCATTCTAATGTAGCTGGACCACGCATACAAGGTGGGGCATTTATACTCAGTGCAGTGGCACAAACATCAGATTTGCTAAAAGATTCCCTACAGCATGGAATAAAAAGCTTTCCTTTAGTTAAAGGGGAAAGTGCCCTGCAGCACTTGTTTCCATGACAACAGGAAAAATTGCCTGCAATATATCAGGTCATCAGCCCCAAGAACAATCTGATTGATAGTTACACACAAGTGAAGAAACAGCAAAGGAGAAAAGTTATCGTATTCTCCCCTCCCCCCTCCCGGTCTTTGGATACGAACAAATTACCATTGTTCCTGTTTTTTTCTTTCCATTTCCCTGCGTGTCTGTGGCAGGCCTGTGAAGACAGGGCGCTAGTCACAGAGCCGCAGTAGATTTGTAGCCATTATCTTCGTTTCAGTAATTTGAAAATTTGCCTGCTATTTCAAGTGTAAATTGTAATATGCAGGCATGCACATGCTCTCTCCCTCCCTCCTTCCCTTCCTTCAGCAATATTATTTTACTGTAAATCTTTATAATGAAAAATGTGAGAAATGGATGATGGAATGAAATGTGAGCCGAAGGGCAAGAACCAAAGGGCAGGGCTCTTGGCCTGTGGCTCTTAGCCTAGGGACTCTTAGACTAGGGGCTTGTGAGAAGCCAAGGAAGAGCCAGAACACCAGGGCCCTAGGCTCTTTGGGTTCCCAGCAAGGTAAGTAGACTTCTACAAGGAGAATACAAAGGGTTTAAAAGAGGGATTACATTAAATTATTTTTAAAGCAATTATGAAGCCAGAATGCCAGCAGGGGGTTGGGGGCTATCCAGTGTTTTGCACGGTGTGTCACATGTATGATTATTTGCCCACTGGGCAGAAGTCTTGGGTGTGTGCCCAGTGCAATGAGCTCCTGGTTCTCAGGGAACGAGTTTGCTCCCTTGAGGCCAAGGTGGCTGACCTGGAAAAGCAGAGACAGTCAGTTAGGCACATGGAGAAGACTCTTGGGGACTTGTTAGGTATGTCCCACTCTGTATCTGGCAGCCCTGCTGCTGTCAGGGAGCATGAGGGTCGAGAGGGAACAGGGCACCGTGCTGTGGATAAGGGGAATGTGCCCTCAGAAGGGACCTCTTCTACAGCTGGTGAACGGGTATCCTTTCGTACCAAGGAACCATTCCTGGGTGGGGGGCTCTTGGTAGTTGGTGATTCGATCCTTAGGAAGGTAGACAGCTGGGTGGCGAAACCGCGTATTGACTGTATGGTGACTTGCCTGCCTGGTGCGAAGGTAGCGGACATTACGTGTGTTTTAGATAGGCTGGTAGATAGTGCTGGGGAGGAGCCAGTGGCTGTGGTACCTGTTGGCACCAACGATATGGGGAAATGTACTCATGAGGTCCTGGAGGAAAAATTTAGGCTGCTAGGTAGGAGACTCAAGGCCAGGACCTCCAAGGTAGCCTTCTCGGAAGTGCTACCTGTTCCATGTGCAGGGCTGGAGAGACAGGCACAGATCAGGAGTCTCAATGCGTGGATGAGGCGATGGTGTAGGGGGGAAGGGTTCAAGTTTGTTAGGCACTGGGATGCTTTTTGGAACAAGAGGGAGCTGTACAAGAGAGATGGTCTCCACTTGTCCCGGGAAGGAACCAGGCTGCTGGCGCTTAAAATCAAAAAGGTGGCAGAGCAGTTTTTAAACTGAATATTGGGGGAAAGCCGACAGGAGATGAAAAATCTCTGGTTCGGGATGGTTCATCTCTAAGAGATGAAGGGGTAGCTGTTACTTTCCTACAAGGAAAGGGATTAGAATTGTTCTCTGAGAATATGGCAAATGATAGGGACTGCCTGGCAAAGTCTTGAGGCAGTAAGAGGAAGGTTGTGGGCTTAACGTGTATGGGAAACTATAGATGTTTATATACTAATGATAGAAGTGTCCGAGGTAAAATTGTGGAGTTGGAATGCTTGGTGTTGGGGGAAAACATAGACATTGTGGGTATTTCAGAAACTTGGTGGGATGAGGAAAATCAGTGGGATATGGTGATTCCTGGTTATAAATTATATCGGAAGGATGGGGGGGGGAAAGTTGGAGGTGGGGTGGCTCTTTATGTCAGAGAGGGTATACAGTCCAGTAAGACTGAGAGGGTAGGAGAATGGAATTTGCTTCTGGAAATGCTGTGGGTTGAATTAGTGGCCCAAAAGGAAGCTTAACATTGGGAGTTTGTTATCGCCCACCAAATCAAAATATAGAGGAGGATTATAAAATGATGAATGACTTCAAGATAGCAGCTAGATGAAATAACTGTGTTGTAATAGGTGACTTTAACTACCCACACATTGATTGGGTCAATATGTGTTCAAGTTGGGAAAAGGAGATTGAGTTTCTAGACTCTCTCAATGACTGTGCTATGGAGCAGATGGTTACAGAACCAACCAGGGGAGAGGCGATTTGGTCCTAAGTAATGTCCAAGATCTGGTGAGAGATGTTAAAGTGATTGCACCGCTTTGGAACAGTGAGCATAATGTTATTGAGTTCAACATTTGTATAAATAGGGAGGTGCCCAAAAAGACTGACACAACCACTTTTAACTTTAAAAGGGTAACTTCTCTGATATGAGGGGATATGTGAGGAGAAAACTGAAAGGAAAAGTAGAAAGGGTCAAAACCATTGGGGAAGCTTGGAGACTATTTAAAATTACAATCCTAGAGGCTCAGAGAAAATATATACTGCGGGTTAGGAAAGGCACAAATAGGTATAGAAAGAAGCCTGCATGGTTAACAAACAAAGTAATGGAAGCTGTAAAAGGTAAGAAGGATTCCTTTAAGTGGTGGAAAGCTAGTCTCAGTGAGGCTGATAAAAGGGAACACAGGCTGTGGCAAATAAAATGCAAGTCTGTGATCAGGCAGGCAAAAAGGGAATATGAGGAGCATATCGCAAAAAACACAGAGACCAACAATAAAACTTTCTTCAGATACATTAGAAATAGGAAACCAGCCAGGGAAGCAGTGGGGCCCTTGGATGACCATGGGGTAAAAGGTGTAGTGAAGGATGATAGGGAAATGGCTGAGAAGCTAAATGCATTTTTTGCCTCTGTCTTCACTGTGGAAGATGAGAAGTGCCTGCCCACTCCAGAACCACTGATTTCAGGAGGGGGGTTGAAAGACCTGAGTCAGATTGAGGTGACAAGAAAGGAGGTTCTACGTCTGATAGACAACTTAAAAACAAATAAATCACCGGGCCCGGATGGCATACATCCGAGAATTCTGAAAGAACTCAAATGTGAACTTGTGGATCTCCTGACAAAAATATGTAATCTTTCCTTAAAATCTGCCTCCATTCCTGAGGACTGGAAGGTAGTGAATATCACTCCTATCTTTAAAAAGGGTCCCAGAGGAGATCTGGGAAATTACAGGCCAGTCAGTCTGACGTCGATACTGGGTAAGTTGGTGGAAACTGTTATTAAGGAAAAAATTAGTAGGCACATTGATGAACAAAATCTATTGAGGAAGACTCGGCATGGGTTCTGTAAGGGAAGATCTTGTCTCACTTAACCTGTTAGTGTTCTTTGAGGGAGTAAACAAACGTGTGGACAAGGGGGACCCAACAGATGTTGTTTACCTTGACTTCCAGAAAGCTTTTGATAAAGTTCCTCATCAAAGGCTCCTAAGTAAGCTCAATAGTCATGGGATAAAAGGACAAGTCCTTTTGTGGATCAAAAACTAGCTAATTAAAAGGAAACAGAGAGTGAGTATAAATGGGAAATTTTCTCAGTGGGGGGAGGTAAGCAGTGGGGTACCGCAGGGATCAGTACTCAGTCCGATGCTTTTTAACTTGTTTATTAATGGTTTGGAGTTGGGAGTAAGCAGTGAAGTGGCTAAATTTGCAGATGACTCGAAGTTGTTCAGGGTGGTGAGAACCAGGGAGGATTGTGAGGCACTCCAAAGGGATCTGTCAAGGATGGGCGAGTGGGCATCAACGTGGCAAATGGGGTTTATTGTGGCCAAGTGCAAAGTGATGCACATTGGAGCCAAAAATCCTAACTATAAATACATGTTGATGGGGTCCAAACTGGCGGAGACTGACCAAGAGAGAGATCTTGGAGTCATAGTAGATAACTCAATGAGAATGTCGAGACAGTGTGCGACTGCAATGAAAAAGGCCAATACTATGCTGGGGGTTATTAGGAAGGGAATAGATAACAAATCAGCCAGTATCATAATGCCCCTGTATAAATTGATGGTGCGACCTCATTTAGAGTACTGTGTACAGTTCTGGTCGCCACACCTCAAGAAAAATATTATAGCATTGGAAAAAGTGCAGAAAAGGGCAACTAGAATGATAAAAGGGTTGGAACACTTTTCCTATGAAGAAAGGTTGAAGTACTTGGGGCTCTTTAGCTTGGACAAATGACGGCTGAGGGGTGACATGATTAAGGTTTATAAGATTATGCATGGGATAGAGCAGGTAGAGAAAGAAGTCCTTTTCTCCCTTTCTCACAATACAAGAACTCGTGGGCACTCGATGAAATTGCTGAGTAGTCGGGTTAGAACAGATAAAAGGAAGCACTTCTTCACCCAAAGAGTGATTAACACATGGAATTCACTGCCACAGGAGGTGGTGGTGGCTACAAGCATGGATGGCTTCAAGAGGGAATTAGATAAACATATGGAGCAGAAGTCCATCTGTGGCTATTAGCCACAAGGTATAGATAGGAACTCTCAGTTGGGGGCAAGTAATGCACTGTAATCTTGGTGTTTTTTGGGGGGAACAGTGGGAGGGCTTCCTGCCCCCACTGCTGGACCTTCTGAGGGCACCTGGTGTTTTTGGCCCCTGTGTGACAGAGTGTTGGACTGGAAGGGCCATTGGCCTGATCCAACATTGGTGTTTCTTATGTTCTTATGTGAGAAGAGAAGCCCTTTAGCCAGAATCCTTGTTCTCTATGGCAGAGATGCTAGGTCTCCCCTGGAAGGCAGTGGGGGCTGGGCGTGCTATGGTGAAGCTGTATCTAGAACCCTGATGAGTTCGTGGCACAGGGTTATCTTCCCTGAAGGAAGTTGAGCAATATGGCACAAGCTTCAGAACAGACCATTGTAATCAAAGAGAGAGGGTAGATCCATATGGGCAGCTGTGTTGGTCTGAAGCAGCAGAACAAAGTTTGAGTCTAGTGGCACCTTTAAGACCAACAAAGTTTTATTCAGGGTATAGGCTTTTTGTGTGCATGCACACTTCCTTAGATACATTGAAACAGAAGTTAATTGTCCATACATATAGGCAGATGATGAACAGCAAATTGGCATACAATGTAATGAAGATGGTTTAACAGATGCAAAGGCCAAACAGGAATAACAAGCTAAGTTTATATGGTCACCATTTGTTTGGATTTAATTATGAGTGGGGGGGACAAATATGGGAGAGCAAATAAATATATCAAAATAGGAGACTAATGTGTAAGTGTATCCTTCTTAATTGTGGAATGCTAACAATAAATAACTGAGATCCTGTTTGTTGTTGAAGGCTTTCACAGCAAGAGTTCATTAGTTGTTGAAGATTTTCCAGGCTGTATGGCCGTGGTCTTGGCATTGTAGTACCTGATGTTTCGCCAGCAGCTGTGACTGGCCTCCTCAGAGGTATAACACAGAAAGATGGAGTACTCTCTGTGTCAATGTGAGAAGAAAAATGGTAGGCAGGTAATTTATATCTACTCAGGAAGGTGGGGTAGGGGTGAGTCATTATCTTGTAGGAGTTTCCAATGCTGTGACTTAGACTGGTCCCTATATCTGAATGGGAATAATAATGACTTTTCTCATTGGAATATAGTGAATAGATGAAAAGTGAAAAATGTAAAGATTGTGGCAGTCCCTTCCCCAAGACACAAGATGAATGCTGTCCCCACACATCTTACTTCTTTTGTGTAAGGCCTTCGGACCAGACTGGAAAACGGGAACAGTGTGTGTCTTTTATACTTCAGTGCTGAGGTCAACAACTTTTTATACTTAAAGAGCCAAGCTACTTTAAAATTCAAGAGATCAACAAAGAACCAATATAAAAAGGTCATATGCACAACTGAAAATATACAAATTAACATTACTGATAATTGACATGATAATTAATAATCCATAAAGTTTCTGCAGCTGAAACACTGGATTCTGTGATTAGGAAGTCGCACACACAAGGTCTAACAATAGTACAGGAGCACCCTGTGCAATTGTTTTGGTGTACTGTCGTAAATGGTCACTCTTGGATTACTGGCTACTCTATCATTTCCTTTTTATAGAAACCATCTCTTGTTCATCTCTATCGTTTCCTGTTTATGGGAACTGTCCCTAAGAAGCCCTTTAGTCCCATAAAAATCTTTTCTTATCCACTCCCTGTTATTCCAGCATCCCACCTGCGCCTTCAAAAGTTTTACTGAAAGATTTAATTTTTTTTAAAAGAGGCATATTTGGTTCCATACTGAGCCACAGTGGGCTCTACAGCCCTAGGTACCAGTTTATCATTTTAGTTGTTTATAATAACTTTTATCTGAAATTGTTTTCAATATTGTCAGCTGCCTTGATATTTTAAATAAATAAAAACACACACAGTGTGTATGAGTGTGTTATATTCAAAGGCTTGTTGAGAAATGGTATTGGGGTCTTAGACATGGAGAAATGGCTTATGAGCAGCTCCGTAGCCAGAATTTTTTCGTTGGGGGGCAAGTCCCACCATGGCTCAGGCTCTCATCATAGGGGAGGGAGCAGGATGACTGCCACACAGCTTCACTGGGTCTTCCTGCTTCCACAGAAAGCTGGCTGCGGAAACAGGAAGACCCAGAAAGGCCACACCTCTCCCTCCCCTCCTGCTCAGCTGCAGCCAGCAAAAGGAAGACCTGGGGAGGCCACGTGGCAACCACTGCAGAGCAGGAAGGGAGGGAGAGGGGCGGCCTCACTGAGTCTTCCTGCTTCTGCAGACAGCTTCTCAAAGTTTGAGAAGCCAGCCATGGAAGCAGAAAGACCCGGCAAGGCTGCCCCTCTCCCTCCCCTGAGAGGGCTGGGCATATTCATGGGGGATCACCCTTGTCAGCCCCCCCCCCCAGTGGCTACAAGCTTGCTTATGAGCCTCTATTTCTTCCCCAGGCTGGAAGCTTGGTAGTCACTCATATTACCTGGCTTTGTGGAAAATTCTTGCCATAGTAGTGCTTCAGATACGGGAGGTATTACATCTCCTCCACCCTGAGCAAAGTCCTTGTGCCTTTTTACCTGTATGCGTAAGTAGCCATAGTCTTTCCCTTGTCTGGTTCAGTATTGGAAATAGAAAATATTTAATATAAATACAAACTATAGTTATGCTCGGAGGAAGAAGATTCTGCTTTCTGTTTGATGAAAGGAGCTTCAACTCTTGAGAGCTTATAGCTCGAAAGTCTTGTTGGTTTGTAAGGTGCTACTGGACTCAGATCTAGCAGTTCTGATTTCTATTGTAACTGGAGAGATTTCCAGTTTTAGTATAAGTAGATCCTTTCCCTTTCCTTTCAGGTTAAAATATAGGCCGCGGTGGACCTCAGTGTCCACTCGGAGTTAACAGTTTTTGTGGTTTGGTCTGGGATCAATATCAGAATATCTATAGCTTCTTTCCGCTAAATGTATTTTCCCAGTCCTATTAATTTTGACTACTACTTCAGCAGGTTTTAATAAAACTTTGGGGTATTAAAACCTTAGCTGATGTGCACTCTTTGTGTTGGTAACACTGACATTTTGTTCCTCAGACCAGTTCAGAGACCCTGTTGGATCCCCAGCAAGCGCAAGCTTTTGACCAGCTCTGTCGTCTGTATCGAGGGACATCAAGGGTAACATAATTTTATGTCTTGCTTTGAACAGAGTAAAGCTGGGAGCAAGCTTTGGTTGTGTTCATCATGTCAACAGTGTATAAAATACCACAAGTAAGATATCTGTCACTGTATTTACATAGGGAAGGATTTACATATGTATTTACATAGCCAGTTCAGTGGCTGTCCTTTCACACATCTGTGGAAGTATCCATGCCCATTATCATTCTTGAAAATTTGTTTTAGCATTGCCAATATAATGATCCTTAGATGTGCATTATTCAGCAAGGGTTTTTAAAAGTGGGGTGGGCAGAGTCAACGTACCACCTCAGAACCTTTCACCCACATTTTTCTTCAGCATTTGGTCACTGAGGATCTATCCTGTCAGGGGTCATTTCGAGCAGGAGCTCGGGGGAGTGCAGCTCCGGGAGTTGGTGCCAGGCCCCTGCCCTTGGCGGGGGAATGCCTGCTTGTGTCATGGCTGCAGCAAAATGACCCTGACCCCTGGAAAGGTCCTTGTTCCTCCGACCAGCCTTCTGAAGGCTTTTGAAGCTATCCTCCCAGAATAGTGGTATTTCTGAGACTTGGATTAGTAGCTGTCCCCTCTCTGCCAGCTTTCTTTCTTTCTTTCTTTCTTTCTTTCTTTCTTTCTTTCTTTCTTTCTTTCTTTCTTTCTTTCTTTCTTTCTTTCTTTCTTTTCCTTCCTTCCTTCCTTCCTTCCTTCCTTCCTTCCTTCCTTCCTTCCAGTGATGTAGCATATGCAAATAAGTTATGCTAATGAGTTACGCTAATGAGCTCCTGCACCTCTTTTTCTACAAAATGACCCCTGTACAGTCCTGTTAACAGCGGTTCTTTCCTTACACTACAGGGGAAGTGCTGTTGTTGGCAGAATGGATCTGCCCCATAATTTGGAACTTTCATAACCCTTGTGAAATAATCAGGTTGCTTCCAGGTATTAGGTTGCAGCCTTGACTTAGCTATTTGTGCTCTTCTTCATGTTCCCTTTAAGCAAATAGATGGTTGAGTGCCCCTTTCAACAGATTAACGCTTGAAGTTCTTATATCATCTTATATCATAGTTCCAATGTGAACTATATTAACTATGAAGTACCAAATGGTGTCTTTTTGCTTTGTAGTTGGCTCTTCTGACCGAACTTTCTCGAGATCGTGGTGGTGAAAAACATGGACTCCTCCATATCTCCCAAGGTGACGTGGCTCTGAACAGTGTCTTCCAGAATGAGACTTTTCAGCTTCATCTCACTCCTCCTCCCGTTCTGGATGAGTGATTTGTTTGCTAGCATTCCAGAGCAGCAGTCAAGCAATGTGAGAAGTACCTGACAGCACTTCAGTACCACATCCCTACTGGTGGGACTAACACAGAGCACTCTGTATGATACAGATCGGAGGCTGCAAGAATGCTGAGTCTTTGTAAGGATCATCTGTTTTTCCACTTGTGACTTGCTTAACAAAGCAGAAGGAATAGCAAGAAATGTCTTTGGATCTTTGTTTTCTTCCAGGGGGTTGAACTGTAAGATATAAACTGCTTTGTTGACCCTATGCTGTTCATTACAGGAGCCAAACACAATAGTACTTGGGGCAGCTGCACTAAGCCTTAGGGATAGAGTGTCTGTAGCTAGAGATTATTTAAACAATTGGAGCTCATGCCCATAGAGAACAGAACAAAGGGGAAAAGAGTGAATGCCCCTCTTCCAAATATGAAAACTTACAAACTTCCTCCAATACCTTTTTAAAATTTTGAACAAGCTGTGGAACTCCATCATCCGAACTTCACAGTGGCAGCTGATTGAAGGCAGAGCCCAGCCTCCAGGGACACCTGTTTGCAACAACTTTTGCAAAATTAATTTCTGTAATGTTCCTCCTCTGAGTTCAACCATCCTGGCAAACACTGGCCTCTTCTGATGGGCTAAATGCAGATGCTTCTTCAGGAAAGTATTGCTCATTAGGATCATTAACCAGAAATTCTGTTAACAAAGCATATTGCAATATACCGTTCAGCCAGCTTGACGGAGGCAATTACTTGGTGCCAGCTTGTGTGTGTTCTGAGGTCTGCACTAGTAGTGTGCCAGCATTTCCACAGATCCCTCACTGTTTCTAGCGGAGCAAAAGAAAACGGCACATTCATCATTATGAAGGCTGCTGCTGAGGCACTGAGCTGCATGGGAAGGACACCCTTGTTCATTGTCTCCTACCCCAACCCATCCTGTTTATCTATAATTAACTCTGTACTAAATAAAAGAGAAAAATCAAAGGGATATCAGTGGAATTTTTTTCCTGCTCTGTGCAGAGCATCAACAAGAGCTTGCTGTAAAAATGTGTTTTAGTATGATTGAAGGTGAATACTTTCTGTTTCTAAACAATGGCTGAGGACAGACTGGCAATCTAAAACGGGGCAGGCACGCTTCGCAAACGGAGGAAAGGAGCACGTTCAGACATGCGCATCTGTCCGTCGGCTCCGTTGCGTACTTACCCGTCTCCCAGTCGCTTTCCTTCCGCTTTACCTGGACACCGGTTTTTCCCGGTGTTCAGGGGCCTTCCTCCACATGCCTCCCGCTTCCAAACAGTGTGAACTGGAAGAAGCGGGAGGCATCCGGAGGAAGTGTGAACGCACCGGCAAAAAGTTTTGCGCATATGCGCATGTGCGAAAAACATCAAAGGAAAACAAAAAAAAAAGTGCAGTAGTGCGCGCGACCCTCACGCGCTGGCTATGCAGCAGTCTGAATGCTCCGTGGCAGTCTGAACGCTCCGTATCGCCACTGATCCGCATTGCTCTGGCCAGTGTGAACGGCCAGCTCCATGGGTTTTTTCCCCCGCTCCAGTTGCCTCCGCTTCAGATTGCCAGTCTGTCCTCAGCCAATAAAAGCACAAGCCCCCCCAAAAGCATCCTGATGTCCTTAACATTTCCAAAAGCTCCCAGCTGGCAATTGTCCACTGCCTGTTGAGGAGGCTTCCTGGTTTTATGAAATCTGCCAGTAAAGAGAACAAGTAGAGCTCAAGGGCTATATCAAGGCCAACAGTTTTTCACATGATCTGCTACAGCAACTTGCATGAAGAGCTGGTGACAGTGTGCGTCATATTCCCTGATCTCTTATCATTTAGCACTCCTTTTCATTGTGAGCGGTCTGGCCACAGAGACTCTTCCACAACCCTGGCACAATCTGAACCATTCACTGGTTCCTTGTAGTAGTAGCCGAACCTGGCAACTTTTTGCTCTGGAACACAACTTCACACACCTCAGCATCCAGCTCCTTTTCTGCTAAGCGCCTATGATTTATTATTTGTTTGTTTTTCATTAATTCAGCATTAACACAACAGGAGTGTGGCAGGGAAATTTTCAAAAAGTTGGTTCTGTGTTCCCTGTATTAAACAAATAAACAAGAAAGACCAAAAAAAAATAAATAATCTGCAGCTCGTGACTTTAGAATTCCTGGCACCCACTCCTAAGCAACTTGCTTTACTGTTTAATTTTCAGTGAACATCTGAATCGTTTCTTTCCATAAGGATGTGTATTTCAGAACTTTACAGTGCAATCTTAAACAGAGTTATACCCTTCTAAAGTTCATTGAACTTAATGGGCTTAGAAGGGTATAATTCTGTTTAGGATTTCACTTTTAATCTGCTTAAATGGTTTATTTGCTCCAACCTGCTGCCCTTCTGTGTTCTAAGAATTACATGAACAAGGCAATCATTCTCACAGTACCGCCCTCATGTAAAAATCCATGGAGGCCCCTGTGGTTGTATGTTAATCATCCACTTTCTGGTCTACAGATATGTTTTTGGATTTGCCAGACAGAGAAAAAAGTGCACATACACAACTTTATTTAAGATATCTTTGACCTCTCTCTTCCCATGTATTAAGGCTGGGTTTTGGGCTGGGGCTTAGGTGCCACTTAAATCTTCCAACTTAAAATGTTGCTGCTGACTGCAACAGGAACAAAAGTCCCTTTGATCATACTATAAATATATAATTCCTCCTGTCCCCAAATGCAAAATATATGTATGAATGGAACCCTTCGGTAGTCTATGCACTGTTTGGATTGATCTCCCTTAGATCTGTGTCAGGGTTTATTGCATTTAGTATGGATGGATCAGGGTCACTAGCATCCAAGTTACCATTATTTTTTTTCCCAATAAGGAAATACTTTTTAATAATGTGGCATTCCAGAACTGAACCAAAAGCTGCTCCACACTAACACAAATGGGGGAATTTTATTCAGTTTCAGTCAGCTAAGCATTCACACCCAAGCTGCTGCACTACAGGTAGCTGCCAAGTATGCTAAATATGTAGCTCCTGTTTGGGGATTGTACAGCATAGCTGTCAACAAATGGCGGCTCCCTCCCCAGCTGCTGCTGCCCTAAGAAGCACAAGCCAGTCCTTCAGATGTTGACCTAGAGGTCAAAAGAATATAAAGGATGTGGTTTCTACTTGCTGGCAAGCTGCTTTAGGGAATGGTATGAGTGTTAGGGAATGGTTGAGATGCTTGTCCTTCCTTTGCTTGCGTCAAGTGTCCTTCAAGAAAGCTAGCTGCTGAGCAAGAATGTTGAGGTTTTCTGTCATTTTTATCGTTTCCTTTACATAATGGTAGATTAAATTAATTTCTGTCCTTTATGAAGGGTGTGTGTGTCAGAGTGAGCGATTACGAGAGATTAAAGAGTTTGTGTGTGTCAGACAGAGAGAAAGATTATATATAATGAAGTAGTTGTCTCTTATCCAACCTTGGAAAATGAAATCCTGGAAGGAAGGATGGAGGGACTAGACAGAGGACAGGATTAGATGTGAGGAAGGATAGTTGGATGGTGGAGGCAGCCTTGGCTGTAGGGCAGGCTAAGAGGCATGAGCTAGCAGGGAGCTGAGACTCATTGGGTGTAAGGTAAGAAGGGTCATGGGAATAAATAGATAGATATAAAATGCTCTTTCAGAGTGCTTTGTAATTTAGTGGTGGAGAGAGTTCCTTGAGAGAAATGGTGAAAGCTTCTCTAGGCTTCAGATTTATTTGGTTGATTTATAACCCGCCCTCCCCTGTGCAACAGGGCTCAGGGCAGGGGACAACATTTCCAATATACAAATTTAAAAACAGTTAAAACAACCTAAACGATTCAGCAAGAAATTTACCACATAAATATTTGCCACATAAATATACCACTTAATGTCCTTTCCCAGTGAGGGGAGGAGGAAGGAGGAGCCAGGCTGGATGGAACCCGTTGCTGCCCTGAATCATAAGCTTGGCGAAACATTTCTGTTTTATAGGCCCTGCGGGATTGCATTAAGTCTCACAGGGCTCTGATGCCATTGGGCAGGGAGTTCCACCAAGTAGGCGCCAGGGCCAAGAAGGCCCTGGGCCTGGTTGAGGACAGCTGGGATCACCAGTAAGTTCTTCTCTCCTGAGCGAAGTACTCTTTGGGGAATCTACTAGAAGAAGCGGTCCCGCAGATAACGCTGATTATCTTTCTTAGTAGCCAAACTAGATAATCAAGGCTAGATCATGTCACCCTTCTCATGGCTCCCATCAGGACTAGAGTTTAGGATACTTTTCACATGTTGTCTGCCCCTGAGCCGTAGTATAGAGCTGGATGGTTTTGTCAGAATGTAATGCAAGGAAACTGTACCCTATCATTTTACGTACTGATAACTGTCAGAAAAATTTGACGTACACAACTTCCACGTCGATTCTGTATTTTAGCTTGGAGAACTCAAACTGTGTAATTACATTTGCACCTTCAGCCCCTTGTTAGAATCCTTCCAAATTCTTGATTTTGACTGCTTTCTGGCTAGAGTATGTTGGAAATGCTTTATTACTTTTGATTGGAGAGAGAGTGATCTGGGCTCTACATTCATTAAATAATGCATGTTTCTCATGTTCCTCCTTTACGATCCCTTATAAACACTAAGGTTTCCCAACTTCTTCTAGCAATTGTCTTTTACTTTCTTAAATATTATTTGTAAGATACAGTGACAAGTGTATTCCTAATAAAACAAAATCTGCCAAGGAACTCATACAACAAGGAGGGAGAGAGCACACCTTTCAGCTTAACACTGATAAGGGAACTATGATTGTAGAGGGCAGGCTCCTTTGAACATGTCTTTATCATATGGAAAAGCCAAATGTTAACATTCATCTTTGTTTAATGTGTACCATCCTTTTTTTCCCCCCAAAGCAGGATAATAAGCAAAGAACTCATCTGTGAGTGTCTTGTTCCATTAGAGAGGAAGAGGAAAGAAAACAGTTCTATGGATAAGAATAACTTCACAAAGCTGACCAGGATCTTTTAATGATCTTTGCCATGTTAGAGCAAGGTCCCTTCATGTTTAGGGTAAGGGAATGCTCTATGCTAATGCACAGTTGAGAGATCAGGAAATCCGATTAGGAAGAGTTCAAAGAGTTTTTAGATTTAAAAAACCCCAACAACCTCTAAGGGTGGTAGCCCAGTGCCCTTTTAGTAGTTTGTGTCTGCATTAGAAGTCCAGTACTTCCTTTCCCTGCAGTTTGAAGCGATCTGAAGAATTTGTTGGAATACCACATATCAGTCAGCATTTTGTGGCTACCAGCTTTTCAGTGTGCATAAAGAAGAGTTTGAACTCCATCCCGGAACTCCATATGTATGTTGATAATCAAGATTCTTTTTAGGAATAGGGTAAGACATTCTCTACCACACTCCACAGTGTCTTCTCATCAGAATCTGAGCTGCTGATACTTGTTCATTTGTCCAGTTATATGATAGAATGTAGGTAATGGCACTTAAGTAAATGTGTATTTCTCCCCATAAAGCGGGGACATAGATCAATGTTAGAGAACGTGCTTGTGCATTCAGAATATCCAAGGATCAATCCCAGCCCTCGCAGGTAGCAGGACTGGGAAAGCCCTCTATTTGAGGCCTTGGCGCACAGCTCCTTGGTAGCTTAGACCATTTTCAGCTGGTTGATCAGGGTTCATAAGCAGATTGGATCTTGAGCTGTAGGGGGCTGAAAGAGGGGCATCATCACCACTTCCTTAGTTTGTTTAATTTTTTAAAGGAATGGTGTGAGATGCAACAGGGGAACAGCAACTTTTCTAACAGCTGAGCAGAACACAGATTTCTGGTTAGATGAAGCTTCTTACACAAGGGTGAAAGCAACTGCACCCACCACAATTCCACCTTCTGCATAGAGTGCATTCTCAAATAAAAGTACAATATAAGGTGGAGTCAATGTTTGTTTATGCCTAAAGCAGTAATACTCAGTGGCTCAGGAGCCACATGTGGCTTTTCTGATCCCCAAAGGTGGCACCTGCCTTGTGTTTCAGAAAAGTAGTCAAGGCCCCTGGCCTGGGGGGGGGGGGGGGGGGCTTCTGGTTGGCAGGTAGTTCCCACTATGAAATACCTGCTGCCAGAGCTGCAGGCATCATGCCGGGGTGGAAGCAAATGTGGCTCTGCTAGTAATAGCAAAGCTGTCTGTCTGTAACCCACAGAGTGAGTACCACTGACCTAGAGGCTAAAGGCCATATAGTTCTTATTCAAACGACTGATAGTTTATAAGAAACAATGATTTCTCTTGACGAAGATCAATCTAGTCGAAAGAAGTCAAGAAAGCCATTAGGCTGCTGAAGCAACAGCTGGCCAGTACTGCCAGGGTTCAATTCTATTCTCAAAGCCATAGCCTAGCCCCTTCATAGAAAGCTTTGTGCTTTCTAACAACCACTTCTTCCAAGCTGTTCCCCTCCCCACTTTTTTTCCTTTCAAAACTCCAGCTCTACAGAGGAAACTGCAGTATGTACAGGAGAACATACAGAAAGGGAAATATTTTCACCTAGTCCATGAGCAGAGGACAAGGTTTGTTAAAAGGAAAAAAAATTCTGCATGCTTGATGTTATAAGAAAGGTAAAGAAGTTCCAGAGCTTCCTGTGTGAGAACTGTAATCATCTAGTATTGAAATGAGTTGCCCCCTTTAAGCCATTTAAAGTAAATTTTACTTCCTTTTTAAAGACAGCACACGGCATTGTAGAGCAAAACTGCAAGAGTCTCCCCCCCCCCCCCCCCCCGTATTAGCACAGTAGTGTGGAAAAGAAATCTGTTTACTCTGTGCTTGTGCAAAAGCAGTCTTCACATTTATTGTTTTGTGACAAATGTACATGAAACAGTAGGGTACCTTAGAGGGTACTTTGAGACTCCGTGTCTTACACAGTTGTGTGCTAAGTTATCTAACCAAATCTTGCCAGAGAGCTGCAGAGAAGCCAGGTTCTACAGGACTTTGCCCCTTGTGCTTAAGACTTTTAAACAGAACAGATTTAAGATATTAATGTGGTATGTAGCTATTACTTTGTTAACAGTATATTTAAAAGTGTGTTCCATAGAAGTCAGCACTGAATTTTTCCCAGCCCTGTTTCTTAATGCAGAATATATTAGGCTAATCCTAGCTGTGGTTCAATTGTAGCTGCTCACCAGTTTAGCATAATTTCTTGATTCTTCAGCATAACAGAAGAAATTAAGGTGTGCCCTCAGAAATTGCACTGGTTTCCGTCCCAAGTGTAATTTGAATTTTTTTCTAAAATCCCTTTTGCTGTTGCCAAAGCTAGAAAACCTGACTCCCTTCACATGCAAGAGGAGAACCCACTGCAAATTAATACAGTCAGATCATAAAATGCATTTCAAATCCCCAGGTACAATAGTGTAACACAATCTTATTGTATCCATTTTCCTCCCACTGTAAAACCGTAAGAATGCTTAGCAGTACAACATCTGAAAAAGAACTTTAATGTAAAAAACATACCAGTTTTAAAGAAATTGTCATGAACTAGAGTTTTTCTTGAAACATTGGCCCATTTTGCACAGGTGTTTCTCCCCCGCTTTTGCCATGCATCTCCATCGGGTTTTCTTTTTCATTCTGCATTGATTTCCCCCCTTCAGTGCTCAGTTCATTTTCCGGTCACTGTTTTCCTAATTTTCTGAAAGTGGTTTTGTGCCGATTTTCCCCTTGTTTCACTTCCAAGCCAAAGGTAATTCAAAAGTGTACCGATTTAACTCGGATCTCCCCCCTTGCTG
Organism: Lepidodactylus listeri; assembly: GCA_029233225.1. Lineage (NCBI taxonomy): Eukaryota > Metazoa > Chordata > Lepidosauria > Squamata > Gekkonidae > Lepidodactylus > Lepidodactylus listeri. Next base: position 56,955,307 of record JARCFY010000005.1, on the reverse strand, counting down.
CCCCTCGAAGGTCACTTCCCCACCCACATCGAGATCATTCTGCCCACTTTGTAGCTTCCACCATTCATTGGTTTACAAGCTCCATTGATTACTTTTTCCCTCATTGTTTTTCATTTTAATTTTTTTTACAAGCAGCATGAGTCTAGCAATATGAGACTATCGCTAGTCTTGGATTGCTGGGGGGGGGAGAAATTACAAGGAAAAAACATGCTTCTTTGGCAGCTCTCTGAGAAGCCTCTTTGCAAGCTCTGAAAGGGGGAGGCGGAGAAGGAAGGACGTTATGTGCCACCAGTCAAGCCCAGCAGCAAGCACGACAGCTGCTGCCAATGCTCAGCTGGTGACAGTGGGAGAAATGGAAAGAAAGCTTTAACCCAGCCAACCAAGTATCCCAAAATACCCAGCAAGCCTCCTGAGGGCTTTGGCCACGAGCTCACTTTTTGTTCCCGCAGCAAACTGGATTTACAGAATTCCGATCCAGCAAGTGGGGAAATGCCTCCAAGCTCCTTTCTAGAAATCAACTGGGATGCCATGCTGGGGGTTTTCTCTCTCCCATGCCCCCACCATCACCCCTCTTCTCCAGCCTCCTTCCCATGAGTGCGTGTAGATCTGGCACTACTGTGTACTCTCTTAAATATGGTGGATTTAATTTAATGTTTTATTGCTAGTCTTGTACCACTTATAAAAAAAATTAAGCCTACAAGCAAAATAATAAAAAAAACAATTCACAATGATGCTTGTGTGGCAAAGAAAGAGGGGGAGGGTGGAGGGTGGTGACTTTTCCATTTTTCACAGTGGCTGATAACACAACAGAGAATCCAGTAGAGCTTGGCAATAAGAAAAGGAAGTTTCATGGCTGCTCTAGTCAGTTTCAAAAATAGTCTGGTCAAGTTTGAGAATTTTTTTTGGTAACTTTGCCTGCCTTCCTGTTTCCTTTCATTCAAGGAACTGAACCATAAGGATTTAAATGGAAGGTGCTTACTTGACGCTACTGCGCAGCTGCAATAGGGCAATCGCATAAATTTAAAAAAAAACTGGATACCACCCCCCACCTGTCACAAGTGATGTTCCCACCCCAATTTAGAAAAACTGCAGCTTTTGGTTGTAGCTGCAGAATAAATACACCAGAGAAAAAAGAACGGTGTGTATGGCAGGCAAAGAATTTGAAGTCTGTGTGCGCGTAATAGGCCATTAGCGCAATGGCCTCCATCTCCACAAGTGCTCAGAAACTATTATACCTGTTACAAGGCCAGAAACAAGTTTCTTAGCTATTTGCTAGGAAATCCATTTTAATATAATTCTTCAGAATGATAAATATTTCATTTTTCTTCCCAGGGCATTTTTAAAAATATTTTAAAGTAGAGTATTAGTTTATATAGTAATTCATAACACATTGTAATCTAAATGCTTTCTAAAAGGTGCCTATGTCAGAGTTTAAGAAAAATTAGTAATGTGTCAGGACAGAGCAGCATTCTACATACATCACAGAATAAGATAATCTAGTACTGAGAGCTACAACTGTACATATTTATATGTCCTCATTCTCACCAAGTCTTACGGAAAATGAACTAACCAAAAGTAGTTTAAAAGGGCTGTGTTTACTATTATAAGCCCTAATGTTACAAGAAAACATCCCTGTTGAAGAACATCTCATACAAAGCTGAATTATAAAACTCACAATGAGCTTGTCATGGCATACTGTTGGGGGAAGAGCTTGTGTCATCCAGTGGCACTTGACTGGCAAACTGCTCCAATTTTCCAAGGCAGAACATGTCATTTAAAGGGCACCAAGTGTACACTGATTAGCAGGGAATCATTCCCCAAAGGGAGAACCTGACTGTGTACAACTCAGATTGAGGCACAAATAAACCAGGGGGTTTAAAAGACTTTTCTGACCACAGTATATTTTTCATCTGTTGTATGTCAGTTAATGAGATGAAATCGTTATAGAGGGACCTGGTGCAAGAAGGAAAAGGTTAGACCAATTAGCCACTTCCTTTTCAAGTGCTCTTTGATTAAATGCTTCCACATCTAGAATGACAGTGCCAACCTTTCTTTTAGCTTGCCACATTTATGAGAATGAGCCTTGGAAGTTCACGTGCTCTCTCCCCCATCTCTCAAACACGGCTTAGAAACCAAAAGCTTCCAGGTACGCAATAAACACTGTCTTTATGTCCTAACCACAAACTGTCACTTGTTTCCTCCCTGCACACCAGGATTATCTTAGCTCTGTTCATATGTTACATGAATGCAATGCACGCCTAATTTTTCATTGTATAGGCATTAATTTAAATGTTACAGTCAACACCCATACACCTTGCATGAGTGATCTGACCCTCTCATTCATATCCAGGTATTGGTCCCCAATTTTATTTTTAAAGTATGTGCACTGGCTCTTTCTTACAAACAGCTATACATGTATACATGCAAGATGTATGTATGTTTGCTGTACCATGAATAGGGCTAAGATGGTGAGGATTTAGTGACATACTATGGTTTACTGCAAACCCAGATGTCTTCAATTTCTCAGCTGTGCACCAAGCCCTAGGCTTGTTCTTGTGATGATAAACAAACATGTCTGAATGTTGCTCAATGTAACCTCGTCCATTGGCAGTGTTAACAACCTTCCCTGCATAGGATTTCAGTTCAAGTGTATCTGTAATTTTCTTGCACTGGAACTAGAGTTCTGATTAGCAAGGTGCATTGTGCTTATTAGGGAAACACCATGCTTTGCTCTACAGCTGGCCCCCCAAAAGATGATATACATAGGTAATTTAAAAAGGGGTGAACCAATGGCAGAGCCTGAGACAAGAGAAGCATGGATCTTGGACTCCTCCATGACAAACCAAAGTGAATAAAGACGACCTTTTGGTAAAGTCAGCTCTGCTTCCCATGTATATAGCTTGACCAACTGATATTGTTTTGCAAGGGTATGAAAGGCTGAATCCTTGTTCCAAAAAAATAACCTGAAAACAGTTTGTTATTTCACAGTTAGATCTAATCTCTGCAAATTATGTGCCCCTTACTAAGACCAGGCACATTCTGTTATTAGGAAATCTGTAGTATCTGACAATTTTCAGAATATACAAGAAAGGATACTTGAAAATTAAATGAGTAGAGTTAGGATCAAGCAACTGATTCAGAGGAGCCTAATACTGTCACTTGGAGTGGGACAGGAAAAAAAGGACCTGTGAGGAGGGGAAAAGCCAGTATAAATGCTAGAAAACCAGTATTATCTTAAGTATACCTAGCTAGCTCCCGGCTCAGCATTTCACACTGTGGTTTCTATGGTTTCAATCACTTCTAGTTCGCACTGTGAGGGTGATAGGAGGGGACACTCATCCGGTTCCCAGCTACTGTCTGGACTATAATCTTCTTCTGAACTTAGCTCTGCCCCTTCCTCTGTGTCCTCATCACATGACTCCATATAGTGAGCCCCAACCGCATTGATCCCAGAATCCTCAGAGCTGGAGGGAGAAGAGCAATGATCTATTTTTGGTGTATTATTCTCTCTCAAAATTAAGGCATTGCGCGCGGGGGCCTCCTGAGGCTTCATTTTATGGGATAGAGCAGGAGGCTGCCTCTGCACGTAACACATCTTCCCATTGATGCATTTCACACGGTAATTGTCAATAAAGAGGTCTGAGATTGTGCAGAATCGCGGGGAATCTGGGGTTAATGGCGGCTGGAAGACTGGCGCAAACTTCAAAAAGTGTTCCGTGAGCGAGACAGATATCTGAATGGTGTTTGTGGTTCCCCGAGGCTGAATGGGTATTTCGGTGCTTGGAAGCAGTTCTACTGGAGTCATAGGCTGATAAACATATTTACCTGTGAAGGACATAAGAAGAAGAATTAGAAGCCATGGTCTACTATGTGAAAAGAAATGAATTATTCCCCCCCCCCCATCAACTAAGAGCAAACATTCCATAAGATTCTCTCAAAGCCATGAATACATTCATTTTCTTTTGTCTCCTAGAGAGCCAAAACTTTTTGGAAAGCATAGAGGTTTTCCTCTTGCTTGTAAATGGATGCTGTTCTGGATGCAGCTGGGAACAGAGGAAATTTAAAAGCAGTAAGTGAAAGGATTTCAAAGCTGTGAATGCCTCAGGCACTCAGATAATAATTCAGCTAAGTAAGAAGAAAATAGGATTATGCTGTCTGTAAAATGGACTCTTATGCCGTATCAAACAGAGTGCTGAAAGCACTGCTTTCACATAGCACATGAAACATATTTTGGGGGGTGGGGGGGGAGAGCAGAACTCCAGTGTAGAGAATGAAAAACCTGAGGACAATCCAAAAGAGCAACACTTAGTTTAGGTAAAAAGCCTTCTTAACAATACTAGCAGTTCACAAGCAACTTGGTGACTGAAGTGTTACAAACATGAATGACTTCTGTCTGTTCAACTGTCACCCTGGTAAACAGTCAAAGAGAATAGTTTATTGTCCTTACAACTAATGGGATCTATTTCAAGAGAACACTTTGCATCCTCTGACCTCTATGTTCTTTACACAGTAATGAGCTGGAAAAGTTTTTGGGTAAGCAAAACAAAGCAGACATTCCGTCTTTAGTATCTTGTCCATCTCCATTTCTTATTCTCTCCCACACAAACTTGCTGCCAGCATCCTTCCATCAAGGGCTCTTAATTTCTAGCCAGAGGCATATGACCTTATGGGAACTACTATAATTATGTCTTACATTTAGCATTTTAATTTCAAGCCCAGTCTTTCAGCTTGCAGCAATACAAATTTACTGACAAGTATCTATTTTCAATAGTAACATATGTAATTTACCAAAATAAGCTGAAGCAAAGCGTATGCTGTACAAATCAAATCATGCAAATGCTACTCTCATGCTTTTCTTATATTTATTTACTTCCAAGTAAATTATTTTAGATAAGATGTAGTAGAGCATAAATAAATAACTCCAAAATAAATGATCCACAAATACAGTGCTCCATCTAGGCTCCTAATTTAACATCTGCAGACTGCAGACCATATCCATCCTTTTATGAAATACAATGGAAAATTCACACCCCCTAAGTATGAGTTACATCATCTGTGTCAGCCATGAGTCCTGTTTCCCAGACATGTCCTGGGAGTTCCAGACTCAGAAGTAAATTTCTGGGCATGTGGGGGCCCAATTCAGCTTTGGACTGTGGTGTCAGGGAGAGAGTTCTTAGAAGTCCCCTTTGCTTCATTTTTCCAACCTGAAATGGTTTTAGGGAATTACTGTTTTCCTTCTGGAGAAACCTGCATGTACTGATGGGGTCGCATGTATTCATGGACTACACACAATTTTCCTTGGAAGGGCAAACAGAAGCTTCCTAGGTCCATTTCAGCACAAGGCAGGAGGCAAAAGTCCCCTCTCCCTGTGCTCCAAACCAGGCTCCTGTACACCTGGAAATTCAGTGCTGAGCATGGAACTCCCAGTGCACCTCTAGTGGACAGGACTTGCCTTGGACATGAGGAGTGGTAGACATGAGGACAATGTATTGTGTAAGAAGGCCCTCCAGCTACCAAGTCTCCCTCTCTACAAAGCCTGCTGTTTTCATATAAGCAATAGTTGAAATGATGCTGTACTGAGATTTATTACAATCACTTGCAAACAAATTTACATACTTGGCATTACTGTATACAGTCTTTATAAAAATACCTAATATCTATATTAATAGCTGTTATATTAATAGACAAGTAATAAGAAATGCTCCCTCTAAGCTGTGGAGTCTTGTGAGCAGAAATTCTACTTTGTACCGGCATCAAAGCTACCGGCATCAAAGTTCTGAGCAAGCGATCTGGCTACTGCATAAATTAATTTGCTCTGGAGCCATCCTTCCTGAGCTAGGACAAAAATGTGTGAGCTGGAGGCTAAAAAAACTGAGCTAGCTCACACTAACTCAGCTTAAAGGGAACACTGGTAATAAGTATATGGGGAGGGAAGGTGGCATGGTACAGCTCAATCTTGTCAGATCTTGGAAGCTAAGCAGGGTTGGTACTTGGAAGGGAGACCACCTAGGAAGATTCTGCAGAGGAAGGCATTGGCAGAACACCTCTGCTTCTCACTTGCCTTGAAAGCCCCTTGCTGGGGTCACCATAAGTCAGTTGCAACTTGACAGCACTTTTACACACACACCCCACACTCTATATTAATTACAAGAAATAAGAACAATAAGGGTGACTGTCACAGCTATGACAGCTGAAGTAAAATCAAAGCTATTGAATGGACTTCTTATTGGGTTAACATATCTACTGAAGAACTGGAAACAATGCATTTAGTCATCACAGCTCTAGCAAATCTGATTACAAGCAAAACATAAAGGTCCAGTCTACAGACTGTGCCATTTGGTTTTCCTTTTAAAAAATTTATCATACACAGCAGAATAAATATGCAGTGAAGTCAAATGCACTTTAACAAAGTTACTTGCATTATTTGAGAAACTTGAGAAGCTCCGGAAGTGTTCTGGAGATTAGATGATTTCCACAAGATTTGCCATTTAGATTTGCAGGGAAGTGGGAGGGGAAGGCATTTTGCTATAGGATGAGGTCAGATGCTTTTTATTTATTGTCTGCCTTTCTTATTGAGACTCAAGGCAGATTACAGAGCTAAAAAACACCATAAAGACCTGTACAATCCATACAAAAAACCTGGATTTCACAATTAGAGAACAAGAAGTGGAGACCCGCAAGAAACTTGCGGGATGGCTATCCCATTCCTCACACCTTTGCTTCCTCCCTCCTTCCCCAACCTCTCTCACACTCTTTCTCCCTTCTGCCCCCCTTTCTTACTCTCTCTCTCCTCCATGTATGTTACTTCCTCTCTCTTTCTGACCCGTCATCATTCTCTTTGTTTTTCTGCCTCCCCACCTCATCACTCTTTCTCTCTTTTTTTGCCTCCCACCCCAAATCCCACCCTCCCCAGGCTCCACCTCTGAAATGTCCAGGAATTTCCCAACCTGGAGTTGGCAACCCTATTTCCTTCCCACCCAACAGCCAACCTACCTTTATTTGTCTTCAGCTTTCCATCTCCACCCCCCTCCCCCGCAGCCTCTACCTAGGAAAGTTACAGTCTTTTCCCACAGTGGGGACTAAAGCAACTTACATTATTATTTCCTCCTTGTTGTCTGCACAACAACCCTGTGAGGTTGGTTAGGCTGAAAGTATGTGACTGGTCCAAAATCTCCCAGTCAGCTTCCACCGCAAGATCTGAACCTGGGTCTCGCAGATCCCAATCTAAAGCTCTAACTGTTACATCACAATGGCTTTCAGTAGCAAAGCAGCTGGGCCTAATTAAGTCATGCAAATCAGGTGGTATCAAATCACACAGACGGTGCTTCCTAGGGATGCCACTCTCCAGGTGGGACCTGGGGATCCCCTGGAGTTACTGCTCATCTCCAGACTACAGAGATAAGTTTCCATGGAGAAGAAGAAGAGAAGAAGAGATTGGATTTATACCCCGTGCTTCACTTGGAGTCTCAGAGCGGCTTACAAACTCCTTTCCCTTCCCCTCCCCACAACAGACACCCTGTGAGGCAGGTGGGGCTGAGAGAGCTCAGAGACAACTGTCCTTGAGAGAACAGCTGTGCCAGAACTATGGCTTGCCCAAGGTCATCCAGCAGGTGCAAGTGGAGGAGTGGGGAATCAAACCTGGTTCTCCCAGATTAGAGTCCGCGCACTTAACCACTACACCAAACTGGAGAAAATGGATGCTTTGAAGGGTGGAGTTTATGGCATTGTACCTCACTGAGGTCCCTATCCTCCCCAGATTCCATCCCCAAATCTCCAGGAGTTTCCCAGCCTGGATCTGGATCTGCTGCTGGTGGCCGGGGGTGGGGGTGGGGAACTTGGCAACCCTAAACTGCTGCCAGTAAAAACCCTGCTTTTTACTGACAGAAACAATTAGAACCTCCCCTCCTTCACCCGAACATTCTAATCTCACAGTTGATGCCAGGAGCTGATGCCATTTCAAACAGTATTTGGGGGAATTCAACAGTCCCTGACGTTTTTTTTTTAACTTTTCAGATTTTTCTGCAGACTGAGAAAGGGGCCTGCCTATGTAGGAAAAGCTGTTGGGGGACAGTGAGCTCTCTTTCGGCAGAAATAAGCATCCACACAGAAAAAAACCGTCTCAGAATTAGAATATAGATGAAATAAGGACAGTATAATATAAGCCAACAATGGGGGGAGAAAAAAAAGAAAACTGCTTAAAATGTTCATGGGTAATTAAAACTACAACACTACTACCTTTATAGAAAGTGTCCTGCTGCAGAATTCCATTTTACCATGTCCATATTCCACTTATAAAAATGCCCTCCTCCATAGCTATCAAAACAGAAACTATCCCTAGATATGTGTTTTATATTGTAGTCTGGGAACCTATTAAACATAAGGGTCTGATACACATGCCTGTAGCTGTTCACGGTGCTTAAATTCAAAAGTCAACATCTGCTCCTGCAGCCATGTACTCATTTATCAAAAATACACTGCTCTTCCATCAGTTGGCATGCATATGGTTCCAAGATCATCTTCTTTCCTACTGGTTTTGAGTGTCAGGCCTGCTTAGTACCTCTGCACAATGAGAGATGCATCTCATACATCTGAGTCCTGAAAGTTACCGGAAAGCAAATTTGTCAATAGTTTCTTTTGCTATACAACCAAATTTGTTCAAAAAAGCACAGAAAATCAAAAGAATTACCTGAGATTAGGAACTGCATGCACCACATGTATGTCTACAATAACTGTCACTTTAGCACCATTTTTAAAGAGAAGGAAACAGCCAGTGCTTAATTCTTCTGACAGAAACAGTTTCGAGGAGGCACCCTTTGATCCACAAGTGCTCTTTCTTAATCCAGCTGGTGTTGAGGCTAGTTGAGATAATTCAGTGGCAAAATAAATACACTCTGCCCTTGCTCAGATGCAGTGCCCTTTATTACACTTTGCATCACCACAGTATTCAAAATATCTTAAAAGACAGAGCACTGGCTCAGATGACATCCTGGAAACATCTCCTATCAACAAAAGATTACTTATACTGTACAACTTGTTCCTTATGTTAACTGAAGATATGTTCAAATACATTCCAAAATAAAGGTTTACCTATACAGAAGCAAAATTCTTGGTTTAAAAGCACCTGGAAGGGCAATATTTCAGAACAGCCCCCCATTCAACCAGTGTGCTAGGCAAGAAAAACTTTTGTTAGCTGTGCTAGTTAATATGTCTCCAATGCTGCTTTGTATTCATTTTCCTTTTCAGATGCTATGGCCTGCAACATTTTAATTGCCCAGGGATGCTTCCCTCTTCCATTTCCTCTATTATTTCAGAAATGTCTGCCAAGGCTTATGGACTTCTTTGGTTTTGAAGTACATGACTGACTTGTATGCCAAGTAGTATCGACTGTGGGAAGTTGTAGGAGGCCAGCAGTGTCAGCTCACACAACCTCCTCAGCAGCTTAAGAGAAGATTGAGTTGGCTGTATAAATTTTTAATTAGCCCGCTTGTCAGAAACTTACATTCTGGATCTGTACAACTTGGGTACAGCATCTGGGCTGTACCGTTCTCTGTAAACGGTTTGACGGGAAAAGAAGAAACCCAACATAACCCTGCAAGCAGGAATCTCATACCTCTTTCCCCTTTGACTGTAAAAAAGAGAAAAGAAGGAACAAAAGGCCTGTATTTCAGCTTTGGAACCTAAAATCTGGCTAGGAGCAGAATAACAGCCAGACTTTCATGGACAGGCAACACTATAAAAGAAACTCTCACCTAACTTGGCTGTGGGATTGGAGCCCATGGCTGGATGGTTGAAGCAGAGCTGGCTGAGACTGAATCGATCAACGACTGAGGTCCTGTGCTGGGGGTAGGGAAGGAGGCATTTGAGGTTAGGGTGTCCAATCCCAGCCCTCGATGGTGTGCCCATCCCAGCTGGTGTTGACTGTCAAGAGCTTGGGTGTGCTCCTAGTGCTCTTTATTAATGTTGCCAGGCTGGCGTTTTTTTCAACTTTGCCAGGTCAGGCAACTAGCCCCCTTCCTCTCTAGCCCTGACCTTGCCACAGTGAGCCACGTAACAGTCACCTCAAGGCTGACTTACTGTAACTTGCTGTATGTAGGGCTACCCTTGAAGCTGATCTGGAAATTACAGCTTGTTCAGAATGCAGCGGTGTGGGTACTCATGCATATTTAACCTGTGCGCCACCAGCTGCATCCAGACCAGATCAGCTTCAAGATTCTGGTTTTGACCCTTAAAGCCCTTAACAGCCTGGGACCGACATACCTATGGGACCACCTCTTCCAGGATTTGTCCCCCAAAAAACTTAGGCTCAGGAGATCAAAATCCCTGGCCCAAAAGACAACCAGCTGTCCTCAACTCTGGCCTAGTAGAACTCTCTGCCTAGCAACATCCGTGCTCTGTGGGACCCAACTCAGTTCTGCCGGGCATGTAAAACAGAGATGTTCCACCAGGCCTGTGGCTGAGGACAGCAATGGCTTTGCACCACCACTCTGTCATGGCCTCCCCATGCCCAGTCCATATTCCACCCTATGGAGGGAGTGAAAACTGATCTTTGCCATCGTTTAGTTGGAGGATATTTTACTGATCTTCTTTGTTACTAATTGCTTATTATCTTCTAAACATTAAATGATTCATTTCTAGATGTGAGGGGCCTACTATAGTGCAACAGTCTGTAAGGCAATAGTATTACCATCAGCAGCACATCAATTTCCCCCCCAACTCCACTAAAACCACTAACTACAAATGAATTATTAGCAGTAAACTACGAATACCTGCTTAGAAAAACACACACACATGAATATATATTTGCCAGGTAGACTGTGAGTGAATATTATTTGGAAATCGTATCTCTAATATTTTCTAGACTTAATGCATTTTGTTTGTACACATACACTCCTTGTGTAATTCCATTTTTTATAAAAAAGATCATTTGAACCTAAGAAATTAAAAACAGCCAAGGGAGTTAAAAAAAATCAACCAGGGGAAAAACCTAGCGTTTTTTGACGGTTAGAAGGAATGGTAAACATTAATGGATCTACTAGAAGAACACATTTATTTCTCAGGGAAGGAATAAAGTGCTTCTTTCCAATACGAACACCATTACCAGAGCTCAGCTTTCTTTCAGGGAAATGGATTTGCTCTTTTTATATTAGGAGCAGGCAATTCAATATCACCACCATGGACCACCCACAAGTAGCTAAAAAATTCTATGGAAACTTCAACTAAATTGGCTGGGGAAATGGGAGTAATAGTTTGTGGCGAGAACAAAACGCACCACAACACGGCAGACAATCTCCAAATTTACAACACTACAGCCCCCCCAAAAAAATATTAGGGGGATAGCTGTATAATAAATTACTCAATGGTTTCATACACAGCTTGACCATTTGAATTCCAGTGTATCAGATTTTTAATCTGCCCTTCAGCCAAGAAGCTCAGAGTGCCATTCACGCTCCCCTTTCCTATTAGATCTGACAACCACTCTACATGATGGAGTAGGCTGAAAGAAAGTGAATGTCTCAAGATCACCCAAAGAACACCATGGCTGTAGAAAGACTTCCAGTTTTTGTCTTTTGCCAGGATGCCTGGTGTTGATGAAGTTAGAAGGGGGTTCTGAGTCCCCTGCCCTGAAGATCCTCCTGTAGTATCACTATCAAAAGACATATCAGACCAAAACATCTGCAAAAAAATAATAATAGGAAGTGTCCCAACAGGAGTCATGGAATCTCACTCCCCCCCCCCACCTTTCAGATCACAAGTCACATTCTCTTGATGTACTTTGAAGAGCTCCTCAGAGCTTACGAATTTATTTCTGAAGGTGCATTTTTAGACTTCCCCCTGATGTGTGGGATACATTGTATTTAAATCACTGTTAATTTTATTTAAACCTCTTGCTATAAGCATTATTCATTATATGTGTATTATGGCTACAATGTTTAATCAATAAAATGGGTTATATTAAAATGTGGCCCAAACTAATTAGCATCTACCACTTGGAGAAGAAGCATTCATTCTGCACTTACACTGAACAAACATCTCTTCTATAATAGGACCAGCTGCATCACATGCATGCCTCATATAAAAGAAAGTATGCTTTTTTCTTTATAACTATGATCTTATTCTAGGGTTACCATTCCCCTGCTGAGGCCAGGGGATCCCCAGATTTTGAGGGGCCCAATCCATCATGGCCCAGTTGGCTGGCAGGTAAACTCCACCTGAGAAGCTCCCTCCCAGCGCCAATGCAATGATATCAGCTGGGAGCGATGTCATTGTGTTTCCAACATTGGGGGGCTATGCTCTAGGATCAGGGCAAAACTCTATGGTTTTGAGGCCAAAAAAACCCGTAGTGTTTTGCCCCAAACCTAGAGCATCACCCCCAATGGCAGAAACGCAATGACTTCTGGTGATGTCACTGTGGCGTGTGCACAAAGCACGCACACCAGAAAATCTTCAAGGAGGAACTGGCAGCCAGGTAGGACCTGGCAACCCTATCGTATTCATATGCCAATTTACACCAATTTAAGAGATTTGATTACAGAGCAATCTTAAACAGTGTTACGTTTTTCTGAGCCCATTAACCCCAATGGACTATCAAGCAAGGTTTAATTGAGCAACAGCCGTAACTGGTACATAGGTTCAGATTCTTATGAATACTATCAGTAATTTGCAATGGCTGCCCAGTAACAATATGATCTTTCCTGAGAAAACCTGTTCTTTCTATGTTTGCTGCACTTTGGTAATATGCACAATACTGCAGTGTGTGATATGTGAGACTATCTATCAAAAAGTATTTAGAAACTTCATTGGGTTCAGAATTCAGTAGTCAGGATTGATACAGAGATCCACAAAGCAGAACACAGTGCTTGAACATCTTCAGTGGCTACCAGACTACTTCTGAGCACAATTCAAAGTCCTGGGTTCTTATCTTCATGGCACTCAACAGCCCACAAACAGGGCACCTGAAGGCCCATCTGGTACCGTATGAATCTGCCCATGCCTCAAGATCAGAGCTGAAGCCCTGCTCCATATTCCTTCTCCCTTCAGGTAGGTGGTTACTGGAAATAGGGCCTTTTCCTGTGGTGGCCCTCCCCAAACATGCCCGTCAATAATCTACAAAAATTTATTTAGGCAACCCCTTACACCTATTTTTCTCCCTGCAGGCCTATGGCAGCATCCACTGGCCTTTGTAGCTTATTCTGCTGATTTCCACCTTTTGTTTTCATTGTAACATATAGCTAACTGCCTTGGTGGCCTGGAATAGGTGAAAAAAATAGCGTATGAGTGCTCTCATACATAGTAAAATTTGATCCTGTCTAAGAGTTAGTTGCCCTCTTGGATACATATCTTAACTTGGTGAGGGGGGTTGTGAGTGTATATGTGAGCAAAGCTGGGAGCAATACCATAAAGAGTTTTAGACTCTGTCAAGAGACTAAACTCCTAGCAGTCATTCCAGATGGAATGGTCACAACTGAGACACCAGACTAAGATCCACCCCTTCTTCAACAAGCACATCAGGAGAAGAGAACAGACAGTTCCAATGGTAATGGGGGTGGAGGAATCCTTGAAGGGGAGCCAGTGAGCAGCAGCAGTAGGAGAAGGTGACACTGGCAGAGGATTTATCACAGACAATAGTACTGACACTTCAGCTACTGAGCAAAAGAAGGCAACCTGAGACAATCCACAATGAAAAAATTCTAGCTACTGGCACATAGAGACAAAGTGAACTATTATAATAACCAGTGTAAAACAACAGAAGAGAACAATAAAAAGGGAAGAACAAAAGATGTGTTCCACAAGATCCAAGAAATCAAAGGGAAATTTAAAGTACGGTTAGGCATACTGAAAGATCAACATGGAAATGCAATAAATGGACAGGACAATATAAGGAAAAGATGGGTACAATACACTGAAGAACCATGCAAAAGAGGTGAAAGGATGACAGATTCCTTCCGAAAAGAGTCTTTTGAAGGAACACCTGCAATTTTAGAAAGTGAAGTAAAAGCTGCACTCAAAGCAGTTGGGAGAAACAAAGTACCTGGAATAGATGGGATATAAATAGAGCTATTTCAAGCCACAGAAACGAAGTCCATCAAATTCTTAACAAGAATGTGTCAACAAATATGGAAAACAAAACAATAGCCTATAGACTGGAAACAATCTACATTCCAAAGCCAAAAAAAGGAGGCATCAAAGACTGCAACAACTATTAAACCACTGCACTAATTTCTCATGTGAGCAAAGTGATGCTCTAAATCTTACAACAAAAACTTACCATATATGGAATGAGAAATATCAGTTGTTCAAGCATGATTCAGAAAAGGCACTAGAGATCGTATTGCAAATTTGTGTTGGTTACTGGAGCATACGAGAGGATTTCAGAGGAAAATCAGCTTGTCCTTCATAGATTACAGCAAAACTTTTGAGTGCATGGATTGTGAAGAGCTATGGCTGGTTTTAAAAGAAATCAGTGTGCCACAACATCTGATTGTTTTGATGCGCAACCCATACTCTTTACAAGAGGGTTCTGTTAGGATAGAAATGTAGAAACAGAATGGTTTCCAATTGGCAAGACAAGGATGTATTTTATCTCCCCATCTGTTCAATCTATATGCAGAACACGTCATAAGGAAAGCTGTAATAGATTTAGATGCAGGTGGAGTGAAAATTGGAAGGAAGACCAACAATTTGAAATATGCAGATGTCACCATATTACTAGAAGAAAATAGGGAAAGCTTGAAATGTCTACTTATGAAGTTGAAGCAAAAAGTGCCAAAGCAAGATTATAGCCAAACACCAAGAAAACATAAGTAATAACTCCTGAGGAATTACACAACTTTAAGGTTAGATTTGAGTCCATTAACATCTTGGAGACCAACAAGAGTTTCAGGAGCTTTCAAGAATCAAAGCTCCCTTCATCAGAGAGGTTAACAATGCATAAACTGTTAAAGATTTTCTATTCCTTGGTTCAATTATCAACCAAAAGGGAGACTGCAACCAAGAAATCAGAAGGAGATGGGAGACTGAGAAGGGGAGCCATGAAGGAGCTAGAAAAGATTCCTAAGTGTGAAGATGTGTCACTGGTGACCAAGATCAAAATAATTCAAAACATAGTATTCCCCATTACTATGTATGGGTGTGAAAGTTAGACAATGAAGAAAGCTGCCAGAGAGAAAATTGATTCATTTGAAATGTGGTGTTGGGGGAGAGTTTTATGGATAACCAAGAACCTAAACAGCCGCTGCCAGTCACAGTAGATAGTACTGACCTTGATAGATCAATCACCTGACTCAGTTTACAGCCACTTCATATAAGAGTCAGACCTATCACTGCATTATCTCTATACATTAAAAAAAAATTCCCCACCAACATTATTAGAAACATGACAGTAGACCAAGTTCATAGAGAACTATTTGCTATCTGGGCAGCCTATAGATATCCCTGTTTCTCAGCATCAAATTACATTGCTAATTTGGAGGTATCTAACCATGAAATGAGTAGAGAATTTGCTTAAACATTTTTTTTCTTCTTGTATTGATCCCAGCATTCCAGTTTACTTCTGAACCTCTTTAATGCAGCTGACATATGAAAAACTCTTTCAACTGCTAGATTTCTCAAAATTAACACCCTGTTAACTCTGATGCTTGTGCTTTCCAAAAAAGGATATTTAATAATAAACACAACTACAAAGCAATACAAGTTACACACACATTTTTAAAAACCATACGAAGTCATCCCCTGTGAAGCTAAAAATAGGGACAAAAACCAAAACCTGAACTTAAAAAAACAGATTCACATGGAAAGGTAAACCCCAATGAAAAGGAACAGAAAGAAAATGTCACCAGAGAGCCGAAAGCAGATGTTTGATGTTACAGATCCATCCGTTTATATTCCCAGACAGTATATGCTACAGACATAACCTCTCATGCAACCTAAGACAAACTTTCAGACTGTTCATTTTCAAAATGCAGTACAGTGATGGTGGTTAAAAACAACAACAACAGAACTCAGGCTCTCATGTGAGGTGCAACACTAAACAGGAAGGCAAGATTCTGAGAAGTCGTCCTGCTTGTCCAGAGGCATCCTCTGTGAACTCAAATGCAAGCAGTGTAAGTAAAGCAGAGAGAGGCAATAAGGGAAAGAGAGGGTTGCCACTCTGCTATCCTCCCTTTTACATGGACAAAAAGGACAGGAAAGAGGGGGTATTCCCTTTCATGTAGAGATATCTGCCTTTACACATATAGGTGTTTCCCCACATAGGGATGGATTTGTGTGGGTTCTTTGCTGCCCCTGTGCAGCAACAGTTGATCATTTATAAGTCAAGTTTCCTATATTTTTCCTGTCCCAGTCCCCTTTGAATCCTCAAATTTCATTTTTTTTAAAAAGCAGAAAGTCTCCATCCCCCATTCATTGCAGTAATACAAGAGGAAAGACATATTTCAGCAATGAAGGGTACTTACTTATTCAAAAGAATCCAGAGAATCTAGCAGATTCTGTAATGCTATAACAATAATCAACTGTTGATTTAAAAAAAAAACCCACTGTGGAAGCTGGGGGTGGGATGGCTGCCACAGGGCAAATGGCATCAATATGGACAGTACTGAAGATCCAGACTTTTCCCTTATAGTTGGGTGCAGCCCTGGCTTTGCCACAACCTTTCCCAAAATATCACAGCAAAAGAGGTTTGGGAAACATCACAAGAATAGGGAAAATCCTGAAGGTGCAGGGATCCACCACAATACAAAGGGGAAGTTGGGGGGAGGGGGACAGCATCCAGACCAGGACAAACAACCTATGTATAAGTGATGATGTTCATCTTCCCTAAATTGTGCAGGTAAACTGCTATTCCCACATGGAAAAAATAAGGAAACCCAGCTGGTGGGGTTGCTATTTTGAGCAATCAAACTGCAGGGGATAACGTGTACTTCACCAGCTAGATTCAGGTGGGTAGCCATGTTGATCTGAAGCAGTAGAGCAATTTAATTTCAATGTGTTTGGGGAAGTGTGCATGCACACGAAAGCTCACACCTTGAATAAAACTTTGCTGGTCTTAAAGGTGCCATTGGACTCAAACTTTGTTCCCCAGCTACTGCCAGCCACAGCATTCTGGCTCCTTTTGGTTATAAACAAAAGAGTCAGGAAAACAGTATGTAATATGTAAACCAAAATTCAGCCAACTATACAGCTACAAAAAAGATACACATGCAGGCTGCAATATGTTAAAACTGCTATAGAGACGAGATGCCCAGCCCCAAACTAGAATGTAAAGTCCTGTTGTTGTGTTACCTTAGCAGCATTATTGTCACTTGCATAAGACTGATTCCCACACTGCTCTAGTAACACATGGAAAGGGGAGACAACAGGGGTGGGACAAGTGACATGGCTCCACGAGACAGAAAATATAATGGGTGGGGTCCAAAGGTTCCTTTCCATTTAGCAGACAATCATCCACTTCCTCCAAGGAAAGATTCCCCATTTAGCAGAAAGAAACCACAGAATCCAACACTGTAGTTTTGTCCAGCCCCACATAATGATATTTCCATGCCTTGAAATGTGTGCCTCTATTTCCCCCCCTGGAATTAAGTTACAGCTGACTTATGGCGACCCTAGGGTTTTCAAGGCAAGAGATGTTCAGAGGTAGTTTGCCATTGCCTGCCTCTGCATCAGAATTCTGGTATTCCTTGGTGATCTCCCATCCAAATACTGACCAGGGCTGACTACTTAGCTTACAAGATCTGACAAGATCAGACTAGCCTGGGCTATCCAGGTCAAGGCACCACTAGTTATGGCTTATTATACAAGCATTTGAAACACTTATAGAGGGGCACGTACTGAATATTTAAAGAATGTGTATCTAACTGGATTAAATCCATCTGTGTTAACAAAAGCCATATGAAGTTTGGAACTGGGATGCAATGGAGTCTTATTTCCCTTGTTAATACTTGCTGTATTTCCCCCCAAAGTTACTAATGCTTTGTTCATATGTCCACTGAATCAGCCAGTAAAAAGTAATTGGTACAAAATATTCCCCTTGGAAGTGTAAGAAAAATCTCATGTATATGTAGCGACCAATGTTCCCTCTAAGCTATGGAGCCCTGTGAGCAAAAATTCTACTTCATGAGCTACTGGCATTAAAGTTGTGAGTGAGCGACTGGCTACTGCATAAATTAGTTTGCTCTGGAGCCATCTTTCCTGAGCTAAAACAAAAATGTGTGAGCCAGAGGCTAAAAAACTGAGCTAGCTCACACTAACTCAGCTTAGAGGGAACAGTGGTAGCAAATGCATTTAACTATATTTTTTTACAAAGTAAAAATACAAAGTGTGTAAAATCAACAAGTCATTTGAATCTGCAGAATTCCACAGAATTCCATAGCCACAGAATCCCACTGATCTGATCTATGAACTTTGTTTAAACTGTACATTATAACCAGTTTAGTAAATGAATACAAATCATTTTTCAACACTCTAAAAATGTAAATGTGTATAAAATTATATATTTTGCAGAATGTTCATTATACAAGAAATAATACATTAATTACTCCACATACACCCCAATTCCACACTTTATTTAGGGAATAACTTCCCTGGAGTTACAGCTGATCCCCAGCTGACAGAGATCAGCTTCCCTGGAGAAAATCGATGCTTAGGAGGGTGGATTCTATGGCATTGTACCCCACTGAGGTCTATATCCTCCCCAGGCTCCATCCCCAAATCTCCAGTTTCCCAACCTAGCTAGGACAACAATACCCCCTCACCCCCCTTGAATGAACACCTTGAATTGGGCTTGGGAGTGGATCGGTAACCCATGTAATTGCTGTAGTATTGGGGACATTGGAGTCAACTGACCCTGACCAGCAGTCTAGCCGCAGCATTCTGCGCTAGCTGCAGCTTCTGAACACTCTTCAAGGGTAACTCCAAGTACAGCACATTGCAATAGTTCAGTCTAGGTGCATGGATCACTGTGGTTAGATCCGACTGACCAAGGAATGGACACTGTTGATGCACCAGTCAGAGCTGTGCAAATGCACTCTGAGCCATAGCAAGCACCTGGTTTTCTAAGGTGACTGCTGTGTCAAGAGTACTCCCAAGCTGTGAACCTGGCTTTTCAAGGGGCATATAACCCCATCCAAGACAGGGGAGATCTGAAGTCCCTAGTCTGCCTTTCTACTAACCAAGTGACCCTCTTGTCTTGCTGGGATTAAATTTCAGCTTATTCAACCTCATCTAGTTCATTGCTGCTCCAAGCACTGGTTCAGAACATCCATGGCATCATTGGACTTAGGTGGAAAAGAAAGTTAGAGTTGGCTATCATCTGCATATTGGTGACATCGCAGCCCATACCTCCTGATGACCTCCTCTAGTTCCTTCATATATTAAATAGCATGAGGGATGCAATGGAACCCTGCAGCACCCCACAGGTCAATGGCCATGAAGTAGAGCAGGAGTTCCCTAACACTTCCTTCTGAGACTGACCTCCCAGATAAGCCATGAACCACCGCAATAAGGTGCCCTTTAGTCCCAGTGCTGAGAGGCGGCTCAGTAGGATTCAACGGAACTAGCAGGGTCACATTCCTCCTGTCTAGTTCTCAGTAGAATTCAATAGCATGAAATGGGTCCAGAAAACCAGTCTCTTCCAGGAACTCAAGAATACTGGATGAAAATTTTCTAACATAGTAGTGCCTCCTTGACCACAGGTGGCACAACTCCTGCCCTCAAGGAAGCATTTACCACTCCCCTTCACCTCTATATTACTCTCCCAGTTTCAGTATTTGTTCAACTCTTCTTCCAGTTAACAGGGTGCAGTTACATTTTCAAGCTAACGAAGTCAACTATTTTGTAACACATTGGAAGAATGGCAAGATTTATTTCAGTAGGACAGTGATGAAGGGTAAATGGGTGTTTTCCCAAATACACCCCCCCATTCTTATAACTACTAATCTCTTTACAAAGGAGGAAACTGGACAGGGTCATATCGTATTAATCTATATACTAATAGCCAAGTGCCCCCTGAGCATGTGGATATCTAAATCCACACATTGGGGGCACTTGGGGGGCCAGAGAGATTTTCCTGCACACTTGGGGGACTCCCCATGTGTGCAGAAAAATTCTAAAACTTAAAAAAAACTATATGGGGGATATTTAAATCCCCCCAAAAGTAAAAGAGCATTCCCTGCGCATGTGCAGAGAATGCTCTGGGAACTGCGGCAGGCCGGTGGCTGGGAGCCACTGAGGCCTCGCCGCCGGTGCCGGGGGGGGGGGATTGGCGGGCCCAGCAGCTGAGAGCTGCTTAGACCTTGCCGCTGGTGCTGGGGGGGGGAATCGGCGGGCCTGGTGGCTGAGAGCTGCTCAGGCCTTGCTGCCGGTACCCGTGGGGGGGGGGGAGATTGGCAGGCCTGGATGAAATCCAAGGTTTGTCCAAAAGCAAG
Source organism: Lepidodactylus listeri (assembly GCA_029233225.1). Lineage (NCBI taxonomy): Eukaryota > Metazoa > Chordata > Lepidosauria > Squamata > Gekkonidae > Lepidodactylus > Lepidodactylus listeri. The sequence continues at coordinate 56,934,890 of JARCFY010000005.1, read as the reverse complement.
ATAACAATGAAGCAATTCTGAACAACTTTTTTTAAAATGGCCAAGGAAGAAGATTTCACAACCTTACTAAAATAAATCTGTTCTGTTGTCCATTATACTTAGGAAGTTTTCCATAATTTTAATGTCAAGCCACCTTGTTGTGATAAAAACTTTTTGCTTCTTTTCTTCCCTCAGTGAATATATTCTTTCTGACACTGTGTTCTTTTCAGGACTGTATCAAAGAAGGGGAAGCTTTCTCAAAGTGAAGGACTTCAAAACCAGAACCTTCCATTTTTCCATAGTACACTCATAAGGGCACCCCTGAAAACTCTTTACATGCTTTTAAGTATTGAGCAGGAGGCGATTAAGCCAAACAAACAGGTTTTTATTCAGTGACATTGTTCAGCTCAAAAGACAGCTCTAAGAGAGCAGCACTTTCATTTATACTGTTCCAACACATAACTTTCAACAATGTAACTATATACAAGCAATACTATTGGACCCAAGCAGGGCTCACCGATTGGATATCTAGATTGGCTTCAGGACCAATAGGAGTCGTTATTTATCAGCCAATAGGAATTGGAGCTTTAGGATACCAGAGCCCTTTTCAAGCTATTACTGCTTCATATTCTAAACACAAACACAACACATGCAAGTAACTTGTACATATGTCTGCTTTTCAGAAAGAGGGAGCTTCCCTCATTGAAGCAAGGCCTTCTGCAAGTACCAACCTGCAAATGGATAGAATCACCAATTGCCCATACATGTGCCATCTCTGTTGTGATCCCCACCTTATGGAATGGTTTTCCTGAAAAGTTCAGGAAGGCTCCCACTCCTGGCTTTTTGTAAATTATGCAAAACTGAATTATACAAGAGAGCTTTTCTGCAGAGACTATAGGGTAGCACTGCACAAAAGGCTGAACAAAGTCACTTGGATAAATTATTGGGGACTGTGGTCTATACTGCTGTGTATAATTTCCTGTGGAGTGAATCCTGTTGTATAAATTTGCATCATTTAATGTGTCATGTTATCACTTATACTTTGCTTCAGTTCTGTTTTTTAGACTTCTGGTTGGTTCTGCAGCCCAAATTCTATTCCATTATTTATTGAATGTCCAATCCTGTTGATTGTATTGAGTCACTCTGTGTAATCCGTCTTGAGTCCAAGTGAGAAAGGCAGACTATAAATAATGTAAATAAATAACCAAAGTATTTTTCCATTTTGGAAATTTCACCATACATTAAGGTTTCAGACATTGATGAGTGAAACTGTCAAACTACAGTCCACAGCTTTCTGTTAATTCACATTTCCCCTCTGCTTTGTATTCTACAATAAAGTTATCTGCTCCTGCTTTGACTAAGAGCTTTAACAGGGTCAAATATGACCTCAATCTGTTTAGTTTAATCACAAGAGAAGAGGCAACTTGATTGCAAAACTTTAAGTACCTTTCCCAGGAGATGTTATCTGATTGTAGAGGGCCCTTTTAACATATCAAACAGAAAATCTAAATACATTCAAAGGGTGGAATGTGAAACTAGAAACATTCAAGATGGAAATAAAACGTTGCTTTTTGACACTGAGCATAATTAAGAGAAGAAATGCGGGTGGAACAGTATATTACAGACTGGACAAAGTGTTAATCAACAAGTGATTTGGGGTGGCTTTTTCTTTAAGTAAGTAACAATAAATTTCCTCAAGTGCATCAGTCACAGCTGAAGCTTTCTGGGCTGGCTTGTATGGTCAGGGGGGTCCCCCCTGACTCTCTAGGACAGTCCAGTAAATCTAAAAAAAATATTACCCACTCAAAACAATGCTGCATGTGCAGAACAGCTAGAATCACAGCCATGCATTTATCAATCCTTAGAACATTTCCATGAGGTAAGGCAGAAGAACATAAATACCTGAGGCCCATGAAAACTTGTCAACCAGACCCTACAAAAAGTGGTGTGTGATGATAATGATCTGATTCTACACTGTTAATTTGTTTTTACTCAGTCACCTAATCACTTCCTTTTTGGAAGTAAGTTTCCAATTAGAACCGAGGAAGAAATCTAGACAAATTTTCAGAACTAGAAGTTTACTCTTTAGCTGACTTTCCCAAGGTCACCCAGTACTGGTAAGTCAACATCAGATAATATTTTCGAAAGCTATTTCAGGAGATGTATCATGTGTGTGATGCTGCATCCTGCTGATTTGCATTTACAAAAAAGACCCTTAATTGAAAAACCTATTACACAACTCTGAAGCAAAAAATCAATGCTCTGTACAAAATTAATCCTTCTGGGTGGAGGCATGAAGTAAAGGTTTGATTTTAATCCTTGATATTGTTCCACATCTGTTCACACTTCCCACTTGAAAAATCCAGGCTTCTCTTTTCCTCATTACAAACATAAAAGAAGCAGGTGTCAGCTGTGGAACAGATCTTTTGGGGGACAAATCACACAAGTTAAAATCATGGTTGATACATGGAAGTTATCACATTCAGTTTGCTTCCCATTGACAAGGACTGTGTTAATATGCTAAGACTCTACAAACTGTTTGCAACTTTTTGATGGTACGACACAATTTATTTCACAAATGTTTCCATTACAACATGAGAAACCTAGTTGTATGAACGAGCCCTCCAATTATTATGAAAAAAGCATAATGATTCAGTGTTTACAGGAATGACCTGTACATTTATGGCTGTATGCAATTAACTGTACTTTTCAGCCCCAAGTAAAAATACACCACTAGATAGAACCCATTTTTAATCTCCAGTAGCTAAAGGACAGAACTGTATGTTCCATGATTCCTTTTCACTTAATTATTTTTGTTTTATACAATGCAGCCACAGCATTGTATAGCAATTTTAAAACAACAACATTGCAGGAGAGGAAGGTTGTTTAACCTTTTCCTTTTGCCCCATTTTCCTACAGCAAATCATCACCCTCAAACAGCTTCTAGTCGCTTTGGGAGCTGTAATTCCCTGTAGAAAAATGAAGCAAGGTCCTTCACCTCTCCCCCCTCCACCTTGTTGCCTGTTATAGTCTTTAATTGCTCAAAGGATCACGTAACTATACACAGTATGTAGCTCCACCCTAAATATATGCCCAAATAGACACATCATACATTACTCATAGAACATACTTGGCCTTTGGAGATTCACAAGAGGCCACACAATTGACATATTTCAGAAGGTACATTCAGAGAGGCAGAGGCAGATTTCATGCATCTCGGTAGCAGGGGACAAAAAGATGCCTATAAGCAGGCATGAGGGGAAATTCACTACCAGAGAATCAAACTGAACATAAAGGCCAAGTGCCAAGGGGGGGAGGAATCTCCATATGCAGATGTTCCTAACAGATTAGCCAGCATACCATAAGCAGAAATTTGCAATGATCTTAGGGGCTGCCATAGACAGAACAGTCTCTATGGCAGTAAGTTCCAATGTGGCCCTTGCTCACCCCTTGGCTCCTACTGATGTAGGGAAAGGAAAGGAGTTTGTAAGCCGTTTTGAGACCCCCTTGGGTAGTGAAGGGCGGGGTATAAATCCAATCTCTTCTTCTCTCTTCTTCCTGGAGCCAACTTGCTGCCCAGTATCCTGACCCCTCCCATACTAATTTCTCACCCCCTTCTTCCTTTCTTCTCTTTGCCCTCCTTTTCATTCACACTCCCTTATTTTCTATTCTTTCCTCTGCTGCTTTTCACACTCTTTCCTCACACTTTTTCTGACCCCTCTTTCTGTCTTGAGTCTGTCTGACCTCCAAAGATGCCTGAGCTCACAGCTTGGCTTAGTCTGTCTTCATCAGGTGCATATGTTTGCTTGAAACTGCTTCACAACAACACTGCAAGCATCACACTGGTTTATTGGGCTTCTTTAGTAAGTGGAATTGCCCAACTTTTGACTGGTCCTCAGTGCTTCCTCTAAGCTGTGGAGTCTTGTGAGCAAAAATTCTACTTTGTGAACTACTGGCATTAAATGAGCAAGCAATCTGGCTACTGCATAAATCAGTTCACTCTGGAGCCATCCTTCCTGAGCTAAGACAAAAATGTGTGAGCTGGAGGCTAAAAAACTGAGAGCTAGTTCATACTAACTCAGCTTAGAGGGAACACTGGTCCCACTTCCAACAGCAGCAATTTTTCTCAAAATTCTGGAAGTGCCCACAGGCTCAACAAGATCCCTATTCTAAAGTAAAGAGGGTCCAGGCCATTTCAAATCTTGAACGCGCCTAATAAGATCACTGGAAACCAGCTTTAAAAATCTCAAATGCTGTATCAGAACAAGTTCTGCTCAACACCATTTCAATCACATGGAAGATTTAAGGTCATAGGTACACAAACAATTTATGGCATCACCATGGAGCTCCTACCCCTTAAGGCAATATAGGCAGTGCAAGTACTCATATGTGTATTGCCACACCAAAGCCTTATTTGTGCCTCTCTATTCACACCACTGGGATAAAATATTTTTTTTTCCATCTCAAGACTACAGGCTGACTTTCACAGACTGCCCTGCATCCCAGCCTCCTCAGATACACTTTGTGGCTAGATTTTCAATTGTCATGTTCAGAGCTTGCCCAAATACAAACACAATCCCCAAGCGCATAAAAAGGAAGAGACACTTTTTTTAAAAAACTGTGTTACAGTTTAAGCAAGAACATGAAGGAGGATGAGTTGGGGGAAATGGTATATACCAAAAGCGAGAATTCATCCCCCAGGTTACACAATACCATGAAAATATTTGTCAGATACATGCAGTGCTAAGACAATCAGAAAATATTACATACCCACCACAAAAGTGCAGAAAGGTATTACGGATTATTGTTCGGACCTAATCAATGTTTCAAGGATTGTTTAAAAGCCACTTTCAGACCAGGGGAAAGATTCCTTCCTAGCCTTCATTTGTATATTCCTATCCATTAAACTCTTGACTGTGACCCATTCAAGACAAAAGAAAGTTTTAAACCGTCTAATTATGGAAAAGGTTTCAAACTGGCCGCAATATAACTGTTCCCAACAACCCTAAAGAAAAGCAGAGGCCCTGCAACAGTATGTTGTTGTTAATTAGATTTTTGAATCCCTGCTACAGCAGGGCTCTGGGAGATGTAGAACAGTAAATAAAAACATACTCTACAATTAAAATACAACAGTACCAATAAATAAAGTTAAAACTCCAGATAGTGAACTGAAATCACTCCCCATTCCAGACTGCCCAGCTACCTCGTGGGCAGGGGGGGAGGAGGGACGACTGATCTGAAGAGCAGAAAGTGCCAGCTAGAGTGAAAACCATTGCTGTTCTCAACCAAATGCCTGGTGGAATATCTCTGCCTTACAGGCCCTGCGAAACTGCATGAGATCCTGCAGGGCCTTGATGGTATTCAGCAGAGAGCTCCACCAGGTCGGGGCCAGGACTGAAAAAGCCCTGGCCCTGGTCAAGGACAGCCGTACATTTTTGGGGCCGGGGACCACCAGCCCATTGCTATACGAAGAGTATAATTCTCTCCTGGGGACATACCAGAGGAGATGGTCCTGCAGATACATTGGTCCCTGACCACTCAAGGCCTTGAAAGTCAACACCAAAACCTTCAACTTGGAATTATACTGGAAGCCAGTGCAGCTTGCATAGCCCAGGTTGTTTATATGCTGCCCATGACATTCCCATCAGGACCCATGCTGCTGCATTCTGGATCACCTGAAGCTTCCAGGTCAGCCTCAAGGGCCGGCCAACGTAGAACAAATTGCAGTAGTTTAACCTGGAAGTGACCATTGCATGGATTACCGTGGCTACGTACCGTGGCTACGACAAGAAGGGGGCCAGCTGCCAAGCTTGGCTCAGATGAAAAAACGCCAGCTTGGCAATATGCGCAACATGGGCTTCCATAGTCAAGGACGCATCCAAGATCATGCACAAACTCTTCACGGACTGCACTGGTGTCAATAACGCCCCATCAAGAACTGGACATCTATGCTCCAATCCTGAAGCCCCTCCCCCCAGCCACAGAACCTCTGTCTTGGTAGGATTCAGTCTCAGCCTGCTCTTTTTTAACCACTCTACCATAGCCTCCAAACCCGCAGCCAAATTTTGTGGGCTGGCATCCGGGTGGCCATAGGTGTAGACTACGGGGGGGGGGGCTCGAGGGCTCGAGCCTCCCCCGAAATTTCCCGGTGGGGACTGAGCCCCCCCCCCAGGAAAATGTAGTGCCTGCCGCCACGCCTCCCGGGGCCCTTCTGAGGCCGGCAGCTGCTGCTGCCTCTCCCCCCCCCCCCCCCCCGCCTGGCCACTCTTCCATCCTTCCCTCTCCCTCCCTCTTTTCCCGGCGAAGGGAGAGGAAAGGAGTGGGGGGAGGAGAGAGAGGCCCTGGCAGCAGCGGCTGGTGGGCCTCGGAAGGGCCCAGGGAGGTGCAGAGGTTTCCCGGCAGGGGGGACATCGCCCCTGCGAGCGCGCGCGCTTCACGCGCGTGCTAAAGAACCCCCCCTGGAATTTACAAAACTCTATGCCCCTGCGGGTAGCCATCCAATATAGCTGGGTGTATTCAGCATACTGATGACACCCAGGCCTGAAACTCTGTGCCAGGTGGGCAAGGAGATGCATATAGATGTTGAAAATTTGTCCAATTAGCTTGGCAATCAAAAAGGCAACCCTGCATGGTTACATGAGATGCTTCAGAGCCCTTGCCCAGAGCCCTTGTCACATAAGGTCATAAGGCTTAAGACTGAACTGGATGTTACTTGCCACAAAAAAAAAAAATACAGGGAAACTAATTTATTTAATGCTAAAACAAGTGGGAGCCTGTGAGACTCACCGGGGGGGGGGGGAAATCCCATCTCTCACATTTTCTTGCTGAGCCCAGCACGGCCCCCATGCTCTCCGTGGGCTGTGCTGCCACTGCTGGGTCCAGCACGGGTACTGGGCTCCTCTGCCCCCGCCAGGCCCAGTGTGGAGCCCTATGGTGGATTGATGTTACTGGACCTGGTGCCATATAAGATGTGTACTTTGTTTTGATACTGGGCTGAGTCTGGTGGATGTGAGAAGGTACTCAGAGGAGGGCTTGCGGTGGTCCTCAGCAGCCCTGGCTGTAGAGGTTGCAGAAATTTCTAGTTATAGCATTGCCAAGAAACCCCCAGTAAAATAACTGCCTGTGCTGCATACTGAAAACTGCTCTCATTTCCAAAATATTCCTATACATCAATAACTGTAATCAAGGAAAATTGACAGTAAAATTAATTTTAATCCAGAATTCTAGATTCTGTAGTATCATCCCTGTATACTGATTACCCTCTTCCTACTTCTCGAAATTACAAGTCACTTGTTTAAAAATGTCTCTAACACAATACTGTACCCTGAAAGGTACATGTAGACTGACTGTACTTTTGTGTTAAATTAGTAAGAAACATTCCGTAGGTCTATGGCCTGAAGGCCCACAGTGAGTAAAGCTTAACGAAGCAAGGCTTATATGTGTCTGGCCAATGTCTAGATGAGAAACTTCCTCAGAATATGTTTTGTGTTGTCTAGAGATACATGATGGAAGGTGAGCAGGATATAAATGTAATTAATAACTAAAAATGATTGCTTGCCCAGAGGAGTAATCAGCTGGCAATTCAGAACAAACCTTGAACAACCTCAAAACCAAATATTCACATAAAAATGGGGAAAGCATCAACAGAAAAGCAGCAACTACTACCAATGGAATATTTCATTAAATATGGTGATGATGTTTTTCTGCTGTACGTTCTGTTAGGAGGGCCCAGTTCATAGACTTTTGTTGTTTCCTTGCCTGTTTTTTGCTGATTTTTGTGCTGTGCCTGTTATTGATTCATGCTGGTTGTAAGTCATTTCATTTATAGTCCGCCTTTCTTGCTAAGACTCTAGGCTTTGAGCCCCTTTGTTAAAAGGGACAGGTGGGATATAGACATTTAAATACAACAAACATCATCTGCCATTTTTAACTTGAAAAATTAGTTACTGGACCAAGAGGTCCAAGAGGGGATGAGCAACAAACCCACAGACCACCTCACTCAGGTTCCCTCTTGTTACTTCCCCCACCCCACCAGCACTCACTGCCACGCCACTGGTGCCTGACACACAATATCGGACTTTACTGTTTCAAAGATGGGTGCTCAGATCTGCATATTCTACAGGATTAATAACTTTTATGGACAAATCTATTCAAATCTATTCAGCTGCCTGATTTGTCTAGGTAAACATTGTACATCTACAATATTTCTATCCAATAACCTCAAAACTAACTTAATTTTCCTCCAGATATCTCTGTTTCTGTCACTCATGCTCAGGGTTGTGGTGTGGGAAAGTTTTCATCCTTTAAAATTTCCAGGACCTTATTTGTCCACAAACTATTTTCCATTTCTAAAGATTCATTGTTTAATAAAATCACAATGAGTGAATAACATTGTTAATACAATATTGGGTAAACATGGCCAGTTCAAGGTTGTAATTAAAGTTTTTCATGTGATTATTCCTAGGAATTGTGTAAGAGAGTACATGTGATGTTTTCATGATTTGTAAATGGGGGAAGGAGAGAAAAAACCCACAAGAAATATAATAATCCAAATAAAAATCCAATTTATGACTTTAACTAATGGGTTGTGCAGGTCGAATCAAAACCAAAGCTAAAATACTTATTATGTGTCCTCTCCCACAGTGGAAGAAATAATGTAACCACAAATCTGATATGGAACTAAGAGTGACAGTGAAAGTGAGGTATACCCCACTAACCTCCATGGGTTAAAACTAGGGTTGCCAAGTCCCGCCTGGCCACCAGCAGGGGGTGGGGGTAGGGCTGCCAGATCCAGGTTGGGAAACTCCTGGAGGTTTGGGGATGGAGCCTGGGAAGGACTGGGACCTCAGGTGGGTACAATGCCATAGAGTCCACCCTCCAAAGCATTCATCTTCTCCAAGGAAACTGATCTCTTTACTCTGGAGATGAGCTGTAATTCAGGGGATCCCCAGGTCCCACCTGGAGGCTGGCATCCCTAGTTAAAATAGATGACTGGGCAACCAGATCAATGGCATATCATGCAGGGTTCTTTGGATACTCTAAAATTAGTGCGTCAACAGTTTTCAGTCCTTTCAGCTTTTTCCTTAAATTTATACAATGTAGATGCTACATTGTCTTTACATTTTTCCCAGTCATAGTCCAAGAAAAATATTTTACACATAAAACTGAATGTGTTTGAAGGTAACATTTAAACCATGCATGATTTATATTTTCCTAATCAAATATTCCAGTTCGTGTATTTGTTTCTAAAGGTGCATAACATTAACATAGGGTACTTTAAATTTTTTGTTTACTAAATATAAGTCAAAATAAAAATGCTAACACAGACCACAGTCTATTTAGGGCATCAGAAAATTTTCTGAGTTTTCTGGAAAACTCACACCGCTGCTCACACCTTTCTGCTTTCCACTGTAAAATGATCCACAGGTTCCACCAGTGTGTTAATGTCGGCCTCCTGTGTCACTGGTTTAGCACTGAAAAAAGGTATCCCATTTGCAGGGGATCTTGAGCTAACATTCTTCTGTGTTGCCTCTGTCAACTGCACCAGCTCCATAATTTCCCACATCTACTGTATATTAACATAAGAACATAAGAGAAGCCAATGTTGGATCAGGCCAATGGCCCATCCAGTCCAACACTCTGTCACACGGTGGCCAAAAATACCAGGTGCCATCAGGAGGTCCATCAGTGCAATCAGTACAGTGCAGTGCTATATTTTCCAAGAAAACAATTCAACAACCAATTCTGACAAACATCTGCTGCACACACCCATACACCTTAGTGAGAAATGTCAAAAAAACAAACCCATGTTTTTTTTAATGATGTACACATAGAGCTTTACAAAGCTGCTAACTGGATAAGAACTGCAGGTTCAAGGAAATATATAGCCACCCTGAGCCTGCTTGCGGGGAGGGCACAGCATAAACTGAACCAATAAAATAAAATAAATAAAATATGCAATGAATGCTTGAACAAAATCTTGGCCTTAAAAGAGAGAACTCTGAGTTTCAGAAAAGGTACCTAATCATGTTGTGACCATGCTGGTGTGGGGGTAGGTGAATCAACTCAATTGGAATCAAGGTGGTAGATTCCAGTTGGCTTAACAGTGTGTTTTACGGACAGGAAACCAAAAACATTTTCAGAAGCACTTAGTGAACATGTACGTGCATGACATCATTAGAGCTTTAGTAGATCACAGTTCTAAGCAGCAACAGCCTAATTTTATAGACGCTAGCAAACTGTTGGAGAACTGATCAATAACTGAGCCTTGGTCTTTCTGGCTTTAACATGTATTGGATTCTAATAGCTAGCTACCCTTGGGTTCAATATCCCACAAAACTTTGTAAAAGTAATACGCTGACATTGCTCTTCGGTTTAGTGGATAGTTTACATATCAGGAGATAGTGGTCCTGGCCTGTAAGCCTAAATGTAGATTTCACGTTTGAATTCTCTTTTGGTCATTGTGTATGCCAAACACCCACTTTTTGGGTCTTGACAGACAACCAGGATATATCCTCTATAGACTTACAGTACATTCTATTTAGGTGTTTGATTATTTCTGTGTGCTGCATACTAGAATGTTATAAGTTGAAAAATTTCTGCATTATGGCTTTCAGGATTCAATGAATAGTTTCTAAAGTAAACCCACCATCTTGGTTGTCTCTCTGTGTGAAAACTGTCTTGCCAGTCTCAATCCAGTCCATAGAACATTAGTGGGGGTCCAGGCAATTTCCTGGACCTTGAAACCACCCAACACCAACTAATTACATACAGGTTGAGAACAGTGGCTAATATGATATCTAGGAACCACAATAGGGATGCGCTGGAGAATCAGTAAAACCTGGCCATCCTAACCGTGTTGAAAGTCCCGGGAGCATTATTGACATGTTGATGTATCACTAAGAATTCAATATACTTTAAATAACAACAACAATGAAGCAGAGCAAGATCACATGCATGCAAATGTCAGGTCATCAAGTAAAAATATAAATGTGAATAGCTTAGCAATTTTGTTTGGATCATGCAGTTTTCTGAAGGTCTTTCTAATGTGCAAAACAAGGTTTAATTTCGAGACCAATTGAAAACTATGAAAAATCATTTCTTAATTTAGTTCCTCAAGACATAAGAACTGGGCTGTGAGCCCACAGCACATGATGTTTTGCGAGTGGAGTGAGAACCCATGGAAATTTGGATAGGAACAACAGTACACTGAACTAGAAGACAGAAGTGCCATCTCTTTGCTATAAACAAGCCCCATGTGTCTGTCTTTCAGGTTTTGGCTCTAGATAAAGCAATGGCCAGAGCTAGTAGCTGAAATTCATTTTGTGACTGGTTAATTTTGTTCCCTATATATATAGGGAATTCCCTATATATATAGGGAACATTTAACTTGGGGAGAAAGGACAATAGAAGAACCAAGCAAACCTTTTACAGAGAATAAATTTAAATGAAGCCATCTTTCTTCTAGCATATTTGGAAATGTACCTTTTTTATTCCTTTTGAACAGACTGGAAATTGATAGCAATATATAGAAAATGCATCATGACTCTAACCTCTGTGAATTAATTACAGAGAGCACTGGTTTTTTTAAAGCCACAATGGATCAGCTACCCATCCTGCAAAGCATATGGTATTTCTCATCAAACCCAGGAGTTTGCTTTAATTACTACTATTTATATTGGTATAAGATCATATGAAAGTTATGAGAAGCCTTAGAGCAGACGCCAGCAATAAAATTTTGGAGATTTCATTGCTTACTAAACTTGAAGGATAGGTCCATTTCCTGTCTGAACATCTGTACTTATGCATGGAATTTACAACTCCAGTGGTTATAGTAGAGTGAAAACGGAGATGGAGCTCCTTCTTGTTGCAAAGAAAGAGGATGGCATCCTATGGGAGGGTTTCTTCTCCCTTCACCCCACATACCCAAGGGGGAAAAAGAGGGTGGTGGTGTTCTGCCTCAGCTTTAACAGAGAAAAGTGGGGGAGGGGGAGAGACTGCGCTCCTCTGCTGTCTTCCCAGATTTTACCCGCTGGGTCTTAACACAGCACAGCACAGCGCCAGCCCAACCCCTTCTTAGCTTGTCCTTGTCAGAAGCACGCAAACGATCGCTCTTCCCCGGGAGGATGGAGAAATCTATCCGGTGTTCCGGGCGCCCTGCGATCAGTCACTATCGATCCCATGTCAAATCCTGCCGCCGGGTGACAAACGCAGAGCCGGGGAGGGAAGCAAGGGTGACAAGCGGCGCCCTTCTCCAGAAGGAAAGAGGCTCCCGGTCCGTTCCGACAGAAGAAGGGCCAGGCAAGCGGCTCGGAAGCCCCGCCACGCAGACAAGAAGATCCCCGAGGCGGGATGCCCGCACGCTCGGGCTTTCGCCACCGCCCAGCCACCTGGCTGGGAGAGCGCCCCCCCCCCCCGCCCTCTCCGCCTGCGCGCCATCCTGAGCCAGCAGGCTCTCTCGCCGCGCCCCGCCAGGGCCAGCCGCCGCCCCCCTCTCCCCGTCCCGCTACTCACAGTGGCACCAGCCCAGGTGGCAGCACCAGTGCAGGCGGAAGCAGCGCCCGTGGCTGTGGGTGGTGCACAGCGACAGCCCGTCGCAAGGCTGGAAGTCGGGTCTGCCGGCGCAGCTGCGGGCCAATGCCTGCGCCTCGTCCAGCTTCTCGCTCTTCCCGGCCGGGCCCCCCAGAACCGCCGCCCCAGCCCCGCTCATCCCGTCACCGCCGCCACCTGCAGCAGCAGCCCGCTCGGAGCTCTCGCCCCTCCGCCGCGTCACTCCGGCTCGCTCGCTCGCGCACCCCGGGCACAGCGGGCGGGCGGGGGGGGGGGGGGGGCGGAGAGCAGCGCCAGCCAGGAGGGACAACGCCACGGGCCAGCCCGGCCCCGCCTGCAGCCGCCCTGGCTTCCCGCCCGGCTCCGCCCCCTCCGGCGAGCAAGTGGGTGGGCGGGAGGGAGAGTGAGCGAGCGAGCGAGCAAAGGAGGTGGCGAAGCTGGCCGTGGGGACTCCGCCAGGCGCTAGTGGCGAGTGGGGCGCGGGAGGGGGGGGGGGAGGAGAGGTGGAGGAGGGACGAGGAGGAGAGACTGGGGGGGGGGGGGGTCTTGTGCGGCTGCGGAGTCTCCCCCAGGGCAGAAAGCCTGGACCGGCGCCGCCTGCCTGTCTCTCTCTGCAGAGCGTGGTTGCTGGGCAGCCCCTCTGGGCGAGGGAGGGCGGGGGCGCCCAGCCTGCTCCACCGTCAGTCGCCGAGGCCTGGGGACTCCCGTCTCCGGGGGCGGGGGACTAGCTTCAAAGGGATCGCACCTGCTGCCCGGGCGGGGGGGAGAGGGCAGCTCCTGCCAGGTTTCTGCAGACAACGCCCCCCCCCCCCCCCGCCCAACACACGGTGCCCCGCCTGCGCTGGAAGCCATATCCAGTGCATTGGCGGCCGCTTGCAGCGCCGAGGCTGCCGATTCCTTGGTGGGCGGATTTTTAGTTCGAGGCGACCGTTTCTCCTCTCTCGGCAACACCCTGCCTGCCTCCATCTGGCGTGGAGCAGCAGCCCCGCTTCCCTGCAGCCCGCTTCCCGCCCGGCCCCAGTCTCTCCACGCCCCTTGCTATAGACCCTGCAGACTTACAAATCCGCAACGTGGCAGTGCTGTACAGCTGTTCTGTGTCTTTCTCCAGAACGTGAAAATAGCAGGAGACATCGGTATTCAAGTGCCCGGGGCAGAGCTCCATGCGCGGCGCAAATAAATAATAAACGCTGTAGGGAGAGAGCAAGCTGGGTTCCTAGATCCTTGGTCTGTGGTACCTTGGTCAAATTCCCATTTACTTCACTGGGGATGACATTTCTTCTACTGGATTGTTGGGTGGGGGAGCTACAGGGAGGAAATCAGGAGTTTGTGGAGGAGCCTATATAATGGCATGACAAAAGGGTGTGCTAGTAAAGGATTATTAAATGATTATTGTCTGCTGCTGATTCTTGGGCAGTGTGCTACCTAACCTTAGGTTATCTCTGGTGCAATGATGCCTATTCTATCTAGCTTTTTTTTTTTTTTTGCATCACCAAACCACATCCAGTCTAAATACCACTTTGCTCAGATGTATGAATCCCATCCTCATCCCACTGAATAGTTTCCAGTTCTTCACCCCCAAATCATGCACGTTGCAAGGATAAACAGATCACAGGTAGCCTCATAGAAACATACAATGCAGTTGCTTTGCTAACAACCCGCCACATGTACAGTTAAAACAGTCTTCTGCTTGTACATTTTAGTAGGTGGACACCCATCCTTGAAATGGATTTGTGAACCTGAACATCCTTCTTGGTAAAGCTGAAAATAAGTAAATAAATAGAAATATAAATGCCTCCCATATTTATATCCTCAGCTGATGTATGCAAAGGTGTACCAGAAGCAAGATATTAGATCACTGAAGTAAACTGAAACAGCTACTACATGGGAGTTGCAGGCAGATATGATTATTTCTTTCTATTTTTGCCTTGCAGCTGGCATTTAGTAGAATGGCCTATATGACTGCTGGTAAGATGATGCACAGGTATGTAGAAGGCAAATAAGAAGCACAGATTACTGGAACTTCTGTGAAACATGTTACTATCCTTGATGATACCTCCATTTTTTCCAGGCCAGGACATCTGGTTCAAGTAATGAGGACCTCAGAACTGGACAGCTAGAAGTCCAGAAAGATGTTGACCATCTGGGAAAAATATGATTTCACACAGAGTACATGGCTTTAATGGTGACGTTTTTTACAGGAGTTGGGTAATAGGCCTTTCCCTGCTTGTAGATTCCTGCCCCCAAACCTAAAGCAGCTACTTATGAACAATGTGGTAAACCAATTCTTGGGGGGTAGCATCATGAGAAAACCTTCACCTCTGTGACTTGTTTATTGACCCTTCAGGGCAACTGGCTGGCCATAGCATGAAACAAGATGCTGGACAGGATGGACCACTTGATTAATCTGGCAGGACTCTTTTATATTCTTAACAACGGGCCACCTAACAAATACACAAACCTGCATTCTACAACCAAGTAAGATGCCAACGCTGTTCTTAGGTCCACTCAGGCAATAATATTACAGGACCTACAAATATCAGCTGTGTAAGCCATGAAATTAAAAAAAACGCCTGTTCCTTGGGAGGAAAGCGATGGCAAAACTAGACAGCATAATAAAAAGTAGAGACATCACCCTGCCAGCAAAAGTTTGTATGGTCAAAGCAATGGTATTCCCATGTATGGTTGCAAGAGTTGGACTATAAGGAAGGCCGAGCGCTGAGGAATAAATGCTTTTGAATTATGGTGCTGGAGAAAACTCTTGAGAGTTTCTTGGACTGCAAGGAGATCAAATCAGTTAGTCCTAAAAGAAATCAACCCTGACTGTTCCCTGGAAGGCCAAATACTGAAGCTGAAGCTCAAATACTTTGGCCACCAAATGAGAAGGGAGCACTCACTGGAGAAGGCCCTGATGCTGGGAAAGATTGAAGGTCAAAGAAGAAGGGGATGGCAAAGGATGAGATGGTTAGACAGTGTTATCAATGCAACAGACATGAAATTAAGCAAACTCTAGAGCACAACGGAAGACAGGAGGGCCTGGCGTGATGTGGTCCATGGGGTCACGAAGAGTCAGAATCGACTGTGCGACTGAACAGCAACAACATGTGATCTTGAACTTTTTTTCTTGCTTTACTGTGAGAGATGCCATCATGTTTCAGCACTGCCCTTCTGCTCCCTGCATAGGAAAAACAGGAAACAATATATAGACCCGAATTGGATTTAGAAATGGTGATGTTCAAAAATCAGCATGATAACATTTGAGCATACTTTTTGCTTATCTACAATTCATGGTGCTCCAGAAGAAGATTCTCAAGGGGAGACTGCCATGAAACTGATGAACTGGAACTGATCAAGGTTGGATCTCCCAAGGATGTAGTTAACAAAGTCCTGGGATTCCTTAGACATTACAGATTTTAAGCAATTACCAGGAAGACTGTGTTACCACCAATTACTGTTTTTATGAATGGCCTCTGTACTTTTTTGGATTGCACTTGAATTTTATATTATTACATTTACCTTGTACTTCCTGCAATTCATGGCCATTTGGACCCTGCTGTTTACAACTTTTTACAAATATATATATTTGCCTCATGAGGACCTGCTACATACTTCTAATGAAGTGGGCTGTGGTCCATGAACATTTATGCTAGAATAAAAATGTGTTAGTCTATAGGGTGCCATAAGACTCCTGTGTATTTTTATAGCTGGAGATAGTATACTGTGTCTTGGATGACAGGTCCTTATGCTATTAAAGCCATTGAAGCTGATCTAGAAACACAGTAATGTCAATGAAAAATGCAGATGCAGAGTTAGGAATGATTAGGAAACCAGCACGATGCATCCACATTTAGAATATTGTGAGCAGCTCGCATTATCCCACTGTGAAAAACAATAATGCAGCTGAAGAAACTGAAGAAAGGAGAAACTGAGACTCAGTTAAGCAAAGAACTGCTCACATGACATGTAGTTGTTATGGACAGGCTAGAGATTGCTCACGCTTTTCTTTCAAAGTTCAAAAAGAGGGTAACATAGCTGGATTAATAGCAACCAGCCACAAAAGCCCTGCATGTGGACTGAAGCACTCCTCCTCAATGAGATGAGCCGGGATAAGAGAGGCAGAACATCTTCTCAAGCTCTTAAATGTCACAAGAATTTTTGATTCCTTTTTTACTAACGAGGAAGGGCCTATTGTTCCATTTTCGGCTGAGGACAGACTGGGATTCTGAAGTGGAAGGGAAGTGGGGCCAAAAGCTGTGGGGAAAAACTGCCCCAGCGCTGGCCGTTCACACTGGCCAGTTTCCCACGGGAGCATGCCAGAATAGAGCATTCAGACTGCTTCAGAGTGGCCCTGGGTGGGCCAGCCTCTGTGGCTCGTGGTGGGGCCGTTTTGGCAATAGGCGCATGGGCGCCTATGCACATAGGTACATGGCCACAGCAGCAGTCTACAAATTTAAAATCTCCCCACCTCCTGTATTGGGGCTGCATGAGTGCATGAACACTCATGCGCATCTCTCCACGGCGGTGCATTCACACCGCCACCTCTGCTTGAATCCTGCCTCCTCCCGTCCACACAGCCGGGAAGCAGGATCTAAGCGCAGGAAGGCCCCTGAACACCGCTTTCTGCCGGTGTCTGTCTGAGGCATGCAGGGAACCGCTTCACAAACGGGTGAGTACGGAAGGGAGATGGAGGACAGCTGCGGCTGTCTGAACTCCCTCCTTTCCCCCGCTTCTGAAGTGGAGCTCTCCCGGGCCACATTGCCAGTCTGTCCTCAGCCTTGATTTAAATGGTAGATTGGTACTTTGTACAGACAATGGTCTTGAGTCTAGTAAAACTGTTTTAATGAAATGTCCTGTGGAGAGTTAGGGAAGTGATTAGCTGCTAGCTATATACCGTATTTTTCAGACCATAAGACGCACCTGACCATAAGACGCACCTAGTTTTAGAGGAGGAAAACAGGGTAAAAAATATTCTGAACCAAATAGTAGGTAGTTGGGGGGGAGGGAGAGAGAAGAAAGAAAGAAAGAAAGAAAGAAAGAAAGAAAGAAAGAAAGAAAGAAAGAAAGAAAGAAGGTAAGTAGGTAGGTAGGTAGGTAGGGGGGAGAGAGAGAAGGAAGGAAAGAAGGAAGGAAGAGAAAGGAAGGAAGGAAGGAACAGGAAGGGAGGGAGGAGAGAGAGAGAAGGAAGGAAGGAAGGAAGAAAGAAAGAAAAAGAAAGAAAGAAAGAAAGGGTGTTTCCCTCCCCCCCCTTGCTTGGGCCCCAGTGGTGCCACTCAGGCCCAGCTCTTCCCTCCCTACCTCCCCCCCTGCAGCCCGGGAAAGGTGAGCAGGGGAGGGAGGGGGGTAGGTAGGGGTGAGAGAGAGAGAAGGAAGGTAGGTAGGTAGGTAGGGGGGAGAGAGAGAGAAGAAAGGAAGGAAGACAGAAAGGAAGGAAGAAACAGGAAGGTAGGGAGGGAGGGAGCGAGGGAGGGAGAGAAAGAGAAGGAAGGAAGACAGAAAGACAGACAGAAAGAAAGGAACAGGAAGGTAGGTAGGTAGGTAGGGGGGAGAGACAGAGAAGGAAGGAAGGAAGGTAGGTGGGGGGAGAGAGAGACAGAAGGAAGGAAGGAAGGAAGGTAGGTGGGGGGGAGAGAGAAGGAAGGAAGGAAGGTAGGTAGGTAGGTGGGGGAGAGAGAAGGAAGGAAGACAGAAAGAAAGACAGACAGACAGAAAGGAAGAAACAGGAAGGTAGGGAGGAGAGAGAGAAGGAAGGAAGGAAGACAGACAGAAAGAGAAAGAAAGACAGAAAGACAAGGTGTTTCCCTCCCCCCCCTTGCTTGGGCCCAAGTGGCTTAACGCCACTCAGGCCCAGCTCTTCCCTCCCTACCTCCCCCCCCCCCGCAGCCCAAGAATGGTGAGGGGGGGAGGAATGGGGTGGGAAAGGTGAGCAGGGGAGGGAGGGGGCTACTTCCTGGGGCCGTCGGCACTTACCGCAGCCCCGGGAGGGGTGAACAGGGGTGGGAGGGGGGCTTGTGCAGGGGGTGGGTGGGAGGGGGGCTTCCTCCCGGGGCCAGCGGCGCTTGCCGCGGCCCGGGAGCTTCTGCTGGGGTGGGGTGGGAGGGTGGCTTCCTCCCGGGTCCGCACGCCCCGGGAGCTTCTGCAGGGGGTGGGTGGGAGGGTGGCTTCCTCCCGGGTCGGCCCTGGGAGCTTGAGCGGAGGGTGGGGGATTCGCTCCATAAGACGCACACACTTCCCCCCCCCCACTTTTTTGGGGAGAAAAAGTGCGTCTTATGGTGCGAAAAATACGGTACATAAAGGTTTTCTCTATATGACTACATAGTTTGGTTTCAGATGTGATATCACTGCATAAATGAAAACATATGAAGCAACCTTATACTGAGTCCAACCACTAGTCAATCAAGGTCAGTATTATATACTTTGAACAGCAGCTGTTCTAGGGTCTCAAGCAGAGGTCTGTCACATCACTTACTGCATAATGATGTTAACTAAAGATGCTGGGAATTGAACTTGGGACCTTCTGCATGCAGAGCAAAAGCTCTGCCACTGAGCCACAGCCCCTAGTAAGTTTGCCTAATGAAGAAGAGCCATTCTACACTAATTCGAATTTGTAAAAACTAAACCGTAGGGGTTGTGTGTGTGTGTGTTTTGCCTTTGCTGAGTCTTGATCTGTTTTTAGCCAGTATAGTGGAGGCTGGTATGTAACTTAACTCATTCAAGAAGTACTTTAGCCTTTTCAATGTGATTAATATTAATGACCAAATTTATTGACCTTTGTAAAGGAAAGCTTGTCACCATGAGTAAAGGTAAGGTAAAGGTTTCCCTTGCTCAAAAGCCAGTTGAATCTGACTCTAGGGGATGGTGTTCATCTCCGTTTCCAAGCTGAAAAGCCAGCGCTGTCCAAAGACTTTTCCATGGTCATGTGGCCAGCATGACTAAATGCCGAGGTACATGGAACGCTGTTACCTTCCCACTGAAGCAGTACCTGTTTATCTACTTGCAATTCCTTGCTTTCAAACTGCTAGGTTGGCAGGAGCTGGGACCAGAGACGGGAGCTCACTCCGTCACATGGCAGTAGGGTTTTGAACTGCCGAGCTACTGACCTTCTGGTCTGCAGCTCAGCGTCTTAACCATTAGTCCATGATTAATTCTCCTCATGTAATAAAATAATCTGGGCTACCAGTTTAACAGGAACATTGCATGTAGAGGATCTTGCCAGCTGTCTTCATGTGGAGGAGTGGGGAATCAAACCTGGTTCTCCAGATCAGAGTCTGCCTCTCTTTACCAGAGTGTGGGGTTTGGGGAGGGAGCTCAGCAGGTTATAATGCTATGGAGTCAGGGTTGCCAAGTGTATTAAACTTGCGGGGGGGGGGGGGGAAGCTCTGCTGGCCGGGAGCTTCCCCGGTGCCGGACGGCGTCACCGGAAGTGACGTCAGCACGTTGGGGCGTTGCCAGGGCAACGCCCCCAACGTGATGGCGTCACTTCCGGGCTGGACGACCTCGGGGGTGGGGTTTCCCCCGCCGGCTGAATGCTGGCCGGCGGATCGGGAACCCCTGTAGCGGGGGATCCCCCGCCCCCCAGGCTGACTTGGCAGCCCTATATGGAGTCCACCCTCCAAAGCATCCCTTTTCTCCAGGGGAATGGATCTCTGTAGTCTGGAGACAAGCTGTAATTCTGGGAGAGCTCCAGTACCCTCCTGGCAAGCACGGCTCCATACAACATACCATGATAACCACCAGTAAGATGGATCCTGCAGGGTACTACTGAGCAAACGGTGGAGCTGTTGAAATAGGTTCTGCCTTTCACTATGTGCTTCCGCTTGGGCCCACAGCCTTCTCTGCTCCTTCCTTCCAGTGTTCGGGTGTTGTAGCTCACTTAGCCATTTCCCTGCTCTTTAAGCCTGGAGAGAAATAATCTTTTGTTATTACTTCAAACCTCTTGCTGTTTAGCTGGTGGCAGAATATGTCCCCAAAGTGCTGTACTATTGCTGTGTATCCTGAGGTGCAGCACCCCACCATACCCAGTCCTGTGCTTTTTCTGCCATGTTTCCCTTCAGTGTGCTCTCAGAGTTTGTGTGGCCATCCTGATGCATGTCTCTGCTGCTTTACCTTTGGACTTTACCTTTTGGATTGTTTGCTGCCTGGCCATTTGGACCATTTTCTTGTGAACTGAGCCTTTGCCTGGAGCTCTGCACAGATAAGTAGCTATTACCCGTTTCAACCTTTTGCTCAGGTTTCTTATCTCCCCTTCTTGATTGATGTATGTTGCACAGCATGCATGGACATTTGGAATATTTGTTTCTGGCAGCGTGAAGAGAGAGCACAGGTGTAAGTCCTTCCGTTGCCTGGTGGCAGATGGGCTAAAGGGAAGTTTGTCTTCACCCAAATGGGGAGGAGAGAGATTTTGGGCAGAGTGATGCGTGCCTGGCAATGTGCATCTCCTGACCCCAGTTTGCACTTCCCTTGTATGGCTAGGGGCTCTTTCCCCTTTACAGTTTAGCACAATCATGGTATAGAATTGCAAGGAAAATTTCCCTGTCAGTTTCCCCTGTGATTTTATTGTGCCCCCTTAGATTGTAAATATATCTGATTGCTTGTTGTGGTACCCTTTTTATGCCTTTCCCTTTCCTCCCATGTGTGGATGAGGGTGTACCATCTCTCTTCAAGTGTTTCTAAGATGAATAAATCTTAACCATAATTTTAATAGATACTACATATTGAAGATATGGTTCTAGCAGGTTCATATTTCCATCACATCTCAGTCATAGAAAGAGATTCCAAATGCTGAGTTACACATATAGTAAATGCTGCTCACAAAATAAATGAAATTGCACACTGAATATAATAAAGGCTTTTGAAGAGGTTCTTCCTCCCTCTATAGTCATCCTTTTGAGAAAGACATCTATTACAATGTTGTCTGGTGCTTTCTGAAGTAATAGAAGTCATCAAATTTTTTGGAGGCTAGTGGAATATGGCTAGTTGGAAGACAGAGCTCTGAAACAGAACAATAAGACAGCACTATTGATAACTAAGGTCTGGTTCACACATTCAGGGACACGAAGCAGCAGACTGCTGAACTGACTGCATCAGTTTAGACTGCAGTGGGTGGGTTATAGTTATGAATAGCATTACAACAAAATCATGGAAAAAGAAAAATTAGCACAGCAAACAGAAAAGTTCAAACTTCACTTGTGCTGGTTTTCTGTTTGCTGCCAGTTTTTAAACACAAGGGAACCCCCCCCCCCAAAAAATGTGATCCTTCCCCAGCTATCTGAAGGGATGCCATCCAGTCTACCACCAAATTTCTACCTAATTCTCCCACATGCTTGAACCAGTCCTCAGACTCACTGGTAAAAATCACCCACTAAACTCACTTTTAATGTAGATAATAATTAAATATTGATAAAGGGAACAGCAGGTATATGCCAGCGGGATGATGAAGTTGCTGAGAGGTTACATGCTACCTGCAGGCTTTGGGGAGGAAGATTAGTAAGCTGTATACTTTAAAAATAAGCTAGGAATGCTAGTAGATTTCAAGCTGTGATCCTGTGTTGCAGATTTTTTAACAGCAGAGCTCAAAGGAAAAAAATCCTGTTTTTAAAGTGAGTTTATTATTCCATGCCAGTCTCAACGTTATGGTATAGACAGGTCACTGAACATCTTGTCTTGGGAGTAGGTAGTAAGAAGCATATGGGCGTGAATGGATTCAGACTGTGAGGTCAGTTTTTTGTCAGATCAACCTAATCATAACTCACAGCATGAGCATAAAGGCTGCCAGTCATTCTTAAACATGTGGCATTCTAAGAGAGTTTCTCTTTAGGACAGATTTAATGGGGGTATGTGGGGGGGGGAATAATACAATTAATTAGTTACAGACAGTCACAGCTAGGCCAAAAATGTCAAACTACAAGGAATTCATTTTATGTTCCATCATTAAATATTTTGCAAAACAGGCATGATTTTAACCTTCCTTGTCAAGGCCAGCAAGAATAGCATGCAATTTGCAGTGCGGTCAGCATTAGATGTGCAAGGCTATCCTGCTGTGTGCGGAGCATAGAGAGATCCATCGAAATTGCCTTCTCTGCTTGTTCCTCTGCAAGCACTGCTGTGGGGCTGCTAGCCTCATTTTGGTTCAAAGAGAACTAGAAGCACTGGATAAACACTGTATTATAGAAATTTATTAAAAACTCTTTTGACAGATCTTGAATGGCCTTGTCCAGTTCTCTTGGGTACTGTGAGGATATAAACAGCTCTGTCTCCCAGTATGAATGAAGGACTTAGGTTCCCTCTGGAGGTTTGGTACTGCTGGGTGCAGCAAGAAAAGTAAAGGCTTTTCTCTCTGCCAGCATGCTGATTCTCTCCTAGCCGCCCTTCAGTCTTTGGAAAGATACCCATGGGCTAGGCCACTAATGGAAGAAGAGTGCATTGACTTAACGCTATCTAAAAATTTTGTAACAGCTTGCATAAATATTGGACATGTGTGCAGAGAGAATCTAGGAGCTTCAGTGCCAACAGCAAAAGTTTTCACCACTTGGATAAATATGTCATTGCACAAATTATAGCATTAAAAAAAAGAGGAATGTCTGAAGTTACTTGTGGAACCCCAGTCGCTTGCTCTTGCTGCTTGCATCTCAAATAATGTTGTGTTATATAATAGACCAGACAGGCTGGCTCAGTGTCTGTGCCATCTTGCACAAGATGATGCCACCACAAAGAAACCTTAGAATCCTCCCTAGAAAACTGGCATCACAGGCTTTCACAGCCAGGCAGACCCCAGAACTCACTCACTGACTCTTTTATTTATTAAAACATTTATACCCCACCTTTCTTCATGGTTTAAAGTGGCTTACAATAATAGTTAAACATTTCCAGTTAAAATCAAAACAAAATAACACCAAATCTTTCCCTCCCCCCTTACAAGATGCCTTTGAAAGGGAATTCCCCAACACCTGCCAGTTCTTAAATCTTCTCTTCCTCTTAGTTTAAAAAAACTTATGCTGGAATGATCATTAGGTTTTTTTTAAGTGTGTGTGTACGCGTGTGTGTGCACGTGTGCTTGCGAGCCAGAAAGTCATGGTAACTTCTGGCAAACCCTAGTGGGGCTAGGATGTTTCAGAGAGGTGGCCTAATAACCTGCCTCTGTATCCTGGCCCTGGTATTCCTTGGAGACCACCCTTCCAAGTACTTGTCAGGGTTGGCCCCGCTTAGCTTCCAAATGTACATTAGTTTTTAAAGTACAACTGGACTCCACTTTATTTTGCTGCAACAGATGTGCACAGCTACCCCATGGAATTCCTCACTGGGACTCTCAAGTATTAACACACAGTAGGGTTTTGTTTTTTTAATTAATTTTTATTATTTTAAATTTCAGTACAACAACAACATGAGCAAACAAACAAGGAAACAAGGACTAGTAAATAGTCGGTGGAACAGATGAGACTGGAGGAAAAGTATAACAATTCAAATATGTACAAATTATAAATGTTATTACATATAGTGTAGAACTTCATAATACTTGTGAGAAACAGTTTAAATTGGTAACAAGCCACTGTTAAAAACAAATTCTAAGAAAGGAAGCCATTTTAATAGGAAATCAGAACGTTTAGTTGAAGTGCCAGAATAAGAAACTTTATCAGAAATTTTATCCATGGCATAAAATCCCAAATCTTAGAGTACCAAAGCGATAAAGACAATACATTTGAGGATCTCCAACGGTTAGCAATTATAACTTTAGCCACAGTTAATAAGACAGAAATAAGTTCTTGGCAGATTCTTGGGATTTGAGAATCTCGCCAAAGGTCTAACAGGATAAGTTCAGGAATTTGTGGAATCGAATAACCAGTGATGTCTTTAATGGAAGAAATAATTTTTGTCCAAAACTGTTTAACAAACAGGACCACCAACAATGGATATAGTTATCCCGTTCCCCACAAGACCTCCAACATAGTGGTGAGTATTGATTTGAGATATTGTGATGTTTAGTGGGCGTGAGATACCATCTAGTCAACAATTTGTAACTTTGTAACTGAATATTTAAAGAGTGAGTTTTAGTAGATGGTGATGACCAAATTTTGTTCCAGTCTTTGTTTGACAGAGGGATAGCACAGTCAATTTGCCAGTGGTTTTGGTAGCTTAGTGTATGTTTGAGATGTGTCAAAATCAGTTCCTTGTAAATGAAAGAAATAAGGCCTTTGAAATATGATAGATCTAGTTTTAAGAGATGTTCAAAAGGAGTAAGTGGTCTGCATAAATTTGAGTGTGTACTTAAAGACCCAACCAAATATTTAACCTGCAAGTATTCAAACCAGGGGAGCTAACTTTTGTGTTTACTTTCTATTTGGTTTTAGTATCTATTGTATTACCTTGGAGAATGGTGAAAAGACATGTAATTTTCCTGTCTTTCCATACTTTAAATGCACTAGGTGGTTGTCCTGAAACAAACCAAGATTGACTGGTGAAGGTTGTCAAAGGTGAAATTGCTGGGGCTAGAAGATTTTTCCATCTGTCCCAGATCTGAAGGGAGTTCAACAGGTTCTTTGAAATGGACTTTGGCCTATTTGAGTGTGACTCCCATAAAACAGATTGAAAGGGAACAGACCCAAGGTAGGGGTCGTCTAAGGTTTTCCAGTCGGCTTGAAAGGATGGCCCAACAAGGAAGAGGCTTCATAGTACAAAATTAAGTTGGATAATGCAAGGCCACCCAATCTAGTTGGCATAGAGTATTACAGTGCATTCGTGGTAGAACTGATTTCCAAATAAATTTAGTGAATGATTTTTGCCAAATTTCAAAAGGCAATTTAGGGATTGACACAGGGATAGTACAAAATAGAAATAAGAATTTTGGGAATATAAAAGTTTTGATGATCTGTATTCTTTCTATCCAGGGTGACAGGGACACACCTTTTCACTGGAGTCATTGATAAATTTGTTAAGAGTTAAAAAATTGTATTTAAATAAATCAGACAATTGTAATGGAATGTGTATATTGAGATACTGTCAAGTTTTTGTCACCCAGGAAAAATTAAAGTGACTCTATGTATTCTCGTTATATGTCTGTTAAAATAATAGGATGAAGTAAATTTTTAGAGGGATTGATTCTAAGGCCGAAAGATTTTAACAGTGCGTCTAGTGCTGGTAAGGTTTGATCAAGGCGAGTGGCATAGATCACCATGTTGTCAGCCAATAAGCTGATTTTAAGTTGCTTATTCCCCAATGGAATACCAAAAACCTGTGGATGGTGAATAGCTAAAGGCTCAATAGCAAATGCAAAAAGAAGGGGTGAGAGTGGGCACCCTTGATTCATACCCCGGTATAGAAGAAAGTCTTTGGAAGTGGAACCATTAATGCTAAGACGTGTACTAGGTGAATGGTACAGAGTATGTGTCGCTCTCCTAAAATTAGGACCAAAATCCAGAATTTCCAAAACCGATTCCAAGTATCACAGTTCCACTCTGTCGAAAGCTTTCTTTATATCTATAGAGAGAATAAAAGAAGAGTCTATCTGGTTATGGTGACAATACTGGATAAGATTTAGAGTTTTCCTGGTGTTGTCGGAAATATCTCTATTTGGGATCAATCCTGTTTGGTCTGTGTATCCGTGATTCTATGAATTTGTTCAGTCTAGCTGCTAGAGTGGCCACAAAAATCTTATAGGCTGTATTGAGCAAGGATATAGGCCTGTATAAGCTTGGGTCGGCTGGATCATGGTCATTTTTAGGTATAACTATTAATTTCGCTTGACTCCATGTAGGAGGCATGAAACCGTCAAATATAATCTGATTGCACGTAGATGCTAAATGTTTTGTGATGACAGAACTATATTCCTTGTAGAATTCGGCTGTGAGGCCATCACTTCCTGGCAATTTATTAATTTTTAATCTTTTAATGGTATCTTGAATTTCTTGAGAAGAAATGGAAGTGTCCATCAAACCTTTGTTATGGGACGTAAAATAATTCTGTATGGGGTATTGAGAAAGAAAATGTTTAATGTTGTGCAATTTAGGCTCCTCTGATCTGTATAAATTCTGATAATAATGAAAAAAAGAATCTAAGATATCTTGCATTGTATACTCTATAGAGGTGACAGTGCTATTGGCTCGTTTCTTTTTAATTTTCCAGGCTAGAAGTCTGGTAGAGTGAGGGCCTTTAAACCATTAACATAGTTTAAGAAATAGAATTGAATTTGAGATACTTCTAAAGAATCAATCCCCCCATTCCAATAGCAACTTTCTATATGTCCTTTTACAACCAAACTTCTTGTGTTCTTCTTCAAGGTGTTTAATTTTCTCCAAATCTAGTTTGATTTTATTCTTTTTTTTACAGGAAGAAGCCAAAGTAATCAACTTGCCCCTAAAGATAGACTTGAAAACGTCCCATGTTATATGTTGAGACACCCCACAGGATTTGTTAAATTAAAAGTATCCTTTGATGTTCTTTTCTATGTCTTCTGATACTGATGCCATTAATAAAAGATTGTTATCCAACCTCCAATTAAAGTCTCGTGTGATTTTATCTTCATCTTGTCTGCTACGTTCAACCCATGAACAATCAGACCAGAGGCGAGTACCAATGTCTGCTGAAGGAAAGTAATTACTAATAGAGTTAGAAACTAAAATATAATCAATTCAGGTATGAATGAGATACTTGGATGAAAAATATGTATATTCCTTTTCAGTGGCATGCCTATCTCCCCATAAATCAAATAGACTGAAGCGATTAAAATGTGCCTGAAGCTGAGTAGGAGAGCTATTTTTTTATTTTAGTTAGCAAGGCTGATTTAAGGTGAGGGCGGGACATGTCCATTACGGAGTCTGATATAAAGTTAAAGTCACGCCCTATTACATAAGGCCCCTCACTAAAGGAGTCCAGTTTGTCAAAATTTTCTTTTGGTATAGTGGTTTGGTATAGTGGTTAAGTGCGCGGACTCTAATCTGGGAGAACCGGGTTTGATTCCCCACTCCTCCACTTGCACCTGGCTGGATGACCTTGGGCAAGCCATAGCTCTGTACCAGCTGTTCCCTCAAGGACAGCTTGGGAAAGCGCTCTCTCAGCCCCACCTACCTCACAGGGTGTCTGTTGTGGGGAGGGGAAGGGAAAAGGAGTTTGTAAGCCGCTCTGAGACTCCCTTGGGGAGTGGAGGGCGGGGTATAAATCCAATCTCTTCTTCTTCTTCTTCTTCTTCTTTAAGGAAAGCAATCTGTCAATTATTAGGGGCATAAAGTGAAGCCAAGATCATAGGTTTCCCATAGAAACCTGCCTTGTGGATCTTTTTCAATATTTTCAGAGTATATCTAGAGGTTTTGCTAATCAAAATTGCTATGCCTCTAGTTTTCAAGGTCCCTGGAGCCAAAAATTGCAGCAAGAAATTTTGCGACTTGAAGACTATAGATTGTTATTGAGGTGAGTTTTCTGTAAGAAGATTATATCAGGTTTCTGACTGACTAAGGCAGTTGCAATTCTCTTTCTTTTGATAACATTATTTGAACCCCTGCAATTGAAATAAATTTTACTAAGGGCTGTTGCGTCATATTGCACTAAAACCAGATGGCAAGATGAGGCAAAGATAAAACAGTGGTAATTCATTGATTGGGTAAAAACGATCTAAGATGATATAATAATTCATAGTAGGCAATAAAAAAGTCTTAAGAACATTTGAAACTATTTTAAAATTGGACAATTGATATATAGTGAACTTTCATGATACAAATTGATCAGAGGTATACGAACCAAAGTGAGTACAGGCTTCAAATAGGTGTCAAACTGTGCAAAAAACAGTCTCTTGTGAGGGAAATTCTTTCTGTAAAGCTTTAAAAAAATGAGAAAAAACTGTATTTTCTCTAAAGTGAGTTCAGAAATATCCAAAATATCAACAGTGAAAGTTGCAGGAAAGCCTAATAGGAAGAATAACTGCATTAACAGCCATTAAAAACACACACACAAAACCCCCAAGACTGTGCAGAACTAGCATCTGCTCTGCAATCCCTTTCATTCAGGGAATTAGTTTGCATAGCCATTAAACTAAAGAGTAAATAGTGACTAGAGAATAGGGGGAGCAAGAACTTATGTGCACTCCTTCCCCCCCTGTTAGTTTTTGATGATACTGGTTTTGAAAGTATATGTATGCAAGACAAAGACAGGACAAAGCATGTGGATAATTAAAGTTATTTTATTTAGAAAAAATGTTGGATCACAGTGATTTTTTTTTATTTTTGGTCTTCAGAAGCAATTACTGAAAAGTTTAGAAAATCTGATGGCTTCCCTGTTATCTGAGGGTGGGAGAAGCATCACTAAATTCCTGTATCAAAGATCACACAGGTTAAAATAGTTCTTCTGTTTTTGAAGACCCTCTTTGTCAGCAGCACCAGTGTTGTGAGAATCCCCAAGATGCTTACTGTTCAATATGCATCAATAATATGCTCCTCAAAGACAATGATCCTGTACTTTTCATCACAGCTGCATAAGAAGCAGGGAAAAGCCACAGTCTGATGAGTTTAAACATGTGAGTTTTAGAAAGGGGATATGTGAAATTTAGATAAGGGGAAGGCATTAAGATTTACAAAAGGGAGAATGGGAAGGGAATTGCCTGAGATATCACTGGCTACAAGTTGCCTGTCATAATCAGTATGTGAAATAGAAGAGACTGGATTGTCAAAAGCAGAGATCTGTCCCTCAGCTCATCTCCTCATGAGTCGGAAGGTTTTACTCACTCTGCAGCATTTTAAAGCAGGCTATTTCTTCAAATATTAGCCGACACACATTATCCTAGATCCAGCAAGGATCATAATTGAGTTTATCAGATTTATTATTTTTAAGTGATGATGTGAAACTGATTCTCATTTTTTTTATCAGAGTACAGTTCTGAGCTTAGTGATTTGGCCAGTTATTTTCAGACTTCTTTAACAGCCAGCAAACTTCCAAAGCTATGAAGTTCAAGCCTAGAGAAGTTAGGGGTAGATGGAAAAGTAGTTCTGTATTTTCTCCACCCCAAACTCTATAAGGTAATGATTCATAACACTTCACTTGCAAGTCCCAGATTATCTATTTTAAGGGGTTTGTATGAAGCTAAGCAACACATCTTGGTGATGGTGGATGTGACCAATGATCTATCTAGTAGAGCAGCCTGTTTCCTACAGTGGTCAACCAGAAGCCCCAGAGGGCCATCACAAAGGGCATAGAGGCAAAACCCTTCCCCTACTGCTGTCCTTCAGCAACTGGCATTCAGAGATATACTGCCTCTAAACACAGATATCAAATTTAGCCATCACTATATCCAATATCCTTCATGTATTTGTCATATATAGTAGACCAATGGGAGACAATTACAATCCCTCAGAAATTTCTTAGTTATTGGGCTGCTAAAGGAGAAGCTGCAAAATTAGGGACATGAGAGGAAAGAATAGATGTAGAAAAGGTATAGTAAATTCAGGGTACTGTGATCACTGTTTTCAAACTCCACTTCTTTCCTTCCACTTTATCTCCAACTCTGAGCTCTTTGGCCAAAGACCATGAAAAGATTAACAAGGTCCCGGGTAGCTACAGAAGACAGAAAGTAGACTATTAAGCAAGACCCCCTCAGGGATTATTTCATGAAGTAGAATAGTGAAAGGCACATTTTGCACTTTGCAGTGAAAGTTGAAGATATAGGCATTGTTTTACAATGAGCTATAGCTCAATTTGATTGGACCATAGCTCTAAAAATATTTAATCTAAAAACATAAATCACAATTTGCTTACAGTTTACTGTTCTGAGATCCCACAAGTGATGACCACTCACTCACAGGAGGACTACCCAAGGCTACAAGCTTCTGCAGAAGAGGACTGGGCTGTAGTGAGGGTATATCAGGATTAGCTCCTGCATACTTCTGCAGTTTCGCTAGAACTGTTGATAAACCAACCTCAGAGGCATAAAACATAGGTCCACCCCTGTGTCTCGGCCAGCCATAGCCATTGATATAGATGGTATCAATGGCTTCTGGGCATGAAGCTATTCCATCAGACAATATCCGGAAACCCTCATTGACAAGGGAATACAGGCAGCGCTCCAAGATCTCATCCTGGGTTACAGGGCGTATGGTAATATTATGGGTATTCCTATAGTCAGAAAGAAAACTATGAAGCCATGGATCTGACTTGGGGACCCTTCCACTGGGTTTATCATACTGATACCATCCCTTGCCTGTTTTCTGTCCATATCTCCCTTTCTCGCATAAGAAGTCAGGGAGTGGGCTGTATCGTCTACCATTTCGCTGGCGAGGAGGTGTGCCAAGAGGCAGGCTGGCTCCAGTCAGGCCTTGTCCTTTCCTTATTCTCCATCCAACGTCTAGCCCAGCGAGATCTGATACTTGGAAGGGCCCCATTTTGAAACCAAATCCCACTAGAGCTTTGTCTACTTCTTCAGGAGTACTGCCCTCTTCTATGAGGAAATATGTTTGCTCATTATAAGCCAGCAACAATCGGTTCCCGACAAAGCCAAAACAATTCCCTACTATAACCCCAATTTTCCCCATAGCTTTGCCTAGGCTCATAACAGTGGCAATGGCAGTGGGGGATGTATGCTGACCATGGATTACCTCCAGCAATTTCATCATATGAGCTGGTGAGAAAAAATGGGTACCAATGACCTGGTGTGGACGGCTAGTGACAGCAGCAATCTCTTCAATATCTAGACAAGAAGTATTAGTACATAGAAAGGCCTCAGGTTTGCAGACTGTAGATAACTTGTGGAAGATCTCTTTCTTCAATGCCATGTCTTCAAAAACAGCCTCAATAACCAGATCTACATCTTTCAGGGCACTAAAATCCAGTGTGAAGTGAAGCAGGCCTGGCTTATGGACATCCAATGCTTGGCCGTTCTGTTGCATTCTTAAAGCTTCGCGGTCTAAGAGGGCCATTACAGCTCTTCTTCCTAGCTCTAAGTGATTCTTATCCTGCTCCAAAGCCACAACTGGAACCTTTGCCTTCACCAGAGATGTCACAATGCCTCGGCCCATTGTTCCCAACCCTTTTGATTTAGAGAGGGGGGGGGGCAGACAAAGGAAAAAAAATTAGAAACATTTAGCTAAAGATTTACAAAGAAAAGATTCCTCGCAGTCTTTTAGCTTTCAATGTGGGTATTTTGTGCTAATGACTGAGAGCTTTTTAGGAATACATGTTCAGACACTCCAGAGAAGTTACACTCACATTAATAATGTTTCTAAAGAAGACAAGCAAAGCAACTACTACAAGAATTAAGAAGGAAAGCATCCATGCAGTGTCCATGCATAAGACTGGGTCTCAAGCACAATTTCCATTTAAAGTAACAGATAGCAAAAAGGCCTTTGGTCACCTGTAGAAGTCAGAGGGATTCTCTCACCCCTGAGTAAATTAACTACACACAACCAATCCAAGCTAGATTAAGGGTTGCTGGTTTCAGAAAAGTCCCATCACTTTTTTCTTTCAGGCTGTAATGCAGAAGCTCTGGTAATACAATTATTGAGAGCGTGTGCAGAGCACCTTTAATTTATCTATAAATAATAATCACAAATTGAATTATGATATGTCAATCTATTTATATAACTGAGTTATATAAACATGGACCAACAGAATCCAGCATCAACTGTGTTGTATAAAAACAGACTGATGTGCATCTGGATATGTGTATGTTTTTGCAAATCTTCCTCAGAGTTGTGGTTCTATAACCACTCTCAGGGCTCTGAGGAAGATTTGCGGAAATGCACACATATCCGGATGCACATCAGTCTGTTCCTGTACAACACAGCTGATGCTGGATTCTGTTGAGGCTGGATTCCCCAAAAACATACAATAAACTTTTGTTTGTCCTACATTAAATTGATCTCTTATCGACCTAGTGCATCTGTGAGCCTTGTTGGATTATATGTGAATTTGTCTTCATTGCTATGATATAATATAAAATCATGTATAAATTGATAAAAATTTACAAACTCAATGAATTTATGATTTCATGAATAGATTGATACATAATTCAATCTGTGATCATTATCAGTACATTGGAATTTATCAATACACTGGAATTTATTACAATTATATACAAACATTATTGCAGACATATAATTATTTGCTACACGGTGTTAATCATTTTGTCTTTATTTGAATTGTTCTCCACACTGTGGTCCCTTTTTCTTTAATTGACCACCTGGAGTCTGGCAACCCTAGGGGAAGGTGAAATTGGCATTAAAAACAAATGTCCTGGATTCATTCTATTACATAGTCCTGAATCTGAATGGGGCGAGGGGAAATGGGTGGAGACATTACGCTAGTTTTTTGGGGCTCTGACAGCAATAAAAATTTCTCCATGTCAACAAATCCCTGATTGATCAGTTTTTTCCTTTCCTTCCCTCCTCCCTGGCAAAGAGCAAAGAACATAAGGCCTGGTCAATGGATTAATGCAATTGGCAATCACAGTGCTGCTATGTGTTGATATCTCAAACTGTTGTTCTTTAAATGGGGTTACCAACCTCCAGGTGAGGGCTGGAGTTCTCCCAAAATTGTAACTGATTTCCAGATTATAGAGATCAGCTTCCATGGAAAAAAAGGCAATTTTGGAGAGTGGACTCTATGCCATGGGATCCCTGCTGAGTTCCCCCCTCCCTAATCCTCACTGTCACTTGGCTGTTTTCTTAACCCTTTCAGATGCGATTTCTTTATAGTGTTTCCATATAACTCTTTCAACTTCCTGTTAGTTTACCACTCCAGCCTATCACAGGCAAGCTTTTAAGTTCCAAACCTTCCCTTTCTATGACCACACCCTCCAATGATTTTTTTCTCTTTTGATGTTGCAGTTTGGTGCATAAAGCAAACCTTCATTTTGTCACAAGGGTCTTTTCTGCGGTGGCACCTCCACTTTAGAATTCTGCTCCCTAGTGCTTTGCCTGCCCCCAAGTTGTAGAGTCAAAGTAAAAAATTTGATTCATATCCCAGGCATTTGCGCTACTGTGTTTTATCTTGTGTTGATTGCTATTAGTATATTTATCTTTTTCAGCTCGGGATTTATTGCTTTTGATAAAAATTACTGGTATCTTAGACCTTTCAGTTCTGTTTTTAGTATATAAGATTGTGCTATATTTTCTGTTGCTGCCTAAATATACTTTCCCCCCCAATAAAATAGAAAGAGTCCAGTATAAAATTATTGTAAAGATTTGATATGACCCACCACAAGCATTCTTTATGGCGACAGCAATATACAAGTGTTTCAAAATAAATAAGACAGAGTTGCCCAAATTGCAGAGTTGCCCAGAGTTGCCCAGAGTTGCTCTACTACTACTACTACTATTATTATCAGGGGTCATTTTGAGCAGGAGCTCGGGGGAGCTCAGCTCCGGGAGTTGGTGCCAGCCCCCCCCCCCGGGGGAATGCCTGCTTGTATCATGGCTGCAAGGTCCTTGTTCCTCCAACCAGCCTTCTGAAGGCTTCAGCCACCACTGAAGCTATCCTCCCAGAATAGTGGTATTTCTGAGCCTTGGATTAGTAACTGTCCCCTCTTTGCCAGCTCTCTCTTTCTCTCGCCTTCTGACATAGTTCTGGTGATGTCAGGTGGTTTAGCATATGCAAATAAGTTATGCTAATGAGTTATGCTAATGAACTCCTGTGCCTCTTTTTCTATGAAATGACCCCTGATTATTATTATCAATTAATTAGTGCTTGAGAATGTTCATTTAGAATGTTCACTTGTGATAAATCTTACAACAGCCTTGTAAAGTAGCCCAGTATTTTTTCCATTTGCATTTCGGGTGGTTGAGACTGAGAGTAAGTTGCCAAAGCACACCTAATGAGTTCATGGCAGAGTCAAGATTCATACTGGCGATGTACTGATTCATTACTCAGTTTCACAGACATTACACTATCACAGCTCTCACAGAGATTTTAGAGATAATTTTACCATGAAGTATACTGTGCAATCAA
The DNA here is from genome assembly GCA_029233225.1 of Lepidodactylus listeri. NCBI lineage: Eukaryota > Metazoa > Chordata > Lepidosauria > Squamata > Gekkonidae > Lepidodactylus > Lepidodactylus listeri. The sequence goes on along the minus strand of JARCFY010000005.1, from coordinate 56,900,453 downwards.
AACTACAGTTTGTTTCTTTAAACAACTGAGAATTTGCATGTTGCAGCTCTTGCTGTCCCTATGTTTGCTTTTCTAGCATTTTAACTAAAGCTTCTAATCCAAAATATGGAGTGAACTAAAATAGGTAAATGTAATTAACTTTTTAGAGCTGCCTTGATAATGTTCAGAAATTAAATGGTGGGCTTAGTACTGAGAGTCCCCATTATAGGTAAATTGATTATATTTAGCATCATTATTGCTCTCCCTGGGAAATACAGATTTAGTATAAGAGTCCTAAATAAGGTTAGACAGATAACTAAATATAAACGACTACCCAGTAGTCTGTTTGTTAAACTGTCTTTCCTATCTTGAGATGTGAGCGTTATCTCCATAGATATGGCATGTGCTGTCAATACCTTTTGGCTTTCATTACTTCTGGAAAGACTGCCTGTTGCCAAAGAACAACCACCTGCACCAGTTTCATAAGGCCTTAGCTGACACCTTAAGGTAGCTCCTCAAAGAGATAGTTATCCAGTCTAGTCTAAGGCCACTTCCACATTGTCATTTTTGTCACTCGTTTGTCCCTGTTCCTTCAGGGTTCCCCCTCCCAATGTGTTTTGCCCTCTCTAGTAGTCCCAGAGGGAGCAAAACACATGCGGGAAGGGGGGGGGGGGAACAGAACCCAAAGCAATATGTACAAACAAGTGACAAAAATGACAGTGCGGAAGTGGCATAAGTGTTCACTGCGTTCTAGACCAATCAAATGAATCCTGATTCAGACTGGACTTTGAGTCTTGTGCTTTATCAAGGATCACTCTTCTAGACACCAAATTTCTTTTACACTGGTGGCGCAAAGGATTGGGATGAGCAAGTTTTCTCCTTTTCATGACAAACAGGATTTAGGGTTACTGGATTCTAGTTGTCATTGCCTGAGGTTTGCTGAGGCTCAAAACTCCATGAGAAACACATTAACTTTGTAGTAATTCCATTAAAACTCCCCCCACAGAACACAGATTATCAATTTTATAAATGAGCTGTTCAGTCAGATGAAGAAATGCAAACCAAAGGATTAAAAAATAAATCTAAAAGCAGGTTTATGAAGAAGAGTTGAAATTATGTCATCAGTAAAACAAGATCAATTTCTAATACCACAGGTCAAATAAGGTACCAAAACTTCCCATAAACTGTCTGTACCAATGACAATGCTCTCTCTAAGCGGTGGAGTCTTCTGAGCAAAGATTCTATTTTGTGAGCCACTGGCATTAAAGTTGTGAGTGAGTGATTTGGTTACTGCATAATTTAGTTTACTCTGGAGCCATCCTTCCTGAGCTAAGACAAAATCTGTGAGCTAACTCACACTAATTCAGCTTAGAGGGAACACTGCCAATGACTTGAGTTTGCCCATATGTGCAAGCATCTACTCCATAGAAATGGCATCTTTAAGCACAGCACGTATGTGAAAATGCCAATGTGCACAACTGAATCCAAATTAAAAAGGCTGTTGTCACTAAACCTCATTTCTAGTATCCAATTTATTCTACAATATAAAAAATGCTGAATGAGTAATACTCAATATAACTTTATACAACCAAAGACTTTAAAGAGAAAAACACTTGCATCTTGTTTATCTGGGTTCAATTTGGGACTTTAACCACTTGTATGGAAATAATCTGATTGTAAATGCCTCCTGCCATACTCTGGAGCAGTCCTTTCTCCCTCAGAGTCCTCTTATGTCTCTTCATAGTTCCTTTCTGTTTGTGCATAAAAGCAATCAACCACAGGATATTTACAGGCTATACATTACTTGAGGGGGGGACCCATTGTGGACCTGCATTCACTCTTTTTGGACAGACAAATTTTCCAGCTCTGAACATCTGATTCTTCCTATTTCCAATAAAAGCCAACTGTGCAGAGTGCTGATTGGTTGGTCTTTGAGGCAGTCACAAAGCCACTTCGCCCTTGCCCCACCCTATAGCAATGTTTCATGTTTTCTAAAAAGTGGATCCACTTAAAAAAAACAACATGTCGTATAAACATTTAACTAGACAATAATTGTTGAAGAAGCTGTCTTGTAATTCTTTTTTCTCAGCTGCAGGGCTCATTTCGTAACAGGAGCTCCTCTGCATATTAGACCACACCCCCCCGATTTAGCTAATCCTCCAAGCGCTTACAGTAGCCCCTGTAAGAAGAGCTCTGTAAGCTCTTGGAGGATTGGCTACATCAGGGGTGTGTGGCCTAATATGCAAAGAAGCTCCTGCTATGAAATGAGCCCTGCTCAGCTGATATCTCTTTATTTACTACTATAGCCTGTTATTAGGTGCTGCTGTAGAACTGTTTCCATGTACAAGGAAAACAATTCTAAAGCCAAGAACACTATAGTGACACCTTGTGACAGAGTGCAAGCATTACAAATAAAAAGGAGAAAAATACAGTTGCTTTCCCATCCAAACAGAAAGCATATTTAAAAACTGAATCCATAGAGCTCAGCTCCCAAACTCAGGTTACACACCACAGATTCTGCTATATGCTTGTTTTGGATATTGGGATGCAATCTGTAGTCCATCTACATTTGAAAGAAAAAATAGATGTATCTGTCTCATATTCACTCATTTATAATACTTCTAGTGACACAGTAGTAAAAGATGAAGATGCTGGACATGCTTAGAAAATCTCTAGCCTTCTTATCAGAAGATATTCTCAGTTCACACACAGTATGGAGGTTCAAGTCACAGGGCCCAACCTGCCTCTTAAGAAATTCTCAGGGTTAACACCAGTAATCCCAATTTCAAACTGAGCACTAGACATTGTGGTAATGCCAGTGAGCCAGATTCATACTACTTTTACATTTGTTATTAGTCAATACACTTCAGGCTGCATTTAGATATCGCTGTCCTTACAAATGAAAACTGTTCTTTTGCATTCTATACAAAGAACTGAAAGATGGACTGAATCAATTTGTTAGCTAGCTGAGTGCCAGCAATACTCAAGCAGCAATCAATTGTGCAAAATTCATTCTAATAATGCCTTAAAGGCATTTCTGATTCAGTTAGCTTGAAGCAACAAAGCAACCCGAGTATAATTGTAGATTTCTGATATAGAATTCAGATGGCTTAAAATATTCTAAAGTATACTCTTGATTATATATGTGCAATTAAAACTGCTGTTTATTTGAAGGTTTGTTGCAGTTTTTGAAGAATATGCAAATAAGGTTCCAACACGTGGAACAGATGTTGGTAGATGGTAGTTCTTCCACAACACAATCTCTTTAGGATTAGTATTAATTTGGAGTAAGGTCCTCCTCTGGGTAAACTAGTCCTGCTCAGTTCCATTCCAGTGATAATTCAGAGTTAATATTTCTGTCTTGACCTGTATTTCCATTACAGACAATAATTTTACATATGCATCACTCTTCTTGTAGCGCACCTGTCACTCATTCCTTCCCACAAAGTTCAAAAATGGGCACTTCACTCCAAAGCCCATGTGGTAATGCAGATCAGGCAGACACACATTTGGTCTGCATGCTCAAAAACAAGAGACGTCCCGCATGTGCTAAGCCTCAGGCTCCATGCTGCTTTATATGGCTGTCATTTCTCCAATGAATGAGTTCATAGCAACTTCAGGGTTCAAGCTTCTTGGCAGATTTAACTTGCTACCCCATGATTTATGTGCTAAAGGGGTATGAATCATGCAGAGAACTATAATTAAGATTGGAAAGAGGAAGGGGTCACTTGGAGACATCTTCCCTAAGGCTGCTTTGTGCAGAGATGAGTTTGCAGAGGGCTCAGATTGCACAGGCTGCAGCAAACCACATCCTGTATCTAATAACTGGTATTGTGTCTGGGGGGGAAAGTAGAGGGAATTGATAGCTGGCCCTCTTTTAAAATCAAAGGGGACATTGCTGAGGGCTGGGCTACTTAGAGAATTGTCTCCCACTGAGTACACCAATCAATATGCAGAACAGCAAGGGGCTGTTGAGAAATATGTGCAGTGCATCAAAGAGTTTTATTTCAACTGCCTTTATAAAAAATTAATGAAGGCATTATCTTCTAGAAGGGAGGGAGAATAGAAAATTGCAAAATGGGAAGAGTAGAACACTGTGAGATGAAAGCTTCTTAAGAGGCAACTATAAAAGAAAACATTTTTGGTATTATTACATCCCTGAATGATTAGGTATGTTTATAAATTAAAAGTGGATACAGTTTTAAATCTGGCAGCCTCCAGCTGAGCTTCTCCTTAGAGTGGCCGGAAGCAAAGGAGAACAAGCCCTGTTCCTGTACCTCTAATGTCTGTATAAGGAAGGGAATGTCTGTTTAACGTATTGTTGCAGATAAAATCCTGTTCTGTATATATTGCTGCTTTCAAAAATCATCACATTATGAAGGTAAGAATTCAGTTTAGCAGAGTAAAAGCTTTTCATTTGCCTAGCCAATACAAAACCTTGTTCTACTTGTTTTAAAGGTTCATCATCAGAGATGTGGAAGGGAGTCAGAATTCATACCAAATCACATCTCATGCTAAGTATGGATACACATGACTTCTGAATCGACAAGCCAGATTTAGGGTCATCACTCCACCTCCACAGGGAGCTGTACCACAGACACAGGAGTGAACAACAGAACTTATGCCAGTGCACTACAACAGCTGTGTGCGATGCTTGTGTTTGTATTTATTTATTTATCATTCTAAGACTCATAAGTGACACTTCCTCATAAAGCACTGGCAACAAGCAGTGTTTGGCCTGCAGAAGCATTATGGATTATTGCTCAACATGTCAATTATCAATAACAAATAGGGGACATCTCATTTTCCCCTCCCCCCTTACTTCCTCTTTCCATTCATGAAAGCCCCATAGCCTCTTCCTTTTTCCTGTTTCCTTCCTTCTTTCCTTCCAACCCACCAGAGACCCTACCTTCATCTGCCCTCCTGTCTTCCGCTTTCCTTTCATCCCTCCCTCTCCCAGATGTCTTTCCCTGGAAAAAGTCTGGCCAAGTTACATGGTGCTGGTTGAGCCTGGCTCAGGTACGCAGTGGGGAACCCACAAAGACTCGCAGGGGAGCACCTCACCTTCCCCTGCATCCTCTCACCACACTGTTTTCTCTTTCCCTCCTCTTAACACCCCCATACCCTCACCTTTCTCTGGTTCCTTCTCTCCTTCCCACCTACCAACCTTCTTCTTATTTGTAGAAAGATCTGTCTTGTCTGTTCCTAAGTATCCAAGATTTTGCCATTTTGAGAATTAGATATAGAGATACTAAGTTAGTGTCTGGCTCAGCCCTCCCAGACTTACCAAGGAGGCAGGTGGGCTTGCCAGGTTCCAGGTTGGCTTCCAAATCAGTTGGGCCAAAGGAGCAGAGGCCACTGTGGCCAGCTCCAACAACTGGGGAGCAGGGAGAAGCAGTGCTGTTGAAGCCACAGTAGAAAGGCCTGATGCCTGAGTGGTGGGTGGGTGGACAGATAGCTGCCATGGCCACTGCTTCAGACTCGGGTCGCCCAAGTGTCTCAGGCGCAGACAGCTGCATCACTGCCAAAGCCACCACCACCTCTGTGAGGCTAGTTTGCCTCTAATGAGGCAGGACTAGCACTGGCCTCAGCTCTACTAAGCCAACAGGGACAGGCTGACCCAAGTAGGCACATACTTTGACTCAGGAACTCGGGCAAGGCCCGGGGGGGGGGCACAGTCAGCAGGACACTGAGGGAGTTAGGTGGAAGTCCCAGTCAATTGGGTGGTCGAGATGAGGGGGATGGGTTCAGCCCATCTGGGCCACTGCCTACCCCATAGATAGGAAGGGCACCCCAGTTCCAAGGGAGGGCTGGGACTGGCTGATGGGAAATTGTGGCCTTCCTGGGCAGGGAGGATTTAAGAAGAGCCACTGAAGCATGCTAAGGAGGAAGAGGTTGTCTCAGCTCAGGCTGTTAAAGGGAGGAATCCAACAGGAAGGAGGAGGAGATGCAACCCCCTCCCCTCCTTATTCTGAGGCCTTGCGGGCCTGCTCAGACAGTACCTGGACATGGTTGTGTAGCTCTGAGAAAGGAAGCCAAGGCTAAATGGATAACAGAATTATTTCCCAACAGGATGGCCACCATGTTACCACTCTAGGACTATTGTACCTTTGAGGCTGGGAAACATCCCTGAGGGAGGAGATGAATAAGAGAATGAGTGACTCCAGAAGAACTTACAGTTTGCTTCCCTTCATCCAGATCAAAAGATGCTTGAGACTGAACAGGGAGAGAAACAGGAACTTTAGAGCAGCTAAGTGGTCCCTGGGTAGGAAGCCAATCTTGCTTATCTACTGAGAGTGGGATTGCTTTCTTGGCCTTATTTTCGCAGCCACAAAAACTGCTTGAACAACACTTGGGACTCACCTATCACAGCTGCCCTCTGGATTGGCTGAGGGGCAGAAGTTTTCCAGGATGCTCCACTGGGCAATGTCCACTTCTCCATGGCTCTTTGTGCAAAGAAGGCATACTGCAACGCCTTAGCATGGCCTGAAGACAGCAGGAAGAGAAAGAGTTCTCTCTCTTTGCGAATTCCCTCCTCAAACGGCAAACGCAAGGAGGCTTCCACAGCTTGGAAGCACATTTCTGGTGCCAGACACCCACGGGCCTGCTTCTTCACTTTCACCAGTGCCTCTTCAATGATGGCTTCCATATTGGGTAGCCTGGGAATTTGCTTTGAGCAGAGCCTACGAGCTCCCAATGGCTGATCTGTTAGGGAAAGAGAAATCAAATCAGTTTATGTCTTCTCATGACAAGCTGAAAGTCAACTTATTGTCCTGTAATGCAAAGGAAAAAACTAGGGCTCAAAGATTAGCTTCTTAATCCTATTCATGCTTACTTAGAATTAAATTTCACCAAATACAATGGAATGCACTCCCAGGTACTAGAAAGAGCTGCATCTGTGCTGTGTCATTTTGTTGTTGTTGTTCAGATTTCTTTAGAACAGGATGCCCTGCAGCATCTTTCATGCTTTGCTTTTTTTTTTGCTGCGTTGAAAGGGTTGGGGAAAGGAAAGAATTCTAGGTCTGAGAATTCCACTCACTTGCAAAATAAAAGCAGTAGGCTTTATATAAAATATTGTAGAACATATAACGAGACACACAATATTCCACAGAGAGCCAGTTTGATGTAGTGGTTAAGTGCGCGGACTCTAATCTGGGAGAACCAGGTTTGATTTTCCAGTCCTCCACTTGCACCTGCTGGATGACATTGGGCAAACCGTAGTAGTAGTAGTTGTTGTTGTTCCTCCTCCTCTTCCTCTTCTTCTTCTTCTTCACATTGTAGTACTAACAAACTTTATATAGGCCTTCACATTCATTATATTGCCATAACCCTTTGAGCAACTCAGTAAGAAGAAGGGTCTCAGAACGGCTTCCAAACTCCTTTCCCTTCCCCTCCCCACAACAGACACCCTGTGAGGTAGGTGGGGCTGAGAGAGCTCTGAGACAACAATCCTTGAGAGCTGGTACAGAGCTATGGCTTGCCCAAGGTCATACAACAGGTGCAAGTGGAGGAGTGGGGAATCAAACCCAGTTGTCCCAGATTAGAGTCCGCGCACTTAACCACTACACTAAACTGGCTCTCAGTAAGAAAGGCCAGTATCATTACATCCGTACTGCAGTGGGGATGGGGCCCGAGGCTGAAAGTAATTGGTTTTCCTAAGGTCACTTAGTGAGTTTGTAGTAAAGGCAAGATCTGAACCAGGGACGCCCCCCCCGCCCTCGATCACCACAGTTCACTAGCTGTTAGCCACTGTGCTGACATTATAGCCCAGAACTTGAACAATATGCATCAAATGACCTAATTAGTAACCTAAGGCCACTGCTGTATGGATTTATGGTGAGGGCAGAATAATCTATGGGGCAAGAATGCCCCTAGAAGCAGGACAAAAGCTGCAGAAAGTGAGAACGTGTATGTTTGGTATGAAAGTTGCCAGATATCACCTACTTGGTCCCTCTGAGAAAACTGCTTTGATACAGAGAGACAGTGGTATTGACTTCACTTTGGTGTTTTTCTTCCTTTTAGTTTGGCACGTCTGTGTTAAATTACATGTTCACTACATGAAGGTCTACTATCTGCTTTAGTTATATGAATACTGTAACTCATGTTTTCTGTAGTCCCCATCTTCCACACAGATGGGCAAGGGATCATCTCCACCATGAGGACTCTGGCAGTCAAATGTGTTCCATGAGTACATCTGATCTCCAGAGAAATTTCATGGCAAACCATCAACCAGAAAGCCAGTGCTGTTTAGTGGTTAGCATACTGGATTAGGATCTGGAAAACCCAGCTTGGAATCCCCACTCTTCCATGGTGCTCACTGGGTGTCCTTGGCCAGTCACACACCCTCAATCTAACCCATATCACACAGGTGTTGTGAGTGAAAAATGGAGGTGAGGAGAATGATGGAAGCAGCTTTAGGTCCCAACTGGGCAGAAAGATGGGGTATAAATGAAGTAGATAAATTAAATAATGAACAAACATTATGAAAGCTTTTATAGGAGACTCTCAAAGGAATGGAAAACATACCTCCTATGGTCTGCAGATCTACCTAGGAGTTAATGACATTTGTAGGTATGTTACAGAAATGTGATTGACAATCAGATCTACTCTTTTGGAACCTTCTCTCAGACCCACTGGTTAATGGTATGGCTGGGCAGTAAAACACTCCTGGCTATATAGACAGAGATTGACTGACACCTAAGTACCTTTTTGTTAAATTCATATCTTTTTTCCCCTCTAAGACGAGCAGAAGAGCATATTTTAGTTTTAGAATGATGCCCAGTGAGTTTTTGGCCTGTTCAATGGTTATCTAAGCCTCTCTGAACCCAACATCTTAATCACCGAATCTCACTGCAGTTGCAGAATATCCTCAGTGAAGAACTGTAACAGAAACAAGGTGCAACTGGACTCAAGTCTGTGTTACATTCAAAAGAAACCAACAGCTATTGATACAAAGACAGACAGCATCCACACTTTGTGGTATATCTGCACAGCCCTCCATAAAAAACAGCCAGCTAGCATTTCCTTCCCTATGCTGGAGCTGAATGCAATGTTATTTTTCAGGGTTTGGTGCCATCAGGTGGACAAGCAGCAAAAAAAAATTGATGTAAAAATATTACACATCTAGTTTCTTACTCATAAGGTACATAATTGGGTGAGCTGGACATGGTTTGAGGGATCTGTTAAACCCAGAGGAAAATTGGTGGGTCAGCCTGGAGCCATCTTGTGTGAAGTGTAGACCTTCTTGGCCTAGAAACTGCATGACCTCAATGATAATTTTTGAAGAATTAATAAGGAATTTATTGAAGAACGGATTGTTTTATGTATGATTTTTCAAAGTGTAGGACGATGTAGTTCAACCTTTTTAAATAAGTACTTGAAGAAAAACTTTAATTAGCTATGGGCATTGTGTTTTGTAATTACTCACTTCTTTAAATTGCCAGTGTATCTTGACCACTCAGTTCAGTATGAGCATCATCTTTTTGCCACTTGTGTTTGTGCTCCTTGGGTACCAAGTTCAGCAATGTGTTGGCAGTGACTCTGAATATATAAATTTTTATGAGGTTATTGAACCAAATAAAATAGTGCTCAGCAATTCAGTGAGGCCTGAGGAGTTCCTCTGGGATCTGGCTAGCTCTTTTTACTTCCAAGTCACTGCACGATAAATGTCTAATTGTCAGCAGAGAAGTGAACAAATAAATGCTTAGAAAATGCTTTTCACTACAAGTGGCAGAGGAGGGCAGTTGATTTATGTTAAAACAATAAGAAGAAATTCGTAACTGCAAGACCAGCTCAGCAGCGTAACAGGTGTTCTGAGAAGGTTATGCAAGCTCTTTCCTTGGAGGGTTTCAAAGGTAAGCCTAAGCAAGATTCTGTTAGGGATGCTTTATAGCAGACTTGTGCATACCAAGCTAAGCATCAACCACAAGTCATGTCCTATGGGCCTGCCTGCCAAGTGCTTGGCAGAATCAAGAAAGTAACAAAAAGAGGAGGATTATGAAGCTCCTAGTGGGCTATCGTGTCTCACAGACTGGGCTGCCTTTGTCTTAGCAGTTCGAGAGTAGTATGGGCTTGATGCACGGAAGGCATCCTGACTCAGGACAGGACCCTGAACCTAGATGACGCAGTGAATCTTTTCCATCACTATGATAAACACAAAGAGTAAGGTTGGATTAAGATGAACAAGGAGAGGGCCTTCACTCCACTACATCAAATCCTTATGTACAGGAATAAATGTTTTAATAATAGATAAATAATCATGTTTCTTGGGTAACCAGACTTAGCTGCAGCATTTCAGATGCTGTGTTCCAAACTTTGTGAAGTTTTCCTGCTAAGGATTATGGATTCTTTTGAACTTTGAAGATTGCTTCTGGTGAAGGGCTTATGCTCTGGCCCTTTGCCTACAAGAGTTTTTTACACTACATAGCTTAGTTTTGGATGCCTGAAGAACTTAACAGCATTTTTTAAAAACAATTTTTATTAATTATCATATACTGTACAAAAATACCAATACCAATACAAAAAGTAAATTAGCTACTCATACAAAGGTAAACACTTTAACCTTATACACTTACGTATAGAATTATAACATATTTGCAAAACCTCTAAGTTCTCAGGAATTTCTCCTTTTCTTTTTAAATGTTGTAAAATAGGTAGCCAAACAGCTATAATTAATTCACTTTTTTGTATATTTTCATTTTTCCCAAACCATGTGATATTTTCCATTAAATAAATATACCACAGCTTCTTATACCAAACCTTTAAACACAAGGGTTTCTCAGACTTCCAAGAAGAGGCTATGATATTTTTAGCCGCATAAATTAAAAAAGCTATACAAATTGAATCAGTATATCCTAACTGTAAATCTTGTCTATCATTTAACAATAAGGCTTCGGGTTGAAACGGTATAACAACCTCAGTAATATTTGAAATCTCTTTTAATACTTGTTCCCAAAAGGTCTTAACAACTGGGCAATACATCCAACAATGTAAATATGTTCCTTTATTATTACATTGCCTCCAACAAGTGGGATTAGAGTGTATAATATGGGAAAGTTGTTCAGGAGTACGATACCATAGTGTCATTACTTTGAATGCCTGCAATCTAAGATTTATAAGAGAGGTAGTAAGTTCAAAAGAGTGCCATATTCTTTCCCACAATACTTGGTCAATATTTTTATTTAATAGTTTGAAGAACTTAACAGCATTACCCACAGTCAGAAGCTGTAGGATTGCTACTGCGGTTGTTATATACCAACAAGCTGAGAATTCATGTAGACTTCTGAGGTCCATTTTAATATGGCTCTTGAGGAAGACTCAGAGGAAATGGGTCCAATGATCAGCTACCCAAAAGCTATTATTGCATTTGATCTCCGCTGGGAGGTACTGCGTATGGGCAGTATGATGATGAGGGCACTGACACGCTTCGGGGGCTCTGTGTGCTCCCAACTAGTAGTGGTGCAGAAGGATACCCTACGCCTGCTTATTGCCTCCTTGAATCTCACTACTGCTGGCTGGGTCCAAGCCAAAACCCTAGGCACTGGCAGCATTGTTGGGCTCACCTGTTTCTCACCAGCAGAGATCAAGGAAGCAGCAATGTATATAGCCTGAGCCCTTAGCTGCCTCCCAGACCCATGCCACTCTGGAAAAATCTGACCTAAACCTCGGTGCTGCTGAGCTCAGCTTGTGACCTCAGCTGGCGATGCTGTAGGAGGAGGTGATGCAATTTGGTATATGTGGCATGGGGGAACAAAATACTTTGAACCAGCCCTGCACAGAGGGGTTGCATCTCAGTAATAGAGTCTTTAATCTTTTAACAATCCTGTTCATCATGTCCATGACTGTATTTTGTAAAAACAGATTATTCTAACTTGATATCTCACTTAAATATTTATTGTTGTTAGTTTTTTTTCTCTGGCAGGTTTTCATCTTTTGGGTTACAGTAAGATGAGCTGCATCTCAGTGCTCAGATTAAAGGGAGCTAAATTCCCCTCTCCTACTGTTTTGGGGGCAGGGGCTGCATGTGTGTGTGTGTGCATGCCCATGCCTGGAAACCATGGCAACCTCTGGTGACTTCTACTGGGGCACAGACGACATTCAGAGAAGTGGCTTGATAGCCTGCCTCTGGCTTCCCGGTCCTGGAATTCTCTGGAGGCTTCCCATCCAAATACTTGCCAAGGTTGGCCCTGCTTCACTTCTGAGATCTGATGAGATCGGGCTTGCCTGGGCTATCCAGGTCAGGGCCTCTCCTACTTTTATTACAGTTTTGAGGAAATAATATTTCGAGAAGGCCACATATCTTTCCCCCCATAAATGCAGCGCAACTTCAGTTCCTGCCTTCTGCTCCTCACTGCTGCTCTAAGACAGTCAAAGATTCTTACCAGATACTCTTTCTGCTAAACGTATTGCTGCTTCAACCGTATTTTCTTCTACGATTTCATCGATGATTCCCAGTTTCAGTGCTTCAGCAGCCCATATGTGCTTTCCTGTCATAAAGCAGAAAGACCTTTAAGTTCACTGTTCGCTCTTATCCCACCTGATAATCAACTGTATCAAGGAAAGCTCGGTGGAATGCCTGACTAGTAGAGAACACCTGGTTTTGGCATTGTTTAACATGTCATGTTTATGCTTATGCCTTGCTTCAGCTCTGTTTCAGATTTCTGCAATCCAAATCCTATTGCACTGTTTATTGGATGTCTCATCCTGTGGATTGTATTGACTTACTTTGTGCAATCTGCCTTGAGACTCAGTGAGAAAGCTGGACTATAAATGAGGTAAATGAATAAGCCATTCCTCAACCACAAGCTGGAGTGCTAGGCTGAAGAGACAGACAAAGCATAAACACAAGTGCAGTGGGCCTAATAGGACAGAATCCCATAATGCATAATACCGTGAGGCCTCAAGGGCCGGCAAATCCCAGGTGCCTTCCGTTCTTCAGCTTACACTGTAGCTTCCTGGAGGACAGAGCTACTGGCCTGCCCTACTCGTTGCTGTCTTGCAGCACCACCACTTTTGATGGCCAAAGGGTAGTTTTGTAGATGCCAGCTCAGCTGGGGTGAAGTGACAAAAAGGGCTATTAAGGTTCTACCAGCTTGGCATAAGCCCAGGGATCATTTTGTAGAAAAAGAGGTGCAGGAGCTCATTAGCATAACTCATTTGCATATGCTACAGTACCGGACATCACCGGAAGTATGTAAGAAGGCAAGAAATAAGAGAGAGAGAGAGAGAGAGAAAGAAAGAAAGAAAGAAAGAAAGAAAGAAAGAAAGAAAGAGCTGGCAGAGAGGGGAGAGCTACTAATCCAAGCCTCAGAAATACCACTATTCCGGGAGGATAGCTTCAGTGGTTGCTAAAGCCTTCAGTAGGCTGATCGGAGGAACAAGGACCTTTCCAGGGGATGGGGTCATTTTGCTGCAGCCATGACACAAGCAGGCATTCCCCCCTGGGGGCGGGCTGGCACCAACTCCCGGGGGTGAGCTCCCCCGAGCTCCTGCTCGAAAGGACCCCTGCATAAACCTATCGGCGCTGGCCTGCCTCCTCAGTCTGAGGATCTCTTCATTCAGGCACTAGTTCAGCTGGTCTTGGATTACTAATTCCTGCTTGACTATCTGCTGGTTTCCAGACAGACAACGCTAATATAGGTTTAGCATCAGCAAAGGATGTAAATTGGATTGCAAGCAAAAGTGAAGTCTAAAGAAACTACTCAATCATATCCCCTTTATATAGAAAAGGAGTTGCCTTATACCAGAGTAGGCTAATGTAGAGTAGTGCTAGCTCAGCAGGTCTTTCCTGCTCTGCTACCTGAGATCTTAACTAGAAATGGCAGGAACTAAAACTTTGTCCATGTATATATGCAAATTACTGAGCTATGATCCCTGTTTTACATACTGCTGCCCATTATGTTCAGAACCTTTTAATGTCTATGCACACTCCCAAGTGGACTTCATAGCATTTTTGTGTATGACATTTGCGTGCGCTCCATCACATCCAAAGGAGGCTTACCTGTTGTGATGATATCAAGTGCAGCTGGCACTCCAGTCAACCTGGGAAGCCGTTGAGTCCCACCAGCACCCGGAAGTAAGCCCACAGTCACCTCAGGCAGACCTACCCGTGCCTGCAGCAAAAATGGACACGATAGACTATCAAAGACTTCTGGTCAAGCAACAGACAAGGCTCATCCCATCCCTTCAGTCCTTCTAGAAACTGTGGGCCCATACTGAGAAACTACTCAACTAAGCTTGGGAAAAAGCTGGGTTTCAGGCATCAGAGCTTCCTTTTCTCTTTTCTTTTGTATTTAGTGCATGCCTTACTTCCATGAAACTCAAGGGGGCAGGCACAGGACTGCCAGGTGGTCTCGTATCCAGGAACTGGTTAGCTTCTGCAAATGGCTGTATCATGTACCTTCAGGTACATCTTGAATTATTTTTTTCCTTTTGATACCAGTAAATATCATAATTTGAAATCCATCAGCCTTTGCATAACAGAAAAGGTATGCCTTATATACATCTTATTCCTAATGCCATACTTCTGCGTGCCTCAATCCCTGAACAAGGCGTAAAAAACCCAGTCCTTATTGAATAGATTCTCTGTGAGGAGAACAGCCTTGCTAAAAAGGGATGTTGTTGCTGGATGGCAGAGATAGTTGTGCTGTTGTTTAGGATTTTTTTTGTTCAAATTGAGTTGGGTGAGGAGACCAGCACCGGCTTTGCGCGACAAGAAAACCACAAGGAGTAAAGAAATAGTAACTAAGTGGATGTTGGAAAAGTTCTGAAATGTGGGGATCGAGGGTTGCATCACTACTCATTGGACTGTGCTTAAAAATATAGCACTGGATTATCACTCCATCGGGTTTGCTTTTCCAATATCTCAGGGAATAACAAACAACCCACTAAAAAAAGGACAGTTTGCAAAATGGCACAAAAGTGTGTGTTTGCTGGGTGGGGGCAGTTACTTCAGTCAAAGACAGCAATAAGTAGGTACCTGTAACTCTTGAGTAATCACAAACATCATTAAAAAATCACTAGAGTTTTGAATGCATCAAGGTGGTATATTTTCCAGATGAAACATATAGTGAACCAATTGCAGAGAAAATCTGATATAACCTGCGATGGATGTACAACTTCAAGGGACTGTTCATTTACTGTGTGAAAAACTGATTGTGTAGAAATCCCCAAGTTACACAGACATGCATAAACTCAATGCAACCATTCCATGTAGGCAATACAATAGTTTAAAGAGGTCTTAATACTGCCAGTTATCTCAGACTGAGCCATGAAGACTCTGGTTCTGCTATCATGAAATTAAAGAACAGAATAGGGTGCTTCAAACTAAAAATGGATGACAGTTAATATATTGTGTAACTGGAAAAAAGCAAAAGGGCTTGAGCCACTCCCATTGTAGGAAACAGGAGCCCGATACAAGCAACTGAGCAGGTGGCAGAAGGCACCTAAAAGAGAATGCTGAGATAGTATAGTGTTGGATTAATGTTACTAAGGGCAGACTTGTAAATCTTGGAGTGTATGATACAACTAAACTTAAGTATTTCTAAATACCACTGGTCTCAACAGGACACTTTGTCACTTGTTTGTCTCTCTCCCATTAAAATGAGTGGGATTTGAAAGTGCTTAACCTTGGCTGCTCTTACAGTAATCTAGCCTTAATTCTCATATCAGACACCAAGCGCTGCAGAGAATTTTATCAAATGACAGAAAAGGAGATTTGCATCAGGTGCTAGGAAAAGAATATTTTATTACAAAAAAAGTCTCCTTAACATTAATCCATAAACTTAAAATCAGGCACTTCTTGCCTTTTGAAAACGTCTTCCTTTACCACTCCTGAAGTTTTGTTTTCCTAGCTGATAGTGGAATAAAAGTGGGGGATACTTCACACATAATAGCAAACCATCATTTTGGCATTACAAGAATTGGCCCTGTGCTCATATCTCTTCAGCACAGCATCTGGAACCATCTCTGAGTTGATGTTTTCTGGGACCTGTCTGTAATATTTATAGACTAGTCCCAAGATTTTCTTAAGAAGGAGCAACAACTAGGTCAGCAGAATGTGTGGTTCATTCAAAGCATGTTGCACATTTATCTGTGACAGATTGTCCTTTGGCTTCCTTAAGAAGAAATCTTCATGTGGGTATCCTGTCTCCAGCATCACTTGCAGTGAAAACCAATGTGATGAATGCCTTTTGCTCAAAGACTTTGCCTAGAGTCCTCCTTTATCCAGTTCCAAAAATGAAACTAGGGTTAAAGTCAATTTAGGTGCCACTTAAATACAAAAACCACTGTGCCTCTTAGTGAATGAATATCTATTTGAATGTACTGCAAGGACTGAAGTTTCGTATGATTGAGTCAGCTTTATCTATTTTCCCCCCAGCACATGGTAACTTTTGTAATCGTCATACACAGGGATTTTTTTGGAGCTGTACTGCCCCAAAAGTTAGGAGTGCAGAGATTTCTGTAGCTGGCATGCATTCAAATAAAAAACAACACAGGGATTCTGTTTCACTAAGCAGAAAAATCCACCTACACATGTATCATCTTACCTGTTTCATCTTATCTTCTGAGGATAATACAACAATGTAATCTATATCATAATATTATGACATAACAAAAATGGCCTTGTGGATCAATGAGAGTGTTTATCTGATGAAATGGACGGCCATTTAGCCATATTCTGCTCTGAAAATGGCTCCTGCTACCACCTAGGCCTCTTGAGGAACGCATGTGGCAAAAGAAGTGCCTCCACCCACAGGCATTCCATTTAAGTAGCTATAGCTTCAGGCTACTTTCTGTACTTATACTTCACTCAGGGTTATGTCTGTAAATGGCTTGCACTCTTGGTTTATCAGTTGCTCTTCTGCTGGACAGTCTATACTTAAAAGAAAGAAAGAAAAGATTACCTGCACATGGGCAATCCTGTAATGACAGCCCAATGCCACTTCCAAGCCTCCGCCCAATGCGAAACCTTCAATCGCAGCCACCATTGGTTTCTCACTCTTCTCTATTAAATCAACTAATGACCCCAGACTGGGTGTACTTCCCCAATCATTGCTGGAAAACAGTTTGATATCAGCACCTGAGGAAATTAAACATAGCCATGAGAATCTACCATTGCTCCAAATAACCAGCCATTTAAATCTTTCTGTAGATTGGCAGATGATGGCCAACAGCAGTCAGGATTTTCAGACTACAAATTGAGAACGTAGTCAGATATGCAACTCAGATGCTCATTTTGTGCACAGAAATTCTTGGAAAAATTCATCCTATATGTTCTGTTTTGTAAACTGTGTAGAACTCAGATGATGGAGGTGACATATAACACAACTATTGCAATTAAGGTATTGTGGATATTTTCAAGATTTAATGTTATAAATACTGCTCAGATAGAATATCTTAGTTGAATCTCATTTTGCAGACCCTTCTGACTTTCAATATGACAAAATTTTCATGTTCCAAAAGCTGACCATGACCAGATTGTGTTTGGCCCTTCAGAGCAAATGGTTGGCCACTGTATAAAACTGTATACTGAACTAGATGGACCATTGGTCTGATCTAGCAGGAAATGCCTTCCACCCAGAATTCACCCCAATATTTCAACAATTTGGACTGCACTCAGTCTAGGTACTAGAATGCTACTGTAAGCTTGTAGCTGGCAGAAATGAGGGGATGGGGGGAAGAAGCTATCAAGCCCTAAGCACAGAGCACTTAAGTTCTTGGTTATGCTAATGACTCTGGTTGAACCAGGACGATGGTTTACTAGCCAACAACCTGATGGAAAATGATACCCAGGGACAGAGACGGAAACAGCCAAATTGCTAGAATATATTCTGTTCCCCATGGGACAGGAAGATCTGAATGATCCAAGGGGAGAACGGACTTTCCCAAGGAAGATTATAAATTTTCTGGTCACAGAAGAATCTCTCTTATCTTCCAGCTTCTGACCAAGGAGGCTCAAGTCATAAAGAACTAAACTTCTACCTAGTAACTTCACGTTGTCCATGTTGCAAGGAACAACAGGGAGGAGTCACAGCCATGAAATATAAGGTAATGCTGAACTTTAATCTACTGTAACAAGCCTGTTCTATATAAACACCATTTAGTATAAGTAGAGAAAGGGAGCCACGTTTTTTACCATTTCTTTGTACCCTTGTTCTGTTCAAGCATTCAGTCTGAGCATGTGTATTCTTTTTATTCAATTATTAAACTTCCTTATATTTTGAACACTCTAAGTTTGGTCTCTGGAAACACATCGTACGTAGTCAGTCTTGTAGGAGCAAAGTGGGCAGGTACGGCAGCTAGGTGGAGACTTTAAATGGCAATACAGGAATAAAATGTCAGACTCTGTTTAGCAGGAGATAATTTCAGAGTCAGTGGTGGCAGCAGGAGTTGCCCAGTTTGTTTTCGCACCTCTATGGAGTGAGGGAAAGGGTGGTGGCGGCAATGAGTGTGGACTTGGGATGGCCGTAGAGTTTTTCAGCCTCCCAGGAACCAAATCGAAGGAACAGGGGTAGCTTGCTAGTCTGTTCCTTCACAGTTCTTGTGACTCAAGAATGGGGCAGGGGGTGAGAACTTTATAGGGGGTTGAAGGTTCAGTCTCCTGGCCCAGACTTCAAGCCCACTATCATGATATGGTCTTTTTAAGTAATTTCAGTAATAAAATAGACTTTTTTTCTTTTCTGTGTATTGATGTGACTGTATGGATGAGATGGGATCATATATATGTACACTAGGCCTAGAGATATTATGTTTGGCCCCAAGTAAAATCACTGTATGGATATTATGTACCTATTATCTACGATACTGGTGTTGTTCCATCGGAAGTCATCTATAGATGCCTTGTAGTAGGGGTTGCAAAAAATGGCTTTTTGGTCCCTTCCAGTTCACTTATTGGCCTTTGAACACTACTGAACTACACTACTGCATGTGGAGAGTGAATTGCCCCTGTATATGTGTTGTGTTGAATACTGCAGAATGGTTTAATTGCTGTACTAAATCAAACAACTTGCTCCATAAACTACTTAGTTGCACTACAGGTAAAGGTTTCCCTTGCTCGAAAGCCAGTCGAATATGACTCTAGGAGTGCGGTGCTCATCTCCGTTTCCAAGCCAAAGAGCCAGCACTGTCCGAAGACATCTCCGTGGTCATGTGGCCGGCATGACTAGACGCCGAGGTGCATGGAGCATTGTTACCTTCTCACTGAAGTGGTACCTATTTATCTGCTTGCAATTTCTTGTTTTCAAGCTGCTGGGTTGGCAGGAGCTGGGAGCTCTCGGGTCTCGAACTGCTGAACTACTGGTCTGCAGTTCAGCGTCTTAACCACTTGAGCCACTGCAGCCCTAGATCTCAAATTCTCCCTATGGGTCTTCAGTGGGATTTTGTACTCTTGGTTCAATTGCCTTCATTATCCCTATTGATAAATTTAGGAAAAAAATGCTAGCAAATTCAACACAAAACTAGATATGCTGGAGAAATTAAAAGCCTCAGCTAGAAGGATGAAGAGACATTTCATCAGAAGAGCAGGACACTCTCCCATTCCCCTCCCACTGGAGCCCCAAGGGCCCTCCTCATACTGCTCTGGGGGGAGAGGGCAGGAGACCCCCAGAAACAGCATGAGGGGGAGGGGAATCAGATGTCTGCAGTGTGGGGAGGAGTGAGCAAACACTGCTTCCCTCCTTGAGTCCAGGGAAAGCTTTTACTAAATCAAAGCCCATATACATACCTCTGCATACATCACCTTTGACATTTAATTAGCTGGTAATATTGCCCTGACTTGGATAGCTCAGGCTAGCCCAGATCTCAGAAGCTAAGCTGGGTTGGCCTTGGCTAGTTCTTGGATGGCTGACCTCCAAGGAATGTCAGGGGTGTGATGTGGAGGCAGGCAATGGCAAACCACCTCTGAACATCTGTTGCCTTGAAAACCCTGTGGGGTCATCATAAGTCAGCTTTGACTTGACGGCACTTCCTTCCCTCCAGTATTTTAAGCACATATTAGGCAACTACATTGGCAAAGCAATAGTGTCAAAGTATAGCTGCAAAACTTCACAATCTTTAATAGAAGAAACAGATGATATGTACACAAGCATGAATGTGGAGGCTCTTACCTGCACTGAATTTGCCATTTGCACCACAAATCACAACAGCTTTCACGGTGGGATCAATATTCGCATGCTTCACTTCTTGCTGTAAAGCTAGTACTGTTTTAATACTAAAACAAATCAGAGAGTCACTTTAAAAACCATGGGAACAGTAGTCTGTCATTTAAAAAATCCCCTAAGGAGTCTCAGAATAAGAATTCAAATAAGCTACAAGATCTATATGGCATATTTTAGTGGTGGTGGCTCCACCTGTTTAACCACTACCTCAGTTGGGAAAGGCCTCCCCATAGGGTGAAGGACCCAGGCAGTTCAAGGACATAGACCTCAGCCAATCACATCTGTAATTTTCTGGAGCTTTACTTGTTTTGGAGTTACAGAATATATGAATTGGATCCAAACAACTGTGATGATAAGGAAAATAGTGGGTATTCTGCAAGAGTGTTTATGAGAATTCACGATAGGTAGGTTTCATAGCAGTCCTTGTGCTCTCACTTTAACAAACCAATGTGCAAGCTGTTAGGCAACCTCTTGCACAAACCTATATCTGGACTTGGTTGCAATTTCACAACATTCTCTCCAAGTCTTACTAATCACATTGTCCCGACCGGAGGCGTCGGGACTCGCCGCCGCCCCCGGGACCAGCACTCACCCCCCCTTAATTGCCGCCCAAGACGGAGAAGACGGGCCCGGCGCCGGCCATCCCCGCCGCGGTCTCCCGCACACCGGGAGCACTCCCGGTGCAGGAAGAAGAAGGAGGCCCCGCGACAATGCATCCCGCCACCGCCCGGGCCAGGGCGAGTCTCCGAGGCTCGCGGCCCGGCACCCCTGACAACAACTTACAGCGGCAGCTGGCTGATGGCTTGGAGCGCGGCGGCGCAGGAAGACTGACACTGGGGCCAGAGGCGCATCAGGGAGGCGTCGCCAAGGAAGTGGAGCCGGCGGCAGCAGTAGCAGCAGTGAAGCATCTCCCCGGAGCTCTGCTCGAAGAATGCAGGGGAGCTTCCGGCAGGGTGTTGGCCGGCGTCAACGGCTATAAAAGGGGGCGGGGCCAGGCGAGGGTGGTGGGTGGACACGAGCGAGGGGAGTGCCGGGGGAGTGGCAGACAGAATAAAAAGAGGAGAAAACGGACAGGCCGGGGAGGAAGTGCCAGGGAAGTCTAAGTCCGCGTAACCAGAGAGAGAGAGACACGCTGTGAAGGACTTAACCCCTGGAGGCAAGAGAGCGCTTTGGGGGTGAAGTTTAACCCCGCTCCTGCCACATCTGAGGCCTCGTTCCTTCCTCATTTCTAACCCTGCCCTCCTTGGGGCCTTCCTCGGCCGTCGGGGGCCACGGCTACTGGGGGCGCAGACCCGGGGCAGGAGGCGGCGCTTGACAACGTGGTGGAGAATGCGGGCACTCGCCAGGTCGTAGGGCGTCCGCTACCCCGCCTCCCGACCCCGGCAGGCTGGTCAGCCGCTCGTAACCCGCTGCGACCCCCCAAATTCCATCCGCCGACGGGAACCTTAACCGCCTCCGAGTCACCGACCCAGTCAGGGGATTCGGCAGCTGAGATGGACCTAACGCAGTTCGGCCAATGGATGGCTGAGCACCAAGCCCAGCTGATTCGGGACATGGCCCAGCAGCAGCAGACGGCACAGGCCACCCTCCTACGAGATCTGCGACAGGTATTGGCGGCCCAGCCGGCAGGGGGAGGGATACCCGCGGGTGGAGGAGTTGCCCCCACCCGGGCTCCCTGGCCGGCCCTCGCTAAGTTGAGTCCAGACGATGATGTGGAAGCCTTCTTAGAGGCCTTCGAAAGAGCGGCCGAGGCAGCCCAGTGGCCGCGTGCCCAATGGGCCCCCATACTAGGACCCTACCTGACTGGTGAAGCCCAGGCGGCCCTCAAGGCCCTGGAGCGAACGGATGCAGGGGACTACGACCGAGTAAAGGCAGCCATTTTAGACCGTTTGGAGATTACTCCCGAGACCTATCGCCAGCGGTTTAGGGGGCTACAGGTACCAAGTGCCGCCCGCCCGAGGGCCGTAATTGCAGCTCTGCGGGAGGCCGCCACCCGCTGGTTGACCCCCACAACCGACAATGCCCGGAGAGTAGTGGAGCTGGTTGTAATAGACCAATTGTTGTCAATCTTGCCTACACGGGTGTGGCACTGGCTCGCTTGTTGGAAGCCTACCAAGCTCCATGAGGCCCAGGAACTCTGGGAGAACTTTCAGGCGGCCGAGGGTAGGGGGAATCCCCCCCGGATGGAGGGGAGCCGCCTGGGACGGGGAGCCGGGACGGCGGGCAAATACCCAGCAGGAGGTACCCCGATGGGCCTGCGGGAAGATATAGGCCGTTCAGGACGGGCCTGGCCTCAGCCCTCAAGGGGACCCCCTAGCGGGCCGGATCTCCACACCCGGGTCCCTTTGCCGGCAATGGCGCGAGGAGGGGACGCCACCGCCCGAGGGGGACTCGCCTCCCAAGGCCCTCCACTGGGGTTGGGAGGTGGCAGACGGAGCTCCGAGGTGGGTCCGTGCTACACCTGCGGCCAGTGGGGCCACCTTAAGCGAGAGTGCCCCTTGATGGAGTGTGACCTCAGTGGAGAAATGACGTTACAGACCTCCATCCCGGAAGGACGCCCGCCGGCTTGGGTGCTGCCCGTGCGGCTAGGGCGGCAAGAAGTGCTGGCTCTTCTGGATAGTGGCAGCTCCATTTCCATGATCCGCTCCCATCTGTTGGCCCCCGACCTGCCTGAGATCCGCACCGCCGCCATCGTGTGTTTTCACGGCCACGAAGAGCGCTGCCCGGTTGTGCAAACCACCCTCACCTACCTGGGGCGCAGCTGGAAGTTGCCCGTGGCACGGGTGGCCCGCCTGCCGTACCCGGTGCTGCTAGGTCGCAACGCCCCACAGTTCGCGGAGGCTTTACAGGCCGCCATGCCGGCTCCAAGTGCCACCGGCCACGCCACCGGGGCAAGACCCACAGCGTCGGACTTTTCCGGGCCGACCGACGAGGAGGACCCAACGCAACAGGGCCCGTCAGCAAGTGGAGAGGAATGGGCAGACCCACCGGGACTCGGCCCGGGGTGGGACCATGACCGCGCGTTCCAGGACGCCCAGGAACAGGACGAGGCTCTTGCTGGCCTGCGTAGACATGTAGCGGTAAGTTAGGGACAGGTGGTGGACCAACGCCGCAGCGGACGGCTGCCACGTATTATCCGGGAAGGAGGGACGTGGTTCTGGGAGGTAAAGGGAAGACTAGGCCCCTACAAGCAGCTACTGCTTCCCCATGGTCAGACCCTTCCTATTATGCAGGCCGCGCATGATCATCCATGTGCAGGGCATCAAGGGGTTAAAAACACAATGGCTCGCATTTTAGCCCGTTTCTTTTTGCCCACCGTTGCCAAGGATGTGCAAGCCTATTGTAGGTCCTGTGATGTGTGCCAGCGGTTGGTGGGGAGGGCGGATCCCCGGGCCCCCCTCTCACCCCTCCCTGTAATTCATACCCCGTTCGAACGCATCGCAATGGACTTCGTGGGACCGTTGCCCCGGACGTCTTGGGGGGCCCGCTATCTACTAGTTCTAATGGACTATGCCACTCGCTTCCCGGAAGCCATTCCGCTGCCAAGCCTTAAAAGCGCCTGCGTGGCCCGGGCCCTAATGAAGTTCTTCGCTCTTGTGGGCCTCCCCCAGGAGATCTTAACAGACCGGGGCTCCCCCTTTACGGCCCAGCTCATGCAGCAGGTTTGCCAGGTCCTCCAAATTCGCCAGCTGTTTACATCGGTGCATCATCCGCAGACCGACGGACTGGTTGAACGAATGAACCAAACACTGAAGGCGATGATCAGGAAGACAGCTCATGACCGACCTCAATCCTGGGACTTGTATGTTGACCCCCTCCTATTGGCCCTGCGAGAAACCCCCCAGGCCTCTATGGGGTTTTCGCCCTTTGAGCTCTTGTTTGGAAGACAGCCGCGTGGAATACTGGGCCTGATGGAAGGTGAGCGAGTAGAGCCCACAGGGGCATCGGGGGTACCCCCTTGCGAGTATGTCCAGAGGTTACAAGAGAGATTGGAACAGGTCCGCCGGAAAGCCAGGGCTAGTTTAGAAGCAGCCCGGGCCTACCAGAAACCGAGGTACGACCGAGGGACCCGTCACAGAGAATTCCAGGTAGGGGACCGGGTCCTGGTCTCACGGGCCGTAATGGCCAAGCCAACAGGGGATCCCTGGCAAGGGCCTTTCCCCATTACCCGAGTCTTGGGGCCTTTATCTTACGAGGTCCGCTGCGGTCAGGGAATCCGCGGCTGCAAGCATGTCCACATTAATGATTTGAAATGTTGGCACTCGCGAGACCCCTCGCAGGGAGAAGGTTTACTGGTTGAAAGTCCCGGGGACCTACCAGATGGTTCCCTACCCTGGCGGGCCGTCCCAGGGTCCGGGGAGTTGCCAGTTCTGGACGAAACTCTCTCGGAGGAGCAGCGCAGGGACCTTGAGAGCCTGTTGGCAGAAGGGCCGCAAGTATTCTCTACCTGGCCCGGATGTACGCACCTGGCCGTACATCGCATCCCGACCCCCGAAGGTAAAATAGCTCGCAGCCATTGGCGACCGATACCCCCAAAGTTACAGGAAGTGATAGCTAAGGAGATAGAAGACATGCTACATCTGGACGTCATTGAACCCTCGTACAGCGCCTGGAGGAGCCCAGTGGTCCTCGTCCCCAAGCCTGACCAGTCGGTCCGATTTTGCGTAGATTACCGCGAGGTCAATCGGATAGCAAAGTTTGACGCGTACCCAATGCCGCGGGCCGATTTGCTCATTGACCAACTGGGGGAGGCTCGGTTTTTGTCCGCATTGGACCTGACAAAGGGATATTGGCAGGTGCCGGTCGCCCTGGAAGACCGAGAGAAAACAGCTTTTGCAACGCCCCAAGGACTATTCCAATTTAAGAGGATGCCCTTCGGTCTCCATGGAGCGGCCGCCACTTTCCAACGGTTGGTGGACCGAGCGTTAGCCCACTGTAGTGGCTTCGCTCGGGCATATCTGGATGACATCATCATATGCAGCCCCACTTGGTCAGCGCACGTAACTCACCTGCAGAAGGTTCTCCGAGCACTCGATGCGGCTGGTTTGAAGGCCAACCCCAAGAAGAGCCGTTTGGGCTTCCAAGAATTGAAATATCTTGGATACATGGTGGGGAAGGGACAACTACGCCCGTTGCCGGAGAAAGGGGCCACCTTGGAAGCCCAACCCCGTCCCCGGACGAAGCGACAATTACGACGCTTTCTTGGGTTTGTAGGCTACTACAGCCGCTTCATCCCCGACTTTGCTACCACCGCAAGTCCCCTTACAGATTGCTTACGCAAAGCCCTACCCAACCAAATCCCATGGGGGACCAGGGAAGATCGCGCCTTTCAAAGCCTGCGCAACAGCCTGTCGGGGTCCCCGGTCCTCCACAACCCGGACTTTTCCATCCCATTTGAACTACACACGGATGCCTCGGGGACAGGGCTAGGCGCGGTTAGTGCAACAAGTGCAGGGGGCTCTTCGCCCCGTCCTTTTTCTTAGCCGGAAACTGCAGCCCGCAGAAGTGCATTACTCTATGGTGGAAAAGGAAGCCCTGGCTGTAAAATGGGCCGTGGGCGCACTTCAGTATTATTTGACTAACAATCCCTTTCAGTTAGTGGTCGACCACGCCCCCCTTCTCTGGATGGCCCGGATGAAGGATTCCAACCCACGTATCCTTCGGTGGTACCTCTCACTACTCCCCTTTTCCTTCACAGTTCGCCACCGTGCGGGAGCAGAGCATCGGGAAGCAGATTACCTCTCCCGTCTCTTCGAGGATGACAACCACAGCCTCAAGCATAGCGGGGGGGGGTGTCCCGACCAGAGGCGTCGGGACTCGCCGCCGCCCCCGGGACCAGCACTCACCCCCCCTGAATTGCTGCCCAAGACGGAGAAGACGGGCCCGGCGCTGGCCATCCCCGCCGCGGTCTCCCGCACGACGGGAGCACTCCCGGCGCAGGAAGAAGAAGGAGGCCCCGCGACAATGCATCCCACCACCGCCCGGGCCAGGGCGAGTCTCCGAGTCTCGCGGCCCGGCACCCCTGACGACAATTTACAGCGGCAGCTGGCTGATGGCTTGGAGCGCGGCGGCGCAGGAAGACTGACGCTGGGGCCAGAGGCGCATCAGGGAGGCATCGCCAAGGAAGTGGAGCCGGCGGCAGCAGTAGCAGCAGCGAAGCGTCTCCCCGGAGCTCCGCTTGAAGAATGCAGGGGAGCTTCCGGCAGGGTGTTGGCCGGCGTCAACGGCTATAAAAGGGGGCGGGGCCAGGCGAGGGTGGTGGGTGGACACGGGCGAGGGGAGTGCCGGGGGAGTGGCAGACAGAATAAAAAGAGGAGAAAACGGACAGGCCGGGGAGGAAGTGCCAGGGAAGTCTAAGTCCGCGTAACCAGAGAGAGAGAGACACGCTGTGAAGGACTTAACCCCTGGAGGCAAGAGAGCGCTTTGGGGGTGAAGTTTAACCCCGCTCCTGCCACATCTGAGGCCTCGTTCCTTCCTCATTTCTAACCCTGCCCTCCTTGGGGCCTTCCTCGGCTGTCGGGGGCCACGGCTACTGGGGGCACAGACCCGGGGCAGGAGGCGGCGCTTGACACACATGTTTCTCCAACTTTAAAAAGTGAATACATAAAGTAATTGCTTACTATTGCTACGCGCCAACCAACCTAACTAAGCAAAGTACAATTGTTCTACTATATTCCTTGATCGTAATCTTCTCTTTCCTGTCCTCCAAACACTCCCCCTGCTCCTCCATTTCCTCCATCCAGAATTTCCAATGATCTTGATAATTTAATCACAACTATTAATAAACTTCTGCCAGGCTTTTGTCCAAGCTGCTCCTACAGTGATAATTTTTGAGTGGTCTACACTGCACTTTCAAAGCGTTGCTTCCTCAGTGGGCCTCAGTTTGTCCTCTACCCAGTCATTTAAATCAGTTTTCTAAAATAAATTAACACAATGACATTGCTTACATTGCTAAGAACAGTGGTGCACATTCTACATATGAAGTGAACTACCTCTAGAGGGAGCTAAAACAGCAGCAAACATTCAAAAATAAATGCAGCTCTAAGAAAAGTAGAAACCTAACAATGCCTCCGAAAGATAAGAAAGCTGATGCATCTCTCTTAGCCCCCCCACTTCCTTTGCCAATCCCATCAACATTACTTTCATTAACTATAATTGCTTCAGAATCTGTGGATGCAGTTGCAGTAGGTAGCTTGTTCATTATCAACAGCTTGGATTGCCTGAGTCACATTCTTGTAGCATATAAAACAATTATACCACACATTTCAGTAACAATCCTTCAGAGATTATCTGCACACAGCAAAATAGTATTGTGTGATGTAGCTAGTGTAAATTGGGAGTAGCTTCTTTCATGGTTTAGAACTGTTAGTCTGCTGCAGAAAAAAAAGATCTATTTTGTTCTTGTTTCTTGCAATCCTTAAAACACTTGGATATTAGAGAATCCATTTTATCTCGAGCAAAATGCTGGTTTTGTTTGTTTATCTTAAAAGACTTCCCAAGATGCAACTGAAGTTAGCATTTGTCTCAAGCATTTATTTACAGGTATCTGCTTCTATGCTTTTGCTCAGTGCAATTTGCACTTCTGTGCTATGTTCATGTGGCATGTGTTTCATGGCATGATTGTGAAACTGACTGAGTTGGAAGATCTAAAAAGAAGCGTGATTACTAGTGCAACTATGCCTACCATGTCTATGTGCCTAGGAAAACATTTCACCACTACTAGGTCAGTATGCACCATATCGTCCTGCTCTTCAAACTATGACATATCTTGTCACCTTATGCAACCACTACCATGCTGCTTCTTTTTTCCTCAGGCCTGCTGTGAAAACGATCCTATAGGATGGTTATACACTACCAACATTTAAGCATCCTATATATATAAAAGCCCAGCGTATTGGCACTTTCTGGCTCTTTCATTTGCTGTTCGCTCCATCAGCCATTGGCCCATCAACCACCATTCGAGTACTCGCCACTCGAATATCTCTTGCCTTGAAAACCTTACAGGGTTGCTGTAAATTGGTTATGACTGAAAGTGCTTTCCATCAATGTACATAACACCCAAATTGTAGGCACTCCACTGGTTGTGTGTCAGCTACCAGTTTCAATTCAAGGTACTATTGACTATCACATACAAAACCATGCATGGTCTTGGACCCTCATATCTACAGGACTGTCTCTCCTAGGTTCCATCATGACAGCCCCACACCCCTTCAAACAGGCAAGATCAACAATCACCAGTACAAGTGCTATCTCTGTTATGGCCCCAACCTTGTGGATTGGCCTGCCTGAGAAGGTCAGGAAGGCTCCCACACTTTTGTCAACTGAACAGTTGTTCAGGAGAGCTTTTCTATCAATGTTTATGGGGTTATACTATTGCATAATCATTCATGAAGGTGCTTTATAAAGGGGAAAGGACTGTAGATCATACCAGTGTGTACAGGATATATTATCATTTTGCTGCATTTATTACCCTGCTGTCACTTCACCATCTTCTACTGATGTAATACCATTTCCCTTCATTATATCCATACTCTCTATCAAGCCAAATATGCTGTATTCATTCAGATTTCAGTAATTCCAGTCCTAGTATACTGCTCATTAGATGTCTCCTCATATTGACTGTATTGACCTACACTGTGCTTCGATGTCTCTTTGTATGGAATGTTTTTGACTTGCACTGTGTAATCCACTTTGAGTCTCACTGAGAAATGTGGATTATAAATAAATAAAAAACAAAGTGCTTGGGTGCATGACCCACTGAAGTAAGTGGAACTTACTTCAAAGCAAATTTGTGTAGAACTGGGCTGCAAGACTAACACCACCATTCTAAGCAGAGTTACATCTCTTTAAGACCATTTACTTCAATTGATTTAAGGTATAACTCTGATTAGAATGGCCCAGGGAAAGGAGGAATAATGACTCTTCAAAATGTGGAGTGGCACAAATGTTCTATCATGTACTTGCAATTAGTATAAACGAACTTGGCAAACTACAGTTCTATGCTGTCTGCATTACATTTCTGAAGTTTAGCCAATTTATAGCTGAAAGAAACTCTTAAACTGATCAAAGGATGCATACCTTCTTTCTTATTGTGACTGGATTATTTGGTAGGGTTTCTTAAAGAACCCACATGTCTTAGAAAAATACAAGCCTGAGACTGAGTTGGAGGAAACAGAAAAGCAGCTGCTTTAATAATAAACTGTAATCCAGATCACAGTGAGATTATTAACCAAAGCTTAGTCCCTGGACCCAAAGTCCTGGAAACATGAGTTTCCTTTTATACATTAACCAGTTCCCAACCCATGACAATGGCTTGTTTACGGAGAATCTGCTAACAGTGCAATTTATTTAAATTCTTTCAGGTTATCAGGAATTTTTTAACAGTTAATTTCCAAACTCAAACCTTCCTCACAATTGCAAAGACTAGAAAATATAACCCAAGGCTTGCTATTAAACTACCATCTAGCCTACTGAGGTTTGTGACAGGACCCTGAGTACTGAGTGTTTTTAACTCAATCCTTGTGTTGGATAATTTCATCCTTGCATGCATGTTAATTACTTAACTTGCATAAGGGAACTATGGCCAAGTTTCTCCTCTGAGTAAGGTGGTGATCTTATGAGAAGGCCTCACAACCTCTAAGGCACAGTAAGAGGCTGCTTGGACTACTAGGCCTGAAGTTCTCTTCACTGAGAGGAGCTGAGGCATAACAGAAACTGGCAGTTAGTAACTTGATGTTAACTTGAAGACTAACCTGGAGGTATTGTCTGATGAAGTGTGTGTGCACACGAAAGCTCACACCTTGAATAAAACTTTGTTGGTCTTAAAGGTGCCACTGGACTCAGACTTTGTTCTGGAGATATTATTTACAAGATATAAGACTTGAATCGAGCTTCTCCTGATCCAGTCCCCACAATTACCTGAGCGTGTTGAGCGGAGGATTACAGATTCGGATCACGGCCACCGCAGCTGCCCCCTTCCCGTACTGAGCCATGGTCTCTGAGCCGCCCCTGGCAGTCCAACAAACGCTGCGAGCTTGATTAGCGAGCGGAGGGGTGGGATCGGTGGAAACAAGAAAAACCGGACAGCTTGAACTCCTTCGAGAGCTCTGGATTCCGCCCCCATGAGGGGGAGGCTCCAACTGGCACGACGATTAGACTTCGCTCCAATTCTCAACTACAGTGGATTGGGGCTGAAATTCAGTCACACATCGTGATTCTATACATATTTACTCAAAAGTAAGCCCCAGACACACACACGTAAATGCCACGACGTGCTTTCAGTATTAATGTTGGTTGCTAAATCTAATCTGGACAAATTTAGTCTCATTAAAAAGCATGGAAAACAACACACGCCAAAGACGGCTCCGTGTATTTTAATCTGTCCCAGAGATGTCGTTCGTTCATATTTTCTAAAGTGTTCATTTTGAGCTGCTGTGGATATTGGTCCCAAAGATCAGCCAAACAGGAAGGGCAATACAGTACTTTTTGAAAGAATTTAACAACAGCCAAGAAGGCGATCAAAGCAGTACTGCTGGTAAAGATGGTATGTTGTAATAGGACAAAATGCAAGCGTTGGCTTGTGTTTTAACTGCCAAGTCGCTAATTCAGCTTGAACAGTTTACAATTAAATTTTTTCATGCGGATCCTTTCTCCCGTACTCTATGACGCAACCTCTGTTGAAATTTGCTCTCCTTTATACGATCTGAGCCTCCGCTGCTCTATTTCTCCGTATGCCTGACGCTTGTTAATAAACAATAATAAGTTGAAGGGAGACACACAAAACTGTAATGATCACTTATGCCGACTGGGGCTTAAATTCCTATCAAATGCAATTTAAGCCAACGCAGATACGATTTGAAATCACAAGCCGATCGTGCAGTACTGCAAATTATACCTCCCCGGTACGCCACTTCCTCAGGCATCCTGGAGCCGGAAGTGGATCTACCGCGGGAGAAGTTGTTTGCTTGTGTGTCAGGTGATGCTGGAAGTGACGCGTGTTGAAGGCTCGGTCGGGAGGGGGGGGGGGGTGGATCAATGGGCCACAATGCCTTGAAGGCGGCGGATGGGTGGTGAGGAATGGGTGCCTGCAGGTGAGCTGTTTGGGGAATGTACGTAGTTTGCAGCGGTGGTTATTGGTGGTGCTGGGTGTCTGTATTCTCGTTGTTGTTCCTGTACCCTGTAGAGTTTTTCTGTTCTGTACAAGTACCCTGTAGAGTTTTCTGTTCTGTGGTCGCTGCACTGAGTGGGACACTGTTGATCAGGGGCACTTTGACACAAGCACCTGGCTACGTGGTATGGGCAGGGCTGAAGCTTAGCGTCGTTGTCGGTAGGTGCTCTTTCTTCCCCTGTATACCCGTGCTACCAAACATATAGCTGAAACATTTTCACCCTCTCATGGATGAAAACAGGGCTTTGCGTGTAATACCCTGTCTATATGCCAAGGCGCACTTCCCGAAGCGCTCCCGCACCCCAAAGACATTACTGACACATTGCTGAGTGCTTTTCACCGCTTGCGGTATGCTGTTTTCATTAATATCGTCTTCTAGTTATTTAAAAGCTGACAGAGTTGTTGTTTGTCTGTTAAGAATAGAATTCAGAAACTTAATTGCCTCTTGTCTTATGAGTTCAAGCATAATGCACAGCAGCTGCACTGTTTCAAATGGCAGACTGTGCATTGCTACTTTGTTGTTTATTTACTATACTAGGAATAAGGCCCATTGGGGAAATAAATACAACGGGCTCTAGAAAGGCTCTGGGAGAGTGCCAAGGCCTTGGGCACTCAACGTCAATTTGCTGTGGCAACCTCAGCAGGGTATAAGGACACAGAGTCCACCATTTTCTCCATGGGAACTAATCAATGCCATCTGGAGAGCAATTGTAATTCTGAGTGATCTCCAGCCCTCACCTGGAGATTGGCAACAGTGGTTCCCCAAGAGGGAATAGCTGGTTTGGAGGGCAGAGTCCATGGCATTCTACCTGTCTGAGGCACCACCCCTCCTCAAACCTCACCCTCTTCAGACTCCATCCCTCAAATCTCCAGGAATTCCCCACTTGGAGTTGGCAACCCTATCTCCTTCCCAGCCAAGCATCAACCTACCTTTATTTCCCCCTCACGCTTCAACTTTCCATCTCCCCCCCCCCCCCACCTGCAGCCTCTACCGTGCTCTGAAGCCCTGGCTGCCATGTCACATTGGCTGTCATGGGGGGCATCTCAGCAGGGTATAAGGACACAGAGGCCACCGTTTTCTCCATGGGAACTGATCAATGCCATCTGGAGAGCAGTTGTAATTCTGAGTGATATCCAGCCCTCACCTGGAGATTGGCAACAATGGTTTCCTCGGCTGGGAGGGCGGGATAGAAATTTAAATAAATACATTTCTCAGGAGGAAAAGTGGTCTTTCTATGCAATGGGGACCAAAGCAGCTTACATCATTCTCCTCTCCCCCTTTTGACTTGCACAACAATCCTGTGAGGTAGGTTAGGCTGAAAGTCTGTGACTGGTTCAAAATCACCCACTCAGCTTCTACAGCAAGAACCTGGATCTATCAGATCCTGCTCTGAAGCACTGATTGCCGCACCTAGGGTACCCAACCTCCAGGTAGACCCTGAAGATCGCCAGGTATCACAACTGAACTCCAGACAACAGGTCTCTCCTGTCCAGTGAAAATAACTGCTTTGGATGGTGGACTTGATGGCATTCTGTTCAGCTGAGGCCTCTCCCCTCCCCAAACCCTGGCTTCCAGAGACTCTACCAGAAAATCTCCAGGAATCTCCCTACCTGGAGCTGGCAACCCTAGTCAGAACTGGTCCCAATGAGTTCTTTACAAAGGCTTGCAAAGGGTTTCCTTCCTTTGTCTGAACCAAGCTTGGTTGCCTACTGTTGCAAAACGGGCTCCAGTTTGCAACTCAGCTGTTCGCCTCCCTCTCTAGTCCTGCGGGCATATCTCACTCCTTAAATTCCCTGCCATCAGTCACTGAATTGTCACTGCCTTTTTAGAGGGCCCCTGTGGCGAAATCTCCCTATTTGGAGATGGAATCCTCAGTCTTTGGGGGATCCCTGGAAAGTTGGCAACCAAAGTGTCTGGCCTTTCCTTGCTTCCCTGGGCTACCCCCTCCCTTTGGTATTGTGCAGAGCAGGGGAGACTATGCACAACACAGATTATTAGCCCATATAGAAGAATTTATTTTACTATTTACACAATTATGTAGCACATACACACACACACTAAATAAATTAGGCACAACTGTAGGAGTAAGCACACACTATGAACCAACATGGCATAAATCAACTGGGGTTAAACACAATCCTCCCTGGATGGGCTGGAGTCTATATTGATGGTGCCCCACCCCTTGGGACAGTCTCTCTTTTCCCAGCCTTTTTGGCCTTGGGGCCGCTGGGAACTGTTGTCCCACAGATGAGGAAGCCTCATTCAACCCAGTTAGTGATACCCCTGCAGGCCCCTCTCTGAAACTACAGCTCAATCGAACCTTATGGGGGAAGATTTTAAACAAACCACAGACAGCAGCCATCTTATAAACACAGGTAACTGCCATTTTTTTACACCTATCACCTGGAGGTTGGCAATCCTAGGGGGAAAGTCAGCCGCATGGCAGGGGGTTTAAGAGAATGGTTTGATGGTTGCTGGCCCACCTCATTAGCCAGCCAGCCATGGTGGAGCTTAGAAGGAGAGAGAGCCATTTTCTGACAGTTTATTCTGATAGGAAAGTCAGTGGGCGGGGGTGAGGGGGTTATGCTGATAGTCCATTGTCTTTTCACTGACAGAAGCAGGCCACTGAGGGGACAGTTAGACCCACCTGGCAGTGGGCGGAGGAGAAGAGTGGACCCAGCAGCCAGTTGGTCCTTCCCCTTCGCTGGCTCCCTCCAGACTGAGGCTAGGATGCTGGCCGATGGCTCTGTGGGCGGGACTGAGGCAAAGCAGGGAGAGAATGCAGCCAATGACCAGGGACCTCCTTTTGAGTGGCAGTCCGTCCAGCCAACTGATTTTGGCGCCCCATGGAATCTTGCCCCTTGGAATCTTAAAACAGCTTTATAGAATAGGAAAGATAGTCTGACTTTCTTATTGAGACACAGAGCGGATTACACAGTGTAACCTGATAACAGTCAATATGATGAGACATATAGTGAGCAATGTAGTAGGACCAGGATTACAGCAATTTGAACAAGCACAGAATATTAGTCCTGGTAGAGAATGAGGATATGGTGCAGAAAAAGGGTGGCTCAATTCTATGCATGTTTACTCAAGCATGGCTTACCAAGGTCTAGAGGTCAGTCCCAAGCAGTATTCCCTTTAAGCTGAGTTAGTGTGAGCTAGTTTATAGTTTTTTAGCCTCCGGCTCACACATTTTTGTCTTAGCTCAGGAAGGATGGCTCCAGAGCAAACTAATTTACACAGAAGCCAAATTGCTTGCTCACAACTTTAATGCCAGTAGCTCACAAAGTAGAATTTTTGCTCACAAGGCTCCACAGCTTAGAGGGAGCATTGGTCCCAAGTAAGCATACATAGGATTGCAGCCTGATCTTTAATTGTTAGGAAGTCCTTTTTATTGGCTCTATTTATACTCTCCCTAATGGAGATCCAAAGTGGCTTACAACATTCTTTCCTCCTCCTTTTATCCTTGCAACAACAATCCTGTTAGGTAGATTAAACAGAGAGACTGTTACTGGCCTAAGGTCATCCAGCAAGTTTTCATGGTACAAGTGAGAATTTGAACCTGGGTCTCCCAGATTCTAGTCTGATGCTCTAACCATTATACCACACTTGCTCTCAGTGGTCAGTTAATTGATTTACATTTGATATGAAAGGTGGGAGAAAGAAAGTGTACAATATAACTAAGTCCTTCTAAACAAATCTAAGATTGATGCTGCTGGGTTGTTGTGATGCACCCCAGGTGTATCTTTGCAGAGGGGCGGTGGGGAAGTATCTGGCTTTCAAGATAAATAGTTGGGAAATTTTCCTCACCCATGGTGCAGTAGTGTAGAGCTGCTAAGCTTTGGGGCTAGGTGAGTAGCTTCCCATTCGTTTAGTCCTGAACCTTGGGCTGCTGAGGCTTGATGCTAGGTATGCAGAAAGGTACTCATCTTGTCTTAGACCTGGACAGTGTAGTACATAAAAGGGTACATTTTTATCATGTTTTCCATATGTGCTCAGGGCACCTCTCTGAACCTGTTTTCAGCCCCATTTCTGGAATATTTTAAGATGTTAGGACTGCTCCTTCATTAAAAAAAATCTTTGGGGAAGGGATATAGTTGATTTAGGATTTATGGAAGTTCTTTTCTTCCACTCCTACTTGATCATCCCATACTCTTTGACCGTGAAAATGAGCATTTTGTGCTGGCAGGTGTGTGTTTGGAAAATAAAGGTTGGAAGTGAATCCTTTACAATCTTCATTCTCCAGTCTTAATTCTCCCTTCCTCCTCCGGACATTATAAACTGTTAAGTGTTTGTGCTGGTCAGCTTCGTCTCTCAAAATCTGCTTAGTCTTCATCAGATCTTTTGTTTTTGCTTTTTCTCACAGTTCACAAACCAGTACTTTTCAGTGCTCCAAGAGTCCCCTGAAAAACTCCACCTAGTTTGTGGATGACACTGATTTGCTACCCTGCTAATAGGTACTGGAGCATAAAATTTACTATTAGAGGAAATGATTATTATTATGCAAATACATTGTAGCATTCATTTGATTACGTTGAGATCCATTTGGAGGAGTATAATTTGGCAATTTAAGGCTTTATATGACAGATACTTTATGTTAAATAATTTCATCAGTAACTTAAATCTTCCTTGCATTGTTCTCTTGGATCCTATTAGGCAGGTGTTTATGAATTAACATCTGTTTTACAATATCATTGGCAAGTACCTCCTCCTAATCCATAGCACTGTGTGTCTCTTGAATCTGTGCACTGTGAATCCATAGCACTGTGTGTCTCTTGAATCATAGCACTGTGTGTCTCATTTAGAGAAAGGTGAACTCTAAATGAAGTAAATAAAGACATGAGTGGTCAGGCAAACATTCTTATTGTGAGTAATTGTAACTTTAAAATGTGCCTATATCATAACATGCTATGTTAGGGCCAAATCACATGAGATTATTGTTTAGTAAACTTGGTTTGGAGTGTGAGACTCTAATCAGTGGCTTTGGAGATAATTTTTTATTCTGGATATAGTATTTTGCAAATTACTTATGATGCTGAAATAAATATTTTAACTAATATAATTTAAATTTGTGGCATATTCTTGGTTAACTGGAATAAAACTTAATTATTAATGTTTGGAAGAGAGTTCAAGAACTGATTTTAGCATCAGTAGGAACTTCTCTGTATCCTTGCTATTTGTATTTGGCACATACAGTGCTATAAAAAAGGCTTGGAGGAGTTAAATTGCAGAATGGTTTCCCAGTGAGAGGTGCTAGACTAATGAACATAATCAGTTATTTTTGTTTATTTCCTGCCCCAGCTCACATATTTAGGGTGCATTTCTATATATTATCAATTTTTGCCTCATAAGAATTCTATGAGATAGATTAGCCTGAGAGAATTATTTGAGCTGAGCACTGGAATCCCCATCCATATCCATAGTCAGAGCTTTCTTATTATGATTTATTTTAAAATGAATTGGTATGTTTTGACATAATGCCATATGTCTACATCCATGGCTAGTTAGCACAATGATTTTTACAAATGATCTTAAAGTATATTCTCGAGTTGATAGCTAGGATAGATTGCATTTGGGAAGACACTTCAGGCATTTATTTCCAA
Organism: Lepidodactylus listeri; assembly: GCA_029233225.1. Lineage (NCBI taxonomy): Eukaryota > Metazoa > Chordata > Lepidosauria > Squamata > Gekkonidae > Lepidodactylus > Lepidodactylus listeri. Next base: position 56,863,544 of record JARCFY010000005.1, on the reverse strand, counting down.
GCACAACTTGCTGTCAGATATTCCCAGTGCTTTGCTGGAAGAAGCCCTGCTGGTAGGGAAGATAGTTTGAAATGCTAGATTTGATGCTGTCTTGTATGAAGTAGTCAGATGAATTTTTTCTTTAAATAGTTGACAGTAATTACTGAAGCAGCAATAACACTACGGTAAGATTTTAAAAGGATCTGCCTCTTTGGTTGCACTTATTTCTTTTGGGTGTCTTAATTTACAGCCCTAGCTCTGCACTTAATGGAGCTTTCTGTTTTGAATGTATATCTACAGTTTATGATGCTAACCATAAAATTCCTTTGGTCTCTATATATCTATATACTCATTAGTAGCAAATATACTCTAATCTAGTTGCAAATCACAAATGTGCAGGTAACATGTCTTTAAACTGTGCTGAAATTCTTTTTTTAGGCTGCTAAACTTCAGCCTGTGGGAAAGAACACCAGAAATACCCAAGTAGCAGGAATAAATGGATAATTAAAGCTTCCAAAGATGAGCCCTGAATTGATACTACTTTACTGGAATCCACAGCAATTTGAGAAAGGTAAATACTTATTTATACTTTTTCTGGAGATTCAATTCTACAGAGTAAATAAACCAGCCATTAAAAAAACCCATTTTTTAAGTGCTGTGTAGTCCAAAGAGCCTGCTGGTCAAGGCTTCAGTATGTGTTTGTGTCTCAGAAGGCAATGATGCCTTAAAAAAAACACATTATTTGATATACTGGTGCCAAAACTAGACACAACTAGACACATCTCAGCATTACACTACAGATTGTGAGGAACATTGCCCTTGTACAGCCGTCTTTTGCATTTCATAGTGTGGCCACATTCTTTATTGTGAATGATGTGCAAGGGAGGCTATGGTCAACAATCCTACAGTTATGTCAAAGATTGTTCTCAAAATTATTAAAATTAGAAATTAGCTTTAAAAATAATTTTGTATCAACTCTCAAATCTTGTAAAAGACAAAGTTTAAAACAGTTGAATTCACCATCCTTTCTGTTTCTTTCTAACCAAATGTGGCTTTTAAGGTTTGCTTTGCCATTTAGTGTTAGGAATCTAATAAGCTTTTTTTTTTTTTTGCCTTGTCTCAACAACGTGATAGAGTAGACAAGACCACTTGAGACTGTCTTTCCCCCTGTGTTCTACCACAACAGCTTCACCCGTTCAAGCATGGCCTCCTGCAGGTGCCAACCTGCAAATGGACAAAATCAACAGCTGCCCGTGTACATGCCTTCGCCGTTGTGGCCTCCACCTTGTGTAATGGCCTGCCTAAGGAGGTCAGGAAGGCTCATCATTTAATGTGTCCTGTTAACAGTTATGCTTTGCTTCAGTTCTTTTAGACTTCTGGTTGGTTCTACAACCCAAATCCTATTTCATTTTTAATTTAATGTCCCATCTTTTTGATTGTCTTGACTCATCTGTGTAATCCACCTTGAGTCCAAGTGAAAAGGGCGGATTATAGATAAAGTAAATAAAAAATAAATTTCAGACTAGCCACTCAATTGCTAGCTTTAAGTAATTGTGAGTAATCTTTTATGAGCCTAATCCCTTGTTCGCTTTCTGGTTTCCTAAATAGCTTGTGTGGTAATTTGAGGTTTTAATTTTGAGCAGAGACACATTCTGCCAGACTATTCTCTTCACTTTATGGGCAGTTGTAGACTGTATTTTGCTATTGCCTGCGTAAGATGTTCTAGAGAATATTGATGGATGCATAGATATAATTGACATATATGGGATGCAGTGTGGCGATTTTCTACATTAATTTAAGTGGCAAAGTTAAACCCATGTTGAGATCACTTCAGTGGGATTTAAAAATTCTTAATTTGGCAAGATCATGCCTTACTAAATAGTGGGAATAATAATATTGAAATTATTTATGAAATTACACCTTAAAGGGAGTAGTCTTCAAAGTTATTTTGTTGGCCTTCAATCCACAGTATTAAAGGCAAATTCATTATTATTAATTTGTGCCTGTAAAAATTGTATATGCCACACTCAGGAAGTTGAGTGCTGTGACCCAGCAGCGAAAGAGAGAGAGAGTGGAATGGAGTATGACATATCACAGAAGTGGCAAATCACATACTGGATGTACTAATGAAAGGGAGGAATATGATTAAATGGAGTTTACAGAAAAAGCTGCAATTTAGTGGAGCAGTATCAATGTTGCTTACCAAATGTACAAATATTAGTAAGTTTTAATGGTTGTAGTTTCTGTGTGCGGATAATATGTTCAACAATGAAGTCTTTTAAAAAGAAAAAATCGGCTATATTTATACGTTTGCCTTTTTTTTATCTTCTATGCTCACATCCTTAACTAGATGACTGGTTCTCACAATGGCCAGGGAGTCTATAGTCCTAGTGAATAATAAGGGAGATAAATGGTTACCCTGCTGTGTGCCTTGTTTCAATATAAAATATTCTGTTTACTTTGAACTGACCGAGTATCTATGCTGTTGAAAAATATTAAACAAAAGTTCTTAATGATCATAGATACCTGAAGTATGGGATAAAACATGCTCCAGTTTAACCAATTCAATATGTGCTGTTTTGCTCTTGGGCAAATTCCAGTTTGTCCGGTTTTTTTACCTAACTTGGGCTGCAGTCATTCCAAATAAACTTGTTTGAGACTGATATATACATTTTAAAATGATATTTTTACCATGCTTTTGTTGAAGAATACAAGGTTTTGACAGTCTTAGAAGCTGAATCCTGTGCTAAAATGAATCTTAATGTTTTGATAGTTTTAAAATAGTTTTTTCCCCTAGTTTGTTTCAAATTGTTAGATATCATTCTGGCTAATTCGTCATTACTTTGTCCTTCTCAAGCAGCAGCTTCATCACTCCTGAGTAATATTGCTGCTTATAACAGGGTATATGTGCAGATAATAGATGTGTAGGAATGGTCCTGCATTCCACAGAAGTTGTATCCATCTGGTGCAAGGGCTTAAAGGACCAACAGGGAAAGCACTAGGCTTACATGAGCAAGTATTCATCATATGACGTGCTCTTAGAAGCTAGAACTATGCTTTTAGAAAACAAGAACTATGACAGCTGTCAAGTGTGTCACTATATTTAGGTGTTACTAGGCTCTGTCCCAGACAATAAATATTCTGCAACTTCAGTGTCAGGAAAATATCAAAAAATAAGGGACTGCTTAAATTAAATTTTATAGGTAGGGATATTGGATACTTAATGATATTGGACTTTTTTGTACAGGTTCTTCTAATATGATGCTAGAATCTGTTGCTTCAGTCTTCAATTTAGAGATAAAATGGAATTGTAGCTGAATGTCTTCCATAGACTTTGTTTTACAGTTAGGTTCAATGTAACACAGAGTTTATGAGCATTTAACAGCTGCACAGAAGGGAGAATTTTATATTGGTGGTGGTGAAGGAAAGTGCTGTCAAGTCACAGGTGACTTATGGTGAGCCTGTAGGGTTTTCAAGGCGACAGATCTTCAGAGGTGGTTTGCCATTGCCTGCCTCTGCATCACAACTCTACTTCCTTGGTGGTCTCCCATCCAAATACTAACCAGGGCTGGCCCTACTTAGCTTCCAAGATCTAGGCAACTGTAGTTCAAGCTGCCACAGTGTGTTCTAGCTATCAGCTGATAGTTATATAAAGGGCTTATATAAACTGGGATTTATAAAAAAGAAAAAAAGCTGCAAAATGGTGCTGTTCAAAATGCAGGCAGTAATTGTAGTTAAGGTTACTAGATTTTATAAATGAAAGGACATCTTTTCCTTCAACAATGCTTTTAACGGAGAATCTGGGTAAGTGCATTTGCAGTGTAGCAATCTAGTATGGAAGAGCCCATCTCACCTCTGAAGGTGGCACCCTGGAAAACAGGACTTCAGAAGAGGATCTTAACTGGCAGGCTGGACAGTATGGGTGGAGTCAGTCCTTGAACCATAATTAAGTTTGCTTTCTGCAGGGTGATGCAAAATATAGGTGAGGTTGATACAGCTGTACAGATAATTAGAAAGGATCATACTGACAGGTGATAGTGTTACAGTGTTAAGATTTTTTTTAGTGGAGCCCCTAATAATTGAATGCCAAAACTCTTTTTAATCTGCAGTGGTTTTCTGTGTTTCAGTATTGTGATAGAGTGAAAATGGAACTACTTTGAATTTTCCTGTTATACAAATGAGTTGGATGCTTTCCCTAAGCCTTTTTTAGTTTGAGTCCAGTGGCACCTTTAAGACCAACAAAAGTTTTATTCTGGTTATAAGCTTTTGTGTGCATGTACACTTCTTTAGAAGTTTATTTCTTGGTTAGACAGTAGATCAGTCAAGTCAACATGAAAATATATTTTATTTTTATAGTATTTACAGAAATGGGTTCTTTAGTATTTCAAGGCACTATGTTGTTTTATACAATACTTTTGGTGAGCTTGGTTTGCATCCACCCTTACTTCCTCTCTTTTCTTGGCAATCTTTCTTCTTTTTTAAAAAAGAATGTTTGGACTATTCCTAGAGTAATACCTCTGCAGTGAGCAGAGGCTATATTGAGTGTTCTGGAAGGGTTTTGTTATAGGGCCTTTTGGTATGGCCCTCAGATGTGCTTATATTGTTCCAGATTGGCAAGTTGGTAAAAAGCTTAATATTGCAGTAAATGATACAAATTAGTTTATAAGACTAATAATATATTATTGGAAACCTCAATATTTGGGTTGTTCATGTGTGATAAGATCTTAATAATTAGATTGTAATCAATTTTACTTGAGCATTGGATCAGTTATTTGGAAAGAATTGATCTTTTTTTTATATATGTGTTGCCCTACTTGATCCTAACTGGACAGGTCAAATTGATTAGTAGGGAAAAGGATGCTGAAATCTCAATCTGTTTTTTTTTCCATTAAAAAAAAACAGAGGTATGAAGACCTCGCCCACTTCCCTCCCTCAGAGGCAAGATTTTCCCTGTTTTTCTCTCCCTTTCTAATTAAGTAGCCCTATATATCTATTTTTGTCTTTTCTGAAGAAGTATGTCTGTCCCGCCTTTCACAGTATGAAATTTTGCTGCTGGCTCAGCCCAGGAACCTGAGGGAAGGGTCAAGATCCCTCTTTAACTTGTACCACTGAAATGGCACTTGAAGCTTTTTAAAGCTCAAAAACAACAAAATACTTTATTCAATGTACACAGGAAAGGTCAGGTGAAATCAGGGGTAAAATTTCTGAGGTAAATCAATATAGGCACAGACTACAGTTCATATTTTTCAAGCAGCTGAGGGTTTCTTAAGCTTTTCAGTGACTTAGAATCTTTAAGATGAGAGGCCTTTGTTTCAGTGTTTCCCAAATGCTCCAGTGTACTTTCTTGAGCCTGTTGGGTTCTCTGGTTTCCAGAAGGCAGGGATACTCTGTCCAGTACCCAAATTCCTTCACTAAACACACCAGTACTCTTACTGAGTTTTTACTGACTCCTCAGGATTTAAAAGGCAGTTTCTAAACACATCTGACCAAGGATCTCTGCACTCTTCAGAGCCATCTCCCTGTTTTTACTGGGTAGGGAAATCCTTTTCTCACTAGAAGATCTATCCCCTTTTCTGGCCTGAATGGGATTCTTCACCTAACTACCCACTCCTCCTGCCAGCCTTCCCAGTACTCTGTCTGCACTGAACTGCTCTCCCTCAGGGCTGAACCCCGTCAGTACTAAACCTTTGTCAGGGCTAGACTCAAACTCATCAGTACTAGACTCTTCTCACTAGTCAGGGCTGAATTCAGACTGCCTTCTCCTCAGCATTTAGCTATCAAGTCTTTCTCTACTCAACTGATGCTAACCAATCAGATCTTTTGAAGTAGTCGTTGAAGGCTCTCTCTCTCTCTGTGAGGAGTTAATGCTTCATAGTCCATTACTTGTTTACACAGCACTTCTGAGTTTTTAAAGTGCAATCCGTCACAGCAAGCTACAGGCCTGATAAAAAGGAGGCTGCTCTAAAGTTAGATTAGAAATGACTGGGAAAATTCTGAATTAAGCAGATTAGGCTTTATAAATAGGTCAAAGATTGAAATGCCAAATACTGTGCCCAGACTGATAAATCAAAATACGATTTGAATGCTGTATAGTCCTCTGTGAAACAGAGCTCATGAAACAGGACTTTCCTGTCTCCCACAACAACCTCTTGAGCCCTTCAAAACTTTGTAGGGGGTCAGGGGACTCTCATAAGCATCCCTGGTGGCAAAGTGGGAGGTTGCATTTGGGAGTAGGAGGAAATGGGAAGATTTCAGCTAATGGAAATGTCCTCCCATTGTCTGAAACAGACCATCTGATACAAACCACTCTGAGATTCATAAGGTGCTACTAAAACACAAGAAACTGAGCTGGATAATAGCTAAGCAGGAAGAATTGTTGACACTGCAGATTGAAGACTTGGAGGGATCATCAGGTTGAAAAGCAGCCTCCAACACTTCTTTATAATTAAACTGAATGAAGGCACGATAAATCTGTCCAGAAACTCTTCGTAGGCTAAAGTGGCCTGGGGTAGGAAAGAGGCTCAGCATCTAGACTTATGATCTTTATTAATTGGATCTGAAGTTGATCTGACCTAAGGGAAGTATTGAGACCTCATTAACACTTTTTCTTGCTGTTATGGTGCAGTGTTTTTTTTTGTTTTTTTTAAAAAAGCTGTGCATGGGAATTAGGTTGTTCATGCCTTCGAGCAGGGATGGGCAGACTGTCCCTCATGAGTGACCAGTTGCTTGCTAGCCACATGCTGGTTGCTCTTTACCCTTTGCCTGTTAAGGCTACTTTCTCAGAGTGAGAAAGCAGCGTACTGCTGTAGTCATTTCTTTGCCCATGCTTGCTCTGGGCAACAAAGCAACATCAGCATCAGGCAGTTTTCTTCTCCTGAGAAACTGACCACAGTGAGAGCAGGGAAGAAGATGAGAGGTGACCATGGTGTAAGGGGCAAAAGAGAAGGAGACAAGACCAATGGCCAGATGTTCTGGCTGTTGCTTTCTTGTCTTGAGGGAATTGCGTTCTCTCTCTCTCTCTCTTTTTCTGCCTGCTGCCCCATCTCTCTCCCTCTGCCCCCCACCTCATCTCTCTCTCTCTCCCCCCCACCCATCACTCTTTCTGTCTCTTTCTACCTCCCCGCCCCATAAATCTTTTTCTCTTTCTACCTCCCCAGCACAGCCCTCTGTCTGTCTATCTGCCTTCCCATCCTCGCCAAGGCTTCCTTCCCCCCTCCCCTTCCTTGCCAGCTCACCTGGAGCTACTCTAGGTGGGCCCACCAAACCTCCCCCCCCCCCACTCTCAGCTGTTTGCCTGAGTTGCTTCTGATGGGACCACTGACTTCCCCTCCCTCACCAGCTGATCCAGAGCTGCTCCGTGTGGGCCTGCTGAGGTTCCATGATGGGACTGTTGTCTTTGTTAAACCACTCACTCTCCTCCCCCTCCCCATCAATAGAAATGTTTCATTTTTGATTTTTTTTTAGAAGGCACTGAGTAACAGTATATTGATATACTGTTGGAATAATAGGTTTAGCAGGTTCTCTGAATTCCCAGCTTTCATTTAGAAAAAGAAAAGTCTCTAGCAGCTGCTTCCTGTATGGAGGTATGTTTTCCTTCTATCTTTTCAACGGAAAGCACTAGAGACTTCCTTTTTTCAAACGTTAGCTGGAATGGTATATCACTACATTGGTCTATAAATGTATTAATGTATTTTTAAAAACTGCAGCCATGATTTTGATATAGGCATGCACAAAAAAATAGGGAGGGGGCTATGCCAGTGATGATGACAGCACCCTCTGTTGAAAATCCTGATTATTTAAGGCATGGGCAGAAGAAAATAAACTGATTCCACAACCTTGGAAATGAAGAGTGCACAAAGACAGAAGGCAGATGTGTGGAAGGACTATGCCCAAACCAATTCCAGTGCTTGTGGATCGACTGCCAAGAAAATCAGGAGTGAATCTCAGAGGCCTGAAGAAGAGTTGGATTTATACCCCGCCCTTCACACGGAGTCTCAGAGCAGCTTACAATCTCCTTCCTTCCTCTCCCCACAATAGACACCCTGTGAGCATGGGCGTCAACTACGGGGGGGCTCGAGGGCTCGAGCCTCCCCCGAAATTTCCCGGGGGGGGCTCAGCCACCCCCGGCAAAATGAACACCCACCGGTGGCCAGTCAGCCGGCCATCGCCGCCTCTCCTTCCCCCCCACCCCCGGCCTGCCCTCCTGCCTCCCTGGGGCGGGGTGGGGGGGAGAGAGAGGCGGCGATGGCCGGCTGATTGGCCACCGGCGGGTGTTCATTTTGCTGGGGGTGGCTGAGCCCCCCCGCGGGAAATGCGAGGCGGAGCGGGAGCCGGGGGCCCGCAAGGGCGACGCGCCGGCCCCCGCTGCAGGCAGCAGCAGCAGCGATCCTCCCCCGCCGGTGCCCAAGGTGAGCGGGGGGAGGGAGGGGGGCGGGGAGCGCGGCGGGCGGGCACGGCCCGGGGGAGGGAAGCGGCGGCGGTGGCTCCCTGGGGCAGGGGGGAGAGCAGCGGGACATGGTCCCGAGCGTGCGCGCGCGCACGAAAGACAGCCCCCGCCCCCCCCGGGGATTGAGAAAGTCTACGCCCTTGCCTGTGAGGTAGGTGGGGCTGAGAGCGCTCTGAGAGAACTGCTCATGAGAGAACAGCTCTGAGAGAACTGTAGCTGACCCAAGGTCACCCAGATGGCTGCATGTGGACTGGGTAGTCAAACGCGATTCTCCAGATTAGAGCCTGCCACTCTTAACCACTACACCAAACTGGCTCTCCTCTAAAGGCTGCCTCCTCTTCTCTGGTATGTTTATAAATACATATCTTTGACCTTCACTGTATACCTTCATGGTGGGGTTAGCACTTCAGCTCAGATCTTCAGTGAGAAGTTACCCGGCTGTGTAGTGATACTTAGCCCATGAGTGATGGTGCTAAGGGAAGGCTAGCTATTCTTATAAAGGCACTTGGAGTGGAAAGGGCTTTGTGATTGAAAGGAAAGACCTGAAAACTCATCAGAGCTCAATCACAAGGAAATGAAAATAGATTCCTTGGCTTCCCCTGTGTTCTTTGGTATTTCCCTCCCTCTCTCTGTTGAACTCAACCTTTGAGTACTTAGAGATAAGACCTTATCAACCAGCAGTTAAATAACAAACCCTCCCACCTTGCTGAGTTGGACAGAAACTTCCCAACTTCTGGGGCCAGAGTAAATGTGTACAAATGTTACACCTCTCAGCCTTGATGGGGACAAAGTTTATTCATTGAAAGGTCTCACTGAAACTCAACCTTTGTTTTGTTTTACCTGGGGCAGTATGGTAAGTGTTTCTAATGTGAAGACTTCACTTTTAATGCTGATTGTGAGACAAGGTTGGTGTCCAGATCCTGTTAGCATGTGAACAGTGTAGAGTGATCTGCAGAAACCCATAGGGGCTTTTATTTAGAAAAGCGAGTGAATTGATTTAGTGGGTTTTTCATTGTTGGCTATGAAACCAGGAAGTGTCAATTGCACTTGCAGAAGTCTGTCCTAACTAGCAATGGAACTTGTATGCAAGAATATGAAGCATCGTCTTTAGTGGTACAGGTTTTACATTTCCTGTTCTCTTGAGAAAGTTCATAAACATTTTATAAACCTATGGAATGTTTTCCTTCCTAATGGCTGAACTGTTCTTTTTAGTAAAGCTTTTAGTTCTTAATATTTTCAAAACCTATACAGATGTGCACAAGCTTTACCCATATCCTTCCAGCTGTAACAGGATACTAGCTTTCCATCTGACAACTGAAAATGAGTTAATTCAAGCTACATTTGATTGTTTTCTCTTTATAATACTGTGTTCTTTAAATTTCTCATGCATTTTTGATAGCCTGGGTCAGGGCTCTTTTTGTAGAGAAAGCCCAGCAGGAACTCATTAGCCTAATAGGCCACATACACCAGCAGGAGCTCATTAGCATATTAGGCCACACCCCTGACAGCACAGAAAGAGAAAGGAGGAAAAGAGGGAAAGAAAGAGAGAAGGAAAGAGGGAAAGAAAGAAGGAAAGGAGGAAAAGAGGGAAAGAGAGAAGGAAAGGAGGGAAAGGGAACAAGGGAGAGAGAAGGAAAGGAGGGAAAGAGGGAAGGAAAGGAGGGCAAGAAAGAAAGAGAGAAGGAAAGAAGAAGGGAGTGAGAGAAAAGGAGAGAAGGAAAGGAGGAAAGAGGGAAATAAAGAGAAAAGGAAAGAAGGAGGGAAAGCAAGCAAGCAAAGAGATGGGGGGAGGGAGGCTCTCCCCCGTCAATGCTCTGCTGCCACCCCCCATGGCTCCCCCATCAAGCCGCCAATGAAGGAGGGAAAGAGAGAAAGAGAAAGAAGGAAAGAAAGAAAGAGGGCAAAGAGATGGGGGTGGGAGGCTCTCCCCCCATCAAGCCCCACTGAAAGAGGGAAAGACAGAAAGAGAAGGAAAGACAGAAAGAAGGAAGGAAGCACTTTAAGTGCATGGAGCTGGAAGGCACCAGACGCCCGGTCTCTGCACGGAGATGGGGTGTGGAGCACTTCCTAGCTGGCAGGGCGGGCCCGGACACCAGCCAGAACGCTGTTCTGGTGCGTTCAGACCCAAAAAGAGCCCTGGTCTGGGTGAAAAGTTTCCCTTCAGAAGTGGCTTGATCTAATTAAAAGGAAGCCATTTTAAAATGTTACTTTGGAAAATTTGATAAGTAAAAAAAGAATTAGTTGCATCTACTTTTAAAAAGTGTTAATGGCTTTTGTATGAATATTTGCAGTTATTACCTTAGCATCAAGGGTGTGTAACCTTTAGTGAGAAGGCCCTGCAGGCCTGGGATGTATAAGGCTTCAGATTTGCCATCAGTTTTGATTTTATCAATACCATTAATGAACTTATCATAATAGGTTAGTTTGAAATCTTTGCCTTTTAGACATATTCTGGATTCTTAAGAGAGGATGCACAATGACTGGCCTCCTAGAAGTATCACATTCTCCAGATTGGTTACATGTTTTAGAATATGAAAACAGTTCCTGTGTTAGCAGGACTCTTGAATGGCAGCACAAAAGTCTCCTGGGTAAATAAATTCTTCAGAGTCAGGTTATATATATTCCAAGACAGTAATTGTGTGGAGGTCATAAAGACTGAGTGTGAAGCTGATCTTGCACATCTCTGTGCAAAAGGCTTCCTTTTTTCCTAATCAAAGCTTATAGAAACTTCTGTATTGTGACAATTATGAATATATTGCATTGGAGTGATTCCTCATTCTCTTTAATTTTCTTCTCTGTAGGAGACATGCCATGGTTCAGCCCAACTTAAAAAGAACTATCATTAGTCAGATAGAAAAATGTGGAATGTCTTACTCTTAGTCTTTGAAGCTGCATTGAGTGTCGCTTTGTCTTGAACAGGAAGTCTATGTACAGTATTACATGAGGACATGGGATATAGGTGTGCCAGTTATCAAGTACTGGAAATAATTTTGTATTTAAATAGAAATTTTACGAATAGCAGAAAGTAATGCAGTTGGTGAAAGCAGGGTTTGATTTTCGCCCATCTCCCCAAAAGGGCTTGTAATTCATATTTTATTTATACATGTGTGTGTTCCTAATTAAAAAGCTCAATTCCACATGGTCAAATGCTTTTGTTTGGCGTAGCCAGTTTGGTGTAGTGGTTAAGTGCGCGGACTCTAATCTGGGAGAACCGGGTTTGATTCCCCTCTCCTCCACTTGCACCTGGCTGGATGACCTTGGGCAAGCCATAGCTCTGTACCAGCTGTTCTCTCAAGGACAGCTTGGGAAAGAGCTCTCTCAGCCCCACCCACCTCACAGGGTGCCTGTTGTGGGGAGGGGAAGGGAAAGGAGTTTGTAAGCCGCTCTGAGACTCCAAGTGAGTGAAGGGCGGGGTATAAATCCAATCTCTTCGTTCCGCATTTAGTTTATTTTAAAACATTTATCTTGCCTTTCTCCCAGTAGAGATTAAAGTAATGATTCTGGTGTTGTCATACCGTGGGAGTAGGTGCTTCTGTAGTTAGTACTAGGGAGAGTCTTGATCAGCGAAAATTTTGTTACACATAGAGATTTTTTTAAAAAGGTTAATAGCACTGCTATCTGCAGCTGGAGGCCTCTTGCGGCTGGGTAAAAAAACCAACCATGCCAGGTAGGTGCGCTGCCACTGCCAGGAGGGTGGAAGCAGGTCAGCTGGCCAAGGGGCTTAAAAGCTGGCATGGAGACTGACCGGGGCGGGGGGGGGAGTAGGAGCTGCAGCTGGAGAGCAGGCTGTGGCTGCAGAGGCATAAGCTACTGCCAGGGTAGGAAGTGTGGCAGCCATGGAGGCTTGGGAGGAGGCTGGGGTGAGCCAGGAGCAGCCGGAGGCAGTGGGGATGAAGGGCAAGCCTGCCAAAGACATAGCAGGGCAGTGCTGCGGACAAGCAACCTGGAGAGGACAGAATTTCCCTAGTATGCAGATTCTGCAAGACAGCTGTGGTAGGACCAAGGGGCTTTAGACACAGCTGAGCAACACCTTCTGGTAGTCCCTTGCCTGAAAGACGTCCATTTAGCCTCAACCAGGGCCAGGGCCTTTTCTGTCCTGGCCCTAGCCTGATGGAGCATGCTCCCACTTGAGATCAGGGCCCTGTGGGGCTTATTACAGTTCTGCAGGGCTTGTAAAATGGAGCTGCTCTGCCAGGCCTTTGGCTGAGGTGGTGGACATCTGATCCATCCCAGCCTCCCCTGCTTGCACAGTTAGTGCTGCTTTGCTTATAGTGCCCATTGTGACTTGCCCGCTTAGGGGTCAAGAGGGTGTTACCGGTAAATAGGCTGCTATTCATCACCATCTGATCTAGCATCTTCCAGGTGGCTGAATAATTACCATCCTGTGATCTGACTGAACTTGGCTCTGCTATGTCATTTTATTGTTGCTTTGTTTAAATTATTATTTGCTTTTAATGTTTTAATATACTATGTGTTCAGTTGATATCCTGTGACCTGCCCTGAGCCCGCTTGTGGGGGAGGGTGGGATATAAATCAAATAAATAAGTAGAATAACTGCAGGCATGGGGGTGATTTCAGAAGGACTGGCAAGCCTGGACACTTGGGACCCTAAGGAGGGCTTGATTGCTGGGACTGAGAACCTAAAGTTAAAAGGGCTTGCAGCAGGAGGCAGGGCCCCTGAGGATCTTGGGGGCTAAGCAGAACTGGTGGCAGAGGTAGTGACACGGACTACATAGTGTGGGAAGGCACAGAGGTCTAAGGGTTAAACTGGGAGTTGGAGTCAATATAGTACCCATCAAGCGTAAGAAGTGGCCTAGGAGGAATAAGGGAGGGTGCTGCTGCTGAGTTATGGGGCATGGCTCTGGCCTGGGGCCATGGTACGTGGTGACAGTGTTTTAGTGAATAACTATTACTGGCCTTCTTAGCACTCATGATGGTTGGGGTTTAGTAGTACGGATTGGCTGCCAGGTATTCTGGTATATTGCAAATGGACTCCCAATCCAGAACAATAAAGTTTTAGACATGGCACTTTAAAAAAAAGACTCTGATTTTGCTTCCATTGTTAAATTAAGAGTTCATAATTTGTAATGCCAAGTGGTCTATTAACACAGTGCTCACTGTGGTTAGAACACTGGGGGGGGAGAGGGAAAAGATTGTTTTTGCATGTCAAAAAGGGACCACGAAATTAAGTGTAATGTGGGATTAACCGGGAGGCTAGCTAGAATGGTGTGAATAGCCTAAAAGGATAATCCCAGTATAACACCCTGGAATACAAACCTAATAGTGGCAAAGAAGCACCTAAGAACATAAGAAAAGTCATGTTGGATCAGGCCAGTGGCCCATCCAGTCCAACACTCTGTCACACAGAGCCCCAAATCCAGGTGCCGTCAGAAGAAGAGGAGATTACATTTATACCCCGCCCTTCACTACCCGAAGGAGTCTCAAGAGTGGTTTACAATCTCCTTCCCTTCCTCTCCCCAAAACAGACACCCTGTGAAGTAGGTGGGACTGAGAGATCTCTCCTGAGAACTGTCCTTGAGAGAACAGCTCTGAAAGAACTTATGCCTGACCCAAGATCGCAACAGCAGCTGCATGTAAGGAATCAAACTCAGTTCTCCCAGATTAGAGTCTGCACTCCTAACCACTACACCAAACTGGCTCTCTCAGGAGGTCCACCAGCAGTGCCAGAACTCCACAAGCCCTCCCACTGTTGCCCCCCAAGCACCAAGAATACAGAGCATCACTGCCCCAGACATAGTGTGCCATCCATACCTTGCAGCTAATAGCCACTGATGGACCTCTGCTCCATATGGTTTATCTGATCCCCTCTTGAAGCTGTTTATGCTTGCAGCAGCCACCACTTCTTCTGCCAGTGAATTCCACATGTTAATTACCCTTTGGGTGCAGAAGTACTTCCTTTTATCTGTTCTAAACCTACTGCTCATTAATTTCATTGAGTGCCCACAAGTTCTTGTATTGTGAGAAAGGGAGAAAAGTACTTCTTTTGCTACCTTCTCTATCCCATGCATAATTTTGTAAACCTGTATCATGTCACCCCTCAGTCATCATAACTTCTTTAACCTTTCTTGATAGAGAAAGTGTTCCACGCCCTTAATCATTTTATTTGCCTTTTTCTGCATTTTTTCCAATGCTATAATATCTTTTTTGAGGTGTGGTGACCATAACTGTATGCAGTATTCCAAACGAGTTGCACTGTCAATGTATACAGGGACATAATGATACTGGTGGATTTGATTTCAATTCCCTTCCTAATAATCCCCATCTTAGCTTTTGCCTTTTTATTGCTGTCGTACAGTGAGTGTGAGTTATCTACCATGACTCCAAATCTCTCTCCTGGTCAGTCTCCACCAGTTCAGACCCCATTAATGTATATTTATAATTAGGATTTTGGACTCCAGTGTGTATTACTTTGCACTTGCCCACATTGAATTTCATTTGCCACACTGACTCCCACTCACCCAGCCTCGACAGATCCCTCTGGAGTTGTCTCATAGTCCTTCCTGGTTCTCACCACCCTGAACAATTTAGTGTCATCTGCAAACTTAGGCACTTCAGTGCTTACTCCCAACTCCAAATCATTAATGAACAAGTTAAAAAGTGCTGTACCCAGTACTGAATCCTGTGGTACCCCACTGCTTATCAACTTCCACTGTGGAAACTGCCCATTTATACTCTCTGTTTCCTGTTAATTAGCCAGTTTTTAATCCACAAGAGGACTTGTTCTCTTATCCCATGACTACTGAGTTTACTTAGGAGCTTTTGGTGAGGAACTTTATCGAAAGCTTTCTGTAAGTCTAGGTAAACAAGATCTATTGCATCTTTGCAGTTTACTTAGAGGGCATTTATTTACTTTATAGTCCTCCTTTGTCTCTTGAGACTCAAGGCAGATTATGCCGTGCAAAACAATGCAAACAAATAGTAATGGACATCCAATAAGCAGTAGAATAGGAGTAGGTTTATAAAAATTAGAAACAATGTAGAAAAAATATCAGGTGAGCTATACCCTAAACAACTACAAAGTTTAGTGTGTTTTGTTTGACATTTTTTCTTACCTTTTAGGTAGCAAAAGCTAGGATACGTATGCTACGGTTGCATAGAGTGGAGCAGTTTTCAGCTTCCACTCTCTAGCATTGGGTGGAAATTGCTTGTAAAAACAAAGGCATTTATGATGTTACATTTTTTAAATGTACCAAATAATACAATTTATATACTGAGTTATCGATCATGTACTTTTTTGTTAAAATTTCTGAGAACATAAGAGAACATAAGAGAAGCCAATGTTGGATCAGGCCAATGGCCCATCCAGTCCAACACTCTGTCATGCAGTGGCCAAAAATAGCAGGTGCCATCAGGAGGTCCACCAGTGGGGCTAGGATTGATAAGGAAGTATTTCATATTTAACTTTTCTCCAAATTCATATTTCTCTGATGAAAATAACGTTAAAATTAAATGGCTTTAAAAGTACCTGAGTGTCCCCATCCCTGCCTCCACTCACCTTTTTTCCAAACTGAAAAGGTCTGAATGCCTTTCCTTTACTATCTCCTCTACTGTGGTTGTTTCTAATAAAACTCTCCTTTGATTTACTTTGATTAAGTTTAAAGTATAATGAGTGAAGGTGGGAGCTGAAAAGGGATATTTCGATGCATGCAGCAGTGATGATCTTGTTCTGTTTCTCTTAGACTCTGTTTTTGAGGCAGCCATCGTTATCACTTCCCCAGGAATTAAAGGCCTAAGAGGAACTTGCTGTTGCTTAGGAGTGGCTGGAGTTGGTGTTCTGATGCTAAGGCAAGGGCAAGAAAAAGCTTACTGTTACCTGTTCAGGCATCAGGGGCTTCACCAGGGGGGCATATCACAATTATATGTATGGAAAGTTAGAAGTATAGGGCTATAATATCATATGTCTCCTTTCTGTGGGGGCCTCAGCACACAAATCAAAAGCCCCACATAATGGGACGACAGGGATTTCTGCAACCTTGGGGAGTGCCCCAGGGCTGCAGAAAAACTCAAGATGTTTCTTCTCCCCACCTTCAATTTTTTCAGACTGTCAAAATAACTGAGGTGATTGCATATGAGTGGGTGTCATTGGAAAAAAAGGGGAGGGTAGCCTTTTGGACTCCCCTCAGCTTGAGGCTGTGTGTTGCTTTTGGTTGGGTACAAAGACAGGGAAAATGTTTCTTTGCAGGCTTGTCAGAGAGTGAGTTTATAATGTTTGTATGCTGGGGCAAGTTGCGACTTAGTTGCAGTATGGAATTTTCTCACTTGCAAATCTCAGTGTTTTTATGTCTTACAGATAAAACCTACAATATAAGTTGGCACTTTGGTTTTCAGAGAATGACTTTGGAAAGGCTGCTTTTCTTCTGTTTGCCAAGGTTTCTTTGGCAAACAATTGTAGATTATTTTCCTTTTGTATAAATTTGTACCTATCTAAAATAAAACAAATAATATTCTAGTTAGTTACTATACTAGGTTAATTCGTAGTATCAGTCATACAAGACCTGTTCAGGAATCTAATTTTTATGTTGTACCCTGTTAATAAAGACAGCATTTTTGGCTTTGAAACTATATGGTAGCAATTTTTTTCTTTGCATTGTTCTAATATTCTTCTCACACATTACCATTATTTAATGTCTGCTTCCATTATTTTAACGTCTGCTTCCCTTCCCATCTGGCAGTGTCTGTATCATAACCCTTTGAGGCTGCGTCGCAGGGGTTTGATTGGTGGTGTCTGCTTGTTCTGTCATCAAGTCAGAGAATGACTTTGGAAAGGCTGCTTTTCTTCTGTTTGCCAAGGTTTCTTTGGCAAACAATTGTAGATTATTTTCCTTTTGTATAAATTTGTACCTATCTAAAATAAAACAAATAATATTCTAGTTAGTTACTATACTAGGTTAATTCGTAGTATCAGTCATACAAGACCTGTTCAGGAATCTAATTTTTATGTTGTACCCTGTTAATAAAGACAGCATTTTTGGCTTTGAAACTATATGGTAGCAATTTTTTTCTTTGCATTGTTCTAATATTCTTCTCACACATTACCATTATTTAATGTCTGCTTCCATTATTTTAACGTCTGCTTCCCTTCCCATCTGGCAGTGTCTGTATCATAACCCTTTGAGGCTGCGTCGCAGGGGTTTGATTGGTGGTGTCTGCTTGTTCTGTCATCAAGTTCCTCTGAAGAAAGGCAAGCCATAGTTGCCTGTTTCTGATTGGCTGTCCTATATGACTCTTTCTCTCCCCGCCCCCAGCATACACCACAGCAGGCTCAGCTCTGAAATCTAAAAGAGCCCCGTATACATCCATTCATGAATCTGTGACGTCAGTAAGCCTCTGTGTTCTCCTTTGCAGCAGGGTTGCAGGATTGTGTGGGTGGAATTTCCTTGCTGTGTTTTTTACAGCAGGTTTTTTTTTTGCCTTCCATCTCACAATGCAAGAAAATGGAGCAGGAGTATAGAAATTATCCATTGTTGTAAGTATCTTGATAAATCTGCTTTCCTTGAAGCATCCAAGTTTTCAGAATGACCAGTATTACCTTCTCGCCATTTATTTCAGACGAGCAGATGGATGGTGCATTGGGGATGTGAAAGGACAGGGGGAAATGCTCAAAGACACCATATTAAAGCCAAGAATGTTTTTCTGTCTGGCAGCTGTTTGTCCCTTTATTCATCTATACAGTGATTGGGGGCATGTTTCATTTGCAGTTCAGGAGGTTGCTTAATGGTTCTTGCTTCTAAAAATCCGGAAAGCAGTGGATATTTGAAAAGGCAGAGGTGATGAATAGTGAGGGAAGCATGGGAAAATTATAGGCAAAATAGAATAATCGTGATTTCAGAAAAGCAGGCAGCCCCTCCATTTGTAAAAATATCCTGCTGCTTACTAATGTAGCTTGGATGCCATGCTGATAAAACTTAAGATGTATGTTTTGGAATAATGAAATGATGACCAACCGATTTGGCTATTAACAGGGTGGGGGGTTCTTAATTAAAATCAGTTGATTTCATAGCAAGGAAAACAGCTTCTCAGCTATTTAGCTGATTTTTAATCATTTGAAATATCACCCATGATTTTAACCTTATATGTACCTATGTTCTCTGTTCACACAGAATATCTTATCTCAGAAATGGTCCCGATCAGATTTGGTTCTGCTTATTGACTTGTTCTTGCTTGGTACTTGCTGTTTAAATCAATTGGTGTCATAGGAAATAACACAATGGGTGTTGGAATTGTGCTCAGAATGAAAGCTATTACAAAATAGTATTATTTAATTGCAGGACTTGGGAAGTCATATGCTGCCTTTCCTTGCCACCGGGATGCACACCCCTTTATTGGCACGTGGTTCTCTGTGTTACAACTGTCCAAACTACCAGGTTCATATACCTTTTGAATTGGAAGAAAGGCATGTTGGTTTCATTGCTAAAAACTTTAGGTGGTCTATAGTTTTACAATGAAAATAGATATTATTACTACATTTTGGAGGGGTACTTGGATTTAGGGAATATGGTGTTGGACTTAAGTCTGAATGTTTTGTTGATCTTTGTAGACAGATTCTTGAAAAAGCACTGTATTTCTTCTGCTTGTGGTCTGCAGTGGTCATAGGGTTTTTTAACCTGAATATTTGGTATTGGCTGAACAAACTTTCTGCTTTTGAAGGCAAAATTGCTAGACAGAAGTGAAGTGCTAAAATGTATCTGAAGTAGTTGAGAGAGATCTATTAATTTCAGGTTACTTATTCTTTCCTCAGATTTCATGCTTCCTCCCAGAATTCTGATGTGTCAGTCACCATTAATCCTGTGTGAGACTGGAAATATGCAAAAGTTTGTAGGTGTCAGCATCACATTTTCAGGCATCTGTGCTGACTTGGTGCTTGGGATTTTTCTGTCCCCTTTTGTATGTTTTCAGCAGCATGGTGTTATGATTTGTAAAGTTATTACAAAATGAGAGGCATTGTGCAGTCATTAAAATTCTGTTATTCAAGCTATAGTTTTATTCTGAGTGGCAATGTATAAAAGTGTTAAATATTCTTTACTAATTGGTTCTGGAGTTGTCAAGTGGTAGGTAAAGGCTTTCAAAATGACTCTTAGGAGGGAAAAATTCTGCTTCTTACAGCTGTAGCAACTTTTACATGTAGAAATAAATTTATATCCTATGTTTATCAGAAATTTCAGAATTAAATTATTTCCCCTCGTGCATTACTCTCAAAAGTAAAAATGGTACAGGTACTTGCTTTCAGTGCGATGGTAGAAGCATGGCAAACTTTATTTATTAAAACATATATGTCCCACATCCCTCAGCCAATGCAGGCTCCTGAGGCAGTTTATGAAACACAATATACTTATTAAAATTAAAATAAACATCACACAACAAAAAGAAATGAGAATTCAAAATACCTGATGCTAAAAGCTTGAGATGGTGGAAGGGACTGTTTATGCAGTCAGCTGCTGATCTGAGAACTGTTTTTCTGCATATTATTTTAGGTTGCTGAATATTGTCTAGTATTGTGTTTCTGCCTCTGGCAAGTGTTTATCATTTTTATTTATTCTTTTATTTATGTTATCTATAGTCTGCCTTCTCACAGGTACTCAAGGCAGATTACACAGAGTGAGTCAATCTAGTCAACAAAATGGGACATTCAATGAATGCTGCACTAGGATTGTAGAAGTCTGGAACCAACCAGAACTTTAAAAGTATAAAACTGAAGTATAGCCTAAGTATTAACATGACACATTAAGTGGTGCAGAAATTACCTAATAGGATCTTGCTTACAGTAAGCTATACCCAGCAACATAGAACACAGTCCATAATCATTTATCTCAGCAAGTTTCTAAACCATTTTGTACATAGCAAACACTATTACCACTTGAATAACTGAGTTTTGCATAGTTTGCAAAAAGCCAGGAGAGTGGTAGCCTTCCTGACATCCTTGGGCAGGCCATTCCATAAGGTGGGTGCTGCAGTGGAGAAAGCACATGTATGGGCAGTAGATGATTTTGCCCATTTGCAGCTTGGCACCTCTAGAAAGCCCTGCTGAAATAAGCAAAGCTGTTGTGGCAGAGCATAGGGGGAGAGGTAGTCCTGTAGATAAGAGGGACCAAGGCTATGAAGGGCTTTGTATGTGATATAGCCAATACTTTAAACTGAGCCCCAGTAACAAATTGACATCTAATAGAGCACCTACAGAATGGGAGTAATATACATGCTCTGTTTAGCTCTGCTAGTAGTTGAACTAGACCAGTTGGAGTTTCCAGGTCAATTTTGAGAGGAGCACAATATACAGTGCATTACAGTAGTCTAGTCTCGATGTTACTGTGGTGGTTCCAGGTGGCCATATCAGCCATGTCTAGATAAGGTGCCATCTTATAGGCTAGGCTGAGTTGGTAGAAAGCATTTTTTTCAGATCCATTAATTTGCTTCTCCAGTATTAAAGCTGGGTCCCGAATAACCCCAAGGCTTTTAACTGAGTCAGCAAGGGTCAGTTGAACTCCCATTAAAAGTGGGGAGAACTATGTCCTTCAAGATCCCCAGCATTAACTCTGTCTTTTCAGGGTTTAGTTTCAATTTGTTAACTTTCAGCAAGTTAACCACAGCAGCCAGGTAGTGATTCAGGACCTCTACCACATCACCTGGAGATTTGGATAAGGATATATAGAGCTGAGTATTGTCAACATATTGATGACAACCCCAAAAACTATGAACTATTTGTACCAAGGGCTTTACATAGGGATTGAAAAGCATGGGGGATAGAATTGCACCCTTTGGAACCCCACAAGATAGATCCCACACTAATGACAACTTATTTCACATAGCAACCCTTTGAGTCCAATCCATGAGGAATGATTTTAATCAGTTCAATGCACATCTCCAGATACTTACTTCTGCCTCAACAAGATGGCATAATCTACTGTATGAAAAGCTGCAGGTAAATTCAATAAGAGCAACAGAGAAGCATAGCCTTTGTCAAAACTCAGATGGAGGACATCAGCTAAAGCTAGCAGAACCATTTTCCCATAGCTTGGCCTGAAGCTAGACTGAAAAGGGTCTAGAGCAGATGAATTATCCAAGAAGACTTGGAATTGGTTCGCTTCTGCTCTCTCAGTCACTTTGCCAGAAAGAATAGATTAGAGACTGGGTGATAATTGGCCATATAATTTTTCTGTAGGGATTTTTTTCCAGTAAAGGATGGATAATGCCTCTTTGAGTGGCTGAGGGAAGGTGCCCTGAGTTAGTGACTGATTGATAATAACTACTAAGGGTTTGTTGATGTGGTCTTTACTGGGTTAAAATGATCTGTGAATAGCCCAGGCAGTGTGTTAGTCTTTTCTTCTAGTGTATCTATGTTACAGCTGACTTCCAGATCAGCATGTTTTTTGATACTTTATTAGCAAAAAACTTGGCAAATGTATCACAGCTGATTGTCTGTGCCTGGATCTGGATCAGTAAAGGTTCAGACTGAGGCATCAGCAGATGCTGAGTTATCTTGGGCCAGTCACACACTACCCTAACCTACCTTACAGGGTTGTTAGGATAAAATAGAGGGGAAGAGATTGTTGTAAGCCATTTTTGGTTCCCATTGAGGAGAAAGGCAAAATATAAATGAAGTCAATTATAAAACTGTTCCATAATGATCAGATAGAATGGCTGCTTTAGGAGATGGTTCTTGAAGGAGAGGAACCAAGTGGCGGTCCAGTCGAGAGAGACTGAGGGAGGATCTTTTTCTTTAATCCATCCTTTTTGTGTCATAATTTCCCCACCTCACCATGAAGGAAGGGCTGGTAGTAATTACTGAGCAGGGTAGTGTTATCCATGAAGAGGGAGGTAAATTTCCATGTTTTCTGATGTTTATAATTAAAGTACTGAGCCAGTTGTAAATGGTCTTTAAAATATCATGTGCATCACATGGAAGTTACATTAGTATAGGAATCAGAGTTTACAGAACAAGCGGTACAATTCCTTGGGCTACTCCATGTAAAATGTCTAAATGAATTTCATAATGAACAGTTCATCTGCGACTCCTCTTTGCACAGTGTGGGAACACAATTCAGCCCTTCTGACAACTTTTATTATGTGGATTTATTCTATGACAGAGCAAACTAGATTTTCCCCCCTCTTGCTAAACAAAAGTTGTCCAAATGGAGTGTGGTTCATAGCAAGACATTGGCTTTAACATTTGATCTATTGGCTTAACATATGTGACAGAATTAGAGCAGCTAGAGCATATAGACAGGGATTCGTAATGATTTTTATTTTCTTATTTACTTCACTTATATGCCACTTTTCTTCCCAAGGGAGGCCAAAGCAGTTTACGTTGTCTTCCTCACCTCTGTTTTATCCTCCCTGCAGCCCTGTGAAATAAGCTAGGTTGAGCATATGTGACTAGTCCAGTGCTTCAGTTCCTCAGCTCTCGAAGTCTTGCTTCTTCCAGAATCTGAGGTTGATAATCTTCCAGACATGTTTTAAAACCTTCTGTTAAGCATAATAACATAAGAGTCCTGCTAGATGAGACCAGTGGTTCATCTAGTTCAGCATCCTGTCTCACACAGTGGCCAACCAGTTCATCTGGAGAGCCGACAACAGGGCATAAAGGCAGAGGCCTTTCCTTGATGTTGCCTCCTGGCACTGGGATTGAGAGGCTGACTGCCTCTGAATGTGAAGGTTCCCTTTAGTCACCACGGCTAGTAACCACTGATAGACAGATTAATGGAGAATAGGTTTAACCCCCATTTAAAGCTGTCTATGCCATGGCCATTCTCTGGCAGGAAAATCCAGATTTTAATCACTTTCTGTGTAAAGAAGTATTTCCTTTTGTCCATCCTGAATCTACTGCCTGTAAGGTTCATTGGATGCCTTTGAGTTCAAGTATTTGGGGAGAAGGAGAAAAATTTCTTTGTCATGTCTCTCCACCCTGTGTATCTCTATATCTAATTCCCAAGTGCCCCCCCCCCGCGTGTGGATTCTTAAATCCTATTTCAGCTTAACAGTAGGGCAGGTGCATCTATCCACTGCTGGGCTGAAATGGCCTGAACAGCCAAACTAGACAAAAGCCCAGTAAATGTTCAGGGAAGGCGCCTGACGTTCAGGGGGCTATGAACCAGGCCAGGTTCGTGCCGAATTTTGGCTCATGAACCAGTTTGTGCCCATCCCTATGGTCCATCACCCAAGGAAGGGATCCCTTTAGAGATCACATCCCTCCCCCTTTGGTTGATGCCCTCCAACCTTGAGATAATCACTTTCCACAACAGCAGAAGAACTGCTGTGGGAAGAATAGGAGTGGGACTGTTCCTTTAAGTCTCTGAAGGTCTCATCCACAGACCTCTCTCTCTGCCTCAGCTTCCCCAGGTTGGCAGCCCTCCTCCCTGAGAGCCGAAAGCTCTGTGCATTGAACACCTACCCATGATTTCTTCTCAGTGGGTAGATAATCATAAATGTTGCTCCCTGCAAAACACTGGATAGCACTTGCTCCCCTGCTGGCTTTCTAACCTTCATAACTGGTTAGTTGTTTAAAAGTATTTTAGAATTAAAATAGGGTGCTTACCTTAACTTGTGTGGATTTCAGCAACATGTCAGCAACAGCTTTGCTCAGCTTCAGCTGGTGTAGCAGCTGCACCCATTCCTGGTTCAGTCTGATCTAGCCACAGTGATCCATGCCTTAGTTACATCTAGACTGGACTACTGCAATGTGCTCTACTTGGGGCTAGTCTTGAAGAGTGTTCAGAAGCTGCAATTAGTGTGAAATGCTGCGGCTGGACTGGTCAGGGCCAGTTAACAGGATCATGTGACCCCAATCCTACTGTGATTGCATTAGCTTCTGATCTTCTCCCAAGCCCTATTCAAGGTGTTGGTTTTGACCTTCAAAACCTACATGGCTTGGGACCCAGGTATCTGAAGGACTGAAGTCACATATGCTTCTTCCCGGGAGCTAAGATCACAGGAAGATGCCCTCTTGACTGTCCATCCAACTAGAGAAACTTACCTGGTGAGTACATGAGAGAGGGCCTTTTCAGTGGCAGCCCCACAATTATGGAACAGCCTCCCGAGGGAGCTGCACCTGGCCCCCTCACTCAGTCTTCAGGAGGCAGCTGAACACAGCTTTATTACTTGATTAGTTCTTCTGCCTACTGGCAGTTTTAAATTGATTTTAACTAGTGCTTTTTATGTATTTTATTATTTGCATTGTAAACTGCCTTGAGTTCCTACATGGTAGAAAGGCAGCTAATAAATGTTTTAAATTAATTAATAAACAAGAAGTTGTGTCTTTAGAGGTATGTCTTTATTTTTCAAAATGTATCTAATTTTTTAGATATTTGAACAGGTGTTTCTCACCTTGTGTTACACACAGGTCTTTGTGAGCATTTCTGACTTATGTCAGTTTTTATCCAATTTATGTTGCATGTAAAGAGATGACTGATGTCACAAAATATTACCTGATAGGCAGCTGGCTTGTAAAGGCACTTAAGAACAAGAACAATGCTTGTCAAACTGTGTTAAGTACCTTCAAGTTGCTTCCAATTTATGGTGACCCTATGTATTAATGACCTCCAGAATGTCCTATTGTTAATGTGACTAAAATACGATAGCTTCACTTTGGTCATTTTAGTTTCTAGGGAGAATTCAGGCTTGATTTTGTCTGGAACCCACTTATTTGTCTTTTTGGCAGTCCATGGTGTCCATAAACCTCTCCTCAACACCACATTTCAAATGAATGTGCATTCTTCATTGTCCAGCTTTCACACCCATACCTAGTAATAGGGAATACTATAGTGTGATTATCTTTATCTTGGTCCCCTTACACTTAAGGATCTTTTCTAACTCCTTCATGGTGGCTTTCCCCAGTTTCAGTCCCTTTCTGATTTCTTGGTTGCAGTCTCCTTTTTTGTCACTGATTGAGCCAAGGAATAGGAAATCTTGAACAATTTCAGCTTCTTCATTGTCAGCCTTAAAGTTGTGTAATTCCCCAGTAGTCATTTCGTCTTCTTGATGTTCAGCTGTAATCCTGCTTTGACACTTTCTGCTCTGATCTTCCGCAGTTGTTGTTTCAACTCTTCACGATTTTGTGCCAGTAATGTGGTATTATCTGCATATCTCAGTTAATGTTCCTTCCACCAATTTTACTCCATTTTCATCTAAATCTAATCCAGCTTTCCTTATGATATGTTCTGCATATAGATTGAAGAGACAAGGAGATAAAATACATCCTTGTCCAACACTTTTGCCAATTGGAAACCATTCTGTTTCTCCATATTCTGTCCCAATAGTAGCCTCTTATTCAGAGTATAGGTTGTCTTTTAAAATCAGCCATAGTTTTCATGATCCACACAGTCATCTAAAATTCTCTTGTATGTTTCAGTAACCACCATAAAGTTGCAGTATGATTTCTAGTGCCTTTTCTTGTTCTGAATCCAGCTTGAGCATCTGGCATTTCTTCTTCCATATATGGTAACAATCTTTATTGTAAGATTTTGAGCATCACTTTACTTGACTGAGAAATTAATCCAGTGATCTGATAGTTTCTGCAGTCTTTGATATCGCCTTATTTTTTCAGAATTGGACTGTAGGCCGAGCATTTCTAGTCTGTGGGCCATTGCTTTGTTTTCCATATTTGTTGACATATTCTTGTTAAGATTTTGATGGACTCCATTTCTGTGGCTTGAAGTAGCTCTACTGATATCCCATCTACTCCTGGTGATTTGTTACTCCCTGTTGCATTGAGTGCAGCTTTCACATCACTTTCTAAAATTGCAGGTTCTTCAAAAGATTCTTGAAAAGCAACTTTCATCCTTTCATCTCTTCTGTATATTTTTTCAGTGTATTGTTCTCATCTTTTCTTTATTGTGTCCTGTTCTGTTAATGTATTTGCATGTTGATCTCTTGGCATGCTTAACTGTGCTTTAAATTTCCCTTTGATTTATTGGACCTGCTGCAACAGATCTCTAGCCTTTTTGTTGTTTTTTTCTATTTCTTTACACTGGTAGTTATAGTAGTACTCTTTGTCTCATGTGCCAGTAGTTAGAACACTGCATTCAGACTTCTGATTCTATTTCTGTCACCTTTTCTTTTTTTGCATCTTGTCTATCTTTAACAATTTAAAGAGTTTTGTCAGTCCTCCATCAAGGGTTTTCATTTCTTTTGGCTACAGGAGTAGGCTTTGTGTATTCTTCTTTGATAATATCTCCAGTTTCAATCCACAGTTCTTCTGGTTTCTGTTCACTTGAACTAAGTAATGCAAATCTGTTCCTCACATTGTCTTTAAACTCTTCAGGAATGATATTTTTAAATTGTATTTTGGCACTATGAATTTTTTATTTTATTCTTCAGCTTTATTCTCTGCCTCCTGTATGCTAAAGCTCAGTCAGCTAAGAAGTTTTACTCATCCTCTGGCAATACAGTCCTACCCTGAAATCCTGTGGTTGTACCATGTTTTGTTTCAAGTAACTGGTGTAATCTATGCTGGGCGCTTTTGAGGTGGGCTTTGGGGACTGAGTCATAGTAAAACAGATATTTCTAATACAATAATGGGTCATTCTGTGTAACTGTGGATGCTATGATTTTATTTTTAACTAATAAATTACATGGATTTTCAGTTGGTGCCACAATATTGAGTGAATCCAAGTGATTCATATGAATGGCAGCCATTTAGAAATCATTTATTCATAATAATTGATACACACAAGTTATAATAGTTCATTTTTGCAGCCATATGTGAACATTTGGGTATAATTGGTTTTAAGTACTGTAAAGTAGTTTATTAACCTGTCTAGATACAACAATCTGAGCAGTATAGAATTCAGAATCTTTTATGACACATGAATTTCCATGAAGTTTGAATGGTTTGTTGTAAAATGGGAAGCTATGTAAATAGTTCAATAGTTTTGTCACATGCCCAAGATCCAGCTTGGTTTTGATGTCAGGTGATTTAGTGTGACTGATGTACAAAGTCCACCATGTAATATATTCCTGGTATCACTGTCCTGGGAGGAATGCACAGAAATATTTTTGCCCTGGATGGAGCTTTTTCATGCTATTGTAACTTTTGTGGTTACCTAAAATGTTTCTCTTGAGAGGAGGGTAAGCTAGAAGAGGCATTGGATTAGACTGAGGACCAGATAAACAATTTAGATGAAGGATTCTCAGTTTTAAATTTGAAGTATAGTCTTTTGCATTATTCTTATATGTTGCCTTCTGTCTCTTTTCAGGGGCCACTTGCTGCACCAGGGGTGAGGATATTTTTTTGTTTACGTAATATCTCTGACTTTCTGTTCCATGCACACCCACAGTACAATGACCAGTTCTCAGGAACCCCTGAGCTGGTCTTCTTCTACAACGGTGATCACCAGGACCCTAAGTGAAGACAAAGATTTTAGTGGGATGCATGGAGAGCATATGCCTGTTGGTCTTCACTCTTCACCTGAGATTATAGAAGATGTACAAGACAAGGGTTTGTTTCAGAGCAATATATCGGAAAACATGAGCAGCCCAGTTGCCACAACAGTACTGACCAGCATAAGTGAGGATTCCAGGGACCAGTTTGAAAATAGTGTGCTACAGTTAACAGAACAGGATGAATTAGAAACCACTGTTAACCAGAACAACAGTGACAGCGTGGGGAGGGAGACCAACCATGGAACAGATGACATCAAGATCCAGTTCAACAGAGCAGGCAGTGGAAATGGTGGATTTCTTGAAGGACTCTTTGGCTGTTTGAAGCCAGTATGGAATATTATAGGCAAAGCTTATTCCACTGACTACAAGTTGCAACAACAAGGTAAATTTCCATGGTAAAATCTTGTATTTTTGTGAGCTTAAAAAACACACACAATGTTTTCAAAGTCAGGCAAACTTAGTGGCAGTTGGGAGAATACTAGCCTCTACAGTGTCATTAAATTCCCATAGCCTCAAGTTCATCTTTTTGCATGTGTGTATCAGTGTTTCATATACCATTCATTTTCAATAGCTCTAAAGGCAGGGATCTTTAATTCAGAAGTCCTAAACTTGAGTAACCATTTCTTCTGTGTCTCAGTTGCTCCTTGAGCATTTCATCTGGGGTTTGTAAACCTTGTCATAACATGACTCCTGCTTTGTCAAGAAGCAAATAGGATTAGCTTCTTCAGGGCTTTTGAGCAGGGGGTGGGGGGTGGACACGCCAGAAAGAGTTCTGGAATCTCTTCGACAAAATTATTTTTTAAATGTTTAAAAGTTCATGAGTTTTTAGTATACAGATTGAAAACTTCTTTTCCCTCTTAAGAGTTCTGGCATGACTTTAAAAAAACAAAAAAGCCCTGAGCCTCTTAAAAGTAATAAGCAAAGCAAATATAAATCATGCAAATCAGTGGCAACAAAACAGCTCAAACCTCTGACCTCTGCCATCATCTGTTACTTATAACTGTGTAGCACATGATTTATGTTACCAGGTCTTTCTTTGTTTAACTCCTCCCTCTTTTCTCCTCTCTTCCTGCAACTTCCTTAAAATGAGGTAAATGATTTTCTTTCCATTATATCTGAGGAAGTGAGCTGTGTCTCAAGCACTCATACTGGAATAGAAGTCTTTAATATGCCACTGGACTTCTGTTTTGTTTTACAAAAAATGGGGCAATCGAGAGCTACCAGTTTACTTGATAGCTGGGGAAACCTCCATTACAGTGGGAATGAATGTTCAAGACTTCTTTGTTGAAATAGGGCATCTCTTGCTTCCATGAAGCCTGTAGTGTGCACCAAAACTACTAGATCATCTATTTCTTATCTCTGAAATCAGGCCACTCTGGGGAGGCAATGTTGCAGTATTTACCCAGGTCACAGAGACTTAGTGTATTTTTTTAAAAATATTACATACCCTGTAGGAATCTCCAAAAAAAAAAAGTTCCTGGTGGCACCTGATATCAGTGTTTAAGAAGTCTGCCTTCCCCACACCAGTATTCATAGAGCTAAAACAGTAGTCAGTGCCTCCATAGGCCTCCCCCAACCAGGCCAAAGAATCCATGTATCCATTATAGTGGCTTCTTCATCTTGCCTAGCTTATGTCTGGCAAACCAGAACTCATAATGGATGCAGTCAGAGTGCTTTCATAGGCAGAGGATTGTGTTTTCCCTGTATGTCTTAAGAAAGGGAGAAGAAAGGGTAACTTGGACTATACAACCAGAGAATCAGATTAAAGCTGGGAGAAAACTGGGCTCCAAACGAAAAGTTAGACTTCAGAGATCTGATTTCCCTTATCTAGACTGTTTCTAGTCAGCATCTCTAGCTGCTAATATGAACTACTAGAATTTTTTTTAGGTTAAAGAATTGGGGTGTTACTTCTCCTATTTCAGAATTTCCTGCTTGGGGGCCAGGAGGATCTCTTGGTTACTGCCTGCCATCCCTAACAACTATAGAAGGACAGATGAAGAGATTACTGTCATTTTTCTTGTACTCTAGCATTCTGTTGATTAATTTAGTTCAAGGTAGCACATCACAAGGGTAGAAAGTGGCTTATTATGTGGTTGTTTGTTGGAAGTTATAATAGAGTGTCCTTGTTGTTATTAGATACGTGGGAGGTTCCTTTTGAGGAGATTTCTGAACTGCAGTGGCTGGGCAGCGGAGCACAGGGAGCTGTTTTCTTGGGTAAATTCCGAGCAGAGGAGGTGGCCATCAAAAAAGTGAGAGAACAGAGTGAAACGGATATCAAGCACTTAAGGAAGTTGAAGCATCCTAACATCATCGCTTTCAAGTAGGTCAAATTTTGATTAGGAAGACTATTTCTACAGCAGTGTTATCTGGTCAGATTTAGTGGCTCTCCTCATGGTCAGTGAAATTGTGCTTTGAGTACGGCGGCTTCCTTATATCATCTGTTCTGCAGTAGTAACAAGAATCTCATTTACAGGACAAAATGCCACAGCTGTGCATGCTGATGGTATACTGGGTTCTTTTTTGTAAGGATGGTAGGGGGAAGGAAAGTAGGTAGAAGTTCTGAAAGGTATTGCTGTTCCATTACTGATGATGGAAGCTATAATGAACTGAGAGTGCTATGGTGTAATTGCCTTCCATTGTGTAACGGAATAATAGTAGCCATCTTCAGGAATATTGATCATGAATGACAAAAACAGTGGGTTGAATGTCAGTCTGTCGCATTGGGAGTGGCACTTCCATCCAACACTCAGATTCCTTTGCTGACACAAGACTCTCTGTGTGGTGGAGAAGCCTTTTGCATCTGTGGAAGGGAACTGAAGGAATGTGCTGCCACTGGTGAAATGGAGTGATAGGATTCAACTCTTTGCATTCAGTGTACACTGTGGGCTTTCCTCAGTCCCTTATTATTGCAAGCATTTCCCCTGTCTTGTTTCAGGAATGCCTCATTGATAAAACGGAAGGACTTTAAATATGAACTGAGTCAATGGCTGCTTTCACACCAAGGATTTCCCACATTTCATTTCAGCTGCCTGACTGGAGGCTTTTTTCACATTTCCACATGATGTTGTTCTCTATTTGTGCACAGGCCATTTTCTACACACAAAAAGTCTGCTTTATTTTAAACCTGTAAAAAAAACACATGGTTCCTGGGTAGGACAGTGAAGAGCTTAGTCCTCTTTTCATCTGTTGATGATTAGCAGTTAGAAAGAAAATCACTGGCCTTTTAAACAGGCAAGGAAGAGAAGATGTCCAGAGATACCTCTGCAAATATGTGGAGGTTTAATTTTTTAAAAAGGTATTGCGTTACTGCTGTGCAATGTTAGGCATGCTGGTGGAGGTTCCCCCCCCCTTTTTTTGAAAACCAGAAGAGAATCCTCCACACTGCAGTCTATCTTCTGGACAGGGGACAGGAGGGGATTGTTCATCAAAATAAGTTAAAACAGAGTGTGTGGAGAATCCTGTGGGTCATGTGAGAACACAGCAGTGGTGGTCAGGCTTCAATGTACATTGGTTGTGAAAGGGAAACTGCAGTTAGCAATGAAGAGAAAAATAGGTCATCCGCTGTCTAGAATCTCCTTTGCAAGAGCAGTTTCACACAGCATCATATTAGTAACCTGACCACCATGGAAAAACGCTCTGGTGTGGAAGCAGCCATTGTTTCATCCCCTGCATTCTGCCCCTGTAAATGCTCCAGATCACTTTATCATTGAGTGGGGTTTTTTTAGAACTGAACAGTCATACCCTACCAGATATTTTGTTAGTCTTTTAAGGTGTTACCGGACTCTTACTCTTTTCTACTGCTACAGACAGACTAACATGGCGGCCCATCTCAGTCTGATCTGTGAAAAGTCTTCCCTTCCATTACTATTGAGATGTATTTCTGATTAATTACAAGTAAATAATCAGCCATGTATGTATGTTCCTATTGAGGAGAATGGGGAGTCAGCCACTGTGTTTTAGTTGATAAGGTCCCATTGTTTTGAGTTTGTCTTTTTCATCTGTAGTTCTGTTTCATGCTAGGGGAGTTTGCACTCAGGCACCATGCTACTGTATAATAATGGAGTACTGTGCACACGGACAGCTCTATGAAGTGTTGCGAGCTGGTCGGAAGGTCACACCTCGGCTTCTGGTAGACTGGTCCACGGGAATTGCTAGTGGAATGAACTATTTGCATCTTCATAAGATCATCCACAGAGACCTCAAGTCACCTAAGTGAGTTTCTCGTGTGTATCGAGAATAAGAAATAGAACTGAATGTAAATCAAGACTTGAAGTGCTGTAATAGTGCAAAACATTCTCATGCTTTGTTCTGTTTTGTCTCTCTTCAGTGTATTAGTCACTCACAATGATACGGTAAAAATTTCGGATTTTGGCACTTCCAAAGAACTTAGCGATAAGAGTACAAAAATGTCCTTTGCAGGAACTGTAGCATGGATGGCCCCAGAGGTGATTCGCAACGAACCCGTCTCTGAAAAAGTGGATATTTGGTGAGCAATGTTCACAAAGGGACTAGGCAATTTCTGAGTCCCCCAACAGAATTTAATTTAACATCAGCCAAATGTTTCATGAGTTGTTTAGAAGTCATTTTTCTTCTTTGTGAACTTCCTTGCTAAATATAGTTTTCCAATTTCTTCATTTCCCTTTTTGCATCAGGTCATTTGGGGTGGTTTTGTGGGAACTTCTCACTGGAGAGATTCCGTATAAGGATGTAGACTCTTCAGCCATCATCTGGGGTGTAGGTAGCAATAGCCTGCACCTTCCTGTGCCCTCCACCTGTCCAGATGGATTCAAGCTCCTTATGAAGCAAACATGGTAAGAATTGCTGCTTGTGTAGTGTGCAATGCTGATACTGTAACCTGCTTCCAGCCTTGCAATACTTGTGCTACACCATGTCCTCTGCAAATAACCAGCAGGAGTCCCCCTACCAGCCCCTTGCTGCAGTCCTGACTCTGACAAAATTCATTGTCACAACCCACAACAGAAGTGTTGACAGAAAGTGTGCTTAGGGAGATGCTATGTGAAAAATGGAATTTCCCTTTATTGGTTTCTTACTAGTAAAGTATGAGGAAATGTGTAGACTTGATGGATTCTGAGTGTTCCTTGCATTGGATGAATGTGCTGCCACCAGTGAAATGGAGTAACAGGATCCAAGCTGTGCATGATGTAAGTTGTTGTCCATAAATTACAGAATATGCACAGTCCGCATAGCAGATGGGTGTGAGCATAGTATAAGCAACCACACTGTGCCAGGAAGGGTATCAGTGCGAGTGCAGCATGCCTTGCTGCTCTAGGTTTAATAGAAGTTTCCACCTTTTGTCTTGCATTGGACCCATGATCATTACTCTGGATCCAACCCAATTTCTTTAAATTGACAACCAAAGCTGAGATCTCTCCCTGTACACACCAATGCAACAATGCAATGCCTTTTCTTGTGCGAATATATAATAATTTAGAATAATGTACTGGCTTGATAAAATGACTTCAGATTCATGAATATGTTAATACTGTCACAGACATAGAAGTTTACTTGAAATGTCAGTAAAGTGAAATACTCCAGATTATGAACATGATCATATTTTAACTTACTGCACAGATGGACTCCATTTATTTTCCAGGCAAAGCAAGCCCCGGAATCGGCCCTCTTTCCGACAGACACTTATGCACCTTGATATTGCATCTGCTGATGTGCTGGCCACCCCTCAGGAGACGTATTTCAAGTCTCAGGTAAATCTAGAAATGCTACTAGCAGCAGAATCGCACAGGCATGGTCAGCTTTTTGTTTGTCTTCTAATGGGCTGTGTATACTTGAAAGAGGACGACAAGGCAGAGGCAAGGACTAATGGTACTAAACTGGTGTGTGTAGGGGAATATGAAGGGAAGATTTTAGTTATGGGACTCAACATGTGTATGTGTATAGTCTGAAGTACCTAAAAAAGAGGCACAGGGCAAAGAAACAAAAAGCGTGTTTGCTGTGGCATCTTAGGTATTAAGTAGTTTACAGTACTGTAAAGTTTCATAAGCAGCCTTTTTCATCAGATGTATTACCTAAATCAAAAAAGTGTGGGATATGCAGAGAGATTGAGCTACAAGAGGGAATAAACCAAATAAAGATAATACCCTGATACAGACGACACCTTTATTGCTGAAGTACTGTATAGGAATAAAGAAAAGTGTGTCTGGGGCAAGTGTTGTATGGAATTAATGTGACAGTGCAGGATACATGCCACAACAAGAAGAGACAATTGGATTCTTCTGATTTGTTATTGCCTTGTTGCAAGTCAGGCCGAGCACAGCAGTGCTTTTTTAAAGATAAGGAGAAGTGTATCTTAGGTGCAGCAATCAAACATCATTGCGGTAATTCACCAAAGCCAATCCCCATACAGAAGTGTGCCTGGATGCACATCCTGATCCCTATTTGCATCATGGACAGTTGAGCCTTACTGAATTGGCTGGATGTAGATAGGATAGGGGGGTTGGAGACGGATCCAAGACAGGATTTGATAGATTGGTCTGAAACAGAATCAATTTTATAGACATTATCTTATTGTAGTACTGTTCCTCTTAGGGATGGTTGAGTGAGTGTAGGAAAATCAGATTAAATTACTGGGCAAGACAGGTAAATTAGATGGCATCAGCCTTTCAGAATCTGAAATGGTAGTGTTTATATAAAGGTACCAAGCAGCCTATAAATACTTGCTGAGGTTTCTTTCCTAACATGTAGGAGGAGCAGTTCTTTTCATGGCAGTTGTCACTGCCATGAGTTATGCTGTGTAATCATTTAAATGTAACATTATTCTGGCAGGCTGAATGGAGGGAGGAAGTGAAGAAGCACTTTGAGAAAATAAAAAGTGAAGGAACTTGTATACACCGGCTAGATGAAGAACTTATTCGTCGCAGAAGAGAAGAACTCAGGTCTGTTTATTTCTTAAGGACATAAAAGAAATAAGAGCCCATCTTACTGGTTCAAATAAGAGCCCATCTAACCCAGTATCCTGTTGCCACCTAGATACTTAAGGAAATCCCAGAAGCAGGTTGTGAAGGCAATAAGCTCTCCCCTCTTTGCCTTCCTCACTCCAGCAACTGGTATTTAGAAACCTATTGCCACCAAGTCTGGAGGTTCTAATTGGCTAACTTTGATAGGGCTGTCCTCTATGCATTTGTCTTAAGCCCCCTTTTAAGCTGTTGACCATCATAACTTTGTGACAGCAGAGTTTATAAATTAACTATGTTGGGTGAAGAACTGTTCTTTGCCTGTCCTGAATCTAATGCTAAGGTTTCACTAGGTGATCCCAAATGATGAGTGAGGGACCATAGGTTACAATGATCTGTACTGCATGCTTCTTTCATTGCTAATCTTGTTTTTGCAGTTTGAAGAAATTTTAATCATTCATGCTTGTCTTAAAAATTACGTAGGACATGTTTAATTCAGAAAGATTCTGCATAAGTTCTTCATTTTGTATATCTACACTGTGGCTTATTGGAAAGGCTGCTTAACTGCACATCTGAAACTGTCTGCCTTTGCACAGGCATGCACTGGACATCCGTGAGCATTATGAGAGGAAACTGGAGAGGGCCAATAACTTATACATGGAACTCAGTGCCATCATGTTACAGCTGGAGGTTCGGGAAAAGGAGCTCATTAAGTATGTAACCCACCTGTGTGCCCAGCATCATGTATGGGAGATTATTATAACAAGGATGGAAAGGACTGTGATCCATTTTTTAAAAAAATTAATGGGTTGATTTCTACAGTTGCATTAGCAGAGGGTATTTGCTGTCGCAGGTTTTTCCATACATTTCCCTTTCCACAGCAGCCTTCTTTGGCCCCTGCAAAGGCATTGTCAGTGGTAATGGAACCACCATTGAAACACATACACACACAACCACCAGAGGGGTTCAGTTTTGTCTAGTTTCTCCCTTGTGCAAATACAAAGCTTGCTCTGTTAGACTTGCTCTGCAGAGCTTTCTGCTGATGCAAACATAGGATCTCAACACCATGTGTTTCTATATCTGGGTGAAGGACAGGGTAATGGACTTCTGAACTGGGGAGAGGTACACCCTTTAGGTTTCCCATGGAAACTATCATAAATGAATATCCCTTGACGTTAGGAATTGGAGGTGATCTGTCTGTTCCCAAACCCTGTGTGGTCACTTAATTAATCTCCCTAGTAATGGGGTAAGGAATCCTTTCCCTTAGAATGCTGCACTTCCTTATGTTTGGAATTTTGATCTGCTCCACAGCCAGGACTCCTGGTAGTTTCAGCAGTTGCTTAGCAAATAACTAGTCTTGTTGCATTGCTGATATGGGCATCTTGCATAAGAAAAAAACTGAGATTGATTTGGAGAAAGTTATTGCTCTGTACTTTCGTAATTTGCTTTTGCAGGGGGAACATTTAGGGATTTTATTTTTAATCCACAATACAGGCGGGAACAAGCTGTGGAAAAGAAATATCCTGGGACTTACAAACGTCACCCAGTCCGACCCATAATCCATGCCAATACAATGGAAAAATTGATGAAAAGGAGAGGAGTCTCTCACAAGCCTGGGGGTCAGATTAAAAGGTGAGCCAACTAACAAAACACTTTTCCGCTAGGGGTAGTGTATTCTGTTTACTTGGAAGGAAAACAACCCTGAATGTAAGATGACCCCCCCCCAGGATAGCAGTATGAACAAAGTTTTGAATTACATAGTAATCAGTACACGATAGACAATATGGACTGCAGAAGAAAATAATTATTTTCACTTTTTGTACCTTTACTTGTAACTGTTCACAACTAGTATTGGATCATGCTGTTTCACCCCGAGTGAAAGTACTAAGGAAAATCTCAGACTGACCACCTGGCAGTGTGGTCAGTCCACAGGGTCACATTACTTCCTGTGGGCCAGGAAGTCACACTTTGTTATATCTCCAATCCAGCAGGACATTTTAAAATTAACGACTTGCCTTATCCTTCCCTATCTAAAATGTCCACAAACTACTAAACTACTGTAAACTCATGGGCTCCTTGAGTTTCTCTCTCTTGAAAGAGCTGAACTCTGGCAGGCAACTCTGGCCAGAAGCACAGAGGAAGATGCAAAAGTTGGTGTGGAGCTACTGACCCAGAAGCATGGGTCAGTAGAGGAGCAAATTCACCACCATTGTTCCTACCTCATCTTACTGTTTACCAGGCAAGGAGTTCGCCCACGAGTCCACCCAACTCTTCCTCTGTCCCCTGGAAACTCCAAGTAGCTTGAAAGTCAGTAATTGCAGACTCAGCCTTGCTTTCCCTGTTGATCCTGTCTGCTGGTGAATGACTTGGTGCACTTTTTCCAGAGCTCTCCCAATATGTGCCGTGAGTCATCTTTCACACTCAGTGGATCTTTATACCTGAGTGAAAGACTACCCCCCTCTCCTTTTAGGAAGACAAAAAATGTAAAAAAATTGTCTTCCTTTTTGAGTAAATATGATAGTACCAGCTTAGATAGATGACTGTGTTGCCTGTTTCTCATGGCAAATGTTTGGGTTCTCATGGCATAAAAGTACTGCCCTTGCTCCTCATTATCCTTCAGAAGGGAAAACCCCAGAAACATTTGGAAGTCAGACACTCCTCACCCCTGTATTTTTCTAAAGCAGTTTCCCCCTGGGGTGCAAAATAGACCCTCAGGAAAGATTGGAGCAAAGCCCCTCTCTTATCTTTTGGACTGAGTACAACACTTTTTAGAAGTGATATTTTAGAATACATATTTTCAGCCAATTCATGTTGCTGTGAAACCAAAATCCAAGGTTCAAAGAGAGTAATATTAATGATTTATTTATTTATTTATTTGTTTGTTTAACTTGTATCCCGCCTTGTCAGTTTTACAACCGACTCAAGGCGGTGCTGATGATGGTGCTGCTACTTCATTTAGATTACTAAAAAGACAGCACACTTAGGTCTTGATGATGACAAAGGGTTACCAAATACAGAACAGGGATTTGGTCCAAACTGGAAGCTGCTACCTATTTGGCTTCTGCAATATGAGAACTTTGGACAATGCAGCCTCTGGCTCCATTTGTTTCTTGCTTGTCTTAGATTCCTTTGTCTTCTGCACAGTGAAATAAAAGAATGAATGCTTGAAAACCAGACATACACAACCAAGAAACAAATTAACACATGAAAGAGCTGAGAGTCCATGAAACATAAAGTGGAAATTCACATTTTGTAAGCTAAAGATCCTTCAGTTTCTGATTAGAATTATAACCTCATTTGTGCCACTTTTCAATTGTATACTAATTACTAACAATTAACATACCTGAAAAGCCAGTGTGGTGTAGTGGTTAAGAGTGGCTGACTCTAATCTGGAGGACCAGGTTTGATTCCTCACCCTCCACACAAAGCCTGCTGGGTGACCTTGGGCCAGTCAGAGTTCTCTCAGAACTCTCTCAGCCCCACCTACTTCATAAAGTGACTGTTGTGGGGAGAGGAAGGGAAGGTGATTGTAAGCCACTTTGGGACTCCTTTGGGTAGAGAAAGGCAGGGTATAAAAACCAACTCTTCTTCTAAGTCCCCATGTCTCCCACTTCTTAGACTCAGTTTTCTGATGAGGTTGGCTTCACTTATAGTTTCTCCAAACAGAATAAGTGGTTTCTGCCTGCAGATTCTGCCACCAGTCTTTTTCTTTCATGGAAGGAGGCAGGTGCTTGTGCTACCTTTTGTATCTTGTTTTGAGCACAGAAGCAGGGTTGCTTTCAGTTTATGCAGTAGGTTTGTGGCACTTGGCTCATAGGCTAATTTTCATCTTGTGGTACTCTTTTTGATGCTAAACATGCGTAGTCCCTACAGCCTGAAGTTGCAGCTGGAGTTTATTCCTGTAGCTGACTGATCACTGACGCCATTGGCTCTTAGCAACACCAGCTTTTTAGCACAAGTAATTGCTTTAGAAGCTTGACAAGATGTAGCAGTATAAACAGTATTGTTGACATCGAGAAGGCTGTGGAATTCATACATTCTTAGCATACAGTATACAGAGACCGGGTCCCCCCAAACAAGTGTGCAAGTAGATTTATCTGAGGGCCAAACTAGATGTGACAGCATCATCATGGTTGCCACGAGGATGCCCTGCCATTTTAAAGTCATTTAAAAATGCTGTGAGGTCCCAATCCTGATAGGCCTGCTGTGCAGCAGGTTGCAGTTCTCTTGTGGTCCCCCCCACCCGCTTATTCAAATCCTGAAATGTGTCCTCCCACATCTGTTTTGGCACTTGAAAAGGTGTGGGGAAAAACAAGAATGCTGTGCTATAGGCCTGATCAGGATTGAGCCCTGGTCAGCATTCTTAAATGACTTCAAAATGCTGTTGTTGTCCATGAAGACACTGTCATGTGGGGAGGTGGTCATTCTGTACTTGTCTCTGAAACAGCAGCAAACATGGCAGACTTCCTTTGAATGTCAGAGATGGACCGATTGGATGCGTAGTAGCCTTTAGTTGCATTTGAAGTAGGATTTCTGATTTTGCCATTATTTATGCTTTTCTTGATGTGTACCAATTCATACTTCATTTTAAAAAGGCACTAAACTACTTCAGAGTCATCTGTTAGTAGAGACATTGGCAGTGAGAGAAAATGTGAAAAAGCTCTATGCAACTGAGCATAGCATTTACTAATTCTAACAGAGAGAATGCTGCTTTGCTTCCTTTCCCAGGCCTGATCTGCTGAGGTCTGATGGCATTTCCAACACTGAGGTAGGCCCTAGTGGCTCTCCCCTCTCAGGGAGTCCCAAGATGTCTACAGTGAATAGCAAAGGCCGTTACCGTTGCAAACCACGCCATCGAAGAGGAAACAGCAAAGGCAGCTACAGTGACTTCGCAGGGATTTTGAAAAACCAGCCAGCCCAGGATGACTCAGACCAGCCGTCTAACCATCATCAGCACCATCCTCCTCATCATGGGCATCCCCCTCGGCTAAACATACATGGGCAGGACATAGCCAACTGTGCTAGCAACCTCCGGTATTTTGGCCCTGCTGCAGCCTTGCGGAGCCCTCTTAGTAACCATGCGCAGCGGAGGATGTCTGGCTCTAGCCCCGACCTTATCTCTGCTGCCATGGAAGCTGATTCACGGAGGAATCTGGAGGAGGATGAAGGCAGCAAGGCTAATAATAATTGGGAATGCTGTAAAGGCGACACGTGCAGCCTCTGTCCAGAATGCAGACTGGGGGGAAATGGTTCAAAGCAAGGTCAGTCGCTTGAGCCAGGGCTGGAGCAGCTGGAGGCACCACTGCATGACCCACTGTATGCAAATGGCCAGTTTCTTGGAAGGAGTGAGGGAAGTGAATTTAGCTCCCATAGGCCAGGGTCATCCCTTGGCTCCTCACACCCAGCGAGCACTCCAGGACTGCTGTGTAAAACACGACCCATCCCAAAGGTAAGGTTCCTCAAACCTTCTCACAAACAGTGGGCTGGTGTAACCTTTGCTGTCTGTTCATGTATGCTAAATTTGTTGGACATGTCCAGGAGTTTATAGTTCTTGCCATATAGAACTACATTCTAAGGTTTCATGAGCATTGCTGTGTGATTTGCTTTTTTATTGGAGGCCATATTGCTGTGTGTTTGTAATGGGCCGTTGGTAATAATTGGCAAACCACAATAGTCTTTTATCTCCCTGCCAGAGTGGTGATGATTCTTCAGAGGAGGAAGGAGAGGTAGACAGTGAAGTGGAATTCCCTCGAAGACAGAGGTAAAAATTTAAATTGCTGAACTCTTCCTGTAATTGCTAAGCAACTGATTAGTTAATGGAAGGGATTGTAGTGTGATTTAATTTGATTGTGGCACAGTAACTCAGAGGATTGATTCTCCTTCAACACATCTTCTTTAAGCAGACTTTTCTAGTCTTCCACATATCTGAAGAAAAAGTAGTAGGATAACACTTGCCTCTTAACCCACGGCTACATTATATGCTAAAGAGGTGCTCATCCATGAACAGGGAGCAAATCCATGGACTATCTGCGCAAAAGATTTTCTTTGACATTTGGAAAAAAGGTGTAGCATAGATGGAAACATCATACACTTCTGACACTTTTCGGAACAGAGGGCAGACTCGATAAAGGACAGATTCAAGATTATTTCACAGTTAGTTTTTTTGACTGTCTAGGGACAGAATAATAAATTTATAAATGAGGCATTTAAATTAAAAGGAGCGCTAAATATCCATGTCTCCTTGATTTTATAATTCATTGATTATTATAGGCAGTAGGATGTACGTTGTACAGATAGGATTGTTTTGTCATACTGTGCCTCTTAAGAGGTGTTCAGAGTGGAGGATTATCAGGTCAGTGTGCTAGAGAGTGTTGAAATTGTAATTGTGCCACGCTGGCTCTTGTAGTGATGTCACACTGTCTGCTTAGGCCTGTATTACTTCTAAAAAGTAAATCTAATTGCAAATTACACAATATTCACATGTGAGTGAGTTCAGTAACTCTGGTTCCCCTGGCATGGCTACTTCACCCTGTTGGTATCAATGTAGTAATCATGTCTCTTGTTGTTGCTGTTTTTTTGCGTTTGTGAAATTCTCATCATCCTGTCGTGTTCTGTAGGCACTCCTCTTTGACACTTGCTCTAGACTTCCATAGCCTTTTCCTGTTAGCTTAAATAAATGCTCTATTGGCTTTTCAGTTGTCCTACTTCTCTGAGTTAGTATCAGGCTTCAGCAGAATGCAAAAGTGGCATTTTGTACTGTAAGGAAATGCGGAGCTTTTTAAGATCTGGCAGACAGGAGAAAAAGCCACCTTTGCTAGGTGAGTTTAGCAGCTACTGAGGAATGCCATATAGTCCCATCTGTACCAGTTAGGAGAAAATGTTTGGAACGTAGAAAAGTGAAGAGCGCAGGGGAAGTTAATCTGCCTTTCCTTTTTCTATGTTGTGTTATCCAAACAGTGAAGGATCTGGGAAAGAGGGGGATAGGTGTGCAGACTATCTCATGCCAGTTCCATCTTCTAACTTATCAGTATGCTTCTTGAACCGAAAGGAACATCCACTGGGTGAAGGAGACCACTGAAGTTCAGAATTCATCAGGGGAGGGTCAATGTGGATATGTTGCATAGAGAATCTTCTGTTATTTCCATCTGAGTGATTTCCATCTGAGGTCTAGATATGGACAGAAAAATCCTATATCACCCTTGTGTACTATACTGAACTATACTGACTCTACAGAGATGGTGTTGAACTCACTGAAGAAGTTGTTGCCAGATTTTGGTAGAAATTTTGCTTTTGTGAAAACTGCTGTGAAACCCCTGTGTGCCGATCTTCATATGTAGGGTTTTTTGTTGAAAGTAGATGCCCTGAGAATCCATGTTTATAACATCTATGTCCATATCATATACATTTATTTATTTATTTTTAGAAATGGGGGTCACTAGAGAAGGAGCACATTATTCTAATGATTCCATATGTCTCTAGAATATGTGAACACTACTCTGTGTAAGGATGGTTGCTTTGCTGCTTTAATTTAAATTACTTATTTTTTTGGGACATGCATAGTATTGTGATATTGTGATTATATCGGGTACACTTCTAGAATCCTGAATACAAAGTAATAGATTTCATGTGGGGTAAAATCTAGATGAGATGTTCTGAAGCATGAAACATTTTGCAAAGGTTATTTGGTTATAGTTTTTTTTCTCAAAAGACTGGGAGAAAGGTTTTTATGAGGCAGTGTGTGTATCCTCAGTTAAAAGGAGAGAGGTTTTCCTGTGGCACATTTTGACCCATCATGAGTTTAAGTCTGTATTCATAACCGACATGCTTTTAGGAACTCGGCCATCATCCTTCTGGCCCTACTCAATTGCATGTAGCCTTTAAGTCTTGTCAGTCTGACTAACCGACAAAATGTGGATTTGCAGGCCACATCGCTGCATCAGTAGCTGTCAGTCCTATTCAACTTTCAGCTCTGAAAACCTCTCTGTGTCTGATGGAGAGGAAGGGAATACCAGTGATCATTCCAACAGCCCAGATGAGCGGGCCAACAGGCGAAAAGATCAGCTGGCTGCGAAGCTGGATGAGATGATGTCACAGACTCCAGAAATCCCCATTGAGATCTCTACTCAGTCTGATGGGCTTTCAGATAAGGAGAGTGCTGTACGCAGAGTGAAAACACAGATGTCACTGGGCAAGTTGTGTTCTGATGAACGTGGCTATGAGGTCAGTATTATCTTTTCTGCCTTCGTGTAGTTGAAAAATCAATTGGATGCTTGGAAACTAAAGCTGTCAGTTGAATGTCTAGAGGATAAATCTGTTAAATATAAATAAAACACAGCAGGATTCCAGAGGTTTTTGCCATCTCTGAGGAGAATAAACCCTTTCTCTATTTCCTTAATATCAACTGTTTTAGGCCTTAAAATTTCCCCTATCACCTCTGTCCAAAGGCATTCATACCTAAAACCATCAGGAGCAACCACTCCTGCCCATTCTTTTAAGTTCCCAGCTTTGGGGAGATTCAGAGGTGTTACATAGCACCCACATAAAATAGTCCCATCCCCCATCCCCCCGCCAGTTCTTAAACATGGATGGGAGGAACCAGTGATAATCTATCTTGGTTTCTAAAAAACTGCTGTAAAAGTTCTGGCTGGAACTCTCAGATCCATTGCAGATATTGGGTTGGGTTCTGCCTGCTTTCTGCTGGTGGAAGCAGATCATCCCCTTCCTTGGTGGCTCTGGATGGGAGCCCCCCAGGACGTGGTGGCTCTAGATGGGAGCCCCCAAGCGATGTCAACTCG
This sequence comes from Lepidodactylus listeri, assembly GCA_029233225.1. Taxonomy (NCBI): domain Eukaryota; kingdom Metazoa; phylum Chordata; class Lepidosauria; order Squamata; family Gekkonidae; genus Lepidodactylus; species Lepidodactylus listeri. The sequence goes on along the minus strand of JARCFY010000005.1, from coordinate 56,820,003 downwards.
ACACTGATGATTGCCAGCTGGCTCCAAAACAAGGCCCTTGCACCCGTCTGGTTCGGTAAACAGAACCTACATAGCAGGATGAGAGGCAGGACAGCTGCAGTCATCTATGTACCACTGTGATAGGAGTTGGCCGGGGTCCTGGGGGAACTCTGTTACTGGCAGGCAGCAGTGCCTGTCGAGCTTTGGAGGGTTCTTATTGATGTTTCCAAGGCTGGAAAACACCACCCCCCACTGTTGCATAGCATTTTTGTGGTAGAGTTTCTGGGTGGGTTTCGTTTTCCGAGCCACCCCAAGCCACGCCCAAAAGCTTAGAGATTTCTTTGGAGACCACATGAATGCTAAACATTGCCTCTCGAGCCCTGATCTGACCAGAATTGAGCACAAATTTTGACTTGTCATATGGTTTGTGCTCATCCCTGTCAGGTCACCATTTCAGGTGAAAATCTGCAGCATGTGTAAATTACTCTGTAGTGAGTTTGTTCTGAGTCTTCTGTCCTGTGCAGTGGATAAAGAATGCAAGAGTGCTATTGGACACAATGTAATAGGGATTTTTATTTTTTTGCTTCCGAAGATGCAAGGAAGTACCACTAACATTACAGAGCTCTGATCCACTTGAGGAAGAAAGGAGATCTTGAAAATTTGTTCACCTCCGGAAGTCAGTGATGGAGGAGTCAATTAGAACTCTCTCCAGGCATGATAGTTTCCCAAGTACATGAAAACATATAAAAATTGTGGCTTCCTTTTTACAGTCCCAGGAACTCTATATTCTGTGACTTAACTGTGGGCTGATCTACAGATTGGCTTTTTGGGAATCTGAAGCCTAATTCTACTATGCAGAGTTGAATGTGTTGCAGACTACCAGACAAGCGTTAGAACTGAAACAAAATTCTATTGGAGGGTCCCTTCAGTAACCGGAGAACTAGAGCACCTTCAGATGAAGCAATTGATGTTGACCAGGAATTAGTACCTCAAGTCAGCTGAAAAATGTTGTGTCATCTACCTGAGTTCTTTCAGAAAAGTTTTTGTAGTCTGCTTCAGGAAAAAAGGGATGTGGTAGTTCTTTTCTCCAAAACCTTGTATATGTCCTTTCATTATGCATTGAGTGGGTGCTGTTTTTGTCTGATGCAGATGAAAATACTGACCAGAAGTGCCCAAAACTAATTTCAAAAATTGTTCTGTGCACTTTGTGTTGCAGAATCCTGGGGAGTTTGGAGGTTCTGGTGGGGACTCTTCTGATGGGGAGTGCTCTGATGCAACTGTGAGGACCAGTAAAGCTGGTAGTTCTGCAACCTGGTAATGATGACCTCTGCTCCTCAGTCGTTTTATCAGCTGGCATTTTGATTCCCTCAAGAACCCTCTTTCCGTTTCTTCTCCGAGAAACTGCTTCTCCACCCCATCACCAAAACGATCTGCAATAACTTGAATCTTTGGATAAATGTTCTGATGAATTGGTTTTTCTGTGAGCATTTCAATCAAGAATGGCAGGGATGTATTTTATTAATAATTGAGCTACTGTACCATATTTTTGGCGTTTTAACACTTTTTACTCTAAAGAGTGAATTGTATCATAGACAAAATTTGTTGCAAAAGAAGAATTAAGATGATAGACTTATAAAAGCAAATAATCTTTTTGAGTCTTAGATTGCATGCATGGATAGGCTAGGATGTGATGCTGATGCTGCTGTTTTGGCATGGGACCAAGCCACATGGCCCGGAAGGAACAGAAAATAAAGGAAGTGAACTCAGTGACATATATGGTTGTATCCAGTGAAACAGTGGGTGAAGTAACCAGTGAACAAGGAGGAACATTAGTGTAAGCTGTTTAACTTTAAAGAAGTTGTTCACCTTCCTTGAAATGGTAGCTAGCAAGGTGTATCTAGTCACTGCACACCTGGCATGTGAGAGTGGGGGGCTAACCGTGTTTGTAAATCAGCCGTTGACATCCTACAGCTATATTCTAGCTTCGGTTTCCCTTTAGCACTTTTCACCATTCTGCAACTGTGGATCGGACAATGCAGCACGGAGTGGCTGGCTGGCAAACAGACTGAACTGAAGATGCTGTTGCTTGGTTATCTTCCTCTCCTCTCCTCTCCAACCTGCCTTTTGTTTGTTTCCTTCAATTAAAAACAAATCGATCAAGTAGTGTTGAACAAGAACTTTCACACCACGGAAAAAGCACATCCTGAGGAATATCCTGGAGGAAGAAATTGGAGCTGTTCCAACTACAGTTGTCAATTGCCAGTATAAAGTAAGGGAAGATTGTACTTGGGTGAAGTTGGGGGAACAGCCTTGCTTGAATGACACTACTGGCCACCCCCCATTTTTTTTAGCACTGTTGTCTTAGTGGCAACTTGGGGCTGATGCAAAGTAATATTTGGAATACAGAGATGAGTGAAGGATGCCCTTCATTTTGGGTGTGAGAGAACCTAAGCCATATTTCCATAGTGATGGGTTCTGGACTGGAAAGGACCCACGGCTGTTGCCTTTCCTGGGGGAATGGGATTTCACCTTCCCTCTGCATTACCTCATTCATTCTAATCAGTTTTCTGGGGGTTATAATCATGACCCTTTTAATTGAAATGTCCACAGGAGTATACCCCCTCCCAAAAGAACACTGAAGCTGGTTTTACAGGCAAAGTGCTGATAATGTTCTTATCTGTGTCCCCAAAGCATGGCCTGTGAGAACTACATTCAGGGAAGGAAGGAGCCTCATGTGGAATGTAAGCTTGTTATGTAGTAGGACCCATCTTTAAGACAGTGATTAGGAGTTACACCTCCACACCCAAAATGAAGGGCAAGGATGGCTTGCATGATGTGCTGCTGTTTGTTTACATATGATTTGAATTATTATTTTTAATATATAGCCTACTGGCAAAAATGAAGGGAAATTCTTTCAGAGAACAGTATTGTATGAGTTAAATTATTCCATTTTTTAAAAAATTGTAGCTGGACTACATGGATCTTAAGTTATGTCATTGTTATTATTTATTGTAATTGCTTTAGATTATTGGCAGAGTTTATTGTAGCACAGTATATTGGCCCCTGCTCCATTGCCTCGTGGCTCCTTATTGCAGGAGAAGTAGGAGCCAAGTTGTTTCTTGGGATCTAATCTCTTACCGGCCACAGCTTACCATAAAGCAGGGAATAGGTGAGCACAAGTAGGCAATGTGCTTGGGTATAAAGTGGACAGGATGCAGATCCAATACCTTGACATGCTTTGGCCTCCTTGCTGTTGCCCAGAGCACTGTGCTGTGGCAGAGAACAACATAAATCGGTCATGTTCTCCTGAAATTACACACTCTTTGCTAATGCCAGGAATACCACTAGTTACAGCTTAGTATGCTTATAGAAGACAGAGCAGAACTCTACCCACTCCAGAGAAGTCGTCCCTGGCAGTTCATGTCCTCAAGCTTGTGAATAGTCCACTTATTTTGGGAGTCCCATTGATGATTATTGTTTTCATGCCATAATAAACCCATTCCATTGATAATATGAGCTAGGCCAGTGGTTCTCAAAATAAAGTAGGACCCACTTGCAAATAACTTCCAGGCTACTTTCACCCTCCCCAGCATAAAAAGCAAGAATCTCCCCTCCAATAACACTGATTAAGTTCATATTTTATTTTTCCATTTTAGTGTTCATAAATATGTAGCATTATTGAGAAACAGACCGTATTTCATGGCCATTAAACTTCCCAGAGTCTCCTTTACCACCTCAGCCTGCTCCAACCCTCTGTCCTTGCCTTGCAGCTAGGGTTACTAACCTCAAGGTGAGGCCCAAAATTCTCCTGGAATTACAGTTGATCATCAGATTACAGAGATCAGTTCCTTTGCAGGAAATGGCAGTTTGGAGGGTTGAAATAGTCCTAAAGTGACATCACATCCCTGCTGAGCTCCCTCCCACACTTCATCCCCCCTGGGCTCTGCCCTCCCCCAGTCTCCAGACATATGACAATCTGGAGTTGGCGACACTACTTATTACCAACCTGCAGGCAAGCTAGACATTTAATTCACATGCAATGTGGTGCTTCTTTTCAGAAGGCTACTTGGCATGATCCAAACTCTCACAATGTGACTTATATTCTATTTTTATTTGCCTTTTTGGAAAATTGTGCTGCTTCATTGTTTATATTTGTGTTTTTAAATAAGTATTTTGTTGTGGGGGATACAGTTTTGTGGAATTGGACTCCACGTTCCTGTGTAAATCTAGGAATCTCTGGTTTATTAATTGCCTCTGGTAAATGAGCACAGACTACTTGACAATAAACTGAAATTCCCCTGTGGCATGGTAATTCCAATTTAACAGCCCACAGTTAGCTGACTGAATATACTTTCTAGGAAGGTTCATTTTATTAATTATGACAAAGCAAAGGATGGCGTCAAGAATGACATGGAGTTACATTTTGTATCTCCCATAGCAAGCAATTGGCTTTGTCAACTAGTAGTGATTTCCCCAAACTTTGTTCTCTACAAGAAGTTTCATAGCAAAATATCCTGTCCTGCTTATAAAGAATTTTACAGCTAATGTGGAATTGCCAACTCTGATTAGAGTTATCCAGAATTTTGAGCAAAGGAGGTATTGAGCTTAGAGCATTATGCATGTAATGTGTGTGCTCTGTCATTTAAGTACAGCCCATCCCCATAGTAAGCCTCTACAACTACTTAGAATGTATTCATTGATTTAATGAATCTAACATGCACATATACCAAAAAGGAAACTACAGATGTTGGTAACTTTTTGATATTTGTGTGCATACTGCATCTGCAGTTGTCATGCCATACAATGTAATAATACTTCGAAGGAATACTTGAAGGATTAAGGTATGTCTTGGCTAGTATCTCCCCTCCCCCCAAATGCATGTGCGCTGCGTTTTCTTTTGAAACTTAAAAAAATAATTCAGTTTTTACCTTTTAACATCCCCAAAGAGCTCAGGACATTGAACTAACAAAGCTAGTGAACTTGTTGATCAAAGAACATGGTGCTGTAACTAAGAAGTCAACTTGTTTGTGAGTCTCACTGATAAATTCATACCATAAATTCAGCTTCAGAACTTTCCAAATCATTTGATATGTAAATTGTGCCATGGAGTACAAATAGAGAATTCTTCAATATTTTTAAATAGGTTGAGCAGGCAGGTAAAAATAGAAATAAAAACCTGAACTGAGATTTTAAGCAGTCTTGAGGCTAATCAACCAGCCTTTTAATTTTTCCACTGTGCTGTTAATAGCTTTTGTCATCAGCCTTCTATAATGATGCATCCTTAAATGTACAAATGTATTTTTGTAAATCTAGAAGAGTTCTAATCTTTATGGCTGTAGAGGGATTCAAGTAGGAGGCAAATCAAGGAAATTTTAGCAAACTGTGCGGGAAAACAACAGTATTGTTCAGTCAATTAAATCGAGAACGTGGCTTTACAGTAGGTCTGCTATGGTGGTGCTGCTGAAAATAGCATCTCTGTGGTGAAGTCTCCCCTTCCCACTTTAATACATTAGAGCACTCTCCATATGCTGCAGCATTTTCACACTGAGTTTCCTGGCACCCAGTCCATGTCATTGGGTGGGTCGAGCAATTCATGTGAATGCTCCTTAGTGTTGAGGTAGTTCATCCTGGGATCACCGCTGTAGCTGTTCAGCCTCAAATAGGACAATAATACTAGTGTTAGATGATGGAGGATGATGAGTTCAGCTCTGAAACGGTATTGGTTTAGAAGATACATAAATTGCAGTTGTTCTCTCTTCATGGCCTGTAGTACACAAGTGATGTTTTTAAGGTTTTTTCTAGCTGTGAGGGCTAAACACTTTTAAAGGTGGAAACCGACTCTCAGGTATTTGTGTGACTTTGGGCTTTTTGAAGAGCCTGCTTTGTTGTGAAGGTCCAATAAAAGGTTACGATGGTACTTATTTTCTTATTCTCTGGGAACAACACTCCAAAGCACTAAATAAAGAGACATTGTAAAAATTATGGGATTTGGGAATGCTGATACCGAGACACAAACAAGATATTGTTTGTCTCCTATTCCTTAGGAAAAAGGGCCTATATTGACAGAACATGGTAGGCTAGGCACCATACTTCTTCTACACATTTCTTTTGAGTTTGTGTTCAAGAAGCACAAGAAACATTTAGCACACCAATTAAAAAAGGCACAGTTTTGTTGTAAGGTAGGAAAGCAGATCAGTTTTTAACATTCTGATAGCATCTTAGAGTCTTGAGAGGAACAGATGATTTTGTTCTGAAGAGTTTAGATTCAACTCTTAAAGGAACATCTTTTGCTTTTAAAACAAAAGCCATAAATCAAATAATCTCATTCAGATTATTAGACAGTATTGCCTCTGTGCAGTTATCAACGGTGAACCTTGCTGTGTGTTGACTGTTTCATGTTAAGGGCATTACAGTAATATAGCTGGGTGATTATGAGCCTGCCGTTAGCTGCATAACAATCTGGAGCATGCAGTGCAAACCAGAGCTGATGCCTCTGGAGGCAAGTGGCTTCTTTGGGCTATCTTCATTACTCATATGATGCCCTCTTAACTACTGGGACCTGCTGTGGCACAATCAGTGTGGTGGCTAATCATTGTTGGGATTAATGGTTTTATATGTCAAATGATCATTTCATCTCCTGTGATGTCTTCTCTCCCTTTTCTCCCTACTCTGTGGCTTCCTAAGATAAATTTGATTTTTGTTTTTGTACTGAACAGTGTATAACAATTGGGAACAAGAATGACTATCCAAACAAACAGATGCATGGAATAAAAGCCAGTGTACCTCATATGCTTGTTGTAGTAATTTGTACCTAACACTACAAAGATGGAAGCAAGTGGATTGTATGGTATTGGATGTGACTCTGCATTTTCAGAGATCTTCTTTTCAGTGAAAACAGAACTTATTTAATCATATTCTGGAAGGTGGTAACAGAATGATGAAAATGACATCTTATACCAGACCATGATGATCAAGGTGAAATCCATGTTATCCTGATACATGTGGTTTTGCCTCCCTTAAATTGGATATATAGTGATGCCACTTTCTAGTTCTTGCTCTCTCTATGTATTTTGTGGATGTAGAGCAATCTAATGCTGGAAAGGCTCTGTGTTTTGGTGGTTCCTTTCTTTAGTAGCCTTGGTACTTAAAGTCAATCTTTCTTGCAACTGGGTATCATTGCTGACCCAGACAGTCTGGGAGACCTGCCTTTGCTTACTCGTGGAGATGGATGGTAGAGAGACACTTAAAACCATAACATTCAGTAAAGTACAAAACAGTGGTTCCCTAACTGCATACATACAAGAAATCTCAAATCTTTTCTACAATATGTTCACGGTTTCCAATATGAAGCAAGCCTGTGTACAGCACTTACAGAAAGCAAAGTTCTCTTTTCCCTGTGTGGGAAGAAAATAAGTAAGGGATAGATATATGTAGAGTTCCCAATTTCCAGGTGGAAGTTGGAGATTTTTTGGAATTACAACTGATCTCCAGGTGCCAGAATTAGTTCCACTGGAGAAAATGGATGCTTTGGAAGGTAGACTCTATGGCATTATACCCCACTGAAAGTACTTCCTCTCCCTGGACTCCACCACCAGAACCTCCAGGAGTTCCCCAACCTAGAGCTGGCAACCCTAGCTATATGCATACTAAGCTAAACAGATGACACGTCATACTAAGTTTTACACTCATTTATTTCATAAGAACAGTTCCCATATTAACACGAGATAAGGCACACGTGATAAGACACAATCACTACTTAATTCAAAATAGACATTTTCCTCTGTTCCAAGTCAGTGTAGTTATCAGAGTACTCCTTGATATTCCTCCTACCAAATGGTACTGAAGCACCCTGTTCTAAGGACACATGACCTCAATTAGTTTCCCACAGGAAGCAAGACAACCCAAGCTGAAGCTCTTGAAATACTGCACTAATTCAGTAAGGTGATAAACTGGGGTTTGGACCAAATCTCTTCATACTGCAGATTGGGGCTCATATGACAATATTTTCTCACACTCACAACTTCCTCAATAGCAAAAAGGGGCTAATTCATTTTCTTGGTAACATCTAGTTTTCTACAGGAGGGGTTATAAACAAAACAACTAGATAAATGTATTACCTCAGTGTCTTTCTGGGGCCAAGCGTCCCACCCTTCCCGGGAAGGTTAAAGGGACGTGGCACCTGACAACAGACTCTCTGCATGACTGTGGCTGGAGGGCACTGGGGGACTAGTGGCCATGACCTAAAATATCCCAAGGGCACCCTGGCACCCAACAACCCAGACTCTCTATGAGACAGGAAGACTCCTAAACCCCACTGTCAAGATTGAATGCTTATCTACAGCAACAATGTTGTCAGGCTGGAAGCCAGCAGTCTTTGGGGAAAAGGTATGGGGGTGAGAACTCCAGAAAGTGGTAGGGTGAGTTGGGTGTTTGAGCTGCAGAGGAAAGAGGCTACCCCAAAGCTTTCAACCAAGAAACCCAGGAAAAAGGGGGAGTTTTGTAGAGGAGCAGAAAGGGACCCCAAGGCAGCACCTTGATCTCAAGAAGCCACACAGCATGCAGGAAGATCTTACTAAGCAATCAGATGGGGGGGGGGGGGAATGGCCACTGGGCCCTCCATTATACCCTATGGAGACCAGTCCCCATAGTGTATAATAGAGAATCAATATGTATTCGCAACTGGGGGGGTGAGGTAGGGGCACCAAATTTTCAGCATAGCTTCTAGTGCCTCTCCTCAAACCCCCCCCCCCATTTCAAGAAAGTGCCCCCATCCTCCATTATTTCCAATGGTGGGAAAGCCAGAACTTGCTTTGGAGTTGTTGTGTTTCTTTCCTTCCCTCTCCTGGAATTTCCTGGTTAGTCCCCTGCTGGCCTCTCTCACCTGGCAACCCTACCAGCAGCTATTTTTCACAAACACAAGAACTCCAGAACTCGCAAAGACCCGATGTGAACAAAGGAAAAGAGCATGCCTCCAGTGTTTATATACATCTCCCATCCCAACAGAAGCCAGACACACATCTCTCAGTTGAAAGTAGACTTGCCTGCCAGCTTTGGATGATCCCTATTGGTCCTTGAAGGCTAGAAAATCCCCCACACACCAGCTTTTCAGTGTGAAACTACATGGATGGGGTTTTCTTTGCCGAGAGCATCTGAGAGCTTCTACGTTGGGCCGAGAATCTCGGAGACTTCTGGGTCTGAACACGTGACCTTTGAACCAAGCCTCCTGAGCCTCAAACCAGCCAAAATCCAGACCAAACTTTAGCTCAGCATTCAGGTCTGTGGCCATCCCTAGTTATTACTCTTCTGCACACAGTATAGCATAAAATTGATTTTGTGAAGGGAAGGGAAGTCTTGGCTTTTCACATAACACCAATTTGGGCACTGTCAAAACTTTATAACAATTTCATAGGATCCATATTGACGAAGAAAAACAAGTGGATGGCCTCCTCATAGTTTCCAAGGCTGAATCTTTGAAGACTTATATATAGGACCTATAGCCCCATTGCCTTCCTCATGGATTATTTTGGAATCACAAATAGGGAGAAGACTTTCTGCAGCTATTAGAGAGTATGGGAACATATAAGAAGTGGTAGTACTACTCCAGCAGCAGCTGCTGGCTTCCTCTCCTATAAAGCAAATACATTTGTTGAAACAATATCTGGACTGTACCAAGATCTTTTCCCAACATGCAAGGAAAGGCAAGGAGATGCCTTATCCTGCCAATCTCTCCAGTCCTCTCTCTCCTAACACTAAGTCCTGGGATAGTTAACAAGCTGTGTGGAGAGGGAATGATGCAACATAGTCACATTCATTAGTCATATTTCCCCATTAGAAAGGGAACAAATAAGTCTGTGCTTGTTAAGTCTGCCCACACATTCTCTGGGATGAAAGTTGTAATTATCATTTTTTAAGTACCCTCCATGCAGATAGCAGTCTTAAGACACACGAACACTTCCAGGCAGCTGGTGCCATTCAGAATTCCTCGAGACTTGCAGCTTCTCTGTGGCTCAAATGATTTCCCATTCTCTTTAACAGCTTTCTGGTTGCAGAACACAATGGAATAGTCACAAGCACCAAAGAAAAATGAGACTCGTCAGGCTCTTTTTGTTCTTTAAGACTGCATTTAAGAATAACTGGTGTCTGCCACTTCTTATTGAGAGAAAATGCCGAAGCCTGTGTTAGGTGCTTCAGAAAAAAAAAATCAGTAGAAAAAAAATTGCAGCTTCCCCATAAACAGACACTCAGTATCTGTCTTGCTCTCAGTCTATTCAGTTGTGTTTCCGTCCATTGAGCACATAAATATTCTCATCACTTTTGTCAAAGCTTAGATGCTTTTGACTGAATCTCTTAATGATAGTTCCAGGAATTAATGCCACCATGGCTATAGCTAGCATCTTGAGTAAAGTAGTCCAGGAGAAAATGGCATCAAGGGAGGTGATCTGTGAAAGGATTGAACCTGTCTGGACACAGATGAAGTTATATGGCATGAGACCTGCAAGAAATAGAGAGGAGGAATACTTGCATTAGAAAGATCTTGCACATCACAAACTCACCTTGGATCTAAATCAAGGACTCCACCTGCCTACACAGAGATTGAACTATAAATAAAGTACTGAAACTTATTTATAGCTGAACACTACGATCAATAAGGTGAGAAGGGCTTGAATGTGCAGATGCCAATGGGACATATTTATATATCATAGAAGAAAATAGGCAAATCAAAACTTAAATAGGTCAGCAGAAAGAAAAGGACTTATGCTTTTGACCTAGCAGTTCCAAGGATCTGTTTCCTCAAGGAGAAGGCTAGGAAGTTTTGTTGTGTGCACAGAGTTGGGCCACTGCCACAAGACTGAACATCCTGCTCCCTGACTTAATTTATGGGTAGGGATTGTCTTGCCTGTAGTCCTAGATGTTGGGACCCACACTGTGTCAGTGCAGTCATGTCGACTCTACTTATTTATTTTTCATATTTATAGCTCACCATCCCCGCAAGCGGGCTCAGGGCAGGTAACAACATATCAAATACAAGAAATACAATTAAAAATTAAAACACAGTAGTAAACATTAAAATTGTGTTCACAGCACAAAACAGAAGTTGGCTGGCTGTAAGAGGTTCCCTGGCTCATTGATGATGGATAATAATACGCCAACTGTTACTGGATGGGAGACAAAAACCTCAGGGAGGCCATACATGGATGTCTGCTGCCGCAGCCAAAGACCTGGAAGAACGGCTCCATCTTGCAGGCCCTGCGGAATTGAAGAACCCTTATCTCAGTAGGGCCCTTATCTCAGTAGGGAGCATGTTCCACCAAGCAGGGGCCAGGGCAGAGCAAGCCCTGGCCGTGGTCAAGGCAAGACGGACATCCTTTGGGCCAGGGACCACCAGGAAATGTTGATCCATAGAGTGTAACACCCTTTGGGGCATATATGGGAAGCGCCAGTGCCTCAGATATGTTGGTCCGAGGCCGTATAAAGCTTTAAGGGTTATTACCAACACCTTGAAGTGAATCCAGAACTCAACTGGTAGCCAATGCAGTTGGCAGAGCACCTGCTGAATGTAAGCTCGCACAGGCATTGATGTCAGCAGGCATACTGCCACATTTTGCACCAGCTGTAATTTCTGGGTCAGCCTCAAGGGTAAGCCCATGTAGAGTGAATTGCAGTAATGAAGCCTGGAAGTGACCATTGCATGGGTCACCATAGCTAAGTCCTGGGGGGAGAGATAGGGCTTCAGTAGCCTGATCTGCCTAAGATGGAAGAATGCAAATCTGGCGACTGCGGTAACCTGAGCCTTCATGGAAAGAGAGGCATCCAGTGTTACTCCCAGGCTCCTCACTTTCTGGGTTGGCACCAAAGGTGCCCCTTCCAGCATGGAGAGTCTGATGCCCATATCTATTTTCCCCCAACTCAGGTACAGGATCTCCATCTTCGATGGATTTAACTTCAACTGACTCTGCCGCAACCATCCAGCCACAGTGTCCGAAGCCTTTATTCATCCTGATCAGGGGAAAGGTTTTTTAAAAGGCTTACTGGCATATACCCATTGCTCAATAGACTCCTTTTTTAAAGCTTGCCCCTCCTGCCATTCTTGAAGACAATCAGGAGTCTCGGTCATGTCCTTGTCTCCCATTATTTCACAACAGCCTGCTCTGCAAGATGGGCTATTCAAGTGCTCATAGGATCATACTAGCTACAGGGTAAGAGAGGCCTTATGCCACTTTTGTGCAGTGGTTAAGAGCAGTGGACTCTAATCTGGAGAACTGAGTTTGATTTCCCACTCCTCCACATGAAGCCAACCGGGTAACCTTGGGTCAAGTCAGTTCTCTCAGAGCTGTTCTCTCAAGAGCAGCTCTCTCAGCCCCACCTACCTCGTAGAGTGTCTGTTGTGGGGAGAGGAAGGGAAGGTAATTGTAAGCCAGTTCAAGACTCCGAGTGAAGGGCAGGGTATAAATCCAATCTCTTCTTCTGTTCGAAATCTAACTTCAAGCCACTCCATGTAACTAACAGTACTGTTTATTCTATAGTAATCTGAGCAGCATTTCACAGCAAAAATTGCTGATACAACTAAAAACAGGAGCAGTTAGCAATAGCTGGTACAGTCCAAGATACCATCTTAACCTGCTCTCTATCAGAAGCATTCTTGGTCTCTTTATTTTCTTAAGTACTTCTAGGAAAACAGAGGTGGTTCTGAGGTTAATCAGGAACATTTATCCCTGCAGTAGATGAGTACTTCCTACTGTGAGGGAAGTTTACATTGCATGGACTTTATTCTGTCTGTGTCTTCCATTTTTGCATTAAGGGAGGATGTTGCCCGTATGTACGGGTAAGCTGTAGTTCTCTGGCTTTTTTCACCAGTAGAGCTTCCTGAGACAAGAAAGTAGGAGAGCCTATAGAAACAGTAACAGAGTTAATCTTTCTTGGCAATTTGGACATTAACTCTGTGTTTCACCTATGTCTCTCACTGCTTTACCAGCCACCAACGGCACTGGTTAAAAATGAAATATTTAAGGGAATCCCAGCAGTCGCACAGAGCTCCAATAACAAACTGCAGTACAGATTGCACTGTATGGCTAGAAGGTGCTCTTATCAAACCAGTACAGCCAGGATGGCTGTGCACTGGAAGTGGGTGCAGGTGGCCAAGCACACACTATCATGCCACAGCTAACACAAGGGAAGAGGACAACATTAGCATTGTCTGGCAAATATTTTTACACTCCCCCTTTTGCCCCTCTTGTCTTACCTATGAAAACAGAGAAGAAAAACTGAGTCACAGGAATGTTCAGGATGGGAGATGTGAGATTCAAAAACCAATTTGGAGACATAGGGAATAGCCTCAGAAACAGCAACAAGAAAAACAAGGAACTTCTGTTCTCTTCCACCTGCCCCAAATCAAAGAAATTCAGACTTAGTTTTATTTTTCAAGTTTTCATAAAGTTTTCATTACCACCAGTATTCTGTGTCATATTTAAGGTACTTTAACGTGGCTTCACTAGAAATAGAAACTTCCGATTTGAGGATGAAACTTCATGAACAAGACAAGGATGAGCCAAGGAATCCTTGGTCTCACATATGGAGGCAAGAGTGAAGACTTCCTTGTTTGGGAAGAAAACAGTTTGTTGTGACGTCTGACTCAGGTGCTTTAACATACTGTGGCTTGTTTCTTGCCTACAAACAAGAATTCTAACTCTGGTTTAGAATCCTGATTTATAGGGGAAAAGAACAAACGGGGGGGGGGGCATGCTTGAGGCCAAGGGTTTCCTAACATGTTCTAGTCACCAAAACAGTGTATTACACCTGAATGCAGCCTATATAAATATGCCACATACACGATAAACTGAAAAAGAAAGACTAAAGGAATCAAGCCCCCCCCACTTGTACAATCAAGCAAAATCTCTAATAAATGAGATTTCAGAGCTTTCCCCCTACACCCTCTTAAAAATAAAACAGGAATATGAATTTGAATGGATTGTCTGATTGCAGACTGCAATTCTATTAGTGGCCTGCTAGCAACACTAGAAAAGAAACCACGCTTGTAGAAAGGAATGAGCCCCAAACATGATAGTGGCCACAGGCAGAAGCAGTTGCAGTTCTTAAAAATGGCTGTGAGACCCCAATCCGGACTGGGCATGCAGCACAGCAGCTCTTGCTCCCTCCCCCCAATGCCTTTTCAGGTGCAGAAACAGTCCCTCATGGCTGTTTCACCACTTGAAAATGTATGTGTGGGGGGGCTCCTGGGGCCGCCACATGCCCAGTTCAGATTGCAGCCTTGCAGCAATTTTTTTAAAAACTGCAATGACTTCTAAAATGGCATTAGCGCCACAGGATGGACCTGTCACTGCCATCACATTTAGTTTTGTTCTCAGAGGGATAAAGATGGAGAAGTGAATTCGCCATTGTTGTCCACCAGCTTGAGACCCAGGCCAGTTGAGTAAATCTCCCATTCTCCATGGTAAAACTGAGGGCCTGCAGGGTTGTTTCACCAAGTGAATAAAATGGTATACTATTTAGTCAGAAGACTGAAACAAAGATGGGTAGAAAGTAACTGACTTGCTTGCCATGATTGTAGGTCTGAACTTAGCCAAAGAGGGGCAAAGCAGCCTTTAAATCTCTCTCTTGCTGCAACCTACATTGTGCTCACATATTTATCGCTAATAATACATGTTCCTGGAAAGGTATTTTCTGATTACAGACCCCAAATTTTAATATTTTGAGTGCAGGCAACAATAGCCAGGACATGACAACTCTGTCACTAAATATTCATATAGTGACTAAAGCAAGTAGTGACAGGGGCCTTCTTACCTTTCTTTTAAGCATAGCTACTTTATCAGGAAAATAGTAGATGACAAATTGTTTTCCAAAGATGTTCGATAGCCCATAGCAACAGGTAGCACCCACAGAAGTCAAGGCACAACACAGCAGGAGACCCATCCATGGTCCAAAGAGAGCCCCAGCAAGGATGTTCTGTTAGAGCAAAACTAGACAATGATCCAGTCCATAACAAACTGTGGGGAAAGCATGAAGGGCTCCATGAATCATAACAGCAGTTCTGCCTGATCAGACCACAGAGTGCAAATCCTGTTTTTCAGTCAGCCAGATATTTCTGAGAAGCCTACACACTGGGCAGTAGATCATAGCTCCTACTGCTGCTTGCTGTGCAGCACTAGAATTCAGAGGCACATGTTTCCAGAGATGGAAGTTCCACTCAGCTGTTATGCCCTGTCCTCTGTGAAATTATATGATCTCCTTATAAAGTCCTCCAAGTCCATGGCCATCACCACATCTTGTGAATTGCTTAAGTTGTGTTTATTCACTGCATTTGTTACATTTTTATCTGGCCCCTCTTCCAAGGAATGCAAGGTGACATGCATTGTCCTCCCTCCTTTTCACTGTAACAGGGCAGGTTAGGCTAACAGGGAGAGTAACTGCCTCAGTCACCCAGCAATTTCCATGGCAGGGTAGGCAATTGAACCTGGGTCTCCCCCAGTCCTAGCTCAACACCTTAACCAGTGTCTAAAGCTGTGCTGTCTTTTATGTTCTGAATCTATTGCCGATCAATTTTACAGGGTTACAGTGTTATGAGAGAGTGATGACAATTTTTCTCTTGCTGCTTTCTCAATATCTTGCATAACTTTATAAACCTTTTTCTGAACTATAAATCCCTAAATAGTTTAGCCTTTCAGTATGGGGCAAACACTGATTGTTTTTATTGTACCTTTCCAGCACCAATGATACTATTTGGAAGAAGGGGTGACCGGAACTGTACACTGTATTCCAAATGCTGCTGCATGACATATATAAAAGCATCATGATAACTAATCTTTTTCTTTTTAAAATACTCTATGAATAGTTTTTTCGTGTATTACTCTGTTGGAACAATACATACACAAAGAAGGCAGTACAGAATACAGCAAATATACAAAAGAAATCATTATTTTTCCAAAACTGAAAGACAAGTCCCAAAAAGTTGATTCCCCAGGGGATGCAGGGCCTACATAGCCATATGAATAGGTGGGCTGCAGTGAGAAGAGGGAAGGAGGCAAAATCACACATGTTCTTTCTCTTCTGCCTTTTGCATCAGTGGAGCTCTGCTGGTGGAAGACGTGGCTCCTCTGGAAGAAGAGACAAGAGCGATTTTGCCCCTTCCCCCTCCTTACTGCTGCCCACTGTCCCACAAATCTCTTATTCCATGCAAGTCCTGTGACCAGGAACCAGCACTTCTGGGTTTGGAAATGGCTGCTGGGGAAAGCAAAGAAGAGTCTTAGGAATACAGTGGAAGTTCTAAGATGCACACTTTTAGAATTACACATAACAAGGTCCTACAAGGAGGTCTATTAAAATAGTGGCAAGAGCATATTATTTACAGAAGAGCAATAACCCAATTCAGAACGTCACTGGGCAAGTCCACCAGACTTAAGAACAGCAGGAACAGAGAAGCAGATAGGTGGTGTCTGATTCAACAGTAAACAGCAAAGCCAGCATCTTGAAGGTTTGCGGATGGTATACATACCAGAAAGCTTGAACCAGGAATGGCGAAGCTCTGTTTATACAGGTAGGCACTACAGAACAGCAGCAGCACATATGAATGGTATTCTTTATTATAGTGTTGTAGAAATTCTGCAAGCTCTCGCAGTTCCTCTAGGTTTGAAGGGAATTTTAATAACCTGATAAATAAAGATGGCCATCAGTTCAGAAATAAACAAATCATATGCTGCCAGTGAAGTGTTTTTATTTTATAGACAGATCAATGCATAATAAGATATGACAAGAAAAAATGGTAGGGTCCCTTAAAAGATTAAAACTGCAACATGGGCTTTGAAATGACAAGAGGAATGTCTTGGAGGTGGGACAGCACTTGCCCTCTTGCTGCAAACCTACTATGCATATCCTTCTACAATGATGTTAAAGAGAACTGTCACACTAAGATTCGGTTTTTCTAAAAACTGAAGATTAACTGTTACTGTACCACTTCATCTGTCTCCATGGAAGGCACCACATTTAGCCATATGAAATGGAAATCCATCAATGTTGTGAAGGAACTTGCCAATCACACCTGCTATGGTCATTCACTTGCTGCTCTCCAATTTTAAGAACAGATAGCTGTATCTGAAGAAGTGAGCAGTGACTCATGAAAGCTTGTAAAGGTTTTCCTTGCTTGAAAGCCAGTCGAATCCAACTCTAGGGGGCGGTGCTCATCTCCATTTCCAAGCCGAAGATGTTTCCGTGGTCATGTGGCCGGCAAGACTTGACACCGAGGCGCACGGAATGCTGTTACCTTCCCACCGACGCAGTACCTATTTATCTACTTGCAATTTCTTGCTTTTGAACTGCTAGGTAGGCAGGAGCTGGGGCCAGAGACGGGAGCTTATGCCATCACGCAGCACTAGGGTCTTGAACTGCCGAGCTACCGACCTTCCAGTCTGCAGCTCAGCATCTTAACCTCTGAGCCACTGTGGCCCATAAAAGCTCATACCCTGCCACAAACTTTGTTAGTCTTCGAGGTGCTAGTGGAGCCTTGCTCTTTTCTATTGCTACAGACAGACTAACACAGCTACCCATCTTGATCTGTACCACTTCAGGCAAGCTATCACTGAGACTCTTTCACATTAAAATATCATAAAACAGAGCACCTATTAGACTGAGGAAGATGGTTATTGTAGCAACCTGACAAGTGGGCAATTACAGAATAGCTTGGCCTGTAATACATCATTGTGCTAGCCACGTAGATTACAACTCCAGAACTGGAAATATTTGAGAAATCCAAGAATTACAGCATTAGAAAAAAATTGTAAGCAGCCATTTTTGTCCACACAAAATCCCAAAACAAGAACAAAATCTATGTAATACCTTTTATTAGGACCAGCCAAAATGACAGAAAACAGAGTTCAACAGAACACCAGGCTGCATGTTTCAAAATGTTGTGAATAGGAGGGGAGGAAGCAGATTTTTCAGGCCATGATGTTACAACCTGATCTTACAAGCATCTTCTGTGACATACATATAGGCACAAAATTTAACTTTATTGCAGCTGTTAGGTTATTGCACATTCTCTGGGAAGAGGCATTTTATCTACACATTGAAGATACAGAAACCAGCAACAGTCCAACCATGTTCCTCTCAAATGCCAATGAGACACATTGTTCTCTTGCAGTCTGAGAGCAAATGGCAGCATGTGGTAGTCTTATATTAACAATGTTTAAGTTAAACTTCAGGTGATAAACAAGGTATAGGCCAAATTGGCCAGGTTTACTTTGTTTTCAGTAAAATCTTTCCCCAGGTTTGTCAAAACAATTCAATTACAGTCCTCCCCTGGAGGAGCGGGAAGGAAGTGGCACTCTTGATTTTTACAGATGTAAAAACAGGAGACAGCAGGGAAACCTGGTTTCAGCTGCAGGAGCAACATGCCACTGTTTCCTTCACAGAAAGCCTTACAACCAGTTTGAAAATCCCATAAGGCAGATGGGTCCATGCAGTCAGATCCTGTTAGCTCTTACCTACGTTTCCCTTCTCTTGGAAGGAAAGGACATCAGTGACACAGTAATTAGCAATCCCCCAAGGAGACAGAATAGTGGAGTTTATAGTAAAAACAAGTAGCAATACACAAACTGGAAACATTCAGTCATTTAGCACAGTTGTTCATCCTATTGGAAAGCCATTTAAAAAAAATAAAACTCAATTTGGCAGATTGACTTCCTGTCCTAAAAGCAGACTGAACTCAGTCTATACATATTGCTAATGCAAAGAACATGAAGTTCAGGAAATGTGTTTGCTACTTACTCATTCTAAAAAAAATCATGTACCTCATACTGTTACTGTCCTCTCTTTAGCTGTAGTTACATTCATTCACTGTTCATTCATTGCTTGATTTCAGCAAGCCAGCTATAAACATTCCAAGCAGAAAATAGGAGCTTGGTATTTACTCTGTGGCCTCATGCTATCACAGAACCATTTGGATAAAGGGAAAAGGTACAACATATTACTAAAACAATGAGGATACCAGTTAGTCAAGTATTGATTAGCAAGATCAAAACAGCAAGCTACAAGTTAACTTATTAGTGCAGTATACATTAATTAGATCAAGCAAATACGTTAAAACAGAGTGACATTTTCTTCTGGAAGAATTCTAATACAACAGGGAAATTATAATTTAGGCTGCATTTTTTTTACAGTGCTCAGAATTGCTCTGTGAAACTGATGAATGAAGTGCTCTGTGAAATCCATCAGTTCCTGCTCACAAAAATTTTCAATGGTTCGCTTTCAACACTCAATCTTTTGGTTAAACGAACACTATTCATCTTAAAAAATACAGCCTTAACACAAAACAGTTGCTGAGTTAAGAACTGTAGTCAAGTATTGTAGTGCATTCTGGTACCTGAGGGATGAGATGGACTACTGCTTAGCTTTGATTTTGTGGCAAAGACAGGTTGCTGTTTTTACAACTGTTTAAAACTTAGCAGGACTTTGAATAGCTGTTCTGTTATGTATATAAACCTAAAGTCAAAGGAAATGAAAAACAGATCAATTACATTCTCCACACTGAGGTGTCTAAAAACTACTGACACAAGCTGGGCATGTGAATCATTCTAAATATGCTATATTAATGATCTTTCTGTTTTGAGAATTCTGCAGTTCTTCCTTTTACATTTCTTTCAGAGAGAAAGCTGTTTCCTGAAACAGGCATTTCAGAAGCGTAGAGTGTTCTTTATTAAATATGGCAGCATAGTAAGCTCACCATTACAAGTTTATGGGTGCATGAACATCCATTCATTTTAAAGAAGCATCAAAGTACCTATGATTGAAGACTGGAGCTATTCATTATTGAATCCTCAAAGTATAAGCATTTAGGAGTCAGCATCAAACGACAGTGGCTGTTACAGTAGCTCTTACATGCCTACATGCTACAATCTTTCTGCTGCCACAAGAAGTCTTAAATAAACCAACAGTGGTTGCATTCACACATGTGAGATAAAGCGGGGGGCGGGGGGGGCGGAAGGGAGGCTATTTCTGTGGGTGAGTTGGGTTGGGGTTTTTGCTGCTTGTTCCTGATGCACTTAAATGAGGGATCAATGATTTGCACCTCAGCCCTGAGGGCTCCCTATGGAGTATGCGATGATGCGCATACTGAGAAGGGAAAAAAACAATGGCATGGAGTCAGGATGGCCTAATCAGACCATCCTAATGCCATGAGAACACGCTAAAGCGATCCAATGTGGGAAAGTCCGCCTGTGGCCCATAGTAACCTGTTTGCTATCGGACTTTCCTCAGTGCCTGTTTACTCCGCTTCTGTGGCAGAGCAACACCGGTTGCTGCCAGCTGCGGGACGCTTGCCAGATGTTCGGGTCTGATCATGCACATTATATCCGCCCGGCCTTCCCACCTATGTTGGGGCTAATTGTGCATGTGAATGCAGCCAGTGTCTCCGAGGCCGAACCAGAATCATTTTATTTACTGACTGGGGTGTTTGTGTGTTGCAGCAAAAACAAAAAGAAATCTACGGGCATCCTAAAGACTGACAGATATTGTAAAGACTTAGCAGGTTCAGAGGAAATCTGTTAGTCTTTGAGGTGGCCCAAGACTCTTTTTTGGGAGGCCAATTATTGGTACTCGGAAGGAGGCATCAAATCACTTTTGCTTAAATTGTCGACTTAACTTCATAAGCTTCTCGAGAGGGGGGTTTCGTAATAAGGCCGAAGCTGCATCACCTATGTTTTAGATTATGCTTGCGACAGCGTATTTCTGCGCACCGATCTTCTCAAAGGCAGCACTGGGTTTCGGCGGGGATGTATTTTTAGAATCGCGGGTGCCCTCAGCCAACCCCCGGCGCACCTTCTACTCCCGAGTCACGAAAGAGAAACGAGCAGACCCTGCGCGACAAACGCCGAGGCTCAGGAGGGAAAGCGCGCTGTCCACTCGCCCGTTCTGACCCTCCATCATAAGGCTGGTTCAGGCAAACGAAGCCGCCAGTCGGACTTCAAACTCGTTGAAACTGGGCGGCTCTTCGGTCCCGCCCGCCTCGCCTTTTAAATCAACCCCCACAGCACAGCTCCGGAGAGCGCCTCCACATGGAATTTCTGCCCCGAAATAGCCACTCACCCACTTCCCGCACGCGGCTCTCCGGGAAGCCGCACCGACAACCAATAAAGGCCCGCGGTGGCTGTCCCCAGAACCAACAGGAACCCGATGACCGACCGCATGGCTGCATCCACCGCCAGGGAGAGAACCGGCAGGAACTGAAGGAAACGTGGAACCAACGGGGCGGCCCCGGGGGAACTCGGGAGCAGAGTACAGGCGATCACGTGAGACGCTCCGGGGTTGTTTTTTCTCTCTCTCTTCCATACAGCCCTCTCGGATGCCTAGCCTGAACTTCCGGTAAAAATTCAAGGCTGTTATTGAGTATAGTTCTTTGGAAACTGTACGAAGTATTGCTCCGTTCCTGAGGTCTAATACTTTGCCTTGGTCTTTAGAGTGGTAAACCAGTTCAAGTTCAGATCGGAATGCCAGTAATATTGGGCTAAATGTAAAAAGACAATTGCCTTGGAAGCACAGAAGCCTTACGCAGTATCCCGGATCTTTCCCAGTTAAGGGGAAAATTTTGTTCAAGCAAATTACAAAGATAATCTGACTCCAATGGTAACAAGAGAAAGAAATTTTACTTGCAAAAATAGAAGCACTTCTTACATAACATATTCATGTAGGTACATTTAACTTCTTGTGAATAGATTAACTTCCCAAAGGGGGACCTACTAAAGCTAAGGACAGCAATTGCCGCTACAGCTCCAAGCCCAGGTAAGAGAGCGGACATATATAAGATGAAACAGAAGGCCAAAGACACTCAACAGCCAAAGAGGCTCAAAGTCTAACCAGTGAGAGAGTGGGGCCAACCGCCAAGTGTACCTAGGTGAGAGAATTGTCTTAATTATTTCCCATGCAGATGACAAATGAGCACAACACAGATTGGGTTTTACTAGAGCATCAGTTCTTCCAGCTGAGGGTTTGGGGTTGTTTTTTCGGTCCTTGCAGGAAGTTTTTGTTGTTGTTCAGTCGCGTCCGACTCTTCCAAACTCCATGGACCACCACATCACGCCAGGCCCTCCGGTCCTCCGCCGTCCTCCGGAGTTTGTTCAATTTCATGTTCGTTGCATCGATATCGCAAACTGCAGGCAGCCGCTTTTCGAGGCAAAAGTAATTTCCTGTGTGCGCATGCGTCAGAGAAACCCCATCCCGGAACCAAGGCGACGGGGAAAGCCTTTCGGAAATCAACTTTCGTTGGTGGTCACGCGCCCGACGCGGAAAAGTGAGGCATTTCCGGTCCAGCTGTTGCGGCTGAGGCCTATGTTCAAATGGCTCCCCGAGGGGCTGCGCTCTTGGTTGTTTCCATCTTCCTCTTGCCGCCGGGAAGTGGAGCCTTCGCTCCCTCAGCCGCGGAAAAGACGATATCCCAGGTCAGGATATGGGAAGGCTCGAGCCGGGAGCCGAAACAATGGGAAGGGGCTGGGCGTCTCGTGCGTCTTTGAGCCTCTGGCGTAGGCCTGCAGTAGACGTCTCCTGGGCCTGTCAGACAGTTTTGCATGCCCCCTTTTCTTACTAGTCAGAGCACAGAAATTGGGTATGCATCTAATCCAGTCTCCCGTCATGAGCTTTCTCCGTTTCAGTTCACAGGATAAACTCTTATTTTGGTTTTATTTAATTAAAACACGGTTATGCTACTGCCGATAACAAAAAAATTATTTAAAAGAACAAATTTTAAAAAGACAGTAAAAGCAACGAGAACAGTATCCGTGGAGTGGGAAATCACCTCAAAGAAATTCCTATTTACTAATCCAAATAGTTTGCTTTACAGTGGATTATTTTTCCTATTGTAATTTAAGAAACCTTAAATTGAGTTGCATGGCTTTAGGGAGGTAATTATCTACATGTCAGGGATTCGCCCAGTAAAAGACTGTTGCAAATCAAAACTTTTTGATCATGCTGCTGGAAATTCCTCTTGAGACTATGGCTAATTTTCTTCGCAGTGGGGGGCTAACTGTATTTATTTGCACCTGTTAAACCAAGCTATTATTTTAGCCTTGGATAAACAGAGGATATTTGTATATTAAAACTGATGCATAGTTACTTGAAAGTTAAACCACAGAGATTTAGTTAGGCTGCACAAGTATCATTTAAGTAATTATTTTCTGTGGGAGGGGGAAAGACGCAAAGAGTTTTTAGTAGGAGCTAGTGTTTTGGGGGGGTTTAGGTGTCCTTTTCTGACACCTTTGGAAGTAAGTAATGTAGGATGGCAGCAACTCATGTGCAGTGCAAAGTTGAGGGAGACTGGTACGTCTTTCCTTTGGGTGTCCCTATTCGGACAGCAATTATTTTGCTGCACAAATTATTTGTGCGGATTATAGCTGCCCTTTTCTGCTGTATGTATGTATGGAAGTGCAGTGTGGGTTGTAGCCTTGGGGTGTGGGAAATGTATATGCCATCTCAATGAGAAAGAAGCACCACGTGACTGTAGCGATACTCTGCAGTTTTTTAAAATAGAAATTTTAAAGAAGGTGTGGAATAATATAAAGAATGTTGTTCCTGGCTTGTGTCAAGCATAAACTGATCAGTGCCTAAGAACTAACAGGAGGCTTTGTAGTTACTACACAATATCAAGTGTTTTGAATCTCTTTGTGAATTGATAGTAATGGCATAGTCTGTGACAGTTTCATTAATGTAGAGTGGGTGATTTAGGAAACTGTATGTTCCTCTCCTCACTCCCTAGCTGTGTTTTGGCATTTCCCCCCAAAGGTGCAACTAAAGGAACATTTTGTGAAAGTTGGTTCCTCATGGTAATTTTAAAAGACACTTCATACCATGCAGATGTTATAGAATCATCCCTGTATTGTTCAGTGTCACATGTAAAAAGCAAAGAAAACTATACTATGGTTACACAGTATGCTCCAAAGAATTCAAAGAGGAAATGGGAGGTATTTGGGTTGTCAAGAGGTAGGTACCCTGTATGATGCAGCCTGTCTGTCATGCTGAGAGACAGAGAGTGAAGACAATGTATATTATCATGCCTTGCAACAAGATGTTTTTGTTTTAGAAGCAAAACCAACTGATGTTGAGAACCTAATTTTTATATAGCATTTAATGATGAAACTTAAAAAATTATTTTATACCTTTCATGGACATGATTGGGGCAGTGCTCCAAAAGTTGAAATAGTGTGTCTCAAGACATACGTACAAAGCGGCAAAAATAAAATGTGTGTGTAACATTACATGTTGGGTTTTCTATGCTTTGAGCATTTGATTTGTGCAGCTTTCTAATATGAAAAGTCATCTCTCTTGCAGTGAGAAATCTCTTATATTAAGGCTAATTTACCTCCTTGCAGGAATGTATATTGAGATACACACAGGTAAAAGTAATTGGCTTGGATGCTAAGAGCCATGAGTAGAGTGGAGTTCACAAGTATTTGTCTGTGCCTAGTTTCCCCTACACTCTCTGAAAATTTATTTCTGGGGGTCTGGAAACCCTTGAAGCTGATATAGGATATTGCATGGAGCGTGGCAGTTGCAGGGGGAATCAGCAGAAACCCCCCTCCACAACGCACAAGCTGTGGTGCAAGTAGAGCTCCTGCAAGAATAGAGAGGTGTGACATGGCAGTTTCCCCCTTCTACTGCAGCTCCCCACATCATGTCCCATATAATTACCAAGGATCTTTCAAGTCTCAGGATGCCTTTTTGGTTGGGATACAGGGCCGTAGTTAAAAAGGGAAGCTGGTAAAGATCCTTTCTATGTCCATTCATTGTTCTCAGGCTCAAAGCCATTGTGTACTACTTTAGGAGTTATACAGGTGTAAGTTATATTTGCATGAATGTATGAGTAATACATAGGGATGGAAAATTCCTACAAATCCAAAGCTATGGGGAAAAAACTTTCCCCCATTTTTTGAGGGTAGAGTGGAAGTATATGCAATGCTTACTTTTCTGTCAGTCTTAAAACCTGATTAGGTGCTTTAGCAACATATAATGTATCACTTAGCATATATTGTATTAGCATATTTATAGAATTTAAAAGTATAACTGTCTTTGTTTCCTATAAGCAGAACTGCAGATACATCCAATACTAAAGTGAGAAAGAGGTGCAAATGTTGCACCCTATCCTATTTTTCACCTATTACAAAAGTGTATATGTGTATAAATGGATCCTCCCACCAGTGCTCCTCCAAATTCACAGCTTTTCCACTGGGGAAAAAAATGAGAAAAACTTTTTTAAAAATGTACCATCACATCTGTAGTAATACAAAAATAGGTCCAAGAGGATGTTCCTTACTTTTTTTGCATGGGGATCAGGTTCAGTGGAAATGATATTGCTGCAAGCGTCAAACTACCTAAAATAAAATATTATCAATATATATATTTATTATATGGTGTACACAATGGTGATGATTAAAAGCATAAGGTCTGAATTTCAGTCTGCATAGAACATCAAGAGCTTTACATATGTTGTAGTAATTTCACATACAAAGTTCATGAGTTCGCATACACAGCTGATGAACATATCAAATGACCAACAAGACCATATGTGTTTCGGCCTCTAGGGTCTTCCTCAGTGGTCAACAATATATACTGTTTCAGAAAGACACACATTCAGAAGTTAAGATATAAATCCAGACCAGGAGTTGCTTTTTGAAAGTACAGTCAGGAAAAGAAGGCCAAACTGTTACAATAAATATAAGTACTATAAATACTACTGAATTAAAAAAAAAATTCTACAAGAAATGAAAATGTCTCTGGATGTGTGTGTCATCAACCAAGAGTTGCAATAAAGTGGCTCATTTGTCATAATGCAGTCAGCTATATGATGGAGCTAAAGGATGTTGCAATAACCCCCATGTGTTGTGTAATACATCTCCCAGAGGAGGGAGGGGAGAGGAGGGAGAAAGGGAAGGGAAAGGGCTTAAGGATCAGCACTGTAAATCAAAGAACAGCAGGCTGATATTCATTCTCATTCAGAAACAGCAGGTCAAGTCGACTTCTTCGTTCAGTCCCATGGGTGTTAACGTCTGATGATGATGTATCCAGAACTCTTTTCTGTAGGAGTTCAAGCAGGCTTGAAGGTGTATTCTGGACAATTTCCACAACCCAGAATTGCGACTGCTTCTCAGTGTGGCTGGAAGTAAGATAATGGCTGGCAAGCAGACCATTCAGTTATCTTAATCTTATACAGCTCTTATGCTCACAAATTTTCACCAGTGCTCCTCCAAATTCAGTTTTTCCACTGGGGGAAAAATGAGAGAAACTTTTTAAAAAATGTACCATCACATCTGTAGTAATACAGAAATAGGTCCAAGAGGATGTTCTTTACTTTTGTTGCATGGGGATCAGGTTCAGTGGAAGTTATACCAAGGCCTTTCTTTCTCTTCCTGTACTTGCTCATAGCTAATTCCAAGTTCCATGCTAGATGTTAACTGCTATAGAAATTTGATTTTTAGAAGAGTAGTCAGCCACAAGTGTGGCACTCTGGGCAAGGACAGGTTGCAATTTATTCTGATAATACTTTCAAGAAACACAGTCCTTGGATGTGTACTTATGATTTATTTTCCTTGAATTGTTTTTCAGTGAAAAGCAAGGAAAATGAACTGTATCATAGATTCTATGATTCATGAAGCTTAACTAAAAGTCCTCTTCAGAGTTGCCTTATTTGATCAGTGTAATGGGGTACTCAAGGCAGCATGACTATACTGTTCTAGGATAGGAAAGCTTTGGAAGTATTCTTTGACAGTGTAGCATGCAGTCATGGGTAAATGCTGCAGGCATGGAGTAGCTAAGCTGTCTGCAATTAACAAATGAAAATTTGGCTTTTCTTTCAGCTTTGTTACATACCCCACTCAAGTGGCCTCCAGACAAATTAGAAAAAGGGGTATGAAAAGGACAGGGCCCAGTGCTACGTACGTATAAGCAAGGTTTATTTATGTATTAAATTTGTGCCCTGCTTTCCATTAAGAAAACTTAAACTGAACAATCTGCAGAGAATCCTAAAGTATTAAAATGTTTAAGCTTTAAAATAGTAAAACATCCAGTTCAGAGCAGTTCAAACAAAATTTTTCAACAATAAAGTCTATTTTACTCTATTTTGTATAATAGTATGGAAGTTAGCTGTTTACTATCTGGAGTGCTTTCTTTTAACATTTAGAGGTGTCCAGCTGTTCTGCCACTTTTGTTCGTTTTTATTTTCCCCCATTTCATATGGTTCTATTGTCCACTGCAACCCTATATACTGAAAACTAAGTGGTAGTGAAGTCTAACAAATAACTGTCATCTGTTTGGGGAGAACTTGAAGTTTTATATTTGTGTAGCAGATATCATTAAATGAAAAATTTTCTTACAACTACTGCATTCTTCCTTTAGTTAACTACATTTAATTAGGTTTTATCGAGCTCCCCCCACACTCTGTAAAGTCAGAAGTATTTTGGGTAGATCTCAATGTAGTGTTTATTTGATGTCAGGTATACACTGGTTAAAGCATTCATGTGCTTATTACATTTTGCCTAAGTGTAGTAATAGTAATTTATTGCAAATGGACAATGCCTGTTACAATCTTATCTAAAATCGAGAAGACATAAAATACAGCTGTTGATAGGAAATAATAAAAATAAGTTAGTTAAAAATTGATTAAGAAAAGATAAAATCCCCCTCCTGAAAATTAATAAATTGGTATGAGAATGTTACAGATCATGCAGCATGTCAAATTTATTGGTATGAAGTGCTATCATGAGGGAACGTTCTAATGGGTATACATGTGTACCAATTATTTCATGGTTAGCAATAAAATGGTGTTTTCAGTAGCCCCTGAGGACAAGTGAATCAAATTTGGGAAGAACAGAGTATCATCCTCCTTTTAACCTTTTGAAAGACTTGTATCTTAAAAGTATTTAAATGTTATCTTTCCACAGTGTGCAGTTAAATATAGAAGACCCTGACCAGGAGCAAACAAAACGGCAAAAACTTGGTAATGCTTGTTCAGCCACTTCTCATGTGATTTGTTTGGCTTTGATTGTATATATTGAAATAAAATGATTTGGCTGTATGTCTTGAAATGAAGATTTATTTCTGAGAGCTTCATTCAATGCAGAATATCCAAGTAGATCCTTGAACACATCTCTCCATGCCTTCCCTTAGAAATTTCACCTATCTCAATACCTTTAAGGCCAACAAAGTTTTATTCTGGGTATAAGCTTTCAAGTGAACACGAGTGGACAAGAAGTATGTGTGCACATGAAAGCTTATACCCAGAACAAAACTTTGTCGTAAAGGTGCCACTGGACTCAAACTTTGTTCATCTATCTCGATGGTTGGCTATAATTTGTTTGTATGTTAATATGCTTCTACTGGAGGACCCCAATTTATTGTAAACTCTGATGCCGCCAGTATTCATGCTGTATACGTTGTTTTAATTATTGATGTTTTGTTTTATGTTTTAAATTTGTAAACCATTTCGATGGTATTTTATTGTTGGTAGCCGCCTTGAGCCAGCTTGCTGGAAAGGCGGGATAAAAATGAGATAAATAAATAAATAATAAATAATGTTCTACAGCTGAATTATTCAAATATTACTTAAAAAGAAATCAGTCAGTAGCAAGGGAGGAATTGTTGTAGCTAGGTCTGTCAATATAGGAGCTATTATTTGTGTCATTATTATGAGTGGAATTAATTTGCATAATTGATCATGCTTTGGCAGGATGAGGTATAATCTAAAATCCATGTTAACATTGTTCTCTGTTATAGAAATAAGGTATAGTTGCAGTCTTGTACTACATGAAATTTCAGAAGTAGGTTTTGTTTTAATTGGAATGCCAGACTTTCTAGATAGACGGAATGTCATTTTATTACATTTAAAGAATTTTAATGTAATATATCTAATTTTCCTAGGAATTTTCTGTGCGTTTACACAAGGGATTGTCAGTCTAATTAAGCTACCATCTCAGCTGACAGCTAAGTATTTTCTGTCTGGAGATCAGCATGCAGAAACTACTGATGAGGTTTGTAAGGATTTTGAGAAAAAAGAGTTAGTACATTCAAGCCAAATTAACAGTGTGATCCTTGTCATGTTTTCTGTGGAATGGCAGTGTAATGAATGGAAAACTCTTACTGTATAGTAGTAAGAGAGGATAATTTTATGATCAGCTTAGCTGACCGAAATCTTATCAAGTAAGCCTCAAGGATTTGACACCTGAATTAAT
The DNA here is from genome assembly GCA_029233225.1 of Lepidodactylus listeri. NCBI lineage: Eukaryota > Metazoa > Chordata > Lepidosauria > Squamata > Gekkonidae > Lepidodactylus > Lepidodactylus listeri. Next base: position 56,790,811 of record JARCFY010000005.1, on the reverse strand, counting down.
GTCAAATATATCTCCAAGAGAAAACAGTGGAGAACCCACCCACACTTAATGGCCCATTGTAGGGAAATTTCCCCAGTCTGATGCCTCTACTGTACACTGTCCAGGAGACATTGGCTGTTTTTGTACTAGCCTTCTAGCTCTGCGTAGAACCCCAGTAGTGCTGTGCAAAACCCACATAATCCTGGGAAGACTAATTCATTGGTTTGAACCTTGGAGGGGGACTTTTGCCTAGCCCCCGTTTTCTGTCTGGTCAAAGATGAACACCCCTCATGGAACCCTTAAATTAAGGATTAGCAAGAAGGTGGCATTTGCTTACTTTCAACTATGAATTTTGAAATGCTTGAAGCCAGTTTGGTGTAGTGGTTAAGTGCGCGGACTCTAATCTGGGAGAACCGGGTTTGATTCCCCACTCCTCCACTTGCACCTGTGGGATGATCTTGGGCAAGCCATAGCTCTGTACCAGCTGTTCTCTCAAGGACAGTTGTCTCAGACCTACCTCACAGGGTGTCTGTTGTGGGGAGGGGAAGGGAAAGGAGTTTGTAAGCCGCTTTGAGACTCCAAGTGAGTGAAGGGCGGGATATAAATCCAATCTCCTCTTCTTCTTCTTCTCTCTTGGCCAGCCTCATTGGGGAAACCTGAAGACCAGAAGTCCTTTGAGGTTTAGAATTGGCCAGATTGTTTTGTTTCTTTCGTTCTGTGTTTCCCCTGTATCTCTGTGTGTGCTTAGAATAAACTTTAAAAACTGGGAACCTAGTCTTGACAGTCTTCCCCCCTTGGTCAGCTGCTCAGCTCACATAACATATAAGGGAAAGGTTGAGTGGGGAAGCCAGTTGCCTGCTGCAAACCACGGCCTTTCCTTGTTCTCCCTCCTGCAGCTGAGAAGGGACTTCCTCTGGCACATACTGTGATGGCTAAGACTCAGACTGTTCTGAGGCAGTTAATTGGGGCCACAAAGTGTTAACCCCAGAGAAGTGGCAGTGCTACTCATGAGCAGATGATCTAGAGGTATTGTGTATCAAGTCTTAGCCTCTAAACACAGATACGCACACACACCCTCAGCAGATCCCCAGTGCTTTATAGGTAGCCTCATAAAATTTAGGTTTGTAGAGATGACTCAGTAGCAGGGTGCTGCTCTCACTTAAAAGGTCCTTTTTCTGTGTAGCTGTCTTCTCCCCTATCCCCAATGAAGAAACAGACCCTGTCTAAGCAAGGACTCTTCCTGGGAGTCCTTAACATGTTAGTTTAAAACTGTATAAACAAGTAGGACTAATGAAATGTCCAGGCAGGTACTGTACAGGCATTAGTTGTTCACTGTCAGATGGTGAGACAAATTGCCAATATCAAGCTACTTTGGATTCTGTTGCTGGCAGGTGATGCCACATTACTGTGTATGCTTAGGTTAGGCAGGTCTGCAGTGTCTCTGGCAGGGCTGTCAACTAAAAGGTCCTGTGGAAATTAAACGTTTTTATTGCAAAAATAGTTTTGATTCGACACTGTGGAAAAGTTCTGGTCTAAGTGAACATGAATGCTGCTAAAAGTTCTCACAAGTGCTGACATTGCTCTGTAATAAATACCTGTTACTTTATATATTTTTAATAAATGGTTTGTCCATTTGGAGATCAGTATGCTGAGGTACTTCATTGGGAAAACAGATAAAAAACTAACTAGGCATGTCAAGAGAGATGTACAGGGTTTAGCAGTTTGTCTCACCATTGAAAGTATATCCTCTGTGGCACTAATGTACCAAGTAAAAGCTGAAGATTTTCTTATCTGAACTTGTGATGTATCACTTTAAGTTACACAAGAATAAGCTTTATGGCTTGTGCAGGCAGCCCTGAGTTTCATGCCATTGTCCTCAAAATCATAAATAGTAGAATAATAATTTGGGCATGTTTTGTGTTCTAAACAATAACACCGGGTATGGGAACAGTATGGGTGTTGTACATTTGAAGTGACTGGAATAATGCTTATACAGACACATTTCTTTAAGTTTTTTCCAAATGCTTCTGATACTTTGGATGCTGAGCTAATGGAACCTACCTCTGGGATGCAAATGGTTGAACTGAGTAAGTTGGATACATACTGTAATTCTATATGCGATCTGTTTGGTCTAGCCAACTGTGACATTTCATTCAGCATTACACATCTCACATTAACTGAGGCAATACAATAAAAATATTCAAAGCACTGGATTGTGTAGTCCCATTTTCTCACAGTGGTTGCATTTTCTCTTCATAAGTGGCTTTTAAAATAATTCTACTTCTTATGAAGTACTTGTCCTTATGTAATGTTTTAGATTATGAAACAAGCTACAAATGTGTTAGATTTAGGCTGTGACTGCATGCAGACATCACAAGTCTCTGTTTATCTGTGATGAGAAAGAGCCAGATAGTCCTCTATGTCTCATGCACTACCTTCCCCCACATGCTATTGAAACATTGTTCCAAACTAGGAAGTATTCAGAGTGACGCTTGGAGTGAAGCTTGTTGTGATGTATGAATCAGGTGAAATGACAAATTGGGTGGCTTGCTTATTTATTTAAAATTTTTGTATACCCACCTTTCTCTCAGGCATTCCAAGACCCAATGTGTGTGGTCACAGTGAAAAAACAATGGCCAAGGACAGACTGGCAGTCTCGGTCGCTCTGCCTCCGCTTCAAAAGCGGAGGCAGAGCGGCCGTTCAGACAGCCACATCTGCCCCGAGGAGGCGGCCCGGATGCATCGCGTCCGGCGCTGCGCTCCTCCCGCAGCAGCCGGGTACCACTTAAAAGTGGTGCCCCGGCTGCTGCGGTGTGCGTTCCACCCGCCTCTGGTGGGTGTGAACGCGCACTGGGCGGGGGAGCCGCGCAGCGTTCACACACCGCTGTAGAAAGCCGCCCACAGTCTGAACGCTGCGGGTGGCTTCCTTCCGGTGGCGTGCAAATGCCACGCGGTGGGGGCAATTCCCCCTGCCTTAGTCTGCCGTGCTGCGGAGGCGTGGCAGACTACCAGTCTGTCCTCGGCCAATATAAACAGTTTAATGTCAAAACAAAACCAGGTCCCAACCAGCATGCCAGGCTCAAGCTACCCCCCGAAACTCTCCAAAACAGCTCTGTTTTGCTGCCTCACTGGAAGGCCAGGAGGAAGGAGCCTCTTACCTCTTCCGGCAGGTTCATCGAGAGCCTTGTAGAAAAGTTGTAGGATTCTGGACCTTTCCTTACAAACCAGTTATTGGCCAGGAGAATTCAAGCCCTTGTTCGCCTTCAAGTGCGCTCCAAAGGAATGCTTTATCCTTCCCCTTGTTGTGGCCAGCTAGAACCCTTCTTGTAAGCAGATTTGCTTATAGGTGGATTCACCAGCTTGCCAGTAAAAACAGGAGGTTGGTGCTTCTAGTAACAAGTTTCGAGGGTGTCAGTGGTCTTCCTTCACAATGGAAGGAAATACAATAATCCTCTGGGAGCAGCCCAACAACATAATTGTTCGTGATACATCCTATTGCCTTTTTCCATCAGATAAAAAAGCTGCTTATGGTACCAGTGGGCATCCAAATGAAGAGATGGCTCCTAATGGTAGCAGAGTTATGTCCTCTCTGAGGTAAAAATCTTCCATTTAACTTTTTTTGTTCATCACTTTAAAATTCAAACTCACTAGTGGATTAAAAGTTTTCAGGCATGAATTACCAGTACACCTCTTGTAGCAGTACTCAGTTTGTTCTTATATGAACTGCTGATTATTGACTGTGGCTCAGTGGTAGAGCATCTTTTTGGCATGCAGAAGGTCCCAGGTTCAATCCCTAGCATCTCCAGTTTAAAAAGATCTGGTAATAGGTGATGTGAAAGAACTCTGCCTCAGACCCTGGGGAGCCATTGCCATTCTGAGTAGACAGTACTGATTTTGGTAGACCAGTGGTCTGATTCTGTAAAAGACAACTTCGTATACATATTGCAACTTAAAACTCTGTTAAACTAACCAGGTAAATAAATTGGGGGAGGAGTCATGCGTACCATGCTGCACTTCACCATTGCTGCAAGGTTGTTCTCATTTTATGTTAAAAGGTTGTTGACTCTTCAGCATTACTCAGGAGAGAGGTACACTTTTTTAACTTCCTAGGAGATGCAGGTCTCATTAAGAATCACTAACTGTGTGCTTCTATGAGCCTCCCTCAGACATCCTGCATTTCTGCTTTGTTTTCTGAGTTCCAATAACCTCACCTATCCTAAACTGATACAATCCAATATGTAACCTCCATGGCTTGGCTCTGCATTTAAATGCTTTTTTAAAGTGTATAGAAGAGAATGGTTGAGGACTAAGGAGCAAGTTTGTTGAGAAGACTAGATGCAAAGAGTCTGGGAAGATAACAGTATCATACAAACTGGACTGGGGGTTTAGTTTCAGGAGCTGAGAAAGATAAATTTAATGTGTATTCGTGCAAAAAAGAGTTTTATTAGCCACTGTTTTTGTTTTCTGGGACGTCTTAACACAGCAGTGACTTGCAGTGAGCGCTTCCTGGACAGGAAGCCTAAATAGCTTGAAAAAAGCTTATCTGTTGCTCTTTACACAGTTTGGTATCAGTTTAGCCTAGGTGAGGTTGTTGGAATTCAGAAAAAGAAGCAGAAATGTAGGATGTTTGAGGGAGGCTCATAGAAGCACATAAGTTATTCTTAATGAGGTCCACATCTACTAGGACCTTTAAAAAAGTGTAACTTGGGAAATAAGAATCACGTTTAACATTAAGACACTGGCTGATGTCCATCAGGCACAAGGTTCTCATTGACAATATGCCTGATATCTGTGTCACATGCATTTATCATAAATGTAAATAATTTGCCTTGTCTGGAGTGCTGTTTTATGTCTAAATTTTTCTTGTGGTTTTGAGGGTCATTTAATGATAATTGTGTACTTGGTGGGTGTTGATGTTTAATCCATTAAAAGCTAATGATACAATGTGCTGTCTGCTGCATATTTTTACTGTTTCCATGGATCCTGACATTTAAACTGATGTAAAGAGGACTGTGCTATAGTCCAGGAGTGGCCAAACTGCTGCTTGGGAGCCACATGTGGCTCTTTCACACATATTATGTGGCTTCTGGCAGGGTGGCTGGAGAAGTGATGGGGAGCCATGCCGCCCCGATCAGTCATTCCTCCCCCAGCCAGTGTTCCCTTCCCTGGGTAGGGGTGAGGTGGGAGGGAACAGAAAAAGAAAGCAACTTTAACTTGGAGAAGGCATTTTTCTCTTTAAATCCCATCTCCAAGCCAAGCTAGCTCCCAAGTCAGGGAGGAGCTTAGAGAATGCATTTAAAGTTGCTTTCTTTCCACCTCTCCCTCCCTCCCTATTTGCTTTCTTTCCACCTTTCTTTCTTTCTCTTTCTCCCTTCCATCCCCATCTAAAGTTATGAATTTAATGTTAATAAAAACAAATTTGCATGTTTTCCAATAAAAATGTGTGTTTGTGTCTTGCAGCTCTCAAACAGCTGATGTTTATTCTATGTGGCTCTTACGTTAAGCAAGTTTGGCCACCCCTACTAGTCTGTCTAGGAATCACCAAACTTGTATATTTCCCAAAACATAATTGTACACATTTTAGCAGTGTGTTTGATTCTGTAATTCTTTGTTGTTGTTTCTTGACAGAAAGGACTGTGGTACCAGAAAGAATGGCAAGACAAATAGTACTACTTTTTCAGAGGACTTGCTACCCTGGGGAATTGCATTTCACAGACAAATGTCAGATGCTCCTCCTGTGAGTACAGGAAGGCTTTTAAAAAAACCTCACTACACAGTGGAAGAGGTAAGTCCAATTACATAAAACAATTGTATTCTCAAATACTTTTTATAAATGCTTAGTGTTTTATTTATTTACATGATATCTTGCCCGTCTTCTATCATGAAACTCAAGGCGGCTTGCATTGATTCCCTGGTAGTCTGTCTCCCATCCAGACACTGAACATACTTGGCAATGTTACTAGGTCGGGTGTCTTAAAATGATCCCCTGGGGACCAAGTGAAACACCTCCTACAGAGCATTTAAGATGTGCCTGAATCGACTTCCAGTTTCGGTGACTCAAATGGCAGGCGCGCTCCTTCGGTGCTCCAATTGGGGCAGCCCATAGCCCAGTGAATGGGAGGGGCACCGGACGATTCTGCCCCCCCTGGAGCCCTTGTAGGGGGCTTCTAGCCTGGGGCATGAGGGGTGCCTCTCCCAAGGTGACGGCCAAGGGATTGAGGCTCCTCTTTGCTCCGAAAGGTCCTGTTGCCGTGGCGCTGCCATGGCACCAAGAGGCACACACCAGACTGGCAAGCAAAGGATCAAGCATATTAACAAAGCAGCCCTTACCTGTAATAAACGAAGTGTGAGTCTAATAGTCCACTCAATTGGACAAATGATAAAGTATACTGAAGTCCCCCTCCAAAAAAAAGTGACGAGGGAGGAGGGATCGGTTTGTCCCCCATCCCATTTTAAACGAACTGAGTTAAATTGAGGGACTCGGCTTGCTGGCGCAGCAGAGGAAAAACAAGCGAAGTGTGATTTCCTTCAAAACAGCTCTTTTAAACAAACTTTCTTAGACTTTATGAGCTTTCCCGAAAAGTAAACAATGAATGGCAGAGGGGGGGAAATGGCGACCAGAGCAAAACTCTCTTTAAAAACTACATCTTTAACACTTCCAGTCCCTAAACTGGAAGCTACCATGGACTTTCCCAGCATGTTATCCTCAGCACTGTGCCCCCTGCTGGATCAGATGACTAACATGAATCAAAACTTTGATGTGCTCCAAAAACAGATTAAAGAAATTAACATTAAAGTGGAGGAGGCAGTTGAATCAGCTAAATTGGTTGAAACCATGACAAAAGTAATGGACCAAAGACTAAAAGTGGTGGAGAAAGAGAGAGCAACCAATAAGGACCAACTTTTAAGACTACAAATGGAAAGATCAGTGTATGTTCTACAATTTCGTGGTGTCCCTGAACAAAAGACTGAGAATCTCAACAAAATCTTAAGTGAAGCATTAGCTCCAGTGACAGGTTTACAAGCGGATTTTCTACAAAGCGAGATGGATATGATCTACAGGACATATCCTGATTTTCTGAAGAAGAAAAACTTGTCTGAAGAGATTGTGGTGAGATTCTCTAAGAGATCTACAAGAGATATGGTGCTCAAGGCCACAAGTGGGACAACCCTAAAAATTAAAGACGTTGAAATGAGAGTCTTGAAAGACATTCCATTTGAAATAAGGGGAAAAAGGAAGCAGTACAAAAGCTTGACAAATTTTCTGCAGAAAAACTCTACCCCTTATAGATGGATTTTTCCTGAAGGACTGGTATTCAACTACAAAGAGAACAAAGAAAAGATTAGCTCTCCTAAAAGTGCAAAGACTTCTTTGGAATTGCAACAAAGATCTACAGAAGAAAAGAAGACAGCAGAGGAAGAAGAAGAAGACGGCGTTATACATGACGGAGAAAGTTCCGAGAGCATGACGAGTAGTTCTTCAGAGGACTCTGAATCTGAAAAGGGGGCGACTCCCCCGAAGCATCTGGCAGTCAAATGGGACTTCAGTAAACCGAAATGAAGAGGGAAGAAGGGGAAATAATATGGTGTCCAATTTGAAAGTTTGAGAAATTTAAACTAATACTTGCTTGATTTTAGTTATGCAATACCAGCTTAAATAAGAAAGCTTAATATCACGCTTCATTATACTGTGGTTCCTTAAAAAACAGGTTGTGTAATTCTCAGTTTCTTCAGCTTTAAAACTGAGAGCTTATACATGTTACATTTTCTGTATCACAATGCTACTCTAGTTCTCAGTTTAATGGGTAGAAGTCTTGTAATCTGAACTGTCATATCCAGTGGAGAGCGGGAGATGAGTAATTTCTGGTGATTCCATTCTTTGCACCGCAGCTTCCCACACTGTGTCTCTCCCATGCCATTCCTGAGGGGCCCCCCCCCAACTCTCAGTAGCAGTTTTTCAAGGAGCACAGAGAGCTGCCACTGGAAGGAGGGATCCACAAAGATCCATTCCACAAACCACAGCTACACATGCATTTGTTTAGATCTGAGGCATGCACGTGATTAACAGAGTCTAATAATTGAAACTATAGCTTTGTAGCATACAGAAGATTTAATATCCACTTATAAAATGTCCTATTCATTTATTTTAAATGCTTATGTAGTGAAATGACAGTACACACCCCAGATATTGGGTAAAAGGAATTCCACTTTGCTTTATGAACGTTGGATTTACAGTCTGACTGCTAAAATGTTAAGCCCAAACTGTCCTTACAGGTAGTCTGGTCAAAAGAAAAATCTTACCCCCTCCCCTGCTAAATTGCAAGCTACAGTTTGGTGGAGTAGCCATTCCTTCAGTAATGAATATAGCCCTCTTAGACAAAAGGAATGCCTGGACTTGCAGGCTGAAAGCATGTAGACAATGGGGACTTTAGAGCCTCAAAAGTTACCTGAATGTTATAATGTTTTTCTTCTCTCCCTGGTGAATTTACTGTCAAACTACAGTGCTTCTAGTGGCCTACCAGTGGTAATAGAGAGGACTTTATTTGTGAAAGGGAATGAGTGAGATAGAGTTGGATTGGTGAACTGCTCATTGTAATCTAGCAACTTGAAACCTGGGCCAGCTGAGTAAAACCTACACTTACCAATGTAAAAATAATGACTTGTGGAATTGTTTTCCAAGGTTTTCTTCCCGCTTTTCCAGTGTCTAGCCTTCAAGGCAGTGTACATTATCAGAAAAAGGCAAAACCCAATTCCTTAAAAGAAGACAATAAATATAATAAAAATATAAGAGCAGCAAAAGATCCATTATGTGTGAAAGCAGAAAATACAATGTATTATTCTGAGATTCCTTCAAGGAGTTCAGGATGACCTCCGAAAAGTTTTTTCATCCAGTAGTGACTAGTTCATTGTCCCCCACTGGCTCCTGGCCAAGCAGGAATTAATTAATAACAAGAGACAGGGACCCATGATACTTGTGGGGGGGGGGAGATTTCTGAAGCCTGCAGCTCCAGATAAGTCTTCCCCCACTCCACCCCCACCCCGGCAATTCCCCCCCCCCCCCAGTGATTCCCCCCCAGCTCCAAGGCCAGCCACTCGGGCTGGCGATTCCCCCTCCCCCCTGGCTCCAAGGCCAGCTGCTCAGGCCGGCGATTCCCCCTTCCCCCCGGCGATTCCTCCCCCTGGCTCCAAGGCCAGCCGCTCAGGCCGGCGATTCCCCCCCTCCCGGCTCAGCCTGAGCGGCTCTCAGCTGCCGGGCTGCTGGAGAGTTCTCAGAGCGTTCCCTGCGCATAACTTTTGGGGAGATTTAAATCTTACTGCTCCCTAGGTGCCCTTCCACGCAGATTTAGATATCCGCACGCAGGGGGTGCCTTTGGAATTAGATATATAGATACTATTTTATTATTATTATTCAAACCCCATTTCCCCCCCAGAACTTAACCTTTTGATTGCTTCTAATTCTGAATCTATGTCTCTTTCAGCAAAATTACTATCTTGCCTGCCACTCGAACATATGGTCCAAAATTAAGTGGTCCTGTATTTGTATTCTGTTGCTAAATCTTTTCAATTATGGCTAGTCTGAGTTCAGTATTTTTACCTTTAGAATATCCATAGGTCACTGATATGTGTTAGATTTATAGATGTTTTAGTGCCAATTAGTTATGTCTTAAATCATTAAGTGATTGAGTAGCATTCATGTTCAAGTGGTGTTCCTGCCTTGCTAGATCTAGTCAAAGTCCATTTAGTACAGCATTATTTGCAAGAATTACAGCCACCAGCAGATGGTCCACTAGAAAATGACCAGTGTCCCATGAGCTGCTTAATCCTGGGCTGGGTTTTAAATACTGGATTTGAAGTAATGCCTTTTCATGCTTAGTTTTTATTTAGTAAGCTGCCTTGGGAAGGTTCCTGGAGAGGTGTCATTAAACATTTCTAAATAAATAACAGTCCCCACCCCTTATTTAAATATTTGCTGTTTTAACAATGAAGCTTTTCCCACCCACCCCCAGTTTTTGAGACTTAACTGTCATTTCTCGTGTTGACCACCGTAGTATCTGATCTTCCCTGGTTGGTGTGTTGGCCATTGACTTTTGCTGTGTTCTCAAAAACAACCCAAAACCTTCATTTGAACCAGTAAGACAGAAGGATCCTGATTTAAGTGCCTGTTTCCATCTCTGCAGACTGCAGAAGTTACCTGGTCTACTGTAGCTATCCCATGTGGTATGGGCGAAATTAGTTGCACTCTAATCTATCTATGTTTATCCAAAAGTAAGTCCCACTGTTCTTAATTGTGTGCTTAGGATGGTGGTCATAGACCTTCTGTATCTCAGTTTCCTGTCACCAGACTAGGAGCAATGCTATTGTTCTATTTCAAATGGTGGTTGTAAGACTGGTATGAGGGGTATAGTTATTAGTTCATGAGTTCATCAAATATATCTGTCATCACCCCTTTTATGGTAATGTCATTGCATTAATCTTCCCTCTGCAGGGAGTTCAAAGAGGTGAAAGAGAAAAATACAGACAGCTACTTGAACAAGAAAAAGAAAAGAGCCCTAAAAATTATACCAGTCCCACCGTAGGAAAGCACTCAAAGTAAGTCACTGCTATGCTGTGTAAAGCATAGCAATTAAAAACAGCAATTGAAATGGATAAGGATTCTCTTTAAAGAGAGGGAAAGGGCTCTCACATTTCCTTTTGAAATGTAACTTGATACTTAGTGGGACCAAACTGGCTATGATACACTTACCTTGATGTTATTGTGGTTTTTTGAAACCTGAACTTAATTCATGCAACAGCAGTGACTTTAATATTAAGAAGCTGATGCATGTATCATTGCAGAATCAATATGTATGGTTGCAGAATCATGTATCATTGCATGTATCATTGCAGAATCAATATGTTAGAGGTTGTACTGATTGGTTGTGCATCCACAAGTAGGAATTTGGTGTTTGGAATCCACAGTCATCAGCTGTAGTAAGCAAGTATGGTAAAAGAACAGTCAGCACTTGCTTTAAATAGCCAGCAATTTCCCCAGTCTCTTTGCAGTTGGGGTTGTGGTATTGCTTTAGACTGCTGTATAGTTGTATGACTCCCGTCCCCCTCCAAACTTTTGTTGGTTTTATGGAACTATGTTGATTGTTGTCTTTACTATCAGAGATGGTGGTGTATTATGTTCAATAAAGATGTTGCTGTGTAGCTGAAACTTGGGGATTTTTTTAACTGAAGGGAAATTAACTTTTCCATCTTTATTATTTTGAATGTGCTGAATCAAGTGTCGAAGGACATGCAAGTGGGTTGTTAATGTCTGGTTGCTGTGTGGAAGTAGATGTCCCTCCAACTGTGACACCAAGGAATGGCAAGTATTAACTGTACTTACCATTTGAGTAAGTGTTCATAGCAGTGAGAGAAGAGACCACCTCTAAAGTCTTTAGATGCTATGGGAAAGAAAAGGGTACAAATGGAAGTTCATGTATCTCCATAGTGGGTAGCACATCTGTGGAGGGAAGATGCATATCTATAGACAGATGGTAAGTATATGTTTAAGGAGCATTGCCAGACTTGGTTCCTGGAAGCATCCTCCATATATCCAGATGGTATCACCCCCCCTTTGATATGCTTATTTGTGGAGGAATGGGAACTTTGATTTTTCTGTAACATATGAAACAACTCTTTAAAAGAAGGGGCTTCTATGTGATACATGTAGTTGACATAGAAGCTGTCTGGAATTTATTGACGGCAGCAAAAATAGCAATTGCCAGCAATTGGTAAAATAAGAATCCCCCACCTTGATTAGAGATTACTCAAGGCATGTTTTCTTCCAGCAGAAGAGGTTAAGGAGTTGTGTGTGTGTTTTTGCCAGTTTTCTTCCCTTCCACTGCAGACCACCTCATAGGGCCTGGCTCTTTCTTTTTCTGGGACAGCATTTAAGAGAGCATGGTAGGCTGATGGGAGGGGGGAGACAACGACAAGTGATTTTGGATATAATCCATAAAAACTAGGATATGAAACAGTTAGTAAAATGTACCAGTATTCATCTTTGAGAATGAAGCCAAATAGTTCATTAGAAATAGGATTTTCTAAGTATTTCAAAAGAAACATATTGATAATGTGAGTTTAATTTGTTCTTTCCATTTTAAATCTTATTTAATTTGGCATTAATTCTATGCAAAATAACTTTGAATTAGATGCAGGTTATTTATGCTTACTTCCTTTCATAGAGGATAAGTCATAATCTTGTACTTAAAGTACACTAGTAAGTGAGAAATAATTTACAAATGGAATGGGTGTAATAAAGCCTTTATCTTGTTCTGTAGTTTGCTGTGCAAATGTTATGATGAAAGTTGCCCTGAACCTTATGGATGGGCAGAGTAGAATGTTTTTGATATAAAAAAGAGAGCGCATTCTTTGCTGAAGATGTAATGTGTTGCTGTCATGGTAAGACAGTAATTTTACTGTGTTCCTTGCACATCTTTTTCAAAGGTATCAGAGGCTTTGATTCTGGGAATTCTAGAAGAGATGTAAGCAGGTAGGTGTGGAATCTTGGTGTGGCTGACATAGTGTTGGGTTTTTGAGTAGGGTGGTTGAGTATTAGAGCACAAGAATTTGTATGTGTGTGTGTAAGTTAGTGAAAGAGCTGTTTTTATGTTTTATGTTTACTGTATCAGTGAATAATACCCAAGGGCATCAGGAATTTCTTCAGGGCAGGAACAGTTGGGGCTAGTAATGTGGCACCCAGATGGTTTTATGGCTAACGCAAAAGCTATAAGACAACATGTGAACTGTTGCAAGCAATGACACCAGTGATCTGCAATTCTCCCTTGGCCATAGATAGATTCTCTAAGCTATGAAGAGGACAGGTGGTTTTGTTGGTGAAAGAAGCAAGATTAGAAGAAGGGTAATGGAGTTATTCTGTAGGAAGGTGCAGTTGGAAGAAGGCAGTCTTTAAAATACCCCAGTCCCAGACTGATTAGGGCTTTAAAAGAAAGAACCTGTGAATTGTACTCAGAAATGAACTGGCAGCCAGTGACGTTCCTTCAACACTTTTCCTGGCAGCCTTTACCAGTCAACTATCTACAGTTGACATTAGAGCCCATAAAGCTCTGATGTTTATTGGAGGATCCGACCTGCGCACCTCGTCCTCAGAAATGACAGAGGTTGCTGGTGCTACCTTCCTTAAGGAATTCCTTCCGTGCATCCATTTGTTCAGTGTCTGTGCTGTTTTTAAGTTTTACACACCAGTTTAAAGACATATTTAGACTGCTGCTGCTTTTATTAGGTTGAATTCATTGCTTTAGAGAACGAAGCAAATTTTCAGAAGCCCTTTTCCGCCAGTGAGCCTGCTCTGCTCCTGCAGTGGGGACGGGGGAGGCTGATCCCTACTGGCTCTGCTTCTTGTTGCAGTGCCTTGTGCTAGATATAGTCTGCATCTCCAGCATGTTAATGCTGTCACTCCTTTCTTGCAATTACTAGGTATTTTATTTTTTAACAGATTATAAGCCACCTTGTGGATTTTTAATGAGGCGGGGTATAAATATTTTAAGTATAGCTACTAAGCCATAATATGAAGCTGCCTTATACTGAATCAGCCCATCAGTCGATCAAGATCAGTATGGCTTACTCATCTTGGCAGCTGCTTTCCCAGGTCATCACCTGCTGTCTGGTCCCATAGCTACAGTCACTCCCCTAAATCAAAAAGTTAGTTAGTGGCATCTGTGTTTCTTTTGTATTTGGGGAATTTATGCTAGGTATGTTCTGGTTCTCCAGCCTTTGGCACCACTGTCGTTTTGTAGCTCATACTGAATGTTGGCATCCCTACCATACCAGTGGTATCTTAACTGTTTGCTGAGAAACTTTTTTTTGTCCTGAAAGATTTCTAGCTTTGCCAGTGTAATTCTTTACTTATGTAGCTTTGTTGTGCCTTGGGGGGGGGGGGGTGCGAGGTGATGTTCTGGGTATTTTCTGGTTAGCAGCCTGGAGGGGTGGGTGTGCTGCTGTTTCATCCTCCTCAGCAAATGGTGCTACTGTTGCTGTCAGATATATGTTAGTATTGATTTAGAAATAATAAAATGCCAGTGAGTTTTCTTCCTGCTGGGCAAAATGTGCTTTCCATGTCAGTACTGGGTCCGATGCTCTTTAACTTGTTCTATAATGATTTGGAGTTGGGAGTAAGCAGTGAAGTGGCTAAATTTGTGGATGACACTAAATTGTTCAGGGTGGTGAAAACCAGGGAGGATTGTGAGGCACTCCAAAGGGATCTGTCAAGGATGGGCAACTGAACGTCAGCGTGGCAAATGGGGTTCACTGTGGGCAAGTGCAAAGTGATGCAGATTGGGGCAAAAATCCGAACTATAAATACACGTTGATGGGGTCCAAACTGGCTGAGACTGACCAAGAGAGAGATCTTGGAGTCGTAGTAGATAACTCAGTGAAAATGTCGAGACAGTGTACGACTGCAATGAAAAAGGCCAATGCTATGCTGGTGATCATTAGGAAGAGAATTGAAGACGAATCAGCCAGTATCATAATGCCCCTGTATAAATCAATGGTGCAACCTCATTTGGAATACTGTGTGCAATTTTGGTCACCACACCTCAAAAAGGATATTATAGCATTGGAAAAAGTGCAGAAAAGGGCAACTAGAATGATAAAAGGTTTGGAACACTTTCCCTATGAAGAATGGTTAAAGCACTTGGGGCTCTTTAACTTGGAAAAATGATGACTGAGGGGTAACATGATAAAGGTTTACAAGATTATGCATGGGATAGAGCAGGTAGAGAAAGAATTACTTTTCTCCCTTTCTCACAATACAAAAACTCGTGGGCACTCAGTGAAATTGCTGAGCAGTTGGGTTAGAATGGATAAAAGGAAAGTAGTTCTTCACCCAAAGAGTGATGAACACATGGAATTCACTGCCACAGGAGGTGGTGGCAGCTACAAGCATGGAGAGCTTCAAGAGGGAATTGGATAAACATATGGAGCGGAGGTCCATCAGTGGCTATTAGCCACAAGGTATAGGTAGAAAGTCTTGGTCTGGGGCAAGTGATGTTCTGTATTCTTGGTGCTTGGGGGGGGGGCAACAGTGGGAGGGTTTCTAGTGTCCTGGCTCCATTGGTGGACCTTCTGATGGCACCTGGTGTTTTTGGCCACTGTGTGACAGTGTTGGACTGGATGGGCCACTGGCCTGATCCAACATTGGCTTCTCTTATGTTATGCTTTCTCACCATGAATTATTTTCGCATTTGTTTCTTTCAGCCCAGTGATAGTAGCCAGAAGATCTTCAGAGCTTGAAAAGCTCATAGCACAGAGAAAAGAGGTGAGCCCTGGAGAAATGCATGCCGTTACAAACCTTTTCTCCTTCCCTGTATAAATTTATTTTTTAACTTCATTTTTCCCAATGGGGATCCAAAGTGACTTCTCCATTTTATCCTCACAACAAGCCTGAGAGATAGTAGTAGATAAGAGCAAGAGTCCAGTAGCCCCTTGAAGACCTCCCAGATTTGTGGCAGGGTATGAGCTTGAAGACAGGAGGGCTTGGCATGATGTGGTCCAGGGGGTCGTGAAGAGTCAGACTCGACTGTGCGACTGAACAACAGCATGAGCTTCCATGAGTCACTGCTCACTTCTTCAGATAACTGAAGAGATCACTCTTTTCCACTGCTACAAATACCTGAGAGGTACATTAGGCTGAACATGTGTGACTGGTCTCAGATCACCCAGGAACTTTGCATGGCAGAGTGGAAATTTGAACTTGGGTTTCCCAGGCCTTAATCCAACACTCTAACCACTACACTGTGCTGGTTCTCAGCATTTACAGATTATAAACTTTGTGCTGTTTTTCAACCAAAATTGGATACTTAAATTATTTAGAAAGTCCATCACAAAGGTATAGTATAAAATGTCATATATATATGTGGGGATATGGGGAACAGAGGGAGGAGGTTGCACCTTCCAGATCTTGTCTCTAGTTCTGCTTTGTACATTTTGTGTGGCTCTTGTTGCACCAACCTGGCCTGCCTGTTCCTTTGCCTGTGCAGTGTTCTCTCATCCACTTGTCCACCATGCAGCCAGTCTTCCAGCCTGCCTTCTTGCTGCTTTCCCCCTGGCTGTTTGCCCCCCTGCTCACTTGTCTGCTTTCCAGGTTAGTGAAGTACGGGATGTAGGGAGAGGAGACATGCAGGGGAAGCAAACCAGTATAGCTCCAGCTTCCTTTTCATGCCTGTTCTTTGTGCTGTTGCTGTCATGTTTTTCCACAGCATCAACCGAATATGTTACCAAAAGGATTTTTTTAGTTATGTCTGCACCTACTCAGACACTGCTTCTTGGTTGTGTTTACTTCTACCACATTTTTAAAAAACATTTCATGCCCCCTGGCCTGGATTGCAGAAACCTGTACCCTAGTTCTGCTGGTGCTTTAGTGCATTATTTTGTATTTCTTTGATGAACATGGGGGCTGTTCATGGCTGTCGGATAAGCAGATGGTACTGAAATTCTAACTCTAGAGTAGCTTGAACACTGCTTTCCTGTGAAAAAGCCTCTCACAGGAGGATCTCCGGGATTCAAGATTCATATGATTCTCCCCCCCCCCCCTTTTAACAGCATGGAAAACGTCCCTCAGCGAATGACCTATCAGAGGAAGTGTTGCTTAGGTTAAACCTGAGCCATGAAGGTTCTTCACGTAGAAGGAGCTCTCAAGTTGACCTAGAAGAACATAAGTATCTGAATTGGGACAAGACTTTGCATTGCCTTCCTACCCTTACAGAGGTACCATTTTTTTGGTAGGGTTGCTTGGAGTCACATACTGATATCTGATGTCTGAAATGGTTCTTTTCTGTCATCTGTACTGTAACACTTTTACTTCATTACAATCTGAACAGAAAGCTGATTTTAAAAATGAGCTGCCATGTTCAGTATGCTTGTTGTGAGCTTTTGATTTGTTTATAGTCTAAAGGTTAGAGCAATGTAGAGAATTAATTCTTTCCCCTACTTCCCACTTCCTTAATTCTCATTCTCTCTCTCTCTCTGCTCATGGAGCTCATTGCAAAAACTTGCTCTTTCAGGATATGGAGAGAGAGATAGACAACATGCTGAGCCGTGGCCCAGAGGATGAAATTTTGAGTAGTGCCTTCAAGCTGAAGATCACACGTGGAGATATTCAGACACTAAGAAATCAGCACTGGCTTAATGATGTGGTAAAACTGAAGTTGGGGTGAAGGTTCTCTAGGGAATTGGTATAAATTCTAGAATCCAACAATTTAGCCCATTACAACTGTGACATCTCTCTCCCTCTCAAGAGACAGACATAAAATCTCTGATCTTTTTCTCCTTTCTGATTTCCCCTTGTGTTTACAGATCATTAACTTCTACATGAATCTTCTGGTAGACCGAAATAAAAGGCCAGGACTTCCAGTACTTTATGCTTTCAATACTTTCTTCTATCCTAAGCTAAGTTCTGAGGGCTATATTGCAGTCAGAAAATGGACCAAAGGAGTCGACTTGTTCCAGCATGATATGATCTTGGTACCCATTCATATCCGGATACATTGGGGATTATTGGTGAGTCCATTTCAGCTTTCTCTAGTAATTTATTTTAGAAGAGGGGAAGGGTATAAGGTGGCATAGACTGTGACAGTTTCATTAACAGCCTTCTTTCAATAACAGGTTGTAGACATGAGGAGAAAGACAATCAAATATTTTGACTCAATGGGACACAATGGCTATAGGATCTGTAAGAGATTGCTGTAAGTACGTGCTTGCTCACAGTAACAGTTGGTTTATTCCAATCAAAGGTATGGGGTTGTCACCTTAGGTACTCATAAATGGCTGAAGATCAGCAACTGTTTGACATGGACTTGCTGCTACTCCAACTGTTAAATTGCTGATTATCAATTGAATATGTAGCTTTGCTACTGTATAGCTGACTCTATACAAAGCTAGTGTGGAAGTCATTACTTCTTAGTATCGTATAGGGCTTCTGACTCTTCCATTCAGTCTGAATGAGTAGTTAGTGAGTGTAGTTTCTAGTGATAAACTTGTCTCCAGAGGGGGTAGTGCATTAATCTACTGAAAGCTATATGCAAATTTGCAATAATGTGGTCGTGTAAACTGGCTGTTGTTTGTATAAAACATGATCATTGTGGGATGTATGATTTTGAACACTGCTCTCTGTTTGTTATAGTTTTGAATGGCATTCTTCCCCCTTATGGTATTTTCCCCATGGAATGATATCTTTTGCATTTAAAAAGTCTGTTATAAAAGACTTGGCTAACTATGTAGTAATACACTCTGTGCTTAGGAGAACCTCTATAGATGTATCTTATTTTATTGGACAGACAATATCTGCAGGAAGAAAGCAAAGCCAAGAGAAACCTGGACATTAATGTTTCATTATGGACACTTTACAGTGTGAAACCACATGTAAGTGAGCATCTTTTGAATTTTACAGACCATGTTCATTGGCACCTGGATTAAAACTAACCTTCTGAAGCACTGAATGTTGATTTATTGAAGACTTTCTATAATATTGCTTCAATGAACTCTCAGTAGTGTCACATACTAATCTTTTCAGCCTAGAAATATGTTTGTTTGGCGTTAAATACTAACTGTACCTTGAATAAAGCCAGTATGATGGCAAAGGGGTCTCGAGGTTTAAGTGGTATAGGTTTCATAGAATGTCTTTTTGGAATGTTCCCTGTCCTGAACTCTAAAGTTTAATATTTATATAAAGCAAGTATGTCAATATAGTGTGTGGGGAGGTGACAGTTTAGAGCCTCTGTAAATTCAGTAAACCTAGTGTTGAACAAAGCAAAAATAAACTAATAGATACCTTTGTATCTTTATTTCCACCTCTCTTTCCATTTAGGAAATTCCTCAGCAGTTGAATAGCAGTGATTGTGGAATATTTGCTTGTAAATATGCAGACTTTATCTCCAGGGATAAACCCATTATGTTTACTCAGGTGGGTGATGTTAAATGCTTTAGGAAAACCTGTTCCTTTACTGCTGAATGTTTTAGGAATTCAAACCTGTGCCACATTACCTGCAGAATAGGTTATTGCAAAGGAATCTTTCATGGGAATAGGGAGAAGAGCAAATAACTGTGGCCCTGAACACTTCCATGGTTGCAGGATGTTTCGGCATTGACTCCTGCACAGACTGGCATTTGCCTCAATGAACTCATTGAATAATTAAAGGTACTTTCTTCTTGCAGCATCACATGCCTTATTTCCGCAGAAGAATGGTATGGGAGATACTTCATCAACAGCTACTGTGACACCAGGCCTCCGACAGAGATGCACTTGCGCAGTACCCTTGAAGGCAAAAGAAGTTCTGTGTTCAGCTGCTGATACCTGGATCTGTCTCTGAAAACAAAGACACTGGTCTGGTCTCACTTTCAGGGATGGGTGATAATCTGAAGGTTTAGTTGAAAAGCAGGTTCTGCATCTGAGCTTGAAACTCCCTCCAAAGGAAATAAAGCAATGGATTAAGAATGGAATTTAAAGGGATAATGGTACCAGTTTAGTGACAGACAGGGAAATGGCTAAGAATAATGCTTTGACATTCACTGTTGAGTGGCTTTTGATTTACCTGAATAGCATAAACAAGAGCATAAAGGAGTCCTCTTCTCAAGAACTACACACTACTGTATGAAGATATTGGTTCCACTTGTGATCCTCTGAATTGTACTTTGAAGAACTGGAAACTTGCCATAGTCCTGTGTGCCATTTCTCCATTTCCATGTTGCTGAGATGTCCAGCTTGGCAAATAGTGATTAGTGTTTACCACAGTTAAACAGTAATTCTTGCAGTAAACCCAGTTTGGGCACCATGGCAAGTTTTGATTAGAAGCACCCAGAAGCAGAGAATGGAACTGATGTGCAAGAGGGAGAAGAAGGGAGTATACAAGCCCATGGCATGTTTCCAGTCCTCCAGATGAAGTGATTTTCTGTCATTGGAAGGCAGAAGACTTGTTCGTTTGTTCTAAAACTTAAGATTGTTAGTGATTTTGTAACGATGGAAACACTGATTTGTAACAAATCCATAGAAGAAGCCCTAAAATGAGGGTCAGTCTTTATTTAAAAATCTATATATTGTATGAATCTATTTATTTGTATTCCTGTATTTAAATGTAAATGTGTTAAAAGGGATTTCATAAACTGAAAATAGAAATAATACTTATCTAGTAAAGTGGCTTCAGTTTATATGAATAATATTGTAGATGAAGTTGAAAATTTTAAGGTGGTATGAGGTTGTAGATAAGAATAAAACTGATCAGTGAAAGGGCAATATTCAAATAATTTCTCAAACGTATTAAGTGACTTGTTATAATTGGGAGGTTAAGGCATAGCAATCCCAGTAGCTTGATGCTTCGAGATACATGTCACCTATATGTCTAATTCTTAACATGACCCCATCTGTGAATACTTAAATCTGGATATTAGCACTGTGAACAGACAAGACAGATCATTATACAAGCCTGAGAAAAGCCCCAGGCTTGCAGAAAATTCTGAAATCTAAAAACAAAAAAACCCAAATAATAATGGAGCACCTGTACCTTTAAGAAATTAATGTCCTCAGTAGCAATCACAACAATATTGCTAGTTGAAACCTTAGTTTCTGTCAGGACAAGGCGGTGTGTGTATATTGTGTGGGTATGTGTGTTTGCGCGCACCTTTCCAGGGCTGTTTTGGCCTTTAAGGGGAGGACTTACCAGGGTCATGCCTGGCAGCAAGAATTGAACAGTTTGATACCACACAACTCTTATGCCTGACTGCTTGTTACTGTTCAACAGCAGCCACTCCATGAAAACCAGTATGATGTAGTGGTTAGAGTGTTTCAAACTAGGATCTGGGAAAGCCAAGTTTAGGTCCCCACTGTGCTGTGGAAGTTCATTAGGTGTCTGGACCGGTTGTCCACCTAATCTTCCTCACAGGGTTGTTGAAAGGATAAAGGAGCTGTAAATTGGTTTGGGGTATCCATTGTGGACAAAGGCAAGAATAAATATAGCTGAAGGGGGGCAGATAACATAGGTTAGTTAGTGGGCAGGAGATAGAGAAGCAAGTAGGGAAGGGTGAGGAGATGGGGGCTGCCAGAAGCAGGGAAACTGTGTGGGGAGGGAAGTTTGCAAGTTTCCCACTACTGAACTGGGGCCCAGCTCTGCCAGCACCACACAACTTGGACAGTTTTCCCAGGGAGAGGCAAGGAGGAAAAGCTGAAGAGTGGCCAGATAAAAGGTTAGCTTGGTGGGTGGGAAGGAGAAAAGGAAGCAGGGAAAGAGGAGAGATTACAGGGGTTGCTAGGAGGCTAGAGAGAAGCAATAGTGTAGGCAAGGTGATTGGGGGAAATGAAGTGAGTTCAGCATGTCCTTGTGGCTTCTCCATTTGTATCCTAGTAAGAAAAAAGCAAGAGCTGCAGGCAAGAAAAAATACTGCATTCTATAGCATTGCAAGGTAGATATGGAGAGATCATGGTCTGATTATAGACCTGAGACTTTTAAACTTAGGAGACTCTTATAAGTTACAGAAAAAGAAATAAAGTCTAATTCTAAGGAGTGGCAGCATGGAAGGAACTTGGGATGGGATGGTATTCAGTGCCATGCCTGTGGGCCATTTGGGCTGTACCTCAATCTGGTTTAGGGGAGCCCTCCCTATCCTCTATTAAAATGATTATTTTTCCCCACAGGGAAAACTACCCCCAGTACAGTTTGTACCTACTTTTGCTGTCAAATAAAGCTGTTGTTTTTTTAACAAAGAGTCCTGACCTGGATAACCCAGGCTAGCTTGATCTTGTCAGTTCTCAGAAGCTAAGCAGGGTTGGCCCTGGTTAGTATTTAGATGGGAGACCACCCAGGATTGCTGTGCAGACACAGGCAATGGCAAACCACTTGTGAACCTCTCTTGCCTTGAAAACACAACAGAGTCTTCATGTGTTAGCTATGACTTGATGGCAAAAAAAAGGTAAAAGAAGGAAAGGTAAGTTTACCGTCAGAATTTGTCTGGTATAGGGTAGCCCCACAGAAGGCAGAAAGGAGCTTCAGCACCTAAAAAAGCTTGAAGTACAGCAAGAGAGGCTAATTCTGAGCTTGGGAAAAATAACAGTTGCTCGGAGAAGGGTGTATTTGCTAGACAGAAAACTACAAGTAGGTGTGCTTTGTAATTACAGACTTGTGGCCAGCGCTGTGCCCTACACAAATTGACAATACTTATTCAGTGCTTTGAGCAATTACTGAGTCTGGTCACAATCAATAGACTTTGCAAACAGCAAGGCAGCAGTTATGATCATAAAGTACAAATGGAAAATAGTAAAACGATTGCTCAGCCCAATCATAGCAACTATTATATGAAATTAGGTAGCATACTGGCTTGTGCTGCGAATGGTGCTTGGAAGCTGCATTTGCTCAGATTCCCAGTCCATGAACATAACTGGTATACAATACATTAGGAACATGTATGAAATCACACTTTCAGGATGATGCTAGATTCTCATGTGTATCCTTCAGCAGTCAAAAGCAGCTGGATGTTTACTACTGCACAATTAAGGGATAGATAATGTTCAGTATCTGCTGCACAATTAAGAGATAATGGACATAAAGGGAGTATGATTTGAAAGCAGATAATTCCTGCAAAACAGAGAACTTAAAGCATCACTTCAGGCACATTTAAAGCCAGTAGACATGGCTTTTATTTCTTCTCCGGCATATGCTTAAGAGTGAATGGCAGCTTGTTAAGGGGTTTGAAGCTGAAAGGTGTAAACCCAATGTGTTTCTTGCTGGATTTTGTTACGTAAAGTTAATCAAATTTTATACCCTCAGTTGACATTTAAAATATTTAGCTCAAGATGATTATACATTTCCTCTGTAATCTTTAGCATACCTGTGTAAGGTATGGTAGGTAGGTCAGTCCTGACTCTTAATTGCTGCAACATAAATTTAAAGTTTTTGTCCTATTAAAGTAACTGTGTATTCATATCTTGGTCAAAATTCAAACAAGGATTCAGCTACTGGTTTAGTTTTAGCTACTGAATAAAGTATCTTTAGTGGGTTTGTAATATTGCAAGTAGAGCACTACTTCAGTACCGCTTATTTGAGAACTGCATGCTGAGGATGCTGCTCACAGGGCCCACCAGCTGCACCAGCATTCCTCTGGCCATTGCCCTAAGAGCATTTTCTGTTGCTTGAGAACCAACACCAGCAGTCTGCCACTGCTTGGAAGCAGCTATTTGAGAGTACAAAGTTAGCTTGCCTTGAATGCCATCATAGACGACCTCAAATCATACCTATATCATGTTGCCTAGTGTTAGCTGGCAAATTATCTTGTAGCACACTGGCTTCATGTTTTTATCTGTTAAGACTGTAAGAGGTTAGCCTCTTTGTTATTTTAGCATATGTTAAACCTCTATACAGAGATGCCCCGTGAGCACTCAGAGCATATATGACAGTACAGAAGATTGTGGTTGCTTGGATACCAGCTGTTGGTTCAGTCCTACATCCATGTGATGCTTTTTTGTTAGAGATGCTTTGCTAGATTATCAGTGTGGAATATCAAGATTAAAAAATAGGTGTCTGCTTTCTAAACCAATAGCTGTGGTCCTTATCTGGCTTCCAATGATATTTTAAGTGTCACTCTAACAGAAGCAAGTCTGAAATTACCTGTGTTTCTGTTCTGCACTTTGACCTCACCAGTTTACTCATAACCCTCCCTCAAATTAAGACAGGAGAGAAAGGCTCTAGAGAGGCATGTTCCCATACCACCCACTTTCATACTTTATAGCAAGTTAAATTAAATGAAACTACTGAGGTCAGGCTCTTGTTAGCTGGATATATTTCTTTTTTCACAGAACACTGGTTGAAGTAGAGAAAACTGGCATTGCACTCTGTTGGTACAACAATATGTTCACAGAAACCAGTAAAACATCCATCTGTTAGCACAGAAAACTCTAATGGTGTTTAACCTGTCAAACTCAGGAGTTCTGCTCCAGTGTCTCTTGCACTTCTATCCTTTTATTATTAACTGTTTCAAGGCCAGTGGCTCTCACCTAGCAGAAGAATAATACAGAACAGACATCATGCAGAATGATGCTTTCTTCTACCTGCCAGCTGTCTTTGTCTAAATTTATTTCCAACTCATTTTTATTAAAAAAATAAAAAATGCTCCAACTCTCAGTTTTACAAGGCATACAAAATCTCAAAAAGGGATACACAAGAGCAAGGTGCTGAGGTATGAAAACACCTGAGGTAGTTTGTTTGTTTTTTTCTTTTTGAAAAAAGTTGCAATTTTCATGCCCTGGGCCAACAACCTCTTGTCGATCCCCATTTTAAAAACCCCACAGTATTGGTGGCAGCATCCTACATGCAATAATGTACCAAGTGTGCAGTTTTCCTGTGAGCTGGGTGGAGAGATCCCCTCCCCTCCCCCCTGGAAATCTAGGTCTCACTGAAGCTTGGCATCCCGATAAGCAAAGTGGAAGTTGTGGCTGGGTAGATTTGTTTTTGTCTTTTCTATTATGTGTTTACTCGGAGCACTGCATTGTCTGGTGGTATAAAAGGAGAGACTGTATGCAAAAACCAGTTTTGAGATCTGTGAAGCAAAGAGAAGGTCACATGAGCTGGAGAAAGAAATGCATAGAGATTCCTCTGCTAACGAGACGGTATCCCTTCTGTTGGCACATACAGGCGATCCAAGATGGCACGCAGATGCCATCAGTCTTCCTAAAATCCTTCTAAATATAGTTCTTTTTTTAAAAAAAACTCCTGTTTTTAAAAGTGTTGCTGCTGGCAATCCTATACTCTCCATCCTACTTTCTGTTAGAAATCCATAATTGACTAGATTCTCTCCGTTTAAGTCTAGAAAAGCCCGCATGTTCTAAAAACAAAACGTTAACTGTTTTAAAAAGAAATTAAAGACTGGAGTTAGTTCAGTTAGCTATATTAATTCTAAAATATATTAATGCTGTCCTGTACAGCAGCCCATGCACTGTGTAAAAAAAAAAGAATGCTTTCCTAGTATGTACACACATGTACAGAAAAGATTCTGAATGGGTTTGTCTGCAAAATTTCCGCCTATGTTAGTCCAACTAAAGGGATAGCGTTGTACTGTTAGACAGACTCCATGTAGGCTGTGGCATGAAGGAGGCAGTCCCCTACTTGCTGAAATCACCCCACCCCCACCCCCGGCCTGTGTTACTGGAAGTCCTCTGCAGAGCCCCAGCCCCCTTGGGCAGACGTTGATGCCTCCAGAAAGTCTTTGGTTTGCTCCCTGTTCGGTTATGCTGTCAGGTGTTGGAAGGGCTACATTCATCAGTTGTTGGCTAGCACCTGGAGCCTCATTTGCTGCGCTGCGAGGCAGGGGCTCCCTGAGGGTGTTTCTGTTCCTGCTGTTTCACCTGCTGGACAATTTCCCTGATCTTGCGCTGTGCAGTCTGCAACCGGGGCGGGGGGGGGGGGGGGGAGAGAGAAATAAAATTCCAGCGTTAAAAAGGGGAGAATGCAGCCTGTAAAAATGGCATCCAGAATGTGTATGATAAACCCTAAAGAGTGGCTCAAATGAAGATCCTTTAGTGTCAGTTCAGCACTATGGGAAACTCAGTACTGTGTGTGTGAAAGGCCCACTGTGCAAAGCCTAGAAGGCCAGTTGTGAAGCATACACTGCAGCAACAACTCTATCGTCTATTCCCTACTTGCCTCACTGAAAGAATGATTCCAGGCCATCACCTTGTAACCAGCAATAGTCCATTAGTGCAGATGGATTTTATCAGTTGGGAAAAAACCCAACGGTTGGTGAATCTTTCAACGTAGAGACCCCCAACCCCATTTGGGTGCTGAACAGCCACTTTCCCCAGCATTTCTTCACTTCCTTGTTTATTTGTTGTATTTTTGTACTTCCCTCATCGTTTCTTGTGTTGCCTTCTCAAACCACATCTGAAACAATGTGTGAAAGTAGAAGAAAACCACAAAAAGGCAACAGATTAAAAATGAGAAATTGAGGAAGCTTGGGGAAAACTGCAGGAAAAGCAACAACAGAATCTTTTTTGGAATCAGTTTCCAACAGTATCAGTTGGAAAAAAACCCCAATGTCCCAAGAAAAGGCTTTGGTTATGTATTGCCCCTACCCTATCTCAACATCACTGAATTTCTGAATCTGTTTGTTGTACTTTTAAATATATACAATCTGTGTTAAATTGAAAGTTTACAGTTTTACAAATCCAAAACCACTTAAAACTTGTCTTCCCTTATTGAATTTTTTTGATAAGTTTAAGCAGTACTTCACCTGACTGGCAAAGAAGTGACCAATTATTTTGACAACAACTTCCTCATTTTCATCAGGTGTTTGGTCACGTGGTACGATTACTTCTGCGCTAGTTAAGTTCTGTAGTTCATTCACCTGCAACAGTAAATGTAACAAATTATCTCAGCAAGCCCTCTTGCCTGCATTTTAGCAACTCAAGGTACCTGCAGGTTAATGACACGATGAGCAGGGAGTACAGAAGTGCTGGGATGATCACGCTTTGCCTGCCCTCACATCTAGTCAAGCAATCCAAATCCAAAGCAGCATCAGCTCCCAGTTGCAGAGCACAGTGTACTTTCAGCTGCTTCCCCTTGACCCTGAGCAGAGCTGCCCCCACCTACCGTTTTGCCACCTTTTCCTATCACACGGCCTGCTGCAGAGGAAGGCACCTTGATATGGGCTTCAAGCTTCACTTCTTCTTTTGGATTGAAGAAGTTTTCTTCTTTCAGTTTCCCAAATATTCGTCCTTGGGCCTAGGAGAAAAAATAGACCAGCTGGTAAATTCCGATGTGAAGTCTCATCTTATGGCCACAAAAGTGTCCATTTAAAAAAAAAAAAGTGGGCTGGTAACAAACCATTTTGCCCCCAATAGGAATAGGGTGGCTTTTCTGTCTGAAGGGGAAGAGTTCCCAGCATTCAGATTCATATTAGTGCTGGGAGCTATGCCAGTAATTGTCTCACCTTGAATGTAACTGGCCTGAGTAGCAAGGGCACAGACAGCATCACCTAAAATGTATCACCTTGCTTATACTGTTTTGGCTTTTACCTCCTTTGTGACCCATTGACTTAGTTATCTATTAGCACTGTTTTCCAGTTTTGTAATCCTAACCCTACTGCATTGTTTATTGGATATCTTAGGCTGTTTGACTGAATTGATTTCTATGTTTTTTAATCCACCTTGAGTCTCACAGTGTGAATGGTGAGCTATAAATGAGGTACATAAAATAAAAATAATAACATGGAGGGGAAGGAACTTTCCACACGCAGCTCTTCTGCGCCTTGTTCAAATGAAGCAGCAAAGCTTTGCAGAAAATCAGTCTCTTGGGGATAAGTGAGATGCAACTGCAATATGGCATTGGAGGAGGCCCTGAAGCCTTGAGAGACTCAGTAAGGGAGGAAAAATAATGTGCACAAGCACTGAGGTTGAATTAAGGTTGCTAGCCCCCCCTGGAACACGTAGGATTCCTCGGTTTCTGGTGCTCCCCATGGCGTCAGCCAGCTGGACGGTGGGGGAGAGTTACCACCACAAACGCAACATGCCTACGTCACCCAGAAGTGATGTAGGCACATTGTGATGTCTGGGGAGGACGAGACACTCTGGTTTGGGGCCAAAAAATCTATGGTAGAATTAGCGTCAAACCACAGAGTTTTGCTTAAACACCAGAGTGTCGTCACCGATGTGCCTATGTCACTTCTGGATGATGTAGGCACAGCATGCTTCTTCCCTCCTCTCTCCTGAAGCATCTTGGTAAGTCCTCCGCCAGCTTGTCATTCAGACCTGGCAATTCTAGGTTGAGTAAGGGCTCACCAACCTGTGTGCTGTGCAAGTGCAAAAGTTGCTGGGACCCTCTTGATACACTTTGTGTTGGGAACTAAGACTTCAGGACTTGTACAGTCCCACATCTCTCCATCCCCTCTATCTCAAGCCAGAGTCAACAACTGCTCAATTGCTTAGCCTTGCTGGGTCAAGCCAGCAGTACTATCTCCTCCTCTTGAATGGGCCCAGGGGCTCATGTATGTAACAAGTACTACTGATCACACTGTGACACAAATCTGATATACTGGCCTTGAATTGTGCTTCTGGAGGCCCAGTAATGATAACCATCCTCTCACTGGCATCTGGACTCTCAGCTGGCGCAATCTGTAAGCCACAAAGAACACAATAAGGAACAGCAATCCCCCATCACTGCCCAAAGACTAGTTTTCATGAGGTTGTCTCTTTTTAAGCATGGCTGCCTACACATCACTGAAGTCAAACAGAAGCTTTCAAATACAGTTTGCCTGCAGATCTGGCATTATAGGATCCTATCAATAAGCTTCCTAGTTAAAAGCAAATGCTTGTTAATCTGGTGTCCACAAAGTGTTTTTATCTTTACCATGACAGTCACTAAAGACTGATGACATTAAGGCTAGTGCTGCAAAGCACCTAGAGATGAAAGGTGGTTCTGTGCCATATGATTGCAGGATTTTATTTTGGTGCAAAAGTTGCAAGCTTCCTGGAAGACACATCAGCCCTAGATCCATTCCAGTCTGGCTTCCACCATGGGACAGAGATCGTGCTGGTCGCCCTCACAGATGATCTCCACAGACAGCTGGATTGAGTCAGCATTGCTGTTGCTGTTAGATCTAATGGAAGCATTCAACATGGTCGACCATGATCTGTTGGCCCACTGCCTCACCAATGTAGGAGTTTGTAGAGTAGCCTTGAAGTGGCTTACTTCATTCCTCCAGGGTTGGGGAGTGCCCCAAGGTTAATTCTCTCTCCTATGCTGCTTAACGTGCATATGTGCCCTCTTGCTCAACTGGTGCGAAGTTTTGGGCTTGGCTGTCATCAGTATACAGATGACACCCAGCTATATCTGTTGCTGGGTGGATGGACAGCTACCGCCCCACCTAACTTAGCTGCGGGACTGGAGGCTGTGGCTGTATAGTTAAAGCAGAGTTGGCTGAGACTGAATCCATCAAAGACTGAGGTCCTGTGGCGGGTATGTGTGTGTGTGTGTGTGCGTGCATGCGCAACCCGAGGTTGGGGTGTCAACTCCCAGTCCTCAGTGGTATGTCACTGATACTGGCATTGACCATCAAAAGCTTGAGTGTGCTCCTGGACTCCTCTTTATCAGTGGCAGCCAAGGTTTTTTCAGCTTTGCCAGGTCAGGCAACTAGCCCCCTTCCTCTCTAGTCCTGACCTTGCCACAGTGATCCACACAATGGTCACCTCAAGGCTGGATTAGTGAAAGTATGTAGGGCTACCCTTGAAGCTGATCCAGAAACTACCGCTTGTCCAGAATGCAGTGGCATGAGTACTCATGGGTACCCCAATGACAGTGCATATTCAACCTGTGCTCTGCCAGCTGCACTGGCTCCAAGTTGAGTACCAGATTCGCTTAAAGGTTCTGGTTTTGACCTTTAAAGCCCTTCACAACCTGGGACCAATGTACCTTTCCCAGTATGTCCCCAAAAGAGCCTGAGGCTCGGGAGATAAAAATCTACTGGTGAATCATGGCCCAAAAGACATCTGGCTGTCCTCAACTAGAGCCAGGGCCTTTTCAGCCCTGGTTCTAGCCTGGTAGAACTCTCTGCCTAGTGACATCCATGCCCTGCGGGACCTAACTCAGTTCTGGAGGGCGTGTAAAACAGAGATGTTCCCCCGGGCCTACGGTTGAGGATGGCAACAGTTTTGCACCATCACTCTATCATGGCCTCCCCTTGCCCAGTCCATATTCCACCCTATGGAGGGAGTGAAAACTGATCTATGCCATTGTTTATTTGGAGGCTATTTTACTGATCTTCTTTGTTACTAATTGCTTATTATCTTCTATTTACTGTATTTTAACGTCATGTGTTTTTATTATGATGTACACTGCCCTGAGCTCTCTGGGGGAGAGAGGTCTTTAAATTTAATTAATAATAAAAATAAAAGTAGGGAATCACACCAAACCCAAAAACTGGTTTGGAGGTGTTTTCTTCCGTGAGCCAAAACTAAACCCAAATGCTTGGTTGCTTTGAGCCCAAACCAAACCATAAAATGGGGGGGGGGGGGGGGAATCAGGTTTGGTTTCAGTTCAGGTTCAAGGCAGCCAAGAGATTTAAGGTTTGGGTCCTGTTTGTCTCCTCCTTCTTGGTTTGGAAGAGGCAAGGCTCCCGCATCCCCCACTTCACACCGAGAATGTAACACCCAGTCCCTCTCTGGACAAGTGCTTCACCAAGAAAGGAGGAGGCAGGCAGGATATACAAATGCCACTCTAAAGAAAGTGAACCACAGCACGATCTGCATGCTTCATCGTGATAAGGTACTTCTCACTTGTTTGCATATGACCAGAAAGATCACTGAAATGGGGTTTCATTTTGAAGGACAAAACATGCAAAGGTGTAGGGGGAAACAAACTCAACCAGAAATGAACAGAGAATGCCTCAAATGTCGAGCTACAAGTAAAATTTGTTTCTAAAATATATTATATAGTGTACACAATAATGTAATTAAAAATATAGGCCCTGGATATCAGGCTGCATTAAAAGTAACTGAGAATCAGTTTTACATAAGCTATTAGGAATCTCTCACACATAACTGATGATAAATACCAAATGACCAACACAAACATGTATGGTCTTGTGTTGGTCATTTGGTATTTATCATCAACTTTGTATGAGGGATTCCTAACAGCTTATGTAAAACTGATTCTCAGTTACTTTTAATGCAGCCTGATATTCAGGCCCTATATATTTTATTACGTTATTATGTACACTATATAATAAATATATTTTTATACAAATTTGATTTGCTGTAGCTCAACCTTTGAGGCATTCTTACTACAAAATAACAGCAACACAAATGGATCAATGGACTGGATCCTAAAGTACCTTTGCACAAACGGAAGGCACTTCTGTTTCCCACTCACGTTTTAGCCAGTATGGCTTCTGAGATTCCCTCAAACCAGGAACAGGGGAGGGAGATCCATTATTTAGATTCAGCCCCCCAAATATAAACAATGCAATTTTTTTTATAAAAATACAAATCCAGACATTGCTTTATTAGAGACCACAGTATAATCAGACAGATTCTGCAGCAGTTTTGGTGTATCACAAGCTTCTATCTAAATATACCAGCAGCTCTAATTCTTGATGACTCATGCACAAGACTCCTCCGATTGGCCACATGTAACCCAAACCTTACTCACTGGTGACATTCAGAGTTGGTCAGGCCCACTCACCAGCAAGCCCCAAGAGTAACTTGAGTCAGTCTCCATCCGTGAGTCATTTCTCAAGCATATCAGCTCCCCAGTGTCAGCAGCCAGCTGCCTTCTCTGAACTTCTCTACATTCACATAAGCATTGAGAGGAGACAACTGATTTTTAGGGCAGTGTCCACAGTGCATTCCTGACCAGTGGCTACTATCTGAGAAAGGTGTTCAGTTTGCCTCTCTCTTTTGCTCCTTAACCACTGGACCATCCTTGTTTGCAGAATGCATGAGTGGTTGATGGCAATTTCAACAGGTTTTTTTTTAAATGCTGCCTCAAGTTCCTTGGAAGAAGGCATACAAACATGATTAAGTAGAGGTGGTGGAGCACAAAAAGGCAGCACTCAGTGTTCCTGGGAGGTGCAAAACAAACGACAAACTGGCATCCTTTGCCATGGAAATTGCCTCCACTAGAGGAATAGCAAAGGATGAAGCAGGAAGGGCTCAGCATGGAAAGCCTTTCCAAATGCCCAAGGGCCAGTCCAGAAAGGGACTTACCTTGATAGAGGCTCCTGCAAATCTTGCCAGCTGTTTAATATGTTGGCCCTTCTTTCCAATAATGGCACCCACTGCCTGCATGGGGATAAACAAATTCACCACCTCTTGCTCTGGCAACTGTGGAGAGAAAAAGCAATCCAAAATGATTCCTGGAAGAGAAGAGATTGTCTCATCTGTAAAGATTTAACCCATGGCCCTGTGAGCTGATCTGACCCTCCGAGGGCAATACTCAGGAATAAGAACCTGGATGGAGTCAGAGGAACAGGAAGCACAAGATCCTCATACTCCCTGTATACTCTTGTTCCCCTTTGAAATGGGACTTTTCTCATCTTCCCCCTGGCTCTATCAAGTTCATGCATCTCACCACAGACAGAGCTGTGAAAGGTCCATTCTGACATGATGGGAAAGCATGGGGAAAGGACAAGCGAGACACCTGTTGTTCCTTTTCCTATTGTAGATGTCCCTACCTTCTTTCAAGTCAAGCTGAGCAGAGATGAATAAGCTACTGGAACAGATTGAACAGGGCATCTCATGTCTAAATGAACTATGGAAGTACAAACAATTTAGACAAGATGGAGCTTGTAACAGTGGATGTGTGAGGACCTGTTCTGGATAGGGCTGCGCTGTCCCCTCCATTGATGACTCTAAAAGGGGATCAGACAGATTCATAGAGGACAGGTCCATCAATGGCTACCTGTCTCAATGGCTAAAGGGATCCTCCACATTCAAAGGAAGTAAATCTCTGAATACCAGTGCTAGGAAGGCCTTGGCCTCCATACCCAGTTTGTTGCCTTCCAGAGGAACTGGTTGGCCACTGTGTGAAACAGGTTGCTGGATAAGATGGACCACCAGTCTGACCCAGCAAGGCTCTTCTTATGGTTTCCCCGATGGACCAGATGTGGGGCCGGGGGGGGGTGCTCCCAGATCTGACTTTGTTGCTGGAAATGTGGGTGCCGCTGTGGCCAGCGCTGTCCACCATCAGTTCTGCCTGACTCATCAGCTTCACCCACTGCTGGAAAAAGAGGCCTACCATTGTTATCCATGCCTCTGTTACCTCCAAATCAGATTGCTGTAACACATTCTGTGCGGGACTATCCTTGAAGACCTTCCTGAAACTTCAGTTTGGCCCAAAATGTGACCACTCATTTGTTGTCAAGGGATGGGGGGAAGCATGTATCATCTCCAACAATGTCTACATAGTTACTTCACTGATTTCACTCCTGGTTAAACATGCGTAAGACTGGGTTCTCATCTTCATGATACTGGTTGTCAGAATTAGGAGCTTCAAGTTTTCTACCATATTGAACACTGATACAGCATGGACTCAGCTTCTGTATAAACTTATTTCATAAATTTATGGCTCACTTCTCAATGGACATTCTCAAAGCAACTTACAAATAAACAAAAACATCATCATCAATTGTGCTTTAAAATAAGCTATTATACATCACAACCAGAAATCAAAGCCACCAGATGCCATTTTCTTCATGATGGGCATGTTAAATGTCATGTTTGCCCACTCCCTCCCTCTTCCCTCAGGAACATGCTCCAAGATTGCAGTTAGATTGCACTGAAGACTCTGGTCTTCAGTGAGTCATGATGCCCAAATGTGGGCTTCTTAATAATCGGAGGCTCGTTTCCTTCCCTACCTCCAGTTTATTAAGGCATTCAAATTTCATGACTAATTGGTGTTAGTTGAAGCCTTCTGTCTTCTCTTTTGGAGTTCTGCACAAGGGAAGGGTGGAGAATACAAGGGGTGCAGCAGCCTGACACAGAAACCAGGTTTCTGCCCATCATAAATAAACTGATTTCTGCACAATGTCTGAATTGAATATGAAACACTGGAACAAGTCTTCTGCTTACATGATGTAGGCTCAAGCCTTAACATGTGTTGGGGGCGGGGGTTGGGTGCCTGGGTAAACTCATGAGGGCATTATCCCTTTTCTTAAATGAAAGGGGCATCTTGAAACTATAATTGATACGTATACGTTTAGAAATTAAATCTTAGGCTTTTCTTCTCAATCATTTCAGCTCTTGTTCCGTTGCTAAGAACCCTCCTATTCAGCGAAGCAGCCCAGAACAAGCTCTCCTCCTCACAAAGATTTCACCGTGAACCAAATTTGATAAGCACAAAAATCGACTCTCCAGCAACAGTTGGATCTACTCTCTACTCTACAATTTACTCTCTACTCTACGGCAACAGTTCAAGCTTCTGTGACCAGTGTTCCTTTAGTTGTCATACTTCCTAACCAGAATTCTTGACTGAAGAGGCATTGTCACAGTCCAGGACTGGGGATTAAAAACTGCTTATGATGTGAACAGTGTTTGGAAAGTAACTGAATTATAAGGTAGATTCAGGTGGGTAGGCATGTTGGTCTGAAGCAACAGAACAAAGTCTGAGTCCCGTGGCACCTTTAAAACCAACAGAGTTTTATTCTGGGTATAAGCTTTCGTGTGCACGCACACTTCATCAGATATGCACATGAAAGCTGATACCCAGAATTTAACTTTGTTGGTCTTAAAGGTGCCACTGGACTCAAACTTTGTTGAATTGTAGGGTATGAATATAACGTTTGCAAAAGATAAATAAAAGAGTGTTTGTATGGGCATTTTACAGTGCCTCTGCATTGGTTTGAAAGTAGGGACAAGGCCTCTTCCAAATCTAGACTTATGCAATTTTATCAGTGAAGACTTTAAGATTAAATGCTGGGGGGCAGTGTCCCAGATGCAAACATCCAGCCTCACCTTAAAACAATGAAAAGCCCAACAAAGCAGCATCAAGTTGAATACACGGCATAAAAGCTTTCTGTTATTGTTAAAGTATAAATGGGAGGGGGCGGGATTCTATTTCAGTCCACTGTTTCCCATAAGTCATAATTGGCTAAAGAAACTCCCTGAGAACAGCCTCTCCTTTTAGCACAGGAACGGGTAGCACATTATTATCATAGAACAAGACAGGCAAGCAGAGCTGGGTTTCCTACTAGGATTACCACCGTCTTATGGATAACAGCTGTATAATGGCAAAGAATGATCAGTGGCTGGGCCATAGCTAGTGTGGGGCGTGCAGGGCGATGCCCCCTCCCAATTTTTCAGCACCCCAATTGAATTTTTTATGCTGTGTACCTTCCTTCTGGCATGGCGGGGGCAGGATGGCCACACCGAGCACAGAGGCAGGGGGGCAGCACAGCGACTGCAGCTGAACTGCCAGCCAAGCTTAAATGGGGAGCTTGCAAGCGCCACTGCCCTGTCCCTTTGCTTCTTCCCATTTTGCTCGCTGACATCTGCAGAGAGCAGCCAGGAGCTTCCTACTTCCACAGTTGCTCTCAAGGCTGTTTTTTCCCAAAGTTCCAAAATTTTATAGAGAAGTTTCAGTGTTTCACGGCTTTTTGTTTGTTTTCCCTCCTCTCCCACGGCACAAGCCACAGCCACGGCACTTGCCCACATGGGCACGCCTTCCTACAGGCACGGGACAGAGATGAGGGGCCACTGAAGAACTGGCCCATAACGCGTCGTCATCAGATTTCAGGTAAAGTTGGCACAAATGCCTTTCTTTCATGGGTTCGCTTCCAGCCGCTTCCTGTTTTGCCCGCCGACATCTGCAGATAGCCGCCGGGAGCTGCGAGCTGACCCAGTCACCTCCTTTTTTTCAAGTGGAATATGGGTGCCTCTTCTAAAATAAGATGCTTTCCTTCCCCCCTCCCCCTTGCAAGATCAAATGATGATCAAGTCTGAGACTGAAGCGATTTAAATGCACAGAAAAGAACCATGAAGTACTTAGTGTGGTCTCCCCCCCCCAACTGCTTGAACCTTGAGAACATGCTCGAGAAGCCTTTGAGTTTGCATTGCTTTAGCAGCCCTTCACCTGAAATGTTGCATGGCAAACTGTTTTTGGATTAATTGACCTTGAAGATCACTGGAAGAACAAGGTGAGGGCTCTTGTTTTTATTGTATTTTTTTATTTATTATTTTTGTACTGTCAGAAGTGACGCCATGCCCCCCCCACCAAAAATCGTCTAGCTATGGGGCTGATCAGTCGAAGCTTTTCATAGCAGGAGGTTGCTTAATTCTTGTTAATGTAGCTATGGAACGATAGCATCTCTCTCACTCCCTCAAGGTGTCAACCTATAGCTTATTGTAAATGAAGAACAAATATTTTTCATATAGAAATTCCCAGGCTCCATCCCTTGTATCTCCAGTTAAAAAGTTAGCAAGTTATGAATGTGCTGTGGCCAGACAACATTGGGACAAATGGGCCAGGATCTTCATAGTAGCATTTACAAAAAGTTTCCATGAAACATGTGATCTAGACACCACACAGCAGTACCTCGGTGGCGATTGCAGTACTGTGTAAAATTGCA
Source organism: Lepidodactylus listeri (assembly GCA_029233225.1). Classification (NCBI taxonomy): domain Eukaryota; kingdom Metazoa; phylum Chordata; class Lepidosauria; order Squamata; family Gekkonidae; genus Lepidodactylus; species Lepidodactylus listeri. The sequence continues at coordinate 56,754,748 of JARCFY010000005.1, read as the reverse complement.
TCAGGACAATGTAAAGCTGCAGCTGTTTCTGCATGTACTTTGGCAGGCCAGCTCCATGGTCTGATCTGCCACAACACTTAATTTGTAACTATTATTCCTGCAACTGCTGATCTCCAGTCCTGGCTGCCATTTCTTCTTTATGGTATTCTGCATATAAACACAGTATCCTTCAGAAACATGGGGGCTGAGATGGAGGAGCTGGTAGCCATCAAAGAAAGATATGGCTGTGCAGCAGCAACAGTGATAGGGTAGAACATGCAGAGACTAGGCAGTATGGAAAGGATGGATCAAGGGAGGAGGACACAGGCTTTAAGATGCCTACAAAGGGACAGTGCAAACACTAACTACAAATTGGAAGGGATGACCCTGTCAAGCAGACACATGAATCAAGTACAGGGGAAATTAGCATCTGGCTCCCCATGACAGCAAGAGGAGGGCAAGGAAGATGCTCCTTGGTGGCCCCCTGCTGTGTGTCTTCAGTGACAGGATCTGAATGTAGGGAGAAAGTATTTTAGAACAGGGTGCCTGAAAGCATCCAAAGCGACAGACAGGTGCATTGCAAAGCAGGGTGCATGGAAGGCCAGCATCCGGAAGAACAGGGCGAGGCACTTACGGAGTGCTGACGTGGGTATATGCCAGTCGGCGAGGCTCCATAGAGGCTTGAGAGGTATGCCGCTTGATTCTACGGCAGGAAAGAAAGTGACCGTCAGTGGAGAGGGGCCGGGAGCAGATGGCTGCACAACCCAGGTTGGAGATGCATGTTCCTGTCTGAGGGGGTAGCCAACGTTTCTAAGACATAATGGCGGCTTCTCTGTTCCCTCTGCTTATTCATAAGACAAGGGAGGGGAAGAGGCCTGGTTTACCCTTGGCCTCTTGTTGGCAGTTCAGTCAACACTTGACTGTGCTCAGCTGATTCTCTGCACCATCTCGGCTGACAATGTTGTACCTCGGTTGACATGAAGTGACATGGAAGGCCAATCTGTGGTGACTGTGATGGCTCACTGGCGCAAGAAAGCCATCACCCTCATGATATAGTCAGTATGCAGCAACTGTGTACCTACAAATTTACCCACATAAACCCTCCAGTCTCACACTCACACATTCTCTCATATACACACTGCACACTGACATAAAGTGTACCAAGGCTTTCGTAGAGCTCACAATGGAGGCCAACTGCTTCTTAATACTAATTAATTGCCTTTACTTCTATTTCACACGAACATGATGTATTCTGTGCCAGGCATTTGCAGACTAACTCTTTCTTCTTTGTCTCTTATGGTATGGTAGATTTAGCCTACTGATCTGCCAGCCCAGCATGGTGCCAATCTTCTTTCCCACCTGGTTTCCTCAAAGGCAAGCTAGAGGGAGAAAAGGACAGACCAGATGGTGTCAAGGGGAGCATAAGTCTTGGCCTTGATCGTCCCTTCTGCACACCAGGGGAAAGGAAAAACTGAAACAACCCATGTACTTTGGTCTCTCCTCCCTCCACTCTGTTTCAAGAAGTTCTGATAGGAAGGGAGAGTGGATTGCCAGCTAGGAGTACTGAGGTGAGGGGAATGGGCTAAAGGGACTGGAAGGGTTCAGGGCTTGCACTTCCACAAGCAATGTACTTCTTGGGGGGTGTCCAGAAAGAAGGGGAAAATATGCATGGGTCAGTGTAGTCCTCAGTAAAAGTCTGTTATCAGAGTGACTTCCACCAAACAGCAAAGGATGGAAGCCAGCACCCTCTGGTGGACAGGACACAAGAGCCTCGGCTGGGCAGCCAGGAATGTTGGACTGGATGCTGCAATAAGTTACAGGGGTTACACAGTCATAAGAATGGTACAATGTTTTATATACCTTACAACTGACGATATGCCAATAAAGGTCTATAAATGAATGAATGAATGAATGGGAATGCAAAAAGGGAGCTCCTTCCATTCTGGGATATTTTTTCATGGAGCACATAAATATCTTGTAAAATTCATTGCCACGGGAAGTTGTGACAGCCACAGGCATAGCTGATTTTTTAAAAAGGCTCAGATACATTCGTCAAAGGTACAGCTATCTGAGTCTGTAAGATGTCACAGCTAAGAATGGAATACTCACATTCATTCAGCATTTTAACTCCAAACAATAAATTCTATGGATATACAAAAGGAGATGAGCTTTCCAGGGGTGTCAGGCCAGCCACTGCTAGAACCAGAATTTAAGCTGTTTTAGGATCATTAAATGTTACAATTCCTAAATTCACAAAGTCTGGCTTTATGAGGTGGCAGGATGTTCCCCCAGAATGTCCAGCAAATCCCAGACAGACCAGTGAAAAGGCAGGATGAGGAACAGAAAGGTCCAGGGGGAAAAAACCCAGAAAAATTCAGGAACATTTCACTAGTAGAAAATTAACAGTGCAGTCCTAAGAACATTCTTCTGGAAGTAAGCCCCACTGAATAGCCTTAGTAGGATTCTGAGTAAGGGCCGTGGTAGCTCAGTGGTTAAGATGCTGAACAGCAGACTGGAAAGGTCGGTAGTTTGGCAGTTTGAGACCCAAGTGCTGCATGATGGAGTGAGCTCCTGTCTCTGGCCCCAGCTCCTGCCAACCTAGCAGTTCGAAAGCAAGAAATTGCAAGAAGATAAATAGGTACCACTTCAGTGGGAAGGTAACAGTGTTCCATGTGCCTCAGTGTTTAATCATGCCAGCCACATGACCACAGAGAAGTCTTCGGACAGTGCTGGCTCTTCGGCTTGGAAACGGAGATGAGCACCACCCCCTAGAGTCAGATTCGACTGGCTTTTGAGCAAAAGAAACCTTCACCTTCAGGATTCTTAGCAGACCTGCTTAGGACTTGCTCTCTAAGGCATTTATGCTTTTATGTTGCATAAATATACTGAAGAGTGCAATTTCATATGCTAAAACTAATTCACAATTAATGCATTTTATGCTGTAAAAGCAGTAAAAAAAAAGTTTGTTTGTTTGTTTATTTATTGAATTTTTATCCCGCCCTCCCCGCCGTACGGCAGGCTTAGGGTGGCTACCAACAAGTTCATTATACAATAAAATTCAATAAAATAGCTATCCTGTAAAAACATATTTTACGTTTTATAAGAAAGAAAGTACAGCATAGATTTCAATTTTACTCAAAGTTTCTAGCTCTCCCTCCCCCCCAACATACAGGAGGGGGGGACTTTTTTTCCCCAACACAGCTTGAGAATTCCAGAAATTTTCATCTCTAGGCAGGATACAGGTAATTTTTAATGGAGCAAATCCAAAAAGCCTTAACACTTAGGATTCTATGTATCATTAGTTTGGCCTAGGACCAAGATCTCATGTAATAAATGCATGAAGCTACTTATACTAAATCAGACCTCTGGCGGAGCTAACATACTATTTTCTGCCTTGAGTGGCAGCAGCACTCTATTCCTTCACTCCGTTCTGATACACCTGCCTTGAGTCATATCGAGAAAGGCAGGCTGTGAGATCCTTTTTAAACAGGAGATGCTGAGTACTGAAGCTGGAACCTTATGCATGCAAAGCACGTGCTCAGCCACAGGGCAACAGGCTGATCCCCATGGGTGTTTGAAGGACCAGTGCAAGATTCAGACAGACATGACTTGTTTTTCCACACAAAGACTGGAAAAATCAGACACAGGCCACTCAGCAAGGAATCAAGCACAGATAACCAGTCTCCTCTCTGAAGTCAGACTGACAGCACATATACAGAACACAACCTTTCCCCATATCTGGGTCTTTAAAGAGTTGGAGAAGCGGCTGCTGTTTGTAAGGCAGTAACATCAAAGAACAATGTAACAATCCTTGCTTCCATGACTAAACACTGTACATTTATGATGCCCCTCATACTGGGAACAAATCACAGTCATCAGTGCAGAAGAGATGTACAGAAACAAACCGTGAAAATGTGCAAAAAACAATAAAGAATTTTAAAATAACTTTTTAAGTATAGTTTTTAAACAAAGTGACTACAACAAATATATCTACTAAACACAAACAGTAGAAAGAGATGTAATAATCGCAACAGCATGAATGAAAAGAAAATAGTCCTAAGGCATATAAGCAGAGCTATTTGATAACAATCCAATTAGTGCAAAAGCCTCTAGAAAAATAATAATGATCAGAACAACTTGAATCAAATAGCAAATGGATCTGAGACACATAAACAGTGCTCTTTGGTAACAGTCCAAGCAGTACGTAGATATTTTTCTAGAGGCTTTTGCACTAATTGGATTGTTATCAAATAGCTCTGCCTATATTCCTTAGGACTATTTTCTGTTCTTTCAAGCTGTTTTGATTATTACATGAATATCTTTCTACTGTTTGTGTTTAGTAGATATATTTATTGTAGTTAATTTGTTAAAAAACTATATTTAAAACTTTTTTTTAAAATTCTTTACTGTTTTTTGCATTTATTTTCACAGTTTGTTTCTACACATCTCATCATACTGGAATGGCATTCAAAATACATAATGGACAAACTACCACATTCCCTTTGTTTTCAACAGAGTAACAGTTGTTAAGGTAGCCTAATGTGGTATCCTTGTTTGGAAGCTGCTGTTCAGTAGGAATTAGGTAGAGACTGACCCAATGAGGAGACCTCACCATACCTCCCATACAAGCATCCCCTCCACTGCATCAGCCCCCAACTGTGCAGGAAGGTACACTTCACAGTGCTGCCATAGCAACGGAGCTAAACACACAGGTATATGGAGGGTCCAGAGCTGTAAAGGCCTCCTTGCAGCAAAGAAGAAGAGTTTATACCCTCCCCTAAGCAAGCATTCTCTTCCTGCCTTAGGGTTGCCAAGTCAGGGTTGGAAAATACCTGGGGACTTTGGGGATGGAGCCAGGAGAAGGTGTGGTTTGGGGAGGGGAGGGGGCTCAACATGGTACAGTGCCATAGAGTCCACCCTTCAAAGCAGCCATTTTCTCCAGGGGAGCTGATCTCTGTCACCTGGAGATCACTGTAAAAGCGGGAGATCCCCAGGCCCCACCTGGAGGCTGGCAACCCTATCCTGCCTTGTCTCCCAGGAGCCGCACGACAGTACACAAAGTTGCACAGAAAAGCTAGGCAGACCAGCTACTTACAGTGAAAGGGTTGTAGGGGGCAGTGACAGCAGGTCTGCGGGCTCCAGCTCCAGAGGGAAGCATGGACAAGCCTGTAGAGAAGATGCCCAAGGCATTGAGATTAAGTCCAGGGATGAGATTTGCTTGTTGCTAGAAACAAAAACAAAAGGAAAACGGGAAACAATGAAGCAACCTGAGACAGAGAAAAGGCACGAGCTTTCATGCAGCTTTCGTTCTGCAAACAAAGCTGTGAAAGCACCTTTTTGCGGAATCATAGAGTTGGAAGGGACCTCCAGGGTCATCTAGTCCAACCCACTGCACAATGCAGGAAATTCACAAATACCTCCCCCTCCGCACCCACAATGAGCGGACAGGGCATTCCCATGCCTCCACCTTTGCCTGCCACAACAGGGGGGGAACTGTTTGGCTAACACCTAGGAGCACTGAGCTCTTACATGGCAAACACACATACACAAAGAATCGGTAAGAGAAGGAGCTTACATTGACTGCCACAATGTCATTCTCGTAGGCCTCCCGAAGCTTGTTCATGATCTCTACCTCAGCATTGGAGCAAGCCTCAATACTACCCTTCACGGTGATGGTCCTCTCAGGGTTATAAATCGTTAAATCCTGCAAACTAAGCAATCACAGAAGAACAAGTGAAAACCCTTTCAGGACAGTTGTATTTCTTTGGATTTAAAACCCGCAGGATAGGTAACAATAATTTTTACAAACCAAAACCAGCAAGTCAAATGTATTGGTCAGAGTGAGAGAAAACAGGAACGTAAGCTACTTAGGCTAAAAGGAGCTTGTGTATGCTAAGCCAATGGCTTAGTATGGGCCTGTACAGGGAGTAGTATTATCTATCATTGACAGAAGCTGTTGCAACCACACAAGACTTCTGTTTGTCTAGTACATTTTACACTGGCCTTCCTCCAAAGTGTTCAGGGCAGCAGATATGATTCTGTCCCCTCCTCCATTTTTTCCTTGCAATAAGCCTATGAAATAAGTTAGGTTGAGAGACAGTGACTGGCCCATAGTCATCCGCTGAGTTTTATGTTAAGAGAGGATTTGACTCTCCCAAGTCCTAGGCCAACACTCTAAACCACTGCACCACACTGCCTGTACAAGTGGGGCACTTTCACAATTCATCTGAGGCACTGACAGCCAGTGGACATAGTGATGAACATGAACAGAGATTGCTTTAGAAGGGGTTTGGATAGGTTCATGGAGGATAGGTCCATCAGTGGCCACTAGTCATGGTGACTAAAGGGAGCTCTCACATCCAGAAGCAGCAAACCTCTGAATACCTGTGTTAGGAGGCAACATCAGGGGACGGCCTCTGTGCTCTGTTTGTGTGAAACAGTTTGCTGGACTAGATGAGGACCACCGATCTGTTCCAGCAGAGCTCATCTTTTGGTCTTATGTACAGGCTCCTGTGTACCAGCCTTGAGGATCTGTATGTGTACTGTACTTGGCAGGGAACGGCGTGGCTTGCTTGCACAAGCCATTCAGAAGCAGCTGTTCTATATATTCCTCTTCCTGTGCATCCACTCTGTGCAAGTGGTACATTGTAAATTGATTTCTACAGGTTGTTCTGTGAGGATGTATGGTTGGTGAGTATCTCTACCTCTGAGTGGGGGACTGGGCAATGGCCTTTTGGTCCCTGCTGACTTCTAGATTATATGAAATCTAGCTGCCTCTCTGAGGGCTTGGTTGGAAACCATGTGTGTCCTACTCACAAAAGGCACCACCAGGATCAGTGTACCCCGTGCATGCTGTACCAACTAAAAACTTGTGGCAATCCAGTCTGATAGCACAGAGATGCCACCTTCCACTAGGTCACTACTACTTACGGAGAAATGGTGATCTTGGTCCCCGTGTCCTGCTCAATTTTCTTCAAGTTTCGTCCTTCTTTACCAATCAATCTCCCAACTAGGCTATTGTGTGCTAAGATTTTCAAAGGAATCTCTTCAGCTCTACAAAATATGAAAAAAATACTTAATCCTTTGCTGAAGTTACTTGTTTCTCAGTCTTCCTTTCTGAAGTATGTTCACTAGGCAGAATATAAAGAGGTCTTTAAAACACAGGGAGATGTGGCTCTGAAGTCTTCTTTGCTAGCCCTTATAGAAGACACTGCTATGTTTTCCACACATCCCCCAACTCTGTAAAGGCCAAATGACCCCTAAGTTTGTAGACTTAATGAAGCTGGTTCAAACTGATGGGCTCCATCACATTTCGATTCTGAACAGGTCACATATCATTTCTCCAGGAGCAAAACCAGGATCTAAACATGGAAAGAGTGACGCTTTAGTCCCACCCTGTTTTTCAGTGTTCTAGAACTAAGTAGCAATTTGTACAGAAGGCAACCATTGTTTATTTATATTCCTGTGCAGTATGAGTAAAATGCATGACACATACTTCACAAATACCTCCCCTTCCTGCTCTGGCACTATTTCATCTGAGAGGTTAGCAATGCAAATCTGAACAAACTTGGAGACTTCTAAGTCCACTGAAGCCAATGCTTCGAAGGGTGTATAGCACTGCCCTGCAAGCACGATTCCTCCTCTGAAGCTCCTCTGGATCAGCAAGCAGAGGTAGCTAACTGTTTCCTACAGCTGACTGTTCCAGCCACCTAAACACAACTCAAATCAGATCTTAGCAGAATGCAGAATATGAAAAGATGTATGACTTCTCAAATGCTTACAATGAAACCAGTGTGCTAAATTTAGCAGTGGCCAAAGAGGTGTCATATACACCAAGGGTGGTTTTATTTAATTGCCTTAAGATGAAAGACTGACTGCAACCTTAACATGGATCCAGAAGTTCCATGATCCAGCAAGATCCCTCCCATCCCATGAAAGGGCGGGGGGGGGGGTAGTTAGAAAGAAACATAAACACATGAAAACAAAGGAGCCTTTTCAGCCTTTTGAGTTAGGCATGTGAAGGCCTGCACTGTTAGCATGTGTGTAGATATATGGTGCTGGAAAGTGCTGTCAAGGTTTTCAAGGTAACAGACGTTCAGAGGTGGTTTGCCATTGGTGGCTTCCTTGGTGGTCTCCCATCCAAATGCTAACCAAGGCCGACTCTGTTTTGCTTGTAAGATATGAGAAGATCAGGCTAGTCTGGGCCATCCAAGTCAGGACACATACAGTAAGGCTAGCCCAGTCTCAACAGAACTCAAAAACTAAGCAGGGTTGGCCCTAGTCGGTATTTGGATGAAGGACCACCATAGAAGCCCAGTGTTGCTATGCAGAGGCAGACACTGGCAAGCCACCTCTGTAACTCTTGCCTTGAAAATCCTGCAGGGTCACCATAAGTTGGCTGCGACTTGAGAGCACTTTGCACCACCATACATGTACGCACATGCTAACAGTGCAGGCCTTCACATTCCCAGCTCAGAAGGCTGAAAAGTCTCCTTTGATTCTTTAAAGATGCTGAGGACTCAACTTGGGATCTTACGAGGTGCAAAACACACATACTATCCTCTATGGCATCTTAATAATGCTCTGCCAGTCAAACACACACAAATTCAACTCTTTATGTATAATGTACTTAATCTCTATTCCATAAAAGACATCAGTTTCAAGCCAAATTTCTTCTTTGGTTTTACTGGGAATTTATTCTTTAAGCTGACAGCTCTCACCCTACCATGCCATTCCTGAGTAAAAGATTTCAAAAGAGTTGTGTCAAAAAAAGGCAGAGAGAACTATGTATGCTGTATGTGGCAGAAGCCTTCCTAAACAAGATTATTTATGGTGCTATTATTTTTTTTAAAAAAAATCAGTTTCCTGCTTTCCCCATTATCATTGGAAATACTTACGATTTCGTTTCTTCGGCTTCCTTCTGCATAATATCAAGTATCATGCGACATGCTTCTGAGCACCCCTCAGGGGTGGCGTGAATCGTGATTGGTTTTTCTGCAGCACCAGCATTTTCCTTTCGATGAATATCCACCCTGCAGCAACAGAGCCCGCACAAAGGAATCCACTAGGGGTCAGAGAAAGGTGCCCTAACATGGCAACCTAATAAAACACCAAAGGAACTGAACAACATTTGTATTTTACATCTTTTCCCCAGGCTACTGACAATGAAACATCACTAACTAGCAACCCGTCTTCAAGGTAACTCTGAACAACAACTTAAAGAAAATACTAAGGTAATATTAAGATTGAGGACTCACAGAAGCCTGAAAAATTAAGTGTGTATTGACTGAGAGTTCCTGGCAATGTTCTTGGCAATCAAAACAGAATTTATTTTAAAATGTAGTGACGATGTATACTCCTACGGTTCTTCGGGATTAGCAGATCACGTAGGGTTTATAAGAATATTTAAAGAGGGAAAGGTACAAAGCAATAAGCAGTCCAACACATGTTACCACTAAAAACTGCTACTTAAAAAAAGTCTAGAATTATAAGAAGGATCATGTTTCTAGGACAACTGTGTGGGTATCATTACATGCCCAATACATAATTTACTGGCCTTTCGACAATAAGACAATTTACATATAAAGTAATATTCAAAATTCAACTCAAGATTTAAATCTAGGCTATACAATTTTGCAGAGAAGTAGAACATGCCACCTTTGAGAGTCAGTGTACATGAAACAATCACTAAGTGGAGGCTGCTTTGAATGACTGCTTGTGAGCATGACAGGCCATTCACCATGCATCACAGGCAATTCTCTATACTGCCATACACTTCCAACCTACCCTTTAACTACCTGATCTGTAGAGCAAAACACTGTACACAAATGGCCTGTGAGAAGCAACACTGGGCAATGTCAAGCTCCATATGCTATCTGTTTCATGTCCACTGGCCTTTTCTTAGGGTTCAAAGTAGGAAATCTCTGGATGATTTGGGGGCAGCAGATCAATAGGAAAACAGCTCTCAGAAGGCAGCTAGAAGAATTAAATAGATGTACTGATTATTGCTGATATCTTAGTGCATATTTCTTTACCACATGACTACAGAAAAGGTGCAGCATCAAAGCTCAAAACTGATTTAAATTGCCGCAGAAAATTATCAGTAAGGAACCGGGTGGATGAAGCTTTAAGAATGTAGAGTATATGTGGAGAGAAGCAATATTACTAGACATACCCAATGGGGATGGGATAGGGTTGCCAATCTCCTAGGGTTGCCAGGTCAGTCAGATCAGTGGGCGAGGGATGGGGCTTACCTTTCTGGGAGCAAGGAGGGAGAAGCAGGAAATAAACATAACATGCTTATGTCACCAGGAAGAGACATCAGTACATTGGTGTGTGTGGGGAATGCTCTGGTTTTGGGGCAAAACTATATGGTTTGAAGCTAATTCTACCACAGAGTTTTGCCCCAAAAACCAGAGCGTCACCCCTGATGTCACCAATGTGCCTACATCAACATGCTTACATCACTTCCTAGTTAAGTAGGTACGTCAAATTTATTTCCTGCTTCTTGCCAGTTGGGGGGGAGTGTTAATTCCCACCACAGAAAGGAGCACCCCGTGGCCATTTCCCCTGCTTTCTGATAACTCTGAAGCGGGGGAGGGGCTCTAAACCAGGGGATCCCCTGCCCCCAACTGGGGATTGGTAACCATACAACCTCCAGATAAGGCCTGGAGATCTCCTGCTATTACAACTGATCTCTGGACAACAGAGATCAGTTCCCCTGGCAAAGATGGCTGCTCTGAAAGGTCGACTCTATGGCATTGCACTTTGCTGAGGTCCCTCCCCTCCCCAAACCCCGGCCTCCCCAGGCTCCCCCCCTGAAAAAATCTCCAGGTATTTCCCGACCCAGATCTGGCAACCCTAGCATGGGAGGCCAGCTTTCAGGTCCACCACTTGTCCACACTAGATATAATATTTGTGTATGACTTAAATGTGCAAAATTCAGTGAGGCAGGGCCTGAACAACAAGGCAGTTTCTGAGATTTTATACAGATTAACGATCATGACTTTACGCATGTAGGCCCCATGCAAATCATTATTTATTTATTTATTTAAATTTATTATTGGGATTTATATCCTGCCTAGCCAGCGTTAGCCGGCTCAAGGCGGCTCACAGTGGTTAAAAATACAACAGTATGGTTATCAGAAGATTACAGCTTACAAAAGATAAAAATAAAATATGCCTAAACATCATTCCCAATGCATGGAATACCAGTAAGCATGGAAGCAGAGTGCGCTTGGTGGGCATAGGCCCCTCCATCCCAACAAGACTCTGCACACTTTGAACTTCATTTGAACCAGCCAGTGTGGAAAACAGTAAAAAACAAAAGCACAGTGAAAATATGTACACAAACCTTAAGCTAAAAATATCACTTGCATAATGGTTTGAGGGGGAAAACCTCAAAGACTCAGGGACTATGATCAGAGCTTTGCTATATACATATTCAGTTCAAAATACTACACTTCCCCTCCAATGTATCCCCTTTGGTTTCAGAGTGCATGTTCCCACCACTTCCTTGACAAACTATGACACTGTTAAGTAGATCAAGAATCTTATTACCAGCTGATAATTACTACCTTTTCATTATATATTTATGGAAGAATCCAGAACCCCCATTTGTGCATGACTGGATTTTAAAAGTCAGGTCACACTACATTAGGACTTCAGCAAGGGAGACAACAGAAGGACCTTTTCATGGGAGGAGTGGTGGCCAATAATGACTTTTTTTAAGGGAAGTGACAACACTGGAAAAAACCAAATAAATATAAAATAATGTGTCTTATTTGGCATTGTAATGAGAAATGTATTCTCAATATTGCATAGCATGAGGGAAGAGAATGGGTTTTTAGACAGGAGTTACACTTTTTTAGAAAAAAAATGTTTAAAAATGCCTGTCAAGCATTACAGAACACAGCTAAAGCAGCTCCTCCATCTTCCTCTCAAAAAATAGATGAAGGCCCCTTCATGTTATTCTGAATTGACTTGATTAGCCTTCATATGATTTTATAAATGTGAGTGAATGAAAAAAATAGCACCAGAAATGCCAATAGATTACTTCCAATTTTGATTATGTCTAATGGGTACATCACAGAAGAGGACAAGTGTCCAGTTATTGAGCTGTTCTGCAAAGAGCTGCAGGATATCCTGGCCAAGTAAAGAATGGCTAAAGACATTTGATGACAAAATGATCAAAAAAAATCTTTTTGGCCCCAAATTATGCCGAAGATATTTATTTGATTCTGAACAGCAGTGTTCAGTGAAGGATTGCTGCGGACAGAATAGAAGAGAACTCTGGGGAAGGGTGCTGGGTGGCAGCACACTGCAGAATAGGGCAGCCAGTCCAGAATCTCTGTGAAAACAGAATAGGTGTCAAAATGACAAGAAAATTCTCACGGCTGCAGTCACTATCCAACCACCACCCTACAAATATATACAACATACATCATCAGAGCCATACTGCTGTAAGACACACAAAGCTTTTGCCACACAATACAAGCCAGAGTCCACTACTCTTCATTAGGGATGTAAAGGCTACAAACAGAGCCACTGTGGAAGGAAATGAAACCATTTGTGGTACTTACTTGGACTGGGTTTGCTTAGTAAGGTTCTTTATGGTCAAGCCCTCCTTTCCTATGATCGCACCAACAAATTGCGTGGGGACCAGGATCCGTAGTGGGAAATCGAGCTGTTTGGGCTGCGAGGAGCCCCCGGGGGAGGGGCCCTGCTCCCTGGAAGAGTGGCCCCCACGCCGGGACCGCTGAGGGGGCTGAGGGGAGCTCACCTCGTCGTCTGGGATGTAGGAAATCTTGAAGGAATAATTTTCAAACTGATGACCACTAAGCTTCTCAATTGCTCTGAAACACAGGAAGAAAGAACAGAATTGCTAGGATTTTTTTTTTTTTGCATGCTCAAAAACATCCTATTCACATTTCTCGCAGATTTTCTTCCATTTCTGTGTGGACAACAGAATAGCTACAGAGTTGGATACCTATATCTACCTCGATTTTCAGTTTAATATTTGGGCACTATATAAAACAGAGGTCTGACTTCTGCCTTGAAAAGCTACAAGAGGGACACCAAATTTTTGTTAACAAAATAACATTTAAAAAAATCAGTGCACTTTGGGCTGAGCAGCCTTTCATCAGGGGAGTGTCTGATGTTTAATGTGACCCCCTTTTAAGAAAGATCGGATGGGTATAGCTGCTTCAGATTGAGAGGCTCCATGCTTCATCCCCTTCATAGTCTTCACCACTGGATCATAAGAAGAGCCCTGCTGGATCAGACCAGCAGCCCATCTAGTCCAGCACTCTGTATCACACAATAGCAAAAACAGTTGCTCTGGAGAGCCAACAAAAACAGCATGGAGGCCAAGGCTGTCCTCTAATACTGCCTCCTAGTATTCAGAGGTTTGCTGCTTCTGTATATGGAGGTTCCCTTAACTCACCATGGCTGGTAGCCACTGATGGATCATGAATGCATCTAAAATCCCTTTTAAAGCTATTTAATGGCCATTTCTGTGTCTATTGGCAGCAAATTCCACAATTTAATTATTCACTGGGTATAGAAGTATTTCTTTTTGCTTTTCCTGAATCTACTAGCAACCAATTTCATTGGATAGCCCTGAGTTCTACTATTAGAGGAAGAAAAAGCTCTCTGGTGTAGTGCTCAGAGTGTCTGACTAGGACCTGGCCAGGGGTGGGGGGAGGAGGAGAGGTAGTAGTATGTGCTTTTGAGTCATAACCAGCTCACGGCAACCCCATCCATGGGGCATTCCAGGCAAGAGGTGAGAAGAGATGGTGTGATATTTTGCCTTCCTCTGTATAGCAACCCCAGTCTTTCCTGGTGGTTTCCCATCCAAATAGTGACTGTGACCAACTTTGCTTAGCTCACAAGCTCTGATGAGCCTGAGCTAAGCTGGACCCATGCTCAAATCCCCAGTCTGCCATGGAAGCTTGCTGGGGGAAGCTTGCCTAATCTGCCTCAGAGCTGTTATGAGGATAAAATGGAGGAGAGGAGATCAGTGTAAGCCACCTTGGGCCCCCAGAAAGGCAGGATAGAAATTAAGGAAATAATACCCACTTTCCTCACCCCATGCATAACTTTATAAACCTCTACTATATTATCCCATTTCCCTCCCCTTAGTTGCTATTTTCCCCCATGTAAAAGTCTTAGACTTTACATGGAGTAGCAGCAGCAGCAGAATTCTTCACAGGAAAGCTGCTCCACACACCTGTCTCACAGGAAAGGTGCTCCAACCGCTTAATCATTCGGGTTGCCCTCATCTGTACTTTTTCCAGTACTTGAAACCCTGCATCCACATGACATGCGGAATGCCCTCTCCCATCTGAGCTTGCTCTGGCCTTCGTAAATCACACAAAACCCAAAACGGCTGACAAGGCACAGCATGAGCACCATGCATGTCATGTGGAGCAGCAAAAGGTTGCTTTTGCTTCAGGAGGGCAAGAAGAGTTCTGGCCAGTATAACTCAGAACTGGGGCAAAGGATGATCCAAGAATGACGTTTTGGGGAGGAGGAAGAGAAGGACTCAGCTCCTTTGCTCAAGATCTTTCTAACTTCCTCTGCCAACAGGAATTTAACAGAAAAGAGAAATGATAGGTCTGTTTTTTACATAACTTGAACTCTGCTGCTGCTGCTACTCCTCTCTACACATTCCTGTCCAGCTTTTACCTGGAATCTCATGGAAATCAAGCTTTCTTGGCAGAATGAAGAAAGGAGAAACTGGGAAAGGTTCTCCTTTGCAGGAAGAAATTTATTCATCCTTGTTTTCCTGTATGTTGACAAGGGATTTTTTTCTGCGTTTAAGTGCCCTCCTGTTTGGGAGGAGATAAAAATCCCACCAGATGTGGCTTCTCTCCCCACTGTGAAGGGAAAATGCTGCATGGCAAAGTTCCATATTGTATACTACACTTAAAAGTAGAAAAATCTTCCCAGGAACTGAAGTGCCAAGTCATCTTAAGTTGTCATGCTGTTCTACATTGCCACTGTTGGTAGAACATCATTACAGAAAGAATTGTAATGTTTCCTTGCTTGAGCATAGATGTAGCACCATATCTCAGTAGTCCCTCCGTAGCACTAAGTCCTAAAGAGTTAGGAGATTCTGCAGTCAATGTAAAATTCGATCATTTATCCAGAGACTAAAACTACTTGCTAATGTAAAATCTCCAGTGTTTGAATCTGATTTGCTCCACTGAGGATCAACCCAAAGTGGATGAAAAATGCAACATCAAAATGTAAACTCAGTTTGCGTTTTGCAGTAAAATTATATTTCTGCCCACTCTTGTTAACAGCTTTTTTTTATGAAGGAAGCATACTGAAGCAGAACAAGGTTTAAATCAGACTCAACTCAGCTCCTGTTGAAATCCATGTTAAAGCTGTACTTGTCTCTCTGGGTGTCTGTGTACGCAGTATATTTGAGAGCATTTTCCAGAATATTTTTCAAAATGAGGTGGGCAACGATGGGTAAAGTGTGGCAGCTGAGACAACTGCTGTGCAGATGTTGAAACTTGATTGGTTTAGTTCAACGTTATATATTCCAGTTTGGTGTTGGGTTCATGTAGATTAATTGGATTTTTATGCTACAAGACGATGATTCATATACATTAGCATCATTTTCATTAACAATCCTTATGAAGTAAATACCTGTATTAGGCACCAGAGGGGGTGAGTAAGGTCTTGCCCTAAATGCCCCAGCAATTGCTTGTAAGTCTTGCAGTTTTGGAGAAGCCACCATATTTGTAAGGTATTTAAACAACCAAGCTTTCGGTTCCTTACGAAGTAAATTATTCAGCATAGACACTTGGACTAGTAGCTGAATTGGACCACTGTTTTTCTCCAAAACACTGTTGGAATTTCCGGTGGTGTTTCAAGCTATCATTAGCATTCAAACTTAGGAGATGTTCACCACAATTGCAAAACAAAGATTCTTCTGACACATCTACTCTTGAAGGGTCCAATAACCAATATCCTTTCATCCTGAAAACCCCTCAGAATACAGACTGTGAAAATATAGAGCAAAATGAAAATATAAGTGGGTTAATGCTGGTTCAAGGTGGCAGCAATTTGCTGGCAATTCAGGTAGAAGGTTCCAAGTTCAGTTTATTAGGGGAAACATTTGTATATTGTAAACTGGAAAGCAAAGCGCTGACAGACAGAGGATGGATATTATGCTCAAACTTGTTGCAGTTCTGTGCCAAGAAAATTAAAGTCCTGCCATCGGTATCCATTGCACAGGCCAAAAAGAAAGCAAGGCAAAACTCTGCAGTAAGTATACATTGAACAGACAGCAGGGCATGTAGTCTAGGTGGCCCTGTTTTCATACAGGAATTAGACTAGTTGACCTTTTGGTCCCTTTCCTTCTGTGGCATCAAGAGCATTTGTACAAACATGTTCAAAATGTATTCTATTGTTCAATTCCTCATCTATTTTAACAGAGCACTGGTTTAATCAATACCTTCCAAGCAACCCAACTATAAGTATGTGTGTGTGTGTGTGTGTGTGTGTGTAAAGTGTTGTCAAGTTGCTGCTGACCTATGGCAATCCCAGACAGTTTTCAAGGCAAGAAGCATTTAGAGGTGGTTTGCCACTATCTGCCTTTGTCTAGCAACCCTGGACTTCCTTGGTGGTCTCCCATTCAAGTACGAACAAGGGCCAACCCTGCTTAGCTTCCAAGATCTGACAAGATTAGGCTAGCCAGGTCAGGATAACAATTTATTATGTCTTATTAAATTGACGTGAAATGACTAAAATTGAGACATGACTAAAATTGAGAAGTCTATCTTTATATTTCATGGAAACCAATTCACACCAACAGAAACCAGAAATGGCTTCAAAACATAATTTATTAGCCCAATTCAGCTAGTATTCATCTTAATTAAGTGCCATTAAAAGCCACAGGACTTGAATTCAATGGGAATTAGCTTATTCCAGCTAATGAGAGATAGGCACAAACTACTTCAGGAGGCACAGGGCCATACCCACTGCCATTTATGAATATTGGACTGAATTCTGCAGGTATATTCTGCTAACAGTGGCTCACTCCCACAGCACAAGGAACCTTACCCTGATGTAAAGAGCCTCCTGCTGTAAAGGTTCCTTGCACCAGAAGGAAATGCCACTGCTAATGGATCCAACCCAATACTAGCTGCCAATTTAGCTAAAGCTAATGCTGCAATCCAATGCAGAGTTATTTCAGTCTAAGTCCATTGGTATCAATGGGATTCAAAGGCGTAACTCTGTTTAGGATAGCACTGTTAAAGAGGAACTCAGGAATTATTCTTCTACTGACACACAGGTGAGGGTTTTTCTTGCCAGTCCTGCTACTGGACTGAGTTCCACTGGTCAGAACAAATTTATCTGTGTTGTCGTAAAAAAATCAGCATTGTTATGGGGACTTAAATTTCTTTTTCTAAAATCAACTTTTTTGGACATAGCCATTGATTCCTCTCACTATCTCTGTAAAAGAGGAATTTCTCTTTGTGATTTTCTGTTACACCTCTCTATGCAACCGTTAGTCATTTCAACCCTTGCAGGGCTTTTTTATGGTGAGCACCACGAGGAGAGGAAGGCCTGGAAAGATACTGCCTGCCTCTGGGCATCTGCAGAGTGAAAATCTGAATTCTACAGGATCTCCCTTGCTGCTCCTACTTCCTGAAAATTTCTCTTTTGATCTAAACAGACTCCATATTCCAAAACAAAGAGGAAAAGAAATGGATTGTTGGATTTCAGAGAGAAACAGAATAAAGAGGAATTAAGAGAATCATTAGTAATGGTGGCTTGCTTGAAGCATTTGGCATCTCATCCATGGTCTTCCACTTCATGGAAATCATGCTGCTCTGACACCTTCTTCAGAAAGCTTGCTGCTGCTGATGGATTCTAACTCAACACCATCACTCTCAAAGATGACATAAATGGGGTAAAAAATCAGAACAGCTACTTACACTTTTGCTTCTTCTTTTGTTGCATATGTAACGTTGACAACTGCTGTTTCTGAGTCAGTATTAACTACAAAAAACACAACACAAACTTGAATTACCAGGGGGAGGGTCTACTTTTGTCCTGGAATAATTTTACATTGAGATTTCAGTTTTCATTGTTTACTAGGACTGGTGAACTGGTTGATTAACTGGTCAAATATTGTCCATTGGTCTTTGAAGCCCAGAATGGCACTGCGTAGTGGGTAGCTCTTCTTCTTTTGGGCCACACTGTCATTTATTAGGAAGGGCAGAGTGGAGTTCTGCTTGTCCCCCAGTCCTGCAACAGTCAATGGCAAGCCCAGCAGCACAGCAAACTTTCAAGCATCTCCAGACAACTATATCAACAGTCATCATTCAACAAGGATGGTGTAACTCAGT
Organism: Lepidodactylus listeri; assembly: GCA_029233225.1. NCBI lineage: Eukaryota > Metazoa > Chordata > Lepidosauria > Squamata > Gekkonidae > Lepidodactylus > Lepidodactylus listeri. Next base: position 56,736,398 of record JARCFY010000005.1, on the reverse strand, counting down.
TTAGGATGTTAAAAGTCTTCACAGTTCATAACACTTCCATTAGTTTGTGTCTCATGAAAAATCTCTGCTCCCCTGGTCATACTGAAGCCTCAATGGCCCCTGAAGTGCTGCTCTTGCGGGACACCTGGGAAGAGCATGAGGGGAGATTCCAAAATCTGCCATGAAAGGGAGGAATCGGCACAAATTGCCCCCAAGTGCACGGGGAAATGATTGGCAGGATACAACTCAATGATTCATAATAACCAAATTGCTTTTGTAATGAGCACAGGTTTCACACTGGTTGATGGTTAAAGTGGGTAGCATTCTACCCATCCATGTGTGGAAGGCACATGAAGTTTCCCAATGATCTTCTGAAGAACAACCTGCAAAGGGGATCCATGCAGATGAAGATCACCAGGCTGGAGTAAGAGGGACAAGGGGATGAACCTGCCCCCCCCCCCTCAGTAGAGCTGTGGTTGCAGAAGAGGAAGCAATTTCACCTCCTTGACCTTCCCTCACTCCAGACCCCTAAACGTGTGGCTGTTCCTTTGCATGGATCCTGTAACCCCAGGAATTCTCTTGCTGAGGCTTGGAAAGGTTTGCAGCAATGGAGAGGAACATGAGAAAACTACATCTTCCACAGTCAGAGTGGTGGGATACCATTATCTTTCTGTTTAATAAATTCAGAGTTTACAAATACTTGAACACTGTATGATAATATTTTATCAAAGCTTTCCCTTTTTTACTGGTTAACTGTTTAGCCTTATCACATATAAAACATTTTTCTAGAACCTTATATCATCATAGACACACGTGACCATTTCAACTCTCAGTGACTGTGGGGAAAATACAGTCTGCAATGACCTTCAGCCATGTTGACCCATGCTAAGCTGGTCTTAGTGCATATGGGGAAAAGGCAGCAAAGGCAGACTTTTAGTTGTTTCATCTGTTCATGCTGACATGACCTCGTAGGCTGAGTTCATCCTGGCTTCAACCTTTGGGACACTATCCCGTATTGCAGTTGGCTTGCAGAGGCATGTCAAGGGCTGTACCCAGGCAGAATTCAAATTGCGAGCCTAAAGTCAAACACGCAACTGAAAGTCTACATTTGCAGCCTTTTCCTTACAGATGCTATGGACTAAAATGTCCCCATGAATTAGCCATAAGCGTAAGAAAGGTCATCTTCCTGTTCACCGATACAGTTTTTGTAAAGGCTGAACATGAGTTACATTAATAGATTAATTCTACAGGCTTGAAAGGTTAAAATGATGGCAATGATTTCTTTTACAAGGCATTTGCAAAAAGTCAGGATAGAGCAAGCTATGACTAGACGGCTAATATAAAAATCTTGCAGCCTAACAAGAGAGCCTGCTCTGCTGAAAACATATGACCTACCATAAGGTTGCCACTCAACAGCTGGCAACCAGCAGGAGTCTAGGGAGAGGGGATGGGGGTGGGGGGCACCATCATGTGAACAGCATTACATCATTTCTGAGGCAAACACAGAAATGACATCACATTGTTCTAGGATTCAGCGATTCAACAGTTCGCATTGTTCTAGGGTTTCACTGAATCCTAGAATGACAGGACATCACTTCTGTGTTCACCCTGGAAGTGATGTCATGCTGTCAATACAAAAGCAATTTTTGCTTTATTTCCCACCCATCCCCCATCATCCTACTCAACAGTGGCAGAGGCTGGTGGCTGCTAGCAGGAGATCTCCCGCTATAGAAGGCGACCTGGCAACCCTAGTTGACCTTCAGATCACCTTGCAGACCCAACTGATTTTTTTTTATATTTCATTGGTAATGTATTATAATATATGTTCTCATACCCAGAGACAGGATCATTAAATGTGGAACTGCAGAGCAGCCTCCAACATCTATGCTGCTAGCTATGAACAAGCAGCTGTTAATATGCTACAAAAAGATGTCCCCACTCTTCCACATGCAGCTGCTGGTGTGTCCTTGGATCAGTCATAAGTTCTTTCAGAGCTGTTCTCTCAAGGACAGTTCTCAAAAGAGCTCTCTCAGCCTCACCTACCTCACAGGGTGTCTGTTGTGGGGAGGGGAAGGGAAAGGGATTGCAAGCTGCTCAGAGACTCCTTCGGGTATTGAAGGGCGGGGTATAAATCCACTCTCTCTTCTTCTCTTCATTTCCCCCCTCCAGTTTTTATAACCTGAATCACAAAACTGGCAGGCCAATAGTTCTCATGCACCTTCTTAGATCCATCACATATTTACTCAGCTGAGAATGGTTAAGAGGTCCAAGTAGCTAAGTGGGGAGGAAATGGCCAGAAATGAAGAAAATCAATCACTTGTTATTGTTACTCAACCCAACATCTCTGGTATGTGGTCATAAGCAAATTTTGAGTTGGCCTTGAACTTTTTACTCTATAAAGGTTTGAACCCTGCAGTTTGAAGGAAGAGGCCTAAAGGGCCTGCAGCTCTGATGTGCAAGCAGGCAACAGCTGTGGTTTCTATGAGAGACAAACAAAACAGCGAAGTTAAACGTCAAAGTATAGTACCTGTCATGGTAGAAAGCTCTCTGAAAAAGATTTGGGGACAAGACAGTGAACTGGGTCTGTCAAGTACAACTTACCAACAGCAAATGTACACACAGTGGTGTCCACTGTTTTCCCTACACAAAACAATCTGTGTACAGGTATCAAGAATTCCTTAGACAATTTTTCTTCAGTTATTAGCCTGGGATAAGTATTTAGTCTAAGGATGCTTATTACTTCATTTCAGTGCTTCAAGAGGACCTTCCCCTATACAAATACCCCTTACGAGAAACAGTATGCAGAGGCTCATTATCATACAGAATGGCAAAGCAGACGTTGTATGTGAATAACAATATCATACTCTGTGGAACAAAGTTTGAGTTCAGTGGCGCCTTTAAGACTAACAAAGAGCCAGTTTGGTGTAGTGGTTAAGTGCGTGGACTCTAATCTGGGAGAACTGGGTTTGATTCCCCATTCCTCCACTTGCAGCTGCTGGTGTGACCCTGGGCAAGCCATAGTTCTGTCAGAGCTGTTCCCTCAAGGACAGTTCTCCCAGCTCTCGAAGCCCCATCTATCTCACAGGGTGTCTGTTGTGGGGAGGGGCAGGGAAAGGAGTCTGTAAGCCACTCTGAGACTCCGAATGAAGGGTGGACTACAAATTCAATCTCTTCTTCTTTATTCTGGTTATAAGCTTCATGTGCACCCACACGAAAGCTTATACCCAGAATAAGCTTTGTTGATCTTAAAGGTGCCACTGGACTCAAACTTTGTCCTGCTGCTTCTGACCAACATGGCTACCTGCCTGAATCCATATTCCATGGAGTACTTAATGTCATTAAAAGCAGTTTATGCTATATGAAAAGCTTAAAATGGTTTAATAAACAGCGTGAGAACAAGCTTCTAAGAGTTCTCCTTACCTTGTTCCACATTCTCTACTGTCCCATGCTGAGCTAAAAGGCCATCTAGCACCTGAAAAAAAAGAAATCAGAACACACAACATGAGAGAAGGTAAACTGGGAGGATATTCTAGAGATTAAGAATGGGAGAAGGCACAAATCCTTGGTGTGAATGGGTGGACAGAAAAAGTAGAAATCAGGCAGCTGAATCTATAATAAAATAAATAGGCTCTGAAATTTTTAAGTATTGAGCAGGAGGCAATGAATTCAAACAAACAGGCCTTTATTCAGTGACATTGTTCAGCTCAAAAGACAGCTCTATGAGAGCAGCACTTTCATTTATACTGTTCCAACACATAACTTTCAACAATGTAACTATATACAAGCAATACTATTGGACCCAAGCAGGGCTCAGTGATTGGGTATCTAGATTGGCTTCAGGACCAATGGGAGTCTTTATTAATCAGCCAATAGGAATTGGAGCTTTAGGATACCAGAGCCCTTTTCAAGCTATTACTGCTTCATATTCTAAACAAACACAACAGAAATAAACTAGTAGCAAGCATGAAAAACTGGTTCCTTCAGGAGCTTCACAAACAAGGTGGTTTGATGTCAACTTTCTAAAGGGCCAAAGCTATTTCCAACATTTGCTGAGGGGACAATGCAGATGTAAGCATAAAACTACAGCTCATTTCACCCAAAGAATAACAAAGAAGTTTTACCTGTCTCTTCCCTTAGCTAACATCCCCAGCTGGACCAATGACATTGATTATATTTCTCATCTTTCCCAGAAACCAAGAATCAGAGTTAGAGCTCTTGCTGACAACAAGAATATGCAAGAAATAAAAGGGTGTTTGCACAGATTCTATTTTTTAGCCTAGCACCTTTTCTCTGGCAGTGGCCAACAACAAATGCTCCAGATGAAGAGACTGAGAAGCTACAGGCCAGCAGTAGAATCACACAAGGGTAACATATTCTCAGGTGATTTGGAATACCAGAAGAAGCTTGCATGAAATACACCCACCCAAGTAGGTTATAGTAGAATTGTATCCTGTCCTACATGCAACTCTGGAACTAACATACCTTGCTTTCCCATTGCATGCAATGCACTTTTGCAACTGGGGTAATTTGTAGGGACACATTTGCCTGTTGTTAATCTTACTTCAGAGCAAAAGACTGGACTAGAAGACTACCAAGACTCCTCGGTGCCATGCATCCCTTGGAACCTATAAATATGCCTCCCACAGCTGCCTTGGTTAACAGCCACAGCAGTAAACTTTCAGGAAACATTAAAACGGTGACTTTTCTCATCTCAAAAAATCAAAGCGGCACAGGCTGCCGCTTTCCCAGAACTAAACATTTAAAGCTGTCTTGTTCAGTCAACACCTGAAAGCAGGAATTGACTCACCGGCAGTAAGTCAGGTGACTTTCCTAGCATATGAACTTCTGTACAGGAGCAGCAAATGAGGCCTTCTAATCAGAGCCACATTGTCATACTTGTGGGAATGATGACTAAGAAAAACAACAGCTACATCCAGTCATTTTGTACCCAACAAGGAGAAAGAAGGGCTGCAAATCTGTTTAGTCATTCATGGGAAAATTAAAGTCCATTTCAATCTGGTAATGAAAATGAAGAAGAAAAATAACAACATTGGTTCCTATTTGTTATCCTGGCATCTGGCTGTCTGGTTTGGAGAGTTCGAGCTGAGTTCAAACCCAAAGAGACTGGAGAGGAGTCAGGACAGCATAAAACTAACCACGACTGCTTCCGATCCTAAAACAGGCCTTACAAGATAAGGGGTTGCTCCTGACAATGTGTTTGTTTACTTACTTAATTTATACTCCGCCTTTCTTCCTGAGTCTCAAGGCAGAAGTCTTTTCTTCCAAAGTGTTTCTGCCAGTCATCACTGGAAGGGAGAGAGCTTGACTGATTTCTGTATGTGCAGCATTGCCTCAAGCATCTCTTTGCCACAGCCTACTTCTATTCTCTTTGAGAATGAAGGCATGCTTCATTTGTCAGTTTTGCTAATCTATGAGAGTGCAGCCTTGTAGCTAGTTTGAGGTTTCCCCTGTTCCCTAATCTGTCACAGTGCAACCCTAAGAAGAGTTACAACCAATGCTCCCTCTAAGCTGTGAAGTCTTATGAGCAAAATTTCTTATTTTGTGAGCTACTGACATTAAAGTTGTGATCAAGCGATTTGGCTGCTGCATAAATAAGTTTGCTCTAGAGCCATCCTTCCTGAGCTAAGACAAAAATGTGTGAGCCAGAGGCTGAAAAAAACTGTGAGCTACCTCTCACTATCTCAGCTTAGAGGGAACACTGGTTACAACCTTCTAAGACCATTGACTTCAATGGAATTAAAGGGGCAATCTCTGTTTAAGATTACAGTTAACATGCTGTTCCTTAGGGTTAGTAGTATCACAGTCTTGTGATTTAATGTGATTACTTGCAGTGCGTACACATACTCAGCCACTGAGTATATACAGTTTACATTATTATTCCTGTATTTGTTTTCCACTAAGTACTCACACTTCACTGTCTGAACAATGCAAGCTTCTGTGACTGCTCTGCCATACTCACTGCCCTTCTTAGGGGGCCAAACACAAACTGCCCACCTGCCATGTGATTCTGCAGTTGCCTGCCTTTCCTGGGGTACCTAAGTGCCCACACTGCTGCCTTCCTCTCTATGTTGGAATGCAAAATGCAAGTCTCCACATCTGTTCTATAATGCTACCCATCATTTGGGAGGCACCAGTGCCTCCCAGTATCTACTCTGTACTATTGTCTGCCTTCTGAGGATGCAAAAATCCCTGCCCACCTGGCAAGCAATAATTTCAACTTTCTATAAAAATTAGGACCTTTTCTTCTACCTGCCTAAAATCTGGCAGGTAGAATCACTTGGGTGAGGGATGCAATCCCTGAGAATTTCATCCAAATCAGAAGGAAAACAGACATTGCAGCCAGAAATGTGTTTTGTTTTTTACTGCCTATAAAACTAGGGCCCCTTTTCTCTGTCTGCAATGTGGCAAAGACAGTCCCTTCAGTGAGATGCAGAATCCCTGAAAATTGCCTTCAAATCTGGTAGGGAAAAAAGCTCTACTGGAAATGTGTTTCTCACATATATTTATATTTGTTTGCTTTTATCTGTTTAAAAATTTTTTATGTAAGCCGCCTTGAGCCTGCCCTGGCAGGGAGAGCAGGGTATAAATCAAATAAATAAATACACATACATATATAAATAAAATAAAAAAAAATGGTGATTTTAAGATTATTCTGCCCATCTCTTAACTCGCCATCAGAGAGGGGAAAGTTTTATACCTAATGAGAAAGGATTGCATGTTTTGCTCATTTTATTTTTCCTTTGCAGCTGTTAACAGTTTTTGCTCAATGCTTTGCCATTTCATAATCAAGGACTCTGACTAAAAGTACAGTTAAAGTTCCTTTATTATGAATTTGGTATCTGCCTGCATCTGTGTACAAGCGCAACTTGACTATTGCTCACAAAGGTACAAAGTAAAAACAGGGAGACCTCCTTCTGGATTTGAATCACTCTACCAAGCAAGGTTCCTACGGCATCTTTTATTTCCTGATTAATTTGGTGTCAGTGGCCAGGGGACTGTTATACTGAAAAAGAATCTTTTGAGAGACAAAACAGTTTAATCTCCATAAAGACTCAGTCATCTTCCCAAAATTCACTGTTGCTGGCAGTGGTAAAAGGAATCTTATTTTTGGGGTGGAGGGTGGGAGTTCTGAAATAAACCTGCACACGTAAAGTCCTAATTAGGGTCTAGTGGCTTGAGATGGGACCAGATGGTTAAATTCTCATCTCCCATGACCACTTTGCTACAACATCTGCTACACCCTTCTCAGGATTCCAAAAGAGTCTACAGGGTCAAATGGTTGTGAACCCCTGCTCTATTGGACTACTAGGTGGACTAAAAGCCACCTAGGTCTACGTGTTCACAAGACACAGGGCACTGAACTTCCTTCAGGTGTTATCATGTGTATGTGTGTCAAGTCTTGTGTGTTATATTTAGCTTTAAAAAACCTGATTTTTAAAATTTAAATCTTATTTTGTTTGATAAAATGCTTTTAAGGAAAAATCTATCTAAAGATAGCTTTCTATTTGATACATTATCATCCAAGGTTTTTCAGCATGAAATAAGGATTTTTAGTTATGCAGTATAAGACTATATATTGTTGCAATGTTTAAAATTTTTGTAAATGAATTCCATTAATTCATTCATTAGGGCCCCAAAGTCATACTCTCCAAGAGGTTTCTGTAAGGCTGCGATCAGACAATTTGTTTGATCTGATGTTGTTCCTGTTACCCTGTGGATTTAAAATCCAGGTTCAGACAGCAACATTTGTCTCCCGTTCCCCAGGCACTGGCACCCCATTCTCACCCATCTTCGACCCAGAATTATTTGACACTGGGGAAAGTCCAGTATGTACGGATGTCAGCATTTTCACCCTGTACTTCCAAATGTGTGATCAATCCATTGCACTCTCAAGCTGTTTGGGAAGTCAGATTGCACACTTCCAGCTGCCCACCATTTTAAAAAGCTCAGTTAGCGATGTGTGCATAAGTGGATCTGTGCCCAAGGGTTGTGAATCACCGCTTACGTGTTTCTGTGCCCAAACATTCTGTCCGGTTCGGGAGCCCCTGGGGAAGTTGTTTTTGAGTGACAAATCCCCACCCAACCCCTCTCTCCTGTTCTTGGAGTTGGAAAGCTATGGAAATAGGCAGCCGTACTCCCTATCCCTCTTTCCCCCATGCAAACTGTCAGCAGAAAGGTTTTCTGCTTCAGAGTTGTGGTTTGAGAGAATCCCATGATTGACACAAGAGTAAATGTACTGAAGTCAATGGTGCTACTCTCATGTAAACTTGCACTTCCCCCCCCATGTATTCCACAGAAGAGAGGCAAAGTGGAGGGGGCTGAGAGGGGCCACAGTACTTGGCAGAGGGATCACGGAGCTGTCAAAATGGAGCAGTGCTTCAAATTAGCACAAAGCTGATGTGTCCAGTTGTTCACCATACTACAATTATTTGGAGTAATTTTTCTGTCTAGAAGATACCATCACAGATGCCCTGATTTTGCAGTTCTCAGAACTGTGAATTTGTGTCTGCAGAGATAACATACCTCTTAACAGCAAAAATGTTTTAAAATAAACATACAGAGGTAGAGAAAGAGACTTCAGTTCTATTGTTCCTCTACAAATGTATGTACACAAAATCAACTCCTTACCTCTTAGGTGCTAAATTTCATGAGTTCACTGAATAGAAAGGGTTGCCAGCCCCCAGGTGGTGCCTGGAGATCTTTCGCTTTTACAACTGTTCTCCAGCTGACAGAGATCAGCTCTATTAAGTATTGAGGCAGAGGCGATGAATCCAGCAAGGAGGCTTTTATTCATAACTTCGTTCAGCTCTAAAGACCAACTCTAAGAGAGCAGCACTCTAATTTATACTGTTCCAACAAACAACTTTCAACAATGTAACTATATACAAGCAATGTTATTGGACCCAAGCAGGGCTCAGCGATTGGGTACCTAGATTGGCTTAAGGACCAATGGGAGTCTTTATTAGTCAGCCAATGAGAATTGGAACATTAGGATACCAGAGCCCTTTTGTAGGTAAACCATAGTTGTAATGCAGCATAATCAAGAACACAAACACAACAAGCTCCCCTGAAGAAAATGGCTGCTTTGAAGGGTGAACTCTATGGCATTGTACCATGCTGTGTCCCCTCCCATCCCCAAACCCCACCCTCTCCCAGATCCACCCCCAAAGTCTCCAGGTATTTTCCAACCCAGATCTGGCAACCCTCTGAACAGAAGAATGTTTGGGGTGGAATTAGGGCTGCCAAGTCCAACTTGGGAAATATCTGGGGACTTTGGGGGTGGAGCCAGGAGACTTTGGGGGTGGAGCCAGGAGAAAGGAAGTGACATCATTTTGTGATGTCACATCCTGTGATGTTGCTTCCACATGCTGACACATGAACTCATGAAGTTTCCTAATACTGAATCAGGCCATTGGTCCATCAAGGTCAGTATTGACTACTCAGACTGGTAGTGGCTCTCCAGGGTCTCAGGCTGAGATCTTTAATGTCACCTATTACCTGATCCTTTTTTAGCTGAAGAAGCTGATACCTCCTGCATGTCAAGCAGATGCTCTATCACTGAGCAACGGCCCTACTGAATCCTTCCTCATCTCGGCAGAATATGAAGCACTAAGTGCTACACAAGTGCTTAATATGATTTTCATATCATAAGAACAGGAGAGAAGCCACAGTGGATCGGCCCATCCAGTACAGCCCATCCAGTACAACACTCTGTGTCACAACAGTGGCCAAAAATACCAGGTGCCCTCAGGAGGTCCAGCAGCGGGGCCAGAACTCCAGAAGCCCTCCCACTGTTACCCCCCAAGCACCAAGAATTCAGAGCATCACTGCCCCAGACAAAGGGTTCCATTTAGACCTTGTGGCTAATAATAGCCACTGATAGACCTCTGCTGGACGGGGACAGAGAGAGAGAGACAGACAGACAGACAGACAGAAAAAGAGGGAGAGAGAGAGAAGGAAAAAAACTGGCAGAGGCACTTACTTCCATTTAGACCTTGTGGCTAATAATAGCCACTGATAGACCTCTGCTGGATGGGGACAGAGAGAGAGGCAGACAGACAGACAGATAGACGGACAGAAAAAAGAAAGAACGAGGGAGAGAGAAAGAGAAGGAAAAGAGCTGGAAGAGAAACTTACCTTGCAAGATGCAAAAGCAACCCCTTCAGTCCCTCCTTAATCTCTGGGCGGACCTCTCTTGCTGTGGAAGCTCTCTTGCTGACTTCTTAAAGGGGAAATGTCTGGTGAGGCTTTTTATTGCAGGGCAGGCTCTCTGCAGACATTTCCCTTTTAAGGCAGGGCAGGGCAGGCTCTGACTTCCTGCTGGCAGCCATTTTGTCCCCCGGGGGCCAATTTTGAAAAAGCGGGGGTAAGCAGTAAAAACCGGTGTTTCCCCCGCCCTACCGGGGGACTTGGCAGCCCTAGGTGGAATAGATCTGGCTAAGGAGGAGATGTTCAGAGCTGAGTTTGAGGAGGGGGGAGCAAGCAGTACAAATGAAAGTGAAACTTTGAGCAGAATAGTCTAGAAGTCTTGAGATCTTTGTGAGTGTAACCTCATGGATGTTTAAACAAATACAAGAATAAATATAGGGTTGCCAGCCTCCAGGTGAGGCCTGGGGATCCCCTGCTTTTGCAACTGATCTCCAGCTGACAGAGATCAGCTCCCCTGGAGAAAATGGCTGCTTTGGAGGGTGGACTCTATGGCATTGTACCATGCTGAGGCCACTCCCCTCCCCAAACCCCGCCCTCTCCTGGCTCCACCCCCAAAGTCCCCAGGTATTTTCCAACCCAGACCTGGCAACCCTAAATAAATATGTTGTATAATGTTACTGTTTTAGTTAAATAAAACAATTTAAATGATTATTATTATTGTTAATTATTATTTTTCTCCTTCCAATAAAGTACAGCAGAAAAGTTGTCCAAATATGAACCATTAACCTATTAAACAGGAGACAGGTGGTGAGCTCCCCCTCACTGGCAGTCTCTAAGCAGCGGCTGAACAAACACTTGTCAGGGCTGCTCTAGGCTGATCCTGCATTGAGCAGGGGGTTAATGGCCTGTTTGGCCCCTTCCAGCTCTGTGGTTCTATGATTCTATTCCATGATTCTATGCAGAGGTTTTATAATTATCTATTTCAAAATGTAAATAACCAAACAATCATTAACTTTCTGATATAACTGTAAAACTAATCTGAAAAGCTATTATTCTAAAAATGAAATCTTCATCTGGCCAATAAACATTAAGGGTATAAAAAACCAGCAAAAATGAGCCTTTATGTAGAAAACCAAGATTTAAATCAAGTCTTACTAGTGATTTAAATCATGATTTAACTTTGATTTAAATCAAATTCACCCTGGCTACATATCATCTAATCAATACAAAAAATGGCAACGGATGAAAGTTCCACTCTCATCTTTCCATAACCTATTGCTAGAGAAGACCAGCTACAGTGACTTGAAATTTGGCTGGAAAGGCAGCACAGAAAAGTTTTAAATTTTAAAAAGTGACATAGAAAATGTTAGTGTGGAGACCCAGTAGGACAAGAAATGAATGAATAACATTTGATACATAAATAATATTAGTGTATGTTTGTATGCACAAATACAGTTATTGGGGAATGAGATGGCAGGAAATAATAAAAAACATTTATCAACTTACCTCCCACTGTAGGTGAGGAGGGATGTTCCGGATCTGAATCTTCCTGCTCCTATGAAAAAGAGTCCCAAAAAAGTAGAGATTATGTGAGTGCAGAACATGGGCAACAACAGACAATGGCTTTCTCCACACAAAGCACCAGCAACTTTCCTGCAGTTGATGGACCATCAGCTGAACTAGGACAGCCTCTGATTATCTGGGGAAGAATCTGAGATCCCGAATAAAAGCTTCAGCAAACATTTGGTCAGCATTCAGGCATCCCACCACCTCAGTTTGTTTGCTAAATCAGCTCCTTGGGCTTGTGTGAGAATTAAATGGTGGTTTCAAGTCCTGGTTTGTGAGCAAAGTGCAAACTGCAATGTATTGAAGCACCTGCTTAAATGTCACACCAACTATGGTTTACTGACTTCTTGGTTTGCCGTTTCAGTGCTGTGCAGAACAGGAAGGGGGAAGCACAAACTTAAGAACTTGCCTCATTCATATCACAAAAAAGCATCATGACAATAAGAAGCCAGCACTGAGTATATGGTCATATTACTGATTCTGGAGCCCTGGCCAATCACTGCCACACCCACTCCCCCAGTGCCTCTGTTGCACATTGGCTAAGATGTGAGTCCCCTGGGTCTCCATCTCTCTTCTCCACACAGAACACGCTTAGAAGTCTCAACAACCTATAATCACAAAGTCACCTTGTTCAAGTCATTCTTAAAAGTGGCCAACCCAATAATTTATAAACTTCAAAAATGCTTCTGGTGACATTTACAGTCTAAAATGTATCAGGCACTGCTTGTAGCACTATCTCTCACACAAGTGCTATTGATTTTACTTTGTTCACCAATCTCTCCTTTATGCGTACATAAACCAGCAGTACCTGCACATGTGCTCCCAGCTCTCAGTCCTCCAGTCTTTCCTCTTTAAGAGTCTTCCTTCATTCCTCCTTAAGAGTTAACTCTGACCTGCATGGTCCAGGCTAGCCCCATCTCATAAAACCTCAGAAACTAAGCAGGGTCAGCCCTCGTTAGAATGGGAGACCACCAAGGAATTCCAGGGTTGCTATACAAAAGCACACAATGGCAAACCTCCTCTGAACATCTCTTGCCTTGAAAACCCTATGGGGTCACCATAAGTTGGCTGCAACTGGATGGCACTTTACACATATACATTAGGACCCAAGTACTATGTTGACCAAGGGAGAAGATGAAGAAGATAAAATCCTTATTGCAAACAGTTTGCACTGCACTTTGGAAGTACATAATACCTCAAGATTAAGTATGGCCAATTTGAAAGTAGGCGGAACTGAGGCGCAAACCGTGCATTGTGACTTTCTTTGAACTCAGTTGCATATTGGCAGCAAAGCAGAAGGTGAATTCTTTTTGATACCTGCCTCGGTGGCCTTCTTTTCAAAAGATGCCATGGCTAGCATCCAGTAAAGATGATCTCGCCCACTACACTGCTTCACAGACATTTCCCCAGATTGTTATTTAAGGAAGACAGGAGAAGGCAGTCCCCTTCCCGGTGTTCCAGACTGTCTGACTGTTCCTCAAGGGCACTTATGTTTCCAGTTACAATTAGATTTAAAAAGGGGATTAGTAAATTGTGCAATTAATGACTAAAATTAAGTGAAGGGGGGAAGCCACCACATTGCTCATTTATAACTGTGAGTCATTTCCTCTCATTGGAGAGAAAGCACAGCAGCCAGAGGGAAAGACAGTGGCCTGAGTGTTCAAGATGAACACTCTGGTTTGCTACTGCTGTCGGCTGCCGTGTAGCTGTGTCTTGAGGTTTGTTTAGATGAGAGCACGGACATAGTGTACAGTCAAGCTAACCAGTTGCTCATCTGGGTTCATCCAGACTCAGGGCAACAAACCCTGAACACGTAATTCAAAAGTAAAACCAGGAAATTGTGGGAATGTAAATTCTCTATGCTATTTCACATATAACAGCTTTCGTACACAGGTGTAAGGGGAAATGTGTATACTTGGAAATACTGTTAAATGTGAATATGTTTTGAAACTTATCCTCATGACAACCCTGTGAAGTAGATTCGTCTGAAAGTGTGAGACTGCTCAAGGTCACCCAGCAAACATCAGTGGCAGAATGATGACTCAAACCTGGGTCTCCTACATCCTAGTTTGTCACTCTAGCGACTTCCCCACACTGGCTCATTATAGTTGACTGTGTAAATATAGGATACATAAGATTTACAGCCGTTTATGATTTACAGCATCTCCCCCAAGGCAAAGTTCTTCGCTCTGTCCAGTGCTCAGACCCTTTCCATCTGGCCCCAACACAGCCCTGGATCCGAAGCACCTTTCAGTCTATCAGACACCTCAGTCACTCTCTCCTGCACAAGCAAGCCAATGACTCTTGGAACGAGTTCAACACCCTGGGTCTAAGACAAAAGAAAAGGAGGGTGAAGAGTTGGAGATGCACAAGAAAAACTCTGCTGAAACCTCTACTGGTGTTCAAACTGGGGGGAAGAGCAGTTGAAAGACATCTGTGCCCTTCTATCTATACAGAGAAGAAATATGCAATGTGGAAATGTTTTAGTATCAGCTTAAGCTCCATATCTTGGTTCAGTGCTGTATGCTACTCTATTTGTGCCATGGCACTTCTTCCAAATAGTGTTAGCAAAAATACCGGCACAATGCCTTACCATGGCACTGGCTTGCTTAAACAAGAGTATCCAAGTGAAGGCAAAGTAAAGAACATAGCCTGAAACCAGATACACTCTGAAAGCTTTTAGGACTAGGGTGCAATACACTCAAACAAGTCAACGGCCTACATTCAGCATTACACCTTCCAAACTCACCCTGACTCACATGCTCCACTGCAGCGGAAACAAAACACCAGTACCAAAGTGCAACCATGAGTCTATTTGCATCACCAAGGAGATACGTCAAGGCTTCTATCAAGGCAGGCAAACACTGCACCTGTTTTAATGTCGGAACAAATGGATCAATAATCGCTGCTCAACCGTACTTCCCATTACTGAGTCAGCAACAGATATCAAAGGTATACTCTTTGACTGAAGCACAACCAACTAATTAGAATACCACCCAAGCTACCCATTATTCCAAATCACCCCAAAAAATCCACATGCTGCTTCTCTGTCAACATAGTGACTTCTGAATATGGTAACCGAGGAAGCAAAGTTTCAGATGCGTAGCTGTGTTGGTGTGCAGTAGAAGAGCAAGATTCAAGTCCAGTAGCACTTTAAAGACCAAAGCTGTTGAGAGTCCAAACTCCCTTCATCAAATAACAGAGGGAGCTTTGACTTTCAAAAGCTTCTACCCTGGAAATCTTGTTGGTCTTTATAGTATTACTGGACTTGACCTCCATCCTGATTTGCCGTTTTATTATAAGCAGAGAATTTACACTGGGGGAGCATTCAAAAACTTAGCTCCCCTACTTGTAGTTAGAAGTGGTAGGGTGCAGAATGCTCCTATTGGGCCGGCCTTAGGGATTGGTGAGCTGGGCAGCTGCCTAGGACACCGAGGTGTGGAGGCACCAGGCTGAGCTGCAGGGGATCATCCCAGAGGGTGTCTATCAACTGACCATGTTTAAATGACAAGTAGCAATTGATTTACACATTTTCATGACCACACAGAAGGGCTGAAAAATCGGATAACTTTTAACACCATTTATGCAGTGGATAGTTTAAAATAAAAACTAAAAGGAAACAAAAACATTGAAAGTAAAGCCATCAATTCCTGTGTTGTAAACCACTTTTGAAACTTTCTGTTACAACAGAGTATGTAAATATAATAAACTGTGATAGCTCTGTTATCTAGTCAGTTTGGTGTAGTGGTTAGGAGCGTGGACTCTAATCTGGGGAAACTGGGTTTGCTTCCCCACTCCTCCCCATGCAGCTGCTGGTGTGACCTTGGGTCAGTCATAAGTCTTTTCAGAGCTGTTCTCTCAAGGGCAGTTCTCAAGAGAGCTCTCTCAGCCCCACTTACTTTATAGGGTGTCTGTTGTGGGGAGGGGAAGGGAAAGGGATTATAAGCCGCTTTGAGATTCCTTCGGGTAGTGAAGGGCAGGGTATAAATCCAATCTCTTCTTCTTCTAGTCAACCGCCACTGCTCAGAATGGGGCTTTTTGAGCTTTATCTTGTGCAAACTCCAGGACAGTGGTTGAGAGATCAAGGTTTTGAACGATGTCGTTCTCGATGGATAGGATAGCAAGTGATAGGAGTCTCTCATGGTAGATTGTAAGCACATTTTGATGACTTGCAGCTTTGAGAAGCTACACTGCATTCACAGTGCTACCTAGATATTTGGGGAAGGCACCATTAGAGTATTGTGGATGTACTGCATGACATCTCTTGGCAAGCCTTTTCTTGGAGGTAGAATGTGCTGGAGATGATGGCCCAGCTCTAAACAAAGATCTGCAGTATTGATGATGGAGCTGTTGCCATCACTGAGGGCTCTGTGTACATCCATACAGTGTGTGGGGTCAGTGTCTCGTGTGGTTGCTTTTCAAGGTTGTACAAACGTTCCCCTATTTTCCCGTGACACACAAGCTGCTCAAATCACTCTTCAAGAGTGTAGACCTTCTGTTTGAAGGTTTCTTCAGGACTACTGCAATTCTCATCATGAGTCTGACTCTCATATTCAAATGGCCTGTTCTTACAGCTCTTTTGTGGGGGCTCCTTGAAACTGGTATCAGCATCAAGGGCTTCTACAAGTTCTTTTGCAATAATAATTACCACTGCATAACCACTTTCCCTGTACAATGGGATAAACTCTATGCATTTACCCATGAGAGAGATAGCAGTTATAATATCCATTGTAGGGCACCGCATAGCCCTATTGACAATATTCACATAGAACAGAATGTTCACTTTTCACTACAATAGGGATGATAATTCTGACTGAAGCTATTCCTACATTTTCCCAATTTTGTGTAATGTTGGACATTTCTGTATTGTAACAGTATTCAATTTTCCAGAAGGACTGCTTTCAGTCATTTCCTAGAGATTCCAGGCCCATTCTAGATAGTTGGTAACCCACGTGAAGCTGGTTACAGAGAGAGAGAAAGAGAGAGAAGGAGGAGAAGAGGAAGAAGAGGAGGAGGAAGAAGAAGAAGAAGAGGAAGAGGAGGAGGAGGAGAAGGAGGAGTAGGAGGAGAAGAAGAAGAAGAAGAAGAAGAAGAAGAAGAAGCAGCAAGAGCCTGGGAAGTTTCCTAGAACTAAAAGCAAGGAAGAGAGCAATGAAAGAAAAGGAGCAGAGGGTAGGTAGCTTGTTCTGAGTCTTTTTCACAGACGTTGCTGGAAAAGCCTGAGAGGCACTGTAGGGCCTATAATACTACTAGATTTTGCAGTCCTGCACAAGCCACCCAACTTGGCAAGGTTGCAAAGTTGACCAGGGGAGGAGGGCACCAAAGGCACTCTTCCACCAGGGCGCTATTTATGCTAGGGCTGGTCCTGTTTCCATACAGATATTTATATACATAAGAAAATCCACAGCATTCGATTATGATACTTCCTGTGTATACTATAGGCATATATAATATTTGCAAGGGGTTATTATTTACACATGACTAATTTTGTTAACAGTATGAAAGTGTGTACAGTTATATACTATTAAAGAATTCAATGTTTTCAAATTTATAAAATTTAATTTGACATCCAAATATGCTGCCAGTCCCATTGCAACTATAAGTGTATGAGGCTATTTCTGTACAAATTACCCACAATCTTGTTTACTACAAAATCTGTTTCCTCTATTTTCAACTTCTGTTTTTCTCCTACTTTTCATATGGCAAAACCTAAGATGTGTGTGCTAAGATAGCACAGGGTTCAGAAGTTTGCATCTCTCACTCTCCCCCCCCCCCCGTTCAAGTTGGCTAACAAAGCAACAAGTTGCAAACACATAAAAATCAATCAAACAAGATAAAAGCAACACAACCAGATCTGCAAAAAGAATGGCTGAGTTCCAGCAGTGCAATCCTAAGAAACATTTCCTGGGAGTAAGCCCTACTTCAGTAGGATTCTGAGTAGACATGCTAGGATTGCTCTGTTAGTGCTGGATACATTTGTAATTTTATTTGTAGGAAACAAAGGTGTTTATACTGCTAAATCTCACAAATATGTAAAGTAGTACAATTTATATGGTAAAATTTAAAATGATGCATATTATATTCTTCGATTAGTAAAATAAGTTTAGTCTTGATAAGTAAGTACTGTATATATTTCATATATTTCGCTTTTTCTCAAAAAATTCTGTTTTTAAAACAGGAAATATTTTTCCCATGGCTTCAAAATTTCCATAAATGTTATATCTCTCCTGAGGAATGGACAGCAATAAACTGTGGATGTCATGAACTCAGACCTAGCCATGTGGTTTGAGCATAGGGTTGCCAGAACCGACTTAGGAAATTCCTGGATATTTGGGGGTAGAGCCTGCAGAGGGCAGTTTATAACACCATTAGTGTCCATGCTTCAAACCAGCTGTTACCTGGAGATCAGCTACAGAGATCAATCCCCCTGGAGAAAATGGCAGTTTTAGAGGGTGGCTGCTGCGGCATCATATCCCCGCTGAGCTCCCTCTCCTCCCCAAACCCCACCCTCTCCAGGCTCCGCCCCCAAATCTCCAAGAATTACCCAACCCAAAGTTGGTAACCCTAATTAGATACTGTATAAGCAGGGGAGAGGAAGGGTCTACAAAGCATTTAATCAGAGAAACAAACAGTGCAGAAGTTTTTAAAAAGCTAAATGCTCCAACCATAACAAAAGCCCCAGACAGAAAGAAGTGCTGCAGAGGTATGAAGAAGTGGCAACACTTGCTTTAAGTGTGCAATCATTTCAGGGCTATTTTTGGGCAGGAACGCACAGGAATGGAGTTCCAGCTGGCTCCTGAGTTGGCCACACCTACAACCAAAACCTCTGGCATGCGTGGCTACAGAGCACGCTGCCCTCCCCACCTTACACACAAGAGGGAAAGGCGGCATTGGGGAGCCCCTGGGGATTTCCTTGTCAATTTCACTGGGGCCAGTCAGCTGAGTGAAATTGACAAGGAAAAGCCTCTCTCTGCCTTCCCTTCTCTAGCTGACATGTGGCAGCTGGAAAAGGGCAGGCAGGTAACACAGGCACATTGAAAATGCCTGTCTTCGCAAAAGCAGAGGCTCAGGGAAGGAACGGGGCATGTTTGCTTGGCTGCCCTCGGTCTCTTCAGCCTGCACGCCTTGGCGGGCTGGCTGGGGAGACCGAGGACAGCCAGGCAAACATGCCTGCTTTCCTTCCCAATCTTTCGGGGGTGGGTAGGAGACTAGAAAGGCGATGCTGAAGTTCCTGATTCCAGGCACTTCAGCACCACCTTTCCCCGGCTGTCTGATCGGGAAGGGGGTAGACTAGAAAGGCAATGCTGAAGTGGGGCGGAGAAGCTTGGGAGGGGGCAAGCTTCCATGCCTGCCCTGTGATTTCCCAGCCCCTGCCTAATATGCTAATGAGCTGTGCTGTCAGGGGTGTGGCCTAATACATTTCTGCTGTTGGGTGTGGCCTATTATGTTATGCTGTTGGGTGTGGCCTATTATGTTAATGAGTTCCTGCTGGGCTTTTTCTACAAAGAAAGCCCTGATTATCATCATTATTAGCACAGTTCTTGCAGGAATTATTATTGATTCATATCAACAGATTCTCTTGTGATCCTTAGAAAGGTGAATCTACACTGCTAAACCCCAAATTTGCACACTGGCTGGGCAGGGGAGTCTTGAAGCTGGGAAATAGTGGCTTTTCCAAGGCCACCCAGTGAGTTCATGGCAGAGCTGAAAATCCAGCCAAGGAGTTCCTGATTTGTAACTCAGTTTCTTAGCAACTATATTACACCAGTAATGGCATCAGTCATTGCATAACTTCTTGTACATACAAGAAAGAATGCAGATAATGTGGCAAATTTAGATGTGCTGTGTGAGCATGGAGTATGTGCTCAAAACATGCCTGTCCATACAGAATTCTAACCCCAATACAATATCCTTGCCACTGACAACCCACCCCAAACACCCGTCTTTTTCCAGTCCCAGTGTAACCATTCCATGGACATGCTCTGCCAGAATGCAAAACATACCTACTGATAAATCTTGAAAGCATCTTTCTTACCTCATATGGCTGCAGTCCATTTGCCACCTTCCTGCTACTCCCTCCTTCAGAAATTTTTAAAAAATGTACAAGAAATTACTTGAAGGAAGAGGACCCAAAGTAATGTTTGAGAGTGCTCCCCCCAATTAATTGGGGGGGGGGGGGGGAGAAAGCACATGCGTAACGTAACTGGGACGGTATGAGCACCTGGGCAGTTCCTGCTAACCTTCACTGAACTAGAAGATAGTGGTGGGATTCAGCGTCTTCTTCATAGTTAGCAAACTGGCTAGCATCTGTGACTCCAGACCCTTAAATGCTTTTGCTACAATAAAAATGTACTAGTCTTTTAAGGAGCACCACTGTTTATTTTTGCTGCAACAGATTATCATTGCTACGGTCTCTGGAATTATCGAACTGACAGCAACTGGTCGGAATTCAGCCACTTCAAAGAGCCTTCCAGCTTCCAATAACCTCTCTCCCACCAAGAGATCATGGCGTGAAATGGATGGAAGCTTCCTGGGAGAGCCCAGTTGTCTTTTGACAGCCATTAAATCAACTCTTGCCGGTTTACAAGGCAAACCTGGACTTCTGGTGCCAAGAAGGGAAAATGCTTTTGGGCTCAGCTTGTGCCCAATTCACAATGACTTCAATGAGCAAATGCCAAGTGGGGAAAGGGGAGGCATGTGATCTGCCCCTTGGAAATCAACAGGAGATTAGCTGCCCTTTTCATGGTGAGGCAAACACAAATTCAAGAGCAGCAAAACACTGGAAATAATTATTGAAATCCCAACTAAAACTGGCCTGTCACTCACAGCCACTTGTGAAATATGATTTATGCCTCTGTTAAACTGCCTGCTGGAAAGGATGGTTGCTAGTAAAAGGATGATTCTATTTGGGGCTAAACTACACATTACAATGGAGACTAGTAATTGGATCCTCCAACTTTTTTTTTGTTTTAACGGGGCATGAAAATTTGCTAACAGAGGTGGTGGTGGGGAATCATTAACTCTTTCAGTGATCAAAATGCTCCCAACTTCTGTTTGCTTGGCGTGTGTTTGTATGATTTTGATAAGAAAAAGCACACAAGGGGAAGGGCTGAAGATGTACACACAAATCTGTAGCCTCCGTCTCATACATTTTTATCCTGCCCTTGCTCCATGGGGGTCAACAGCATATGTGGGCCTCCTTATATCTTCACAACACCCCTGTGAGGTAGGTCAGCCTGAAAGAATGTTGATGGACCAAGGACACCCAGTGAGCTTTCATGATACAGTAGAAGAAGAAGAGATTGGATTTATAACCTGCCCTTCACTCAGAGTCTCAGAGCAGCTTACAAACTCCTTTCCCTTCCCCTCCCCACAACAAACACCCTGTGAGGTAGGTGGGGCTGAGAGAACTCTGACAGAAACTGCTCTTTATTAAGAGCAGCTGTGACAGAACTATGGCTTGCCCGAGGTCATCCAGCAGGTGCAAGTGGAGGAGTGGGGAATCAAACCCGGTTCTCCCAGATTAGAGTCTGCACATTTAACCACTACACTAAACTGGCATTCAAACTTGAGTCTCCCAGATTGTACTTCAGTATTTTAGCTATTACACCACAGTAGCCTCTCCACTGTTGTATGTCAGCTTAGAAAGCAAAACAAACCCCAAGCCAGTGGGAAATTCAGTCACAGACCTCCAATGCAACAAATAGCATAGCTTTAAATGATATTTGCCTAAAGCAAAGAGTTAGCGAATAGCGAACCTCACCTGGCTGGAATCCTAATTAGTTTTCTGTTTTACCACAAGAGGGCATACAACCCATTGTTTCAGCACAGGAAACCATGGCGTTGTGGAAGTATTTTTTACTACAACTGGCATTTGTCCTGAATCCACCCATTTGGCAGGTGTTTGGCAGATGGACTTTTGTACTGAGCCTCAGGTGATAGTGACACAAATGCCCAATAATAAATCCAGAACAGTTCAGCATAACTGGCTGTGATTATTTATTTAAACTGAGGGACTCTGTGACCACTATTCCGCCTGTTAACAACTCTAACCGAGAGCTTTAGAACAAAGTTTGAGTCCAGTGGCACATTTAAGATCAACAAAGTTGGTCTTTATGTATGGGGGGAACACACAGGTTTGCAGAGGTTATAAAGCTCACTACGTGCAAATTTGCACGAGGGACTAAAATTGAACTGTGGTGGACATTCACAACCACATTAGTCCATGGTGATATGCTCGTCCGTAGTCTATTTTGTAATGTGCTTTCCAGGGGGGGGGGGCGTGTTAAACTTCCAGGCAACCATTTTTGTGCTCCTTGTTTGCAAAGCCATTGCCCTCATCCATGATGTATATGCAGTGTTAAAGGGAGGCAAGGGCAGTTTCACATAATTTGTGGAGGACTGTGTTAACACATGTGCAAAAGGGACTGAACCGTGTGGTGACCAAAAGTGATGTCAGCTATAAACACACACCAGCAGGAGATGCTGCTTTTCCTGGGATGTTGTGCCAGTGGTTCCTGAGGTCGCCCGTTCTAAAGAGATATCCCTAGACACATGAAACACCCCGAACCGCCACCCACCATTGCTGTGCCAAGCCAGGGATTCCAGACACCATTAAGGAAGTCCTTCTTCATCATGCAGGTAAAAACACCCCCCCCCCCCCCGGAAAGCATTTCTGCAATGAAGGCACAAAAGCCACCTTTGCCTGCCTTGGGTTAACAGAGAACTTTGCCCTGTGAGACCGGATTCATCTGCCCCGAAACTAAGGTTGAAACTGCCAAACAATGGGTGCTAGCTGGATGACCCACTAATCCCTTCAGGTGTCTCTGCCACAGAAACTAAAGATCAATACTGACCAACCCTTTAGCCTCCTACCCTCCTAGACCCTGATTTATGTCACATGCTTTTTGGGACGGACCACAAGGAGGGCGTACCAGGAGGAAGCAACCAGCCAAGGCCTCCCCCAATCTCCCCCAAAAGGGGCCACCTCACCATGCGCTACTCTACTCTACCCCCTCTCTAACCCTACCCTATCTTTACCATTCCTGGTTAGCGCTACCGGAGTCTTCATATGGTCTGCTGGTTCAGTGCATGGTCTCTGATCCCTTCTCTTAGTCTTCCCTCATTTCCCAGTTGGAGCCTGTCATCTCACCAGGAAAGGTAACTATTACCCCTCAACAAACTTCCTGCTCAAGTGAACGTCGCTATTCCTTTCTGTCTAAGTTTCCTAGCTCTGTATAATTGTGTGTGCACTCAAGTATTGTTAGTCTGTGAAGGCTCAATCAGTAAAGATACCATTTCAACCTGAAATCGGTCTCTGCGTCTATTTCTGGTGATTCTGGAAGAAGCGGGGTATACAAAGGTGTTTCCTCCCATATTTACCTGTTGCCATCTTATAATATCTCAATTCCCCAATATTAATATTAAATCAAGGCAATCAGGCTAACAACTCTACCAGTCATTCTGATTGCTAAAATGGAACCTCCATATTTGGAGGCAGCATATTTCTGAACACAAAAGAATCATTCATTACAAGACTGCAGTCATCTCAGTTCTCAGCACTGTTTTCCACTAACCAGCACATAGTCCCATCTGTTCCTAGGCATAATCTGTAATAATCCAATAAAAGGAAATGAAGCTCACAGAATAACGTTGAACATACACTATGCTGGCTCTGCACTACCTTGAGGGATAGGAGCAGCTCCTAGATTGCTTTCTCCTTGCCATGAAGAATCACTTTGCACACAACATTTTTAATTCTTTATGTGGATAATGTTTGTGTTGGTCATCATGGGTAAACATCAGTGTTAAGTGCTTTATTTGGCCATAAATGCATGTACTCACAAGCCAGTACTGCTATGTATGTTTCCTTTGACTTTGGAACCAGCCTTGATTTAAATAAAATGTTATATAAAAGTTTATACATACACATACCCAGGCAAATGGATTTGGGAACCTAAACCACAAGACCCCCACCACCAAATTTCTGTACGCATGAGACAACTGTGGAAAGTCAGAGAATATATGGGGTATTATTTCCTTCTATCCAAGTACTAACCGGGGCTGATCCTACTTAGCTTCCAAGATCCACGAGATCGGGCTAGCCTATATTTATACTAGTAGTTTATCATTGCTTTCCTGCTGGATCTAATCCTACTGCTGGAGCTTTAAATTCTGAATAGTAATGATAAAGCCCAGGCTAGCCCAGTCTTGTCAGTTCTACGAAGCTGAGCAGGATTAGTCATGGCCAGTATTTGGATGGGAGACCACCAAGGAAGTCCAGGGTCCCTTTTACCATCTGAGGCTGGCGCGGCAGTTGGTTCCCTTCCTGAGCTGTGCCGACCTGGCTACAGTGATCCATGCGACAGTTACCTCAAGGCTAGACTATTGTAACGCTCTCTACATGGGGCTGCCCTTGTCGCAGATTCGGAAGCTGCAGCTGGTGCATGGATCACTGTAGCCAGGTCGGCACAGCTCAGGAAGGGAACCAACTGCCGCGCCAGCCTCAGATGGTAAAAGGCTGACTTGGCAGTGGCTACTACCTGGGCCTCCATAGCCAAGGAGGGATCCAGGAACACTCCCAAACTCCTAACCACCGACGCAGGCACCAATGGCGCCCCACCAAAGGCTGGGAGCGGGAGCCCCGACCATGGACCGCCCCGACCCAAGCACAGGACCTCCGTATTCGCCGGGTTCAGCTTCAGCCTACTCAACCTAAGCCATCCAGCCACGGCGTGCAATGCCCAGTCGAGGTCGTCTGGTCCAGAGCCAGACTGGCCACCCAGCATCAGATCGAGCTGGGCGTCATCAGCATACAATCTGGGCAAAGGGGCGCATATAAATGTTAAAAACTGTTTTGTTTTGTTCTCTATGTATCAGTCAGTCCAATGTGTGTACCTACAACTTTGCAGCAGTTCACGTCAAAGGATCTGACAAGCTGCAGGGTGCATTTAACATGATGGTTTCTGATGCATCAGCACAATTCATGCTTCTTAATAGCAATTTTCTGAAACCTGTTCAGCAATACATCTAAATGCTCCCTTTAATGGACTGAGTAGAAAGGCCTCTGCAAGGCTACATACATACATTAAAATTTGGCTTGGAACAATAAACCCATCAGGCCTTATGCAGCAACACTTAGGTTGATCCAAGAGTTGTGCTAGCACATGGCTCAACTAAAAATTAATATTGGACTCCCTATGACAGAACTACCAACAGAAAGGACACTGGGAGCACAGTTTGCATTTACACCTCTCATCCATTGCCCTACAAGCAAGGTGCCAGGGATCATTCTTAGTCTGCCAAATTCCAGCTATGAGAATAAGAAGCAAGTTACACCATATTGGGGCCCATGAATCTCAAATGGAAGTCAGTAGCTGATAACAGATCCTGTCTGCCTGCCCCTTTTCCCACCAGCCCTGGATAATTGAAAAGACAGTGTTATGGGTCACAAAAGGCAAAACAGCACTGCAATGACATCTTATAACAGCAAAAGAACAAGGAGGGGGCAATTTAGCCCCATTCCCCGTCCCTCCTGCATTTTCCACAGCCCGGTGGCATTTTGACCATGAGGCGCCCACAACAACCCTTACCATTAGAGTTTTTGTTATTGGGTGTTATGTTTTGCTTCTGAGGTCTCAGAGGGTTGCTAGGGAAAGGGTCGGTAACAGATCCATTTCCCTGAGCACCACAGAACTTGCAGTTCACTAGACCCAACTCAATGTCCCCAAAACAGTAGGAAAGATGGCAGAAACATCACTAACATTCTGAGAGGGGGATAAAGAGGATCACTGCAGTTTCATTCAAATCTATTGTTTTCTGAACACTTATATAGGGTTGCCAGCCTCCAGGTGGGGCCTGGGGATCTCCCACTTTTACAACTGATCTCCAGCTGACAGAGATCAGCTCCCCTGAGAAAATGGCTGCTTTGAAGGGTGGACTCTATGGTACTGTACCATGCTGAAGCCCCTCCCCTCCCCAAACCCCACTCTCTCCTGGAGCCACCCCCAAAGTCTCCAGGTATTTTCCAACCCAGACATGGCAACCCTACACTTATAGTAGGCTATACATGCCTTATTTTAACCCTGTTGTTCTGTTTTCATTCCTTTCTGCTGGAACCCAATGGAAGGTAGAGCTGGTGTCCCTCTCCACAGATCTCTAAACAAGAAATCTGCAGGGACTTCTGCAAAAAACACAGGGGTCTCACTTTCAAATTTTTACCTGGCCGCCTTGGTATTAGGAATTTATTATTAATGCTGTTCTGTCTTTACACTGTTCTCATGACATGGTCTGCTTCTGCCTCTATCCACCACCAAAAAACTGAGACTGGGTAGAATGCTAAAGGCAATCCTACTGGGGACTATGTTTACTTTTTGTACTTGGGTAAAGATACCCAAATATGCCTCAAATCAGTTGGTAATGGCATGCATGCAAATAAATCACTATTCCCCCTCCCCCAAATGACAGAAGCAGCAACTGGGTTCTTGCTTCCTTGCTTCCACCTATTTTCTGAGAAAAGCTGCAATTTAATTATATTCTCAGTACAGGGTCAGCTGTTTAGTTTCATCCAGTCTCTTCCTCTTCAGTTTTTCTGGAGTACACTTACAGAATTCAGTAAAGGACTTAAACCTAATATACAATCTTGATTGTTATAGCAACTCAGCATACAGAATGGTAGTCCTCATATGTAGAAACCGCAGTGGTCTAAAACAACAACTGGTAAATGAGGACATTGTTATTAAATATTTATATTATTGCAATGCTTAGAGGACAATATCTGACCTGGACTCTATACAAACCGTCCCTTTGCTCTACTGCTGACATATTTGTATTTCCTAGTTTCAGTTCTGGTTACGCGACAGTCAGTCACAACTCCACTGTGGCATTAGATACAGGTAGAATATTAACGGCCTTGAGAAAGTTCCTGAGGGACTGATCAGTCACTACAATTTGGTGTAACAAGGAGTCTTAACACCCAGGCCTGGAAGTCTCCCTCTCAAGCCATGCAGCCAGTGGCAGAGCTCAGTGAACACAGAGTGCAGTATTCAGCTTAATTCACCATTTAACAGCTTGTTTGAAGGCAACTGTTATTTCCCCAGTGTTTTTCTAAAGAAATTTTCATGAGGGAGAGGGGTGGTAATGAACATAAAAAGGCATTTTCTAAAAATGCAAAGAAATACTTTTCTATTTAAAAAACCCAAAAATGCAATTCCATTCAGTGCCAAGCCTCTACAGCTTTTTGAAGTATATATTTGAGGTGATTCAGTATTCTTTTTAAACAATCTTCTGTGTCAGATCTCACATTGCTTGCAGGTTTTAATGGTCTCCAATGATTTCTGTTCTGGAAATGCTTTTAAAAGATACCTCACATACAAGGAAAATGTTTATTACAATAAATGTTTCTTCTTTACTTAGGGCACAAGGCTCACAGAATCTTCAAGAACAAAGTATCCAGTAAAGGGAAACATAATAAATATACACCTTATAGGGTTGCCAGGTCCTCCCTGGCCACTGGTGGGGGGTGGGGAGTACGGTTGCCAGCTCCAGGTTTGGAAACTCCTGGGGATTTGGGGGTGGACAGGGGTCATTTCGAGCAGAGCTTGGGGGAGCTCAGCTCCGGGAGTTTGTGCCAGCCCCCAGCCCCCGTGGGGGAATGCGTTCTTGTGTCATGGCTGCAGCAAAATGATCCTGTCCCCTGGAAAGGTCCTTGTTCCTCTGATCAGCCTTCTGAAGGCTTCAGCCACCACTGAAGCTATCCTCCCAGAATAGTGGTATTTCTGAGGCCTGGATTAGTATCTGTCCCCTCTCTGCCATTTCTTTCTTTCTTTCTTTCTTTCTTTCTTTCTTTCTTTCTTTCTTTCTTTCTTTCTTTCTTTCTTTCTTTCTTTCTTTCTTTCTTTCTTTCTTTCTTTCTTTCTTTCTTTCTTTCTTTCTTTCTTTCTTTCTTTCTTTCTTTCTTTCTTTCTTTCTGACATACTTCAGGTGATGTCAGGTGGTTTAGCATATGCAAATAAGTTATGCTAATGAGTTATGCTAATGAGCTCCTGCACCTCTTTTTCTACGAAATGACCTCTGGGGGTGGAGCCTAGGGACCCTCAGTGGGGTACAATGCCATAGAGTCTACCCTCCAAAACAGCCATTTCCTCCAGGGGAACTGATCCCTGTAGTCTGTAGATTAGCTGTAATTCCAGGGGATCCCCAGATCCCACCTGAAGGCTGGCACCCTTAAATCTGGGTCTCCTAGGCCTTCTCTGCAATTTTTTCTCTCACTTTCCCCCTCACTTAACAGGAAGACTGGTAGAACTACTTGTGTTCTGACCAGGGTCTCACTCCAATCAGTCCTCCCTAGTGGCCCGTGGGGCTTGTCTGGATAAGTTATGAAAATCCTGATTGCTTTGTCGGTATACAACCTGAGAGGAAATGTGCATACTGGAAGTTTCCATAATTTATTTATTTATTGAGATTTATAACCCGCCTAGCCAGCATGCGCCGGCTCTAGGCGGCTTACAGCATTCGTCAGTATACATATAAATATAAAATCACAGCTAAAACATAAAACAAAATTCACAATGTAAAGGCCTGAAAACAACTAGTTTTGAATGTATAATCTGAGTAACTGCTGCACACAAGATTTCTAATATACCAGTAGAGATACCAAGGAGACATCTTTGGCAAGATGGAAATTTTCACTTTACTCCCTCTAATACACCATTAAAGCTGGGGTCAGGGGGACACTGAAAAGTGCTATTACCCCAACACAGACAACATTTGCTCTTGCCATTAATATTTGCTGTGTTTCAAAGACTATTCTCACACTGTAAGGTATGTGTGTGTTCTAAAAAGGTTTACAGTCCAGTTGTCCTGAAAGCAGGAATTCCCCACAGAAAACATACCAGTGTTGCAAATCACAAAAGAGCTCTTTGCAAACACTCCTTCAAAGATGCTTCCACACTAGCGGTTTAGCCTGGAGCAGACATTATTTGCTCACTTTGTTTTTACTGGGAATTCAGATGACATCGTTGGCAATTTGTTATATTCCCACATTTTCAGTGTTGGGGTTTTTAAAGGCCTGATTTGTAGTGATTTTTCGCACTTTAAACGTAATTGCAGCGCCAGCCATTCATCTGCAGAATGATGAAAGTGCCACTGAACTTTTTCAGGGCTAGTGTCCCTTTACAATCTCTTCCCATTTTAAACCATCTCCCATTTCTCACCTTAATTACTTTTTATACACCATCCCACCCAGTTCACTCTCTCCAAGGTCCAGGTATGCATAACATGTTGATTAGTACTGTTCTTGCAGCCAAATGGTTCACTATTTTTTTTGTTATGCACACACTACAATGTCAGTGAGAATGCCTCTGCATTCATAGTGGCAACGAGAACCTCATGGAGAGTCGTCACCTTGTGGAAGAAGCAAACCTATGGTTTCCAAGTGCCCCTGCGGGGCGGGGAAACCCCCGCTCAACTGGTCCATTCTCCGCCGGCCTGGATTGGGCCACCAAGGGGAACCCTGCCCCCAAATTGCCGGGCTGCTGAGACGTGCCCAGCGTGATGATGTCACCCAGAGGTGATGACATCATGTCGGGCACATTTTGGGTGGGGGACACTATAATTCGAGGGAAAACTCTATGGTTTTCCCTTGAATTACAGAGGTCCTGCCCCAATGTGCCCAACGCAATGACATCACTTCCAGGTGACGTCATTGCAGCACGCATGCTTTGCGCGCGTGCCAGAAGACTCCCAGGCTGGCAAGGAGTCCCCCCCCCGCTAAACAAAAGGTAAGACTTGGCAACTCTAAGCAAACCTAAGTTTCTTGGTTCTGGGAAAGAAGGCTAGAGGCTTTCCCTAGCTTTTGTTCTGAGCATCTGGTCTTCAGAAGTGCAATTCTGCCTAATTACTTGCCTTTGGTAGACATGACTGGCATGAATTTGTATGATCCTTTTAAAGCCTATTTTGTTAAGGATGCACAGCATCGGAAGGTTTTTTATCTACATTCTACTGGGAACAAAGCCAGCTTTCTTTAGGACAGGCTACTCCACCTTTCAGTCAAGTGAAAAATATAGTTTCAGCCACTCAGCATGATATTTGCTTGGGGTTGGGATTTTCACTGGGGAAAGAAGGAAATAAAGCAACAATCCTTGTTAAACTCTCCAGGTTTCTGACCGACCTGTGAGGTGGGGCAGGCAAGAGAAGTAACTGCTAGGGTTTGTTAAACCTAAAGGATAAACAAGAATATTTCCGACATTTGAATGTGAATTCACGGCTTTTACTAAGAACATAAGAACAACCCTGCTGGATCAGACCAGTGGGGCATCTAGTCCAGTATTCTGACTCACTCAGTGGCCAACCACTTACTCTAGAACAGGGGTGTCAAACATGCAGCCTGGGGGCCAGATCAGGCCCCTGGAGGGCTTCTATCAGGCCCGCACTGGAACTGGCCATCTCCTGCTTCCAGTTCTGTTGCTGCTGCTGCATCATAGCTTGCTTCGCCAGACTCTCTCAATCACTCAGCCATTTCATGTTTCCCCTTGGGTCCTAGACTCAGAACTCTGATCTTGAGATTTCTGTGGCAAATGTCAATAAATCAAAAGTAGGTTTGCAGCTTACAGATACACACCTGAACAGCATACTCAAGATGGCAACAGCACAGACATTTTGATGTGATAATTCAGAGCAAGAGTTGCCAGTTATCAGATACTCTTAAATAAACAAAATATTGCAGGAGTGCTAATGTTTTAAGCTTGTTTTTATTTTAAGTTAAAAAAAACCTTTTGTTTGTGTTTTTTATAAAGTTTATATCTCCGCTACCTGGCATTACATTTTATGACACACATGGCCCGGCCCAAAAAAGTCTCATTTATGTCAGATCCAGCCCTCATAACAAATGAGTTCAACGCCCCTGCTCTAGAAGGCCAATAACGGAGCACAGAGGTCGTGACCTTCCCCTGATATTGCCTCCTGGCACTGGTATTCAGAGGTTTAAAAGGTAAAAGCTATCGTCTAGCTGCAACTGACTCATGGCGACCCCATGAAGTTCCAGCCCCAGGCTTCCTTGGTGGTCTCCCATCCAAGTACCAGTCCTATTTAGTTTCCAACCTCTGACAAGATCAGTTTCGTCTAGGCTGTTAGGGCTGCTACTGCCTCCATATGTTGGAGGTGCCCTTTATTTACCACGGGTAGTAGCCACTAATACAGCTATCTTCCACTAGGCTGTCTATGCCTGTGACCATCACTTTATCCTCTGGCAGCAAATTCAACATTTTAACCATTCATTCAATAAACAGTATTTCCCTTTTTCTGTCCTAAATCTACAGGAAGCCCATTAACTTTGTTGGATGCCCTTGAGTTCTAGTATTTGGGGAGAGGGAGAAAAAGATCTCTCTTTCCACTCTCTACCCCATGCATAATTTTATAAGCCTCTATCATATCTCCTCTTAATTATCTCTTTTCTAAACTGAAAAGTACAGAGTCTTCAGCCTTTCCTCATAGAAAGAGGCTCCTTAATCATATTGGTTGCCCTCTTCTGTACTTTTTTCAGCTCTGCGATGTCCTTTTTGAGATACGGTGACCAGAGCTGCACACAGTATTCCAAATGAGGCTTTGCTGCAGATCTATACAGGCGCATTATAGTATCTATTTGTTTTATTTTCAGTTCCTTTCCTAATAATTCCCAGAATACAATTTGCCTTTTTTTTCACCTCTGCGGCCCATTAGGTTGACATTCATTTCACTATCCACTCCAACCCCAAGGTCTCTTTCAGTCTCAGCAAGTTCAGACCGCATTAGCATATACTTAAAGCTTGGATTTTGTACTCCAGTGTGCATCACCATGTGTGTGTGAAGTGCCAGCAAGTCACAGTTGATCTGATGGTGAGAAGCAAAGATGGTTTGCCAATGCCTTCCTCTACAGAGCTTTCCTTTGTGGTCTCTCATCCAAGAACCAACCCTGCTTAGCTTCCAAGATCTGACAAAATCAAGCTGTACCATACTGCCTTCCCTCTCATGCATCACTTTACACTTACCTATATAGAACTTAATTTGCTACAATGTTGTGGCCACACCATCCTGTGCCCTTTTTCCTTGCCACTGTACCCACCTGTGAAAATAGAAACTGGATCCTTGTAATTCCCTATTGTCCACTGTGGGCACAGCTGACCTGCTCATCTTTGCAGTGTTTATGGAAAGGCATCTCAAAATGGCTGAATTATTTGCTACATCATGGAATTCTTGTTTTAGTTCTGCACATTTCTTTGAAGTTTCCCTGTATTGTTCCACTTCATTATCAATTGTTCACATGTTCCACTCCTTAGAAAGGTAATTACTTAATGTAAAATAACATCTGTTGCTCTTTTTTGTTTAACTGTGTCAAATGATATTGATTTGGGTGTCGTACGAATAGCAAGAAAAAGGACAGATGATTCTGTTTTACGTAACAGAGAACTATATCAAAATGGCTTCAAATCCAACTAGACTAGCATATACAATCACTTTAAAAGAATTGACTGGGGAGAAATCTGGCACTATAGCCACACTGGGTGACGTTTCTCTTAAGACATAATAAAACTCCCTGATTTAGTGCCCTGTTCCCATTATTTATTTTGTTTGCTTAAGTGTTGTAGAGGTTCTCTATGGAATACATGGGGATGAATACTGAAGCATATGGTAAGTTCCAGCAGGCTTAAAACCCCACCAACAAAGCTTGGAACTTTTGCTGTTTCTTTTCTGGGGCAGCTGAGAACTCTTATCTATATAATTACCAAGAATCTTGGTTGAACATGCCTTTCTCTTAAGAGAGACATTTTTCTTTACAAGCAGCTGCACTGCTATCTTTAATCTCAAGTCTTGTTCTTCTTGAGATCTGTCATGCACAATTATGTCATTGTTAAAAGTTTTTCAGTTCTGGGATTTCCAGAAACAATTCATGGATAGACTCCTGGAATATCCTCACTGATTATGGTATGCCAACTTTAATATCACCTAAGGCCAACATGTTAAGAATATTGGCGTGCATGCCATGCATTCTAAATAGTGTAAAAGTTGGCGCACTCTGTGGCAGAGGCTATCCAGGAGACATGGTACTCATTTACAGGATCCAGGCCACAGTGATTAAATTACACTTAGGATTTATATCTAGGTGGCGATATCCTGCATTCAGGTACAGTTAGGAAAATGCTTATACACCACTGAGTTCTAATACCATGCCACCTCTTGTTGGTATGATACTTCTTTTGGATGTCTACACTGAAGCATCTCATTGGAACATTTCAGATTTTAGAAAGGGGCCCAGAAAAGCTGGCTGTCCTAGGTAGCCAGCCCACCTTTTGAGATTCCTACAACCCTGCCCCTTTCCACGATTCAGGGAGGCACAGGGTTTTTTCTCTGACATCGCACCAAATTCCAGAAGGGGAGCAAGGGCTCTTTTATGTCACAATACACTTAGAATGTCTACTACAGGGATGGTCTTGACCCTTGTCCCTAGTGCTGGTGTCAGGAGAATAACAGGGGCTCATCATTCACAGGGGGAAAGACACACTTACCATGGCAAGGGAATTTGGGCACTACTGATTTTACCACAGGCATACGTTTGCAGTTGATTTCCACTTTCTCCTTAAATCCATATGCAGTGGCTATTTGTTCAAATATTAGAGCAGTGATACCACATGTGGCTATTTCACATGCCACCTGGGCTATTCTGATTTTGGTTTCTGGAAGTTTGCTTTGCATTCAACGAACAAGTTAGTAGAATTTAGTTTTGTTGCATTAAAAATTAATATGGTTACATTAATATTTATTTTGAATATGATGGGACTGTGTGAGGTGATATGCAGGCCGGATATACAGAAGTCATATGGCTCTTCAGGCTGTTGGCGATTGTGGATACAGCTCTTTGTGAAAGACAGAGTAAAGACCACTTTTTTAGATACTCTTTCAGGCTTCTCTAGGGTCTTCAGCAAGAAGGCTGATAGTTGTCTTTACTACTGCCTCCCATGTATGTAAGTATTTTCCTTTGCATATACTGTTGTGTAAGATGCCTTGAATTACACTCAGGGGACCAAGATCTCAGGGAAGAACAGTCTTTCCCAGGGAAGGGAGTAATAAACTGCTTAAATTGGCAGATGAGCACAGCTGAGTTTTCTGCAAGGAGATACCCATTTGCCCAGCTGCCAGGAAGGGGGGAAATGGATAGCTATTTGGATGGCCTGAATGGGACATTAAAGGATGGAGAAATGCACCCCAAACTGATTGGATTAAAGTGTGTTCAGTGACCTATGGGGGACATCACCCCACAAACACAAAACTGGCTTTAGGGAAACTCACCCACACGAGGCAGGAAGGGTTGAAAGATGCAGACATCCAGTTAGCAGTGCTCAATCTAGTACCAGGAACAAGGGAGGGAACAGAGTGGCATCTGCCCATCCTGAAGAGGGGCTGTTAAGGTAACAGCTGTGATGCTAAATCTTAGACTAGCTTCATGTGCTTTATTATTTTTCTTAGTTCTGCAATAGCCCTTTAGTGCTCATTTCCTATAGCTGCACTATAGAGTGTAAAGCTGTGTTATAGTGAATAGAGAGCTTTCTCTTTTAAGAACTCAGACTATGGCTGAGGACAGACTGGCAATGTGGCCCGGGAGAGCTCTGCTTCAGAAGCGAGGGAAGGGAGGCAGTTCAGACAGCCACAGCTGTCCTCCCATCTCTGAAGCGCTTCCATGCTGCCTCAGACGGACACCGGCAGAAAGCGGTGTCTAGGTTCCTTCCTCCACTTGGATCCCGCTTCCCGGCTGTGTGGACAGGAAGAGGCGGGATTCAAGCGGAGGTGGCAGTGTGAACATACTGCCATGGCGAGATGCGCAGGAGCGCATGTGCAAGCGGCCCCAATAGAGGAGGTGGGGAGATTTTAAATTTTTAGACTGCTGCTGCAGCCATGCACCTATGTGTATAGGTGCCCATGCACCTATTGCCGAAACGGCCCCGCCACGGGCCGCAGAGGCCAACCCACCCGGGGCCGCTCCACAGCAGTCTGAATGCTCTGTTCCGCACCCTCCCTGGCACGCTCCCATGGGAAACTGGCCAGTGTGAACGGCCAGCCCCAGGCCAGTTTTCCCCTGCAGCTTTTGGCCCCGCTTCCCTTCCGCGGCAGATTACCAGTCTGTCCTCAGCCTCTGTTCAAAGAGCCTCGCCTACACACCTGACTGCTTTTTCCATGCATAAACTGCAATCTTCTGGCTTGACTGGGTAATAAACGGGAGGAAGCGAGGTGAGAGTGAGGAGTGGGGGGGAAATAGGGGGGGAGGTAGGGTAAGCCCTCACATACATGTGCAGATTCCTCACCCATGGTGACATGTGCCTCAATTGTTTATTTTAAAGCCCACAACATAATCTACATTCTTGATTTTTCTGAAGCTTGTAACCCCCTTTTGCCACAGTTTAGCAAAATGATTTCTCCCACTCCTACTGCACTTTTTTACTTTTGCTTTTTTCAGGGTATAGCTGTGATCACAGAAATATCAGGGGCTATCTTTGCTATCTGTTCAGAGTTAGTCTTATCTCAGGTTCTGTTGCAGAGGGGGTAGCTATGCTAGTCTTCTGCAGCAAAAACAACAATAAAAACACATGACCACCACCAACAACAACAACAACAAGACGTTGGCAGTACTTTAAAAACTGACTTGTGCTTATCCAAGCATAAGATTTTGGGGACTAGATGCATGTAGTGAGTATTCACTAGGCATGCCACGCATGCACGCATGCACGCACACACAAACAAATGAGAGTATGAAGAACCTGTAAACAGAAGGCTAAAAAAGAGCCATAAAATGCAGAAGTACAGGATGAGACATAATTATGTAAAATTAAAACATAAGCAAGAAAACAGAGACCACTGATAACAGCAGTAATCAACAATCTCTATTCTAAACTAGTTATCTTCTGTAATTACTGGCATAGGGCTCAACTGCTGCCCAAGTGGCCACTTAAAGTGCCCAAACAATGGAAGAGGCACATTCCCCCTGCACCCAAGCCACTATTGCCAGTGTAGATACACGGCAGCCTACAAAGCCACTGCCTCTAAAACCCAACTGACTTCCCCCACAGTGTAGGCGAAGGGCCATTGGGGAAGCAAATATGCCTTGAGTAGCCCCTGGACTGAAGTATCTCAAGTCCCTGTTACGTCCTCAGGAAATGGCACCAAACCTTGATGAATTCCAACTCAGTACTTTCATACTGGAGTCTCCCTTTGAAATTATTCTGCTGGAGAATAGTGACTTTTAGATCAGTAATACTATATCCTGAGAGATTTTAATGTTCTCCCACTGGCTGCAGAATATTGCCATTTTAAATGTAAGATTTGTGTCAATGTATTCTTATTCCTAGCCCAACACACTACTATATTTGCTCTGTTCTTAATTTTTAAGTTTTTATATCATTAAGTCCAGGAGATTAGACAGCATTGGAGATATGAAACTTCTGGAAATTTTGAAGCCATGGGGGTGTATTTTCAGGAAAAAAATGGAAATTTGGAGAAAAATTGAAATAATACAATCTTTTCCTATAAAACCTAAACTTATTGTCCTGCTTTAACATAAAATGCATAATTTATAACTTAGCATATACAATTGTACTAACTGGCATATGTATTGAATTTAAGAGTATAAATGCTCTAGAATTCTAAAAAGAAATATTACAAATATACTCAGTACTTGAGAGAGACCTGCACACTGCTAAACACTATGATGGGTATCATAATTTTTACCTGCTGAGAAGGGGAAAAAAACTAAAGTGGAAATCAGAAAACAAAATTTGTCATAAGGAGCTTTATTTAGTGCATCCCATAGTTTTCCATTGGATAAATTGAAAAAAGGGCCTTAAAGAAAAGTAAGAAAGTTGTGGGGTTTTTTTTTTTTAAAAAAATTCTTTCTTATGTGGTTTTGTAGGCCAGAGCCATTTACTTGAAGATACAAGCCTTAAGTAACTATAGGTGGAGATGAAGTGGCAAAGCTTGATGGCAAGTTATGATATGGTATTCAGGGATAGTCCATCTCTGGGGAGGGGATACTTTTATACAGAAGCTCCATATCCATAGCAATCAAAAGATGGTATTATTTTGAAGATGGTCAGTGTGTTGTGGTTTCCTCAGGAAGTCAGTACTGGTTTGGAAATAATTGAGGCTGTGATGGCATAAGGCCAGAGGATAGTGTATATAACCAGAAACCAGAGAGCCAATTTGGTGTAGTGGTTAAGTGCGCGGACTCTAATCTGGGAGAACCGGGTTTGATTCCCCACTCCTCCACTTGCACCTGGCTGGATGACCTTGGGCAAGCCATAGCTCTGTACCAGCTGTTCTCTCAAGGACAGCTTGGGAAAGAGTTCTCTCAGCCCCACCTACCTTACAGGGTGTCTGTTGTGGGGAGGGGAAGGGAAAGGAGTTTGTAAGCCGCTCTGAGACTCCAAGTGAGTGAAGGGCGGGATATAAATCCAATTTCTTCTTCTTCTTCTCTTCTCGTACTGTGATTATGCTGCTGCCTGCAACAATGGAATATCCAGCATTGTCAGGTTTGGGTATTTGAGGTGGTAGATAGAGGATTCTTGGCTGTTTGGCAGTGGCCTGTTCAGCAGTATGCAGAGACGACTGCTTCTGCCTGACAGGGCATTCTTCAGTGGGGCCACAGAAGTACTCTATCAGATGTAGACAGTTGGTTTGAACTGCAAGGTTGTACGTTCTGTGATTTCATCTCTATATTGGTGTTTCCAAATGGACTGTTTGTACCTAATTCCTCAGCCTAATGTGGCATTCATCTATTGTTTCCATAGCTTGCTGATTTGTTGGCTTAAAACATACATCCTTCAAGCACAGTGTTTGTTTTAAGGTTAAAACAAGCTGTGAGGCATTATAAGGGTATTTGGAAGTCATCTCCATTCCCTCTATCCCGGAGTATGTTAAATGTATCTTAAGAGTCTCCTTCACAATGCAAGAGCAAAGCTTTCTTTCTAGCATTATCAGCAACACTAAGAGCCAGAAATAAGTTTGTAGTTCCCTACCATGCCTACTACACCATCTGCATGTTCTTCAAACTGTGGGAAAGACAAGCAGGCCTTAGCCATTTTAAAATGAATAAAGCTACAGTTTCTCTCTTCACTTCTGATTCACAAAACAAGACAATGTCTATCAGTTTGTTTGCTTTTCTAGCCTGTTGCTGAGTTTCGGTTGCTTTTCATATTGTTACCGAATATACTAGTGCTCATGAAGAACTGCTTTTAGTGACTTCCAATACTAACATAACTTTACGTCGTAAAATTACATAGCTGTTCATCCAACGCCTGACTCCCTCTCCTTTTCACTTCCAGTCTACACTGCCTATGCAAGAGCTTCTTTCTCTTAAAGTGCTAAGTGCACTTGTTAAAGCTCATCTTGTTGTAGCATATTATGCTCAAAGGCATGCTCTAAGCCAAGCTGCATGGAAAGTGAGCTCAGGGAGCTAGGAACAGAATTCGGTCAGGACTAAAATGAAGCCACGGCCTACAACTGCAGTACTCTGTGGAGAGAAGGTGTGGGGTATAAGGTAAATAAATACATGAAAGAGGGTGAAAATCCTGCTTCCTGCCCTATTCAGCAAATCCAGTGCCAGGCATCAGGCCCAATATTTTAGGGACCAGTGGCAACTACGCACCTAGATTATTGTACCCTTGTGCAGTAGGTATTATATTATGTCAAATGAGGAAAATGTATATCGCAATAGAAGTGGAGAAAACAAAATCCATAACTAGAATAATTCATTAACTGTGTAACTGAGTGTGGTGCTGAAGAAAAGCATTAAACAACTCTGGCATTTTAAAAGACTTGACAGTCTGTAAGGGCAGACCAATTACCACATCCAAGGGGGGAGGGCCAGTAAAAGTTTGCTCTGGACATCTTCAACTAAATAAAAAGCTGCAGAGTCTGGCTGGGACTTTATCAACACAGAATCATTTTATTCATCAAACAGTAACTGAATATTTGACCTCTGATTATTTTTGACAGTTGTTGGTTTTTGACTTGCAACTCCATTTGGCAGTTGATATCATGTATGTAGCATTTAATAGACGGCCGCTTTTTATTTTTGACTCTTGCCAAAATCAAAACTATTAAGAGGTGTCAATAAGACAAAAGAGCTCAGATTTTGATATTAAAAATACACATTGAAAAATCAAAATTAAATAGCAAAATATGAACAATATTCGTTTTAGTTCTAACAACCAAGATGTCTTCTACCATTCTTAACGCAGGACACTTACGAGAGCCAAGGCTCACTAATGCAGCGATATATCATTAAGGAGAAAAAGAGCAGCCTTCTCAAAGCACCCGCATGACTAATGGTTCTGGACTACCACTAGTGCTAATCACATCTTGTAATACCCACATTGTTCAGCATTGAAAAATCTGCAGGCCCGCAGTTGTCCTATGACTCATGCAGTATTGGTGTATACTCTCCAGCACTTGTGCATGTGTCAGAGAGTTCTAGGAATGCCATTCTTCCTTTGAAGGAAGTTTTGCTTGCAAAGACAGCACACACAGGGATGGTTTGCTAGAGACTTGTGTACAAACATCTTGAGCTTCTTATCAATTTCTGTACCTCCCTACATACATTTTGCTCCCATGTTACTTTCCCTCACCTCTGTGAAAATGATAAATTCATGGGGTGGGGGAGAGAAAGGGGTCCCATGCACGTACCAGTGGGCATCACATCAGTGGAGCCATTCAATTATCGGTGCCCAGCATGGAAGATGACATCATCAGCAACAGTGGCAACAGGCATGGGGGGGGGGGGCACAGCTAACACCACTGACTCAGCCCAACTTGTGCTGGTTCATCCCTTTAACACGGAACCTCATTGTCAGATGGAAGAAGGCAGTTAACACAGACCTTAAATCTCTCCCTGGAATTGTACTCCACAACCATTAAGGAGGGGAAGGAAGGACTGACCAAAATATGTGCTGTTTCTGAGTAAATGTTGGCCTTCTCTTCCAGGGCTCCTTAGGAGAGGGCCCAGTGTCAGCTGGCCAAAGAGTCCTCTGTGTCTGAGCCTAATTTCCAGTTCCAGCCTCATCAGGGTCACTTTTGAGGAGAGAAGAAGGGCTTCTATCTCTTTGTTCCCCAGAGGAAACACTGATGGAAATGACTTGCAGATCCTTATCTTGACTCATGAAGTCTGCTGGGCTTCCATTTCTCAGCCAACACTATCGAGTTATCATTTCTGTTCAAGGTAATAACCCGGGGTGTTAAACATGCGGCCCACGGGCCCGCTTCTGGCCCCTGGGGGGGCTCCTATCTAGCCTGCCAAGAGCCTGGCTGTCTGCTGCTTCCTTCTTCCGGTTTCTGGCATCACAGCTCCTTTCCCTCAATCTTTCCTATTTCCTGCTTGGCAAAGGAGAGAGAGAAAGCCTTCATTTGATTTGCTGAGGGCTCCCCCCCAACTCCTCCAGAGAGAGCGAGAAAATGGAGTACAGTAGCACTTTTAAGAAGTCCAGCAACGTTTATTCCAGGTATAAGCTTTTGTTTGCTTGCACACATCTTTGGGGGGGAGGGGGTTAGCTAGAGAGAGCATGCCAGAGAGAAAGAGAGTCCTGTGTAAGATCAACAAGAAGAAGAGGAAGAGAAGAAGAGATTGGATTTATACCCCGCCCTTCACTACCCAAAGGACTCTCAGAGTGGTTTACAAACTTTTTTCCCTTCCCCTCCCCACAACAGGCACCCTGTGAGGTAGGTGTGGCTGAAAGAGCTCTTGACAGAAACTGCTCTTTTTCAGGAACAGCTGTGCCAGAACTATGGCTTGCCCAAGGTCATCCAGCAGGTGCAAGTGGAGGAGTGGGGAATCAAACCTGGTTCTCCCAGATTAGAGGCCACACACTTAACCACTACACCAAACTTCCAGCTATTTGTTTGCCTGCACACATCTTTTTTTTTGGGGGGGGGGGAGCTAGAGAGATCATGCCAGAGGGAAAGAGAGTCATGTGTAAGTGTCAGGAGGGGACCCCAAATATACCCCTCCTGCTGCCCCCTCTATCAGCCGGGAACCCAGAGATAGAGGCTTATAAAATTATACATGGGGTGGAGAGAGTTCACAAA
Source organism: Lepidodactylus listeri (assembly GCA_029233225.1). Lineage (NCBI taxonomy): Eukaryota > Metazoa > Chordata > Lepidosauria > Squamata > Gekkonidae > Lepidodactylus > Lepidodactylus listeri. The sequence continues at coordinate 56,695,583 of JARCFY010000005.1, read as the reverse complement.
GAGAAATTTTTCTCCCTTTCCCAAAATACTAGCACTTGAGGGCATCCAATGTAGCTGATAGGCAGTAGATTCAGGACAGACAAAAAGAAATACTACTTTACACAAAGAGTGATTAAAATGTGGAATTCACTACCGGAGGATGTAGTGATGACCACAGGAATAAACAGCTTTAAAGGGGGATTAGCTAGATGCATGGAGGATAGTTCTATCAGTGGCTACTAGCCATGGTGACTGAGGGGAACTTCCACATTCAAAGGCACTGTATCTCTGAGTACCAGAGCCAGGAGGCGACATCAGGGAAATTTCTCAGCCTCCACACCCTGTTGTTAGCCCTCCAGAGGAACTGGTTGGCCACTGTATGAGACAGGATGCTGGACTAGATGGCCCCTCACTGGTCTGATCCAGCAAGACTCTTGTTATGTTCTGCTGTTTCGTTGGTTGCTGAAGACTTTCCCCCCATTTAGCTTTCACTCAATGACCTTTCCTTCCTGCCTATGTTTTAATTGCTGGTTTTTCAAACATAAGTTTTATTTTCAGTTTTAACTAATTTTATTATGTGTTTTATAATGTTTTTAATTGTTAACTCCTTGGTGGCCCTATTTGGGCAGAAAGACAAGAAATAAATACTGTAAATAAATAAGACTAAGGACAGTGCGCTTCACACAGAGCTCATTCTGCAAAGTGGGAGTCAATACTGAAAAGGAATGGGCTCTGATAGATGCCAGATGGGCAACCTTAGCCAGGGGACAAAACCAGAAGGTGACAGCTACAGAAATATAATTGGTGCATGGGAGCATATAAGGAGAGACTGTCCTTTAGAAATGTGGGTCCTAAGCCTTGAAAAGCTTTAAAGGTATCTTGAATTGAATGCTGAAACAAACTGTAGCTGTTTTTAAACATGTAAGATGTATTCCCATAAGCTATCCCTTGGCAACCATTGGGCTGCTGAATTCTGAACCAGATGCTGTTTCCAGGTTGTCTTCAAGGGCAGCTCCATGCAGAGTGCATTACAGTAGTCTAATCACAGGGTTACAAAAGCACAGGTTAGTGTTGCCAGGTCAGCTACATCCAAGAAAAGGGAGTATTGGTGAACCAAATGCAGCTGATAGAAGGCATTGTTGATCACTGTTTTAAACAAGGGAACGGGTGGGAAGTTGAGGCAGGCAATAAAGAGGAAAGAATATGTGCTCCCTAGTGAGGGAAGCATAAATGAGCCATTCACACAGCTGTCTTTAAAAAATTTCAACCACCAGCAATATTTTTCCTGCAATGGTAGGGAGGTCTACTGTACCTTCATTTGGGCCCCCAGTGCATCTGCATGTATGTAATACAATATGCCATAGGAAAACTGGGTTTGTGTGTGTGTGTATTATGTTCCTCTACAGGTTAGTTATATAAACCCAAAATCTAATAGCTGAAGTAGAATTCAGCATCCTGAGCAAGCCAGATGTTTGACTGAGAAAAATGAAATCTCAAAAGCCAGGATGATGTTGCGCAAAGCTGCCCCATATCACCAAAGAGGCACCATATCACAAGCAATGCAAGCTCTACACCTGCCATTCTTTGCAAACAGTGCTTGGGCTGCTGGATCAGCAGAAGTGGGTAGAAGAGATTCTGTTTTAAGGACTGTTGCCATGGCATGCGAGCACCTGCAATCTCACCTTCAAGGCTCACATGGACACTTCTTAAGCAAATGTGCCTCTCTATTCCATGTTCTAACAGGATTTCCTGACCCTACAACTGCACCATTAGCTCATGCCACACACCAACAATTCAAGTGTCAAAAATGAAACTCAGAGATTTCCTTCACCCTTTTCTGCATAAAGAACTCAGTGAAGCCTGCCAACAGAAGCTGGTCCAGCATGCAGTATCATATAACTTGGTGTGCTTCCCTGGATCAGATGCTGAAACAATGTTCCAGTCAGCCTCCCAAAGCTGCCCACTGTGTTATCTCTGGCCCACTCACATAATCAAATGGAAGTTTATTCAACACACAAAAAACCTAGAAAACACCCTCGTGCTACACACTGTCAGAAATGCTCATGGAAAAAACATGCCTCGAAATTCAGTTTCCAGTGGGCTGCCAAGTCTATAAATAGCAAAAAAATAAAGCATCTGGTTCACAACCCAGCATTATCTCATAGTAGTGTGAACATTAGTGGCTACGCTGCTTCAGGATCAAGGGTTTTCCTGGGAAAAAATTATCTGCATACACTAAATGTAACCCTGACTTTGGAGAGTTTGTAGACAAGAACAGGAATTGTAAGACCGGCAGGATGCCACTTGTGTTGTATTTCCTCATTAGGCTATTTCCATAACCATGCACTTTCAGATGAAGGTCACATAACTTGCTTGAACTTTAAGGCAAAAAATCCATCTTGGGGACCAACAAGGGCAACTTGAATCCTACAATGCTAACTAGTTCCAGGACAACAAGCACAAGCCAAGATATAATCAGGTCAGTGTCACGGGCTGGGTGCTAGTAGGTCAGAAGCCAAGCCGAAGTCCGAGCCAGTCCAAGGTCAAGCCAAATCAGGAATGAATTACCAAGTCCAAAACACAAGCCAAACACAGAGTCAGTCCAAGCCAAGGTCAGAGAGGGAAACTCACGAGCAAACTAGTCCAAGGAGTCAACCAAAAGCTGAAGTCAAACAGAGCTGAAGTCACGAGCCAGAGGTCCAGAATCAAGCCGAAGTCAGACAGAGCCGGAGTCACGAGCCAGAAGGTCCAGGATCAGGTTTAGCTGATGTGAGCCGAGCGGGTGCAGAGCTTAGCCAGAATGATTTGTTGCTAGCACGAGTTGGTAGGCTCTGTGCTGTGCCTAAATACCCAGCCACTTCCTGTGCTCGTTAGCAGCCAGCAGCGAGGTCCCGGCTCCTCCTAAAACTCAGGGCTGAGTGATCTGCGACCACGCATGTGTGCCTCTTTTCTTCTAGCAGCTAAGTTTTGCCTGGATCGTGACCTTAGCCGTTCCACCCGAGGAGGTGAATCAGGTGGGCATGAGCTTGGCTGTGGCTCAGCTGCTGCTGGTGTAATGCCCTGAGAGGTGCTTGCTTGAGCCTTGTCAGCTTCAGGTGGAGGCTCCTCTGGAGCTGGGGACTGATCCTCCACCGTACTTAGGTCCTCAGGAGGCAGGTCCTCAGAGGCACTCCTGACAGTCAGTAAGACAATTTCTTCCTCATCTATCATGAGCTACTGAACAACTCTCGTTTATGCTTTCTGGCCGTTTATTCTAGCAGTAAACTTATTATAATGGATATATGCATTGTGATGTTAGGGAGATGAGATTAGGTAAGTCAAACAGTGTAGGTACGCACTACACCCAACTGTGAACAAAGAAGACTGGTGCCAATGTCAGAGGGATGTAAGTTCTTTGTTTATATGCTACTGTCCTTTTAAGACTGCACAACATGGCATTCTGGGACAGGAGTGATTTCAGTTCTAGAACAAAGAGCCCAGTGGCACCTTTAAGACCAAGTTTTATTCAAGGTGTGAGTTTTCATGTGCAAGCACACTTTCTCAGACAATGGAATGGAATTAGAAATAGAACTCATACCCAGGGCTCATTTCATATCAGGAGCTCCTTTGCATATTAGGCCACACACCCCTGATGTAGCCAATCCTCCAAGAGCTTACAGTAGCCCCTGTAAGAAGAGCTCTGTAAGCTCTTGGAGGATTGGCTACATCAGGGGTGTGTGGCCTAATATGCAAAGGAGCTCCTGCTGCGAAATGAGCCCTGCTCATACCCATAGAGGGTGCAAAATAGTGACAATGTTTTTAACAGATTAAAAGAATAAAAAGTTTGATTTATGGTTATCATCTGTTTTGGTTGGGGGAGGAATTACATAGGTAACTAATAAATATGTCAGAATTGGAGACTAATATATCCTTAATGGTGAAAGTCTGTCATTAGGCTCCATCCATCTCCTCTCAAGCTTGGAGGCGAACTTTACAGCATCTTTTTCTTTGAAAGTGAAGAGGACCTAAAGAGCCACTTGTTGAGGGTGAAAGAGGAGAGCGCAAAAGTTGGCTTGAAACTCAACATCAAAAAAACAAAGATCATGGCATCCGGCCCCATCACTCCTTGACAAATAGAAGGGGAAGTCATGGAAGCAGTGACAGACTTCACGTTCCTGGGATCCAAGATCACTGCAGATGGTGACTGCAGCCATGAAATTAAAAGATGTCTGCGATGTCCATGGGGTTGCAAAGACTCAACTGTACAACTGAACAACAACAACAAAAATTGGCTGTGTAGAGTATCTGTCTTGTCCCCAGAACAGAGTTAGTTCTAACAGTCTTGTAGTTCATGTTTGTATGTCCTTAAGAAATAAAAGACAACATTTACTATACTTCCTGCTTTTCCCCGATTGGAGTGTAATACCTAGGCATTTACAACCCAAATTTACTGAAGAAGTGACAAACACTATATTTTGCTCTTTTAAGAGCCATTTCTGCCACCTGGACTTTTGGTGAATAATTTAAAACTGGATTTCTTTAATAGGTATAGTATCTATTTTCTTATTATATGCACTAATTGCTGGTGTGTCCTGAATTTGTATCTTACAGCAGAGCTCCATGACTGAATGAAGCTAGCTGGCTGGCACCATACTATCTGCCACTTAGCTGGTTTTGAAAATATTAGTATTTTGAATGTGCATTATGAATCTGGTATGTGAAGTGTTTAAGTTGATGTAAGTACCTCACAGGATTTCTGTTGTGGGGAGGGGAAGGGAAAGGAGTTTGTAAGCTGCTCAGAGACTCCAAGTGAAGGGCAGGGTATAAATCCAATCTCTTCTTCTTCTTCAGTAAAAAAAAAGCCTTTAAAAATGCTGGATGTCTTGGTGGAACTGTGGTGCACATGTGTTGTTGTTGGGGAACTTCTCAAGGAAAAGCTCCCAGACCCAGTCTGGTGGGTGGGCTGGCAGAGCACTTCCTTGCCAGAGAGAGTGAGAGAGCCACAGACAGAAGTTTCCTTCTACGTTCAGTTTATTATATCCAAGTAGACATCAAATTGCCGTGGTGGCTCAGAGGTTAAGACATTAAGCTGCAGACCAGAAGGTCAGTAGCTTGACAGTTCGAGACTTAAGTGCTGCATGACAGAGTGAGCTCCTATCTCTGGCCCCAGCTCCTGCCAACCTAGCAGTTCGAAAGCAAGAAATTGCAAGTAGATAAATAGGTACCACCTCGGTGGGAAGGTAACAGCGTTCCGTGCACCTCAGCATCTAGTCATGCCGGCCACATGACCATGGAGAAGTCTTCGGACGGCACTGGTTCTTCGGCTTGGAAACAGAGATGAGCACCACATCCCTAGAGTAGTATTCGACTGGCTTTCGAGCAAGGGAAACCTTTACCTTTACTTAGACATCAAGTACAATAGACTGTTGAACATAAGAGAATCCCCAGCGTACACTCAGACAATAAGGAATATATTCCAGCTACTGACATCAAGGCCCCTAGGCACTGATGAGCAGCCCCGAGCCTTGGTGAACAAGAGGTATGTACCTGATTTGGACCAACAGCTGGTATTGAACCAACTGACGTACTTAACATGTAAGACTACCATGGATGTGATGTGGGCCCAACCAGAACTGACTAGAACTGGCCCAATGCACCCACCCAGGATCCCTCCCCTTTGCTCTATCTCTGGGGTCAGGAAGCTCTCAGAAAGTCAAGGAATACTCTATCCATTTTGGTTCTGATAGTGACACCACTAACTTCTGGAATGTATAGACATCCTCAAGGCAAAAGTCATGTACACTGTTATCCTGAATGCCATGGCACTTAGCAGAGTCCTGAAGCCTCCTGGGAAACAGAACCAAAGATTCAACTGTAGAGGCTACTTAATATAGGAATTAAAGTAACACAGGTGTGCCAGAGGACTGAGGCTCAATCCAGGCCCTACTTCCACGACAGTTGTCTCTTCAGGAAGTTCCATTGGGAAGTTGTCATACCAACCAAATTGCAATTTTAAACTTGGGGGAGTCCAAAATGCAATTCTGACCGAAAAGCATTAGAATAGGGGGCCCCAACAGTGCTGAGCCTGTGGACCCTTCTGGAATTTTCAGAACACTGCATGTGCTCCACCACAAAATGGCTGCCATAACAGCTACAGCCAATCAAAAAGTATTGGGAGGTTCTATATTCCAAGTATTTTTAAACAGCAGCTTCCCCTGATCTCCTTTTGCTATTTCCAGCTGACCAGCCTCCCCTACTTTGCAAGGTTCTACAGAAAACTGTTCCTTCTGCTGAAGGCCTTAAAACATATAGAATGGCTTGGAGAATATCCCAGTATCATGCTAGGCTTGTCTTACATCCTATTTCAGGACCCACTCTGTACCCCACCACAGTTTCTGAATTGTCCTTTCACCCACTGAAATTATCTATTATAAAATATCTATATGCTTAATACTCTGTATCTGAAACTGGCCCATTACGCTTTTTTTTTTAAGGACAGTAAACTTCAACTTTTCTTCCTTTCTCAACATCCCAGCACTGGTATCGATTCCCACTGCACTAAAGAAGAGGCAGAAGTTTCATTCACTAAGCCATTCTAGTAGATGTTTGCAGATATCTAGATTCCTTCTTTGCTCATTTCCACTTAAATGCAAGGAAAGGATCTTCCAGTAGTGTCCAGAATTTGATATTCTTTGCTCATTCAGGACTCCTGCCAAAACCCTACAGCAAGTAATTCACTCCAAGAATAGCTGTGGGCTGGCACTGAAATTATTGCCATGTACTCGGCACTCAAGAACTCACTTTCAGTTTTTATATGAACTTCTCTCTCTCTTTTGAGGATTAAATGGGAGTATAGAAATAATTCTCTCAAATGCAACATCAGCACAGAGAAAAACAGGATTTTAAAGTCTTTACTTTAAAAGCATTAATAAATCCTTGCCCTTCCCCTTCCCTCCTCAGCATACTGTCCATTCAATAGCTTACAGCATCAAAGGTCACATGTCACTACCTTCATTTACAAAGAGCCTGATGTCAGCAAATCTCATTCATAAAACTGTGGTCAGATCACACACTGCTGAAAAGTTCCAAAACTGAAAGCATCTTTTGATAGATTCATATTTAACCGTAAGCACCATTCACAATTCCCTCCAATTAAGAATGACGAACAGTGGCCATAAAGACTCTCCATTCACTAAAGGAAGTCTGAAATGTGTGCCCAGAATGAATACAGGCACAAGAGCCATATGATAGGACAACAGGTGCAGCCATCCAGAGCGCAGCTCTCTTGGGGTAGGGGTGGGGGAAAGCACAGTAGAGACTGTCTGAAATACAGGGTTCTGGAACTGCATAATTGTAAATACTACTTTTGCTCAAAAACCTAAAGAAAAAAAAGGATGCACTGTTTGCCTGCCTAGGGAACAGAAATGTATAACTCACACTAGGCAAATGTGTAACTTGTAATCTCTCTGCCCCAAAGAACTGTCAAGAGACTATTCCATGACCAGTGCAAAGTAAGAAGACGGCACACTTTTGGCTCTTTGGAGTACAGAAGCTACTTCCTCCCACCAGTTCTGCCCCAGCCAGATCCACACACCAGTGGATGTACCTGGAATAAGGCTTGGTAAAGAGGTGAAGGCTGGGGGGGGGGGGAGCAGAAAAATTCAGGGGGAAAGAATTCCCCTTCCCATTTTTAAGGACTGTCTTCCATTTTTATAACATAAATTTTTGAAGCTTTGGCGAACACTAAAAAAACCTTCTGTGGAATATTTTATTTTAAAATAAGGGGAACGTTTTTAAAACAAAATTCCACTCACTCAGAATGTGTAGAATAAAGATTTTTATGAAGACTATCTACAGCATTTGATAATAACTTCTGTGTACACTGTAAACATATCCAACATATTTTCAGGGATATATTTATTGTTTTAATATGCAATAATGCATATGATGATAATACACCATTGAAGAGTTCAGTATTTTCAGTGTCATAAAGTTTAATTTGATAGTCAAGTATGCTACTAATTGCATTGTGGCTGTTTCTGTCCATAGGATACACTTTCTTTTGTGTATTATAAAACAGGTGTATCCTGTTTTGAAATTTTTGTTTCTTCCTTACTTCTCAGATAGCACAAAGTAAGATACGTGCACCAAGGAAGCATAGCATATGGATGTTTACAACTCTGTGTTTAGTATTAGGTATAATTGAACTTTTGCTTGTAGGTTTAGCCTTGATTAAAAAAATCACAAATATTTCACTTTCCTTCACATTTCCATTTTTTTCTGAACAAAAGCCAAATTTCCCCCATGGCTTCAAAAGTTTCCAGAATTCAAATTTATACCTCCAGAGACTGGCATCAAGCAAACCCCAAGTGAAGTCTCTCACTCCCAGGGGAATGCTTCCACCCCCACAGTTGCCATGTACCCTCTGAACATCCTGCCAATGCCAACTGACAGAAAAAGACAGCTGGAGAGAAAGAGAGAGAATAGTTTTCTCAGAAAGCTGAAAGTGGTATGATTAAAGCCATTATTGCTGGTGGCTCACTTTTTCTACCCCACTGACTCCCATATCTTCTTAGAAGTTTTGTAGAGGTTTGTCGTTCTTCAAAAACCTGCAAAGCTTATTGGATCCTGATACAATTGTATAACAAAAGAAAGCAGTGTGCACATCAGCCATCTAGCCCAGTCCCATCTACTCTGTCAGGGGCTCTCTAGTCTTTTCTAACTATTACTGAAGCTTGGAAAGAGGAAGAGAAGAAGAAGAAGGGTACCTGAAGAAGAAAACTCCCTTCGATTTGTCTGCTACAACTAGTGTATAGCTATAACTTATTTGTATCCTCCTCCCTCTATCTCCCCCCCCCCCCCCGCCCGAGCTGTTTTATATTGTAGAGAGGAACCTGGGTGGCAAGATTTGCCAACAAGCTACTTAAGTGTGTGCATGTGTGGGGGAAGCATTGCTTAGGGACGCATTGCCCAAGACAGCAAGAAAGGATGAATGAACAATCCATACTTGAAGATAAAAGGCAGAAATAAAAGGAGTTAAGGTGAAATCAGAGGCAACACTGGCACCCATCAGCTGAATTTCTGGATCATATAAAGTTCCATTTGCATTTGGAAAACAACCTCCAAAGGGTAGCCTGTGCGGCTGCAAGAGATCAACATTATGACCAGTGTTCCCTCTAAGGTTAGTTAGTGTGAGGTAGCTCATAGTTTTTTAGCCTCCGGCTTCACACTTTTTTGTCTTAGCTCAGGAAGGATGGCTCCAGAGCAAACTAATTTATGCAGTAGCCAAATCGCTCAATCACAACTTTAATGCCTGTGGCTCACAAAGTGGAATTTTTGCTCACAAGACTCCATAGCTTAGAGGGAGCATTGATCATGACCTCCCCCAGGGCTCATGAACAATAAGTGTCCCCAAGCAGATTACTGTAAAAGGGCATGATTAAGCCACAGTCTCATGATTCTAGACAGGACTGAGTCATGCCATGCAAGTTCTCAAGGCGGGCCACACTGCAGCTGTGATCACAAATTTTAAAAAATGAAGGGGGGGGGGGTTTGAGAGAGAGAATCTCAGATAAGAGCAGATTGGGACGTTTTCATGGACTGAGGAAGAAGGAAGGCTGGAGGCTTTCTGAACTGAGTCACAGAAGCGACAGCAACATCTTGCCTTCTCTCGGGATGAGCCAGATTTCTACAAGGGGGGGGGGGGGGCTGGTGACATGATTCGTGTCTCAGATATCATGGACTACAAATCCTTTTTCAATGGGCAGCCTCTGAATGAGAATGCTGGAGAAGGAAGAAGAATTTGCACAAATGTGATCAGCAAGTGCACTGCTGGGGAGAACAATGTGTGAACAACCCAGGTTTTAGCCATTCTAACATTCTGCACTTTCCATCCTTGTGAAACAAAATAGTGAACAGCTGTACTCTGCTCCCCTCTGCCACAGCTATGGATGCTTACTGGTGTGGGTCAGGACATAGCTATGTAGCTTTAACAGTTACATGAGGGACAGTCAGACATCCTTCTTATAATCAGAAGTTCAAGTAGCAATGCACTGCAACTCCAGCTGCTCTTAAAGTCCGTGATGACTCTCTCTGGCTTTCTGGCTACAGTTCAAAGTGCTTCTACTTAACCTATAAAGACATAAACAACCTGCCCTATACGTAACCAAGAGATTGCTTCTTCCCATGTGCAATCTTTTCCATTAGCCAAAAGCACTCTGTTGTCATTAACATTTTTGCTTTACACAAACTGTCACAACTTCTCACATTAGGGATTCTGGAATAGGAAAAAGAGTCATCTCCCTTCCTTCCCTTATATGTCATCCTTCTCTGGCACCCCACTGCCTTTCCTCTTCCCCTAAATCCCCGATTTTCCTTCTTTTTCTTAGTTCCTTTGTGCACATACCATACATACAGCAACAGACCCTCACATCAGAAGAGCTCAGAGAAACAAAGGGGGGAAAGTTGTGGAAAGAATGCTGTCTTGAAGTCATCTGTGTGCCAAATCCATGAGATGAGGGCATTCATCCAGACAGCCATTCTTTGAGGCTCCTTGACAGCTACCCAAATTATCATCTTAGGAGTTACAAAAGCCAAACTTGGGCATCTTCTAGAAACTCCACCAGACCTTCCTATTTCAGTGGTAGTTACATACTGGGGATAAGCATATGCTAAATTACGCTAATCTGCCATTTATTACATTTTTGTAAGATGCTGTGTTTTAGAAGTATTTTATCCATATTAAGTCTTGAAATAAGAAATAATGAAATGTATATGAACATGACAGAAATTTGCCATAGATCATTATGATGTAGTCTACAAAGAGATTTATGCAGACTACATAAACAAGCTATGGACCTTTCCAGACTTCACAGAATTTGCATTGTAAATAGACAAGGAAACTAAAAGATGAATCTTCCCTAAGGTCCTTAACTGTAAGGAGTCCCCCCTCAGTACAATGTCTCCTAGATGCTCAGAAGTGTATTCTAACTTCAAGCCCATACTATATTTGGTTAGAAATTACCTGTGGCTTTGAAAAATTCATGAACTTGCTTTATAAAATAAGGGTGAAAATAGTCAGAGAATATTTGAATAATTCCTTTTAGCACTCCAGTTTTTATGAGGGGAAATGTACATTTTCACAGTGCACAGACAAAAATCTGAATATTGTGCTAAGTTTTATTTTAAACATTGTTACTACAGATGTTCAAAACAGATTACCTATAAACCATATTGGTCTTCTCCACTTACTTGCACCTCTCTGCTCCAGTGACTCAAGGATGGAAAGATCAATGGAAGTTAACAGCTATTGAATTAATACTTACAGTAGTGCAATCCAGGCAAAACTAGAACATGTTAATGATCAAAACAAGAAACATACTAAACCTTCAAGTAATACTGAATGAAGAAATGTGGCAAGACTGCCCAAAAGGAGAGCACCCATCCAATACCATCAAATTAAGCTTCAATTTTGTAAGTCAGTAGAAAATCTCAGTGAATACTTCTGTACCAGCATTCAGAATATTAGAATTATCAGATGCTATAGTACATTTTAATATGTCTATAAAACAACCCATTGCTCTGAACAGATTTAGAAAGACAGCCAAATAACCATTAATTAGTTTAGCAACTAGGCACAATAAGTCACATTATTTGAACTACATGTGTGCATATCATATCACTTTTAAAGGTATGCTACCCCACTAGACATACTTTCAACATGTATTCAACTACCCCAAATCCACTGCCAATAGAGATTTCAAATACACACAACTACTAATGTCAAGATTTTATTTTTATTTTGCAAAATTTTCAGTTAAGGCTTTAATACAGAAAGACACAAGGCCACACGACACCTTTTCAGAATCCCTGTTTTTGAAAAGCTGGCTCTTAAATAATAGATTATAATTTAGGGGTGGGGGAGGAAGGATAATGCTTAAATAAATTCTCGTTTGGGTCAATTAATTTCTTTTCATTTTACCATATGGATGTGGTCTATACTGCTGAAGGTGAGAGAGGAAAAGAACAAACTGAACTAGAGTGGGGTCGATCACTAGCAACAGAGGTGATACTCTTGTCCTTTCTGGACCAAGAGAAGGAATTTTAATTTAGAAATTAATACAACTGCTGCATAGGTTTGTATTTTATATTACAGTATCACATTCAAAAGACAGGCAGCTAAAATTATGTGCGTTCTTTCTTCTGCATTAATAGCCCTTGATACCACCTTCTCCCACTAGAATATTAAAGAACTACTGCTATTAGAGCATTCTCAACCTTTCCACAGTTCTCTGGACCCTCATGCTTTTGTGATGCTTTGTATCCAGTAACCACCGTAAAAATGACTCATAGAAACAACATAATCCAGACCAGATATTCCAGCCACTCCTGGAGAACCCACTTTATAGTTTCAAAAAGTCATTTATCAGATGGGAACAGTGAGTGACTCAACATCTTACAATCAAACAGAAGTTACTATCATAACAAAATGTGTATTTGTTTCTCTGAAAGCAGTTTTCATTTGCTCCAGTAATTCTATAATTAAAAATAACTTGCTAATATCTTTCTACTGGTTTGTTTTTTTTAAAGGAAGACTTTCAACAGGGTGTAAAATTAATTTTTAAATGATATTAACCCACATGTAATTGATAAAATACTATTTTATACTGACAAAATGACATCTAGCATCTGACAACCAGAATATGAAAAAAGCTACTTGTTTCATATAGTAATTTTTAAGATCAGATTACATTGCCTTGCCTTCACTGCATAAGGATCTATTCTATACTCTCAGAAATACACTTTCCCCCAATCTTAAGCAGAGTTACACCTATTCCTATTGATATCAATGGACTTACAGTACTACTGTACTCTGCGTAGAGTAGTACTATAAGTCACTTTATTGCAGGAAATTATCAAACTTGGGAGGAACCCTTAACTTTTAAACTTTTAAAATTAAAATGTTTTCATCTGTAATGTTACTGAAGTATTTTCATCTGTAGCTATAAATTCTAGAAAAACAATTTAAAATCTTGTATCCAGTTATGATGATGACTTTCTAATTATGTTTGTTGTTCTGTGTTTTTTCAAATAAACTATAGGAGAATTTTATACTAATTGCACAAATTATTTGCTACACTATTGGTACATTTCCCATGCTTCTAACCTCTTTATATAAGCAAACATAGATTTGGACAATAAATCCTCTCAGTGCTGTACTATAGGAATGATAATATGATATAACATAAGCTTTCCACTCAGAGTGTGTAATTAAACCAAAATCTGTGTTTTAATGTAAAACACTTGTGTAAACTGCTTAATTCCAATAATTTTATATGCAAAGATCATAATTGAGCACAATTTCTTACAGATTACATTAGTTCTTCACCAAACAAATGTCTCTTTCATCTAAATTTAAAGTGGATATTGGAAATAGATTTTTCACACAGTATTTGCCTTTTCCACTGTGGCAGATACCAAAACAAATGTAAATAGGAGACCTTTCTAAAACATTCTTTCAGAATAAATCATTTGCATCACAAGACTGAAAACTGTGGAGATTTAACTCATGAAAGACGTAATAGCCTTTTGTCTGCAAGTATCTTTGGCTGTATGACCTGTCTCTCCCCCCCCCCCCCACATTGCCATGTGGGGGCAACCATTTTCAAAGCTACCTCAGCCTGCTTCCGCTGCTGCATACTTGCTAAAGAAAGGCATTCCAGATAGGAAGTAAATCTTTACATTCTTCTAAAACCTCACTCCATATGAAAATCATAAATAGTGTAGGGGCTTCATATACACCAAGACAGTGCTCCTAACCCACTTAAAGCAACAGACAAGCAATTTACAGATCCTAAAACATGCTTAAGTGGAAATACGTCTTGCAGATTTTAATTACCTCACTCCTCCTTTTCTGTGCAACTGAGTTTAAGATGTAGAAGTGAGCTCTGTCTTACAAAAAGCTGAATACTGGAATAAATGTTAGTCTTTAAGATGGCATAGGAGTTCTGTTTTGTCTTGCTACAACAGAGTAACATAGCTACCCCTCTGGAAATGATGAGAGGGAAAGCTGTGAATTGCAGCAAAATACAGCAGTGTCCAATGGTACCTTAAAGACTAACACATTTATCGTGATGTAAGCTTTTGCAGATGCATCTAATGGATTTTATGAATTTCATGAAAGCATATTCCACAAAAAGGTCTGTTAGCATTTGACGTTTCACAGGACACTTGGGTTTTTGTTTTTCTCATTTTAATGGAACACACTTCTAAATAGAAATGCACTGTAGCCTTAAGCCCAGCCTTAAGGACACTTAGAAACAAGTTCTATTAAATTTAAACTAGATTTGCTTCCAACTTTTCTGTAGTAATTAATGTAAGTATAAAATAATTTCAAATGTAAAATGAGTGATTTGTAACCTGCAATGGATTACAAAACAGATCTCTTTCAAGGGTACTTTTGATCACTAAGGGGACTACGTGACTATACATTTTACACTCTCAGTTTTATACAAGTCATGATAAAATAACTCCCGACTACATATCTGAAACATTTTTATTTGAAACCATCAGAGGCTTCTACTCTGTAAAGGCGATAAGAACTTAACATCCAAAGTGAATATTTCAGAGAACCAAACTCCACACTAAAATTGATGGGAATGTTCAGCCAGCAAATGGTATTGAACTGGATTCTGAGTATTCAATGATCCATTAACACAAAACCTGATTTTACTTAATTCATGGAAATGTTACTAAACTTCTGAAAATCCAACTTCAAACACTGTAACAGTTCTACCAAAAGACACAATGATAGATTCTACTGGCCATTCTTAAACTACAAAAACTTATGATACAAAAGCCAGACTGAACTTTCTTATCTTTAATGCAAAGATACCAATGTGCTAAAATCATACATTGATAATTCATTTTATTTATTTATGTTATTTACTCTGCCTTTCTCACATGGACTCAAGCTGGATTACACATAGTGAGTCAGTACCATCAACTAAATGGGATATTGAATAACTAATGCATTAAGATATTAGAAGACTGGAAACCACCAGAAAGAACAGGAGCATAGCATAAGTGTTAACATGAGATATTGAGTGTACAGAAATTACATAATGGGATCCTGTTTACAATGACTTGTGACTTGATCCCAGCACAATTTGGGCAGCGGAAGAAATTTATCCCTTGGGATTCTTAGGCAGGAAGAGTAACCAGCATAGCCAAAAGTTATTAATTTCTTCCTCCATTTCCACCCCAGCAACTGTTTCAAATGGCAGCACAACATCAAAGTCCTCACCAGGATGCAAGGACAACTAATATCAGTTTACATCATAACATACAGAAAGCACCTTCTCCAAAAGACATGGAACAAACTGGACTCAGAATTACTGACCATTTGATTCTGAAAATTTGCCTGCAATCATGTTTTGTGGCAAAGCAATTAGAATAAGCATATTTAATAACTATGGTAGGCCGTAAGCAGGACACACATTGCCCATGCTTCTGCCACTTCTGTATGGAAACTCACTTTTTCAGTGTTTCCCTCACAAAACAATAACTAAGGCTAGCGATGCTCTCCCACGACATTTACATGAGCTAGGATTTACAAACAAGAACAATAATACACATTTAAAAATGCTACAGAAGTTATTCACAGAATCTTTACAAGGACGTAAAATCAACTAAATTCAGTGGATCTTATTCCTAATTGTTAGAGTATTGGAATTTAATACATGGAAAATAGTACAAACACTGAAGAAAAAATGATACCAAAGAAGTCAAGCATAGCTGAAAACAGGTTCTTTTTTCTTTATCTGGTGACAGTTCCATGGAATCTCAGAATGGCATCCATTTCATGGGTACTTCTCATGTTCGGAAATTACTCATACAAATTATCTGTGTAACCAAGTTCTGGGGTGGCATCAGTTTCTGCATGCACACACACACAATTCTCATCATGTGATTTTGTTTCACAGACAGTATGGTAATGCTTACATTTAAAACATCAAAGGTTTTTTTAAAAACTATGCAAAAAAGAAAGTATCACATCTGTGGGAAATTTTATATTTGCACAATTCATAAAATTTCAAACCTGCATTTTCAATTCCAGTTTTTATATTGGGGGGGGGGGGGGTTGCACCAGGAGAAATTAAGATACTGGTGCTTTTTCTGAAAAACCAGTTTGCTTTTTTTTAATTAAGAGTGAGACTTTCGTAGCAATAATTGGTTTTTGTGTCAGCGTTTTTCCAGTAAACTACAGAAAACTTGCTACACTGATTGTGATAAATAATTATTTTTACTGTTAAAATCAGCAACTAACACCTCCTCCACCCATTGTGTAGGAAAACAGACTGCAACAGAACATGAGAGTCTGTGTTCCAAAAGCTGGGTTAAACAGCTGTGGTGGTAAAATAACCGTTGTTCATGCTGCTATGCTCATAAAGTACATCGGAATTCTACAGATCAAAAACATTACAGTTGCTGCCTTATAACCTGAAATACCACAACAAGTTTTTTTTAATCTGCTTGGCATCTAGTGACAAGAAGTAGCAAATGAGGAAATAACACAGCAGTAAGAACAAAGACAAACTGGGAGTCAACAGGCTCTCTCCATATAAATTGCGCCCTATAGTATCCATTCAGAAGCACTCCAAAAGAGACATACATACTACACAGCAATCTCACTTTGCAAAAATATCTCCCTATTGCAGAACTGTGATGTATACAACACTCAAGTAAAGTTGTGGCTTTAAACAATTCTTTAGTGCTGAAGAAAAACTATGGGGTGGGTTCACATCACTGGTTCTGTACCAAGTCCTATCAAAGGGAGTTTTTGCTTGGCACAGTAGGAAAATTAAAAGAACTTGCTAGGAAGCTCTAGTTGGAATTCAGGCTGCAGTCCTAGGCACACTTACTTGGATGTAAGCCCTCCAACCCACCCCCACAATCAATTAGGGTCTTACTTCCAAGCAGATGTGTTTAGGACTAGGTGATAAAACAGTTGCCTGAACATCACAGAAACGCACCATAACATTTCAAAGGAATCATAAAGTTACTGCTCTCAAAAACATGTCTCACAACCAGATCTATGCACGGGTAAACACTGATTGTAAAAGGGAAAGGAAAAAAGAAGAACAGGAAGAAAAACAACTCATACAGCGGTAGGTGACAACAGTAAAATGCAACTACTAAACTACGTACAGTACCGCAGCGTAAACTTCAGTGACGCAATCCCTCTCTCTCTCTAATTGTAGCTAACCAATTGATCCACTGTAGTTAAGCAGAACAGCCAGGACTTTTACCTTAGCTTTTTAGGGACGGAATAATCCACTTCCATGACTTTGCCATGTAATTCCACTTTACCTTCAACACAAAGAAAAGGAAGAAATCAGTTTCATCTTGCAAAATTGTGCAGGACTCAGAAATGAAACTCTTCTGGGGCTGAGTGATACAGTGGTCCACTCTGGGTTACTCAGAGCAGATAGCAAAGGGGTGGGGGGCAGTGTGATGGGGAATGAGCCACAGCTCCAGGGTGAGAACTTCCCAAACTTCAGAAAGGACTGAGGTAGGATGTGAAAGAAGTGTGTGTGGGGGGGGATGTTTTGCCCAAGACCAGTTAACCCCTTCCCAGCGGCCAAAGGATGGGCCTTTGCCCTACCTATGAGGTAAACTCTTTTGTCTGTTCTGACCTTAAGGGGGGGGGGGGGCATTCACATGAACGCTGCAAGATAAAGACCACACTGATCGTTTGGCTACAAAAGGGCCTGGGGCGCTCATCCCAAGCACAACCCCCCCCCCCCCCCTTTCAGGTGAATGCCAGCAAACTAGCGAGGAGTCAAGAGGCAGACTCCCTCCGCGAGGGGCTGCTGCCCGGGCTGGCCATGCTCGCCTTGCCCGCGCTTCCCCCCCCCCCCCCCCCCCCCGCCTCACAGAGACACATTCCAGGGAGGAAGCCGCCCGGCTGCGCGCATCAGCAAAGGGCCATCCGGGTAGAGCACCGTTCTCCGGCTGGCCCTTCCCAACGGCTTTCGGGCCGGCCCGTTGGGTCCCGGTGGCCGGGCTCCCTCCCGGGGCTGGCCCGCTCTTCCCTCCGGCTGCTGTGGCCTTGGCTCAGCTCGCTCGTGGCGCGGCTGGCCGGCTCCAGGGCTGTGAGTCGCCCCGGGCCCCCGGGCACGTCTCGGGCTCGTTGCTCCGGGCCCCCGTCGAGTTGGAACAGGGCACCTCGTAGAAAGGTGCCCGAGATCGAGCGGGTGCCGAGAGAACTGGCAGGAGCCGCCCCCCGCGCCCGGGAGCCGCTCAATAAAATCGGAGAAAAAAATCAGCGAAAAATCCCTCCCTCGCCCGCCGGGCCGCCCGGGTTCCTGCTAAAGCGCGGCACGCTGGGCAAAACGGCGAGGAGCGCACGGGGCGCGGGCACCGGCTCGGAGGTTCCGCCGGCGGCACAGCCCGGGGAGAGGCAAGGAGGACGCCCACCCCAGCCCGGAGCGGGGCACCGATTCCTCCCCCCTCCCCCGCGAGAAGAGGAAGGGGGACTCCCTGCGAGACCCCCCCATCCGGCAGGGGTGCCCCCTCGCCCTGCCCGACGCCTCGCGGGCTCCCAGGGGCCTCTCCCCGCCCGAGAGAGGAAAGGCCGCGGGGGGGGGGGCAGCCGACCGGTATCCCCGCACGCCCCCTGGCCGGTGCGGAATGCCGCGCTCCCTGGCTTACCGGAGAGGGTCTCGATGGCGCGGATGGCCCAGTTCTGGTCCGGGTAGTCCACGAAGGCGTAGCCGGACTTGATCAGGACCTGCCCGGTGAGAGGCAGCTTCCTGTCCCCGAAGAGCTGCCGGAGCTCCTCGGCAGTCACGGCCGGGCTCAGGTTGCCGATGTAGAGCTTGTTCATCGTCCGCCTCTTCGGGAGGGGGGGAGGGACGGAGGGAAGCCAAGGCCGCGGCCGCCCCCTCCTGCTCGCCTGCCGCCCACCTACCTCGTCCGCTCGGAGAGATCCAGCACCACCTCCCCGCCCGCCGGCCGGCCCAGCCCCAGCCCCAGCCCAGCCCGCTCTTCTAGCTGTTCGCAACAGCGCCCCGCAGCCGGGCGGGCAGCAAGGGAGCGGGCGGGCGGAGCCGAGCCCAGCCCCGCGCGGATCCTCCCTCGAGGTCCGGACCGCTCGTTCCCGCCTCCCTCGCCGCGCTCGCCCGGGACGGGCTGGAGGTGGCAGCGCGGCTGGCTGCTGCAGACCTGGCCGGAGCGCCGATCGATGGGCTGGCGGGTGGAGAGAGTGCCAAGCAAGCGCCACCCCCCCCCCCTCCCCGGCCGCCTTGGTTTCCCTCGGCCGGGAGCACGTGGCCAAGCGCCGCGCGGGGATCTAGCCTGTGTCTGCTGCCGGGGACCTCTTTTGGGGGCGCTTCCGCGGGGCTCTCCCGCTCCTACCGCCGCGCTCCCGAGCCAGCCTTTCCTGGAGCTGGTGGCCGCCCCTGGGGCGCTGGAGCTGCCGCGATGCCTTCCGGAGCGATGTGGCCCGAGGGGAAGAGGGAGGCGCGGCTTTTCCACGGGCAACTTTCTGTAGCACGTGCAGGCGAGACCCTGGGTGCCCGTGTTCGGGTCTGACGCGCCTGCGAGTTGTACGTCTGAATAGGCTAACCTAGGCGTCAACATCCAGGTGTAGTTTCCCCGCACAGAATGTCTGAAAACAGCTTTTCGAATTGTCCCTCTTCCTCCGCTGGCCGTGTTTTATTGACATTTTATTCCTCTTTGCCCGCCATTCGCCTATCAGAAAAGGCGCAGGATCCCGGCACTCTACAGCCCGCGTGCTTCTGAATCCACAACTCCCTTGAACGTTCTGGGACGCGATTCCCACTTTGATCTAAAGATGTGATCCTGAACACGGGAACTTGGAAGTAAATTCCATTCCTTCCAGTTAAATTGTGGAGGGGGATTTCAGTTACACCGAAACAGCAAGTGGACCTTGGACCTGACGGTAACTCCCATAGGACTGGGTGCATAGGATTGGGAGTCGTGTCTGTGTTCCTCTTGCCGAGAGTTTCCAGATCCCAAGCTTTATGGGAAGGGAAGTTGAGCTGACGTCACTGAATATCGCTTTAAATCCCAGAGCATCGAAGGGCCGTCGAGGGTGCCTCTGGAGAGCAAGGAAGCCCCGCTGAAAACGCCCCTCTCCAATTCGCCGGGAGAGGAGCTCGTTACTCCAACTGCAGCTGGATGCGTCAAAGTTCCCACACCGTTTCTGAAGCACGCTTCCAAGAATACTCGAAGTGCTTTCGGATTTTCACGCCCGTCACCCAGAACGCGCTCTAGACAGGAGAGCAACTCTTTGCTTGGGGGTATTGATAAACTGCGCGTTTCCGCCTAGGCTTATTCTTATCGATGTTACTAGCGGTTCTGAGGAGGGAGGCTGGGATTCTCCGACGTGGGACCCTTCGCCAAGCAGGTACTTTGAAGAGCGAAATTACTGGCGTTCCAGACCAGGGGCCCGATGCTCCGGAAACTTTCTCTGCGCAGGCTCCAGGAAATGCCTAGCCGATATGTGGCCAGTGTTTTTCTGCATCTGCCTGTGGGCGCAGGGTGGAAGGGCCGAACTGACTGCTCCCAAGCGGGGGAGAGGGCATGGGGTGCGTGATTCGAAGCGAAAACTGATTGTTGGTGCCTGGCTGTATCCATGCTAAAACCTAGAAAGTTGGCCATATGACTTTTCTTGACTGCCGGGGTATTCTTTAGGAACCCTTCCTGGTCTTTTAAGCAGTTTTTAGTCTAGAGAAAGGCGGAGGGGACCACCTCGTGGAGCCATCACTGATTCTCTATTGTATGAAGGCTATTTGAAAAACTCTCTCCCCCCCCCCCCCATAAACCTTTGTCAACCGAGCACCCTCCAGTAAGTTGAAGGAACCCATACAAGTGGGAGATAATAAACTTAAACAAGAAACAATGCAGAACGGAGAGGTCCGAAAGTGAGTACCAACTATAAAACCAAAAGCAAAACAATAATCATTTCAGTGCTCACTTAACTTTATCTGCCTACCCACCAACAATTTGATTTCATTTATTTATGTTTTGTCTTTCCTGCCTGAGTGACACAAAACACATATTGCGTGTGTGTGTACACATAAGCATCCATGTCCTCTTCAGAGTTATCTTGTTAACTTGATTCTGTACCACACACCTGCATTCACAGCAACTGATGGAAAAGGTTACCACATACTCTTTTCAAAAGTGGCAGTCTCTAGGGTGGCTGTATAATTTTTAAGAAATCTTTTTGCTCCTACAGATAGAGCTACCCTCTTGGAAGCTGGAGAACTGAGGCAATGGGAAAATAAACACAGCGACTGCATGGCTGGAAGACTTCATATCTTGGGGAATCAGGAACTGGAGGGCAACTAGGGATGATAAAAATGACCTCACACATGTGCACCCCATAACCCCCACTTTCCAATACACACTACTACCATTTGGTAGGCATCTCACCACTAAGAGCCATATACAGTATGGGAGCTCATCTAGTGCAAACACTGTCACTGGGTGCAAATCCAGCTCTCCAGGGAGAAAGGCAGAGATATTTCCCAGAATGTAGGGACAATGTGGTAAAGTTTCTGGAGTTTTGGGCTCCACAGGAAATCAATACAGGTAGCTGAATTAGTTTAGTTTATTGCTATTACAGTCCTTAGACCAGATATGCTTACAGGAGGTAGCTGAATTAGTTTTAAGTGACTGAGTTTATTATGAATGAATATTATTACAACTTAATAATACACAATTTAAATTACATACAATTTAGAAAGAATGTTACACCACCCCAGTGCTTTTTGCATTCGTTGGCCAGAACACTGGGGGAACAGTTTTATTTGTTACTGAGCAGCTTTAAAGAGCCTGTATGCTATTTCTCTGTTTCCTCATAAACACAAGGGACTAGAGACTTGCTTTTTTGAAACATGAGCTAAAAATTCATGGATGGGGCCCATGATTCCACAAGCATCCAAGTGGCTTTGGAGAGCTGAAATTCAAAACACTCCTCAGTTATGAAGTTTACTGAATGATGGCTTTGACCACTCTCTTGGACTTAACCCTTTTCACAGGGAAAACCCAAACATTTATAATAGATTAGATAGATAAGATTAGATAGGTAGGTAGGTAGATAGGCAGGCAGGCAGACAGACAGATAGATTCTTCTGGTACCTTAAAGATGAACAGACAAACTTACTCCGCATGGCATACATTTTTGTAGACTACAGTCCAGTGTATCAGATGCATTTGATGAACTGGACCCTATGTCAGTCTTTGAGATGATTAAACAGGCTACACCTCTGGAAATTTTTGCACAGGGACATGTGGAAGGATAAAATGCTATTCTGAATAGGGAATGCTTCTATATAGGAGAAATACATAAACCTCTCAATGCAAGGTGGCTATGGGAAAGGGAGAAGATCCCCACACATACAGACTGTTGTTCTATCACTGACACAAAGTCTTGACTCCAGAGCTGGAGCCTGAGTAATTATGTAGCCAGGGTGAATATTCTGAACTTTTAATACGTAGCACAAGTTAGCAACTAATTAAAATATCAAATTGATACAAATTCTGATCAGTTGTATTTAGTCCATCTCACATTGTGATTGGCCTCATGCATTGACATTTGTTATATGGAGAGTTATAGGAAGCGTCAAGGGACCATTATAGCAATGGGTCTGCTTTACTGACAGGACTTCAGTAGGCCCTCTGGATGCATAACCGACGCTAATTTGCCTTTTAGTATCGAATGAATCACTACTAAATGGTGTAGACAATAGATTCAGGTGAGGTAGCAACGTTGGTCTGAAGCAGCAGAACAAAGTTCGAGTCCAGTGGACCCTTTAAGACCACCAAAATTTTATTCAAGGTATACGCTTTCATGTACACGCACACTTCTTCAGATACATTGAAATGGAAGTTACCAGTCCATACATATAGGCAGAAGGTGAGCAGCAAATTAGCATACAGCATAGTAAAGATGTTTGACAGATGCAAGAACCAAACTGGAATACTGACTTCGGTGGCAAGGAAACAGTTTCGAGCAAGAACCAAACAGGAATAACAAGCTCAGTTTATAAGGTCGCCATTTGTTTGAGTTTAATTCCAGGAGGGAAGGGACATAATGAAGGAAAAATATATATATCGGAACTGGAGACTGATGGGCAGAAAGATCCTTCTTAATTATGGAAGGCTGAGATTAATTAACTGAGACCCTGTTTATTAATGTTTATTTGTCCAGTAAGAAATTTAAGACAAACTGCACAACAAAGCCTTGAAATACAAAAGGTAAATAAAACTGGAACCAAAATCACAAGGGGGGGGGGAATGCATCTCTGAGATCTTAAGATAGGGAAAGGAACAAACTACCTGCCCAAAAAAGAAAAACCTCTCCCCTTCCTTAAAGATTAAATCACAAAGAAACACTTAAACAATGCAAACAATAGAGATCAGATACTTATTTAAATGGTCATCATAACATATCAAGAATATAAAGCACAGGGTGGGAACGGTTAAGAAATCAGCTGGGCTATTCATTGCTTCTGTCCACTTGAATCTGTTGAGCAACCTTTTTTCCTGATCACTAAAATTTTCCAGAATGAGTCAACCCACTGATTCTTAAATTTATTTATTTTATCACACACACACACTTACAAAACCAGTCCAAAGTATTACACAAAATTCTCTTTTCCCAATATCACTATTCTGTACACCGTTACAACCTTCAAATAATGCTTATGGGTTTATGGGTGGCTTATTACACTTTTGTATTAACAACATTAGCATAGCTTTCAGATCCTAAGGGATGCAGGGCCCAATAATCCTACTAATATGAATCACAGTATAATCCTCACAATTTGAATTTTTGGGGCAGTATGTGGTAGACATACTCTAGGTTTCTGAAAACCTCCAGCGTTGACAACTAGGGAAGTACCTAAGAAAAGTTAACTCACCATAATCTGAGTCAAACACATCCTATGCATTAATTTACTCCAGTTTTCAGATATAAATTGACCTCCTCAAGTTTGGGCAGTTTTCTGGATTAGCGTGATGTCTAGAGTTTCTGCTTTTCGGTTGTCTCTGATGGACATGTCAGTATATAGTATTTTCATGAGCCCTGTTCATTCATTATAATTTTGGCATTCCAACCATGTGTGTGGCACAGTACGCAATCCTTTCAACATGTGCAGTCACTATTTTTTTGTGAATACAGTGACACACATATTTCCCCTCTTTTATATGTCTGACTGGAAACCTGGATTTTTTAGGAGATGCATTTGCTTGAACCAAAGCTGGAAAATACACACATTGCCCCTTGCGCACAAAATGGTGATCACAGGTATCAAGAGGATCGTGTGCTGTCCCATTATGTTAAGCGGGAGTGCCAAAACTGCAGTGACTGTGCATGCCCAGTACCTTCAGGGAAACAGGCAAAGGCTTAGTCTACATTCTCTGTCAGGTTGCCATGCTGATTGGACAGGGGAACCCAAGAGCCAGTGGTCAGTCTTCTTGTGCTGCTTTCTTCCTCTTCCCTCTTACAAAAGGCCAAATGGAGGCTATGTGGGAAAAACCCACACAGGCATATGCATTGCAAAAACAGGATGAAAGAAGAATCAGATGTCATCCAAAAGCAGCCCTGTAGGAATCCATCAGGAGACAGGAACATCCAACATGAACAATGATGACTTCTAAAATTATTTTCTAAACTGTTATCTGTTTCTTGCCTCCACTTACCTTTCCCAATGCTGGATATCTGATGGGGCTTGATCTGACACTGCTTATGGTTCTGTACTAGCAATACTTTGGAGAGAAAGGAGATTCCCTTTGCCTTTTAATCTAATCTCGTGTAGCATTTTAGATGGCTCTCCTTGTATCCATTAAAAATGGAACAGAAAGCATGTAAATAAAAGAGAGAGGCCTTATCCTCGTTTCTGATCCCTTAAGTTGTTTCAGGCAGTACATAGGTCAATGAGAAGGGCTGGTGTTTTTTTGTGGGGGTTTTGTTGGCAGCCTGTTCTGTATCCTATACGTTTATGGAAAATGTGGAATGTACCTCTCTGTTCAGTGGACTGCTAGTTAATGTAGCTGCTGATTCTCAGACCACAACTGAACAAGTGACATTAAAGTGTGTATTTTTCCCCAATAGTAGAAAAAAAGTAATATTTGTCCTAGCAAAATCCAAAAACAACATGTGTGTAACACTTTGTATTAGGTTTTGTGTCAATGGTCCTAATAAAAGGTATTACATGGATTTTGTTCTTGATTTTGGTTTCTCCCAATAGTCCTATGAAGAAGGGAGGAGGAGCTAGTCAAGATAAATGCTAAATTCGTAAGAACTGCAAATTAGTCCCAGAAACACCAGTGTATTATACCAAGAGACCCATGCAGCACAGGGGGCATGCACACAGGGAGCAGACAAGATACTACACTGGCGTATCTCTGAGATGTGCCAGTATAGTGCCCCAACAGCATTGGGCGCCAGCTGGGCACCAGTGTAGCATCCGTGTGTAGCAATGCTGGCACAAGCTCTTTAATTAATTAATTAATTGGACTTATAGCCCACCCTTCACTACATAGTAGGGCTCAGGGCGGCTCACAACATTTAAAATCAACATTGCAATTAAATGTAACTTAAGTTAAAATCCACAGTCCCAACAGTCCCAACATTCATAATATTCATTCCTCACTAGTTGGAAGGGCAGTTCAGGATATGGTCCAAGGTGGAAGCTGTCACTCATTATTGACCATGTGCCTGGTGGAACAGCTCCATCTTGCAAGCCCTGGAAAACTGTTTCAAGTCTTTCAGGGCCCAGGTCTCATTGGACAGAGCGTTCCACCCAGGGCCAGCCCCTGTATTTTTGCACACTAGGTGAGGCCACCTTCTGGCGCACACACCCCCCCCCCCCGTATTTCTTAGGGCATACACCCAATTACACATGCACAAGCTGTACCACCCTGCCCAGCCACTCACTGGGTGCCCTTGGACAGCTCACGCACACTGCCTGGCCTCCCCAACTCCCCGGGACAGCTGCAACAATGGAACAGAGTCCGGAAACAACCCTGTGGGTCCTCCTCCTGAGCGCCTAGAAGGGAAGTAGGGAGAACACACACACACCGGGGGGGTGCTGAGCAGCTCTTCCCCCCAGGCAGGGCACCTGCAGCACCTCCGGGAGGCCCCCCTTCCCCCCCACGAAGACCGACCCCCCCATTTCTCCAGCAGCACCCTGGATTCCCCTCAAATGCATGTCTGTCCCATCCCCCGAGAGCCACCCACTGCTGAGACCCTGGCCCACAGAGCCCACCCAGTGCCTGGTACAGTTGGCAAAGTTGCCCAGCTGCCGCCTCACCAGCAGCTGAGGCAGGGGCCAGAACTTTCTCCTGGCCAGAGCGTTTCCCATCTCCCCCAGCAGAGTAGCTCCAGGGCCTTCCAGAAGCACGTTTCTCTCCCCCGCCCACCTGCCCCAACTTTACTGAGCAGCAGGGAGTCAGGCAGACTCTGAGTCCGTGCTGTCCATCATCTCATGGAGCACCTTCCAACAAGTCTCCCCGCATTTCTCTGCACGCTGCCTTCAGAAGTGTACTCTTGAGCTGTTCAACTTCCAAAGGCACCGAGTTCCAGTCATCGGCATCGCCACAGTCCAAGTTAGATACAAGAAATTTGCTGGCCATCTGAATCTACTCATGGTGGAAGGTCATTGTACAAGTCTTATTGGCTTGGACTGGTTCGCCACTCTGGGCATCGACGTTGTCAGCATAAATCAGGTCAGTCAGCAACCTCTCACAGACTTTGAGGAAGAGTTTCCCAAGGTGTTCAGAGCAGAGAGAGGCTGCTACAAAGGTCCACCCATTTCTTTTAACCTGGATCCTGCAGTACAGCCCATCCGCCTCAAGCTCAGACGCTGCCCCGTTGCTTTCAAGCCTAAGATCGACGAGCAGAACGACAAGCTGTTGGCCCAAGGTATCCTAGAGCCAGTTCCAAATGCCAAGTGGGAGACACCCATTGTCACCCTGCTCAAGCCTGATGGTTTCGTCCACCTGTGCACTGATTACAAGTGCACTCTCAACAGGGCTCTGCAGCCGCATGCATACCCGGTTCCGGTAGTCAGCCATCTTCTAGCCTCAGTCTCCAGGGGTCGAGTGTTTGCCAAGATCAACCTCGCCCAGGCGTATC
Organism: Lepidodactylus listeri; assembly: GCA_029233225.1. NCBI lineage: Eukaryota > Metazoa > Chordata > Lepidosauria > Squamata > Gekkonidae > Lepidodactylus > Lepidodactylus listeri. The sequence continues at coordinate 56,668,450 of JARCFY010000005.1, read as the reverse complement.
AACAACTGCCAGTAGATGCAGCCACGGCTGAGGCACAGACTATTGTTACGCACCGTGGTGCCTTTAGGGTGAACCGGCTACAATTCGGGGTCAGCGTTGCCCCAGGCATATTCCAAGAACTGATGGAGTATCTGCTGCGAGGCTTGCCTGGAGTTGTGCCCTACTTTGATGATGTCTTAATTGCGGGGCCTCTGGACTTGAACTGATCACTCGGGTGCGAGAGGTCCTTCGTCGGCTGCAAGGGGTCGGCCTACGGCTCAAGAAGGAAAAGTGTGAATTCTTCATCCCTGCCGTTCAATTCCTGGGCTACCTTCTAGACGCAGACGGCACCCACCCTGCTCCAGACAAGGTTGCTGCGATCCGCAATGCCCCCCCTCCAGAGTCGAAGAAAGAGCTGCAGTCCTTTTTAGGACTCCTGAACTTTTATCATGACTTTTTGCCCAACAAGGCAGCTCTTGCAGAACCACTGCATCATCTGCTAGACAAATCGGCTCCGTGGGCATGGGGTTGCCAAGAAAACACTGCTTTTAAGGCCGTCAAGGCTCTCATCTCCACCGATGCTGCCCTCGTCCATTATGATGAGAAGAAGCCCCTTGTCTTAGCCTGTGATGCGTCACCTTATGGAATCGGGGCTGTACTCAGCCACCGTTTGTTCTCCGGCCGTGAGGCCCCTATTGTTTTTTATTCCAGGACTTTATCTGCCACAGAAAGAAACTATGCCCAGATAGACAGAGAGGCACTAATGATCATTGCAGCCGTAAAAAAGTTCTATGATTTCATCTATGGGCGTGAGTTTGAAATCATCACCGACCACAAGCTGCTGCTTGGCGTTTTCACAGCTGACCATCAAACCCCACAAATCTTGTCACCGCGGATGATGCGTTGGGCAGTCCTCCTCTCTGCCTACTCTTTCCGTTTCCTCCACAGGCCCAGCAAGACCATCAGGCACGCTGATGCCCTCAGCCGCCTGCCGCTGCCATCGCCGGGGCCACCCTAGGCTCCGATCCACCACGAAACCCTACTCATTGAAGAGCTGTCGCAGCCTCCACTCTCCGTTGCTGACTTAGTGTTCCACACCACCCGGGACCGAACGCTCAGCTGAGTCTACCTTATGTGTGGAGGGGATGGCTGTTGGGAATGCTCGAGGCTGAGTTCCAACCATTCCAGTCACAGTCATCAGAACTGTCGGTGAGCAAGGGCTGTCTGCTGTGGGGAAACCGAGTCATCGTCCCTCCCCCACTTCGACAATGAGTGCTGGACGCTTTGCACACAGGCCACCCAGGCATTGTGAAAATGAAAGCTGTTGCCTGGAGTTATGTCTGGTGGCCTGGCCTGGACCAGCAGATTGAGCGGTGGGTCCGGACGTGACAGCCGTGCCAAGAGTCTCGGCCTGCAGCCCCTGACATTCCAGTCCACCTATGGGAGAGGCCAAGGGGCCCATGGTCTCACATTCATGTGGACTTTGCTGGGCCTTTCCAAGGCTGAACTTTCCTGATCGTTGTAGACGCCTATTCAAAGTGGCTGGAGGTCTTGTCTGTCTCCTCCATGATGTCAGCCATCGTCGTCTGCTGCCTGGACCACCTGTTTGCCACCTTCGGCCTGCCGGACCTCCTTGTGTCTGACAACAGAACTCAATTTACATTTGCAGAGTTTTAGAGGTTCCTGGACGAGCGGGGCATCCGGCATGTCACATCGGCACCGTTCCACCCCAAGACAAACAGCCAGGCAGAGCGGATGGTACGAACTGTAAAGGACTCACTCCGCAGGCTGGGGGACAGGAAATTCCCAGCCAGCCTAGCTAGCTTCCTGCTCCACCAACACTCCTCACCACACACCACCACTGGGAAGTCGGCAGCAGAGCTCCTCATGGGTCGTCAGCTGTCCACCATGCTGAGCCGCATCCACCCTGACCTGGCGCCGGATGTCCACCGCAACCCCATCGCATCAGGCAGCATGTGATCCTTCGCCCCAGGTGATACCGTCTTCTCTCAGAACTACGGGACGGGTCCGCATTGGGTTCCGGCTGTGGTCCTCCGAGCAATCCGAGCCCCATCTCTTTCGAGGTGCAGGATGCCGAGGGGCAGGTCTGGCATCGACACCTGGCCCAATTACGACGTCATTGGTCGGCATAGGACGAGCGGGTACAATGCCCCCCAGCTCCAGAGACTAAGCAGCGTCCCCAAGCGCCGGAAAGTTTGCACCACACCCCAGTTCCTGCGGCCAGCCCGGGAGAGCTCCCAGCTCAGTGGGATGTCAGCGCCCAGGAGAGCCGCTCACCAGAAAGCATTCTCGTGCCACCTCCTGCCTGGGACATTCCACAGGAACAGTCTGCTGAGCCACTGTCTGATCGGGACTTGGCAGGCCCCCTGCCACAGGTGGGACTTACCCCGAGGCACTCGGAGCTCCCAGACTCAGCAGAGCGCTCCCACTTGAGTCCGCCACTGCCGCAGCTCACACTGGCCCGCTCGCAGTCCCCGGACTTGACGGAGTGTTCCCTATTGAGTCCGCCATTGCCACGCCGGTCCCATTGGACCAGGGCCCCCCCCCACATTCCTGAAAAACTATGTTATCTGAACTAAGTGGGGAGGAGTGTTATGTTCTATTATGTTGTTTTACATTGCAACATTAAGGGTCTGGTATCCTAGCTCCCTCAATCTTATTGGCTGCTGAATAAAGACTTCCTATTGGTCCTTAAGCCAATCCTAGGAACCAATCAAAGAGCCCTGCTTAGGTCCAATCAGATTTCGTATCCTTAGTTACAGTGTATATAGTTATATGTTGGAACAGTATAAGTTAAGTGCTGCTCTTGTCAGAGCTGTCTTTGAGCTGAACGATGTTTAGAATAAAAGCCTGCATTGGATTCATTGTCTCCTGACTCAATACTTAATATCTTCCCTCCCCGGGCCCACTGCAGAAGCAGAGCCCCTCAGCGCCCCCCTCGCTCACTCACCCAACCCATCCAATGGCTTCCCCCTGCAGGCAGGGACTCCCAGCTGGGCTTTGTCACTCCATGGTGGCTGCGCCAGCACGTGGCCACTTGCGCCTGCCTGGGGCTCCCCCTGCTTGCTTGCTGGTTGGCTTCCCCTGCCCCCTTGCCCAAATCCAACTGGGGTGGCCCACCTCGCCGCCTCCTTCTCCTCCTCCGGGGCAGCAGCAGGGGGAGTCCTGGGAGAGCAGCCCTGCCCCACCACAGCAGGCCGAGCCCAGGGGCACCAAGTCGGCCTCTTAGTTGCAACTGAGCAGGGCTTGGGGTGGGGGCAGCAGGTCAGCGGTGCCTCTCCATGACATCGCACCCTAAGCAAATACCTAAATGCATCTATTGACAGTCCGGCCCTGGTTGCACCAGATTGGGGCCAGGGCTGAAAAGGACAGCTGGATGGCCTTTGGGCCGGGATTAGCAGCAAGTTGTTATCAGCTGAGTGAAGTGCTCTTTGGGGAACATACTAGGCGAGGTGGTCTCTCAGATACATTGGTCCCAGACTGTTTAGGTCAATACCATAACCTTGAATTTGACCTGGTATTCAACTAGAAGCCAGTGGAGCACAAGTTGAATATGTGGTCTCACCTGTGTCCCTGTAAGGACCTGTGCTACTGCTTTCTGGGTTGCCCTATGGAGAGTGAGTTACAGTAGTCTAGTCTGGAGGTGAGCACTGCATGGATCACTGTGGCTAGATCTTGGTGGGACAGGGGGGGAGCCAATTGTCTAGACTGGCGTACATGGGGAAATGCCAGTCTAGTTACACTGGCAACCTGTGCCTCCATTGATAGGGAGGCATCCAGGATCACCCCTAAACTCTTGATGGTTGGTGTCAGTGTCAGAGGCACTCAGTCAAGAGGGGGAAGTTGGCATCCCACCCCAGCATCACCTTGACCCAGTCACAGAACCCCTGTCTTTGATGGATTTAGTTTCAACTGACTGTGCTTCAACCATCCAACCACTGCCTCCAGTCCCTCAGCCAGGGTAGCTGGAGTAGTCTCCAGCCGGCCACTCATCAACAGATATAGCTAAGTATCATCAGCATATTGGTGACAACCCAGCCCGAAAATCCATGCCAGCTAGGCAAGGGGGTGCATATAGATGTGAAATAACACTGGGGAGAGAATACCACACTGAGGTACATCACATACCAGTGGGTACTTTGAGGAGGCCCTCATCCCTAGTGTCGCCCTCTGTCCCCAAACTTGGATAAATTAGATCAGCCACTCCAAGGTTGTCCCACGAATCCCCACATCAGCAAGGTGGTGTGTCACCAGATCTTGGTTGACAGTGTCAAACTCTGCTGTCAGATCTAGCAGCAACAGGAGCACTGACTTGCCTTGGTCCATCTGTCTATGGAGATCATCTGTGATAGCGAATAATGCCGTCTTCGTCCCATGGCTGGTGCAGAAACTGGATTAGAATGGAACTAGGGCTGATGAAACATCCAGGAAAATCTGGAGTTGCTCTGTCACCACACTCTCAACTATCTTACCTAGGACACTGAGTAATAGTTGGATGGATCAGATGGATCCGAAGATTCCCCCCCCCCCCCAAGAGCGGTCTTACCACTGCCTCCTTTAGTTTCCCCAGGTAGAACACTGAGCTCAGGAACAGATTTATAATGTCTACCAGAGGATCCCAAACCTGATCGCTGATGGATTTCACCAGCCATGATGGGCAGGTGGTAGGCTTCACCACCTCCAGAATCCTGCCGACATCTGTCCAAGAGAGCCAATTGAAACTGTCCAGTATTGGACCCGAAGATGGCCTAGGGGCCTCCAGTTCACATACTGTGTCAATACTGGCAGGCAGTTCCTGGCAGAGCAACAAGATTTTGTCCGCAAAAAAAGCTCATAAGGGCCCATGGAAAACACCAAGTCCCTGGCCTGCAAAGAGGCAGCATCATCTCCATGGAAATGTAAGTCTCCCAGAACTATCAGCCTGGGGAACTCCAGGGCCCAGACCGATACCATTTCTAGCAGGTCAGATAGGCTATCTGCTGGCACTCTAGGCAGCCAGTATATCAGCCAGACAGCCAAACTCTCTTCAGCATCCCAGGTTAGGCCAACACAATCAATACTGGGGATCTTTGGAGTCGGGAGTGCCCTGAAGGAGAGTGCCCTGTTGCACCTTCAGGAAAAGGGGTGGGACCCATATGTGCAGCAGGAGTTAGTCAGCTGTCCAGAAACGTGCCATCAAAATGGTCAAAAGTTACACCAGCAAGAACCATGGTGCATCTCATATGTGTCCATACAAAGGAAAAGGCCAGGTGACCCTCCATAGGTCACAAGCTCTGGTGTAGCACAGGATGCTGACTACAGCTGCTGCCAATCATCCCCCCCCCCCCCAAGCACTACATAAACCCCAGCCAGGACACCCCATAGTGTCAGTAGGCAGGGTGTGCAACACAACATGGGATTCTATCTCAGAGGTCTCTGACATGCACACTTGAAGCACACAGCATTATACTTTGGCGGCAAGAGAGGCACAGAATGGGGAATTAGCACCCCGAGGAGAGCATTTAGCACTTTCACCCCAGTCGTGGAGCAAAATCCGTCTTGTTTAGCTAGCTAGCATGTCTCATTTCAGCGCCTTACAGGTTCCCCATCTCCAAAGACACAAATCAAAGGGGCTCCCATGCACTGACAACTGAGTAGGGGTGGGAATCTAACCACCCTGGCCTGGGAATTTGTACCCCCTCCCCCTTCCCCCCTCACATGAATGAGGCTAGTGGGGTGTGCATAAGGGAGGCAGCCTAACTCAACCCCACCCAGCAGTATGCCTGTTGTTCTGTTATTGTGTCCTATACATTTGTGAGAAATGTGGAATATTTCTCTCTGTTCAATGGACTACTAGATAATGTGGCTGCTGTCATGTCATGTGATGCGGTGTACTACCAGGAAAGGGTTCTCAGAAGAGTTGCCTATGATGCATGGGGCATAGATGCTGGCAGCCCAATCCTGGGCTGTTAGCACACTCCCTTGCCAAGAGGGCAGCAGAGCACAACTGTGGCTAGGGGTTCCCAGCAGCTGCCCCACTGTGCTCTGTGGACCAGCTGGCCAAGGAACCCTGGGACCCATTGCCTTGCAGGATCGAAGCCCTGTGCAGCAGCAGCAGCAGCAGCTGGAGCAGTTGCATTTGCGGATCACTCCCTCATGGGATCAGTGTCATTTGAATGGCTATCGCATGTGCCTCACAGAGGATACTCTAGCAAATGAACCCCCCTGGGGGGTGGGACCCAAGACCCTGCTGGGGTCCCACACACATGGGTGTAGGGGCACAGTGTCTGTGCTGTTTGCCATCACTGCACATGTCTCCGTTTGGCATCTCTGCAGTTGGTGACTCAACAGGGAGACCTGGGAGTGTGACCGGTGCACGTCCTGCTGCTCTGCTCAGTCACTGGTTCCAGTCTGGCCCCTGAAGCATCCTGCCTAGGGCAGCCTTCTGTCTGGCAAGCATGCTGCACGCACAAGCATGCTGTGATGGAGACAGCCCAGTCACAAAGGAGCAGCTCACAAATTCCAGCCAGAGGGAGTTGGCAATCCCATTCATTGAATCTCATCATATTAAAGACAGGGGTGTTCTATAGCTCTGTCCCTGCCTGTTTTGTTTTTGAGTGGGTGAGACTTGCTCTATGCCCCTCCCTGCCCCCCCCCCCCCCCAATCTGTGACTTCCCTTCAGGGCTCTCTGGCATGGTGCTCTCTCCACCACATCTCTGAGTGGCTAGGCTCTCTGGTTCAGGGATATTCTTGCTGGGATTGCTGTGCTCGGTCTCTATGGCGCTGCTACTGGATTTCTGTCCTGTTCATCTGCATAATATAACAGAGATCCAGTGGTATCTTGCAGACCAACTGCGCATATTGGTCTCCAGCCCACTGCCATGCAGACATCCTGCTGGCTGCTGTGTGCAACGTACATAGAGAACGGGCTGGTGGGTGGTCAAAGGGGGTGTGTGTCTGCTGTAGCATGTGAGTGCTGGTCTCTGGGTCCCACACTCCTGCACAGCTGATAAGCCATTTCGCTTGGCAGTGCAGGTGCACAAGAGGTTCAGGGTGGATGGGGCACAAGGGAGCTGCTGCCCTGGGTGCAGTGTGGAGAAGTTGTGGAGGGCCATCCCTGCCACAATGAGGAATCCACAAGGCAGCCCATCATTTGGGCCAACCCATCCCACCTTTTTGCAGTTTGCGGGGGGCAAAATGTCTGCTCGAAGGCTTTTGCCTGCTTCTCACCTCTCTTCATGTGGGGATCAAACCAGGAGCCCAGGCTGCGCCATCCTGATGCCCTTCCACTCAGCCGTGCCTGTCTCTGCAGTGTTCTCTGCCTGGCCCCACATGGCCTGGAAAGTATTGGAGTCGGGAGGCGAGTGGTAGTGATTTCATAGCAAAGCTTTTTATTGAGGGTCAGATGGAACATGAGAAACCCCGGGCTCAGAGCCCTCTTTTATGCCGACCGGAGACAACGCCCCGACCTCGCCCACAAGTCCTGATAGGACCTTAAGTCCGTGGTTGCAGTTCATAGGTCCCCAGTGGGAGACCTAGACTCGTAATTGGTGGTCGCTCAGGATCCAACTGGCTATTGTTCTACCTGGCCGAAGCTCAGGTAGATTCTGACCATGTGCGCTGCCCATGTGGCGGTCGCCATTACGAGAGGCCAGGCGATCGCGGTCTTAGTATACAACATGGTCGATGGTGGCGTGAGGGCTGCTGTGGAGTGCCTACTGTCTGATGGCATGCCTCCTTTCCCCCGGCCTTCTTGGCCCAGGGGTTAGGATGCTGGGGATGGGCTGTTGCTTAGTGGTAAATCATCTTGTTTAGCATGGAGAAGGTCCTAAGCCCAGTCCTTCCCGTCTCCAGTTTAAAGGAACAGGTCGGAGGTGATATGAAAGACCTCTGCCTGAGATCCCAGAGAGCTGCTGCTGCTAGTTTGAGTAGGGAGTACAAATCTTGATGGACTGATGGTCTGATTCAGTATAAAGCAGCTTCATGTGGTCTTGGATGTGGTGACCTCTGGTGTGAGGCAGGCCTCCTGTCTTCATTTTTCTCTGTTTGTTGTACTTCTTCAAGGAAAGGGGGTTTGTGGCTTGGAGCATGGATGGCTGCATGTGGGCAGCACTTTTTGGAGCATCCTGACTGCCAAACTGATGGGGGGGGCGATGCTCAGCCCATGTGCCTCTCTAGAAGTATGTTGTCCCTGGGTCTTTCCTTCTTGTAATTTGGCTCTCCTTTTGGGGGGGGGGGAGACAGGAAGGGATGCGGCATTGAGGAAGAGGAGTGGCCCGATTAGCAGGGAGTAATTGTCTGCAAGTGTGTGTGTGTGTGCCACTTAGAGGGATGTCATTGGGTGCTGCTGCCTGGTTGGAGGGTGCTCCCAGGGTTGCTATGGACTCTGGTGCCCCCTGCTTTGCCACCTGTGCTTTACCGCATAGAAGGATGCGGGATATTTCCCCATGAATGTCCACAGGGCACAGACTAGCAGCATCTCAGCTGGGCCAGCACTGCCTGCCTCCACCACTACTGTCCTCTCAGCTGGGCCAGCACTGCCTGCCTCCACCACTACTGTTCTCAGGATTGCTCTGGAAAATCTGTTTTTAACCTACCTTCCTTGACACGTCTCTTTTCCAGGTTACATTCTTCAGATCAATATACCAATTAGCTCCTATCCCATCATCCTCTCTCCCAGATTCTCCCCATCCAAGTTACAAAAATGGTGTCTTGACAGACAACCAAGCTGTTCAGAGCATCCCTTGCCACACTCATCCAAACTGCTTAGTTATGTGCTTCTCCCCCCCTCCCCCATGCCTCTTGTCTTCTCCAAATGCCCAAGAAATGCTGCTCAGTTCTTCCTTTTTCTGCCTGCTACCTGGTTGGTTGAGGCTTAGCACAAGCGATTACAATATGAATGGGACAGGAAATAACCAGGCCGGCCGGCCACTTTCCAAGGGAGATGGAGGGCCTACATCTCTGAAGGGGAGCTGCACAGGAAAGAGTTTGGGAAGCTTACACTTATGCTAGCAGAGCTGAAGATGGATTACAATTACAGCATCAGAGGTAAAGGGTTTGATCCAAATAACTGTGAACAGACATCTGCGTGCAGAACGGGTCTTTCCTGTCTCCCCACTGCACGTTCTAAAAATTATTTGGGGGGGGGGAGTTCTTGGGCTCAAGTGAAAAATCCCTGGAAATTTTAACCCTCCTCTGTGAGTGAAAGTGCCTTCCAGTTAGTTGCACAAGGGCTCCTTCAGGGCTGAACCAGATACAAAGTTTGTCATGTGTTTGCCACAGGGACTGGCTGCCATACACCAGTTGCCAGCCAGACTCAGGTGGTAACTCCCTCTAACAGTGCTGTAGGGGCCCAATTCTGGTCAGGAGGACCAGTGTTCCCTCTAAGCTGAGTTAGTGAACAAAAGAACATAAGAACATAAGAGAAGCCAATGTTGGATCAGGCCAGTGACCCATCCATTCCAACAACCTGTCACACAAAAACACCAGGTGCCCTCAGGAGGTCCAGCAGTGGGGCCAGGACACCAGAAGCCCTCCCACTGTTGCCCCCCCCCCGTCAAGCACCAAGAATACAGAGCATCACTTACCCCAGACTGAGAGTTCCTATCCATAGGCGTAGACTATGGGGGGGCTCGAGCCTCCCCCGAAATTTCCCGGGGGGGGGACTGAGCCCCCCCCCGGAAAACGTAGTGCCTGCCACTGCACCTCCCAGGGCCCTTCCGAGGCTGGCAGCTGCTGCTGCCGGTGCCTCTCCCCCACCCCCCCGCCTGGCCACTCTTCCATCCTTCCCTCTCCCTCCCTCTTTTCCCGGTGAAGGGAGAAGGAAGGATTGGGGGGGGGGGAGAGAGGCTCCGGCAGCAGCAGCTGGTGGGCCTCGGAAGGGCCTGGGGAGGCACAGAGGTTTCCCGGCGGGGGGGGGGGGGACATTGCCCCAGCAAGCGCGCGCACAAAGCGTGCGTGCCAAAGAGCCCCCCCCCCGGAATTTACAAAACTCTACGCCCCTGTTCCTATCTATATCTTGTGGCTAACAGCCACTGATGGACCTCTGCTCCATATGTTTATCTAGCTCGCTCTTGAAGCCGTCCATGCTTGTAGCCGCCACCACCTCCTGTGGCAGTGAATTCCATGTGTTAATCACTCTTTGGGTGAAGAAGTACTTCCTTTTATCTGTTCTAACCTGACTGCTCAGCAATTTCATGGAGTGCCCACGAGTTCTTGTGAGCTAACTCACAGTTTTTTAGCCTCCAGCTCAAAGATTTGGGTCTTTGCCAATGCTCCCTCTAAGCTGTAGAGTCTTCTGAGCAAAAATTCTACTTTATGAGCTACTGGCATTAAAGTTGTGAGTGAGGGATCTGGCTACTACGTGAATTAATTTACTCTGGAGCCGTCTTTCCCGAGTTAAGACAAAAACGTGTGAGCCGGAAGCTAAAAAACTGTGAGCTAGCTCACACTAACTCAGCTTAGGGGGAACACTGGCTCAGGAAGGATGGCTCCTGAAGTATTAATCGCATGTCCAGGACCCCAACCTGAAGTATTAATTGCATGTCCAGGACCCCAACCTGAAGTATTAATTGTATGTCCAGCAACTAGATGGACAAATGATGCCTCCCAAGGTTAGGAAAATGGGCTTGGGGGTGAGGCAGGAGCCCCTCCAACTAGCATGCTGTGATCTGACTAGAATTGGGTCCTTGTAGCACTTTTAGAAGGAGTTGCTACTGTGGACTGGCAGCTGGCATACAGCTGCCAATCCCAGTGGTGAACACATGACAAACACGTCTAGTTTGGCTCTTGGATCAGAGGTGCCCTGTGTCCCACTATGGCGGGAGACACTACATCCTGTCACCAACCCATTTGGAACGGGAGGAAAAACAAAACAAAACAAAACCACAGCCTGGCTAACAGTGTGACATCACTTCTGGAGAAACCTGGAAGAGACACTGGACCTTTCTAGGAATTGCCTCAAAGTCTATGGTTTTACCAGTTTCCAGCAATTCTTAGGGAAGATATTTGTGCTCCTCCCAAAGTGACATCATGCTATCACCAACAGCATCCCCCTGCATATCCCTGCCTGCACTGGACTTTGGCTAGTTGCCATGCCATGCCAGGCACCGTATCTTAGATCCAACCCATTGGGTGCTAGAAAACTGTGGCAAACATTTTTTTCTAAAAAAACCCAAAGTACTGATTCATGTGATCAATCTAAGCCATGAGTTTATTTTCTCATATTCAGAGATCTTCTTATATACATGGTATGTAGTAGCTTTTGCCCTAACCTAGATACTCAGGCTAGCCCAATCTCATCAGATCTTGGAAACTAAGCAGGGTCAGCCCTGGATAGCACTTGGATGGAAGACTGCCAGGGTCACCTCTGAATGTCCCAAACCACCCAAACCACCTCTGAATGTCCCCCTTGCCTTGAAAACCCTACGGGGTCACTGTAAGTCAGCTGTGACTTGATGGCACTTTCCATCACCACCATGTTGTTGCTAAGGTTCTGCAAAAAATTTTTTAATGGTTTAAAAGTATCAGTTTACTGTGGAATCCCTGTAAATGTTGTCATGTTCCCTGACTTTTCTGACTAATGCTTTCCACCACCTTTCCCAAAGGCATTCCTAAACTAGTCATTTTTCAGATAAACCTTTTTTCCTCTATAGGATGAATTCATAAAGGTCTTGGTGATACTATTAAAATCAGACCACCCTAGCTGAAACTGGAGCAGGGCGTGCTAAACAGGTCTTCCAGCTGAAAGGCCGAAGGCTGTTTTCTGTTCCAGTGCCCTTTTGTGCAGACACACACTTCATGGCTCTTCAGAACAGAGGTGGCAGGTTTTCCCCCCCTCCTATTAGCTCACTTACTTCAGCGGTGAGCTGTATCTGCCTGCCAGACCTACAGAGAGCCACAGGAGTGTGCAGCGTGAACAACATGAGAATAATGTCGGGTCTGGTGCTGCTAACATCTCACTGAACACGAATTGTTGCTTAGTAGCCCAATGTTATGAACGATATTTGAGTGGTGACTTTGTAAAGGGACTAGGGCTGGTGAGATCCCATCCCACCTGCAGATCCCATCTCTCCATGAAACTTATTAGGTGACTTGGTCCAGTCATTCCCTCTCTGACTGACGTGTCTCACAAGGTTGTTTTGAGAATAAAAAGGGAAACGCCATGTACAGCACCACCCTGTGCTCCTGGAAGGATAAACTAAAAATGCACTAAACTAACCTTTATTGGTTGAGTGGCTGTCAATCATACATCTTTATATGACAACAGACTTGCAGCATTTGTTTTGCATTATCTGAATTATATCCATGCTTGGTCAAAGCAATGGCAAAACATCCTATTCACAGCCTGCTGCAAAACGTAGGTAATGATCTATTCTGTCATTCCAAGCATCCAAGTCCCCTTCTATTCCACAGGCTGCAAGCAGTGTTCCCTCTAAGCTGAGTTAGTGTGAGCTAGTTCAGTTTTTTAGCCTCCCGCTCACACATTTTTGTCTTAGCTCAGGAAGGATGGCTCCAGAGCAAACTAATTTATGCAGTAGCCAAATCATCTGCTTACAACTTTAATGCCAGTAGCTCACAAAGTAGAATTTTTGTTCACAAGACTCCACAGCTTAGAGGGAGCATTGGCTGCAAGGTGTGCAGTCCATTTACTACTTAATGGGGTCTCCTTTTGATCTCTGGTGTATGAATTTCCTCAGTGTTGACTTCTTCTTAAAATAAAGCCTATAGCCTACTCTATACATGCCATAGAACAAAATGGAGGAATTCTTAAGAGGATTTAGAATGAGCTGTACCAGTACACCAGTGCTTTGGGGGTAGGGGGAACAGTGGGAGGACTTCTAGGATCCTGGCCCCACTGGTGGACCTCCTGATGGCACCTGCTATTTTTGGACACTATATGACAGTGTTGGACTGGATGGGCCATTGGCCTGATCCAACACTGCCGTCTCTTATGTTCTTAGTAGCCACATAATATTCTAGCATATAAACATTTCTTGCTCATAAAGGAAGAAGTCTCTAGCCTAGTCCTTTGAATGCTGTGTATTTATTTTCAGGGAATTACTAGTATGAGGGAGGTGTGAACAATGTGCTCCTTCACATGTAGACTGAAATTGTACAGTTCATTCTACTGTCTCAGCACTCTACCACATCATTAGCATTTCAATCTGCAGCATGTCTAGGCCAGGCCTAAAGCTGTACAGGCTTCAGGGTTATTTATAGCTGCGTGCAGTCACCAGGTCACCGTGACATCATGGAGCTGATACTTCATGAAGATGACGCATGCCATGGCTCTAACCATTCCCATAATTAGGTACTTAAATTGGCAAAGAACAGTGCTAGCAGTAGTGAAAATAATAAATGGCACTTTTCATGATCTGATGGCTAATTAACAATGTAAAATCCAGAATTATTAAAAACTAGGTGGGAGTCCAAAAATGGGAGATGGGGAAAGTAGAACCTCTCCAGTTGCTTAAAATATTTCGTTGTTTCAACAGCAAAGTACTGCATAGCTTATCTCCAGACTTGGGCTTTGAATCATCCAGTCTTGGGTTATGCCCTTTATAACCTTTCATTGTCTCCAGCGGCAACAGAAACCTGCTCATCAGTACTATGAAGTTAATTATCTATATAGTCCTCATAATTGCTCCAAGTTAGCAAACAATTAAAAGGAGAAGCAGGGAAATGAAAAATCAATTGGTTAATGATGTTATCATCTTTAATAATTGAAGTACTGTACTATTTATGAAAGCCGAACTCTGGCACACGAAGGCATCCATCATGATCTTTCTGTAGGCACTCATAGGCTCGCCTCTCCAACAGGCACAAGAGCAAATCCTAGGCTCATATTTGGGCAGTGTTATTTAATATAGGCGGGGATAAAAAATGATATGCAAGTGAGGCCAAAATATGATTTAATTTACATTTTGTAAGGTGTATACCACTTTTACTTACATAAAATTCCACTTGCCTGATGGAGATCCCAGTACATGGTTGCTTAATCCAGTCTATTTGCGTGTGCACCACTGTAAGATTCACTAGTATGGTATCTACCTAGAACAAGAACTTGGGAGTGAGCCAAGCCCTGTGGGAAAGTAACTGGAGCCCTCCAATTACCTAAAGTGGGAGAAAAATTCATCCCAAAGTATGTGATGTATTTGTTCCCCTATTGAATTCTATTCTAGTCCCACAAAATAAAGCTACTACAGATTTAAAAAGAAACACTTTCAAAGGTCCTCCAGAGCAAGTGTTTTCACAATTGCCCAGGTCAGAAAGATACTTCTGGGGGAAGAGCTACACGAAATAGGGCTCTAGTGCCCTTGGGATAGTTGGAACCCAAACCTTTAGGTTTTTAAAGATGACAATTGTCTTGGGCTTTGGAAACAAAGTGGAAGTTGACATAATTGGTACAAATCTGCTACTTATTTATTGCAGCAGCTCACTCAGCTGTTGTGATCTGAACTAGCTGAAATTGGTCTGAGCTATGTTCAAAGGCAGTTGCAAAGAGAACACACTTGCAACCCTCTCTGCTGGACGATACCAAGGCATACATAACTGCAGTAGGATCACTGCTCTCCCAAAGTCACTGGTAGTAGATCAGCCTAATTTGGTGAAGGCAAACCTAAACATGTGTGGGGCTGCAAGAAGTCCAGGCACATTCCTAGAATGTGTTGGGGGGGGGGGGGGAAACAGGGGGACACGATACTGCATCTTCATGTGGAACACGGCTGAAACTTATTCCTGGTGTGTGTGGGAGATTAAACAGCAGATGAAGAAAGGTACAGACTTGCTAGCATTCACTGTCACATACAAAATCTTGCTACTTGAGTGATCTGTGCATATACTCCATATTCTTGCTAACTATGCTTTTTTGCAGAAAAGTAACATGTAATTTGCTCTGATTAAACATTAAATAAATACTGTTAAGAGAATGCTACTAAAAAAACCTATTGGGCTATTCTGTACGAAATGTTTGTTGTGTATTCTTTCCAATACATGGCACTTGGGAGGAGGTATTTGTTTTCCAAACAAAACCTAATTATTCTGAATGAGAAATTTCAATACCCAACAACCAGTAACAGTTCACCTTGGAATGCAATTGGAATACTGCCCGTTCATTTTTTAATGGAAAGATAGCTCCTCATTCTATACCTACATTTCAATTAAGTGGTTATTTCAATATTTCTATATCACTCACAGTACAGTACCATTGTAGGAACTTCTGTAGAGGGGGACGCACACACACACACAGGAAGACAACTACTCCCTGCACAATATATTGCATGCTGGTAAGTGGGCTGAATATAAAGTAACTCATAGGTGAAAGCATCAGGAATCTTTCCCTTGTTCCTTTCTTACCATCAGAACTTTCAAACCCAGGAAAGTTATAGGACCCTATCAGCCACACAGAGTGGAGGCTGCACAAAGGGGCAAAAGGTAATATTTGTAGGAGTCATAATTTCCCCCCCTGCTCACTTCTCAGTACAGGCCATGCAGATAGCAGAAAGATGCCAGTGGAACATGCTAGATCTAACACTGGATATTGTCTAAAACAAGCTGTATGTAAGCTTCTATTCCTCTTGAGCTGGGCCATTTGTTTTTCAGTCTTAATGCAAGGTTTTTGTTGTTTTTTCAAGCAATTTACAAGAACTGAAATTTGAGTGTTCTATTCTAAGCTATAAATGTAGAGAGAACGCCACTTTCTAGATTGTCTTTTAATTAAACAAACCCTTCCATCTACTATAAGATGGTATTACACTTATACTACATAATTGTTTTTTTCTGCTGATGAACTGACAGCTTTGAATTTAATTCAGCATGCTACCTAAAGGCCACAAAACATGGAGTGTTTCCAACGTTACTTTCAAACAAATACGAACATATATATGAAGCTACCATTTGGTCAAAGTAGCTCAGTAGTCTATTTTGACTGACAGCTGGTAAGCTGCTAATCCCCCTGTGATGCACAAGTGCAGTAAGCTGCCTCCATGTTAACCAGATCCTGGGTAGCAGGAGAAGCAGGCATGAGGCGGGGCCTCAGAATAGCAATGCAGGGAACAGAAACCCCTGGACCTTTCAGTGGGTAATTCTTACAAAGACCAGGTGGTGGCAGTGGTGTACTGAAAAGGAAAGAAAACCCCCTCCAAGGGCTGGGAAAGGCAGGAGTGGCACACAGCCAGGTAAAGACTTAGATGGCCACTGATGCCCTGACATTTCAAAGGGCAAGACAGACCAGGGCCCAGTTGAACTGTTTCATCACATTCCGGTAACTCCCCAGCTCTTTGGCAACTACCCAGGACCCCTTTCAACTTAAAATACTAGGGATTGAAACTAGGGCCTTTTATCCTTGGTAGAAATGAGAGCTTTGCACATTAAGTCTTGAATGTAGACAAGCTCTGTTATTAGAAATGGTACAGAAGTGTTTAACTTGAACATAGAAAAGACATGCAAAGTGATTTACTGAGAGAACTTTCAGAAGAAACTTATAGAACAGAGTGTATGATCTGCTTTTCCAAGGGAAAAAACTGATGATCCTCTTGAGCATATCCATACCAAAAGTAGCTCTTTCAGGGGATTAAAGTAGTAAAAGAGGAATTACTTTTATACCCTGCTTTTCTCCATCCTAAGGAGCATCAAAGCTGCTTACAATTGCCTTCCCTTCCTCTTCCCACAACAGGCATCTTGTGAAGTAGGTACGGCTGAGAGAGTTCCGAGAAATGTGACTGGCCCAAGGTCACCCAGCAGGCTTCATGCAGAGTGGGAAATCAAGCCCCGTTCTCCACATTACTTGTCTGCTGCTCCTGACCACTACACCACGAAGGCAGACTTAATTTCATCTCAATTTTTTGCCTGTTTAGGTTTTTATTTCATATAATGAAGCTGTAATATAGATTTGACAAGCTGGCTCATGAGAGGGTAATAACTAGGGGGGATAATTTCAAAACCCTCCACCCCCCCCCCTTTAGTGGCTTATGGACCATTCCCCCTCCCTACTCAAACGTTCTTAACATTCTACTCCTGCTAGTCTTCCAAAAGAGATGTTATAGCCAAAACTGTGTGATCAGCTTTAGTAAGGCATTTAACACTTTTACATTATGGATCCTGAATTCAAAAACAACTTCCCAAAGGGACTATGGACTGCTTTGTAAATTGCTTGGCAAAATTTCCAAGTCAATATATTTATAATTTAAATGTGCATCTCCTTATCAGTTTCCAAGCAGGTTTATTGCAACTTATAACAACTAATACAAAAAAGCTTAGTCCACTGGAAGAAACAGAAAGGTACAATATGGACTTTTATTCAGACTTCATATTATTGAGGGTAACTGAGAGGGAGGGTTTAAAGTACAGGACTGTGAAATCTTTTAAGTAATTTTGCTCCTTCTCCAACTCACACTTTGGTTAAGTATGAGATATGGGCTTGAAAGTAAGTAAAAAAAAACCACCTTTATTATGCCACCATTTGAAAGCGTATTATACAGGTTCAGATCTTCAAAATACCCTGAAAACTGTAAAAAAAAAAAATTTAAACGAAGAACTTTGGACAATAGAAATCTTTCTGCAAAGTTCAGACTAACACATGCAGAAGACATACTTTTCTCAAAACACAACTCTGAACAAAGCACCAACTACACAAATATGCAGAATGAAACAGCATCTTAAAACTTCACCGAAAGTAGTCTCCATAAAAGGTGTAAAAGTCACCTATTCACTAGGCACTATTAGACTTGAACAAAAGTGACAAATTATTGTCCACAAGTTTGCAATCTCAATGCACTGTATGTAGCTACAAAATCTTCAGTTTCACGCTTCAATAGCGACCTGCAAATAAGGAGAAATCATGTGTTCCATTAGAATCCTAAAATTCTACAAAGGTTGTTTATTCACTGAAAAATTCAAAAACACTCATATAATTTAAAAAGGAGTGAGGAGGAGGAAAGAAAAAAGATGTTTCATGGCAGAATGCAAAAGCTTGTAGTCTGCTATAGCCAACTATTTTTCTGTGTCCCAGTGGCCTCAGTGCATTTTGAGGCTGGTGTGGCCTAGTTGGGTCTCTTGTGTCCTAGTTAAAGACTTCTTAATACTGCGTAAGGCACATTCTCCACCTTACTGTGAAATTCTTCCTTTCTCCATTCCTCCTCCTCCTCCTTCTAAATATCCTGCCTGATTAAGAGTTTTAGGAACAAAAGCTTGCTATTTTGTAATGTTGGACTGGTCCGAATAAAAAAAAGACATTACACAACTGTTTCTGAATTTGTGTAATTCTGCATCTTCACATCCTATATTAATTTAGGAAATGTATATTTTTCAGAAAGGGGGGGAGCAGGGTAAAAATGGGAAGACATATCACACAGAAACCAGGAAAAAAATTTAACTCACTAGTCACAGGCATGCTACCAGAATTTCTAAACATTTTATACATTACTGTGTATCTACTATACTTTGTATTAGGGTCTCCAAAAGTTAGCTTTGCCAGCTGCTGCAGAATGTGAATCCCTTAGAAGACCCAGAAAAAGACTGCAAAAAGATCTGCTCTGTGCGTTTTTTAAAAAGCTTATAGGATTTTTTGTGTACACCACTTAGTTGATAAGTTTCATTTCTGATGTGATTCCTAGTCCATGCCTTAGTTAGTTAACAGGACTGAATTAAACTTAGTAATATACTGGGGTGGGCGGGTGGGTAGCGTGGGTTATTTTCCTGTACTCACAAGTATTTCATCAAAAAACTGTTTGTGACCCCCTAATTTGTATTACATTTAGTAACAGCAGTCAATTTTAATTATGCTGTTTACTCAAAGTTACCTTGTATTAAAAAATGAACAGTATACTGAAAACTGAACTTGTTACTTACGAGGTGAATAGGACCGAGACCGGGAGCGAGATCTATAGCCCCCTCGGCTGTAATATGGAGATGGTGATCGTCGCCTGCACAAAAATATTAAATTGCCATCATTCCTTACTTTTACTTGGTACCTTTCATGTGTGTACAGGCAAACATGTACATATACCCAGGGGTCCTTTCGTTAAAAAAGAGGTGCAGGAGCTCATTAGCATAACTTATTTGCATATGCCACACCCCCTGACATCACCGGAAGCGATGACGTCATCGGCAGTGTGTCAGAAGGCAAGAAGGGAGGGAGGGGGAAGGAAGGAAGGAAGGTGGGAGAGAGAGAGAGAAGGAAGGAAGGAAGGAAGGAAAGGGGGGAAGGAAGGAAGAAAGGAACAGTAAGGTAGGTAGGTAGGTGGGGGGAGAGAGAGAGAAGGAAGGAAGGAAGGAAGGGAGAGGGGAAGGAAGGGGGAAAGGAAGGTAGGTAGGTAGGTGGGGGAGAGAGAGAGAGAAGGAAGGAAGGAACAGGAAGGTAGGTAGGTAGGTGGGGGGAGAGAGAGAGAAGGAAGGAAGGAAGGAAGGGAGAGGGGAAGGAAGGGGGAAAGGAAGGTAGGTAGGTAGGTGGGGGAGAGAGAGAAGGAAGGAAGGGGGAAAGGAAGGAACAGGAAGGTAGGTAGGTGGGGGGGGAGAGAGAGAAGATAGGAAGGAAGGGAGAGGGGAAGGAAGGGGGAAAGGAAGGAACAGGAAGGTAGGTAGGTGGGGGGAGAGAGAAGGAAGGAAGGGGGAAAGGAAGGAACAGGAAGGTAGGTAGGTGGGGAGATAGGAAGGAAGGGAGAGGGGAAGGAAGGGGGAAAGGAAGGAACAGGAAGGTAGGTAGGTGGGGGGAGAGAGAGAAGGAAGGAAGGGGGAAAGGAAGGAACAGGAAGGTAGGTAGGTGGGGGGGGAGAGAGAGAAGATAGGAAGGAAGAGAGAGGGGAAGGAAGGGGGAAAGGAAGGAACAGGAAGGTAGGTAGGTGGGGGGGAGAGAGAGAAGATAGGAAGGAAGGGAGAGGGGAAGGAAGGGGGAAAGGAAGGAACAGGAAGGTAGGTAGGTGGGGGGGAGAGAGAGAAGGAAGGAAGGAAGGAAGGGAGAGGGGAAGGACAGGAGAGGAAGAAGCAGTGGGAGGGGGGAGGGAGCTGTGGGAGGGGGGAGGCTTTTCCTTCCAGGGGCCGGCGGCGCTCTGCCGCGGCCCCAGCAGTGGGAGGGAAGGGCTTCTCCTTCCCGGGCCGGCGGACCACCGCCGGCTCCGGGAAGCATTGACCGGGGGGGGGGGGGGAGAGGACGGGGGGGGGGGCTTTAAGTGCCCGCCCCCCGCCTCATCTCTCCCGGAGCGGCGCTCCGGCGCGCCCCGGCCCCAACAGAGCCCTGCATATACCATTTGTATTCTGTCACCAATATTTGATCTCTCATGCATGCCCAAAATAAAAACTAAATACCAAACTATGGGCATTCCCATGTTACAAGTTTGCTCTTGACAAGGCTAAGCACTAAAAAATCCTCAACAAAATAAACAAAAACAAAACGCAACACTGCATTTAAAAAAAAATCTCTCAATCTAAAACTTAGGTAGTTTTCCATGCTAAATTGAGGGATTTTGCAAACCGCAAATGACAAATACTGGTTTTGAATACAAATATTAAACCATTTACCATCCTTAACCTGCTTATCATTAATAAACAGTGAAGAACAAGCATGGGATCAGAAAGCCTTTGCTATTTAACACATTTTTACAAGAATATACAACTTGTGTGACAGAGTTGTTTGTGGAATAAGTGACTCTGACTACAGCAGGTGTCATTCTTGCTGTATGTTCAGACCACTGTTTACCTTTACCTCTAAATTCTACTATGTTTTGTAGTCAACTTTCGCACTATAATCTTCAGAGTGACTGTATTTGGTCAAACTGTTAACTCCTTGGCGCCAGTTATGAATTTTCCAAATGCAGACTCCAAGGCCTTTCAATGCTTATAAAAATATTAGCAGAAGAGTATTTAAGGGTTGCATTGCCTATTGAAGTGTTCAACTTCCCCAGCTTTATTAGCTATGGAGGTACAGCTGGTCCTAGTAAGTCATCTCGCCAATTGCACTTTTACTTTAAAGGTACTGGGTCCTTTCCTAGCATACCTGTACATCTGGTCCCTGTCTTGGGCAGCTCGCCACCCTCCTCCTCCTCCTCCTCCTCCACCACCTCCACCTCTGTGAAGACATAAGCAGAACAACTTTTTTGCACTTTTATTGAGTTTGAATATATAAATGATTTATATAAAGGAATATACAAGAGACACACTGGTCACACATAATACATTTCAAGAGCAGCTGCATGGTAACAGAAGGAATTATTTGTTCTCAGTCACTGTGATTTTAACAGCATCACAAACTGCAGGGGACATTCCGCTAATGTAGATATTTTGTGTTTCTCTATTATGTGCTTTCAGCTTTAAAATGACATAATTTGACAATATTTGACTGTGCACTCTACCTGTGTCAAGGCAGACTAAATTATGAGGCAATTCCACACAGATGATAAATTCCACATACACATAAAGAAGCCCAGCATTACATGTTAAGAACTTGGATACCCAGTAGAACTGCACTTGAATGTTTGTCCATGAAAAATCTGAGTTAAAAGGGGTGATTTCCAGCAGGTATAAGCCCCCACCGAGCCTTTCTAGCTGATAAGCACCACAAAAAAAATGAAAAATGTCAGGCTTGCAAGGTTTATGGAAGCATTTCTGGTTTTAAGAGCTCAAAAGTGTACTTTTGGCTAGATCCCATCCTGCTTTTCCATTGGTGGGTAGAAATTTTAGCCCATTCCTCTTCCCATTAGACATTTCTTCCACAGCACCAGTGGAGCAGGCAAGTTTTGTTCTTCTCTCTGCTCATGTTACTTTGGACCCAAGCCAATGTTTTATGCAGAAAATATTGAAAGAAAATTTAAATTTGCTGTTCATAAGCCAGCTGGTACAATTTTATCCAATATTTAAACAGTATATGCTCTCTTTCTACTTGACAATATCAAAACTGAACAGGCAAACCTATTCTTAGCCCATATTGAACAAAGAAACCATGCTGTATTATGAAAAGGCAACACTTATTTAGGGCAAATCACTGACCTTTAAATGAGGAGCAGCTACTTGATACCATACTTTTGTGGGGGTGGGGGGGGGCAGGGAATGGAAACATTCCATTGGGACTCAAATGAATGCATAAACTCTGCAAGTAATATGGGAGACAGGAGGCTTGGAGGGGTTGTTTTTTATAGAGGCATTCAGGCCATGTTACTGCATACTCTCAGTCAGGGTGTCAAACATGCAGCCCGGGGGCCACATCAGGCCCCCAGAGGGCTTGTATCAGGCCCGCAAGGGAATGGCCATCTCCTGCTTCTTCCTCCCATTCTGCTGCTGCTGTTGTGTCATAGCTTGCTTTCCTAGACTCTCTCAGTCACTCAGGAGAGATAGACATGCAAGCTTCTGCTCCCCGCCCTGGGCTGAGGTTCCTCCCCCTCCCAGATTGCTCCAGCACAGACAGTTTGATACAATAATTCAGAGCAAGAAGTGTCAGTTATCAGAGACTGTTAAATAAACAAAATACTGCAAGAATGCTAATGTTTCAGGCATGCTTTTATTTTAAGTTAAAAAAATCTGTGTGTTTGTGTCCTTTATAAAGTTTATATCTCTGCTACCTGGCATTACATTTTATGACAGACATGGCCTGGACCAACAAAGTCCGATTTATGTCAAATCCGGCCCTCCATAAAAATGAGTTCAACACCCCTGCTCTAAGCCATTTTACAACCAGGTTAGTGATCTATTTTGCCAATTAACTATACAAGACTTCCAAGCTCCTCTACAAAGAGGAATATTATCTCAGAATAGATCATGTGAATGTGCGTAAGAAGCGTATTTAAAGGCTACACATATGATGAGCTCCAGACTTGCTCCTGTACCCCATCACCATTTATACTACCTACACACCACAGCTGTATATGAACAGGACCTACAAGAGCACAGACACTGTGAATAATGCTTTTTTATGAAGAGGAATCTCAGTGCTCTTTCCTACACTGTCTATTCATCTTCCAATGTATCACTGCCTATCACCTTGCTTTTACTGCACTGTCTTCTACCTTTGTAAGCCACTTTCTGCATTACATGATACCTTAGAAAGTTTTTTGTTTGCACTGTTTTTTAATTTTGTAATTCTAATCCAGTTACATTTTCTACTGAATATTTTATGCTTTTTTTGTATTTTGCAATCCTCCTTGAGTCTCAGCAAGGAGGGTGGACTGTAAATGAAGTAAATAAATAAAAAATTCATTTCTGGCAATACAGAATAATTTTGTTCAAGATGAACTACACAAAAAGACTGTAAAGGGCTTCCCACTTAGACCAATTTTCCCTTGAAGCTGCTCTGAATCAAAAAATCCAAAAGGTCAGAGCATCCTTTAGCAGTGAAAGTAACCTCCCCCAATTAATTTCTCTTTCCCCCATTTTATGTCCATTTACTCTCTGGTATACAGACTCTTCTATCTGAACAATATAAACTGCTTAATAGTGCGTACAGGGGCTGACAAGGGCATATGGATGTGAAATGGCAGACCAAGGCTTGCTGGACTGCTTTGCAGCAGATGAAAATTCACACTTGCTTATCTATCACGGCTTATTCTAGTTGCAAGCACTGCTAAACACATTATTTAAAGTGTTTCCTGTCTTAATGTTCTTTCCAGTGCTTCCATGAATGATATCCTTTTGTGAAGTTGTGACAAAGTAACTAGCTGTAATATGAGCCTTTTCTGTTTTTTAGCATTACTTTTGCCCACAACTGAACAATTTTCTTTTACTTGAAAGCAAATTGCTGCATGTGTATGGTATACCCTGTTTCTGCACACTGGTAAATTCTGGAGGAGTTATTAAAAAGAGAAATTACAAAAGGAAAAATCCAATCATGATGCCAAGGAGTTAGCCTTCACCAAAATACATGTAAATAGGTAATCTATTGTCCATGGCAGTTTCTCTGCTGGCCTGCAGTGATTTCATAGAACATGTGTGAAGTTATCTATAGATTTGTTTTTACTAGATTAATACTAATTATTGTTTCTAATTAAGAGTGTAGTGAGGAATAAGTGACTATCAGCCCTTTTAATGCCATATCTGGATATGGATGCCACTAAGACATCCATGACAACAAAAACCAAAATACAGACATCACTGTATGGCAGAATTACAATACAGATTACATCATGCAATTTCATCAAGCACCAATCAGCAAAAACAAACAAAACACCCCATTACTTAACAGGCTCACCTATATGATCTGCTGTAATAGTCACGGTCATCATAGCCTCTGTCATAACCCCTGTCATAATAATCTCTTCGCCGGGAGCTACCACTATAAGGAAATTCATAGACTGGCATTAGGAAGACAGACAATACACAGTTATACAACAACATAAGGGAACAGATACTGGATAAAACACATAAAAGCACAGTCTAGCCTAGCAACATCACAATCTGAATCCATAACTGAATAAAAAAATAAAAACTAATGTTTGCTGACAACAGAAAGGAAACTATGAAATATATTCCAATACATAGAACACTCAAGTAAACACAAGGAGATTGTTGTTTCAACATTTTTCCAGAAAAAGCCTTCAGAACTTTTGGGAAATTGTGCAACTTTAATGCTAAACTTAGTCCCCTGCTGTAACAACTTAGAACCACAGATTCTATATTCACAAATGTAAAAAGAGTAACACAGTGACATGCAAGTACTTGTTGGAAACACTCATCAACACTATTAAAACAGAGATTCCAGATACACAATAAGCTACAAGAACTCACTAAGTAGGTCTCCCCATATAGATTCCAGGAGTAGGTGTGTGAGGCCTTTTAGTTATCGAAAAATCAACTCGAATTCTTCGCCCGTCAAGCTCCATTCCATTGGCCCGTTCTTTTGCCTACAGTAAGTAAAAGCGGGGGGGGGGGGGGGGGGGGGGAGGGGGGAGGATTATATAGTATTCCCATTTAGAATCAACTTAATGCAAATACTTAATACAAAGACTGAGTTCAGCAATTCTTACTAGTGGGGCTCTTTAAGTAGGTAGCAACTAATACATGTTTTCCACCATTCTAGGAAAAACTTGCAATTCCTGCATTTCTCATTTTAAAGCTGTTTCATTAATATATAAAATGGAAAAGAGAACTGCATAAGCCACTTTGGGCCGCCACTGCAGAGAAAGGTGGGGTATTAATGGATTAAATATATACCACAATGCAGTGGACTGGCATTTTAACTACTCAGAACTGTGAATAAATACAATAGATCTACAAATCACAAAAGCAGGACTTG
Source organism: Lepidodactylus listeri (assembly GCA_029233225.1). Classification (NCBI taxonomy): domain Eukaryota; kingdom Metazoa; phylum Chordata; class Lepidosauria; order Squamata; family Gekkonidae; genus Lepidodactylus; species Lepidodactylus listeri. Next base: position 56,643,257 of record JARCFY010000005.1, on the reverse strand, counting down.
ATCTTTTCCACATATTGCTTGCATTTCAGAGGGAAGAGCATTTATGCTCTTTGTAGCTGACAGGATGAGTCATGTATGCCAAATGTATAATTTGTACTGTTCCAGATAATGCACTGAAAGACAAAAACCTGCATGTGCTGCAGGTTCTATGTGAACTTTATCAAGATGCCCGATTTAAAACAAGAGATCTTCAACCTTTCTCGATGCTAAAAAGGAAACTAGTTTACCATTTGCAGCCCTGGATACTAAAGGCACCCCCAGTTACACACCTGCTTTTAAAGGGGGCATGCAAAACCATCCCAAACAGGTAGACCACAGAAACCTTGACTGGCCTTACTATAGGCCTTAAACTTTCTGTGTATTTAAGAGCTGCTCTAAAAATGTAGGAACCATTCATTTTTCACCTCTCCTGTGACATTTACCAGCCTCCGCCCCAATTTCTACACCAGATTCAAATGTTAAGATGAACTATAGAAGAAAAAATCCTAACAAAGTCTGTTTGATCTCAAAATCTGAAACTCACAATCAATTTGTGGGGTCTTAAATTTGAGGTGCACAATTGCTAGAATTTGGCCAGATTTAATTCACTGAAACACATGAATCCTGGCACAAAGGGGGGGGGGGGGGGAATCCAAGGGCCTAGGCATGCATGTTTGTTTTGCAGACAAGACTTCTGCCAGACTACTCCCTCTCCAGGTAAACATTATTGCTTAGAGATGGTTTATAACCAAATGTGATTCAGAGGTGCATGTGGTTTGTTGCTTTAAGGCCCCCTTTTCTCAAGTGAATTCTCATCATAGTCAGCCACAAGGACTAGAAAGCAACCTCCATGTTCTATTAAGGATAAAATAACCAAGACCAAAGTACATTGCTAGCTCTTCACTGGACAATCCCTGCAGCCTTCTCCCCGCCTACCCATATCATCACTTCCCAGGAGCAGTTCCCAAGCTCTCATCACCCCTGCCCTCCATCCAGCTGCTCGGGGGGGGGGATCCCTTGTCATGTCCTGCACATCAGCAAAGCCCAGAGCTGCTCCTATCCAACTGCAGGCAGAGCAAGGAGCACGAGACTACACAAAGAACAGACAGTGCCTTCAAACCAAGCCTCCTGAATGCCAATACCTTCCCTACATGAGCCTCCCTGAAAACATTTACCAGGAGAAGCAAATCTGCACTCAGTGTGTAACATCAGTGCATAGATGCCTCTGTTGTTTCCAACCAGTACCCGTATTCTGCCCCTTGCTTTTCAGCTGAATTCAATTGCTGCTTTCCAACGGAGTTCAAGGCACTGCATTTGCCATAGGGCATTGTGGTGGTTAACAGTGTAGGACTAGGATATGAAAGACCCAGGGTTCAAAACCCCACTCTGCCATGGATACTTGCTGGGTGATCAACGGCCAGTGTGACAGGTGGGCAGAGGTCCTGCCCCTTTCTGTCAGTCACCAATCCCCTGTATGTCTGTTTGGTGTGTAGGCAGGGCAAATAACAATCAATCAGTGCCCATGGATGGCCGAAGAAGTCAGATGGGAGGAGAGAGCAATACAGAAAAAGCTGTTACACTGTCAGTTCAGGCTGGATAGGGCCTAAGCGTTCAGACAGTGGCTGGAGGGATCCTGTGTCAGACAAAACCAGTAGCTGTTTGGAGAAACAGTTTGCGCTTGCAGAGGGTTGGCTGAAAATCCTTTCTCAAAGGACTAGATGTCTCAGAGTCTGACTTTTGCAAGAAAGTAGGCTAGCATAGTGAATGCTTGAAGAAGAGACTAGCTGTGTCATGACCCAGTTTCTGAAGGAAACTGACTAAAGATTTGTAGTTACAGGGAAGAGCTTCCATAAACACTGAGATTCTGGAGGTTACAGGAAGGCCAATATTCAGCACAAGAATAAAAGCTTGGCTGATAACTTCTAGGTTCAGAGAACAGTTGAGAATGGAAATGTTTTAATGTGCCCAGCAAAAAGTTGTGTTACTGGTAAATTGTCTCTTTTTAATTTCTCCCATCACTTGTAGTGAATAAAAGTTATTTTGTTATCCCACTTCCACGATGTCCCATGTGCAATAACTATATTTAGAAGGCCAGTTGGGTTCAGTCAACGCAGCATGCTATCTGTTTCAATGGCCAGTGTGTGTGAGGTGGGAGGAGATGCTAGGTGCCATGATGAAATTTCTAGATACCATGGAGATCTGGCTCTGGGGATCTGGCTAAACCCTACTTTACTATAAACAGCCAGCACCTGAAGTCTCACCTGGATCACATTTCAGTTTGTTAGCCCTCATCCAGCCCACTCATTAACACCTCCAAATACTGATTCAGAACATCTGTCTCACCTAACCTAGATGAAAAATATAGAAGTGGGTGCCATCTACATACTGATGACACTTCAGCCCAATCTGCCATACAACTTCTCCCAGCAGTTTTCATTTAGATGTGTTCAATAAGTGTTATGCTTACTTGCTACAGCAACAATTTGTATACAGTCTTGTTGAAGAAATAAATTACTGCCCATGTGGTAAAACAGAAATTACTTATCTCAATCGTCTTAGCAATTTATATTGCCTTGATTTTAAATCTATTCAGATTCATAAAAATAGCATATGTTTTACAAATATTTAGCATTTTATATGTTTGCTTACCTCCTTAGCATCATCAACACTTTCAAAGTACACAAAGGCAAATCCTCTTGAACGTCGAGACTGCTGGTCATATACAATAGAAACATCGGCAATTGGACCATATTTGGAGAATACCTCTCTCAGATCTCTCTCTGTTGTATACAGACTTAACCCAAACACACCAAGACAACAGTTTGGGTCAGGATTTGCCTATTCAAAAAAGAAAAAAAGAGAAAAAAGGAACAAGTTCTTGTTATAAAAGTTAAATATATATGCCAAAGCATTTTAAGCATTTTGTTGAATACAACAATATTACTACTGCTAATAAAGGCAGAAAGCTCAGAAACATACTGGAATGCACCTGCTAAACCTCCACCCCCACTGAGAAAGGGAGTGGAAAATGCGAGGCTCTAGTGTGCTGAATCAGTGTCTTCTCTCACATTCTCCATTAGGGAAGGCAAGATGGACACAACAGGAGAATGGTGCCACGCCTCCTCCCCTCACTCCGTGCTCTGGACTTCCTTCATATGCTCAAGGTTTCATCCAGACCAAGACTGAATTTACAGCAAATGAGTACTGCAAGTAGAAGACCAACTACTTAACTTCTGTACTACAGAGACCTGTGGTCTGGAGCAACAATTTTTTTTGGGGTGGTGGTGGTGGTTAATGAGACATCTTACTGGAAGAGTCACATACAAGCTTATACTGCTGATAACAACAAATAGATTTAAGCAGGGCTATTTTGGGGCAGGAATGCATAGAAACAGAGTTCTGGCTGGCTTCCGAGTTGGCCATGCCTACAGCACCCGCCCCCCTGGGTTCCCCAGGCGTCTCGCAAGCCTCGGGGTGCCTGGGGAAGCCAAGCCGATCCAGGGAGGGAAGGCAGTTTAAACTGCCTCCCCCCCTCGGGTTCCCCAGGCGCCCTGCAGCTGCGGGGCACCTGGGGAAGTCGATCCAGAAACTGCTTTCCTTCCCTCGGGTTCCCTATGCGCCCCACAAGCCGCGGGGCACCTGGGGAAGCCAATCCTGGGAGAGAGCTGCGTTGTCAGGGGTGTGGCCTAATGTGTGAATGAGTTTCTGCTGTTGGGTGTGGCCTGTTATGCTAATGAGTTCCTGCTGGACTTTTTCTACCAAAAAATGGCCTGGATTTAAGAATATCAAGCATATCTCTACATTTATTTGCATAAATTTTCCTGCAAAGGCAAAACAGCTGCAATTAATACTTGTGCAGACAAACCACTTTATGTGAATGACTATCGGCAAAGCCAAATGAACTCGTTTTGGGTTCATCCTTGGACTTAACTTTTCTCAGGGCATCTCTCTGTACCCCCAAAAAGCTACTGTAGAAAGTCATAGCAGCATCAAGGTCTACAATTTTAACAGAATATTTAAAGAATTCTGCTATGAATAAGGACACTAGCTTTATAAGTCCTCAAACACAAAACTACACTTCTCTGGTAATGCCATGTCCTCTGCACAGGGACACAATATAAAGGAAACCTATATGATAGAGAAACCATAACGAAGAACTTGCAAGCAAAATGTAACATTAAAAGATCTTAAATTGCAGAAAAATCTTAAAAGTTACAGATTCAAACCTAAACAAATGCAAAGTATTTATGTACTGTTGTCTTAATTTCTAAAATAAAATTTAACACTTTTAAAACAATACAGCAATTTAAACTTCTCTATTCAACTTTTATACATAGAGTAATTTGAAACTTTAGAACTTTCCAAGACACACACAGCTGAGTTATCTCTCATCAAGTGCTGCGATGACAGCCTTACTCTGTTGCCAACATGACGCCGGCGAGTAGACATAGGAGAGTGGCTGTGGCTGTGTCGACGACGATAGTCGCGGCTGTAAGATCTGCTTCTGGACCTCCTGTGGGATCGAGAACGTGAGCGTGATCTCGTATAGTGTCTGCGTGAACTCCTCCTTGATCTGGATCTACCGAATATGAAAACCAAGGATATTATATTGAACTGCACTAATCAAATGTACGGCTTAAAAGGCATCTACAGAATGAAGCATATGTACTCAGTATATTTCTAGGCTTACAAGTAATCAAAATAATTGGTGCATATCTGAATGTTGAGCATTGCTGACAAGAATGTATTAGCTGTCCCTGTTCTACAGCCAAGCCCAAGTAAGGCATAGTAACTTGCAGGCAAACAATACACAGTCCTTTAAGATGATTATTTTTTTGTTGCCACTATAATTCAGGAGCAAACACAACATCTGCAAATATTCTTTCCTGTACAGCAAATTGTCAGAAACAAGGAGCTTTCACAGAGGCATGGACACTAAAATTTCACATGGTGAACGAAGAGATCTGTTGTTCAGAGACCAATCATTCTCAGACAGAGTTCAAGCACACACTGGCTGGGTAAACCCTGTTTTACAAGACAAACTTGATTATACAACTTTAAAGTTCTACACTAGACATTTGGGGGGGGGGGTACCTATAAGTTTAACATACCTGATCAAAATAGTTATATAAAAGCTTGCAAACTAACAGAATTTATTTTAAAGGAATGGTTCTCAAAGACCTACACCTAATGCATTTTTAGAACCCTTTTAAATACTACTAGTTATTCATCTGTAATGTCCAAGCTAACTTACTGGTTCAACACTAATACAAACTGGACAGTCAGTTGGAAGGCCCTTGAGGTTGTCTTAGATATATTAAATTTTTTATCAAGGCAACAGAAGACTTATAACCACATGAACGCATGAAGCAGTATTACACTATGACTACTGTTCCATCAAGGTCAGTTACTGTCTGTTTAGACTTGCAGAAGAAGGTAGAAGTATTTCACATCACCAACCAGTGTGTGTGTGTGTGAGCTAAGAACACATCACAATGATCTGGATGCAGCCTGCTGAGACAGCCATCATGTGACGCTGAAAGAGAACAGTTTCAGCAGAAGAAATTATTCTGTGCTGTGAGGGCGCAGTGCTGCAGTCTGGACATCCTGATGAAACACTTGCATTGACTGTACACCCTCACAATAACTTACAGGCCTCCTTTTCTCATGAGTAATGAAGTATTTAGAGTGCCACTTTTAGATAAATGTTAAGTTAAAAATGAAACAATACTTTGTTTTAGGACATGCTTACCGAGATTCAGATCTCGATCTAGACTTTGACCTAGATCGCCTGGAACCCTCCTTGGATCGAGACCTAGCAGGCGAATGCCTTGGAGACTTGCCGGAACCATGAGCACTTCCGCTTCTGGAAGCGGAACGAGATTCCTGCGTGTAGAAAAGGTAAGAGTTTAGTTTGAGCACAGTTTCTTCAGTAGTAAACAAGCTCTGGTAAAACAAGTAAACAAGCTCTGGTAAAAATGTCAAAGATCTGTGTCTCCATTATGTGTCCGGGCAGTTGCCAATAGAACTGCCTAGATTGATAGGTTTTTTTTGCCTGTTAAGCACTTTTTTAAAACCCTGCATGTTTTTTTCTATTAAACAAATATTGCATGCATGTTTAGCAAAATATACAGGGACACATAAACAGACTAGTAATTACTTAGCGTAGTGCTTTCAGATTCCAGATTACTTCTTATCTTAACTTCATTTTTATTTCTTTTCTTCATTCTTCCGTTTCAAATTCTGACTTCTTTCATCTTCCCCACTTCACACAAATTGCTCAATATTCTATAAGTGGGACTTCTGGTCTGATAATTAGCATGCATTCACTTTCTTTTTTTTTTTTCAAATTTCAGCTTCACTTATTCCTGAGCTTCAAATAATTCTCATTTATAAAACTTGTCAAATGGCGACTTCCGCATTTTCCTTCTTCAACATTAACCTTAATAAAAAAAGAACAGGATGAAGAATATTTAAAACTCCAGGATAGATATTCTAGTGCCAAGACTGAAACTAGAAAAAATGCTATGTGTTTGTACTATTTTAACTAGATATACAATTCTCGTATTGTTGATTCCATTTTTATTAATTTTTAAAAATATGTCAATTTAATCAAAAATGATTGACCAACTATGAACTCTCTAGTTATGCCTACTTTTTAAATTAAATGTGCAATAGCTGAAATAAGATCTCAAAGCAGAATGACATGAAAACTTCCAAGAACTGTTACATCTTTTCACATTTGCATTTATAAATTAGTATGACCAAAAGTCACCAATCTGCATACTTCTGCTCGAGTTTGGTAGTCATTTTTAAATGCATGTAGAATCATATATTGAAAAACTGAACAAAAATCTTTATTTTCTTTATTTTCAAGAGTCACTAAGATTTGCAAAGTATAATAGCATGCACCTTAACTTCTACAACAATAATGCAGAATGCTATCATTTTACTATGCCACCTTTGCAAGAATTATTAGAATTTTAATATATCCTCAAACTAAATATCTGTATTGTTAGAACAGTAATAAATGTGCCAATTTAAAGTGTTGGTACATATTGTGATTACTTGTCTGAGCAAGTCTCAGGAAATGATGTAATAGTGAGTCGAGTACCAAGCAATAAGTACTTCTCTAGACACCAAAAATTGTTCTCCCCCAAAAGCAGGTTTAAATAAACCATGATTTATTTTTATTTTTTTTAAAAAGGGTGTTAGTGGAATGTGGTATTTAAAAATCAGATTTTCAAAAAGAGCTCATATTGTGTCCCTTAAGAGACTAGTTTAGATGGTATTTTAATATAACAAGCATTTAATCAAGCTGAATTTCTTAAACTAAATCCATGGTTTTATTTAATTAATTTATACCCCACCTTCCTCCCCACTGGGGACTCAAGACAGCTTACACCATTCAATTATTTCCATTTTATCTTCACAACAACTCTGTGAGCTAGATTAGGCAAAGTGTGTGACTGTCCCAATGCCACACAGCAGGCTTTCATGGCAGAGTGGGGAATTCAAACCTGTGTCTCAGAGACCCTAGCCTGTTGCTAACTATTAAACCACACTGGCTCCCAAATGACTCTCAAACATAACAAAGCCTGCTGTCTATGTAAAAAAAGAGAACATAGAACAAAAATATGCAACTTCTGAGATTAAGCAGTAAAAATGTGATGCATCAGGTTATGACCCCATCGGTGGATACTTAAATCCAGAGACTAAAGCCATGAACAGACAAGACCTGAGATAATCCCCAAAGTTTGCAGAAAATTTTGAAATCTAAAACCACCACCATACTGAGGGACTAACACTCCTCTATAATACAAGTGGTGACTGTATCTTTAAGAAATGAATGCCACAGCACCATTGGCAGTCTGTTTCTATCCGTTAAGAGGCAGGGAAGAGGCAGGGCCCTTTCCAGGGTTGTTTCAGCCTCTGAGGGAGGATTCATTGGGGCCAGGCCCAGCAGCAACCACCAGGCAACTTGCTGCCATGCCCCACACAGGCCCAGCTGCTCAGCAATGTTCAACAGCAGCCACCGCATGGAAGCCAGTGTAGTGCTTTGTGTTTTAGACTAGGACCCAGGAAGCCTAGCTTCAAATTCCCTGGGTGACCTTGGGCCAACTAAATGTTCTTAGCCTAACTTACTCACAGGGTTGTTATGAGAATACTGTAAACTTCTTTATGTCCATAGTGGGAAGGTGGGGTATACATGAATGAACATATCTGAAGATGGGAAGATAACATGTAGACTGGTTGGTGGGTTGGGAGGAGAGAAGGAAGCAGAGAGAGGTGAGTGTATGGGGTTGGGAGGGGGATACACAGGAAAGCAAGGGGGCTATAAGTCCTTATCCGTTTCCCACTAGACAACTAAGCTGGTCCCTGGGGCTGGCACCATAAAACTGGGCTTAGCCTGGCCCAGTAGCTGGAACCTGTTTTTCCCCCTCAGGAAGAGGGGAGGAGAGGAAAAGCTGGAGATCAGGAGATGAAGACAGGCTGGCTCATGGGTGTTAACAGAGGGAAGCAGGAAAAGGGGAGAGGGGCAACAGAGGCTTTCAAGGACAGTAAAGAAATAGTGGGGCAGGGAAAAATGGGATGCCCTCTGCAAGTCCTTGAAAGTTTCCTGCTTGTATTTATTTTTCTTCACTTTATGAACTACCAAGTGATCAGCACTAACACTTACTCTCTGCAGCAAACTATTTTGCCTAGCAGTTACTAGTCCTTGTTTCTGGCAGGTTTCGAGTACTTAGTCATCAAGTGATTTTTTTAAGTTGTTATATGTGCCCAGAAAGACCAAAAGAAAGATCTTCACAACTGCTTCCCTACATTCTATAACAATAAAGGAATGTTGACTTCATGAGCAGAGGTTCTGGATTATACTCATGGATCTAGGAACATCCCACTGCTCTTGACTGAAGTACTGGTTTGAACTGCAAGGAGCTCAAACCTCAAATGCTAAACTTACTACACCATCTTCATTTATGCTAGCTCCAGATTCCTATGCCTTCTTCATTCCCCATCTACTTCTCTCTTTATGTTATTTATTTCTCCTGGCTCTTCCATCACTCTTTGAAGGGTAAAAGTAACTTAAATTTCTTATTGGCAACATCTCTCATGGGGTGTTCAAGGCAAAAAATAGGAAGTACCCCTTTAGCCATTTAGATACTCTGCACTGGCTTACTTTCACCCTGAGAGCCAGTCTGGTGTAGTGGTTAAGTGCATGGACTCTAATCTGGGAGAACCGGGTTTGATTCTCCACTCCTCCACTTGCACCTGCTGGATGACCTTGGGCAAGCCATAGCTCTGTACCAGCTGTTCCCTCAAGGACAACTTGGGAAAGAGTTCTCTCAGCCCCACCTACCTCACAGGGTGTCTGTTGTGGGGAGGGGAAGGGAAAGGAGTTTGCAAGCTGCTCTGAGACTCCAAGTGAGTGAAGGGTGGGGTATAAATCCAATCTCTTCTTCTTCTTCTCTTCTGATCCCTTCTTCACAATAATCTAACGTCTGATAAACAGTAGTGACTTGTGCTCGTCTACTCCCTTTCTCCAATCCCAGTGGGATTAGAATCCATGCTTTGTGAAATCCTGTTCCATTGCATCTGCAAGCTCCCACCCAGCTCAATTGTTTAGAGTAACTTAGTCACTTACATCCCTTTCACAGGGATCCCCAAAAGACACTAAATTGGCTATTAGCTGCGAGGATTTTGGAAGCTATTTTGCAGAAAAAATCTTGCCACTCCACCAGGACTTGCCAGCCACTATTGATATAGTACAAGAACTGGAGGACCCTTGGCCATCTTCAGGTCCAGTACTGGACCATTTCAGACAGCTCTCCCAGGATGAAGTCGACAGGATCCTAAAAGCTGTGAAGCTTACCACCTGTCCCTTGTACCCCTGCCCATCAAGGCTAGTGGAAGCTGATGGTGATGGAATACGGGCCCCCTGGCGAATATTGCCAATCTGTCCCTGAGTTCTGGGACTTTCCTAGGAACTTTAAAAGAGACAGTAGTGAGGCCACTCCTGAAAAAACCATCTCTGAATCCTACAGATCCCTGCCAACTACTGCCCAATGTCGAACCTCCCGTTTCTGGGTAAGGTAGTTGAGAGACTGGTAGCTGAACAACTCCAGGGTTTCCTGGAAGATTCCTCTATCCTGGACCCATTTCAGTCTAGCTTTCGTCCTGGCTATGGGATGGAGATGGCTCAGGGATGAGTTGATGCTGCTGTTGTTAATAGATCTAACCGCAGCATTCAACATGGTTGACTACAACCTTATGGCCCTCCGCCTCGCCAATGTGGGACAGCTTTACAATGGTCAGTCTCATTACTCCATAGCTGGGGACAAAGGGTGGTGCTTGGGGAGAGGACAACACCACAGTCTGGTGTAGTGGTTAAGAGCATGGACTCTAATCTGGGAGAACCGGGTTTGATTCCCAAATCCTCCACATGCAGCTGCTGGTGTGACCTTGGGTCAGTCATAAGTTCTTTCAGAGCTGTTATCTCAAGACCAGTTCTCTCAGAGCTTTCTCAGCCCCACCAACCTCACAGGGTGTCTGTTGGGGAAAAGAGATTGTAAGCCGCTCTGAGACTCCTTCAGGTAGTGAAGGGTGGGGTATAAATCCAATCTCTTCTTCTTCACACTACCTTTGGTATGCGGCATCCTCCAGGGGGCAATCCTCTCCCCTATGTTATTTAATATCTACATGTGCCCCCTCACCCAGAAAGTCTGAAGGTTTGGGCTGGGTTGTCACCCAGGCTCAGGGTTTGACTCCCGTGGCTGCATGGTTAAAGCAGAGCCGCCTGAAACTGAATCCAGCAAAGATGGAGGTCCTATAGCTGGGCCATGGGATCCAGCTCCCAATTCTGGCAGGGCGCCACTGATGCTGGCACCAGTGGTAAAGAGCCTGGGTGTGGTCTTGGATGCCTCACATTCAATGGAGGCCCAAGTCACAGCAGTTGCAAGATCTGCATTTTTTCATCTGCAGGAGGTCAAGCAACCGGTCCTCTACTTTTCTCCCAAGTAACGGTCACCTACAGGTTTGATTATTGTAACTCATTCTATGCAGGGCCACCCTTGAGACTGATCCAGAAACTGCAGCTGGTCCAAAATGCAGCAGCATGTCCTTACAGGGACACCACAGAGTACACATACATCCAGTGCTGCGCCAGCTGCCATTGGCTCCCAGTTGAATTCCAGATCAAGTTCAAGGTTTTGGTTCTTACGTTTAAAGCCCTATGTGGACTATGACCAACATATATATGGAACCATCTCTCTTAATACAGCCCTTGAAGGGCCTTAAGCTCTTTTGCTCAACACCTTACTGGTCATCCCCAGCCCCAAAGATGTCTGCCTAGCCTCAACCAAAGCCAGAACCTTCTCAGCTCTGGCGCCAGCTGAGTGGAACACTCTCCCTAGTGAGACCCGGGCCCTATGGGAGCTAATACAGTTTCACAGGGCCTGTAAAACAGCGATGTTCCATCAGGATTTTGGTCAAGGCGGCAACAATCCATCTACAATGGTCTCCCCTGCTCTGCTTCGTCTAGCTTTGCTTCTGCAGCATTTATAAGCCATCATAGCTGCTCCTCACCCACCCACTTCCCTTGTTCTGCTTCAGCCTACAGCTACACAGGAACTGAAATTCCATCCACTTCATTAAATTGTTTAGCTTGTGCCTCTTATGGGTTTTATACAGTAAGAGTGTTGTAATTGTTTTTATGATTTATGTATTAATTTAAAATATTTTTAAAGTATGTACTAATTTAAAAATTTTTAAAGTAAAGCTGTAAGCCACCCTGAGCTTGGTGTGCAGGGAAGGGAGGGCTAGAAATCAAAACAAACAAACAAATAAATAAAATACTGGGACATGAAACAGATTATTCTGATAAAAAGAGCTTTTTTCTTGAATCTTGAAAACCAATGGCACAATTTCTTCTTTGGAGTTGGTGGTGGAGGAAAGTGCCATCGAGGATGACTTATGGTGACCCCATAGGTTGTCAAGGTCAGACAAACAGTGGTGGTTTGCTATTGCCTGCCTTTGCATAGAAACCCTGGACTTCCTTGGTGGTCTCTTATCCAACTACTAACCAGGGATGACTCTGCTTAGCCTCTGAGAGCTGATGAGATCAGGACAGCCAATGCCATCCATTTCCACCAATTTCCACAAAAGCAGAAAAAATGAGGAAGAAAATAGAAGGATTTCTTCATAGTAAAACTTGTTTCATTGCAGGGCCCTGGTGAAGATACACAGATTGATAAGGGGCTTCTGAATTCACAATGTAATGAGGCAACAGTGGGCCAGAACACAGCCCACAGACTTCCATCTTTCTGCATGCCTGCCCCAGCCAGTCATTCGTTCAAAGCTCAGCTCTGTGTAACCTCCCACCTAGAGATGCAAAGGCCCGGGAAAAAAACCCGAAAAAAGAAAAGAAAAAAATGATTATGAAACGTTTTATTTTAACATGATGAATAAAATATTTTAAGACAAGGTGATCAAATATTTTCCAAATCATTTCTAAAAAATATGTATGGTATCATATTAATCTGATTTCTGTGCACTGAGGACAAGCAAGACCTAAGTTACAAACTGAACTCTCCAATGCAAGAACAAGATGCATTTCTTCCTTTAGGAGGTGCTATTGTCAAAAGAAAAGAAAAAGGTTTCAGTTTTGTTTTTGCATGTAGGTCCGGGTATACTGGCACTCAGGCTTCACTGGGCCTCAAAAGCACTGGAAGAAAATACAGAGCAACAAAAGGAACCTGAAAGTATAGTTTTTAGAGGTCCATAATAACTGTGATAATGACAGACAACAAAGTAGCTGCAGAAGCAGAGAATGAAACTGATAATTACAGCTCAGAAAATGATTCTGATTAAATTTCACGCCCATTCATTGAAACTTAGTCCCACACTCCCTTCTATACACTTCCCCCCTTCAATTCTTTTTAGGAGAATGAGTTTTATATTTTTATCTAATACTGCGGGGAGGGAATATAAATAATTGTTACTTCTAGATTTTTAAAAATTGTTTTGTGAAGGTTTTTTTGTCTGTTTCATATAAATTATTAAACAGTTCAGGAGATTGTTGCTCCATTTGTTACAATTACAAATAACTATTATTTGGAAAGTAAATTCTGTTTGTAATAATTGTTTGGATACAATATATTTTTAATATGTTAGTTGTGATAATTTCATGCCAAGTAAAATTGTCTGTAGTCATATTTTATGTTCCTAAAGTAACAGAATGACTTTCAATCTGGAAAAGAAAAAAGAAGTGCTAATGTAGCATTTTTTTCAATTTTTTTGAAAATTTCCACACACACCCCCCCCCCCGGGAAAGAACGGAAAAAAACTGGGGGTTTTCCCAAGCTTCAAAATTTCTGGAAATTTTACATCTCTACTCCCACCACCACATATACGAGGATGCTGCAAGCACAGAAAAATGCTGAAGATCAAGGAAAGCGATCAATTCATTCTGTTTCCTGCTCAGCTACCAAAATCACTTGAACATTAAAGGAATGGTTAAGACAAGCAAGTGAGGATGGAATTTCTTCCCTTGCTCAAATGCTCCAGGACTGTCAGTCAAAGTACCACAAAAACATTAACAATTCCTACTTAAGCTTTCTGCCCCCTTGTTCACAAGAGCACAAAATACAGTGTGAGAATCACTAATCCATGTTCCCCAAAAGGTCGATGTAACTTGGAAGTTAACTTTTATGTTTGTAATACAGTGGTACACTTTGCAAATTGCAATTAAGAACATAATTGAATATGTAATGTAATTTGGAATGGTAGATTTAAGTGCAGTTCTTTGTTTTGGGGACAAGGAAAACACTCTACACAGCCAAGATGCTGTAAATTTCACCTTCATGCTTGAAAGGAGATGGATGAGGTCTAGGGACGGAATTCTCACAAATTAGGGCACATCAATCTCCAGCTCTAACATACTTATTGCCCCCACCCCACCAAAACAGATGATAACCAGAAACTAGTCATTTTTTTTATCTGTTAAAAAAGTGTCCCCACTATTTTGCATGCTAATTTAACAAACCACTCATATGTATACCACTGTGATATGTAATTCCATTTTATCGTCTGACAAAGTGTGCATGCACAAGAAAGGTCACACTTTGAATAAAACTTTGTTGGTCTTAAAGGTGCCACTGGACTCTAACTTTGTTCTATTACTTTAGACCAACATGGCTGCCCACCTTAATCTATCTTTACAGATTCCAGATATCCATAGTCACAAGTCCCATCAACCAAAAGAGACACATCTACAGTATGCCCTGCCCACCACCCGAAATATGCACATAGAACACCTAATATAATCCTTTTAATTAACACAGAATACCTCTCAGCATCTAGACTGTCTTTCTCTCCTACCAGGAGTCTACTTCATGGGCCACAGAATTCGACAGTGCTATCCCCATTACACCACCTTATTCAGCTGTATATGTGACCCAGGCTCACAGACAGAATCCCTACATCTGAACAACCCTGACAGAATCATCACGGGAAAGTTGTGTTGTATTTTAAAAACAAAAAGTCTTATCTTGGGCCCACAGCAAAGATGAAATTATTCTAATTGCTAAAGAAACTGTTCTTTAAACTACTAAGACACGTGGCAGTGTTGCAATATACTGCTATTAAGAACGAACCCTAGCGTTAATCAGGAACCCTTGCCAAAGGGGCGTGAATGTTGAGAAGCACCTTTAGGATCAATTTTGTTCCAGTCTCTAACAGGGCATGCCTACTAGGAGGCTGATACGGAATCGCTCCTGAATCTGCTTCTCAACAGTCTCTCTCTCACACACACACCCGGTTGACAAGGCCAATGATGTTGGTGAAACAATTTCTCACATACGCGCGCTCAGAAAACCGCTTCGCGGCCATACTGCGCAGCCGCCGCTTGTACGTAGTTTACGGAAGAACCAACACACTGAACTCGTATTAGCCTATCCTGCGTCAGTACACCCGATCCAGCAGATTAAACTAAGAAAGCCCCACAGGAACCCACTGGCGGGGCACTGCCTCCTGAGCGGCCATTTTGTCCCCGCGACAGCGGCACGCTCTCTCGCTTGGGTCATTCGCCCAAGATGGCGCCGCGCGCAGCTGGCGGGGGGCGAAGAAAAGGGAACTCACCATAGAGCGCTGCGTCAGAGCGCCCTTTCGGCAGGAAACGGACAACCATTTTCCCGCGCCAGACCCACATAAAGTCCCGGGGGGGGGGGGTCACTAGGCCGCCGCTTGAGGCTACCGCTGTTTCCCACCCACGGCCTCTGCGACGCCTACGCGCTCCCGCTCCACTGGCGCCTTCCTCTCCCCCTTCAGGGCAGAAACACTTTCTCCCGCGCCGAAGAACATTAATGGATCGAAACTGCCCTTCCTCCTCCACGCGAGCTGCTTAAACTGCGCACACAAGAATCTGTATATTACCCGCTCGGCATAGTTCTGCTCCCCGCTGTCGCTCATTCTTTCGGCCTCGGAGCGCTGGACACCGACCACGGTTGCCACCACCGAACCTTCCGTTCGTGAGCCTTCTCCGCAGAGGAAGTGACGAAGAGTTAGAAGCTCCGCCTCTCCACTTCTTGCGCGCGCTGCTCACGCCCCCGTCGTCAGTTTCTCTTCTTTTCCGAGGCTCGGGGGTTGGGTGGTTTGCCTGTGTGGCGTGTCCGTTGGGAGAACGTTGTGCTGCTCAGCAGTTATCGCTTTTGCCTGAGTTGTAGGCAGGACAAATGTCCTCGATATAGATTGTTCCAGGAGGCAGTCGTGTTATTTCGTCGCTGAAGAAACAATAAAGGAGTCTTGTGACACCTTGAAAGAAGTTTGATTACAGCCCACAAGTATGCCACACGTTATCCCACCTCCCCCCTGACACGTAAAAAGATAAAAACCACTCTAGACGAAGCAACCTTATTTATATAGGTATGTTTTTAATATACGCAGGCAAGGAGAAAACAGGTTTTCAAGAAAATGCCAATTTTAATTTTAGTCCAGTGGTGCTTTTTGGAAAACTTAGTTTGCTTTTGTCGCTATTCTCCCCCTCCCCCACAGGCACTTTCCTTCTAGAATTAGTCCATGGATGGAGAAACTATTTGGGAGTGGAGTTGGGGAGGTTGCTTTCGGGTTTGATTCCTATTTGCTGTGCCACTTAAAAGAATTACACCCTTCTAAGGCCATTCAAGTCAGTGGGTTTAGAACAGTGCAGTTCTAGCACTGCTAAATAGCTTGATGAAATGTGGGAAAGCATTTTATTCTCAGTGCAGGGTGGGTAGTATAAAACAGCTCTTCTGTGGGCTGTCAGAAACCACTGCAAGCGAGATGGGGCTGTCTAAAAGGCCATTTGTCCTAAAAAAAACCCAACCCTGTAGATTGCCCAAGGTGGCTTTATGGCCCCAGATAAGAAACACTGGACTAACATCTATTGGAATGTTACAGGAATAAACAAATGAATAAACAAATATTTATTTGTTTACTTCATTTATACTGCACCTTTCTCCCCATGGGGGACCCAAAGCAGCTTACTTTTAAGAAGACAAAAGCAGCCATTTTGTTTTTGATATGTTACTGCTGGAGTGAGTGTCTCAGCCTGCCTGGACATTGAGCAGAGCTTTCTCCTCTTCCTTGAGTGCAGAGAAAGAGTAGGGGAGTTTTTGTCTTCCATCTCTTAAAATAAAATGTATTATCTTCTCATGTGTTAATGACTGTACAGCGCATATTCTGATGCTGTATTACTGGGAAAGCCAAACAGATTTTGTTCAGATTTTGGGGTTCTACTTGTGAAGTGGAAAGTGGAGGTTTCCATATATCATTCAAGAGAAGACTGACATTTAACATGTTCAAAATATTGGGTTTGATCCCACTGAATGTTTCCATAGATGCCCAGTCCAAATTATTGGAATGAAAATGATATAGGAAAGTTAGTGAAAGCCAGTTTAAATAGATTGACCCTAATGGTTCAGCAGAATAATTTCTGGATAAAGACTTGTTCAAGGCCTTAGGAGACATCTTGCTCAGCAGTGCATCATGTAGGTAGTATGACATTTTTGGTCTTTGGGGCATATAAATGGCATTGAGAATCCTACATAGTGTAATAGCTTATGAAAGAAATCCATATATGAAGTGTTTCCCAAGTGATTTGCAAATATCCATGTACACTCAACTCCCATAGTAATATCTGTATTTGCTCCTGCAGCATGAAGGCTGACACCAGTTTGTCATAAGAACATAACAGAAGCCAATGTTGGATCAAGCCAATGGCCCATTCAGTCCAACACTCTGTCACACAGTGACCAAAAACACCACTTACCATCAGGAGGTCCATCAGTGGGGCCAGGACACTAGAAGCCCTCCCACTGTTGCCCCCCCAAGCACCAAGAATACAGAGCATCACTTGCCCCAGACCAAGAGTTCCTATCTGTACCTTGTGGCTAATAGCCACTGACGGACCTCTGCTCCATATATTTATCCAGTTCCCTCTTGAAGCCATCCATGCTTGTAGCTGCCACCACCTGTGTCCACTGGCTGAAGGGGGATTTGGGGGTGGGTGGGTAGTAATATATGGTAATGTATGGCTGTGAGAGTTGCACTATAGGGAAGGCCGAGCGTGAAGGATAGATACTTTTGAATTATGGTGCTGGAGAAGACTCTTGAGAGTCCCTTGGACTGCAAGGAGGTCAAATCAGTCAATCCTAAAATCAACCCTGGCTGTTCCCTGGAAGGACAGATACTGAAGCTGAAGCTCAAATACTTTGGCCACCAAATGAGAAGGGAGCACTCACTGGAGAAGACCCTGATCCTGGGAAAGATAGAAAGTAAAAGAAGAAAGGGATGGCAAAGGATGCGATGGTTAGACACTGTTATCGATGCAGTGAACATGAAATTAAGCAAACTCTGGAGCACGACGGAAGACAGGAGGGCCTGGCGTGATGTGGTCCATGGGGTCGCGAAGAGTCGGACTCGACTGCAACTGAACAACAACAAAGGGTTAACTTTGGAATTCCAGCATACTGCTTTTTCTTTAGGACTGCTTCTGCTTCATCTTATACCTGCAATGCTATCTATTTTAAAATACATGATTAATACAAAGACCCTGAAAGTCCCAAGGATCCTTCAAAAGAAATGTACCTTGCCAAGGCAAAGGAAGAGTTGTAGGCAGCACTAGGATGATGTTTGGTGGATGTAAACTGAGAACTGGTGTGGTTAAGCCATATCAGATAGATTCTGCTAAAATAGCTACTAGCAACCTATCTGTTACAGAAATCAAATCATCCTAGGAGAGCATGGAAGCATTTCAGCAGTGTCTAAACAACAAGGACACCTTTTAAAGACATTTAAAACAGTCTGGAGGCTTTACATGAGACAATGAAAATCTTGCTGGATCAGCACTAGTTACAAAACACCTCACTGGGATGTATTAAGAGGCTAGAAGAAGGAACATATCCCACTAAACTGAGCATAAGTCAGTTTAAGTAAACCACAAACATGGTGCTTGCTAACAATGGGGAGCACAAAATGCAGCAGAAAAATCTTCAAGATTTTACAGCTTCTATGAAAAGAAATTTCAGGGTATGAGACAAGATGAGATTATCTTGACTTTCTAAAACCTAAATAAACAAGAGTCCAGTGACGCCTTAAAGCAGGGGTGTTGAACTCATTTTTATGGAGGGCCGGATTTGACAGAAATTGGACTTTGTCGGGCCGGGTCATGAGTGTCATAAAATGTACTGCCAGTTAGCAGAGATATAAACTTTATAAAGGACATAAACACAAAGATTTTTTTAACTTAAAATAAAAACATGCCTGAAACATTAGCATTCTTGCAATGTTTTATTTAACAGTCTCTGATAATTGATACTTCTTGCTCTGAATTATTGCATCAAAATGTCTGTGCTGTTGCAGTCTGGGAGGGGGAGGAGCCTCAACCCAGTGCAGGAAGCAAAAGCTTGCCTATCTATCTCTCCTGAGTGACTGAGAGAGTCTAGGAAAGCAAGCTATGACACAGCAGCAGCAGCAGAATGGGAGGAAGAAGCAGGAGACAGCCAGTCCCTTGCGGGCCTGATAGAAACCATCAGGGGGCCCTTGCGGGCCTGATAGAAACCCCTGGGCCGCATGTTTGACACCCCTGCCTTAAAGATTAACAAAATTTATTCCAGCATAACCTTTTATGAATCAGCACTCACTTCTTCCGATGCACTGAAATGTACATCCATTTGGTCCATGTGTGTATATTCACAACAGAAGGGTAGGGGGAAGGGGGAGAAGTTACAAAAAGAGGCTGGTTTAAACAAAAAGAGCAACAACAAAAAGAGTAACCAGTCAGACTGGGTGAGAATGAGAGCAATATTTGTTTAACATACAATCTATATCTGTTTAACATACAATCTAGTGCAAGATAAGCAGATACAGTAGTAACTTACAGAGACATAACTGAACAAAGTAAACCTGTAAGAGATGGGATATCTGAAACCATGTGTGGAGAAATGCATTTTTTCTTTGGAGGTTTGAATTGAGCAAAACCTTCACCATGAGTTTTAAAAAGTTTTTCTTCCTGAGCAGACAACAAGCAGGAGGGAGGAAGTCAGTTCAATGGCTTGCCATCCTCACCTCACCCACCCTTTTAGAATGCTAATAGGTCTAGCAGGAGACAATGGAATGGTCAAGCTCCCCACCCCAAGCAGGAAACAGAAATTTGGAGGAATTAGGTACTAGAAAGACTTCAGAAAGAAACTCCTGGGAACTTCAGGAAAGGCTTATTTGAGCTGGAGGAGAAAGAGGAATGATAAAATTCCTGGGAGCAAGGGGGAAGGTCTCTTTGGTGTTGATTCGATTGAGGTGAACAGAAGTCTATGGCTCCAGGTAGTGGCTGGAGATCTCCCGCTATTACAACTGATGTCCAGTTGACAGAGATCAGTTCACCTGGAGAAAATAGCCTCTTTGGAAAGCAGACTGTGGCATTATACCCATTGAAGCCCCTCCCTTCCCCAAATCCCATCCTCTTCAGTCTCCACCCCCAAAATCTCCAGGTTTTTCCCAATCCAGAGTTGGCAACCCTATGTGCTGCATGCCTAATCCAGATCGGGGTCTTGCAGCAATTTTTAAAGAACTACAAATGCTTTTAAATGGCATTGGGGGCCAAAGTTTGTACCCTGTCCCTTGTATTTTTGCCCATAGTATGTGTACAAAAAAGAAATGAGTGCGGTTTCCCCCTTCACCACTCACATTATATATGACTGAGGGTTGCCAGCCGAATGCTGGCAACTGGTGGGAGCTTTTGAGGAGTGGGGACATCTGCAACATCACTTCTGGTGCGAACTCAGAAGGTAGGGTTACCAGTTCCAGCTTGGGAAATTCCTGAAGATTTGGGGGTGGAGCCTGGGGAAGGCAGGGCTTGAGGAGGGGAGAAAAACTCAGTGGGGATATAATGCCATAGAACGAACCCTTCAAAGCAGCCATTTTTGCCAAGGGAATTGATCTCTGTAGTCTGGAGATCATTTGTAATTCCAGAGAGCCAGCCTTTAGACCTGCAAGAGTTTTATTTACTTTCTTGCTGATGCTCAATTCCAATGCAGCAGCCCACCCTGAGGGAGGGTAACTTAAATGTCACTCTGAAATCCAAAGACAGAAAGAACTCAAAAGGTATATACTCTGAACAAAAGTTGCTTATATGCTTATTGACAATTGGCATGATGACTACAAAAGACAGGTTGAGTAGAGAAACGTCAAAAACTGAACGTAATTTATTCACCCTGGGCCTTGCGTCCAACATTTGCTGAGCCACTGAACCATTTGATCCACATTCTTATGAGGAATTTCAAGAAACGCAAAACAACCACCCTGACCTGGATGGCTCAGGCAAGTCCAATCTTGTCAGATGTCAGAAGTTAAACAGGGTCAACTCTGGCAAGTACTTGGATGGAAGACCTCCTTGGAATACCAGCAGTCAGGAGGTGGGGGTAGACTTCATTCAGCCATCTCTCTGAATATCTTCCAGGCCCCCAGTAGAGGTCAGTCACTAGAGGTCACCATAACTTTCAGGTTCTCTCTCTCTCTCTCTCACACACACACTCACACACACACACACACACACACACACACACACCTGCACATATGAAAAATACAAAAAACTACTGTACCACAAAAAAGAAAAGAGATGCTGAACAGCCAACACTTCATATCTCTTTGTGGTAACATCTAGTTCCCCACGAGACATACTCCCTTAAGCTGTGGGGTCTTGTGAGCAAAAATTCTACTTTGGGAGCTACTGGCATTAAAGTTGTGAGCATGCGATTTGGCTACTGCATAAATTAGTTTGCTCTGGAGCCATCCTTTCCTGAGCCAAGACAAAAATCTGTGAGCTGGAGACTAAAAAACTGTGAGCTAGCTCACACTAACTCAGCTTAGAGGGAACACTAGACATGACAGGACTTTACTCTTTGCATTGCTGTTATGTATTGACCATGCGGTCGCCATGTGCTCCCATAATTGCGACCGCATGGCCAGAGCACATGGCCAGAGCATGGCCAGAGCACATGGCCAAGAAACTACCTGAGCTTCAGCCAGGTAGAACAAAGGCCAGGTGGATTCAAACCGGCCACCAATCATGTACCTAGGTTTCTCCCAGGGAACCTATGAAATGTAAATAGACTTCTAATAGCCTATCAGGCCAGTTGGGTGAGGTCAGGGGCTTGTCCCTGACCAGCATAAAAGGAGGGCTTCGAGCCCTGAGTTGTATGCTTCATCCGGACCAGCAATAAAGATCTAGCTGTTTCACTGTTCCATGGACTCCCGACTCCAATACTTATCAATTGCCTAATTCAGTGTGTGAATAAAAACTATACTGAGCAATCCCAAAGTCAGTGTGAAGAGAAAAGGAGGTCTCTGGGTCCTGAATCACAAACTGCAGACAGGTTGTGTCTCCACTTCTCAGTCACCTAGAATCCACTTTTCTTCACAGTCACAGCAGAAGTCCCACTAAGGCTCAGGACCAAAGGCTCGTGTCAGAAGATTGCCACTCTTCCACCAAGGGCCTTTGTCCATCACCACAGTCTTTTCTCTTCAGGAGCTTCTCCTTTAGAAGTTATCCACACCATCAGCTTCTCTTCTCACTGCTTCTTCCTCTTGGAGCTCACTCCCTGTTCTTCATTGTAACGACTCACCCAGCCTCTCCGTAGAAAGCACACTCCTCCAGAGGTCAGGGTTTCAATGCAATTGAAAACATGCAACAGACTTTTAAATAATAAATATTTTAGAAGGTTTACAGGAGGAAGAACAAAACATTTATTTAGCGCATTTGTATCCTGCCGTTCCTCGAAGGAACTCAGAGCAGTGTATAAAGTTCTCCTCCATTTTATCGTCACAACAATCCTGTGAAGTAGGTTAGGCTAAAAGACTGACTCAGTTTAGTGAAATGGTTAGGAGCGCAGACTAATCTGGGAGAACTGGGTTTGATTCCCCATCCCCACTCCTTCATATACATAGCTGCTAGGGCTGCCAAGTCCCCCGCTTGAGCGGGGGAAACACCGATTTTTAGAGCTTACCTCCCGCTTTTCCAAAGATGGCCACCGGGGGGACAAAATGGCTGTGTTAAAAGGGAAATGTCTGCAGAGAGCCTGCCCTGCATTAAAAAGCCTCGCCAGACATTTCCCCTTTAAGAAGTCAGCAAGAGAGCTTCTTCCACAGCAAGAGAGCCCCGCCCAGAGATTAAGGAGGGACGGAAGGAGCTGCTTTTGCATGTGGCTGGCAAGGTGAGTTTCTGTTCCAGCTCTTTTCATTCTCTCTCCCTTTCTTTTTTCTGTCTGTCTGTCTGTCTGTCTGTCTCTCTCTCTGTCCCCATCCAGCAGAGGTCTATCAGTGGCTATTATAGCCACAAGGTCTAAATGGAAGTAAGTGCCTCTGCTAGTTTTTTCCCCTTCTCTCTCTCTCCCTCTTTCTTTCTTTTTTCTGTCTGTCTGTCTGTCTGTCTCTCTCTCTGTCCCCATCCAGCAGAGGTCTATCAGTGGCTATTATAGCCACAAGGTCTAAATGGAAGTAAGTGCCTCTGCTAGTTTTTTCCCCTTCTCTCTCTCTCCCTCTTTCTTTCTTTTTTCTGTCTGTCTGTCTGTCTGTCTCTCTCTGTCCCCATCCAGCAGAGGTCTATCAGTGGCTATTATAGCCACAAGGTCTAAATGGAACCCTTTGGCTGGGGCAGTGATGCTCTGCATTCTTGGTGCTTGGGGGGCAACAGTGGGAGGGCTTCTGGAGTTCTGGCCCCGCTGCTGGACCTCCTGAGGGCACCTGGTATTTTTGGCCACTGTTGTGACACAGAGTGTTGTACTGGATGGGCTGTACTGGATGGGCCGATCCACTGTGGCTTCTCTCCTGTTCTTATGATATGAAAATCATATTTAGCACTTGTGCAGCACTTAGTGCTTCATATTCTGCTGAGATGAGGAAGGATTCAGTAGGGCCGTTGCTCAGTGATAAGAGCATCTGCTTGACATGCAGGAGGTATCAGCCTCTTCAGCTAAAAAAGGATCAGGTAATAGGTGACATTAAAGATCTCAGCCTGAGACCCTGGAGAGCCACTACCAGTCTGAGTAGTCAATACTGACCTTGATGGACCAATGGCCTGATTCAGTATTAGGAAACTTCATGAGTTCATGTGTCAGCATGTGGAAGCAACATCACAGGATGTGACATCACAAAATGATGTCACTTCCTTTCTCCTGGCTCCACCCCCAAAGTCTCCTGGCTCCACCCCCAAAGACCCCAGATATTTCCCAAGTTGGACTTGGCAGCCCTAATAGCTGCTGATATTAGTACCAGAAATCTCTAGATTTCAAAACTTTTTTAACCAAAAAAGATTATTACCACCAAATTTCCCAATAAGACAAATGGAAAAAGGCTAATCTTACTACTTTTGAAGATATTACATATAAAAATACACTTACGAATAAACTAATGTTGAAAGAGAAATTAGGGTCAACAATACCATGGTTTCAATTTCTACAAATTAATGCTCTCAAATTCAGTTATCTAATATTATTAAACCTTTATCTAATGTTGAACGGATATATAAAGAAGCATAAATATCTAAAAAGCATTTAATCTCTAAGCTTTGTTTTGTTTTACTTTCTTTAGACAGGAAAAACTCATTATCATACCAAACCAGGTGGCTTACAATAAAACTCTGACTGAAGATAATTGGTGACAACTATGGACATCTTTTCCATTTAATTCCAATATAATAGATATAAAACTACAAACTTTTAAAATACTTACATTTTGATACCTTACACCACAGAAATTAGCTTCTATAACAATTTCAGAAAAGCCATTATGTTGGAAACAATGTGGTCAAATCAGAACTTACACCCAATTTTGGCTTGAATGTCCCAAGCTGAAAAACTTTTGGGAGTACATAATAATTCAGATAAAGCACATAACTGGACTAATTATACAATTTACAGTGGAACATATTATTTTGAACAGTTGGAAGCCCGATGCCTGTTCTGACAGCATCAATAAAAGAGTGCCTATTGTTCTATCAGCAGCCCTCAGGAATGGAGGCAGATTTTAATGAAAGATTACATATTTTTGTCAGGAGATCCACAAGTTCACATTTGAGTTCTTTCAGAACTCTTGGATGTATGCCATCTGGGGCTGGTGATTTATCAGTTTTTGTCTATCAGTCGTAGAACCTCCTCTCTAGTCACCACAATCTGACTCAGGTCTTTCAAAACCTCTCCCGAAATCAGCAGTTCTGGAGTGTGCAAGCACATCTCATCTTCCACAGTGAAGACAGGCAAAAAATGCATTCAGCTTCTCAGCCATTTCCCTATCATACTTCAGTACTCCTTTTACCCCTTGGTCATCCAAGGGCACCAGTGCCACCCAGGCTATTTTCCTGCTTCTAATGTATTTGAAGAAAGATTTATTGTTGCTCTTCATGTTTTTTGCAATATGTTTCTCATATCCCTTTTTGCCTGCCTGATCACAGACTTGCATCTCAGACAACTGAGAGGTGATATAATCATCTTCAAGTATTTGAAGGGCTGTCATATAGCGGATGGTGTGGAGTTGTTTTCTGTTGCCCCAGAAGGTCAGACCAGAACCAACGGGTTGAAATTAAATCAAAAGAGTTTTTGGCTAAACATTACAAAGGACTTCCTGACAGAGCGGTTCCTCCATGGAAAAGGCTTCCTCAGGAGGTGGTGAGCTCTCCTTCTTTGAAGGTTTTTAAACAGAGGGTTAGATGGCCATCTGACAGCAATGCTGATTCTGCAAACTTAGGTAGATCATGAGAGGGAGGGCAAGAAGGGCTGTATTAGTGCTTAGGTCTCATGCCCCTTTCTTACACACCCAGGAAAATGCTGATCGCCACTTTGGGGTCAGGAAGCAATTTTTAACTAGGCCAGTTTGGCCAGGGATTCTGGAGGTTTTCTGCCATCTTCTGGGCATGGAGATGGGGGTCACTGGGGTGTGTGTGTGTGGGAGGGGGAGGTAGTTGTGAATTCCCTGCATAGTGCAGGGGGTTGAACTAGATCAGTGGTGGGCAAACTGTGGCTCGGGAGCCGCATGCGGCTCTCTCACATATATTATGTGGCTCCCGGCGGGGCGGCTGGGGAAGCTAAATATCATTAGCAAACAAATATCACTGGACAAATTAATATGATTATCAATATCTGCTTTTACCCCATTTGTTATTATTTTTGGCAGTCTCATTTAATGTTAATAAAAAGCAAATTTGTTTATTTTCCAATAGAAGCAGGTAATATTTGTTCATGTCTTGTGGCTCTCAAACATCTGATGTTTATTCTATGCAGCTCTTACATTAAGCAAGTTTGGCCACCCCTGTTCTAGGTGGCTCTTACGCTGAGCAAGTTTGCCCACCCCTGAACTAGATGACCCTGGAGGTCCCTTCCAACTCTATAGTTCTATGATTCTAAATAAGTAGTTTGGGCAGGTTGATACCATTTAAGCAACATCCTGTTTGTTAGGTTAGGCAAGGTTCTGATAGTGATTGTTCCTTGTCTGTTATACTTGACCTGTAATGATGCTTGTCATATTTCACTAACAAAACACAAAGTAGACTGCAAGAGGCCCCCCCTAAGTGCTGGTATATTTTCTAAGGCTCAGCAGAAAGGTGATGGTCCAAGGCCAAATCTACCAGTATAGTTGACTGGGGCGGGTAGACCTGTTCTCCAGAGGCCAGGGCCGCCTATATAGCGGAAAGGGATGGGTAGACCTGTTCTCTGGAAGCCAGGTCCACTAATATAGTGGAAAGGGATGGCTAGACCTGTTCTCCGGAGGGCAGATCTTCCAATATAGTGGAAAGGGGTGGGTAGACTTGCTCTGGAGGCCAGGTCTACCAATATAGTGGAAAGGGGTGGGTATTTATTTTGTTTATTTATTTAATTTATACCCCACCCTCCCTGCAAGCAGGCTCAGGGCGACTTACATAATTGGTTTATAAATGACCATTAAAATTACATAAAATTATTTAAAAACAATTCAGGTACAATAAATCATACATCATAAAGTGCTAGTAAAAATGCATTAGTTGCTTAAGATGGCGAGCTAAAAATGCTTGCAGCAGACAGTTTTCCAACTCAGTGGTCTTCCTGAGTCGCGCAGTAGCAGAGACCAGATGCTGAAACTGCAGGCCGGGCTTGTTGGTGGTAGTAGTGAGGGTGGCTCCTTAGTTGAAAGCCTGGTGGAAGAGCTCCATCTTGCAGGCCCTGCAGAACTGTAAAAGATCCCGCAGGGCCCTGGTCTCTTCTGGGAGCTCATTCTACCAGTATGGAGCTGCCACTGAGAAAGACCTGGCCCTGGTAGTGGCTAGCCTGGCATCCTTGGGGCCCGGGAGGGTCAGTCGGTTCTGAGACCCTGACATCAGTGCTCTCTGGAGTATATATGGGGAAAGGTGGTCCCTCAGGTATGTTGGACCCTGGCCATATAGGGCTTTAAAGGTGAGTACCAGCACCTTGAAGTGAATTCAGTATGCTATTGGCAGCCAGTGCAGTGCCTTCAGTACAGGCTGAATGTGCTCCCATCTAGGAAGGCCCATTAAAAGCCTGGCTGCAGCATTCTGCACTAGCTTCATGGCCAGCTTTAATAAGCCAGAGGACAGGGGAGAGTAGACCTGTCCACCAATATAGTGGAAAGAGGTTGGCAAAATCTGACTTGATTTTGTTTTCTCTTATAATTTTTAAATTATTCTTAATATATAGTTTAAATATAATTTAAAAGAATTTATTCTGAAATTTTTACAAATTTATGGAAGTTATCTTCTAAAAAACAAATTTACGCTATAGTCAAATGTAGACTCACAACTTTAATGCTGCTAACTTTTTTTCACTCACGAGGTAGAATTTCTGCTCACAACACTGTGGAGCTTTGAGGGAACATTGGCCACAGCTCACTTGGTGACACTATTGGACTTTAAATGCAAGAGACATTTGGAGGTGGTTTTGTTTTCACATCACGACCCTGGTGTCCTTGGTGGTCTCCCTTCCAAGTATGTACCGGTGCCAACCCTGCATAGCTTCTGAGATCTGACGAGATCAGGCTGGTCTATCTAGGTCAGGGCAGTCACTGCATTGCCATTTGCCTTTTGGGAAAGCAGATAGTTCATTTGAACACAAGAGGGCAACATCTGCTAGTCTTTCAGCTTCAATAGCTAACTTCCCCCCCCCCCCCCTTCAGTTCTTGGAATGAGTATTTACCACTTGAGCATCCGGAGGATTATTTTTTTCTTTTAAGTTTTGGTATGCTCGGGGCTTGGTGCCAGGTATACAAATGTACTCCTGAGATGTGTATTGAAGGAAGTTTTTGAGAATGATCCTAATTTTGGCTAGGCTCCTGTTCCTTATTTCAAGGAATTGTTCTGTATTGGTTTGTTTTAGAAATGTGCAAAAAGTAGCTCTAATCAAGCCTGCATAACAGTTCCTATGTTTCTTCTGAAAAGTGTAAAGTAAAGGTTTCCCTTGCTCTAAAGGCAGTCGAATCCAACTCTAGGGGGCGGTGCTCCATCTCCATTTCCAAGCTGAAGAGCCAGCGCTGTCCAAAGACATGGTCATGTGGCCAGCATGACTAAACACCGAGGTGCAAAGAAAGCTGTTACCTTCCCACCGAAATGGTACCTATTTATCTATTTGCAATTCCTTGCTTTCAAACTGCTAGGTTGGCAGGAGCTGGAGCCAGAGATGGGAGCTCACTCCGTCACGTGGCACTTGGGTCTTGAACTGCTGAACTACAGACCTTCTGGTCTGCAGCTCAGCATCTTAACCTCTGAGTAACAATATGCAAATCAAGAAGCTTATCTGTCATGCCCAGGTATCCTCCCCATGTGCCTTTTTATGTTGTTTTCCTTAACATCCATCCATCTAACAAAAGCTTCCTCATTCACTTGTAAGACTTTGGGTTAGTCATAATAAAAAAGTATTGTAGTAATGGTGTTGCAAGATAACTTACAATTTAATAAATTAAAGATGATGTTTAATATTTTATTGTTTATGACCTATTATACTATCACACCCAAACCAAAGTGTTTGCAAAACCAGACAAAGGTGCCCACATTTTACAGCCCCACCAATTAAAATTAATTTGCTCCAATTAACCCCATAGACCTTCAGCTGACTCTTCTCTCTAGCTTTGTATTTATTATTTATTTAGAAATTGTATATGCTGCTATTCCAGAGATCTGCTCAAGGTGAGCTTTGTATGCACAGAAAGTTTTATTTATTTATTTACAAATTTATATCCTACCCTTTCTATCGCTAAGGTGGCTAACATTTCAAACATATGGGATAAAATTACATTATAAAACCATTAAAATTCACCTCCTTCCCAAACATACTGTAAGCTGCAAGGCGCTGTTTTAGCGGACTTATGAATGATAATTTCATAAGTGTAAGATCATGGACAATAATGATAAGTGTATGAGAGGACTTGTGTTGCTGAGTGTACAACAACAGATGCCAACTGCAGACAAACGCCATCCTATGCCAGGAGACGACATTCCAGCAGAAACTATTGTTCCATTTCCCAGAAGCCTCTCTGAAGTACCGAAGCCAGTTTGTGACTCTGGTTCATCCCTGCCTGCAAAGAGATGTCCAAATATTGTCAAATCCAAGTCTCCGCATATCATGCTCCCCCCCCCCCCCCCGCCCCGCAACAGACATTGTTTCAGCTAAATAAAGGCTTAATTGCCCACTTCACACGAACTATGGAAGCAGTTAATGGACAATTGACTTGGCCAGGCCAAGAGGTTAATCCCTCTTGGGGTAGAACAATGGCCTCACCTATGAGTCATCTTTCCTCCAGACCAGGTGTCTCTAGATGTGATTAGGTCATCTTTAAACATTGTCCACTCCCATCCTATACCCTGGCTGAGGACAGATTGGAAGTCTGCCGCGCCGCAGAGGCACGGCAGACTAAGGCAGGGAGAATTTCCCCCGTAGCGCGGCGTTTGCACGCCGCCGGAAGGAAGCCACCCACAGTGTTCAGACTGCGAGCGGCTGCCACACGGCTCCCCCTCCCGGCGCGCGTTCACACCCGCTCCAGCGGGTGGAATGCGCGCCGCAGCAGCCGAGCACCACTTTGAAGTGGTGCTCGGCTGCTGCGGGAGGAGTGCGGCATCGGATGTGATGCTTCCGGGCCGCCTCCTCCGGGCAGATGCGGCCGTCTGAATAAAATTATAAAATTGGGGGAATGTATAAAATTGGGGGAATATTAATGCCTACTGCTGATTATTAAGAGCTAATATTCCCCCAATTTTGGTAACAGAATAAAGCAGTCAGGCTAACAATACATCATTAAAACAATTTTTAAAAGAGTTAAAAACAGTTAAAATACATACAAAGCAGTGAAATGTATACAAAACATAAAAACGTTGGTTAGGAAGGCGGGATCATTGAGGGAATGCCAAATGAAACAGAAAAGTCCTCACCCACTGGCAGAAGACAGCAACAGAAGGGGACAGATGATTCTCCCTGGGGAGAAGGTTTCAGAGCTTTGGTGCCATGACTGAGAAGGCCTTCTCCTGAGTTGCCACCTGTCTGATCTCAGAAGGCAGGAGCACCTGAAGCAGAGCTTTGAAGATGACTGTAGTGATTGGCTGGGTTCATAAGGGGTAGGCAGTTCTTCAGTTATATTGGTCTCAATCCATATAGGGCTTTGGAGGTCAAGACCAGCACCTTCCACAAAACTAAGGCCATATGGGACATCCTTATAAAATCTGACTTATTGATGTCTGCAACACCTATGCCTGCTAAGCTCTCTTAAAGGGACCTTTAAATGTAAAAAATGTAGTGTTGGTGTGCACTGTTATGAAACCTCTACTTTGGATTTCCCTGAGGCTGGTTTTTTAAAGCCAATTTTGTTTTTTGCCACATGTGCAATTAAAAGAAGTGTGTATTTAATCCGGTGCCCATGTGGGCTCAAGTATGTGGGCAAATCTTTTTGCTCATTGCGGACCCGCATTTCAGAGCACAAATCGCACATAAGACACAAGTACATGGAGGCTCCACTCTTGCAACACTATATTGACAAAGGATGCTCCTGTGAAGACTTACAATTTACTGTATTGAAGGTGGTCGACCCTAGAGTTTATAATCTAGCGGATCTGAGGAAGATTCTCTTACAGAGAGAAGTATTCTGGATATTTAGACTAGGCACTTGTTCCCCAAATGGTCTGAATGCATTCAATGATTTTTCTTGTTTTTTATAATTTTTCAGAATTTTGGTTTACATTGCTGTGCAAGATTCTCTGGTTGCAATTGATGGTCTATAACTTTAAATATGTGCGGGTATGAAATGAGGTGTGTGTATATATATGAGGTATTACATACACGTGGTAAGGCAAATTAGGAATGCTCCATTGTAGCCTTCATTAGAAATGGTTTGACCAAGATTGGTAAGCTTCAGTTTTATTATGTTTGTAACAAAGTTTCTGAAAAGTTTTTGTATAATTACATTGTGTATGGGACAGCATGATTTATATTGTATATTATCTTACGGAGTGTAGTACTATTCGACTGTGATGATGTTGTGATAATTATGCCCTTGTGTATGCATCATGCAACATACCAAGTATGTATAAATCGGCTCATATTTCCATGTCTTTTTCATGACATGTATAACTGATCCATTTTTTAAAATATATTAAGATATTCTTGTTCGGATGAAGTCCATGACGGATGAAACGAGAGATTTTATTCTAGAAAACCTCACCATCTCTTCTTGTGAAAATATCTTGTGAAAACCCTTTGGAAAGAACTGAACTTATTGTCTTTATTGTGTCACATTTATTATTATAATATTACAGTAGCATTTTTCACAACTTTTTTGATTCTATTTGTTCATGCTCTTTGGGGGTTGTGGTTTTCTTGGTTGCCATAGTCTCACACCCAGCATGAGTACCTGGGCACTGGCCCCAGATTTTAATGAAACTGAACAGTATGTTGCATGCCACTACATCACAAAGCAAGTTCAATTCCTTGTTTGTTCATATAGTCACAGAAGTTACCATTGCAAAAGCAAGCAGACGGGTTCTGCATTTTTAAAAAGTGGAAGCTGATCACCCATGTCCCTTTTAAAGCCTGTACTTTAATTCTATACACCTGGTTGGAACCAGACTAAATTTTGCATCAGCGAAACGGAACTTTAATGCGTCCTCCCTCATACTCGAACCCATTGATCTCCACAAAACGATGCTCCTAGGGAGACAACTTGAACAGGGTCTGCAGCTAGAAGGGGATGGAAACTGCCACCTTAGTCTGGAGCTAAAAAATTGTATCTGTTTCTTCACTTAAGAAATTGGATCTGGGAAGGACATACTAATGGAGTAGAAGTAACCAAGGTAGTGAGATGGATTTTGTAATGTATCCCTCCTTTCAAGAAGCCTCCCTATTACTTCTTGTTCCATAGTATTGGAAGTGAAGGACTTTGCACTGTCTCTTAGCCTCAGGCTTCAGAGGGGGACTATAGAGAGGCAGAGACCAATGCTCCCTCTAAGCTGTGGAGTCTTGTGAGCATAAATTCTACTTTGTGAGCTACTGGCATTAAAGTTGTGAGTGAGCGATTTGGCTACTGCATAAATTAGTTTGCTCTGGAGCCATCCTTCCTGAGCTGAGAGAAAAATGTGTGAGCTGGCGACTAAAAAATTGTGAGCTAGCTCACACTAACTCAGCTTAGAGGAAACACCTTCCCTTCTACTGCTCTGATGCTATCCCTTTGATGTGTAGATTGCTAGGTAAAGTTTTCCCTTGCTTGAAAGCAAGTCGAATACGACTCTAGGGATGCGGTGCTCATCTCCATTTCCAAGCTGAGGAGCCAGCGCTGTCCAAAGACATTTCCGTGGTCATGTGGCTGGCATGACTAAATATTGAGGCTCATGGAACGCTGTTACCTTCCCACTGAAGTGGTACCTATTTATCTACTTGCAATTCCTTGCTTTCAAACTGCTAGGTTGGCAGGAGCTGGGGCCAGAGACAGGAGCTCACTGCATCATGCAGCACTTGGGTCTCGAACTGCTGAACTACCGACCATCTAATCTGCAGTTCAGCGTCTTAACCACTTGAGCTACTGCAGAGAGTAGATTGCTACTCTCAGGAAATTTTCCTTCCTTTCATCCTGACACCTTCTCTCCACACTGTGCTACTCTTTCCCATCTTGGCACCATGAGGGCAGGACATGCTTGCTGGATCTCTGTCCGTCCAAGCTAGTTAGACTACATTAGAATCCTGTCTCTACTCTATCCTGTCTAGAACGGAGTTCCTTACAATAAAGGACTCATATTAGCTTTTGCAATGATAAAGAGGCTCCCTGTGAAACTTTGTTCCTGTCAGCACACACAAACCAGATAGACTCTACTATGTGCCTTGTGCCTTGAGCATTCTGCTAACCCAAATAATCCTTCAGGGGTGGAAACTGCCAACTTAGACTGGAGCGAAAAAAGTTATTTGTTCCTGCACTTAAGAAATTGGATCTGGGAAGGACATACCAATGGAGTAGAAGTAACTGAGGTAGTGAGATGCATTTTGTAATTTATCCCTCCTTTCAAGAAGTCTCCCTAGTACCTCTTGTTCCAGAGTATTAGACCTCCACTGAACAACACCAGAACTCTACCGGATCCTGCTGTGGCTGCTAGTTAACTATTCCTTTATTAGGTTAACAGTTCAGAGTGGTTTGCTGATGTTTTCTCCATGGGTGATAATGGTGAGGAGATAGTCCCTTGATAGCTCTGTTAAGTCCCCCTGAGAGGTGAGAGAAGGTAACTCTTTGCCAGCTGAGGAGTGTGTGTGTGGGGGTGTCTGTGTGAATAAACCCCAGGCTTTAAGAGTGGAAAAAAGACAGGGGCTGATTCTGCATCTGGCATTCACTCCACATTTTCTCAACACTGAGGAAAAGGTGCAGCAAAACCACATTCAAATGCCATACTGACTGCAACCCCTGAATGGCCATAAAACTGCCATAAATCTATGCAGAAGGTACCATAAAAACCGATGATCAAAGGAAGTGAAAGCAGCATGCAATGCAAAGGGGAATTTCTGTTCCAATGTGGGTTTGCTAAAACAACGGAGGGAAAAGCCAATGCAGAGTCGCCCAGGAAAAGAAGCAGATGAAGACTACTTGACCTGGCTGAATCACTTTGTGTTTAGCAATTTTATGTGGGGTAGGCACTGCTGCCTGTTAAGAGTGATATTTTGACTCTCTTTGTATTTGCATATAAATGTTACATTTTTAAGATTTAGGGTTCTTTGTTATCTTTATTCAAATCTCTCATGAAATTAGTATGGCCCTGAGGAGTTGTTGAGGAGGTATTCCTTACTCTTTGGGGTAGGCTGGAGTTAGAAGGAAGTTGAGCCAAATCAGTATAGTGGTTAAAGTGTGACTAGGATTAGGGACAGACGTTTTTGAATCTCTGCTCTGCCGTGAAGCTTATTGGGTGACCTTGTGCCATTCACACTCTCAGCCTTATCTACCTCACAGGTTTGTTGTGAGGGTAAAATGGAGAAGGGGAGACTGAGTCCTCCTGAGCTCCTTGAAGAAAGGGTGGGATAAAATGTTGTAAATAATAAACAAGTCCATTTGCTCCCAAAGCCTTTCTGAAGCTTTTACACATACATAGCACTACCAGTAATCTCATCTAGGGCTGCCAAGTCCAACTTGGGAAATATCTGGGGACTTTGGGGGTGGAGCCAGGAGAAAGGAAGTGACATCATTTTGTGATGTCACATCCTGTGATGTTCCTTCCACATGCTGACACATGAACTCATGAAGTTTCCTAATACTGAATCAGGCCATTAGTCCATCAAGGTCAGTATTGACTACTCAGACTGGTAGTGGCTCTCCAGGGTCTCAGGCTGAGATCTTTAATGTCACCTATTACCTGATCCTTTTTTAGCTGAAGAGGCTGATACCTCCTGCATGTCAAGCAGATGCTCTAGCAGCACTGAGCAACTGCCCTACTGAATCCTTCCTCATCTCGGCAGAATATGAAGCACTGCTACACAAGTGCTAAATATGATTTTCATATCATAAGAACAGGAGAGAAGCCACAGTGGATCGGGCCAACAGCCCATCCAGTACAACACTCTGTGTCACAACAGTGGCCAAAAATACCAGGTGCCCTCAGGAGGTCCAGCAGCGGGGCCAGAACTCCAGAAGCCCTCCCACTGTTGCCCCCCAAGCACCAAGAATGCAGAGCATCACTGCCCCAGACAAAGGGTTCCATTTAGACCTTGTGGCTAATAATAGCCACTGACAGACCTCTGCTGGATGGGGACAGAGAGAGACAGACAGACAGACAGACAGAAAAAAGAAAGAAGGAGAGAGAGAGAAGGAAAAGAGCTGGCACAGGCACTTACTTCCATTTAGACCTTGTGGCTAATAATAGCCACTGATAGACCTCTGCTGGATGGGGACAGAGAGAGAGAGAGAGACAGAAAAAAGAAAGAAAGGGGGAGGGGGAGAGAGAGAGAAGGGAAAGAGCTGGCAGATGGACTTACCCCAGGCCCAGCAGCAGCAACCTTTCAATCTTACACCAGCCGCATGCAAAAGCAGGCCCTTCAGTAAGAGCTTAGTCCCTCGTTAATCTCTGGGCGGGGCTCTCTTGCTAACTCTTAAAGGGGAAATGTCTGGTGAGGCTTTTCACTGCAGGCTCTTCAGACATTTCCCTTTAAGAGGCCTGGAAGGGAGAGGGCCCGGCAGGCTCCGACGTTCCCCTCCTGTTGGCAGCCATTGCCTCCCCCCCGGTGGCCAGTTTTGAAAAAGCGGGGGGGAAGCATGAAAAATCGGTGTTTCCCCCGCCCTACCGGGGGACTTGGCAGCCCTAATCTCATCAGGAATCCCTTCTACACTTGTCAGTAACTACTCTTGATGGTTCTTAGCACAATACTTGTCATACTAGCAGTATTGGCTCTCCCAGGCTCTTATTACCTTGTAACAGTTCATAGGGTTGAGGACTGTGAATCCATGTTACTAACAGCAGTGTTTCCTTCAAAGCAAGGTGCCTTCCACTAATGCAAGAAGCAGAGATGAAAAGTGCTGCCATTAGTGGAATGAGATCCAAATCATTGGGTCATAACCATTAATTCCCTTATTAGGGAAAGCAAATAGTGGAAATGATTACTGATGCTCCAGTTTTGACACTTGTTTTTATTATGATTTTTTTTTTAAAGTTTCCATTTCCCCACCCAAAATCTGAAAAACTACAATTGTGTGAATGGTCATTCATATACAGATTTGCTTCCTTGGAGCAAATTAAGCTCTCTCTCCTGAATTGGTGCAGATTCACAAAGTGCCTTATTGGCCGCTGCCTGTGTTTTATAGTATTGCTATTCATATTAGCACTAAGCTTCCAGGACCAAGTTATGTTTGTGAAATAAAAGGCATTTCGGCATGATAATCAGATTAAGAAGGAAAGCAGCACCTGACCAGAGTAGGACTGAAAAGATTCTCTTCCTTGTTTAAGAAGGAGCCCCCAAAGATGCCACAGCAGGAAAATGTAGCTTGTATTGTGTTGTATAACAGTGGCAAAGCCACAGAGTTACCACAGTTTTGTTCAATAGGCCCAGAGTTACCTTCAGTGATAGAAACCAGTGCTGGAGCCCAGTTGCTGAGATGAAGTATCAGTTCAGTCAGGTCAGAAAGCACATGATGTAAAGCACATGTTTGGAAGTTCACAGGAGAAAAAGCAGCTGGTGAGGGCCAGCTTGGAGTTGAAAACAAGGGGTTTTAAGTGCTTCCCCCTTCCCTGCTTTGCCACTCCAAACTGACCTCCTCCACAAAGGCATAGACTATGGGGGGGCTCGAGCCTCCACATAGGCTCCCCTGAAATTTCCCAGGGGGGACTGAGCCCCCCCCAGGAAAACGTAGCGCCTGCCGCCGCGCCTCCCGGGGCCCTTCCGAGGCCAGCAGCTGCTGCTGCCGGTGCCTCTCCCCCCTCCCTGCCTGGCCGCTCTTCCATCCTTCTCCCTCCCTCTTTTCCCAGGGAAGGGAGAGGGAAGGAGTGGGGGGGGGGGGGGAGAGAGGCCCTGGCAGCAGCGGCTGGTGGGCCTCGGAAGAGCCCGGGGAGGCGCGGATGTTTCCCGGGGGGGACGACATCACCCCAGTGAGCGCGCACGCTTTGCGCACGTGATAAAGAGCCCCCCCCAGAATTTACAAAACTCTACGCCTCTGCTCCTCCAAAAGATGATTTTGCTTGCAATAAACATTTGAGATGTGTTACACTAAAATTCCTTCATAAGGGCCTTTGTGTGTTTAAATGAAAGCTGGTTATTTTTTTATATAGATGTTTATACCCTGCTTTTCTCCCCAGTGCGAATCCAAAGTGTTCTTTAATGCTTAAAAAATGAACAGTACTCCAGTTGCCCAGCAGGGGGGGTGCACGGCACAGCCATCCCAATAAAACAACAACAACAAGCCAGGCAATAAACATAAAAGAGATGTTCACAAAAGGGTACTGGCTGGGGAAGAAGGGAGTCTCTCATTGCCAATGATACTCATGCACCTCATCCATAGAGCAGTTCCAACAGAACTGGGGGAAGAATTGTGTTTTCCCGGGTAGAAAATACAACACACCTGGTTTTCATTAAATATTCCTGCAACATAATATCAATGGCAGAAATGTCAATACACTGGAAAATATAATGTGCATTAATTGTAAACTTGTATTGGCCCCAATCCAAAAGGAGAAGGCAACATGCATTTAGATGCCTGATCTGTATGGGCTTTCCCTCCTATTGGATCAGGCTGACTGCGTGGGTTGGCACTTAAAATGGTTTGCAGGCAAAAGTTGCGTTTACTACCACAATGAAAAATAAAGAAAAAAGGTGGGTTCTCTCAGTGTGCTCGGTCTGGGATTAGCAGCAAAATCATTGGTTGGAATGTTGCTTCTGTCTGCTTGAGCACCACATATTATTCACCTTTTATATCCATTGTAAAGAAATGCTCATGAACCATTACTAACATTTGTGAATAGAAATCTGATTATCATTTGGAATCACATTAATTAGCAGGTAAGAAAGTTTTAACTGCACAAGATATAATGACTCATCATGAGACCAGAAGAAAAATAGTCTTGAAAGGAACATTGTGCTTCTAGTTATTCCAGTAGATTTAGTCTCGGAGACTGTCTCACATTTGGGAAGAGCCTCATGAAGGTGTTTGTTGGCATGTCAAAAAATGGTGTGAAGCTATGCAATTAAAGAATGTTCTTAACTCTGACTTTCTGGACCCAGGAGAGCTTTTCTGAGTAATGCTGTGATGTTTTCACCTTTCTCTTCACTGCATGGGCTACTTGAATAAGATTAGGGGAGATCAGCAGTTTGCTCCTTTTCCAACACAGTGCAGAAGAGGAAACTAGCTTGGTTGACAGAAGCCTTTAATGTGGTCAAGTAAGGGGCCCCATCTCCTCAAGTTTTTGCACTTTGTTAATTTTTAATGGGTAGACAAACTTATTTCATAATCTTGGAATTCTGGTTTCCAGTAGCATTCCAGTAGCAGTAGTTTCTACACCAGTCTCCAGATATTTTCAGTATAGATGTAATTCTGCCATTGATAAACCAATATAAACTCAACATTGACTTGAGGTAAACATGTTGATAAACACTTGATCTCTAAGACATGCTTCTGGTCTCTGCAATGAAAGCTACTTAGCTAGCAAGTGATTAATTTGTAGTTTGCAATTTTGTGCTTTTAATTCATAAAGTTTAGATTATTTGTTTGTTTATTTATTTATTTATTTATTTATTGTTTTACATTTATACCCCGCCCTCCCTGCAAACGAGCTCAGTTTTCCAAATTCTTAACTCTAGCTGACTGGAATACAACTAGTGGTCCATGATGCTGTTGGAGAAATGAGCATGTAATGCAAGGCCTGAGAAATTCAGTCATTATAGGGTTAACTATGCAACTTGTTTGTTTACCTATGTTAGCCTGGAAGTGATACCTGGCAGCTGGCCAATTATCTGTAAGCCCGGGAAAACTAAAGGTGTACTGTCTTGCTAATTGGTCAATGATATCAGGTGTTTCCTTTCAGGGGTCAAGAAGAAGGAGAGATCCTCCATTACAATCTCTCACTCTCTATCAGTATGTCTTAGTGTGAAGACGGAGCACAATGCAGCTCCTTAGAAAGCATGTTTTGTTTATTTGTAGCTAATCCCGTTTACCTTTTCCCTTTAGTAATAAACTTCTTTCAAATTAAAAGAAGCAATCTCTTCTTTCCAGAAAAGCAAGATTCATTACTCTGAATTTTTCTTGATTATTGGACAAAAGTCCTAACAGATGCGTATGTTTGTATAAAGTGCCATCAAGTTGCATCTGACATATGGTGACCCAAGCCAGCAGCTTTCAAGGCAAGTGAGAAGCAGAAGTGGTTTGCCATTGCCTTCCTTTGCAGAGTCTTCCGTGGTGGTCCCCCTTCCAAATACTGGCCCTGGTTAGCTTCTGTGATCTAATAAGATCAGGCTGTGCCATGTTGCTTTCTTTCCCAGTGGTACATGATGCAAACTGCAAATTCCCTCAGTGGGTGCAAATGTTTCATTCACTTTACTAAGCTTGTGAGTTTAGGAGCTCCATATTAGACACTAGGAAATCTCCCCAAAGTAAAATAATATCCCTAGGAATTTTGAGAAAATAAAACTCAACAATGCAAATTAGTATGATTATTTTTTGCATGGGCTCAGTTAATTCTCTAGTGCCTGAACTGCAGGGCTATATTTTCAGAAACCAGCATTTAAAAAAAACACTGTTAATTTGACAATATTAAGGGCCAGGTGTATAAAGCTACTGAATTATTTCTTTCATACCTATACACCGGTACAGACCTGTTTGCTAGATGCTAAACTTAAAAGTTTAACCCAAAGAACTGATTAATCTTTTCTTGCGCAAAAATTCATTTAATAATCCAGTATAAGAGGTGTCTTCAATGTATGGTGTCTATAAATCCACTCCTTAAATTTTAATTCTGTAACTTCATTCTTTAATATTGTTATCTCACAGAAAGACTATTCATTTTCTGGTTTTCGCCACTAGTTTTCGTCTCTCAGCTGGGAACAGAGTGAGGTTTAACCTAGCAAAGCTACTTTTAATTCATAAGAAAGTCCATCCAAGCATGATATGGGTTAAGCGACCCATATTAACCCAAACAGACTGATTAACTCGGAAAGCTTTCTCTTTACATTTGGAAGATTTCCTCTGTTTCCAGAAAAACTAGGATTAAAAATGAAATTCCTCCGTCTGGAAGGTCCAAATGCCTGCAGAAATACTGCGTGCATAAAGAATATCCCTGGTATAGATGCAAGCAAGCTTTGTTCTTTTAGAACACTGAACAGCTGAGAGATCCAGAATAAAAGTCTTTACTATGTCTCAGTGCTTCTTAAATGATGTTTGTGACTGCACATACTTTGCATCCTGCCATTCCAACAGCAAATATAAATTAATGTGGGAGCTTGATGAATTAACAGGAATTCCATCCCTTCCCAACCATTTTTAGCAGCACAGTAAAGTGGAAGCAGGAGAATGTAGGCCACATGACACTGGGTCTGATGTGTGTTATGGACACTTAGACCAGCTAATGTCATATGAACCTGCCTTACACTAAGTCAGACCACCCATCCATCAAATTTAGTACTGGCTGCTGTAGTTGATAGTGATTCTCCTGAGTCTCAGCAGAAAGGAAGGGGGTGTCTTTCCCAGTCCTTTCCCTGAGATCTTTTTAGCTGTAGATGCCAGGGACTGCACCTTCTGCGTGCAAGGTATGAACATTATAGTTGAAACATGGCTCCTGTCTTGTGGCAGCTGTCACTGCAAACTGACACTGAGGGCAAATTCATGCATGCTGTTCTCCTGCTTCTGGTGTGGCTGTGAAAAACAGAAAGACAATTTTGATTGTGAGTCTACCAGATTTCTGACTTGATTGACAGCCATTAAGGAACTATGGATTCTACTAGATTTCAGCCTTCCTGTGTTTTAATATGCAGGTGTGATTTTGGTCTTAGAAACTAATGTAATGAGGTTCTAGAGAAATGGACTCTTTCGTTCTGTCTCAGACTGCGTTATATGTTTGCACGAAACTGGTATCTATGTAAAAGTGTTGCTTCATTTGTGCATTAGAATTAGTGGGGATGAGAGTAGTTTATTCCTCCCTATTTTCTACTGTCTCTATAAAAAGTAAAGTTCTTCATGTCAGAACCAGTGTGGTAGTGTCTGGAGTGTTAGACTTGGGACAACAGATTCCTGCTTTGGTGTGTGCGATCTTGGGCAAGTTGCTGTGCTTTAGCCTCACCTTTCAGGCTTGCTCCAGGATAAAATGGGATAGATTCATATTTTGAGGCCCCTGAAGGAAGAGCAGGATACAACTGTGAAAAGGTCTCCCCGTCCTGCGACATAGTGAATGCTGGCATCTCTGATCCAACCACTCTATTTCAGCCTGCAAGTGTAAATTCAGGACTGCTTTTATGAGTGTTTATGCATCAAGATACACCTGCCAAAATCCCTTCTTCTACATAATGCCTGGGCTATAATCAGGCACTAATATTTGCAACTGGAGTTATCTTAATTATTGCTGGTTATTTCTGCTTAAATTATATTTATTGATTTATTTGAGCTGCAGCTCATCCAAATGCTCAGGATGGGAAGGAACCTGTATTAGAGATTTTTCATTAACAGATCTTGGTCCTCCTGGTGAATTTGGATTGCCTACTCGAGTATGAGTGATGGTGATGGCTCATAGGTTCCACTCATAACAATAGATCAGTCAGTGATGATCACTCTATAGTTCATAAATGGGTTTCTTTCACATCCTTACCTCAAAGGCATTTTAGGAATATAATAGTTTTCAGTGTCTCATTGCATTGGGAACATTCACAGAAGGCATGCTTTGTACTATATGCAAAAAAAGCTCTAAGCAGACCAAGGTTCCCGCTTTTTAAAAAAACCCAAACCTCCCAGCTGTTTCCATGGCAATGATGAGTGTATCTCTCTTATCAGTTGCTTATATAAAATGCACAGACTTAGCAGGCAACCCAGTTTCACCTGGTGATCTTCCCAAGCCATTCTATCTTGTGATATACTCAACAGAGGCTTTCAAATAATAGGCGTTTTAGTACTAGGACAAGGGCAACGGCTTCTGATCCACATGAGGTAAGAACCCAGCTGAGCTGGTAGAGAGGCGTTGCAAGTTCTGATAATGCCTTCTTCTGCTGTATCTTCATCTATTGCATAAGCTCTGTATGGTAAGTTTTTGGCCACTACACACTTCCATCCTTGCCTGTTCAGAATGATGCAATAAATAAGACACCCAATCAGAGCACTGGGCAACACTGCCATCTTATCTCTGCTTCTGGAGTAACCTTGCTTCTGCCTTTTCCAAAGGAGCTTATTAGCTACTCAAGGGAGATTAAATGTGTGCGTTCGTTTTTCTCTCTCCCAGTCCCAACTAACAAGAAATCACTAACTATGGCATTGCCTTCTTACAGTGCCCTTCCAAATCCTTTGGAATAAATGGGCTAAGAAGGGTATAACTCTGCACAGGATGCACTGTTTAGTAGCTTTCATTCATTAAATGTTGTCCAGCCATGGGCCATAATACTGGGACAAAATGAGCAGGATATCAAAGGGTTTATTGTGACCAACTATAATTGTGGGTGCCTAGTAATATTGTTTTATTATTAAATCTAGACCTAGAAAACAGATTACTAATAAGGGGTGTACACTAAAATGTTATTTGTACTTGTGGAGAGATACCCTCCACCCAGGAATGCACCCCATTTGTTGTGATTATACATGTTCAGGAGCCAGCTGCAAACTCATAGCTGGCAAAGGGGGGGGGGATAGGAGTCATCAAGCTTCCATCACAAAGCACACCAGCTCATAGTTATTCTAATGGCCATGGCTGAAGCAGGACAA
Organism: Lepidodactylus listeri; assembly: GCA_029233225.1. NCBI lineage: Eukaryota > Metazoa > Chordata > Lepidosauria > Squamata > Gekkonidae > Lepidodactylus > Lepidodactylus listeri. The sequence continues at coordinate 56,600,888 of JARCFY010000005.1, read as the reverse complement.
TGGCTACTACTTCATTCCCTGCTGCCAGGTCGCCTCCAAAAGGGACAAACTGCTAAGAGCCAAATAGCTAGAAAGAAAACTCTTCCCTTTGGGGCAGGAAGATCCAAATGACCCCAAGTAGATTATACATTCCCAAGGCATGAGGAAAGAGTCTCTCTCTCTCCTATTTTGGGCAGCTCTTTGGATTGGCACAAACCATGACGGATCAGGCTTTCACCTGGAGGCTTCTTCTTGTCCATAAGGCAAGGGATAATGGAGTCGTAAATTAAGGTAATGACAAATTCTAACTTACTACAACTTCAAGTAAAGCTAGCGCGTCCTGCATCAAACATAACATGGGAAGTACCTAGAGAAGAGAGAGAGAGATATCTGTGTTTCTCACCTTTTCTTTGTTTCCTTGTTAAACCTGAAAGCTTGAGCAGAACATGTGCATTCTTTTATTCATTTTAAAATCTTTTTGTATTTTGAACCCTTTGAGTTTGATCTCTGGAAACTTACCACACCTGTTTGGTTTTGCTATCTAAAATGTGGTAACGGGGAGAGGTACCAGAGAAGCTCGCCAGGCCTGGAGCATGACAACTCAAAATTGCAAGGTTGTGACAGAGCTCCCTCGCATTTGCTTGTTGAAGCACAGTGGGAGAAACTAGGCAGGGCCTCTAAATGGCAATGCAGATATGGAGTGCTAGATGTATGACTCCATCTGGCAGGAGATACTCCTAAGTCAGTCTTTACTGAGTTTATAATTGGCACACTTGGGGAGTGAGGAAAAGGGACATCTTGCCAAGTGGAGACCTGGGGAAAACACCATCAAAATTTGCCAAAAAATAGACTCTATTTACAATTGTAAAGTTGGTGGTGCCACAACATCAAAATAAGTGCATACTACCAAACTATAAACAAGGCATAGAATACAATGTTTCCTCCTTCAAAGATAAATATTAGTCCATAAAGTCAGTTCAACTTAGTAGGAGGAATCCATATTTTCACAACATAGACAAAACAGACTTCACAAAGATGCCCATTCCAGATGCTTAAAGGAGACGTTTCCATCAACTTCTTCAGTTTGCCGGCTGCATAGTTGGCACCCGATTTCAACAGTTTCTCCTGACAACAAGGTTCATTGTGTGAAGAGCAAGTAATGATTGTTGTCATGGACCTTGTGTTAGCCCAACTGCCTTATTTTGTTATTAATATAGGGAATGCATAGGTTTTAAATAACTGGCAATAGGCAAAATGGGTTTCACCTCTGTATACAGAGGCTGCACCTCTCCCAGACTTAATCAAGAAATAGACAAGGAGGCTTAAGTCAGTACTCAGTGTAATGTCTTTTACTGAAAGGGTCTTAATCAAGCGAACAATACAGATTCACACACACATTTATATGAGCTTCTAAGAAATTAGAGAGATTAAGGGATGGTTGCATGAGCAGGAGATCGTTGGTTTCCGTTGGGGGAATAATTACCTGTCCAGAGAGTTGGTTTGGTCTTGCTGGAAGAAGAAAGTGAGGGCACATGCTCTGAACCAGCAGGAACACATGTCGGACTCTAGTAGTGCACCCAAGAGTCCGGGATGGAGGACGGGAGATGCTAAGGCTAAAGGCTGAACAATGGGAGCTTTCTTTTATCGGGGTGGTGGTGGTCTCTGGGGGGTTGGCTTAGCAAGCCACCTCCTCTAGGAACACCCCTTGACTGATCCTCCTAAGTTCTGTCCACTAGCAGAGAGTCCTAGGGGAGTGGTCAATATTAAATTTTACCTAGCCTCTTCAGAGATACCCAGCATGAAGATGATTCAGCAGCTGGAGTTTGTTTAGTGGTGATGGGATTAATCTGCTGGCTGGCCGAAACTCATTGTTAGTTGGTCAGGTCCAAAGTCCATGTGGATTCGAGAGGAAGTCCTTTGTTTCCCTGGGCAAGGAATGTTGAAGAAGGAGGAGGGGGAGGAATGTATCTTGCGATTTGGAATAGAGTCTGTGCTTAATGGAGTTTGAGAAGCACATTTTTGAGCCAAAGTGACAAGATGGCTCTTCCTGTTTGAGTGTCTTTGTGTTAAAGGAAGGTCCAGAGACTGGCAACCTTGGGAACCATTGGTACACTGTTTCAGCATCAGCTGGAGCTGTTTGAAGCTGGCTTTTCTCCCTGGCTGCTTTGGCATCAGTCCCTTTTATACTTAATAATACAGTTCATTGTTATCACTTATGGATTTCCCATTCATAAGAGCGCATAAGCACCTTGCAGGACTAACAGTTGTTGTCAAGAGAAATTGTGACGAACGAATCATGATTGTTGTCATGAACCTTGTTGTCAGGAGAAATTGTTGAAATCGGGCGCCAACTACGCAGCCGGCAAACTGAAGTTGATAGAAACGTCAACTTTAAGTATCTGGAATGGGCATCTTTGTGAAGGCTGTTTTGTCTATGTTGTGAAAATGTGGACTCCCCCTACTAAGTTAAACTGACTTTATGGACTAATATTTATCTTTGAAGGAGGAAACATTGTATTCTATGCCTTGTTTATAGTTTGGTAGTATGCACTTATTTTGATGTTGTGACACCACCAACTTTACAATTGTAAATAGAGTCTATTTTTTGGCAATTTTTGATGGTGTTTTTCCTAGTGGAATTTGTTTTGGAATTTTGTGACACTAGGCTTCCCAGTGTTTTGGATTCAAGTGGAGACCTGGGGCAGCTACAGGGTTCTTTCGACCTGCCAGGGGCCCATTCAGAAGGAATGGGCTTGTCAGTCTGTTTCTTCACAGTATAATTTTCAGTTAATTTTGTTCTTTAAAAGTCAAGCACATATGTTCATTTTCCTGATCCTATTATTTATTCTTAGCAATACTGTTTTGTTTTCTACCCACTTTGAATGACATTTTCAGGGATTCTGCTGGCTACATTTCAGGATGGCAGAATAAAGTAGCCTTGTTTTATTGCAATAAAAGCAAAACATATTTCCAGTGGTACTCTTCTCCTGATTCAGTTTAGAAGACACTATCAGGAATTATAACCCTCACTCAAGGGGAGGGTTCTCAACTCTGGGTTGGGAAATTCCTGGAATGGACTGCTGGTGGTACCTGGGGAGGGTGGATTTGGGGATGGGAGGGACCTCCGTGGGATATAAAGCCAAAGAGGCTACCCTCCAAAGCAGGCATTTTTTCCCCAGGGGAACTGATCTCTATAGTCTGAAAATCAGTTGTAATTCTGGGAGACCTCCAGGTCCCACCTGGAGATTGGCAACTTTTTAATGCAGATAGTAGACTGGATTCCTTTTTATAAGAATGCTCATACTTGCAGAACAGCTATATGGAGGTATTTGGCAATCCCAGAAGACAGACAGAAGGGTGAAGTGGTGATGTTTGACACCCAAGAAGGCAAAGAGTATTATAGAGTTTGCAGGGAGAGATATTTGGCACACTAAGAATGGCAGATGATAAATGTATCACATCTGAGAGGCACAACCTCTTGCATTTGGCAACCCAACAAAGCCAGTTGCATTTGAGAGCTGGCATAGAAGAACATTTTGAAGGCAGGAACTGGGAGGCATTTGGTATCCCAAGAGAGCAGGCAGAGAGGGCACAGTAGACCCTTGGCAGCTCCAAGTCAAACACTGTCTCTCATAAGCGAGGCCACATTTTGAAGGTGAAGGTAGTGACAGAGACCCCATATATGCACAGGCTATCAGAGAAACTACTTGACATGGGCAAGAAAGTGGCAACCTGGAATGATTGGCAGAACTGTAGTACTCAGAAACCTATCAGTGAAATCTTTTCAGTGGTGAGATCAATATACGCTCAGCTGATTGGACAACATGCATTATCTGCTGATTCCCTCTCCCTGGCACTGAAATAGCATCAGTGAGGCAGCAGCATAATTGCTGACGTTTTAAATTGGATTAGGTATGATGACAGTTACATTACAGAATGGGTCTAGTTGGTTTAAGCTTTGATTAGCTGCTTCTGACTTCATAGCCCTGATCTCTAATCCCTGTAGTCTCTAATGAAGTAGCAATTTGTATGTATAGAATCGTGATGAAACAACATTATGTATCAGACTTCTACAAAACAACACAATCTGCTGTTGTTTCCTTAGTGGGCACCGACTATTGGGATGCTGTCCTATGATGGCTTTGTCCTGAGAGCTTGGAAACCGTGAGGGGAGGAGGCAGGGCATACTTGTACAGAAACAGCAGTTTGAGAAAGAGAGAAGCAGACAGAACTGTGAGTTGGAAGTCCCTTGAGGGTACAGGGTCAGCCCCTCTCCCTGTCATTATGTTGTTATCTATGGAACTTTTAGCCTCTAGGGTGCCTGTTTCCCCCTCCCTGTGTTCTACTCATACATTAATAAATAAAACAAGTACATATATTTCTGAAACTGAAGACACCTCAGACTGGATTACAATAATGCCTTTGCAAACAAACAAACAACACTGAATAGTTGGTAATTAGTGGGTGGAAACCCTACAGCTCTATCATATTTTCTAAAATATGTCAAATTTTCAATTTAGGGGATTAATCGTTGCTCAGTTTTTCCCCAGGTTTAAGATATGTTTTAGCTTCTCTCCTTTACAACTAAAACACTAGAGAAGTTGACTGTTTGATGACAGAGGTGAGACTGTGGCTCATTAGAACTAGGGCTACAATAAGCAGTTGACTTAACTGGTCACTAACAGACCAAACTCTTGGAATTGAGGTAATGATCTCCTAGGTGTCAGGAAGAAGTGCACTGGTGAATATGCAAACTGTTGTTAAAATATAAGCCATGAGCCTGCATAATTTTCTGAGGGGAAACATTGCTATTCTTTCCCTCCATTTTCCAAAGGATGGCCTCCTCCTCTTCTTTTTCATCCATAGTTTCATTTACAGCTTTTTTTTTTTGGAAAGGCAATTTCTGTTTTGAAGTGTAGATTGGTGCCAAGGTTCCTCCCCCAGACAGAGATTCTCCCTGGCTCCTTTTCACCTTGCCTGAAGCCAACTCAACATAATATGAATCACAAGACTAGCCGAGCTCCATGGGACCTGGGCTGACCAGGACTCTCAAAATGTTGTCCACTGACCCCTCCAGGCCCTGGGGGATGTTTAGATCTTGCTTTTGGCCCAGTTTAAGAGGAGGGGAATGTTACATGGTGATTTTCCTTTTGGGTTTCCTTGCTAAAGTAAAACTGAGAACACTAAAATAAACAGCAGGAGGGCCTTTCAAGCAGAAGTTCTGCTAAGGAGACAGCATGGCTGAGAAAAGTCCTCAGAAAAGTCAAAATACATTTTTAAAATTGCATCCCTTTAAAAAAGAAAAAACCCTCAAAAGACAAACTACTTACATCATAAAAGAAAATAACACCCTTAGATGAATATTGGAGTAATGTTGAGGTTTACCTCAAATCTCAATATCTAAAATAGAGATCTTATCTGGTTCACTGGGCCAGTGTGTGCAATGTGTGGCACATTGGGTTTAAATGTGGGAGATTCATGTTTATATCCCTCTTTAGATCCCATGGAATGGTGTAGGCGACCATTGCCACTGTCTCCCAGCCAGCTTCCTGCATTTGGAAAATTGAAAACCAAATACAAATCTGGGCTGGGCTATCAAAGTACTAAGCATGATGCTGAAACACTTTAAACAGCAATATCATGGCAACATTATGGCCTTTGGTGCCTGCAGTGCTGATAACAGCAGCCAAAGCCTCCAAGTTTCTTATGCATCTAATTAGTCTCATTCAAATAGCTATTGGGCTCAAGAGGGAGAGTGGAAGCTGTGTTAATCATTGTGCATGGTTTGCCACTGTGTTATTAACTCATAGTGGTTCCATGTGTGCCCAGATGGGTGCTTACCTCTCATGTGGCCAAATCAGGACTCAAGAGCAATGATAGTCTGCCTTTCTGCTCTCTGGCACGGTCTAGGACCTATCACATTTTTTGATTTCTTACTTTATACAAAAACCTAGCTGTTTGTTCCAATATCTACACTGCCTGGGAGAAGAAAGTCTTCTCACTGGCTATTCCTGCATTAGTGGAAATTGGTGTCTCTCCTGCATATCATATGAACAATGATGAACAATACGTCATTGAGATCAGCAGGTGCATTAGGTAACTGTCAATAACAATCCTCATTGTAGACATGCACAGCTGTAGTGCTGCTGTCTGTTCTATGCTGTGGAGGGTAAGTTACAGTGTTTCTATGTGTACAAAATAAAGTATATATTTCACCTCTCTCTGTCACCCACAGGCTCACTCAGAGGGAGAGCTTGCAGTTGTCATGGCAGTTCTGCAGCAGAATTATGAAGGAAATTATTCATGTACTAGGAATAAGGCTTGTTGTGGAAATAAATACAACGGGCTCTAGAAAGAGGCTTTGGGCGGGTGCCCTGGCCCTGGGCACTCAGCGTCAATTTGCTTTGGTGACCTCAGCAGGATATAGTGACACAGAGTCCACCATTTTCTCCAGGGGAACTGATCTCTGCCATCTGAAGAGCAGTTATAATTCTGAGTGATCTCCAGCCCTCCCCTAGAAATTGGCAACAATGGTTCCCCAGGAGGAAATGGCTGGATTGTAGGGTAGAGTCTATGGCATTGTACCTGTCTGAGGTCCCACCCCTCCTCACCCTCTCCAGGCTTCACCCCTCAAATCTCCAGGAATTTTCCAACCTGGAAGTGGCTACCCTATTTCCTTCCTAGCCAACCATCAACATACCGTTTTCTGCCCTTCTGACTTCAGCTTTCTATCTCCTCCCCCCTCCCTGCAGTCTCTACCTAGGAAAAGTACAGTCTTTATCTGCAGTGGGGATCAAAGCAGCTCACATTCATTTGATCTGCACAACAACCCTGTGAGGTAGGTCAAGCTGAAAGTCTGTGACTGGTCTGAAATCACTCACTCAGCTTTCACAGCAAGAACCAAGGTTGCCCCCTGGAGAAAAAAACTGCTTTGGAGGGTGGACTCTATGGCATTCTATTCAGCTGAGGCCTCTTCCCAAACTCTGGCTTCTGTAGACTCCACCACAAAATCTCCAGGAATTTCCCAACGTGGAGCTGGCAGCCCTAGTCAAGACTGGCCCCAATGAGTTCCCTGCAAAGGCCAAAGTAGGCCTTTGCCTTTTTACTAACAGAACCAAGCTTAGTTGCCTGGCAACAGCCACTGAGAGGAAAGTGAGCCACACAGCAGTTTTGGCAGTTTATTTAGACAGGGAATTGCAGTGGGGGGGGGGGGGGGAGCGGACCCAGCACCCAGCCAATGGCACGTGAGTACTCTTGAGTGGTGGTTGATGGGCCAATGGCTGATGGAGCACACAGCACAGCCAATGGGAGAGCCGAAAAGAGCCAATACGCTGGGCTTTATATATATATTAGGAATAAGGCCCCTTGTGGAAATAAATACAACAGGCTTTAGAAAGAGGCTCTGAGAGAGTGCCAAGGCCTTGGGCACTCAACGTCAATTTGCTGTGGCAACCTCAGAAGGGTATAAGGTCACAGAGTCCACCATTTTCTCCATGGGAACTGATCAATGCCATTTGGAGAGCAGTTGTAATTCTGAGTGATCTCCAGCCCTCACCTGGAGATTGGCAACAATGGTTTCCTTGGCCAGGAGGGCGGGATAGAAATTTAAATAAATAAATTTCCCAGGAGGAAAAGTGGTCTTTCTCTGCAATGGGGACCAAAGCAGCTTACATCATTCTCCTCTCCCCCTTTTGACTTGCACAACAATCCTGTGAGGTAGGTTAGGCTGAAAGTCTGTGACTGGTTCAAAACTCAGCTTCTACAGCAAGAACTTGGATCTTGCAGATCCTGCTCTGAAGCACTGATTGCCACGCCTAGGGTACCCTACCTCCAGGTAGAGCCTGAAGATCGCCAGGTATCACAACTGAACTCCAGACAACAGGTCTCTCCTGTCCAGAGAAAATAACTGCTTTGGAAGGTGGACTTGATGGCATTCTGTTCAGCTGAGGCCTCTCCCCTCCCCAAACCCTGGCTTCCATAGACTCTACCAGAAAATCTCCAGGAATCTCCCTACCTGGAGCTGGCAACCCTAGTCAGAACTGGTCCCAATTAGTTCTTTACAAAGGCCTGCAAAGAGTTTCCTTCCTTTGTCTGAACCATGCTTGGTTGCCTACTGTGGAAAAATGGGCTCCAGTTTGCAACTCAGCTGTTCGCCTCCCACCCTCATCCTGTGGGCATATCTCACTCCTTAAGTTCCCTGCCATCAGTCACTGAACTGTCACTGCCTTTTTAGAGGGCTCCTGTGGCCAAATCTCCCTATTTGGAGATGGAATCCCCAATCTTTGGGGGATCCCTGGAAAGTTGGCAACTGAAGGGTCTGGCCTTTCCTTGCTTCCCTGGGCTACCCCCTCCCTTTGGTATTGTGCAGAGCAGGGGAGACTATGTACAACACAGATTATTCGTCCAAATAAAAGAATTTATTTTACTATTTACACAATTACGGAGCGCATACACACACACAGTAAATGAATAAGGCACAACTGTAGGAGTAAGCACATACTATGAACCAACAGGGCATAAATCAACAGGGGTTAAACACAATCCTCCCTGGATGGGCTGGAGTCTATATTCATGGTGCCCCACCCTTTGGGACAGTCCCTCTTTTCCCGCACTTTTTGGCCTTGGGGCCGCTGGGAACTGTAGTCCAACAGATGAGGAAGCCTCATTCAACCCAGTTAGTGATACCCCTGCAGGCCCCTCTCTGAAACTACAGCTCAATTGAACCTTATGGGGGAAGATTTTAAACAAACCACAGACAGCAGCCATCTTATAAATGCAGGTAACTGCCATTTCTTTACACCTTCCAACAGTCACTGAGGTACGTCACACACAGGAGGGAAGCAGGAGAAGGGTATAATGCCATAGGGTCTACCCTTCGAAGCAGCCGTTTTCTCCAGGGGAACTGATCGCTGTCATCTGGAGATCAATTGTAACAGTGGGAGATCTCTAGGTCCCACCTGGAGATTGGCAATCCTAGGGGGAAAGTCAGCTGCACGGCAAGGGGTTGAAGGGAATGGTTTGATGGTTGCTGGCCCACCTCATTAGCCAGCCAGCCAGCCATGGTGGAGCTTAGAAGGAGAGAGAGCCATTTTCTGACAGTTTATTCTGATAGGAAAGTCAGTGGGCAGGGGAGGGGGGTTATATGGAAAGTCCATTGCGTTTTCACTGACAGAAGCAGGCCACTGGGGGGACAGTTAGACCCACCTGGCAGTGGGCGGAGGAGAAGAGTGGACCCAGCAGCACCCAGTCAGTCCTTCCCCTTCGCTGGCTTCCTCCACACTGAGGCCAAGATGCTGGCTGTTGGCTCTGTGGGCGGGACTGAGGCAAAGCAAGGAGAGAATGCAGCCAGTGGCCAGTGACCCCCTTTTGAGTGGCAGTCCGTCCAGTGAACTGATTTTGGCGCCCCATGGAATCTTGCCCCTTGGAATCTTAAAACGGCTTTATATAATAGGGAAGATATAGGATTATTCCAGTGTATACTAATCTCAAAGTGGCTGGTTACACCTCACCCTTTGCCTCCATCAGGAGAATCTAATCAGTAGAGAATGATTCATTGTCATATATCTTCATATATGAGTAACACATCCAGTGATTCTCTTCCCAGGTGCTTTCTTGGCCATCTAGAACCCAGTCAGATTGACAAACGTGAGCTTTACCCACTACAGAAATCCTAGGATTCTTGAACAGGGAAGAAGAGAGGAAATGTGTAAGGAAGTGCCTCATAACATGTAAATGTCTATGAATATTGGAGGCACACATTTGCTAAGATCAAAGTATGCAGATACCTGGAGATTGCAGGGGAGACATTCCACACCTGACATATTTCTCCTTGAAGTCTGAGGAAAGTAAAAATGGGGCATCATCACATTCTATTTGAATTTGTATTCCGTTCCAGGAGTTCTTTACCTACGGCAGTTTTAAAGGGATGTATTTAAATGGGTGCCTTATAGAGCTACTTTGTGTATCTGTTAAAATCATAATGTGTGAAACACATACGTTTCTTAGTTTTAATTTTGTGTACACCATAAAATATGCAAAAGGGAGCCTGGGACAATCTCAGGTCCTATATAGCATATGCCCACTGTGTATGCATAGTTCAATAGGTGTATGTGCACTCCACCTGTTATGGTTTTAATGGTTATGCAATACAAAACTGTAATTATTATTTTTAAAAAATCAGAATATCTCTTAGGGTCAAACAACCATGTACTACAGAGAAATGCATGGGCAATTTAAAAAAACGAAAACAGTTTAGGGAGGGAACAGTTGTGACAGACAAGTGGGGAAGGGGGCCACTTAAATACATTTCTCTGCTGGCCATTTTTCAACTGCAGCTCAACCTCCCCTTGAAAGCTGTATTTTGCTGGGAAGTTCCAGACCCTTGTAAATCCTTCTGGACCTCGTGGGGGTGGGGGAGCCTCTGGGAAAGGGGCTGATTTGCCATGTAAATATGGCCAGTGGAGAAAAGGTTAACCACTTCCTCTGCCTTCACTTCAAATTGTCCCTCTGAAGCCATTTCTCATTTTTTAAAATGCTTGTTAGACTCGGTGACACGCATTTGCAGGTAATGTATAGCTTGCTCCCTAACAGTTCCTCATTAACTAAGCTGGTTCTTTATTCTACTCACACTGTCAAAATCACATCAGCAACAAGACAGACTGATACATATGGTAAATTGTCCCATCTGCCGGCCTTGCAGGGAGTCACTAGGAGCCAGCTGTTGTTTATATTTAGTCCCATAGTTCAGAAACAGATTAATGTGAAATCCTCCCTGTATGTCTTCCTGCTGACAATGATATTCTCATGGAGGCCAATTAGGAATTTGAGGACTGCTGGACTTTAACTAAGATGAAGGGAAATAGACAAGCAGTTAACCTTGGCTTGTTGTGTAGGGCACATGGTCTAGTGGTGAAAGATGCCCTGGCCTAATAATTCTATTTTCTGCAAAATCCCAAGGCAATGTGTTATTAGTAAAGGCTTCATGGATACGAATCTGATGTTGTAAAGGACAGAACTCATTGTTACAAGCCACCAAGTTTCTTTGAATAAATGTATCCAGAGTTTGCACAGTCAGTGTGGTATATTGGCTCTCCTGGCTTGCCATACTATGAATTCTGCTTCTGCAAGAGATGTTTATTTATTTATTTTATGTAGTTCATTTATACCCCGCTTTTCTCCCCAGTCGTGACTCAAAACAGCTTAAACATTCTACCCTTCTTTACTGGGTTGTTGTGAGGATAAAACTGAGGAGAGGAGAATGATGTAAGTGGATTCCACTGGGGGGAAAGGTGGGGTATAAATAAAGTAAGTAAATAAATAAATGCATAAGCTTGTGTTACAATTTTTAATGAGGGTTTCCTGAATTGTTGTATATATGTCAGCCACTTTGAGGACCCATAAACTGCCTGTGAACATTCTAAACATGAGAATATGCTAGTGTTTCCCACACAAATGTGATGGACAAATGGAAGATGAACCTAATTACACTGTGGACATCTTTTAACATGTAGTCAGGCAGAGTTTCCTGTATGTACGAGGAGCGTGTGAAGAAATTTTTTTCCCCCCCTGGGAGGTCTGAGGTGAGCAGAACCTCTGCTGTGCATTTTAAAAGGTTTCTTTCCTCTGGGCAGAGAACAGGCAGGGGAACGAGAGAAGTAAGTGCCATTGCTTTACAGACATACCTTAGCCCACCTTCACACAAATGCTAAAGATCTAGTAGGAGAGATAATGGGTGGGTCAAGATGTCCCCCTTTCCCCAAGCCGGGAACAGAGATTTGGAGGAACAGAATCCTAAAGAGTCTTCAGGAAAGAGATTCCTGGTGATCTCCAGGAAAAGCCTCTTTGACCTGGCGTGACCTTGTCATGGAGTGTGGGGAAGAGAGGTGATAAAAACTCCTTGTAGCAGGAAGAAAGTCTCTTTTCCATGGGTGCTGAGTCCATGATGGCACACAGACCTCTCCACTGGGAAGGCATCCATTGTCCATGTGCTTGCCTAAAGAGCTGGAAGAAATCTCCAAGGTAATGGCAACTCTGTAGCGACCTAAGCTGAAGAGCCTGTCCTGTATTTTAACGTCTGATAGGGCATGTATAGAGAGATGGACAGAAGATTTGCGTTTTACCCATTTCTTTTGGAATCCCTTGTTCAGTCTGGTGCTGTGCTAAAAGTATGCTTATGAACATTTTCTTTTTAGTAAATATTTTATAACTTTTGATGCTGGTAGTGGTTCTCTGTACCACATAGACCTCTACCGTCTCGGGCATGCTATTTTAAAAGGAGTGCCAGGAGGAAGGCAGGAAGTTGGCAAGCGGCTATTCCTTCAGGAGCACACAAGGCAGTAAACTGACCCCGTGGTAACCAGGTGCTGGGCAGCGGGAGTCACAGAGGCAAGGCCTCAGAACTTGGAAGGGAAGCTGGGAGTCTGACCCTCTCAGAGGACAATACTGTACAAAGGTCAGGTGGTGGCGATGGGCTACTCAAGAGTGGAAGAAAAACCTCTCCAGATGTTGAGAAAAACCTAGAAGGGCAGGGCAGAATAGGGTCTGCAGGTCAGAACAGGCATGTTCTGCCATATGTGCTTCTGTCATTCATGCTTCTAGCTGCAGCAAACACAGGTGCTGTGAAAGTATGGCCCCAACCTTGGCTGTATTTCTGCTTTTCCCACTGCAGGAAACCCCTAAATTGGGTTTTAACCTCTTCTCTCCACACACTTTGGAGGCTGTCCACTTCTCTTGAGCACTGGAGTGCGTATCTAATTGCTTAATTTTTAAAAGAGAGGAGTGGTTGCATGGCTAGTACCCATCTCCCACATCAAGTCTGACCTGCTTTGGTTTAATGCTTGCTGGATGATGAACACATGATAAACTAGACATTATCTCAGCAAATGCATGATCTCAGATATGTGTTGGCTAAATAATGAGAATACAGGAGTGAGCATTTATCAGTAGGGGAATAACTGGATGGAAATGAGGCAGGCTTAACCCTTCCTGTGGCCACCAATTCTCCTATTCAAGTGCTTCCCCAATAACTGTTATTGGCCCTCCTCCTTAGTTTTGGTGTTATCTGTGTTTGTATGTTTTTACTGAGAGCTGATTTAGGTGGAAAGATGGCATAAAATATTTTAGAGAAAGAAAGAAATCCTTAGAGGAGTTTTCTGGACAGTGCTTCTTCCTGGAAGCGCATTTATTCTTTTGTAAGTAAATTTACTGTCATTGTGTTCCAAATTAAAGTATATTACTTGCCATGGAAACTAAATTTGACATTAGTGAACAAACAAATATCACTTTCACATCTCAGACTTTCTGTTTTGGAAACAGCAAAAGGGAGGCAGACAACTGAGTAACATGAGATGCTGCCATGTAGGCACAAGTATCCCAAGAAAACTAATTCTAAGCACAGAAGAGCCTGGCCAGATCGGACCAAAGGTCTCTCTGGTCCGGCATCATGTTTCTCAAAATGGCTGACCAGATGCCTCTCGGAAGCACACAATGAGTGAAATCAACAACCTTCCCACTGCACATTGAATTGATTTTCACTGAGAGATCTATCACGACCTCAAGACATCTTTCCTGCTTAGGCACTTCCAATTCAGACTCAGCATGTATATTCAGTTAGGAGTTTCTGCCCAGTATGTTTCATTATACTCTTGGTTACATTGATCTTTGTTTGTCAGGTTGTTACACATCCATTCATTTTGGAGAAATCCTCTTGAAGGACTTGCATTTACTTTTGGCTTTTATCATCCTTAATAATTTGGTGCCATTTAACTGTCTAGACTACCTCACTGTTCATTCCTACAATAATTTATGAACAAATTATGTAACACTGATCCTCATAAAGACACATGAGGAATCCCTCCGTTTCTCCATCCATTTTGATAACCAGGGCTATTTTGGGGCAGGAACGCACAGGAACGGAGTTCCAGCTGGCTTCCGAGTAGGCCACACCTACAGCTCCCCCCCCCCCCCGGGTTCCCCAGGTGCCTCACAAGGCGCCTGGGGAAGCCGATCCAGAAACTGCCTTCCTTCTCTCAGGTTCCCCATGTGCCTGCAGGGCACCTGGGGAAGCTGATCCTGGGAGGGAGCTGCACAGTCATGGGTGTAGCCTAATACGCTAATAAGTTTCTGCTGTTGGGTGTGACCTATTATGCTAATGAGTTCCTGCAGGGCTTTTTCTACAAAAAAAGCCCTGTTGAGAACTACCCATTTACTCCTACGCTCAGGACCTGAAACATCATGTCTTCCCCTTGCCCTCTATTTCTCTTTCTTTCTTTCTTTTTAATATCCAAGCTGGTGAATTCTGGACCTGGTATTTTCTGGTTATTTTCTGTTATTCCGGTTGATCATGATATTACATGGCTGTTGTTTTCAAACCTGACAAACAATCCAAATGTTCAAACAGACCCTTTTAAAAGTTCAGATAGTTCCCACTTTATTCTAAACTTGTATATGAACTGACATCTCTGGCCCACATTTTCAGAGCACTAAGCCTTTAATCTTGACTTCAGATTCTGTGCCCGCCTTACTCACCATTCTTTTTTCTCCAGTGTATTTATTCTGCAGCTACAATGTAAAAAAACACACTTTTCTAAATTGGAGTGGAACCTCACTTGTGACTGTGGGGGTGGTATCTAAAGTTTTTTTTAAAAAAATTACACAGTTGCCCTATTGCAGCTGCAACAAGCACCTTCTATTTAGATCCTTGTGGCTGAGGTTTTGTGTGTGAATTTTAGCATTAGTTCATTGAATGAAAGGAAACAGAAAAGAACACAGGCAGAGGGGGAAACCTGATGTTGAAACTGAGAAGACTTTTTTTTTTGAAACTGACAAGCAGCTGTGAAGCCCTGTTTTTCATATTGTGGAGCACTAGGGGATTCTCTGCTGTGTTATCAGCCACTGTGAAAAATGGGAGTCACAAGATCTCATAATATGGGGAAACATGTCGAGTGTACAGAATGCATGGTAGAACTCACTGACACTGGCAATGCAAACTGTGATCATTGGCAACATGTCTGTGTGTTTTGTTTTGTTTTTACCATGGACTTTCCTTGCAAATTTACGTGGTTTTCTTTGTGAGTCTCTAATTTGATCCTGCACACCAGTTGTGATCTTGGCAGTTTTAAAAGCCTGTCCTGTGCAGATTGCTCTCTTCCTCCAAATGGATCAATCCCAAGCGATTCTTAAGTTTGTCAGTCAGGGCTGTAGCTATGGTGGTGCCCCTTGGGGCCTGCCCCCAACTTCCTGCCAAGGCTCCCTGACTTCCCATACACTCACTGGCAGTTGGAGGTCTCTGCAGAGGGGGGGGGGGGAACCACCCTGAAAAGATTTGGCGTGAGCAGCAAACGGCCGGGCCTGGGGGGAAGAGAGGGAGGGGCTCCCCCTCCCCTGGTGCTCCAGGTGTGTGACTTCCCCTCTTGCTTCCCCCCTCTCTCCTTACCCGTCAAAAAAAAAAAGAGTCCAGCCAAACAGCCATGCCACTCACAACTCCAAGGGGGAACCAAAGAGCTGGAGCGCTGGCTTTCAGAGGTGTGTGGCATGTTCTTGGGAACAACTTTTTTCTTGTAATGTCCTGACTGGTACACACGCCCTCTATCTATGCCTCAACATTGGGGAGTGAGGAAGGAAGACAGTGGGTGTTGCAGACAAAGCAGGGAAGCAGACGAAGCAAGGGGTTGGCTGTGTCAGCCCCAAAACTCACCTTTGCTTGGCAGGGGGAGGACATGTGTGAGGCTCTTTTTGCGGCCCCATCACTTTCCCCAGTGTCTCCCCCAATGAAAAGTTCCTGGCTATGGGCCTGTTGGGAGTTCACAGAAGGTCTATGTGGCTCAGCCACCTTTTTAATGCTAGGCTTCCAGAAACTGCTAAAGCATTAAAGGGAAAAATGTGGGGCTTCCCTTGACTCTGCTCTGGAAATTGCAGCTTGTGCATGGGTGTCGATGTCGCTGCTTCTGTGGGCACATACCCGCCCAGTGCTGTGTGACCTGTGCTGGCTGCCTATTGAATTCCTGATCTGTTTCAAGGTGTTGGTGCTTATCTTTAAAGCCCTACATGGCCAGGGGCCTATCTCCAAGACCACCTCTCCCCATATGAGCTCCGTAGAACATTGTGTTCTGCCAGTCAACATCTCCTGGTAGTCCCTGGCCAAGGGATGTCTGACTTGCCTCAACTAGGGCTAGGACTTATTACAGTTCCACACGGCCTGCAAGATGGAGCTCTTCCATCAAGCCTTTAGTTGAGGCAACAGGCATCCATCCTGATTGGTCCTCCCCCAGAGACTGCAGATCCTGGAAGCCAGACTAGGACCATACTGCCATTGAGACATGCTGTTGTAATGGTGGTTTTAGAAGTAAAAAACCCGAAATTGAGCAGGTGTGGGAGGATGGAGGGAAAAAAGCGATCTCCAAAATGTATAAAATTTTATTGAAGTGGTATAATGCTGATGAACTTGTAAAAGAACAAATGATAAAATGGGCAGTTAACATGAATAAGGATATAGCAATGTCGTTTTGGGAATTTTTGTGGAAAAATGCCATGAGTACTTCTACATGTTACAGTCTTAAAGAAAACTGTTTCAAAATGATGTATAGATGGTATATGACTCCAAAAAAAATAGCAAATATTGGTCAAAATATGTCTAACAAGTGTTGGAAATGTAAGCAAAAAGAAGGATCGTTCTATCATATGTGGTGGACTTGTGATAAAGCTAAGGGTTTTTGGTGTATGATCCATGCTGAAATGGAGAAAATTTTGAAATGTAAGTTTAAAAAATTGCCTGAAATGTTGTTGCTTGGTCTTAGGTTAGAAGATGTAAGCATAGGTAAAAGGACACTGATATGGTATATGGTAACAACAGCAAGAATGGTCTATGCGCAAAATTGGAAATGCGAGAAAACTCCAGAACTATGGGAATGGTTGAGGAAACTGCTATTTATGGCAGAAATGGATAAATGGACAAGAAAATTAAACAATCAAGATTCAGCGAAGTTCTTAGAAGATTGGAAAGATTTGAAGGAATATATGGAGCAGTATTGGGATATGAAAAATAATATTTTTACACTTTCTAACTATTGAAATGATGAAATATGTTTATAACACAAAAAATGAGTCCGTGGTTAACCGCAAAATTTAACCGTCCCTAACTAATACTTTGATAATCAATCTAAATGTATAAAAGTTATAATAGTTCAAAATGTTACCTTAAGAGACAAATATTTTTATAAATATGTTTATCAGTCGATATATATGATGGTGCAGGTGGGGTGGGAAGTTATTTAATCATTATATCTTTTTAACTTAGTACGCAATTGTATAGAGAATGAAATATGTATAAAAGCTAATTGTGTTAAAAAAAAATGGAAAAAAAATAAAAGCTTTATTACACGAGACATGCTGTTGTTCAAATGTTGATGAATTTATGGAATTAGACTGATGGTTTTATAGATTTTAATTAATTATTGTAAGATGTTTTAAATTGTAAATCTGCCTAAATTGCAGATATATATATATATATATATATATAGGTACCCACCCTGAGCCTACATATGTGGGGAGGGCGGGATATACGGCGAACAAAATAAATAAATAAAAAGCTTTAGGCTTTCCATCCCAGTATCTCTCTCTCTTTACATCTCATGTCATTTTTATTCCACACTGACAACCCCCCTTTTACTTTGTTTGCATGCAGCACTGAAATCAGGTTTTTTTGCACTGGGGACACTGCCATTTGCCTCTTCTCCAATCCCCCTTTCAAGTCAATACCAGCAGGGAACTAAACTTTGCACAGTTCTTTTTAAACTTCCCCCATCATTTTAATTTTTAAAATTCAGTAATCTGAGACTAGCAATAGTCTTATATCACTAGACTCATGCTGCTTGTAAAAAACCCGCAAAAATTAAAAAATGAGGGGGAAAGGGAGCTTGTACAGTGATGAAGGGGGGGGGGGGAGGATGAAGGTGCAGAGTGGGTGGAACACGACCTTCGAGAGGCAGCAAAAGGGTGGGGGGAAATCCAAGGGAATCTGTAGGCTTTTTAATTACCTTCAGCTTAAAAGTGAAACAAGGGGAAAATTGGCACAAAAGCACTCTCAGAAAACCCAGGCAACAGTGACCAGAAAGCAAACTGAAACCCAACAGACAAGCACAATGAAAGCGAGGGAAACCACCTGTGCATAATAGGCCTCTGTTCTTCCAAGTTCTAGGATTTATAGGAAGTTGAAGTAGAGCTCTCCATGGCTACCTATTCCATTCCAAACTATGGGTGAGTAAAGCAGTTATGACAATACATTTCCTTCAGTTCAATGAGTTTCAACTAGTTTTACAAATCTTTTAAAAGTGTGCAAATTGTACCTTGCCACATTCTACATTATCAGCCTTCTGTTTTCAGGGAATAACAAGCACTAAACAGAACAGACCAGTGTATGTGTGTGTGCGCGCAGTGGAGGTGGTCATGTGAATCTGCTTTTATACACTCTCTAAGCCATCAGTGTTTTGGCATGAAAGGAATCTAAGGATGTCATTTATTTATGATGGTGAAGTCAAAGTATGGACCAGGCATCTAAATATACTGCAGAGTTGAGCCTTGTTTACTTATTTTATGGTATTACTCTGAAATGTTTATTGGTGGAGGGGTTCTTTTGTAATAAAGTGCAGCTGAAGGATTCCAGGAAGTCAGCGGGAGCTAGCAGTAACTAGAATGCCTCAGCCAGTAGCGCAGCGCTTCTATTTTAACCTGACCATTTCAGGAATGGAATAAAAACACATGTGGTCATTCTGGCACAAACTGGAATATAGTTTGCACATCTTAGTTACTACAAGTCTCCTTAATGGAGAGTTGGAATATAGCAAACAATTTGGTGAGGGGGGATCCCAGAAGTTACAGGTCAATTGGCCAAGCAGCTGTTCCACATAAACTGATGGAAAGAATTCTTAAAAATAGGATTATTAAACATATAGAAGATAAGTCCTACTCAGGAAGAAACAACGTGACTTTTGCAAAGGGAAGTCCTGCCTCATGAATCTTTGTCTGTCTGGTAAGCAATTACATATTTGGATATGAGTACAGCAGTCGTGGGATACGAGGACAAGTCTGTGGATTAGTACCTAGTTAAACAACAGGAAGTATAGGATAGGAGGCCTGTTGTGTGCATCCATTGTAGAATACCAAGTCGATTCCTGCATAAGGAGTAATCCTTTCATGTAGACAGACTCATTTGTTAGAGTAAACTGTTGTCATTAGTGGAACCAATCAGCTGCATCCAACCTATTGGTTTATTTATCTGCAAAAAAGGCAACAATGAATGGTATGGATTCAGAGGGGAGCTAGAATGAAAGCAAATCTAGTAATCAGTTCATGGTATGGAAGAAAGGCTAAAGGAAATGAGTATGTTGAGTTTAATTGTGGGTTTCAGTGCCAAAAGCAGATCAACAGTGGGATAAACTCGGGCCTGAGTTGGTTGTGAAATCTCCTTCCCTAGAAGCCTGAACAGGCGTCTCTCAAGGCTGATTTATGTATAACATATGCAGCCCCAAAGCACAGTTAAGATGATCTGCTGGAATCCTTCCAATGATACAGTATGATGGTGAAATGTTGAATTGTTTATTAGATGCATCTGGAACTGCTATAAGGAATCAGAAAACTATACAGCAACAAAATGGGGCAAGTTCCCTATGAACCATTAGGACCTGAACAACACTGAATTCTAGAGAACTCCAGCAACTGAGACGTGACAGTGACCTTGGCTGTGTCTGCCCCATTAGGATGCTGGGATTTTCTTTGAAAAACACCATGAGGGCTCAATCCTGAAAGCCAACCTGAAATTGCCCTGGCTGAACAGATACCCAGGCTATCTTCCCCTGGCTGTGGAAACTTGAAAGCAGCATCTGGGGGGAGCGGGGGGGGGAGACAGAAGCCCCAGTGGTATTGGAGGTGAGGGGCAATGCTTGCCTCATCACCCATCAAGAACCACCCCACTCACCTCCACTGTGGCTCACTGGAGAGCCAGTTTGGTGTAGTGGTTAAGCGCATGGACTCTAATCTAGGAGAACTGGGTTTGATTCCCCACTGCTCCACTTGCACCTGGCTGGATGACCTTGGGCAAGCCATAGCTCTGGCACAGCTGTTCTCTCAAGGACAGCTTGGGAAAGAGTTCTCTCAGCCCCACCTACCTCACAGGGTGTCTGTTGTGGGGAGGGGAAGGGAAAGGAGTTTGTAAGCTGCTCTGAGACTCCAAGTTAGTGAAGGGCAGGGCTTCTTCTCCTGTCTTCAAGCCTCCTCAGCAAGGGCAAGATAGCATGGGGTTCCATCAGGCTGGCTTGCAGGATTGGGCGTCCATGGTGGGGTTTTTTTTGTTTTTTTAAAGAAAAAGATCCCAGCTTAAAATGGCACTGCATTCCTGTGCTGGACACCAGAATGCCTTCCTATCTAGTTGAGCCCCGATAATCTACAATTTGCAGTGGTCAATAACGACTTTGGATTATGGGCCTTCGCTCTGGTTTCTTCTAAATTCCAGGAACCTGGAATGCCAAAGACAAGATCCCTCTTAAGAAGTTGGAAGGAGCCCTGTGTACTCTTGGGGGAGAACTGAAGAGTGGAGGCAGACTGCCACTACACCTGGGATGTGATATCATTACAGTATTGGTAAATGCTGAACAATCCAATATGCAAGTCTGAAAGAGATTTCACATCCATGTTTTAAAAGCCACTAAAGCAAATGCTTAAGGGACAGCACGCTCCCACAGCTTCTGCTGAGACCCACTGCCTAGAAGCTGCATCAATAGGGTAAACATTTGGTATACGTGTCAGATAGAAGTGCAAAAAAAGAGAGACAACTGCATGAGATTCAGTTTTTGGCAAACCATAGAAAGGGAAGCTGTAGAAATATTAGAAGGGCGAGACAGAAGAAATTGAGAGATTCTTGGAAATGGAATGGGATTTTAATAATGACTAGGCTGCTCCATCTCAGGACCACACATTGTGTGATGATGGCGTCTGCTATGTTTGGGAGTCAACTCAAGTCAGCACAGTTCTGGCAGAAGGATGATTGGCTGCCTTCAGGGACTTTGCCCACAGACTGAGGTGGGCAAAGGTCTAGAGTACAAGGAACAGACAAGTTGCCCCTGCCCGTCTCTGGACAGCAGTGCTGAAAGCCCCATTCAGTCAGGGATAGGGAAATGAGAAGCAGGGCGAGCAGTGCCTGAACAGAAAGCAAAAAAATCCTTTATTGTACACAGTACAGAATGTAATGCAGCTTTGCAGGAGATATATTATTATAGCCCTGCTCAGGCAATAGTCATTTCACATCAATCCTCAGATTAACCCTTTCTGCACTATAGACTTCCCATGCCAAATTTAAAAACAAAAAGGAGAAGCAAACCCTATTGGTTTGTTTAAGCCCCAGGGCATCCTGGGAGCCCCAGCAGAGTCTGCTATCATTGTGTGCTTTGTGATAGGCCACTTTCGGGCCACTGGATACATTCTGGGGAGAGTTGCTGAGTCGTCCACAAAGAGTTAATCTTCATATTCATACTTTTTTTTTCTTAAAAAAAGTGAGTTAGTCAAAAACCCAAACAAAGTTATCAAAGCAGAAAAAGAAATCCTATACAGCATTTACAACAAAACACAGAGCCCGCAAGGGAAGAGATGCATCGTGGGTAAAGCATTGTAGAGGTGTGTGCCAACGGGCACACACACAACAGCAAGAGAGATGGCTCCTGAAGGATCCGGAGAAGCCTTATATATAACTGAGTGACTCTGGCCTTCTTCCTCTCCCTGCATTTTTACAAAATCAAATTGTAATCTTTTTTTTAAAAATCCTCTTAAAATATGTGGCTTGCATGAAGCATCTGAAAGAGGGAAATGCAACTTACAAATTAAGCTAAAATACACATGTTGTCTCTTTCTCCCTTGCTTGCAAGCTCAAAGAGGACCAGGAAAGTCAGTTGAGCAGTAATATGGCAATGGAGTCATAAGGTCAGAACCTGGGGATATTCAACAGCTGGGGCTGCCATGTATTACATACTCCATGCTGTGCAAAATGTCCAGGCAGGATCCAGTGCAGGAAAAGCGCAAAGCAGATATGCACACGTTGGGCCAAAGAAGCTCCACCCAAGCAGCAGTGCCCTTTGCAACAGCACTGCCAGAGGCAAGAAAGCAGTAGCTTGGCCAGAAGGTGGACTTGCCACAGATACAAAATCTACAAAAATCTAGTTAGAAATGTTGCCCCACAACATAAAAAGAGTTTGGCCAAGCCCCCCTTTCCCTCTAAAAGCAAGCCATCCATGCACAAGCCTTGTTAAAGAGAGGGTGGCCAAGGGCTTGCGGGGCTCTTAGGGAGGTGGTGCTTAAGTGCTGTTCCTTAAGTTGGGTTGTTTACTGGAGACTAAGAAAGGCTTCCCCAGACTGAGGAGCTGTGCACTGAAAACCCAGGAGGGCTGAGCTAGCCCATTCCCAAGGACTTATACTGCATCGGTTCCTCTTTCCCCTCTGCAAATCAAAGCCCTTTTCCATTATGCAAGGTAGATACAAGGATTGTGATTGTAACGGAGCACATTTTCTTAACAAATCTGCTAGTCACACACAGTCTATTCAAGTCCCGTGGACATGTACATCGCACCTGTCCCTATCAGCTGGGCCTAGAAGACAACCCTTCCCAATCTCTCTTCACCCAACAGCTGCACCCAATGTGATCAGCAACGGGAGGTCCTACTCACTAGCCATGCTATTGTCAAGTCTTCACATGGAGGGCCTTGAAGGTTTTAGGCTCTTCTGATAATATTTGCAAAGAGCAGTTTTATGAACCAAAAAAAAATTGCCCTTATTGGTTGGAACAGGAGTCTCTCATGTCAGGCTTCTGCTGCTTCACAAGTCAGTAAGCAAAGCCCTCTGCATAGGGGAGGCTGCTGCAGTGATCCAAGTCCAGGAGGTACGCAGAGTTGTCTTCAAAATGCGTCAGAGGTAAGGTGTCATCTTCATTCACATGGCAGTCTGGTTCAGCCTTCAAGAACGGGCGCTGATTGTCAGGGAAGGCCATGGAGAAAAGGGCATCCGGATCACAAACAAACTTGTAAACGTACCGCTCTCCGGCCACCTGAAAGAGGCAGAAGGTTCAGTAAGGGTGAAACAGGTAATGAAAGGCCCAGGGTGGTGATGGTGGTGTTATGGGCACCTATGGGCATAACTATATGGCACAGTGACACATATGGGTAGGTAAGATAGCCATGGAAGACCAATAAACATGCAAATGCTCCTCTCTTTCAGATAGTCACAGAAAACACTTGCAACTTACAAAACTCCCCCCCCCCCCATTTAGTGTCAACTTGTCTCCTCAGAATTCGGTGATCCGGGGCATGCTCAGAGCTTTTGCCAGAAAACTTTCACAACCCCCCTGCTCCAAATCAAACTGTTCTGGAACTATCCACAAAACTTTTTGGAATATCTTTACAAGTTCTTATAGAGAAGAGATTGGATTTATACCCCACCCTTCACTACCCAAGTGAGTCTCAGAGATGCTTACAAACTCCTCTCCCTTCCCCTCCCCACAACAGACACCCTGTGAGGTAGGTGGGGCTGAGAGAGCTCTGACAGAAACTGCTCTTTTTCAAGAATAGCTGTGCCAGAACTATGGCTTGCGCAAGGTCATCCAGCAGGTGCAAGTGGAGGAGTGGGGAATCAAACCCAGTACTCCCACATTAGAGTCTGCGCACTGAACCACTACACCAAACTGGCTATAGTACCATGTCCAGCGCTGCATGTATACAAAGACTCGGCAAGTGCAAAGCAGAAGGGCAGATTTTAGTACTGGGAGCAGAATTATTAATCAGAGCTTTGTTTTATTTTTTAATAATTAAAAAGCTACTAAGGTAGCAAATGTTTACTATACCCTTTCAAATCTATGCTGGGTAAAATCTCAGCTTCCATGGGCAGAATTTCCACTGAGTGATCCACAATTTCTGATGGAAAAGGATTTCAGTGCTCTGGGAAGTTTTTGCTGTCAGTCATCATTATCATTATTAATTTCATATTGTAAACCACACAAAACACTCTGTCCTGGCAATACCCTCCTAAGAAGCAATCAAATTGGGTTGGGATGCACTTGGAAGTGGATAATGTTCCTGTGTGATTGACGGCATTGCCGTACGACTTTCTTTTTGTTGAAGTTGGATGATGTGTGTGCCAGCAGAGGAGAGGAAGAGACCCTATCCTTCATAAGAAGGGAAACAAGACTAAGCACCCATAAGGAGTTTACCAGTGTTTACTTTGGCAGCAAGTCCTGGACAAAGCCCAGACAAGCTGCTTGCCAACTTTTAGTTAGTTTCGGCTTGGTGGCATTACTGTGAAAAGGAAGCAGACAAAAGGAATCTGCAGCCGACTGCTTTAATACATAGTCAGTTTCATCTCCAGCTGGTGTTCTAAAGCATAGCTAACTACAGACAGTCCAGTGCAGTGGTTACAGTGTCAGATTAGGCCCTGGGAGTCCCCACTCTGCCATGGAAGCTTGCTGGGTGACCTTGGGCCAGTCACACATGGTCAGCCTAACCCCTCTCTCTCAACAGTTGTTGTAAGTATAAAATGGAGAAGGGGGAGAATGAATGTCAACAGCTTTGGGTCCCCACTGGGGAGAAAAGCTGGGTACAAATGTATATCTAACTGATTAAAATCCTCTCCAATAAGGTTTTATATAAAAATGTTTCACAGCATGGCATTGTGTGTGTGTATGGCAGGGTAACTCATCAATATTTACTTCATATAAAGCAATGATCAGGGGCTCGTACAGTCACACTCCACATAGCAATTGCAGGAGAAGTGAGTGCACTATTGTGGGAAGAATTTTGTTTTTGCCAGCAGTGAGGGCTGGGAAAATGCAGTATAATTTCAGCTGAAGAGACGCACAGAACAAATGAGAAACAGATCTCTTTTGCATTATAGCTTGGACAGGCACCAAGAAGTAGAGGATGAGAAGTGCCTAAGTGAGCCAGTCTCACCCCAAAGTCTGTTTCTTTAGAGCAACGTCATTCCCATGTAGTTGAGAGTTACTTACCTTTTGCATGATGCCCTTTTCGTAGTAGTAGCGAAGGGAGCGGCTGAGCTTGTCATAGTTCATTGCGGGCCGGTTTTTTTGAATTCCCCATCGGCGAGCCACCTACAAAAGTGAAAATACAGTCCTGAACTCTTAGTAATATGTCAAATTTTGCCCTGACTGAAAGGTGTTAGTAGAGAAGTGTTTCCAGTCAAGCCACTCACCTAGAACATTTATTTACAGAATTTATACCCCATTTTTCTGCCCTCATCAGGGTCACCGAGGCGGTTGAACACATGAAGCTACTTTATACGAAATCAGACCATTGGTTTATCAAGGTCAGTATGGTCTACTCAGACTGGCAGTGGCTCTCCAGCATCACCAGTAGAGATCTTTACATCATCTACGACACAATCCTTTCAACTAGAGACGTTTATATGCCAAACGGATGCTTTACCATGGAGCACAGTCCTCCCCTTTTTCAACTACTGTCCCTGGATTATGGAACTTCCTTCCCCTAGAAGTGAGGTTGGTGCCATTCCTCCAAGCTTTCCAAAGGAGTGAAAACATTCCTCTTTCAGAAGGCAATCAATCAGGATTAGGGAACACTGCTTGGTTCTACCGTGTAACTTTCATCATTGTGTGTTTTATAGATTTTTATAAATGATTGTGGTTTTAAAAAAGGTTCTAAATAAATCAGAATAAGTTACTTGCAATACAAAGGTCTGAAAACATATTCCCAGATATGCTCTGGGAGCAGATTTATTTGTAGAGAGTGCTTGTCCACAACTTGGGAGAGTCAGAGGGCACTAGGATTCTATCTTTTTAATTAAGCTGGAATATGAACTGGCCTTAAATAGGGCATTTGTACCCTGACCACATAATTTGTCTCCATTAAATTACATGGATAACCCTTTCATAATATTTTCCCTTGAATGCATTCATTGGATCACTTTAAAAAGTGACATAGCATCCACTAAATGCTACACCATTACCAGACAGCTCCTTGTTGGGAAATTAAGGGAGGGGGAAATTATAGCTTGCAGTTAACAAGGACTGAAGCTCAACTTGTTGAACAAGCCTATTAAGGATGTATCCTCTTGCACAGCTTCTCCAATAATAGTGGTGTAAATTTGTTTTACTAACAGTTGACTATAAGGGCTTAGGGGACATGCATCTCTTAACTGTGTTCACCTAGGAGTAAAACAGAACAGCAAAGACTTCCAGGCATTAGCAATCTAAGCAAGGTGAACCAGTCACAGAGAACCAAATCCGTTTCCTAGAAACACACAAGGGCTGCCTGCGTACCACTCTTACCTAGTTAGAGGACCAGCCAGATGTGTTAGTCATGACACAAAGCATTGAGTGCATATCTGTCAGCATACTACACTTCTAATGGACTGCAGTGGAAAAGACATGATTGGGAAACCTAACGAAGGCACCAGTGTGCGCTGACTGAGCACTGACTCAATTCTAATGTGATTTTTTTGAGCAGTTGTGAGCAGTCATTCCCGCTCTCTTTGGGAGCGGGATCTGATGACATCAGCCTGTTGCCAACCAACCAACTGTTTCCCAGGGGATTTCTGGAATGGACAGTCAGCCAGGCACTCAGAGAAGATTAATGGGATTTCCTAGCACTAAGTGCACTGAGATGGCCCATGTCCACCTGTGGACCAGAAGAACAGCCCAAGTCAGATGCATGGGCTGCTAAACAAGCTAGCTGCACTCATGCCAGCCAGATCAGTTTTACCACCACAGCAACAAATAAAGAGGAAGTGATGTGCAAGGGTGAATTAAAGAAGGACAGCATCAGCAGAGAAGGCAGAACACATTTAACACTCCACAGCACTGCCGCTCTCTCACACACAGAAATGTATTTCTCACTGTAAGCTTCTCTGTTTCTTCTGATTGTTGTACTGCTTCCAAGCAAAGCAACCAGAAAAACTTATCACAGTGCCTCTAACTAGCTTCCCTTCATGCTCTTCCACTCCCATTCCCCCAGCCTTGTTCTCTCTCTCTCTCTCACATACAGCCTGAGGAAGAATGTACTGAAGAAGAGAAGAAGAGATTGGATTTATACCCCGCCCTCCACTCCCCAAGGGAGTCTCAGAGCGGTTTACAAACTCCTTTTCCCTTCCCCTCCCCACAACAGACACCCTGTGAGGTAGGTGGGGCTGAGAGAGCTTTTTCCCAAGCTGTCCTTGAGGGAACAGCTGGTACAGAGCTATGGCTTGCCCAAGGTCATCCAGCCAGGTGCAAGTGGAGGAGTGGGGAATCAAACCCGGTTCTCCCAGATTAGAGTCCGCACACTTAACCACTACACCAAACTGGGAGGCAACTACAGCTGTATGCACACAGCACTGCTTGGTAAATTCAGCAAGCACCTTAGACAGAGGAATTAGCCGGGGGTAGGGCGGGGAGGGGGCCCAGAAAACTCTGCTACGCTGTTTCAGTTGTAAGTGAACACATTGTAATATACTTTCCAATAGCATACAGAATGAAACCTTGAGGGTGGAAGCATGTTCAGGAAATATGCTGCATGTTCAGACACAGGCTATTTTGTATACATATACCCTGGCAGGGAAAGAGCCGAGAGCATGTTGTCTATGTGCAGATTCCTAGGAACCCGGTAGCAATTGTTACATAATCATCCCCTGGCTCCTGGGCTTTGATTATGGCACAAAGCAGTGAAAGAGCTTCCTCTTTACTACTGTACAGGCTGGAACAGAAAACCAAAAACTCTGTTCAAAGCCCTCCTCATCCTCTCAGTGGGCAGGACTGCCAAAAGTAAGATCAATTCTCAGCTCTTTGATCTTTTAAAAGGAACCTGCTTCTCTTTGTTTCTGTCTTAGGGCAGATATTGTGATCTAAAATGTCAGGCCACTTGGGCTGTTCTTCAGGAGCGAGGTCACACAGTGTGGCTGTGCATCTCCCACTCACGCTCTCTTGGCCTTTCCCTTAGGGAAAGCCAGCCAGGACAAGATTCATGGTGAAAATATTTTCAAGTTCAAAGTGGTGCCTTTTCATAATGCAGAAGGAGTGAAACGGCAAACTATCAAAGACCTTCGACTAGAGGGGGCTGCCAAATTGCTGTTTGAAAAACCACAATTTCCATGCAGAGTGTACTGTATATTATGGATAATTACCCACCATGCACTGCTTGGCTGTGCAGCTGGTTTCAATTATTAGTCAAACAGCTTCCTCCTCTGCATCATTCAGTACAACCCAGTGCACCGCAAGACTCCTCTCAGTAATTGCAAGGGTTTATTTACAAAACCAGTGTCTCCACAGGGTGACAACAGTGCAAAGCCTACAGCAACAGTGGAAATTAGCAGAAATCCTTTCTCCAAGGCACAGCTCAGTATCTGAAGTGTAATGAGAAAAGAACATGCCCTAGACCTGCTAAATGGGAAGATGTTGTGGAAAGCCAGTGAGCTGTATAAGGGGACTGCAAGGGAAGGGAGAACAGAAAACAAAGAATGGATTCTCAACAGGCTGTTTTTATGTGCTACCAACTTTTAAAAATTTGCAACTTTTAAAATGCAATCTATGGTGACCCCATCCACTTCCCTACCTCAGAGGCAAGATTTTCCCTTAGTTTTTCTTTCCCTTTCTGATTGAGCAGCCCTAGTGGTCTGTAGGGTTGCCATCCTCCAGGTGGGGATTCCCCCGGTTTTGGGGGCTTCTGCCTGCTGCTGGCCAGCTGGCAAAACCTCACCCCCAAATAGCGACGGCACCAATGCAATGACATCACATGGAAGTGACATCATAGCGTCGGGGATGCTGCACAGCAACGCTCTGGTTTGAGGGTAATTTTACTATAGAGTTTTTGCCCTCAAACCAGAGCATCACCATGCAAAGCCCCCAATGTGATGTTGTCACTTCCATGTGACGTCACTGCATTGGTGATGTTGCTCTTTGGGGGAGGAGCCCACCCCACTCCTGGAAGGCTCCCTCCCACCCCCCACCAGTGTGTGGTGAGTACTTGGCAACCCTAGTGGTCTGTTTTCTTCTTTTGGCTGTCCCACCTTGGGTCAGTATAATATTTTACTGCTGGCTCAGCCCAGGAACTGGAAGGAAGGGTTGGGACTGCCTTTAAACCACTGAAAATGACACTTGGGATGTTTGAAAATTTAAAATTAACTAGATATTTTATTCAACATAGGGGGGAAAAGTCAGGTGAAATCAGGGGCTGAAATTTCTGAAGTAACTTAATATAGATAACTCTGAGGTAAAACCAGTACATGCACAGACTTTAATTCTTAGGTTTCAGATTAATGAAAGTTTCTTAAGTTATTCAGTTACTTAAAATCTTTATGTTGAGAGGTTTTGTTCCAGTGTTTTCCCAAACACGCCAGTACACTTTTTTTGAGTATTCTCTGACTCTTTTGGTTTCCAGAAGGCTGGTACACTCTGTCCAGTACCCAAAATCTTTCTCTTAAAACACCAGTACTTGTCTTGAGTTTTTAACTGACTCTTAAAGTCTCTAAAGGCAGTTTCTAACTACACCAGACCAGGGATCTCTGCACTCTTCAGAGCTAACTCCCTGCTGGACTGGGGAGGGAAATTCTTTTCTCTCTAGAAGATCTATTCCCTTTTCTTGGCTGAAATGGGAGTCTCCATCTAACTACCCACTGGTCCTTGCCAACTTTCCCCAGTTCTCCTATCTGTGTTCAACTGCTCTCAGACAGGGCTGAATTCTGAAACTGTCAGTACTTGACTCTTCTCAGCTAGTGCTGAAATCAGACCAAATTATTCTCAGCATCCATTCTCTGCTCAGCTGATGCTAACCACTCCGATCCCTTGAAGCAGCCTGTCACTATCTTTTTTGTATACTGAACTCCAAGCATTCTGTCTACTTGCTTTCTGTATTAGGAGTGTGGAGATTTTTTATTTTGATGTATCTACTTCTTTCCAACAATGAAGGTTTTTAAGCTCATAAAGTATGATATTTAGAAAGCAGCCATAAAGGATGGAACACAGCACATACACCCTACTTGTGGGGTCACCTGTCTGATGCCTGCCCTCTGAATTAAGGACAATATTTAAGAAACTAAGAGGCTAGTCTAGCTGAAACAAAGCTTTGTCGAATCAAAAAAAGTCTGAGATCCAGTGAAGTTGGCCTCTCTCTGTATTCCACTACATCATTCTCCTTCATGTATGAACAAGGCTCAAGTCCAATTTCATTTTAACTCTAATAAAGATTATATATAACACAGGATGGATGAGATCGTCTATCAGAAGACAATCCAGCCAATTAAGTTAAGGAGTTGCTGCCTGCCAGTAATTTAGCTGTCTGCCAATAATCTAGCTGTTGCTAGACCAAGCAACTTTGAGTCCAACAGATTCAGCAACAAGTGTGAAAGGAGGGTCTTACACATCTGCTCTGTGTTTTCCCCATGTGACCTTGCTGTAGACTGAAGAAGATTCAATAGGCAGATTTACACAGGGCCAGAAATGACTTTATTTACAGCTGCTCTGCCTCTCGTTATACCCCTAGGCACCATTCATAAATGAGAACTGCCATTTTGAACCTGGAATAAGCTAGTAACCAGGACTTACTGCAGAGACAAATCAATATGTATATGGATTGACCTTGTCAAGTTGCAATATAAACGGATCATCTAGTGCATCAACCCCCTGATAAAGTAGAGGCAGCTTTAATGTTACAGGAAGTACTGTGAAGAGGTGTTTGGTGGCTATATCATGCAGACTGGGTAAACTTGCTCCCTTCTGGGAAGGTATCATATATATTATCAGTGCAGTTCTGCATGAGGGTGATCAGCAAACTGCCCTTCACACGTCACTTCTGTTTTTCACCAGCTCCACATATGCTCTTCAACACACCAAGAAAGAGCCACCAATCCTGCACTGACCAATACCTCAACTTCCTGCAACCACGAGGCCCAAATGCTATTTATATTGTACTAGGAATAAGGCCCGTTGTGGAAATAAATACAACGGGCTCTAGAAAGAGGCTCTGGGAGAGTGCCCCGGCCTTGGGCACTCAGTGTCAATTTGCTATGGCGACCTCAGCAGGGTATAATGACACAGAGTCCACCATTTTCTCCAGGGGAAGATCTCTACCATCTGAAGAGCAGTTGTAATTCAGCATGATCCCCATCCCTCCCCTGGAGATTGGCAACAATGGTTCCCCATGAGGGAACGGGTGGTTTGAAGGGTGGAGTCTATGGCACTGAACCTGTCTGAGGTCCCACCCCTGCTGAAACCTCACCCTCTCCAGTGTCCACCCCTCAAATCTCCAGGAATTTCCCAACCTGGAGATGGCAACCCTACCTCCCAGCCAACTGTTAATGTATCGTTATCTGCCCCCTGGCTTCAGCTTTCGATCTCCTCCCCCCTAGAGAACAGTTATAATTCTGAGTGATCTCCAGTCCCCACCTGGAGATTGGCAACAATGGTTCCCCATGAGGGACTCGCTAGCTTGGAGGGTGGAGTCTATGGCATTGTACCTGTCTGAGGTCCCACTCCTCTTCAAACCTCACCGTCCCCAGGCTCTGTCCCTCAAATCTCCAGGAATTTTCCACTGGAGTTGGCAACCTTATCTCCTTCCCAGCCAATCATCAACCTCACTCTTCAACTTTCCATCTCTCCCCCCCCAGCCTCCACTGTGCTCTGAAGCCCTGACTGCTATGTCACATTGGCTGTCATAAGGGGTCCATCTCAGCAGGGTATAAGGACAGAGTCCACCATTTTCTCCAGGGGAACTGATCTCTGCCATCTGGAGTGCACTTATAATTCTGAGTGATCTCCAGCCCTTGCCTGGAGATTGACAACCATACTTCCCCTGGTGGAAAAGTAGTCTTTTTCTGCAATGGGGACCGAAGCAGCTGACATCATTCTCCTCTCCCCCTTTTGACTTGCACAACAACCCTGTGAGGTAGGTTAGGCTTAAAGTCTGTGACTGGCCCCAAATTACCCACTCAGCAGGAACCTGGGTCTAGCAGATCCTGCCCTGAAGCGCTTACTGCTACGCCTAGGGTACCCAACCTCCAGGTGGAGCCTGAAGATCACCAGGTATCACAATTGAACTCCAGACAGCAGATTCCCCCCCCCCCCCGCCCCGAGATAATGACTGCTTTGGAGGGTGGCCTCTATGGCATTCTGTTCAGCTGGCCCCAATGAATTTCTCCCAGAGCCCAATGTAGGTGTGGAAAGGGGCTTTCAGAGAAGCAAGCTCGGTTGCCTAGCAATGGGCACTGAGGGGACTGTATTAGTGCCGGTTCCCTAACGGAACATATTGGCCCTTTCACACAGAAACGTGCATCTCCCATTGGGGAAGCGTTCCTGAGCTGGTTTACCTTGAAACCTCCTCCCAAGCGTTCTTCAGTTCTTTGTACCGGTCCTGAAGCGCTATGGGGTGCTGTGTGTAATGCCCCCTGTTTCTGACAGTTTATTCTGTCAGTTTATTCTGGGCACTCTAGCAGTGTATGGGGGAGGGGGGTTATGGTGAAAGTCCATTGTATTTTCACTGACAAAAGCAGGCCATTGAGGCGACAGTTAGACCCACCTGGCAGTGGGAAGAGGAGAAGAGTGGATCCTTCCCCTTTGCTGGCTCCCTCCAGACTGAGGCCGGGACGCTGGCCGGTGGCTATGTGGGCGGGACTGAAGCAAAGCAGGGAGAGAATGCAGCCCATGGCCAGGGTCCCCCTTTTGAGTGGCAGTCCGTCCAGCCTACTGATTTTGGCGCCCCATGGAATCTTGCCCCTTGGAATCTCAAAACGGATTTATATAATAGGAAAGATTGTGCCCACTTTCAAGTGGTCTGGTCCAGAGGTTAAAAATAAATGAAACTGCACTATGTTACATCTACCATCCAAAAGTGTCATTCTTCCCTCTCTTCTTGATGTGGGGTTGCCAAGCTCCAGGTTGGGAAATACCTGGAAATTTTGGGGGGTGAAGCCTGGAGAGGGTGCGGTTAGGAGAGGGGAGGGACTATTAGGATATAATGCCACAGAGTCCACCCTCCGAAACAGCCATTTTCTCCAGGGGAACTGATCTTGGTCATCTGGAGATCAACTGTATAGCAGGAGATCTCCAGATGCTACATGGAGGTTGGTGACCCTATCTTGATTAAGAGAAGAGGTTTTTGACAGAAAGCCACAGCAGCTAAGAATTTCTTTGCAAATGAGCCATCCCTTTTGCCACATTCTAGTAGCTGGCTCCCTTCCCTGCCCAGGTGTTTTACCTCTTCAGGCTCAATCAGCTTGAACTCCATGCCTCTGCCAGTCCAAGCAATGAAATGGGCATTGGCTGGATCATCCAGGAGGGTGACTAGGAACTGCCACAATTGGAGTGATCCTCGTCTCTGGTAAGGAGGCCCTTCACGATATACTGTGGGCTCTTGCTTCACTTTGCCTGTTCAGAACAAAGACACTCCAGTTAGATTCAGCATCCCCAGAAGGGAACAATAAGGCACTGCAGTTTTCTCCAGTTTCTCAGAACAACCTCAAACATTTCAAGAAGCCAGGTGAATGCAGAAATTACAGCACATTTGGCCATCTGGCTGGTGAGAGTCTCATTAAGTACAAAGATGTACCAAGCATCAGATGTCACTGTGTATCTGGGCTGCAGCGCTTCTTTTATTTATTTATTTGATTTATATCCTGCCCTCCACACCGGAGCATATTCACACAGTTTCTCCTAGCCTTCCTATTCTGTACTAGTCATCTGGTAATGAATATAGCTTTATCACTGAAGTCTTGTATCTTGCAGCGAGTAGAGACAGTTTCTCCCACAGCCTATGGCACAAGTGAAACAGGGAGTCTCGGAGCACACAGAAAGGCTACTGGTCAGCTAATCCACATTTCTGGCTTCTCCAGAACTCACTGAAGTCCCTATGCAACCAGTCCCTTACCTTCCAACCTCTCTGGTACAACACAGGTATCATCAAAGTACAACCGGGCATCCTTCTCATATGAGAACCCTAAGAAGAAAGAAGATGTGCAAATTAGCTCATCACAAGTTCCCTTTCATCCTTTGTGATACAGCACAAAACACAAAGATTAGGCCATTTCCTCCTGGACAGTTGGTTTTGTGCCACTACTTTGTCTGTTGGCAGCAACTGCAAGACCGTTTGTTAAAAGTCAACAGGTACGGCCTCACAACGCTTACTTGTGAATGTGCCAGCTGCTCTGCTCTGCCAACTCCAAGGGCTTGTCTAGACAGCAGGTTCCCCCATGGCTGGCTTCACACCAAAGTGTGGAAACTGTAAGGGGAGGGGAGAGAACCGCAAAGAATGAGGGACCAGGCCCTAAAAGTCTACCTTGTGCTGCAGTCTCTCTTTCGGATTGTGACGCCTTGCTAGTCCCTGGCCTGGCACTCAGAGTGCCAGAGAGAAGCACGGGGATCAGCACAGTTCCTTAGTGTGGCTTGCAGGCGCATCAGCTTGAGGCCAGCCCTCTTCCGCCCTCACATCCAGTGGCACCCTCAGGCTTTGTTTATACTAATTGGTTGAACTACATAAGCTGGTTCAGACTGAACTTTAAAAATGTCCTTTTCTTGTGGTCAAACAGCACTGGTTGCTCTTATCAGACATCTACATTGTTACAAGGGAGAAAGTTCCTCCACAGGCCCAAGCCTGCACACAACATTAAAATGCTACAGTGAGTAGCAATCTAGCCCCGATAAGCTGATACCTATATATATATATACACACACACACACACACACAATGGATCGGGCACCTTGCTACAGGAAGAAGACACACTCTGCTCCTTTCTCCTTATTGCAACTAGTCCTCTGCATTGGCAACTTTTTAAAAACAAGAGCCATCTTTTCAGTTCCACAAGGTCAGCAGCCAGCAGATTGGCTTTGGCCTCTAGCTCATTTGTCTGCAAGATGAGTCACAGGCAAAAGGGTCTCTAAGGGCCGAACCAGATATGGCACTGACACTCTGAGAATGGAGCTCCCACTGATTTTTTTTTAAAGTGAAATAGCAGGCTTACGGGGACCCTGATCCAGACTGGTAGCCAATCAAGACTGCTGCTTTTAAAAAAGGGGGAGGGGAATGCAGTGGAAACTCCGCTCATGGAATTCCCAGCACCACACTGCAGCTTATTCCCATTGGCTTTACACCTAGTTCTATGATACGAAAAAAACATTTTCAAAACAACGTTATTGAAATCCCTCTTAGGAGGAAGCATGGTCTAGTGACATCATCATTCTTGGCTTTTGTGACAATTGTGCCATTTTTGAGGGAGACTTCATGTGTGTGCCTGGCCCCTTCACTTTTGATTTTTAAGAGGCAGTTGAAAATCGTTTTATTTAGGACTGCAGTTGATTAAATTACTAGCAGTCCTAAATTGTGCTTTTAAAAAATTGGTTATTTATTTATTTATTGTTCTCATTTTTATCCCGCCTTTCCAGCGAGCTGGCTCAAGGCGGCTTCCAACATACAATAACATCGAGATGATTTACAAATTAAAACATAAAAACAACATCAGAGTTAAAAACAACATATCCGCAGCGAATACTGGCGGCAATCTGCGTTCTCCTGGGGCAAAGCGGCGGTGGCAGAAGGTTCGGCCCGTGATTCCAGGGCGATGTTGTCCTGCAATTCCCCCAGTGGCGGCTCCTAATCGAAAGCCTGGCGTAAGAGCTCCATCTTGCAGGCCATGCGGAACTGTAATAAGTCCCGCAGGGCCCTGATGTCATCCAGGAGCTTGTTCCACCAGTATGGGGCCGCCACCGAGAAAGCCCTGGCCCTGCTGCCAGCTAGCCGGACGTCCCTCGGACCAGGGAGAGTCAAGCAATGTTGTGAGCTTGACCTCAGTGCCCTCTGGGGCACATATGGAGAAAGGTGGTCCCTCAAGTAGGCAGGCCCCTGACCATATAGGGCTTTAAAGGTCAGCACCAGCATCTTGAATCGGATCCGGTATGCTATAGGCAGCCAGTGCAGTGACCTCAGCACAGGCCGGATGTGGTCCCGCATAGAGGGGCCCATCAGCAGCCTGGCTGCAGCATTCTGCACCAGCTGCAGCTTCCAGATCTGAGACAAGGGCAGCCCCATGTAGAGAGTGTTACAATGGTCTGATCTCAAGGTGACCATAGCATGGATCACTGTAGCTAGGTCATCGCGTTCGAGGAAGGGAACCAGCTGCCTAATCAGCCATAGGTGGTAAAAGGCTGCTTTGACAGTGGCTGCTACCTGGGCCTCCATTGTTAGGGAAGCATCCAGGAGCACTCCCAAACTCCTGACCCCCAGTGCTGTCCCCAATGACGCCCCACCAAAGGTCGGGAGTGGGATCCCTACCCCCGACCCATTCCGACTCAAGCACAGGACCTCCGCCTTCGTTGGATTCAGTTTCAGTCGACTCAGTCTGAGCCAGTCTGCTACGTCCTGAAGCGCCCACTCCAGGTCCTCTGGGGTAGATTCGGACTGGCCGCCCAACAACAGATATAGCTGGGTGTCACCTGCATATTGATGACACCCAAGCCTATGCCTCCAGGCAATCTGGGCAAGGGAGTGCATATAGATGTTAAATAACATTGGGGACAGCACCGTTCCTTGAGGAACACCACATACTAGTGGGTACCTCTGGGAGGTCTGTTCCCTGAGCGCAACCCTCTGTCCCTGATCCTGGAGAAAAGAGGCAAGCCACTGTAAAGCAAGCCCCTGTGTTCCTGAATCTGCGAGGCAGTGGATCAGCAACTGGTGGTCGACCATATCGAACGCAGCCGACAGATCCAATAACGCCAGTGCCGCCGTGCCGCCTCAATCCAGATGCCTCCGGAGGTCATCTGTGAGGGCGACCAATGCCATCTCCATCCCATGACCTGGCCGGAAGCCAGACTGAAACTGATTCAGCATGGAAGTGTCATCTATTTTATGTTATGCATTTTAGCTATGTTGTAAGCTGCCTTGAGCTCCGTAAGGAGGAAAGACAGCTCATAAGTGTGTTAAATGAATAAATAAAATATCCATTTGCATGTACACACGCAAGAGGTGCTGTTTGCTCAGATAAAAGTTCCAGGGATGCTAGACTTTTATTAGCAGCATTAGCCAGGAGGGCAGCTGGGGCTGGCACCTGACATGCCAGATAGAGAGGCAGGAAGGAAGGATCTGTTCTGTGGGTAAAGTGGAAGGTGTTGTATCAGCATCTAAGGAGGGAAACTGGCAACAGGCATGCTGAATTTCCCCAACAGGTCCCAAACACCATTATCAGTCTGCTTGCAATGCAGAAAGAGAATCAGGTTAACTTACAGCAAGAGGACGAGCCTGTAGCGGGACAAGATAACATCACCAGTGGAATAAAACCGGCTTCCTTGGTCCAATTAATGTCGTTATGCCGTGAGATGATCCAGTTCGTGTGCCCACTCATTTCCCCCTTTGCTTCTAGGGACAGGTGGGGGCACTCGCTACTTTGGAAGGCCTCACACAGCACCCACAGTGTGGCTCCCTCCTCTCCCCAAGCTCATAATTCCGTCCAAGGAGCAGCAGCAAAGGGCTCTCTCCTCTTCCCAGAATTTGCTGAGCATTTAGCTCTCACCCCAATCAGAACAGTGACGTTCACCTCAGAAGAAGGTTCAGGCATGAGCATGGAATGAGCCACAAAACTGAGCTCAAAGACAGCAAGAGGAACAAAAGCAACACCTCACACCCTTCATCCATAAGGAAGGGGAAAATAACATAGTCCTACCTTTCAGGGTTGCTGTAATGATCATGTTATGTGAAGAACTTTGAACCCTCCAGAAGCTTATACCAGTTTTTAATACTGTGATGGTTAGCTGCTCTGAGTCTTGTCCTTGATAACTACCCCCCCCCCCAGTGCTGCAAAATGCCCTCAAGCAGAAGCACACCAATCGTTTCTAGTTTCATGGGAGAGTTTTTGCCCTTACTCTTGGCACAATCATGTACAGCTTTAGATCAATGTGTCCCCGCCCTCCCGATTTTATTTCATGCGCATAGATACACATGAGCTTATTCTTGTTTCTGCTCTCCAGGCACTTACCATCATGGCTGTTGGGGAAGTAGCCACCTCCTCCTCTCACATATGCTGACTGGCAATTAGGCACTTCTGAAATAAAGATGAAGGGAGAGTTCATATTGTCAGCATTTCATTTTTTATTTCAGATTTCATCATTGAAAGACCTAGAAAGAAAACCCCAGATACACCACAAAGAATGCATGACCCCACCCAGTAGTTTCTCGGGAAAACAGTGCCACGGAAAAGCACTGCTAGAAAACTTAAAACATAACTAAACACATGAAAGTGCCTGATTCCGTGTCAGACCCCTGGTCCAGGTAGGCCTGTGTACTTTATCTGGTAGAAACCTATGCTCCCTCTAAGCTGTGGAGTCCTGTGAGCACACGTTCTACTTTGTGAGCTCCTGGCATTAAAATTGTGAGAGAGTGATTTGGCTGCTACATAAATTAGTTTGCTCTGGAACCATCCTTCCTGAGCCAAGACAAAAATGTGTGAGCCGGAGGCTAAAAACTGTGAGCTAGCTCATACTAACTCAGCTTAGAGGGAACACTGGTAGCAACTCTGCTTTGTGGGGGTACCCTGCATTGTGGGGAGAGCAGCCTATAAGTTTAATTAATAACTAACTAACTAACTAAATAATAAACTCTCCAGGGTTTTAAGTAGAGATAGGTCATCCCTTAAATCTGCTGCTCAAGATCTTTTAAGTGGAGGTGCCAAGGATTGAACCTTCAATATCCTGCACACAAACCACATGACACAGACCCTCCCGTCACTGTGTGGCGAAGCCAGTTTATACAATCTAACCAGGTGAAGAAAGTCTCAGCTTGCCTGAGCAATCCATTACCTGTCAGCTGTACAATCTGGTCTTTCAGCTTCCTCACATCAGCAAGTTGTAAACCCTTTGGGATCAGGGCACCTGTTTCCTTATCAGCCCACCTGAGTTCTGAGATTCTCCCCACATGTCTGGGTGCCCCCTCCACTTTTGGAGGTGAGTGGTGACTGGGGTAGGGTTAGGGATGCCAGCCTCCAGGTGGGACCTGGGGTTCCCCTGGAATTACAGCACATCTCCAGACAACTGAGATCAGTTTCCCTGGAGAAAAGGGATGCTTTGGAGGGTGGACTTTATGGCACTGCACCCCACTGAGGTCCCTGTCCTCCCCAGGCTCCATCACCAAATCTCTAGGAGCTTCCCAACCTGGATGTGGCAACTCTAGGTAAGGCCTTTCTGAAGGGGCACCCATTTGTGGAACACCCTTTGCAGATTTAATCAAACACCATTTGCTTTTTAGGCACTGTTAAAACATTCAGTCTTCCAGGCATTTGAAAGGTGATGCTTTTATGCTGCATCTTTTCAAAGTACTGTTCATTACTTTTAATGGTTCTTTGTTTTAGCAGTTATATTTTATTGTTGTTTTATCATGTGTGTGTGTGTTTTAAAAATTGTATTAGTTTACACTGTTAGTTGCCTTGTAGGTTTAGCAAGTAGAAAGGAGAGGTTATTCTTTTAAAAACATCAAATATAATTAGAAGTGAATCACCTATCCTCTGCAAAAAGCAAAAGACTTCAGAGAAAGACTATGTTTCATATGTGAACTACTGCTATCCTACTCCCATGTGCTAAGATTATTTACCTCCTGGGATTAGGCATTCAGAGACACAATGAGCCACTGACTAAATAGAAGTATTGAATTTGCAGGCATTAATATAATCCGTTGAAACCAGGCACATCATATTGTTCCTGGAAGAAACCACTCAAATAAAATCTCCCTCATTGCTGCAGCTGTCTTTCCCCAGAAGGCAAAAGCTTCCTGCAATCTTTTCCACTGGCGTGTGGGAAAAAAATTAGTTAGAA
Organism: Lepidodactylus listeri; assembly: GCA_029233225.1. Lineage (NCBI taxonomy): Eukaryota > Metazoa > Chordata > Lepidosauria > Squamata > Gekkonidae > Lepidodactylus > Lepidodactylus listeri. The sequence continues at coordinate 56,561,098 of JARCFY010000005.1, read as the reverse complement.
ACCTGCAGAATGGGTTGGGAAAGCATATTTAAACTACACACAGAAGCATGAACTAAAAGTTAAGCTTCATCCCTCTGAAAACACACAAGAAATAGGGAGAAGAGGGGGGGAAATCCTTTAACTTTAGATCTTCTCCCATCTGTTCCAGCCTGACTCTGAGAGGTCATGGTATTTTTAGGTCTAAGGCGATTTGTAGCTATGTGGTGGGACCTGCCCCAGCAGCAGCTGCGGAATCTAATAAGTGGTCAGGCCTCCCCCTCCAATATCCCAAGGTGAGCATTCAGCAGAAAGCTAAAGTCAGCTGCCAGCTCCAAGAGGTCCCCAAATGCAGCCTGACACTTGTACACGAAGCATCCCCAAGACAGAAGGTAGGGAAGGGGGGGAACTTTTGCACGCAAGCACGCAAAGCTGCCCTCCCCCACTCCCAACAGTAATGCCTTTCAGATTATGGAAGCTTAGGTCCTGCTACATCTGTTGAATGCTTGATTTTTAAATTTATTTTTTTTAAGCCACAAAGAGATAATCTACCATTCTAAGTAGGTTAAACATGGCCACAAAAAGGCAGCTACTCCCCCTTCCCTGGAAATATGCAGAAGCAGCACAAGGCATGATTTTAAGGGAATGGTATAGAATGCCTCTGAGAAAAATCCAGCAGTCGGAGCACACGGAGGGACTTGTTGGGTACTGCAGTGATATTACGGCTGCAGCCTCAGCTTGCTTTCCTGGTAGGATCAAAACGGGAGCAGCTGCTACAGGTCGTTGGTGTGGAGCAGAAACACTGGGAATGGTCACAGAAATGCACAGCATGCCCATCTCCATCCAAGAGGTACTGAGCCATCTCTAGTAACCTCACAGAGATCTCCAAAGGCTCTCTGGTGTCTGAAGGTTGCAAAGAAGCACGCAGTGTACACAAAACTGCATGAATGCTCAGTGGTTTTTCAAGGACAGCCATACTTGCTCAAGGACTGCATGAAAACTGGCTGATCTGGCTGCTGATGGTACTGAGGCTGCTTCATAACCGTGACAGGCACCAAGGACTGAGCACCTGCCACCACCACTCACCTGAGTCAATGCAGTAGTCCCTGGGCTCTTGCTTGATCCCCATGGGAGACTGGAATCCATGCCTGGGTGGGCCAGGGATGCCTGGGAGACCGTGGTCATAGAGGGGGTCATGGTACTCTTGCTTGAATCCCTGAGGAGGATGGGCAGCAGCAGGAACAATAGGCTCTGACATTTGCCTGTGGTAGACTGGACGATTGTCTCCAGAGAGCCCCGGCGGTGGATAGGGATGGCAAGGTTCAGACATCTGTCTCTGAAATCTTGGTAAACACAGAACAGATGGGAGAGACAGTTACCAACCAAAGTTAAGGGAGCAAGGACTCTCACAATGCCCAGAGTCATCTCTCAACCCCCAGAACCACACCTACAAAAGCCAGCTCTTCTGAAGTACAGGAAGATACTTGCTTTCACAATCAGGATTCTTAGCAACTCCCTGTGCAACTTTTGACCCCTTTCCAAAACTCTAGATATCAAACACAACTGTTCATATTCAGAGATGGCAAACCGGAATGATGTAGGCTTGGGGAGAGAGGTGGAATAAGACATACTCTGGGATACTAACTACCAGCTTTCAATCAACAATGAACTTTGTTTTTTCTAGAAGCAGAAGACAAATGAATCTTGAGCCTTCCGGAGAAACAGAGATCTTCTACACTATCCTTGTCCTTTGGCATGGAATTAAGCTAACATAGCTGGGGAGAATTGAGATATGTAGACAGGATGAGAGTGCCCCCCTGACTGGGTCTTTCAATATTTGTATTTTAAAGTATGTAGGCAGCTTTGAAGGAGATCACAGCATGGTACTCAGGGCTATTTTTGCGCAGGACCGCACAGGAACAGAGTTCCAGCTGGCTTCCAAGTTGGCCACACCTACAGCCTCCCCCCCTCGGGTTCCCCAAGTGCCTCACAAGCTGCGGGGCGCCTGGGGAAGCCAAGCTGATCCAGAGAAGGAAGGCAAACTGCCTCCCCTCTTGGGGAAGCTGATCCCGAAACTGCCTTCCTTCCCTGGGTTCCCCATGCGGGGCACCTGGGGAAGCCGATCCTGGGAGAGAGCTGTGCTGTCAGGGGTGCAGCCTAACATGCTAATGAGTTTCTGCTGCTGGGTGTGACCTATTATGCTAATGAGTTCCTGTTGGGCTTTTTCTGGAAAAAAAAAGCCCTGATGGTACTGGCACATGTTTTGATGAAGTCAGTGCTACATTTCTGCCACAGGGCTGGGGAGGGATTATACTGGAAAAAAAAGTTTTAACTTTTTGCTAATTATAAGAAAAATAGCAGAGGTGGAAGTGTTAAACCTCCTCCACCAGTGCTGCTGCTCCAATCCAATGCAGAGCTTCCTGTTACTACTTCTAAGTAAAAATAAACATATAGGGAGGTCTGATCACAAACCTCCTGCTTCATGGGCAGTTTTCACCCCCAATGAACTCCTTGTTGTACTTAGCAAAGGAACTGGTTTCTGATCTGCCTGAACTGCTTGTTGACCTTATGCTTGAGGTGAGAGCAAGAGAGACTTCTAGTGGGATCTACTGGAGCAGGACCAAATAGTGTGAGTTTCTGTGTAGATACTTTCTCCATAAGAAAAAGCATGCAAGCCTCACACAGAAAATTTTGCACTGTGATCTTCGCACACAGTGATTTTTACAATTTGTTTAGGAAATTCGTCACGTTTGAAGCATTCTTGTTATCTATGCAGTAGGGTTCTTAAAAATGCCAATAAGTCAGAAACCATTTATCAATAAAAGAAGCTCAAGTTCACCAAATGACTTGATTTATCTGCCACAACACAAGGCATATCCCTGTCATGCAAACTATACCTAAAACTGAATGAAAAACATTGCTGTTAAGAGCACAAAGAAGTTCACCCTTTGCTGTTCAGAAAGAACCCAGTACTTTGCCATGGCTATGCTTTGGTCAAATGAAGCAAACAAGTGGTTACATAATTCTGAATCTACTCAGCCATCTGAAAAAGCCAAGTGGCTGCTAATCTGCCTATACGGCTGGGGGATTAAGCCTCTCCATGTGTGGAGGGAAAATGTGTGCTTTCTGAAATGCTCTGGTGCTATAAAGTACACACAAAGGCGCAGCATAGCACATGCTCCTGACAGAGAGCTCGGCTACTCTCATGCCAAGTCTGAGATCTTAGATGAAAACCTACTGAGTGTCTTGTGAATTTCATGTGTCAGAGAGGAACCAGTTGCTGTGTTTTCAGTTAGATGGCTGCATATTTGCTTCTGTTCCCAGAAAGCAAAGGGTGCAATCTCATAATAGCCACACCCTGTGGCCACTGAAATTAGACAAGTGTTCTACACAGACAAAGATACCTCAAAGAAAGATCCCCACCCCAGTTGATTTTTCTCATCCAGCTCTGGAGGTCTTAAAAACTTGCACTCACCATCTCATCTTATTTGGGTTGATCATAGCAAAAAGTATATGACATGGCCTTTGGTCCATGGCAAAGTCCAAAACCAATGTGGCCACCTAGTTTTGGGGGAGAATTTTCAGTATCTCAACAGAAGAATTGTTAGGATACAGGGAAAAGAGCTGATTAACAATAAATTACTTTGTTTAAGGGCATGTCCAGATATTAACTTAGTTTCCTGGTCAGGAACTGAAAGCATATTTGGACACAAAACATGTGGGAAGTGTCTTGAGAGAACTAGCGGTGGGACAGCACAGCTACACAGATCACTGTCAACTATTTAAACTCATGGGGAGAATGGTGAGTGCAAGCCAAAGCACTCTAGTTGGAAGGTATCTAAAAGTGTTGTCCTGAACCTCCAAATGAGGTGCCTCTGAATGTGCCTTCAGATGGACTGTTCAAGCAGCAGGATGGGACAGAGGTCCTAATAGCCCTCCCACTGAAGTTTAGAGGCAATTAGGCAATGCATGTTCCCTCCCATCTCCCCTCCCTTGCATCTTAGTACCATGAAAGGCGACTGCTATCAATCAATTCCTTTCCCAAGCATCAAGCTGCACACAAACTCCATTTGGCTTTGTAACATGATCTTCTGCAGCTGACAGGCCTGGATTACTCCATTTCCGATTGGTGTCCTTCTAACTTTCCAGAACGTAACTCTAGAGCTATGCTGGTATGGCCTCTACAGGAAGAGGCACTTCCAGATGGGACCAGGCTGAGTATCCCTAGCATAGCTTTAAGGTCATTTGTAACTCAGGGCCTATGGTTTAAAAGCAACTTTAGATGCCACTAATATAGGGGAACTACTTTTTTAGCAGACAGGGTGGAGATAGGGTCATAGTGAAAGATGAGAGTAGACATATCTACGAAGGTAAGCTCATCTTTTGATGCTTTAATGTTGATTTATGTTCCTATGGTTTCCTCACTCACCCAGATTAGAAAAACATTTCACATCTCATTCTGCACAAAACAGATCTGCCTAGCTTTACATGCCAACCTTTGAATTCCACCCTCGCGGCTTTTTAAAGAGCCACTGCACATTTGTTGTTCACCCAATATAGGTGCTCCCCTTGTTTACAGGGAAAAGAATCATAAGAAACCCATATACATATGGGATGACTGCATTTCTAAAAATCCTCCGCTTACCAAATGTGCGCTATTTCAAGCAGGTATTATATGTATCAATGCAAAAAAAAAAATTAGGAGAGTTTATGACCCTATATTATATGAGGCTGGAAAATCTGTTAATGGCCAAAAGCACAGTTGTTTTAACTGCAAACCAGGAACCTGCCGTAGTTCTGATGTCCCATTCCTTAAAGAGTATAGGGCAGGGCCTTTAGGGTCTTGATCTACAGTCAGGAAACTAGGAAGAGCCAAGTCTCTGAGTGGGACTACACCGAACAGCTGGAAGAAATTTATGCAAGCTCTTAGGATCCATGTTGCTGGAGAAAAGGGGGGATCTTTTAAAGGGATGGCAAGGCTAAGGAAAGCATACTTCATATAAAGGCAATTCACATGCAGAATAAAGATGCTAGAATCGAACAGTTAAAATCTTGGGAAATGCTGAGATAAGATTTCTTTTGGGATCGCTCAATGCATTTGGACTACATTTCTTAAGGGACGTATTCCTGTAAGAAGCACAGCCCTGTCAACAACATCTATGCCCCTGGATCAGTGGATGTGGGAAATGGTAGCTACCAGTTGGCAAGAGACAATACCCTGTAAAACATATTGGAAAAGATGGAGTGAGAGCAGAGGGCAGAGGCCATCACTTTCCAGTTAAGCCATTTAAGAACCAGCTGAACTGGTTTGAGCGCTTTCATGGCAGGGTGCTGGAAGCAGTGATCAGTATAAAGATCAGCGATAACATTAAAATGATCAATACAGGTGCAAGGGAGGACGGAGCAATTATAGCCACTCTGTGCGCAGGAAAACGCCTAACAGTCAAGGGGTAGCACAGAAGGCACTTATCAAACAGAGCATGTTGGGCAGGGATGCAAAGGTTTCCAAATGTTTTCTGCTATCTTGACTGATATTCATCAAACCTGAATAAAAGGAACATGCACAGGATTGAGGGAGGGGGGAATGCAACAGCTGGGCTCATGTCCAGCAATCATTTATCTTGGGAAGCAATTAATCTCTTGAAAGGGAAAGGAGCTTACAGAATTTCATTAAAAGAACACCCTGGGTTTAAACCATGACAAACACCATGGTGGATATTAACTTAGGAGAAACAGATACTATGAAACAATCACTGTATTCAAATATTACGACAAACAGAGGGTTGTCTGTTGTGGGCCTGAAAATGGCTTGCTGCCATGGGGTCCTATCTCCCCTCCCCTTCCACACAGATCATGACTGCAGGCTTTTGGTATTTGACAGCCTAGAATCGAGCTCCAGTTTGCTGTGAGGAAGGAACATGGGCACCTTAAGCCAACCGGAGTTTGTTCCCTCCTGCAGCCTAGGATTTAAAACCTTGGTTTAATCTCAGTTTACAATCCTGAAACATGTATGTGTGTGATTTAAATTTGCCCAGGCACCTGTATTCAGACATCATGGTGAATGGGAGGTCGATTCTAAGCTTCTCAAGCCCAGAGGCCTTCCACTGTTCTCTGTGTATGAGCAGAAGAAGGAAGAGTGAGCATGCCACCATGACAACAAGTTCCATTTGTGCCCATCTCAGACAAACCTCTATTTGTCATGACAGCTGAGTGCAACCAATTCAATGGATATAAATTGTCTGCTCGGAGTTGAAAGTCAGGCCTAGGGGTTCACTGACGGGTATTTTGTGAAGTCATAAAGGACAGTCTCCCAAAGCAATACATTTACTCTCAAAAAAGGAACCACTCAAGCCCCTTTCTCACATCACAATGAGATGTAGAACATAAATAGCCTGGCCTTCTAAAACAGAAGATGAGTGAAAATAGTCAAGAGTTCCTTGAGGCCAATATTGAACCACAACACAGCTAACAGAATGATAACTCATTAGGAATTTCACATCTGCCCCAAGATGCAGTCTCCGTCTCAGGGCAGGGCTGGAATACAATTATTTGCTACTCCACAGAAAGCCAGTCTTTAAATTTCAGACAGCCAAACATCAAATAGAAGCCAATTTAGGTGCTGGGGGAGGGGGGAAGCGAGCTTTTGCCTACATTCAAAACAACTGCCAAACTCAAAAGAAGAAGAGATTGGATTTATACCCTACCCTTCACTTGGGAGTCTCAGAGCGGCTTACAAACTCCTTCCCCTCCCCCTCCCCCTCCCCACAACAGACACCCTGTGAGGCAAGTGGGGCTGAGAGAGCTCTTTCAAGAACTGTCCTTGAGAGAACAGCTGGTACAGAGCTATGGCTTGCCCACCATCCAGCAGCTGCATGTGGAGGAGTGGGAAATCACACCCAGTTCTCCCAGATTAGAGTCCACGCACTTAACCACTACACCAAACTGGCTGGGATTACTGGTGGTAACTGTAAATTAAATTATGTGATATGGCTAAGGCTTGGTGAGTCAAATTTCAGGCTGTTGTCTTGTGCAAAATTTCATTCCACCCAATTAGCAAGTCAGGACTTCCTAGTTCCTTTTCGGACTCATATATTCAGAGGATACACGTCCAGACTACCAATCCTCCCCCAACACCCGACAGAGTTCCCCCTCTCGTTACCTGTGTTCTGTGGGATACTGGTTTTCAGGCATCATCTTTGGCATCTGAAGGGGTTGATGAGGTGGCCGAGGCACAGCAAAGGTCTGCTGCTGCCTTGGTTCCTGAAGAGTATGAGGGGGGGCTGGAGGAGGCGGAGCTCCTTGCAAAGGGCCTGCCGTGGCAGCGACATGAGTGGGCGTCTGCACAGGTGCTGCAGGCAGTGGTGGTGGTGGAGGAGGAGGAGGAAGGGAAGTGCTCTGGAGTGCAGGTGATGCAGGGGTGGTAGGCGGAGTTAATGGCTTGAACCCAGTAGGGGGCTTCCTATCATAGGCACTGTGGGGACAGAAAACAGAGAGGAGCTCAATATATTGACAACAGCTTCAGCCTGCTGCTCTTGACAGCTCTAGCTTGTTTGCATTTCATGGTTGTCAGGAAGTAACAGTTAAATGCTCACAGCCCCAAGGGAATCTTTGTACTCCAGGCAAGCGACAAACAGACTGAGTCATAGAGCTCATTTTAAAACACTTGTCTCACAACTTGCTCTGAGATAATTGTAGCTTCTGATTCTTGTCCCCCCTTGTTTTAGGAAAACTGATTGTACTGAGAAAATTCTCCCTACCCCCATATCTTATAATCAAGAAGAATTTAGGGCCAAACGAGATGCGACAGTGTCCTTGCACTGTCATGAGAACAACACCATTTCCATGACGTCACGCCTCAAGGGCCCAATCCTGATCAGGCCACAGTGGGGTACTCTTGTCCTGTCCCCCTGCTTTTCAGTTGCAGAAACAACTCCGGGGTATGTGTGTGTGGCAGTTTTCACACACAGTTTCATGCAGACATGGGCTGCTGTTATTGCTAAGCAGCTAGTCACAGCAGTACCAACAGAGCCATAAAATAGTTATTTTCCCAATAAAAATATGCCAGAGCAGTAACAATAAAAAACAGCTGTCTGATGTTTTCCACTTCCATCTGTTCACAGCTAGGTGGCATTTAGAGTCAGCACAGCCAAGGTCAACTTGCAGCTGTGGCTGATGGGCTCCTTTGGCTATCCAGATGTGCCCAGCCTAGCTGCCATGCTCCCCAACCCTCCAAGGGCTTCTCAGTTATGCTCTGCAAGCATATCCTACCTACCAGTAGTTGTAGAGGCACTTTTCTCCATAATGAGCACAATGCACCTGTTCATGGCTACAGGTAGACAACTCAGAAGAAGGGCTATGGAGTTCCCTCTTGATCTTTGCTGGGGGTGGAGCATGAAGTACCACTGAAAGCAGAAATGGAAGAAAAACAAAAAAAAGTCAAATGTCAGCATTTGTAATGTATGGCAGCAGGCACAGCTCTCCCATTCTCTCTTCTTGCTTCCAAGATCCAGGCCTGATTTTGCTATAATTATGGAGGGACATAAGAACATACTCACATGATGTTAGGTGCACACAGCATCTCATTTAAAAGGGTGTTTAGTCACTACATGTGCAATGTTAGCATGCCAGAGACCTGTAGCCTGAGGGCATTGCATTGGTATGGTACCATTGTACATGAAGTGGGATTGGATTCTTAGTGGACCAACAATGCTATATGGATGAATTCTTCTGCCCTGCCAGCATCACATTTAAGTTAGGCCTTGCTGTCAGGGTTTGCTTTGATGCGTACTGATTTTTAAACTGGTGTACATTTACACTTCTGTAACACAATGGCAGTTCTATAAAGGTAAATGCATAGTGATAACATCACTATTAGGTTATGAAAGCTGAACAGGTCTCCGCAACTGCCCCTTAAACAGTTATCTGAAACACTGTCACAATTTCTCATGCTTAAGGCTCAGTCGTTATTCCTTTGGTATATTCAATGATGGCAAGAAGAGAACAGAAGACTTAGAGCTCAGGATAAATGAGTATATTAACTAGAAATTTTAAAATAGATTAATTTGAAGAAATGCATTTTTACTTTGGAGGATTGAAACGAGTAAAACCTCCACTCTGAGTTTTAAAAGTCCCCACCCCTGGGCAGAGAACAAGCAGAAAGGGGAGGAGGCAGTCCAATTGCTTTCCAGACTCACCTCAGCTACCTCTTAAGAGATGCTAATAGATCTAGCTAGAGACAATGGGGTGGCTCAAGTTCTCCCCCCCCCTTCTCCAAGCAGGGAATAGAGAGTTGGAGGATTTTAGACTAGAAAAGCTCCAGGAATAATCTCCAGGAAGAAGCTGCAGGAAACACTTTTTTGAACTGGCTTGTGGGTGGGGAAAAAAAGAGGTGATAAAACTCAGGGGACCAAAGAGAAAGGTCTCTTTTCCTTGGGTGCTGGATCCACAATAGCAGACAGAACTCTTAACTGAGAAGGCAGCCACTGACCATGTGCTTGCCTGAAGAGCTGGGAGAGAGCTACAAGGTAATGGTGACTCTGTAGAGACCTGTAACTTCTTAAAGCTAAAATGCCTGCCCTATATTTTAACAATTGGTAGGGCATACACAGAGAGAGGGACAGAGGATTTACATTTTATTGATTTCTTTTGGAATCCCTTGCTTAATCTGGTGCTATGCTAAAATATGTTTATGAACTTTTAAAAAATAACTACTTTATACCTTTTGAAGCTGATAGTGGTTCTCTGTACTACACAGACCTCCAACATCTTGGGCATACTATTTTAAGAGGAGTGCCAGGGGAAAGCAGACAGTTGGCAAGTAAACTGTCCCCATGGTGACCAGGGGCTGGATGGTGGGAGACACAGAGACAAGGCCTCAGATTTTGGAAGGGAAGCTGGGAGCCCTGACCGTCCCAGCAGGAAATTGTACAGAGGTCAGGTGGCGGTGGCTACTTGAGAAAGAAAAACCTCTCCAGGTATTGGCAAAACCTTGGAGGGCAGGGTGAAATCTGCAGGCCAGAGCAGGCCTGTTCTGCCACAGGTGGCATATGCTTTTGAGTCCACAATCAGAAGCACATGCAACTGTCTACTCTTTCGGTAAGATTATACTAGAATAGTGGAGTCTGAACTGCATTGATCAGTCTGCCTCAGAACTCCTGCATATGAGAGAGGATTCTGGGGCACATCCTCATGAGGTGCTAAAGAAACAGAGTGCTTTTAGAAGAAGCCTAACACTTAGCTGCAGCAGGGGAAGATCAATAATGACCAATAAGCTATCAACTACAGAGGTCCACTGACCTCTGGGGATCTACAGAATACAGCTTGAAAACTTGCAGTAGAAATAGAGAGCTACAGACCATGTAAGAAAAGGAAAGCCACCTGTATTGATAAATTTCTGTACTCCTATGTTACACTAACTCAATCACAAGATTTTCACAACCACTTGGATGCCAACGTAGCTCCTCCGTAACTTGAAGTTTGCTTTGGAAAAGCATCTATCCCGAGCTGCCATTGAGAGAAATAAGGGAAGTGGACTTTGAAATACTCAGTTAATCCTGGCACTCTGCACCAACGTCCCTTTGAACGAGATGCATCCTCCAGCGCAGGATCACATCCAAGCAAAACTTGGCAATGGAAGGCAAAGTTCTGTTCGTCCTCTCTTGGAGACAATATGCTGCAGCTATGCCAATGTTTGTCGACAAGTTACAAAGTAGGAAATGACTTTGTTAGGACAAACACCTTGTCTCGTCAAGGGTCATGGTAACTTCCAGCTTCGCTGGTTCTAAAAATACAACATGCTGAATCCACTAAATGCCTGCATTTGGTCAGTGGCTAAATTGGGCCTCTCATCTGATTTTTTTTTAAAGTAGTACATTCTTGATCTCCCATATATGCAGATCCCAGGGAGACCATCATCACTGGCATTCTATACTATTTCACAAGAGTATAAACCCAAGCCAAAGTGGCATGAATACAGTTTCTATACTAAATATTTTAATCAAATATACATAGAGATCTCTATTAGGATAAAGGCTGAATTTATTCCAATATTCTGGCAACAGATTTTGGTTCCAACAAAATAATCTGGGGGCTTCAACATCTCGTCTGTCTTCATCTAGTTAATTTGGAGGCCAAGAAGAGAAATCCATTTCTGCTTGGTAAATTACCAAGATGACCCCTAAAGCTTGCAACCGAACTCAACTCAACAGAAGAGATATTCGTTCTCATGCTGGCTTGGAATGTTTTGCTCAAAATTTATTACTACTGTTACTTTTAATGAACACATTCCTTGTTCTGCTAACACTGTGTACAGTTCTGCAGATGGCTTGGCAGGCACGTTTTAATCTGGACAACACTGGATCATCTGTTAGGGCTGTTTGAGCATACTGGGTTATCTCAATGCAAAGGTAAGGATCAGATGAACTCTATACCCCTTTCAAGCTAAGGACAAGAGCATTACTTCCCCCCCCCCATGCAATCATCCTCAGACGCGAACAAAAATAACAGAGAAAGAATGGACATACATGGCAAACTACCATTTCTACAATTCTGCCGTCATGCTTTTTCAAGCTGCTGACTGCAGAAACTGTTATAATGAATTGCCCATTTACATATTGCTCCATGAAAGCCTGTGTCCAAGATCATTTGGGAGCACATGTACAAGCATGACCCGGCCCTTAGATTCTAAATTAGAAGATTTGTATTGTGTGTTTTAATTAAGGTTCTTTTTTGGTACAATCTTTATTTAACAAAGCACAAGACAACACAGAACTGAAATATGAAGCTAGCCCAGTTATGTCATCATCCCCACTACCCTTTTCTAGTGAGGATTCTCTCGGTCACTCTTAGTGCCTTCCCAAATCTCACAAGGTGTGGGGAATGCACTTAAGCAGAACAGCTTGAATCTCATACACAGACTCTGATGTTAGGAGCTCCCAATACACTCTCCTGTTTATTCACCAAGACCACGACCAAACCCATCTAAGGATATCCGCCCTCACTTCTGCTCATGCCCCTTCTCAATATGAGTAATCAATAAGCCACTGAAAAGGCAATGTGCATAGATCCTTCCTGACTATTCATGGATCACAATACACTGATTAGTTGTTCTCTGTTACTTATGCCAATTATGGTTACTTCTTGGGGTGACTTCAGGCAGCTTTCCAAAATGGAATGCTGGGGAAATGTCTCCTCCTTGAACCTCCACAATCAAAGAAGTCCTCTGCCCCAGGATTCTGAGATTGGACCATTCCTTTGTATAAATGTCCTCCAAAGAACAATACAAAGAATGAAGATACCAACAAAAAACGGTAACCCTCTCCTCAGTCTGTGGCTACTAGAAAGAGTTCATTCCAACTTAGACCCATTTTGTGATTTTGATTTGAAAGCAAATTTCAAAAGGAAGAAGAATTTAGAAAATTATAGCAAAAGGGAGTTGTATGGTAACCAACCAGAGAGGGTGAGAGTGGCCTCTGGTCCCAGTGCTCCAACATAGAGATCTTCATATATATTTTAAACCAACTAATATATGCTTAACCTAATTAATTTCTAAAAGAAGAGGCTCTAGGCAAAGGCAAGTGCGTCACAATGCTGTACCTAAATAGTGACTGAACAGCTTGGCTTAGTCGGAAGTGGAGCATTATCTCTGCAAAGGCAAAGCACAGGCTGGTTACACCATGAGAGGATAGCTTGGGTCTGACGGCTTCCAGCCATCACTGCCAATTAGCAGTCTCCTGCATTCTCTGTGCACTGAAGCCTTTGAGGGGAGACACACACACACACACACACTCCTTCTGTGCAGTCCCAAGAATGAATGCTGAACTCTCAACTAAGATCCTTTCACAGGCTTGTTTGCAAGGGAAGGCAAAGAGCTGTGCTCCAGAATTCTCAAGTAAAACTGGACAGGAGACCCAAGAGGGCCTAAGGATACTGCCAGCCCTTTAACAGCAAGGTAATATTCAGACGTGGCCCATGGGGAAAGGCTGCAGCTGCTCTTTATCAGCTCAGTACACACACACACACAAAAGCCAGTGCACAACAGAGTTCATTCACCTCTGCTTTTTAAACGCAGCAGCTGCATTTCCCTATGTACATGAGGTTCCATTTTGGTTCATTTTTGGCATTTCAAGTGTTAACGACTCCCCCCCCCCAACTGCCTCCTCTCCCACCCCCATGTTCCTCCTCCTATTAGGCATGGCCTTGCTGAACAGCAAACAGCAGGAAACTCACTTTGGAGGTGTTCCAGCTGTCAGTCAGAGGCATGTTTCTTTCCAACAGTCTCTGTGTTGTTTGAACTGTTGTTTTTCTGCCAGCAGCACAATGGGGCTTAGTTATTCATTGAAGGGGGAAAAAAGTCTGCAAGCAGGCACCGCCCTCCATTCACAACCAATTTGGAATACTCCATCCATTCACAAAAAAATCCTCTCTCTCTCCCCCTGCAGCTGAGCACTACCAATCAGGAGAAGGGAAATGACACTTAAGATCATAACAGAGACCAGCTGTCCTGCACAGAGAAGCTTGTGCTGTGGGCAACCTTTATGTAAGGAATTCAAACACTGCAGGAAAGGCCTGCAGAGCTTGGAGGGAGTCCGCCTATGAAGCCTGTTGCAAACCCAAAGGATTGCACAACCCCACTTGTGGTGAGGTCCGGAAATGCCCTTTGGCAGGGAAAAAAGTAAAAATAATTTTAAAAATTAACTTTTTCTCCCCAAAACAACATTGTCTGTCAATAGACCAAAAAAACACAAAAAAACACTTCCTCTAACAGTCAGAATGCCTTTGTCCCTTGGTTCCAACTCCTGCTGTTTCTGCCACCTCTCTATTTATGGGGAAAATTAGGAAGATCTAATTAAGCCCACTGCAGCACAGTGGACTTGTTTGAGGACCCAGAACTTGTGAATAATACAGCAGACTGTTGCTCCAAAAGGGGCAGGAGGGAGAAGAGAGGGGCCCTGGAGGAACTAAGCCAAGACCTTTTTCTAGCTTAATTCCTACAGAAAAAAATAGGACAGCCTCAAAAATTAACTTTTTCCCCAGAAACCCCACAAAGAGTACTCAGAAACTTCATTATTGGGTTGCCACAGTCATACAGTACCAATCTTGTGGGAGTTACAGTGGCTAACCATTACCTTTTGGCACAATTCTCATTTTTTTGGTGTTGAACATGAAAGCCCCATTGGCCTGGGCACTGCCTGCCAAAGTCCTCCTGTAATTTATGATCGGGGGGGGGGGGGGAGGGTAGAGAGGGAGAACAGAAGCTGCATCAGATGTGCCCCCCAAAGGATTCCAAGGAACAGGGCCTTTTGATGACAGTTCCATCCCTCTGTGAATTCCCATTCTGCAGAGGCTCACAAACATCCATCCATGTGAATGATTAGGAGACCAGCCAAGACTTGCCTGTTAACAGACTAGCTTCTGATGTCCCACCCACACAATAGCTGGGGCTGGGAAATTACCATCCCTACTGTGCACAAATACTGGGGAGTAGAACAGGTGGAAGAGGTCTTTACAGATGCAAGGGATCCTTCACATATGCAGGAAGATCCTTTAAAAAAACCCAAAAAACCCTGTTCCCCATACTGTTCCCAGTTCCCAATGAGAGAGGGGGAGCAGGGCTTTTGGCACACCCTGAGAACTGCTTAACTGAATTTGAAGAACTGCAGGTTAACCTGGGTGTCTATCAATGCACAGGTAAGGTCTGCCTTACTTTTAATGTACATCTCCATCCATGTAGTGGTTTGCACTTGGATACTCATCCAACTGTGCATCCCCTGAACAGAAATCAGAGCAGGCATTAGCACCTCCTTGGGAACCAGAGACTGGGGCAAGAAATCAAACCAACTTACAAGGCCCTCCTCCCCTCATCACAAGGCGTCAAAGCCAAAAATGAAACAGAAGCTGGACCTGCCTCATCTCAACTAGTCCAGAACCAACTCGCAGAACAGGAAGGTGCAAGTCCAGCAAGAGCAGGTTCCTTGCTAAGGAGATCTGCAGCAAAGTCAGAAGTAAGCCCTCGTCCGTCTTCTGGCAGCTGCAACCCCTGGAGCCCTGCCAGGCAACTGGGACAGAAAACACAACCAAAATGCTTTCCTCAGGTGCTGAAATTGAGAAAAGCACATGGAGCACCTAGAGGAAGAGTGCAGTCCTTCAAAGGCACGTATGTGTGAGTGTGTGTGTGCGTGTGTGTGTGAGAGAGAAAGCGAGTGTTCTAATTTCCCTGTTAAAATATCCTCACTATAATTAGAACCTGAGCAAGCAGGACAACGACAGGAAGTGTCTTGACATGCCAAGGCACGGAGGAAGTCAGGAATGTAGCACTACTCGGATGGGAGGCATCAAGGGCTTTGCCTGTATACTGTATACTGGCTCACCTGTATACTGGCAGCAAAGCAGGACAATAATGCTGAAACAGCATCAAGGTGCTGGCTCTTCAGTCCGTGCAGGACCTTGCGTGCACAAAGCTTTGCGCTACTGTGGCGCTGCCCTGTTCTCTGATGCTATGGCATTGACCCCATAACACTGTCCTTAAGACTGTGTTATCCTGCTTGCCCCACTAAACATGGAAAGATATAAGCTAGAAGGGGCTAAAGGGTGTTTAGAAGCTAGCCAAAACATCCCTCCACTGGCAGCTGCAGCAATTAGACCATTGGCCACCTTTCTAATCACCTAATCTGCTCTACTCTAATCTAATCTAGTTCTTCTTGCTAAAACAGAATAAACTGCAATACAGAGCCACAGAATTCTACATTGCACTTCTGGCTAGCATGTACTCCTTTCGACATCAACTGTAGGGTCAAGTTCCAAGACACCTGGACAAAACCTCCTTGAACACAAAAAGTTAGTGTATCAATGAAAAAGAATTTACATCTGATATGCTTGCTTTATAGATATGAGGATTTTTTAAAACAAACGGGAGGGGGGCATTTACTTATTTCATCAGCCAATTTATATGCTATGTTTCCAACTTCATTAGGCACCCAAGGTAACATTCACCTGTAGCCTCAAGTGATACAGACCAGCAAGAGCTGCCCCAAACTGTTCTCCTGGCTGTATACAGCAACTCAGTGTGTGTACAGCCCACATTTTCAATGTATTTATACACTCTTTACATGGAAAAAAAAACCCCAATATCTACAGGCTGGAAAAGCAGAACTGGAGTCAATGACTTGCCTGCTTTGGACCATGGATGAGGTACAAGTGAGCCGTGCTAACAGATTTTCCAGAAAGACCACCAGACTAGGGTCTGCGGCTCTGGGTTCTTTACCATATTATGCCCCATCTAGTCATATCCCCATTAGATGGAAAATATCTATTTAAAAGTCTTCTTGCATGCTTCTGTGGTACCAACTGCCTGACCATTCATTTGCATTCTGGAGAAACATAACCTTACTTTACAACCATAATGTCCCAGGCTCCTGTGCATTCCCTACTGGAGTAATTTGTTACCAAACTCCAACCTAACCTGTACACACAAGCCAGTTGCTTGGCAGCAGTTTGCCTGGAAAGCCAATTGATCTCACTCTTGGGACACACCTGCTGACCTCCAGAGCACTTTGCCACCAAGCAATCTGTGGGAAGGATTTACAATCCTAGGAGGTTACTGCTTCCATCATCAATCCAACAGACAAGCCCCCCTGAGATAAAGATCAGACTTTTATCTTTGGAGAGATCAGGCCAGAGGAGACAGGGAACAAAGTTTCTCTGATCCAAGCCTCTCATACTGTTTTGAAGCAATCCCACACTGACCCAGCCCTTTGCTCTGCATTGCTTTCCGTAGGAATGCTTCATCTTTTGGTGTCCCAAAGAGTGGCTACAAAAAACATGCCGCCAAATCTCAGAACCCTTGGCTAACATCTGAAGTAGTCATGAATGATCCATCACATGATGCAATGATCCATTCCTGCCGTGCAAGAGTTCTGATTCTTGGGACTCACTTAAAAATTGGTCCCTTGTCTATGGTTTTGGAGAAATGAGAAACCGCCTAAAATTCACTCACCCTCAAGGAATTTTTTTGCAAAAAAAAAAAGTGCAATGGTAATACCTTTTAAAAGAGTGCACAAAGCAACATTCTCTAGCTGCACTTGCCATAAACCAGCTGAAGAGGCCCAACTATTAATGCTGAAAGAGATGTAGCCAGTCTCTAGAAATCTGTGCTGTTCCACAAGGAGTAGCAGAATGCTATCTGGTTTAGTGGCAGACGCCACTAAAAGAACTCCACAACAGAGACATTCCTCACGTTCAGTTGACCCCATTTCTTTGTCATTTTTAGAGTAGCACTGTCCTCACACCTTCTGGAGAAAGACAACCACATTCAAGGGAGCCAAAATGCTTGGAAGAGACATCGCTTCTTGTGATATGTATACACTACTCTCAGTCCTACTGACGCCTTTGGACAAATGGATTTTGCAGATTTTTGAAATGTTAGAACCTGCAAAACCTGTCTCTCAGAGGTAAATGTGCTGCGGGTACCCATCATGAACTGCACTCCCTCTTTCAAACAGCCTTCAGCTGCTAAAAAAAGTCACCTGTCTCAAGCCTTTTAACACGTCCCCAAACCTCTCCTTCACCAAAGTAGTCGTCTGTTTCTTTGGGTATTTATCAGCAACACGAATGAAAACACATCAAACAAGTGTCATTTTAATGCTCACAAACCCACTGAGATCCACAACATGCTTTGCCCGTCAGGTGGAGACGGCCTGAAACTGCCGGGTAGTTGTTTTGTGGCATGAGCAAAAGGGCCAACAAATGGCAGGGGACCAATGTGGAGGCCACTAGAGTGTGCCTGCACTTGTGTGGTACCGAAAAAACAAGCATTCAGGCTCCAAGGATTACGAACTTGTCACAGTGGGGTGCTCACATGAGCAGCGGAGGCAGGGGGAAATAGGGTGTCTTGTCGTTCACGATGTCAGAGGTGCTATCCAAAGGGTACATGAGACACACATGCAACCACATTCTGCAAATGCTAGCCATTATGAAATTATGCTAACCGGGGGGGGGGGGGGGGAGAGAATGCCATCTCCACACAAACATAACAAGAAAAAGGTCTCTGGAGTCTTGGCAACCAATGCTCCCTGCATATTTATTGCATGAAAAATGCCAAGGTTGGAAAAATCCATTCGTACGGTAATAGTAAAAAGAACCTGGGACAATGAAAGCGAAGGAAGGAAGGAAGAGAGACTCCTTAACCTAAAACGTTTCACAGGATGACTGTTAAGAGATCAAAATTCAGACCAGCAGAGACAGAGATGTGTAGAGAATACGTTGAAAGAGTTTAAGCAAGAATGAGAGTGCCAACTACAACAATCTCCAAGAAAATGAGTTTGTGTGATGAAATACTAGAAAGCATCAAAAGAAAAAGAAAGCCCACAACCAAATGGCATTGGAACCCCCATGCCTTAAACCCAACCTATAGCAGAATAGCGCTCTTACAACAAGTTCGACTGGATCATAAATGCCCCATCCAAAAAGCATTTTCTTGGCTTTGAGCCTACTGTTTAAATGAAGCTTGCTTTCCAAAGAAGTGTGTTTAAGATTAGTGTGTTAGTCATACAACAGTGGATTTCTGCACCAGAGACCACAGTAAGCATGGATAATTCAAGCCAGTGAGTCATCATAGATCAATGTATGCCATATTAACAAAAGCGGTTCAAAAACTCTTCAGTTTTCTGAAGGTATCCCTTTCAATCCTGATGGCTGTTTCTTACAGCTATTTTGGCACAATCCCTGCAAACTTTAATATTCTGAAAGAAGCTTCACTCAGTAGATGCTGTTCTGATAATGATAGTAGAAGCACGTCCACTTTATGGATGCTCCAGCAACAAATCTGATTTCAAATCCTGTCAGCAAATCTCTACCTTGTGCTTAGAATTTAGGTCTCTGGTGGCAGAGAAAGCACAGACATTTCACCAGGTTTGGTGGCTTGAACTATTCAATGATTGAGAGTTCTGCTTCATTCATAGATGTGAACGCATTGTTCCAGTAAGGATCTGCATTGAGAGATCTATTCCAGACAGGAAGCCATTCATTCATAAATAAACAGCTTCCAATGGGAACTCCTCCTGCCATTGACTTTATTTTACACAAACGCAGAATGCAATGAGTGTATGCAAACCCCAAAGAGGCCTTTTATTTATTTTTTGAGCCAAGAACTCCTGCACTGTTTCACCAGGTTTGCTGCAGAGGCCCAGTACTTCAGAGAAGCCATTTTGTTACTCTCATAATCCTTCAGGTTACAGAGATGTAAAAGCTTGCCAAGAGGCACATTCAAAAACACTTTGCCAACAACACTTCCACTTCCTCCCCCGCAGATTGACTGCAGTTTATACTGCTCCAAGCAAGAACTGGAAGGGCTGGGCTAGAATGTCAACAGAGAGCAAAATTTCTGACTCCAGGCTGCCTTTCATCTCAGAGAAGATGGGGGGGGGGGGGGGAGCACAGCAAAACACGGCCGTCTGTCTGAAGAAGCTTTCATGGCAAACTTCCCATTCACTTAAAAGTAATCAAAGGGCAATAATTAACATGCATTTACTGTAGCAGAAGATACTCCACTGCGTGTTGTGACAGAGTCTGAATGAAGAATCTGTTCCACTGCAGGCTATGTTTTCCTCCCTACACATTTCTCAGCCATCAAACAGCCTAGCCAAAAAGCACCCCGCCCCCGCCCATACCAAGCAAGGTTTGCAGTTAACAAATCAGAGAGCCACTTGCTTCCATTTAAACTTCTTAACACCCCAAGATCAGAGTTTAAAAATGTGCACAGAATGTGCATACTTAAATTGCTCACTACATCCAAAGAGGCAAAAATAAAGAAACAAACAACACCCCCCCCCCCCAAAAAATACCCAGGTGTTGGTTCTCAGACCCTGCAGGGAGAACAAAACACACACACACTCTCTCTCTCTACTGCAGTGCAAGAGCAGGAGAGGTTTTCTGAGCAGCCTTCATAGAGTTGCTGCCTTGCCAATGACTAATGCTCCCTGAAGCTGCTCAAGTTTCACCAGCAAAGCTTTGTCCTTCACAGCTTCGCTTGCAACTGCTCTAATAGCCAGAGAAGTCACTGAGGGAATTGGAGGCACAGAGCTGGGGAAAGCCAGAGTGCTCTTGTGCTTGCTGTCAAATGGGTTTTCATATCTTTTACATTATGAAGTATTCATGGAGGTTTGAAAGGGCTCTGCAGAGATCAAGGTTAATTGGCAAGCCCAGAGATAACTCCCAATATATCTCCTTAGTTCTTCAATGCAAACTGGGCTGTTCTCCCAAGTTTTCCACTGTCTCACTGGCTGATCGACTTCCTTCTGTCCGAGTCCCACCACCAACTCTACAAATGTGTCCAGATACAAACACCTATGTTTTTATTAATAAGGGCAAAGGAAGAAACAAGAACAGCCACCTAGGGAGGGATCAAAACGCATTACATATTTTGCAATGTATTTGCAAATTTCACAGCAAACAGGCAAATAAAAGAAGAGTTACTTACAGTTATCGGACTGGAAATCTGGGACAAACTGTTCATCATCAGGAACTTGAGCTACAAAAGAAAAGTTTTACACTGTTTTAAGATCTCTGGATTATCAAAGCACAAAAAGACCTAGATAACAGTATCAACGTGGTATTTACCTTCAGCTAACCAAGCCTCCTGCAGCTGGCTAAGGTCCTGAAACAATTCTGAAAAAGAAAAGAAAAACCCATTTAAGTGACCGCTCCACAGGCACATCCTGTGTTGGAATGGCTGCACATCCTGGTTAGAATGGTGGCAGTCGTGCATGAGTGTGTGTGGAGGAATCTTTATTACCTTCAGAATCATGGGCCAGGTCAGTGTCCTGAAACTTCCGTTTCCTATCGTTTATTGGCCTCCCTCGACACTCTTCAGTGCAAGTTTTCTGGCAGAAGCAAATAAATAAAATGGTGCAGTTAGAAAAAAAAGACCCGAAGGATAGAGCCAACATGAACTTCATAGAAAGGAGAGAAGATGTAGTTTTATGCTAGGAGTACCACACAAAAAGGTAAAACCAGACGACCTACCCCAGGGACCATGAAAGGTACTTGCTGATCGTAGAAGCCATCCATTGTGCTTGCAAATTCTTTAGTATTCTCTTGAATGTTTTCAGCATTGAGTAATTCCAGGGTGAGAAGACTTTTCAGAATCTAGCTCTGGCAAACTTAAATGGGGGGGGGGGGGAGGGAAAGAAGAGAGAAAAATCAAAACATGTTCTGTCTTTATGCCACTTTTAAAGACTTCTTCTCTAGCAGAATCTCGTGAACATGGACTGTAAACTCTGAGGATTATCTGTTGTGTTTTGCTAACACATACCAAGCATTCTTCATTGAAAAATCAATCCACTGCAGTGGTTTTCCCCTTCCATTCATCCATTCGCTATGATTGCTCATGTTCATTCATTAAGTTACTACCATAGTGCCTTATCGTTTTTTGTCAGCACACAAAGGCCCCAACCTTTAATTCTTGATGTCATAGAGTTACTATGGAAACAGCTGTGATATCATTAAAGACTAATTACAACTGCTTAAGAAGAGACATGGAGAGACTGGCATGGATACAGATCACATTGCTCAGAGTACATTTTCTCCCTACATGGTCAAAAGATAAAATGTAGAAAGCAACACGTTTGCAGAAAGTGGGATTCTATTCTGTGGCTTTTAAAATGAGGAACCTTGACTAGATTATGGGAGAACAGCAAACACTGTTTACCCAAAAGTAAATTATTTCAGTTTCTGTGGCACTAACTTCCAAGTAAGTGTGCTGAGGACAGCAGCCTTTCAAGCATCGTTGGAAGTAATATTGTTCTAGCAAACCTCTACTTCTAACTTCCAAAATACTTTAGACTATTGAAAAGAAAGTTTAAATATGCTGTAGCAGAATCCCCATGTTCAGCTGACACTGAGGGCCCACATGAAATGGAAAAACACAACTCCCTTGTTCTTCTGATGCAACCCTTGCTTGCTGTTCCAAGCAGCCTATGTGCAGTACAGGAATCAAATCTTAATATGCAAGAAGGAGCCATTCCTTGGCAGTCTGAACCTACGCACTTTTACTGAGATGCAAACCTCAGGTAGTTCAAAGGGGTTTACTCCAAAAGAAAACAGAGGGATGCCATCTAAATAGCTTTACCTTTAAGTTATGCTCAAGAAAGTTTTGTATAGTATTGCACAACTTCTGAGCAACTAGGAGGTACACAACTTATATTTTCCAGTTAATTCGAGAGAGAAAAAATAACAAATCCATGATGCACAAAAAAGTTTAAACATTAAGTTCATAACATAATTTAAAAAGAAGGATCTCTTGCAGACTTCCTAGAGGACCAGCTTTGCAGACTGTTCCTAAACATCCACCTATACGTACATATTAAAATGTTAAATAAAAACCTCGATTTATAATTTCCCTTATGGCTTCTGAACAAAAGCTCTCCGATTCAAATAAACAGAAAACCACGATCTGTAAACCCGCGGCGTACTTCAGCCGCCGCAGTTCTCTTCCTCCCTTTCCCGTGCCCCTAGGAAAAACCTTTAGCGCAGCCAAACAATACAATTACCATCCCTTCCCCCCTCCGCGCAAATCTGGCCTAAGTTTTACGAATGGCAGAGGAGGCAACGAGAGCAGGTAGAATGTAACAAGATCCCCAGCGTAGGGCCCCATTCACAAAAACAAGGCACGCACTTTCCAGCTTCCTCCATTCATGAAACGCCTTCAGATGTGCCCCCACCCCCACAGCCCTGTTCAGAACGCCGCGAAAGAGACTTAGCCCCCGCCCCCGCACTCAATGCTTCATTCACACAAAACCAGCTCCATTCATAAAATCGCCCACATTCACAAAAACTCTCGGCAGAGCCAGTGCCTGCAGCAGCCTGTGGCGGCGCGGCAGTGCAACTCTACGCACTCAATGCAACCCCCCAGGCACCCTGCAGCCCCCAAATCCACCCCTTCCTGAGGCTCAAAACTGACTCCTCTACTTTCAGCTCCCCCAGATCTGCTCAGCTCCCCCCTTGCAGCAACTGCATTCCGAGCCCAGCACCTTGCGCCTTCAGCACCTGCACCCCGGCAGGCGGCCTCCCGCAACCGACCCGATCCACAGCTATGCGCGCCCCTTGCTCCCTATCGCCATCCTGAGGACCCCCGATTGTGGCCCCACAGGCTGGACGGCTTCACCCCTCCTCACCTGGCGATAGAACCGTCGCTCTGCAATCGCTAGAAGCCCAGTGTCTCCTTTGGGTTGCTGCCGGAGCCCCCGAACGGCCTCCAGTGCCCGCCCCGCCTTACCCCTATTGGCCTGCAGTCCTGCCAGAGGTTGTCGATCGCAGCTTGTTTACCCTACCAGGCACCCAATGGCGCTCGGATGTCACAACGCCTCCCGGTTCTGATTGGATGCAGCTGCCCAGCAGCGCGTGCTAAACCCGCCTTTTCGCAACGATGAAGTGCCTAATTTTTCCTTCGGGGGAACAGAACCAACCAAGGGAGTCTGATTTACATACTTTTCCGAGGAGGGTTTTCATTCATAAAGAAGGATCGCGTTCCGAGGGCGAGGCAGCCTCGGTGAAGTTTTAAAGGGAACGCGCACCGCGATGGGCCTGCTGTTTTGTGGTGTTTTCTTTTTTTCCGCCTACGGCTTTACGGAGTGAGTGTTGGCTGCTCGGCAGCTCCCAAGAGTGCCCGTAGCCCGTGTCCACGCAGTGTCTCTCCTTTTACGCACCGTTTCTGTTTGAGTTCGTGGCCGCAGGCAGGCCCCTTTTTGCGCCCTGAGCCAGAGGAAGGTCACCATCGACCTCGGAACCTCAACTGCAACGGGTATTCTCCCCAGGCAGCTCTGAGGTGCTCATGAAAGCCCAAGCCACCTTGGGGTTGCAGTGGGGAAATGGCAGGGAGCCAAATGCTGTCGTTTGGGATGGGTTTCGTTTCGTTTGCATACTGCAAGCAGCGAGCATTGCGCACTGGGACATACTAAAACTAAGGACAGCGATTGCCCAGAGACATTACGTGACTCGCGCCCGGGCTCGCTGCGTGTGTGTGTGAAAAGCAACATCTAAACGCATCTAATTCTGCAGAGGATCGGCTTGCGCAAGGTGCTGCGGATCGCCGCAGCCTAGAACCAACTTCTGAATTAGAATTGGCCGATCCTACCTACGCAGTCTTCTCCAGAATAAGCCACCCAGGAGTTCAGTTGGGACCCTTGGGCTGCAGTCCTCTGCACAGTTAGTTGGGACCAAGTGAACGGAAGAAGAGTGACGACTTTGTGGGTTAATATGCAGCGGGTCATGCTGAGGAGCTGGGAGCCTGATATATGCTCGCTTGTATTCCAGGGCCGACTAACCTTCCAAGAGCCAGAGGCGCAAATTCTGCTTTGCCCTTCTTTCACGTTGTCAGGCGCGCTTGCTAAGTGGGATACTAATATTTTCCAGCCAGATTCAACTTTTTGCAGTGCCAGCCAGCAACGCTCAGTTGGTGAGACGGTTTTCTTGGGCTGACCCCCCCCCCCTCCTGGCTTCCCTCATTTTCCTGACCCAGAGCAGTTCTAGGGGGCATCATTTGCCATATCAGAGGGTTGCACATGCGAAGATTCCCTGTACATACTGCCCCCCTGATGGGGCAAATGAGGCTCCTTGGGGCCGTTTGGGGTCAGGGAAATGGGACAGGTGGAAGAGAGACGCCCCTCCCCCCTGAACCCTGATCCCAATCTGAATCAGCCCCCTGCAGCGCTTCTAAACTGAGTGGCCACCAGGAACTTGCAGTTGCCATATAAGCTGCAAGTCCACATGACAATCACATTTTAAATGTAGTGTCTTGAGTGGGATCTTTGGTTTATGCATAAATCCAAATGAGAGAGTGTGGCAGAGGCAGAAGTTTGCCTAAGTCTGCCTGATGGAGTTCATGGCAGAGGCAAGATCCAAACTGCAAACGTCCTGATTTGTAGCTGACAGAGCTATCCTAGATCAAGATGGGTAGCCATGTTAGTCTGTAGCAGTAAAAGAAGAGCAAGAGTCCAGTAGCACCTTAAAGACGAACAGAATTTGTGGCAGGGTATGAGCTTTCATCTCCTGCCAACCTAGCAGTTCAAAAGCAAGAAATCGCAAGTAGATAAATAGGTACCGCTTCGGTGGGAAGGTAACAGCATTCCGTACACCTTGGCATTTAGTCATGCCAGCCACATGACCACAGAGAAGTCTTCGAACAGCGCTGGCTCTTCAGCTTGGAAACGGAGATGAGCACCACCCCCTAAAGTAGGATTCGATTGGCTTTCAAGCAAGGGAAACCTATGAGCTTTCATGAGTCACTGCTCTTTTCTAGAGCTATCCTAAGCATAGTTACACCCTTCTAAGCCCATTGAAGTCAAGGGTATTACAAAAAACTTAGGCTTAGGATGTAGTCTTTTATGGTGGTATACCAGACATATAAATTAAAATAGAAGAAAGTAAGAAATATGTCTCTTTAGCACCATGTAGACTGCATGCTGGACATGGATGCTGCTAATATTTAAATGTGTACTATTTTATTAATTCTGCCAGTTGTAAACCACATATTGCCCACATTAGGGAGGGGCATATGCGCCTCAACGAAGAAGAGTGTGATGGCTGCTTGCGCTCTTGTAGGAGCACTCCACACAAGCCTTGCTTAATCGCTAGAAGACTGAAGCATTAAAGGTGTGAGTGAGCGATTTGGCTACTGTATAAATTAGTTTGCTCTGGAGCCATCTTTCCTGAGCGAAGACAAAAATCTGTGAGCTGGAGGCTAAAAAAACTGTGAGCTAGCTCACACTAACTCAGCTTAGAGAGAACACTGCTTGGGATCAATCTTATCAGGAAATTCTACTTAATTTTCTTAGAGTTTTTCATAACTATTACCCCAATATCTTAAGAGAGAGACAATGGAGAAAATTATTACAAATCTAGATGGGGGGGGGGAGTAGTGGGAATCAGTTTAGAGAAGATGCACACTAGTATCAAAGCGGTTCCATAAATTCTGATCAAGTGCTAAGATATTTAATTGTTGTTCTGGAAACATACCCTTCTAAATTGGCAGTTTTCCCTGCCTTATCTCAACAAAGGGAGGATTCCCTCTAGTTACTCGGTGATAAAGGAGATGTACTTTGCACCTGCTCAAGAACACTTTAATCTAATCTTACTTCACACTGGGCCAGGGTTAAGCCCTGGAATTTAAAAACAGGCGCCAGGACTGGACCCTGTAAAGCAGAATGCAAACAGGGGGAATTGCTGATTGTTTCACTGGGATCAGTAATGTGGAAATTGCAGCTGGGCCAATTATTGTTGGGAGCTAGCTGACATCTTGCCAGTTTTAAAACAGGAATATTGGCTGCAAGTTTGTTTTCCAGGTCAGTGAAGGGTGCAGGTTATGAGCTTCACAGCCCTTTGAAGCCTTGGACCCTCCTCTTGCCATATGTCTCCATGCACCAGTTGTGGTCCTCAGATTGCCACTTACAAGTCTCTCTCCCCCCCCCCCCCCGCAGTATCATGACATTGCCGAGAGCTCCTGTGCCTTTCCCATTGTAGCTCCCACCACGTGGAACAGGCGTCCTGAGCAGGTGGGGGGTGGGTGGGTGCGGTGTCATCTCCAGAGGCCCTTCATGCTTACTCTGCTTGTGAGGGTGTTTTATGGGATGTAGGCCGCCAGCATTTTTTAAAAAGGGGGTTTATTGTATTTTTTTAAAATTGCTGACTGCCTTGAACTATGGGAACAGTGGAGTACCACACCACCTTGACTTTCACAGAGGGAAGAAAGAAGAAAAATGTAACAAAACTAAACTAGCTAGTTCTTATTACATTCATGTCCCTTCCTACCTCTATGGGATTCACAGTGATGTGGGGGTCCCCAGGAGATTTCCCAGCCAGGCACTGACAGATCTCAAGTCCTGCTTATCTCCCAGCAACCTGGTTCCATCACATGACTGTTTGATTTGTCAAATGTATGCTGATTTTCCTGCAGGGTGAGACAGAAAGCAGCCTGCAGTCCACCCAAGCATCTCTGGCTTAATCATTTGTGGGCAGTGTTCCCTCTAAGCTGAGTTAGTGTGAGCTAGCTCACAGTTTTCAAGCCTCCAGCTCACAGATTTTTGTCTTAGTTCAGGAAGGATGGCTCCAGAGCAAACTAATTTATGCCGTAGCCAAGTTGCTCGCTCACAACTTTAATGCCAGTAGCTCACAAAGTAGAATTTTTGCTCACAAGACTCCACAGCTTAGAGGGAGCATTGGTGCTTAGTGCCTGCTTGTTCCTGTCTGTGCCAAGCAAAGGCAAGGG
Organism: Lepidodactylus listeri; assembly: GCA_029233225.1. Classification (NCBI taxonomy): domain Eukaryota; kingdom Metazoa; phylum Chordata; class Lepidosauria; order Squamata; family Gekkonidae; genus Lepidodactylus; species Lepidodactylus listeri. Next base: position 56,533,866 of record JARCFY010000005.1, on the reverse strand, counting down.
CTCTTGTTCTTCCTGCCTCCAGGTGCTGCAGCTGCCCTCTCTGACCATTGCTTTGTTTTGGCTTGGAAGCAGGCGGCGTGGCTGACCAGAGTGATGGGTGGGTGACTCCTGCCCCCATTCCCATCTCCTTGTCAGAGGGGGGGAATAGAAAAGGGAGGGGCTGTGGCTCAGGAGCAGAGCATTTGTTTGGTATGCAAGAAGGTCCAAGGTTCAGTCTCTGGCATCTTGTTAAAGGGACGAGGTAGCAGATGATAGGAGGACCTCTACTTGAGACCCTGGAGAGCTACTGACCTTGATAAACCCTTGACAAACAGAGGCTCTGCGTCATTATAAGGCACCTTCATGCATGTGTGCAAGAGATTCCTGGCAAATGGGATCTGTGTGGTCAGGTTTGGTCCTATGGTGGTTTTAAAGAAGGATTAGACAGATTCAAGAAAGATGTGCCTGTCAGTAGCTGTTAGTCGTAATTGCCAAAAAATGGAATGTATGTGTTCAGAGGCAGATTTCTTCTGACTGAGGACAAGCAACCGAGCATACTTGCAAATCTGGCTGGGTCTAGAGGTGCCAACCTCCATGGGGGCCTGGAGATCTCCGGAATCATAACTGATTTCTAGACCACAGAGATCAGTTCCCCTGGCGGAAATGGCTGCTTTGGCGAGTGGACTCTCTGGCATTATACCCTACTGAGCTCCTCTGCTCCCTAAAGCCTGCTCTACCCAGGCTCCCCCCTCCCAAATCTCCAGGAATTTCCCAACCCAGAGTCAGCAGCCCTGGCTGGGTCACTGTGGGAGGCGGAACGCTGGTCCAGATTGTCTTATCCAACAAGGCAATTCTTGCTTTCTTGAGTAAGTGAATCACTGAATATAATTTACATCTGTGAGGTTATCCTGAGTAGATACTCTTTTTCGATAGGTTCAGTGCACACCAGTGGACTGCAGTGGTTCTAGTTTCAAAAAGTGGTACACCCTACAAATCTGAAGCCAGTCCACACTTGCTCTTATGTCATTCCTGGGCCACATCCTTTCCAGAAACTGCTGCCTAACCCTATCAAGATGAGTGATGAGAGTCTGAGGAGGGCCAGTCACATGACCTGATGGGTGTGGTGCATGTCTGGATTGTGTAAATCGGGCTGGGTAGAACTTGTAGCACAGCGATGGCTTGATTAGTTGGCCCTGAGCACCATTTGCATCTCAACCCACATACAGTACAGATAGCTGAGCTGTGGCATAGTCAAATGAGCAAGTTGGGCCTGCAGTGAAGCAATCGCACCACCACTTCTGCGTGAGCTCAGCTTAAGCCAGACCTGTGCATTCTCACCACACCCATGTGGTCAAGTGAGTTGACCTCCATTGTGCAATGCTGGACTTTCCCCTTCTACAAACAGCTTCTCTTTCAGGCAGAGGGTGGCAGTCTGGTTCACTAGGCCTGGACATGTGTATCTACTGAGAGTGCCTGTCATGACCCCCGCTGGGTGGCCCATGGGCTCAGGCTCAGAATCATCAGAAGAGGCCTCTGGAGGAATCGGGAACGTTGCCTGAAGAAGAGAAGGGAAGTCAGGGGGACCCCTGCCCGGTAGCAACCCCCTCAGATCCTGACCTCTCAGCTCCAGGGGCTATTCTCAAAGAGCTGCTGTTGCAACTCCACCACTAGAACCTCCAGTTGCACTCCCAGATGCTGGGTAGCTATGCATTAGTTGCCATGCTGGGTGAGAGCCTGGACTAGTAGCTCTCCAGGATTGTCCCCCACCTAGCAGAAACAGTGGAGGCAGCTGAGAAAAGACACAGTGCCAGGCTAGTGCCCAGAAAGCAAGACCATTGTTTCAGCTGACTTCATCCCCTGCCAGATTCTGGCCCTGTTAGTACCCAGCCGGATGAATTCTGGGACAGCTGCGGCTGCCTTTCCCCCAACCTGTTTCAGCTGAAGGAGAAGCAGGGAGCTTTTGCTGGATTAACTGGTCCTAAAGGTCACCAGCCTTGTGCCCCATACCTCGTCTGCTCCTGCACCCTAGACTTCACTAGCCTGTAGTCAGTAGGGTAATTCCCTACTAGTAGGCTAGGAAGCCTGAGGCCAGAATTGTGTCCTCTGGAAGAGCGTGTTGTTACAAAGGGTTTGGGAGTGCCTTCTCAGTTTGCAGGGCCAGCTGGTTTATGAAATAACACTGTTCATAATGCATTTTTAAAACATTATTTTGATGTTAAGAGACTGATAAAAAGTCAGCTGATATCAGCATAGCCAATCTCTAGCAAAATTTGGGTCTGGGCCAGTTCTAACTCATGCTTTGGTGTCAGCTGTTGCTCTAAAAGTCATGCTAGTTAAAGGAAGAACAGATTGTTTCCAGGTTTTGCCTTATTATGGAAGGGATCCTTTTTCCCCTTCTTACTTAACACTTATTCCTTGATTGCGTATGTTCCCTGGAATTATTTAAATGTGTCTGGTGTTAAACTAATGGCGGACGCCCTCTGAGATAACATCTTAGAGTGGGCTCTCCAGTTTTGTTTAGACTGGGTACTTTTGACATTTTGGGAATAGGGAATGCTAGCCACCACAAGATTGTTGTTATAGGAAAGGGGGGGGGATTATGAAATGGCTGCCATGGAATGCTGAGGCTAATCACAAAATGCTGAGAGGTTGCAAGCTAGGCATCCCTCTAGCATGGAGGCAACTGCTTCTGAATGTGTCTGTCCTGCAGACAAAAAGGATTTTTCTGAAGCACTGCCTGCTCCAAAGAGGTGGAGAGGAAGCCAGGAATGGCTCTTTGCTTTAGGGGAAGGGATGCTTTGTAAGAGATGCAAATGGGTGCCAGGAAACTCATCAGTGGGTACCGTGATGCCTCCCAGCATCGCACTGGGGATCACTGTCTTGGAGAGACAGGGTACATCTCTTTTAGGTCACCGAAAGAGCCTGGCTGCTATTGAAATTAAATGCTCACTGTGCTTCAGGGTTATCATCCCACACAAGTGAGTGGGCACCGTCAGAACCTATCCTTTGATTCACTCTAGGTTCCATGGCAACACTGCAGGATTATCATAATATCTGGTGAGGAGACAAGGACTTAAAAAAAGAGAAAAGAATGGTTTCCGCTGGAAGTGTTGTTATGGGTGCATGACAAGGCAGAAGGAAATACATAAACACACACACACAAAGTTTGGCTTGGGGGGTCACAAATTGTGCAGAATTTCTATGTTCTCTTAACCAGACCTTCCAAGTTTGAAGCCTATTGTGCTCTGTGTCAAGCTGGGATTGATTTTTCAATAGACAAAATAAAACTGGGCTCCAGATTCAAGCTTCTCGCAAATATATGGCTTGATGATGTTGATAGGACTCTGATGAAGAAGAGCAACGCAATTTGACCTAGGAAGCGTATCCAGCCATAAGCCATAGTCATTTTTCTCTGGAGGCTAGCCGCAGCCGTAAACCACAAACTTTCACTTTCTTTGAGCATTCAATATCTGCAGCCAGTTGTATTTTCACTTTTTGAGCTGCTTTTCATTTTCCTTGCGGCTTTTTGGACCCTTTGCCTGTTTCCAAGTCCTCGTACATTGGTGGTATCACAAAAAAACAAGCGAACACTTATTGAATGGTTTTGTAAACTTTATTATATTTGCTTGAAATGAATTTAAGGCATCTTCGTACTATTGTATAGACTGTGGAATAGCTATGAATGTTCATCAGTATATATAATACGTGGCCACTGTGCAAAGCATGATGCTGGGCTAGATCATCCAGTGTGGTGTCATGGTTAAGAGTAGTGGACTCTAATCTGGAGAACCGAGTTTGATTCCCCACTCCTCCACATGAAGCCAATGGGTGGCCTTGGGCCAGTCACAGTTCTTTCAGAGCTCTCTGAGCCCCACCTACCTCACAAGGTGCCTGTTGTGGGGAGAGGAAGGGAAGGAGATTGTAAGCTGCTTTGAGACTCTTAGGCTACAGAAAAGCAGAGTATAGAAACCTCTTCTTCCCTTCTTCATCCAGCACAGCTGCTCTTCTGTTCTTATGTAATTCTCAGGATATAACATTAATCACACAGTACCAGATTTTGCTTGTGTGGTGGACCACATACATCCCGGTCTGCCTCATTTATGAGCTGGATAGATGGGGGAAAAACCTCTTTAAAATAATTATTCCCCTTTCGTGTTGTACTTGTCTGCCGAAGCTTTGCAGCCCCACTGTTAAAAAGAGGGGAGAGCAACTCTGACTAAATTTAGCTCCTTCTCAAAAAAATCTCAGGCTCTAAATTTAACACAATACCTTTCACATGGAGCTTTTTCTTTGGTTTTGGAGGCACGTGAGTTCTTGCCTGCTGCTGCTTTTTTATTTTTGTTCTCTAGAGGAAAGGGACTGATTATTTTTATCTGAAGCTTTGATTTATTCAGTGACTTAAATCAGGCTTTGAAAATGGCATGTGCCTTTTTTTAAAAAGGAAAGGAAAGTATAGGGACGGTGCCCCACCTAAGATGACTTCTACAGCTGCCTTCACTGACCTCATCTTTGGACTTCAGCTATATCCAGAGTGCAAAGAGAAGAAAACTCAGACCCTTCTGGGATGCTGACAAATCCAGTCTTGTTCGAAATCCTCCCTTCTGCAGCATCACCATTGTCTGGAGAAGGACTATTAATGTGTATCTGAGGACTTCAGAGAACAGAGGAAGATGCTTCGTAGACAGATTTGTTTTTACTTAGCCAATTACATACCAGTTAACTCTAATCTTTGACAGATAACATGAAAGGAAGCTCTGTGTAAAGGCCATATGGCACAGTGGCTAGAACAGGCTCTCCAGCTCTTTCGAGCTTGTGGGCATCTTGGGAATTTCGACACGGGGCAATGGGCGCCACCACAAATGGCTGCGCCAGAAGGCAGAGACAACCCCAGAATGGCTGCTGCAGGAGGAGTAGCTACAGGCACACACAGAGGAAACCTAAATTCTAGGGGGAAGAGAGGTAATTTTAAAAATACCGTTGGGAAAGAGGAGTGAGAGAGAATAAAACCAGTCCTGTGGCTGCAGCCGCCACTGAAGTCCTGCTGGACAAGTGGCCCCACCCAGTTACTAAAAACACTTGTTGGGCACCAGAAAAGGTGTGGGTGGCACTGTGGGGCCCACAGGCACCATGCTGGGGACCCCTGGGCTAGAATGTTGGCCCACTTGGACTTGAGAGCCTTGGGATCAAATCCCTGTTCATTGTGGTCGAGTGTCAGACTAGATCCAGGAGATCCAGAAGTGACTCTCCAGCCTGGTCCCTGGGTGACCTTGAGCCAGCCACACATTCTCAGCCTCAGCCATTACCACTTTCTCTGTACCCTGCCTTTCTCCCCAGTGAGGACCCAAAGCAGCGTACATCATCCTCACAATACAAGAACTCATGGGCATTCCATGAAACTGCTGAGCAGTTGGGTTAGAACAGATAAAAGGAAGTGCTTCTTCACCCAAAGAGTGATGAACTCATGGAATTCACTGCCACAAGAGATGGTGGCGGCTACAAGCATGGATGGCTTCAAGAGCGAGCTAGATAAACATATGGAGCAGAGGTCCATCAGTGGCTATGAGCCACAAGATATAGATAGGAACTCTCAGTCTGGGGCAAGTGATGCTCTGTATTCTTGGTGCTTGGGGGGGACGACAACAGTGGGAGGGCTTCTAGTGTCTTGGCCCCACTGCTGGACCTCCTGGTGGCACCTGGTATTTCTGGCCACTGTGTGACAGAGTGTTGGACTGGATGGGCCATTGGCCTGATCTAACATTGGCTTCTCTTATGTTCTTATGTTCCTCTCCTCACAACAACCCTGTGAGCTAGGTTAGGCTGAGAGGGTGTGAATGGGCCAAGGTCACCCAGCGAGCTTACTCATAGGGCTATTGTTGTAAAGATAAAATGGAGCAGGAGAGAATCACATTGTAAGCCTCTTCTGTTTCCCACTGTGGAGAAAATCAAGGTATAAATATCTATATAAATACAATCATCCATGAAGCTTAATGAGTGTCCTTGGGCCAGTTGTTATTTTGAAACCTAGCTTAATTCACATGGTTGTGAGAAGAAGAGACGAGAGGACAGAACCCAGAATGCTGCTGTGAGCCTTCTAAAATATAAGAAGTTAATAATATATAAGATTTCCTAAGATGTTCTCAGTGAAAACAGTGGTACAACAATTTAAAAAGTATGATGGCGCATATGGTTTTGTGACCCTCCAGACATTACATACCCACCCAATTGTACGTTAGTGTACAATTCAGTTTTGAACCTGATGAAAGTTAAAAAGTGAATGAAATCAGTAAAGCAGGAGGAAACCTTTTGTTATACAGGGATGTGGGCTCTAAAAATAGCGTGAACATTTAGAGGATGGCAGGAAGGAAGGGTGCTAAATATGAGGACTAGAATAGGACTGGAATAGATATTTGAGGTTTTTAATTCAAAAAACAAGATTACTTAAGGAGACATGATTGAGAGTTACAGAAAATTGCAGAGAGGACAGATAAAAAGCAATCCCTATTCCCATCACAAAACTAATTTGGGGTCATCCAATGAATCTGATTTATAATAGGGTCAGAACTGACAAAAGGCAATATTATTTGACACAGTGAACAATTAACATATGGAACCCACTGTCACAGGATATGGTGATGGCTAACAGCTTTGCGTGATTCGAGAAAAAGTTAGACAACTTTATGGAAGATAAGATAACTATTGAGCTATCAGCCATGAGAGCTGAGTGCATTCTGCAAGACCAGATGTCAGTGACAGGTTGTGGTGAGAAGGCTGTTGCCATCATGCTCTCTTTGTAGGTGCACGGAAGTCCAGGTATGCCTTGCTATCCTGTTTCTTGGTATAGCCCCAGTACACAGAAAGTCACACCTGATTCCTGCTGAAATCAATAGGATAAGTCAGTCTCAACTCACTGGTTCCACAGATTGCAACAAGACTTGGATGCAGCTAATTTGCTCTGCTGTAAGGATGTAAGTGAGGTATGGTGTATGTATGTAGGGCTGCCAAGTCCCCCGGTAGGGCGGGGGAAACACTGATTTTTAGTGCTTATCTCCCGCTTTTCCAAAGTTGGCCACCGGGGGGACAAAATGGCTGCCTTAAAAGGGAAATGTCTGCAGAGAGCCTGCCCTGCAGTAAAAAGCCTTGCCAGACATTTCCCCTTTAAGAAGTCAGCAAGAGAGCGTCTTCCACAGCAAGAGAGGTCCGCCCAGAGATTAAGGAGGGACTGAAGGAGCTGCTTTTGCATGTGGCTGGCAAGGTGAGTTTCTCTTCCAGCTCTTTTCATTCTCTCTCCCTCTTTCTTTTTTCTGTCTGTCTGTCTGTCTGTCTGTCTGTCTCTCTCTCTGTCCCCATCCAGCAGAGGTCTATCAGTGGCTATTATAGCCACAAGGTCTAAATGGAAGTAAGTGCCTCTGCCAGTTTTTTTTCCTTCTCTCTCTCCCCCTTTCTTTCTTTTTTCTGTCTGTCTGTCTCTCTCTCTCTGTCCCCATCCAGCAGAGGTCTATCAGTGGCTATTATTAGCCACAAGGTCTAAATGGAACCCTTTGTCTGGGGCAGTGAGGCTCTGAATTCTTGGTGCTTGGGGGGCAACAGTGGGAGGGCTTCTGGAGTTCTGGCCCCGCTGCTGGACCTCCTGAGGGCACCTGGTATTTTTGGCCACTGTTGTGACACAGAGTGTTGTACTGGATGGGCTGTACTGGATGGGCTGATCCACTGTGGCTTCTCTCCTGTTCTTATGATATGAAAATCATATTTAGCACTTGTGTAGCACTTAGTGCTTCATATTCTGCCGAGATGAGGAAGGATTCAGTAGGGCCGTTGCTCAGTGATAGAGCATCTGCTTGACATGCAGGAGGTATCAGCCTCTTCAGCTAAAAAAGGATCAGGTAATAGGTGACATTAAAGATCTCAGCCTGAGACCCTGGAGAGCCACTACCAGTCTGAGTAGTCAATACTGACCTTGATGGACCAATGGCCTGATTCAGTATTAGGAAACTTAATGAGTTCATGTGTCAGCATGTGGAAGCAACATCACAGGATGTGACATCACAAAATGATGTCACTTCCTTTCTCCTGGCTCTACCCCCAAAGTCTCCTGGCTCCACCCCCAAAGTCCCCAGATATTTCCCAAGTTGGACTTGGCAGCCCTATATGTATGTGTGTTTGTGTGTGTGTGTGGGGGGGGGGAAGAAGTGCACTATACACGTTTATAATTGCATTTAGTTACCATGTTTACATCTCACCTTTCCTCCAAGGAACTCGGAGACATTTTAGCTTAATTGGAACGTCATGAAAGACTGAGTGGGTCTGGTGGGGAGACACTTTACTCCTAAGGAAGAGATGTTGCTGGAGTAACCACTCCTTCCCCTCCTCCTCTCACTATGGAGTACAGGTATTAAATGAAGCAGAGCTCCTACATTTTTTTTAAAAATTGGGATATACCTGTCCCTGCAACACAGCAGCTACATTCTGACATCATGATACACCGCGATTAGACCAAACCTTGGTTAGTTGTTGTGACCTCTGAATGCAAGATGTCCAACAAACTAGAATTTGAAACTATGAATTCATGAAACTGTGAATTCAAAGCAAGAGGTTGGATCCAGCCAGTTTTTCTGCTAGTGAAAAAGGGAAGAGGGGTGCCTGCTTTGACCCCTCAAAAGGCTATGCTGGAGATCATAGGACTTGCATGGACAAAAGCCACATGGGGACGTGCTGTAGCAAGGAGGGAGGCTGCACAGGATTGAGAGAAAAAGTTGGCTGGATCCAAGCCAAAGTTTCCAGTAGGTTTGTTAACTATGACTTATACACATTGTGGTTTGTTGTGAAGTCTGACTTCACAAAGCACAGATAGCTGAATAGCAGCCACAGAGGAACTAGTAGTATAAGATGTCTTTTCTGCTGGGAGATGAAGGGGAGGCAAGAAGCAGACAAACCAGAATTTGGGCAGAAACTGGAATCTGAAAGCTACATCTAATAAACCAACCCAAGTTTACTGCACAAATAAAAGTTTGTTGAGGCATTTGAATGCAGCCAGAACCTGCCAAGAAAGAAAGGAAATCTCAGATTATTTGGAGGGGAGGGGAGTGTATTTGGTTAATGGACAATTGGTGATTCCTCACTGGACCTTAAATCCTGGTTCAGCCTTGTCCCTGGACTTACATTCTACACTACACTCAAGTTCACTCCTGTAATTATCTCGGTATTTTTTGTTTCCACATTACATTGAGGTTACCCTGGTTTTGCCCCACACTTGTCCCGGGATAAACGGATGCTGTTATAACCAGGGATAAATACAAGGTATTGTGTTGCGAGTTGAACTCTGATAAAATCAGGGATGAGATCCAAATGTGGAAAGGACCAATGACTTTGTTTTGGTTTTGGGTGGCATTTGTTGCTATTGATTGCCTCAGGTATTAATAGTTTGCGTCATTCTGCCAATGACTTGTTCTGTTCTGCAGTTTTTAAAAATGCAGAGAATGGTGTGAGAGCCTAAAGAGAATAACTTTGCTAGTGGCAGACACATCTTCAGCTGTAGAATGATACAGTGGCTGAGCTCACAGCTGGTTCCCTTTGAGTGTGATCATGGTGTGCTTTGATAATATGCAGTTCTTATTGTGGGTGCATGCCTTTACATGCATTGTGATTCTTTCCCTTGCAAAGTGCTTTAAGCACAGAAGGCAATATAAAAATTGACCATAGTCAGAAGAACTGAAAGGAAAACTAGTTTGATCCTGGTCTCTGCTTTGTGTAGACTCTATGTGTTTGTGTTCCATCTAGCTAAGGGATAACATTTTAGCAGAGGATTATCTAGAGATCTTCAGACCCTCTTTCTTCCTGTAGCTGTCCTGATAATGAACACTGTGTCAGCTACGCTATCATATCCCGCCCGGGAGACTCGACCAGTGACCCCGCCTGTTGGAATGTGCTCATGTGCTGTTTAGCTGTCTGGCTTCCTTATCACGCTCCCAGCTTGCTTGCTTCGCTCCCAGCTTGTTCAAGGCCTGGGACAAATCCTCCCCAATGATGTTATTCCTTTTGCAGCTGCTCTCGAAAACACTTAGTAGAAGTTCCCTGAGAACTAAAGCATAATAACCTGTTTGCTGCCATTTTTGTGTGAAACCTGTTCAGGGGTTGGAATCAGGGGCGTAGAGTTTAAAAACTCCTGGGGGGAGCGGGGGCTCTTCTGTGTGCGCACGCGCCGGGACCATGTCCCCACCGGGATTATGTCCCCGTCGCTGCCGCCACCGCCGCCTCCCCCCCCCCCCGCCTGACCACTCCTGCTTCTGTCCCTCTGTCTGTTTAGGGGCCAGCTGGGCATTTGCTTAGCTGGCCCCTGGACGGACGGATGGAGGGTCGGAGTGGCCAGGCGGGGGGGGGGGGGGAAGAGGCGGTGGCGGTGGCCCTAGGAAGGGCTGAGGGAGGCGCGGCAGAGGGCGCACTGTTTTTCCGGGGGGGGGCTCAGTCCCCCCGGGAAATTTCAGGGGTGGCTCGAGCCCTCGAGTTCCCCCGTAGTTGACGCCTATGGTTGGAATAACTTTTTACATTTTATGATTGGTCTAGATGATGTGAGGGGACTTCCAATTGCTTAGTATAAGACTAACTGTTTGTTTACAGTAAAGTCATTACTAAGAGGAAAAGTGTAACCATTCCAGTAAGTAACTCTTTGCAAATAAAGGACTTTCTGGTTAAGGAGACCTGTTGCAGACTGCATCTTTTGGGACAATCTCACACACTGATGATAAATTACCCCAGATAGCAAAGAAGATACAAGAAGGCTGAGAGTCAAGAGATACACTCATCCATGCCAGTTAAGAGCAGTGGACTCTAATCTGGAGAACCAGGCTTGATTCCCCACTCCTCCACATGCAGCTAGCTGGGTGACCTTGGGTCAGTCACTGTTCTCTCAGAAGCAGTTCTCTTAGAGTTCGCTCAGCCCCACCTACCTCACAAAGTGTCTGTTGTGGGGAGAGGAAGGGAAGGAGATTGTGAGCTGCTCTGAGACTCTGAGTGATCTTCTTCTTCTTCTTTTGACACAGTTCTCAAGGAACTGCTATGATCATGAGACAAGGTGCTCAAGGGACAGAATGTGATTTCCACAGAATTTGAGTACACAGAAAAGAGCCACGGAGGTGACTGCTACCTCAGTTATTACTCCAAAGGCATTCCAGAGTCAGCTGTTGTGAGAGTCATTATCATTTTATTTGATGTAAAACCACATCAGTTAGGATTTACATATAAACATCGGCTACATTACACAGTTCACACAACTCCATGCAGGGAACCACAATGAGATCCACGGGAAAGGAGGAAGAGCAGTCCACGCTCAAGAGGATATACAGTACATGTTATGGGGGGTCGGGCGCAGGGTTACTCTGCTTTCTGTATTTCACACAATACACTTGGAGGGAAGTGTTGCATTCAGTACAGCCTAACAGAGAGATGCTTCATTTTGCCTGTTTACAGAAAAGGTTCTTTCTGGCTGTGTTGAGAGCCTCTTAAGACTCAGTCAGTGAGATACTCGTGAAAGTACAGTTCAGTCCAGTCACTTCTGCTGCAACAGAAGCAAGTTTTGTGTACACCTAGGTTGCCACCTGGAGTTTTGGCTTATTCATCTGCTGAGTGTATTTTGTGAGATTGTTGGCATGTTCCTCCAGAGAAAGCTTTCTGGAGATGGATAGAAACCCCTCCTCCACCTGTCCACTAGGCAGTAAGAATGACAGCGGCACAGGCGGATGCACTCTTACTCCATGTGGTGGGTTTCAATAGCAAAGACATGGTTTCTGAATAGAAGCATGGTGAGTAGTGGGTGCTCAGCACTGGGATAGGCTCTTAAGAATTCAGCACCCCTGTGAACGGTGCCAATAGCTCATTCAGTCAGCCACACCCCACATGGCATGAGTGCGACTGCATCAGTATATTACACAAGTTGGACTGGTTCACACAGGCATGCACATCACTCCGTGTTCCACCCCCCCCCCCCATTGCTTGATGACTTGATTCAGCTGAATGTGTGAAACATCTCAGTAGGAAAGCACTGCAACTGTGTGGAGATTGGATGATGCAAATCATCTGTAACGATGGATCTGTGATAGCTCATGCTCATCATTCACATGTGCAAGTGTCAGCTGAAGCAGCAGTCAGTGAGTGATAAAGCAGGGATTTGTGAACTGGTCCCTCACCTGCCAGAGCAGCAGTGTATGAAAGAGCAGCATTCTGGTAGAATGGAGTTGTTGATTTGAGTAGCGATCCTCTAGAAATCAAGCAGGGAGGGTAGATTGAGCTGGTTCATGCAGGAGCAGGACTTGGAAATGTAGCTGTGCAGCTCGGCAGCTCTAAGGGGTGCACCACAGGCACTTTACAAGAGGGCCACCAGGCCTAAGGTAGCTGCTGCTCATGACACTGACACAAGCCTAAGGTGGCACATTCCCACACGACAAGAAATGGGAAATAAAGGGACAATTCTGGCAGAAGCCCCCATTCTGGGCAGTCACAAGTTAATTTTCCACCATCTATCTAGGTGATATCCCAGCATGCACTTCAGAACACTGAAGCGCAAGGAGACTGGGGAAGAGAGGAGAGCAATGATGGCTGGGTTGGTGATGAACAGGAAAAGGCAAAGAGGAAGAATGACAAACAGCAGGGAAAGAGAATGAAAACGAGCAAGAAATAAGTATGGCACAGCAGATACAGAAACAGACTACACTTGGGACTATTGTCACAATGTCCTTTCTTGAAACATGCTTTCCTCACTGCGTTCTACAAGAGGTTCCCTTTGTTGTTTCCAAAACCTCCTGGTCAAATTATGTATGTATATAAATGCAGGAAAGTTGACAGAGCTGTGTTCGTTCCACTCCACTGAGAGTGTGGCCTGCTTTCTACAAAGCGCTGAGTACACAAAGTGAAATAAACCATGCTGGTAATCTCTCTGGAGGAACTGATGTCGCTTTCCCCTCTGAACAGCCCAGAGGAACTCGGCATGAATTGAGCACCGACTGTACGCAGAAGGCATTTGCGACATTCACAAATAAACCTTGCTTTGTCTGGCTGTCAGCCTGTATACTCTGCCTGGGCTAATGAGTCATCACCTGGAATAAAAATCCCACAGCTGGAATTCAGTTCAGGCGCTCTCTTGACAATGTAGAAGCCAAACCAGGATCCGGCTTCTCCTGGAAGCCCCCTCAGCCCTGAACAGTGAAAGGAAAGGCTGCCATCTTTTTTTCCTGGCAGGACTCTTGCTCTTCTAACTGTGGCATGAGAGGCAGAAATTCAACAGATATAGTTTTTTAATGGCATGCAGGTGCAGTGATGGAAATGGCTTTATCTTTTGAATGTCTGTTTGCCAGGAGACTGGCAAACCCCTCAAAGAAATGACAATTTAGGAATAAGGAATAGCTGATCTGTACCTTGGAGTTGGCTTGTTGCACAAAAAGGTGCTGTTTATATGCAGACACTTATCTGTTTACAAGCCACACTCAAATCATTCAAATCATTCACAGTTCTGGTAAAAATGAAAAACAAAAACACCTTTGCAAGCTTTCTCATACCAACACTTATGAGCTCATTGATGATCCTGTGTATTAAATTAGTCTTTGTGAGACAACAAATAAAATCAGAGAGAGAGAGAGACAGAGACAGAGAGAGAGAGATGTACTATCCTATGAATTTAACCTGGATATGCTTAGGTCTAACCAAGACAAAGAAGGATCATGTATCTCTATAAATTAATGTTGGCAAGTGATCCTAGAAAGTCTGTTTATCCTATTACAGCTATAATCCTACGGACACTTAACAATGAGTAAGCCCCTTTGGTTTTTGTTACTTCTTGCACAGGATTTGCGTGCAATTTACTTCATGAGGAACAATACATGGAAGAGATTTGGAAACTATTGGTGTTGATTTAGAATTTGATGATAAGAGTTTCATCCTTGATGGGAGTCATGCCATTAAAATGCATTGGCTACTAATCTGCAACTAGAGTGGTTTAAACCATTGTGTGTGCATACCTGAAGAGATCTAAATAAGCGAAGATGCTCATTTTAAATCACATTGAAGACATTTGTGGTCTTATGGACTGAGTGCTGCATTTGGTTTCCAAGCCATGGATTTACTGGTCTTGTACATTTTGTTCCCAATTGTTGTTCTACCCACTAAGGTGCTTTGAAAATCTGATGCTCTGCTCCCTTATCCTAGCTGCTTATCAACTCCCACTGCTGTTCTTTGGCAGCTATTGCACGGTTTTGCTGTTTCATAGTGAATTGCTCATTTGTGCATATGGTTGCACCTTACTATACACTTATTGATGAAACTAGCTGTCTGTGCTGGGCATGAATAAAAGAGTCTGTTACAGGCCAGAGGCTTCAGTCAGCCAAGTTATCTTTAGCACCAGGAGGAAGGCTAACATTAATTTAAATTACAACAGTCTGAGTGTGGCCAGATCACTTTGTTTTTAGAGCTGCTGTGGTGCTCTGGAACAATTTCTGCTGTCCAAGTTCCTCTCCTTCATTGAATATTCGCTTCCAGGTATTTTCCCTCCATATCTGTCAAGAGTAGATCATTGCTGGATAAATCATTGTTGTTTCTTAACTCCCTTTCTAATACAGTTTGACAATCTTCCTGCAGTCTTTTAGACATACATTTGCCAGCAATCTTTTCCTTCTTTGCTTTTTGCTAGATTTTCAGTGTCATCTTAAGCAGGCCTACTCAGAATCTTACTCAGGTCTATTCCATGGAGCTCACTCCGAGGCAAGTGTTCTTAGGATTGCATGACCACACGGTCTGGCAAAGAGTCTGAGCTTCACACACTTAGACAATAGACTGAGAGGATCCTGGCGAGGTCCAATCAGGGGAGTTGGATCCTTAGGGGAACCTATAATCTAAGAATACACTGTAAATAGCGAATCATGGGTGTTGGGTGTGTGCATGGGTGCGGTCAAGAACGGGGATAAAAAGCAGACCTGTGAGTCCAGCCAACCAGTCTTATTCACACTTCTTAATAAAGTATGAGCTGTTTTCACTCAACACGTCTCCGACCCCAGTACTTTTCACTGGCGATGGTGGGATCCCAATGAGCGACTCTCCAGCTGACTCTGAGCACGCACCGCACCGCACAGCATACCGGCATCGCTTCCAGGGTCTCCGCTCCGCACTCCAGCATTGCCTCCAGGGCATCACTGTCCGCACTGCACTGCTCAACAACCACGAGTCATGGCTGCCACTCTAGGACAGATCTCAGCGTACGACCCAGCTGGCCCCGAGATATGGGAGCTTGGGTACTTTTGGGGGAAGAAGAAGGCATGGCTCCTGAGTACATGTGGAGACAACACACTGCGCTTAGTGCAGAGCCTCGTCTTGCCGAAAACGCTCAACGAGTCATCCTACAACGACCTCACCAAGGCATTAAATGGCTACTTCACCCCAAAACCATCCAAGATGGCGAGGCGCATGGACTTTTGCACTTGCTCACAGAAGCCAGGAGAATCAGCCGCAGACTTCTTGGAAGATCTATGTTGCTTAGTAGTGGGGTACGAGTTCCCATCAGTTGAGGACACCCTCCTGACCCAATTCTACTGGGGTGTCCGGGAGTCGAAGCTCCTCCGCAAATTGGTGGCCTTCGAGGACCTCAAACTAGAACCTGCATTCACAGTTGTCACTGCCTTCAAAGAGGCACAGAAGGACCGCCAGGGACTGTCAGTGGCACACCGCATAATGGCATCTTCAGGATCTGAGGGCTCCGATGAGGAAGAGGTCCTCCTGGTCCGCTGCTGTGACTGCCGTACTGAACACCGACTGTCTACCTCCTGCACACTGGCCAGTTCGCATTCCAACACTTCCCAGCCATCTGGTTCAACTACCTTGCACCCAAGCGCTCAGTCATTTGCCAGCTGTGGGGAAGCTAACGAATGCCATACTTGCTGCTTCAGAGATGCTGCTTGCCGGTCATGTGGAAAAACGGGGCACATTGCCAAGGTCTGTCATGCATGCCCCAGGTGACAGAATGGCTCATCAAGAGACAATGGAACTCCACTCCACCTCCTTGAAACAGCACCAGGTAACGAACTTGCCCCGAGAAACCCCAAACAAAATCCATGTGAGGGTGTTAGTAGAGGGGTCACCCTGCAAGATGGAGCTGGACACAGGCTCAGCCTTCTCCATTATCTCGGCAGAAACATTCCATAAGTTATGTCCTCACAGGGGATTAGAAAAGCCAGACGGCCTCAGATTCCGGGACTTCCAAAAGAACCCAGTGGCCATCAGGGGGTGGGGCAAGTTTAGAGTCCAGTACAAATATTTCAATGGCCTTTTGGACTTACTGGTTGTAGAAGGCAGACTCACCAGCCTTCTGGGACTCTTGTAGTTTGAGCCCCTGGGATTTGGAGTTACGAGGGTGAACCAGGTGTGGTCAATGGACTTTGATGTAATTTGTGAGGAGTTCCCAGCTGTGTTTGATGGCCGACTAGGCTTTTACATGGCCCCCCAATCTCCCTTGACCTTGACCTGCAGGTCCAGTCCATTAGAATCAAGGCCTGGCAGCCACCATTGGCTATAAGGCCAAAGATCGACATCCAACTCAACCGCCTGGTAGCCCAAGGGGTGCTCGAACCTGACTCCCACGCAATATGGGAAACCCCGATTGTCACGCCCACTAAACCAAATGGAGATGTCAGGATCTGCACTGACTATAAGTGCATGATCAACAAAACCTTGCAAGAGCACGCATACCCTGTACCCATGGTCAGCCATATCCTCGCTGGTCTTGCAGGGACTAAAATCTTTGGGAAATTAGATTTGGCACAGGCGTACCAGCAGCTGCCAGTGGACGATGCCACGGCCAAGGCACAAACAATCACAACATACAGGGGGCATTCAAAGTGCAGAGCTTGCAATTTGGGGCCAGCGTCGCCCCAGGGATTTTTCAAAACCTAATGGACTGTTTACTTAAAGGTATCCCCAGAGTGCAGCTGTTCTTCGATGACGTTCTGATCGCTGCCCCCAACTCCTTCACAAACTGTCTCCAATCTGTGTTGCAGTGCTTCAATGAAGCCAGGCTAAAGGTGAAGCAGGAAAAGTGCCTGCTGGGGTCCAGTCCATGGAATTCTCAGGCTTCACCGTCGATGTGCAAGGCATTCACCCTACTCCAGACAAGGTGCGTGCCATCAACCAGGCACCGGCTCTGTCCTTAAAAGCTGAACTACAAGTGTTCTTAGGGCTGCTCAACTTTTACCACTCGTTCCTGCCTCACAAAGTGGAGGCGGCCGAAATCCTTCATTGTCTACTGGATAAGAACGCCTAGTGGGTCTGGGGTCCCTGCCATGCTGCTGCATTCCAAGCTATCAAGGACTTGTTAATGTCAAATGCGGTACTAGCGCATTTCGACGAAACTCTACCTGTGGTTCTGGTGTGTGATGCGTCACCTTACCGGATGGGGGCTGTCCTTGGGCATCACATAGAGGATGGATGGGAGGTCCCCATCACGTATTATTCACGGACTTTGGCAGAGCACAACTATGCCCAAATGGACAAGGAGGTGCTGGTGATAGTGGCAGGCATGAAGAAATTTCATGACTACCTGTACAGCCAGCCCTTCACCATCATCACAGATCATAAGCCACTCCTGAGTTTGCTCGCTCCGGACCACCAAACCCCTCAGATGCTGTCACTCCGGGTTCTCCACTGGTCCATTTTTTTTGGCAGAGTACCATTATACGCTGGTGCACCGCCCAGGAAAGGCCTTGGGCCATGCTGATGCCTTGAGCCTCCTCCCGCTTCTGTCTTGTGACACCGACTTGACCCCCGCACACCATGTCGTGCTGCTGGAAGACCTGCCTGCCTGACCGGTCCAGGTCGCGGAAGTCACACGCTGCACCACCCGGGATCGCATCCTCTCCCGGGTCCTGGACTGGGTGGGAAGGGGATGGCCCACCTCTGCGGGCCCAGAATTCACTGCATTCTCTTCCAGGAAAGACAAACTGTCAGCACACAAGGAGTCTCTTATGGGGAAGCAGGGTGATAGTACCTACACCACTGCGACGAAAGGTGCTCACAGCGCTTCACGAAACTCACCCCGGGATCGTGGCCGGGACTGGACAAGGAGATTGAGGACATGGTAAAAAGATGCCAGAAATGCCAAGAGTCGTGCCCAGACCCTCCGAACGCCCTGGCACGTCAATGGGAATCCTTCCACAAACCCTGGGCCATAGTACATATAGACTTGCCGGTCCGTTCCAAGGACAAATCTTTTTTATTCTAGTAGATGCTTACAGCAAGTGACTGGAAGTTTCCCCATGTCCTCCACATCAGCACAATTTGCGATCTGAGCGATGTGGTGGATATTCAGTATGCACGGCATCCTGGACACCCTGGTCTCAGACAACGGGACAGCATTCATGTCCAGTGAGTTCCAGGAATTTATTAGCTACTATGCCATCCAGCACATACGCTCCATGCCATTCCACCCAGCCACCAACAGTCAAGCAGAGTGAATGGTCCACACCACGAAAGAGGCATTGCGACGCCTGGAGAAAGGTGATTAGCATTACAAGCTGGCAGCCTTCCTGTTCAGACAGATAACAACTCCCCATACTGGAACCGGTCATAGTCCAGCAGAAATACTTATGGGCCGACACCTAGCCACATGCTTGGATCCGTTACATCCAGACAGAGCACCAGAACACAGTGCAGCCCTAGAGACACCGGCCGCCTCCCGAGGGTTCTTTCCGGGCAAATAGGTCTATGCCAGGAACTTCTCAAAGGGCCTACAATGGCTCCCAGCTCAAGTAATTTGGGGGACCGGACCTCAGGTCTATGAAGTCTCCAGGGACAAGGGCCAGGGCTGGCGCAGGCACCTCAATCACCTATGCCGCTGTCTACTCCCAGAAGTCAACAATGGCCTGGAAAGGGATGAGTCGGACAGGGAGGCAACCACTGTGGCACAAGACTCGGCACAACCTGCTGCGACAAATGACCCAATATGGGACAGCACCTCAGAGCTGGCAGGGGAAGGCGTCCCCAACAGTCCACCTGAACGGCCCGAGCCAGAAATGGCAATAGAAGCCCTTCCTGAGTAACCCAAACCAGCTCCCGAACCACGCAGGTCCACCCAGGAGTGGCATAGGCCCACGTACCTCAAGGACTACATCTGCCGGGTGGGGTCTGAACTATGGGGGAAAGGGTGTTGTGTCCTATCCAAAGTTCGTGTGTGTGTGGTCAGGCGACCATCCGGTCAGGCAAAGTGTCCTAGCTTCACACACTTAGACAACAGACTGAGAGGATCCTGGCAAGGTCCAATCGAGGGAGTTGGATCCTTAGGGGAAC
The DNA here is from genome assembly GCA_029233225.1 of Lepidodactylus listeri. NCBI lineage: Eukaryota > Metazoa > Chordata > Lepidosauria > Squamata > Gekkonidae > Lepidodactylus > Lepidodactylus listeri. The sequence continues at coordinate 56,514,579 of JARCFY010000005.1, read as the reverse complement.
CTATGATCTAAGAGTACACTGTAAATAGTGAATCACGGGTGTTGGGTGCGTGCATGGGTGTGGTCGAGAACGGGGATAAAAAGCGGATCTCTGAGTCCAGCTAACCAGTCTTGTTCAGAACTCTTAATAAAGTATGAGTTGTTTTCACTCAACGCGTCTCTGACCCCAGTACTTTTCAATGGATAGCCTCCTAAATCGGAGGTTTAGTGGGGCATCCTTCCAAGTAAATATAATTAAGATTGGACAATACAATTCTATGCATGCCTAGTTGGGATTCACATTTAAATATGCAAAGGCAGATAGTTCAATCAATTGCTCTTATGTGCTAGGAAGTTACCAATCATGCCTGTAATATGTAGAATATTTTTTTCACTCACTCATTTTATGGCTCTTTTTATTGCATTCATTATTGTAGATGAGATGGTTATTGTTTGGATTCTAAAAGTTATGGAAAAGCACTCAAATACTCCTATCAGTTTAGTTGCATTCTCTGATCTGACTTTGAGTCCTTTAGGTACACTCAAGCAGCATGTTTCCTGCTGGAAACTCATTTCCCAAGTACACAGGGCCCTAATTTGGATTGGGACCATGGCACTTGGGCAAACGGGGTTTTAGCCTCCCCCAGCATCATTTTCCTGACCAGAAATTTCTCCAGGGGTGGTATTTGCCCATTGGGAGCTGCATGTGTACTGATGGACTACACATACATCCTCCCAGCAGGACAAGTAGAGCCCTCCAGGGCCATTTCAGGTCAGAAAAGGGGTGTGCATTATGGTCTTGTTCCAAATTGGGTTCTCATGCATTTGGGAAACAAATTCCTAGCAGGGAACTCACCGTTGATGTGTGACAGAGTGATTCAAAGTCAGGTTGGGGACCCAGACCAAACCTGTGGGAAAATGTAAGATGTTAATGGCTCCTCCACTTGAATTTCTATTCTGATTTTAGGATAAAGATTTTTAAACAAATCTTTATAGAAGTGTCTATAGACCCTTTCCCTCTGTGGATCCTTTCCTGATTTATCATAATAATAATGTCACACCAGAGCGCTTTCAGACTGAGCTCATATAAGCATCGTTCTCTTTAGTTCTTTAACAAGCTAGTTTGCTAGCCTTGAATCAAATCCTCTAGGGTATAGCTATATGCCTAATGTTTAGTTTTCATGGCTTCACCAAAGTACCCTAGAAATGGGAATTGTTTGAGGGTGCTGAGCACTCTCTTAGAGATCTTAGACACCCCCCTTTAGTTCTTGAATTATTTGAGGATAGGCACTTAGATGTAGCCTCTGATGGCAAAGATGAAGATGTTCCTTTATACTACTATCCCGAATGCTGAACCATGGGCTCTAGTTTTCTTGAGTAGTATCTTTCTGTAAAAACAAACTTCCATAATTAGATACTGAAATGTCTGGTATCTAAAATTTGTTTCCTGCTAGCCTTATAGGTAAACTGTGCTAAAATCTATCTACAATAAACTAAAACGTCAAAGGAGACCAGCATTCCTGCTTTGTTGTTCTACTTCAGCAATCCATAATCTGAGATTTTGGCTGTTGTGTTTGGGAGTATTTCTTTTTGTTTCTTCCTTACTGTATGCTCATTAAACCAAACCAACCCAAGGAGCAAATCAACATTAGGAAGTAAAATATGTTTGAAAAAAGAGCACAAGCTGTACTTGTATGATGCATATTTTGATAATTCAGGTTGAGAAGCAAAATAGAGGAAAGAAGCAAAATCACAGAAAAGGCAAAGATGCTGAGAGACAAGTTGGTGATGCAGGGAGGAAACTGAAATATAAGGAAGGAAGGAAGGAAGGCATGCTACATAATACAGTTTGAAAGCCCATTGGGGTATCTCTCGCCCATATAAGAATAACCAGCACATGAGCACACTGTCTGTCGACAGTGTGAATATATTCCCTGTGGGAACATCTCCACAGAGCCAACTTGATAAGTGGGACTCTAAAAATTGCTGAAAGCCCTAACTAAAATTTCTTCAGCCTAGGCATTCATGTGCAGATGTAAGAACTAGCCCACACATTCATTACAGTTTATTCTCTATTTTGCCTCTTGAAAAAGCATCAGGATATTTTCAGATACCTAGCAGCAACCTAGATAGGTCATGAGTGAAATGCCTCAGCCCCTATGGAGCCTGAGAGGGCAATACACAATATCTATGCTGTCATGGATGCCAAGGTCTCCACTAGATCTCCTTATTTGGAGTGTTTCTGTAATTCCTCCTAAGTGGTGGCAGATGACTTCACCAAGAAAGAACTACATTGACTGAGAACATCCTTTCTTTTCTTATTTAATAGGTAAATAAATAGGCAGAGTTCTTCTTTCTTGACTTTTGAAGAATAACTAGAGATCACATTCCTTTGCACTAGAAGAGTCTCTGTGTGGTCTTGGCAAAAGAAGTGTCATCTAACCCTTTCATATTCTTCTGTGGTTGGAAGTGTATGAGACACAGTGTTCACCCCTGAGCAATAAGAAGCCAGGAGCTAGAGCCACCAGAAAAAAGCCCAACAAAGCTATTTCACAAAGAAATAAATTTATACAAGAATAGCTTCTTCTGTCCCAGAGGTTTTTTTGGGGGGGGGGGTGTGTCATTTGATGATGTTATAAAAATCCTGTTTCATAGGGCTGTTTGCCAGTTAATTGAAACGTTGTCCTGTCACAAGCTATTGACTGATTCCATCTCCTTCAACCAAAACTGCTGATCACACTAAGATGGTATGTAGGCTACTGTAAATGTAAGCCCAGCATTGATTGTGGTGAACTTTCCCGGCACATTCTACTTTTGGCTAATTCAACATCTGATTGACAGTCTGCACAGTTAAAACAGTTAGAGAATCAAATTATACCCATTTCCATCTCTTGTGTCTGTGAATTTAGTTGTTAGCATCTTTTTCAATGCTGCTGTGTTACAGAAACAAAATTCATGAAAAGGCTCTTCATTTGACCTCTGAGCTTGCTTAAATTTTATCACAAGACCACACTGGCCTTTAATGGCAATCAAATGCCTATTGTAGAAATTGCAGTTGATTCTGAACTAAAGCTGTATCCCAGATTCAGGCTATTGTCACGCACCCAGCACCCTGCCAACATTATTAGCCACGGGATTAAATCAATCCCATGAAAGACAGTTCAGAAAAGCTCTCTCTTCACAGAAGCTGCCAGGAAAACGGAGACATTTCACATATGTCGAACGTGTTCAGATTGAAGTACCCCCTCCCCCAACAAACCTCCACATGTGGGGAAAAATACAAAAATATTAACACAGAGGTCTAACATCTAAGCTCAAAGGATCTCCAAATTTTGTCATCCTTTTACCAAACTGCACTTGGTTATTTATACATTTTAAATACCCTGAGTTTGCTTGCTGCTTCCAAAAAAAGGCTCCGGCCTTTGCCTCTCTAACTCACTCTTTCTGGTTTCCTCTTGGCAATAATAGCTTTCTACATCCATGTGCCTCTGAAATGGAATGCCTAACCAGCTTCTACTTAAAAAAAAAAAAGTTACAACCAAGCTAGCAAAGGACATTGCTCTTGAAAGAGCTGTAAAAACGACACACCTCCTCCTTTCCCTTCTTGTCTCCCCAGTGTTTTCTAAACTAAGTAAAAATAAATAACATTTTTAATAATGTGTAGGACCTGGTGATGACCACAAGGGCAGTGCAGTGAGATGCCAAATGTCTTCTGACATAACTTTGCAAAATAAATAAGTGAAGCTTGGTTTCTCGTCTAGTTTAGTGGATCAACGGCAACTTCTGGGGTTCTGAAGTGTACAAATAAATGGAAAAGATCTCAAATCCCATCTGCAGCACTACGTCAGACATGCTGTTTCCATGTCTGTTTGTTTGCTTTCTGACAGGGCTGTACAATTCCTGGCTGTTCAGAACAGCTTTCCTCCTGAAAGGCCCAATTTTCACCACAGCCCAACCAGAGCAGTTAAGCATTTCCCCTTCTTGAACTGTGGCATCATGAAGGGGAAAATTCCTCCCAAACCACCAATGTTAGTGTTATCCCTGCCAGTGATATTTAGAAAATGTGGATATGTGTGCATGTATATACAAACCCACACTGCTATTTCAGTTTGACTGCCGAATGCCAACCCTGTTATTTTCCACTAACAGTTCATAATGCTGCCTCCAGACTGATGTTTCCAAAGCAGCTACAGAAGCCAGGAAATCTAAAGGGATGAAAGTTTCTTTTCCATAGGCTTCCCCTGCGAGGTTGCCCACTGGCACAGAGAATGGCCGCTTTTGCAGAGTATTCTTCGCTTGGTTGCAGATTAATCTCGCGTTCGGTTTCTTCTCCTGAAGAAGAAGAAGCTGGTCTTTTGGGGAGGGCCTAGCAACATTGGCACTTGGCTTCTGTGGGTAATTTTAATCTGCAAACAAAAGAATCGACACCAGTAGCATCAGGATTAGACTGGCTATTTTGCACACAGCCACTGTTCCAAGAGGTTATAGAGAGGGAAGATATTTTCTTTTGGCAGGAATAACGATGCCACATGGTCTATTGCATTCTATGCTTTTGTTGGAATTATGGAGGAGATCACAAATTTAAGTCCACTGCACTAGAAACAGGTGCTGAGGGGAAGGGGGAGTAGCGCTTGTGGGCTCAAGCTCCTTTCCACATGGGCTGGTGCTTAGATAGGGTTACCTATCTAAAAGTGAAGAAGAGGACCTTCTGAGCTACTTTTGGTTCTGTCACCTTCTCTGTGTTGCCAACCTCCAGGTGGAGCAAGGCTGGGGAATTCCTAGAGACCTGAGGGTGGAAACGGGAGGCTGGGATCTGGAGAGTAGAGGGATCGTGCAACAGGGTGTAATGCCACAGAGTCCATCCTCTGAAGCATCTCTTTTCTCCAGAGGAACTGGTTCTTGTTGATCAGTTGTAATTATGGGTCATTTCTGGGCCCTCCCTGGAGGTTGACAACCCTAGAAGAAACTGAGCCCAAAAGAAAAGTGAAGAAGAAGAGGATCTTCTGAGCTACTTTTGATTCTATCACCTTCTCTATGTTGCCAACCTCCACGTGGAGCATGGAGTTCTCCTGGAACTACAACTGAGTTCCAGACTACAGAGATCAGTTCCCCTTGGAGAAAATGGCAGCTTTGGAAGGTGGGCTCTGTGACATCACTCTATGTTTAGCTCCCACCCTTGCCCAAACTCTGCCCTCCTAAGGAGCTGCCTCTAAATCTCCAGGAATTTCCCAACCAGGACTTGGCAATACTACTTTCCCAAGATCTGTGTTTGATTTTAGTTCACTTTGCTCCCCACCCCCCTCCAATGCCAGCAAATCAGGGAGCAAAAGGAATACAGCCAGGCAGTGCTGAGAAGGATAAGTAAACTAGGATGCAACTGGATAAAGGGGGAAAACGCTGGATGCTCCTGGATCATTCTGTAAAGAAGTCAGGAGGACTGGGAAGCTTAGGAGGGTTTGTCAAGGCATAGGGATATCCGCTTCTTTCATGGTTGCATAATTTTTCAAATAAAGAGAACCTTCCCCAGAATAACCTGGAGGGGACGGGGGAAAGAGAGATTATTTGGCATTGCTTTTGGTACCATCAAAACAGGGGCAGTCATCATTCAGAGAAGTGCTTCCTTGGTCCCTACCAGTGACAGACTGAAGTTTATGATCCATAGACTGTGACGAACCTTTACCAAATATGATCTATCGGTGATATTAAAGAAACAGTATATGCAAACCTAAACCTTCCACTACTATTGTTCATATTGGGTCCTCTATGTTGTCATGATCAAACAGGGAGCCAGACTAACTGGGGCTTTTTTGCTTTCCACTGCATTTAGGTAGTGTATTTCTGGCCAGAGGGTCACTTTCTTCCTACTCCCATTAGTGAAAAAAAGAATGTTTTCTTTTCTAAGTTGCTCCTAGCCCTGCAACCTGGTGGGTGCCCTCATTTTAATGCAGCATGCAGTCCGTGAGCATGGAGCAGGGGCAACGTGTGGGGAATTATGCCTGGTGTAGAGAAAGTGATGGAGGAGGGGAGGAGCATGTATGTCACCCTGAGCTCCTGAGAGGAAGGGTAGAAATAAATATAACAGACACATATGGAGGATTACTTATTAGTCATTAATGGCTACGAGTCATAATAGCTAGATGGAACCATCATACTTGGAGGCGGTATGTCTCTGAATACCAGTTGCTGGGGATCAACAGCACGACATCTCGCTTGTGGATCTTTGGGGGGCATCTGGCTGGTCATTATGGGAAACAGAATGCTGGACCAATCAGGCTACTGGTCTGACTCAGTATGCAGGGCTGATTTCGGTTTTGGGGTTTTTTTGGGGAGACACAGCCCATGGGTCCCTGTCTGCCTAGTTCTAGACCCCCCCCCCGCATGACCTCCTTTCCACCCCCATATCTGCATGACCCCCCCACCTGCTCACGTGGCCTTCTCCCACTTGCAAGTCCTGACACTGCCCATGCTCAGTTGCCTGCTCCACCTGCACACCCTTTCCCTGAAAGCACAGGCCAGTGCATGCCGCAGAGAGCACTGCTGCCATGGCCACCAGGCGTGCTGCCACTGTGAACAACCCACATGCCCTTCCTCAGTGACTCTGAGCCATTGGGAGTGTGGGTAAAGGCAGGTGGCAGAGGAGGTGCATGGGTGAGGGTCAGTGGCAGTGGGCCCCATCAGGAGTCCTGGGCCCTGGTAGCTGTCCCACCTCAGGGTTTGCTGGGGCTGGCCCTGCCAGTCGGGTTCTTCTTTTTACATCTAGAGTAAACTGCAGCTGTAAAAAGGCCCTGCTTGCTGTTCCACCTCCTCACTTGATACTTGAGGCAGCAGGTGACGCTTCAGCTAGGAACGAATTGCAAGCAAGGAAGGAAAGGACAAGTTTGTCAAGTTCTCTCAGTAAAATGAGCAAGGGTGTTTATCAGAGTGCCTGCTGAACGAGAGAGATGGCCCCGAGATAGTCCAGTCATTAAGCTCTATGGGTGGCTGTGGAGGCAGCAAAGGATCAGGGCAACCCCCAGAGATGGCGCAGGAGAGGCAAGCTTGCTAAGAAGCTGTTTCAGGCATTTCTTGTTTGACCAACCATCTGTCATAAGGTTAAGGCCTTAAAGGCCTGTGAAGGCTGGGAGCCGTCATCGCAAATCATGCACAAAGTGAAACCAGATCTCCAGATGTCCCCAGGTTCTCAGCACAATTGTTTTTGGGAAGATCTGTGAACAACGAACTGGGCTCAGTTATAGCCATTGCTTTACTATGTAAGCATTTCGGTGGTCAATAAGAAAAATATCCACAGTGCCACTCCTTTAGCACTGATGTCACTTGTACATAGACATGAGTGCAAAGAACCTTTATTTTCAACAGAAGTGCATCTTTTGTAACAGTTTGATCTAACCAGACACAGACAATGTGTGCCTCGTACTGTTTTTCTGGCATGTTTTATGCAGCCTCCTTTGATCCTCAGAGGGAGGACACAGATGCAGATACCTTGAAAATACACCGAGTGTCTCCTGCACTCTCCAAACTGTTACAGTAATGTACATAGCCACAGATCTTCTCATTTAAATTGTCTTTGAATTTCCATTAGATATACAAATCTTACTGCCATGGCTGCCATTAGGATATCACATCAAAGGAAACAGGAACAGGATGACTCCTCCTTAAATTGCAGGAGGGTTTTGCTAGGGCATGAATGTTTCTTTATTTCCATTTCAAGCAAAAACTTAATTTGAAATTCCATCCTTTTCTAGGCTATACTTATACTCTCTAGGAGTAAACCTCCTGTGGTCTATAGCACTGATAGGTAAACTCCATTCACGTGTCCTAGATCCTTTTCAATCTGTCCAACTACTCACTGTGCAGGGGGGCTGCATCCAGGGCTCTCCATCCACTTGCATGGGCAACAGCTTGGTTGTCCTGGAAAACACAAACGAGGCACAGTGAAGACAGGACCTGGGTGGCAAATGCATGCCAGGGCCGGCATGGTGTTTTTGTTCAGTTTTGTTTTACTGCAAGCGGACAATAAGGGATACATGGCAAAGAGCAAGGTTAGATGCAGGGAAGGCCCTGCATTGTTTGTGTGGGTTGCTTAGGTCTTCGAGTAATTGCTGGAAGTGAAGATGTCAGCCAGGGCTGGGCAACCTATTGATGGGTACAAGGGCTACACTAATTTTGCATAATTCGGATACTTAACATACTTTGCCTGTCATTTATACGAACCTGTGAGCTGCAAATCTACAGGCGGTGGCTTTTATACTTTTTCTAGAATATTCCTGATATGCTTTTTTCTAGGCTTTTCTCTAACTTAGAACTTGCCTCTGTGCTTCTGTGGATGGTTTTTTTGCTACCTCTTTATCAAGTGTATTTCTGCAGCCATGAGGGAGAGGGGCTGTTTACTTAACAATAATGGACACAGAAATGTGCTGATGAATCCTCACCAGCAGGCAATGGTCCCAGCTCCTGCATGGAGATTTTTGAGCTACTGCATCATCATGTTCCCCTTCTCCTAAACTGGCCGCTTAGGGCCTCTGCAACCAGGCAGCTGCCTCTCCTGAGCTGCACCCCTCAGCCTGGCCACCCATCTCCTTCGTGCCATCTCTGCAGCAGGCATCAGTGAGGTGGGAGTATCCCACGGCCCTTCCCACATATATCTGGTACCAGGGGTCATTTCGAGCAGGAGCACAGGGGAGCGCAGCTCCAGGAGTTGGTGCCAGCCCCCCCCCCCCCCCCCGGCGGGGGAATGCCTGCTTGTGTCATGGCTGCAGCAAAATGACCCCCTCCCCTGGAAAGGTCCTTGTTCCTCCGACCAGCCTTCTGAAGGCTTCAGCCACCACTGAAGCTATCCTCCCAGAATAGTGGTGTTTCTGAGGCTTGGATTAGTAGCTGTCCCCTCTCTGCCAGCTCTTTCTTTCTTTCTTTCTTTCTTTCTTTCTTTCTTTCTTTCTTTCTTTCTTTCTTTCTTTCCTTCCTTCCTTCCTTCCTTCCTTCCTTCCTTCCTTCCTTCCTTTTCTTCTGACATACTTCCGGTGATGGCTGGGGGTGTGGCATATGAAAATAAGTTATGCTAATGAGTTATGCTAATGAGCTCCTGCACCTCTTTTTCTATGAAATGACCCCTGTCTGGTACTCCATCTGCAATTGCAGAGTGCTGCATGGGCCCATAGACCCACTTCATTCCTAGGATTGCATTTGTACAAGATATAAAGCACAACAAGGAAGAGATGCCAGATGCTTTCCTATCAGTACTGCAATTTCATGTTTCAAAGACACAGAACACTGTTCAGAGCTCCCAAGAAGCTGGGGCACAAACTTTGTGCTGGGATTAAGGCCCTGGGCTGGGTACCTGATGGTGACGGAGGAGCACTGGGCCAGCCTCTTGCCAGCACTTTTCAGTCCAGTATAGATCTGTCCCATCTCCATCGCCCCTTCAAGTCCCACAACTTCCAGGAGCTGATCACTAAGGTCTGAAGAAAGAAAGATAAACATGTTAATAAAGCAAATGAAAGTATGGCTCGGTTGCCATATAGGCATAACACAGGAGGAAGAGTCACAGGGGACTGAAACCGAAAAAAGAGTCTGGAGACATCCTTTGTCAGGTTCCTCATTTGTTCAGAAGGCCTCAGGCTCAGTTCTTGGCACTGATCGGACCTCCCCCTGAGGGCCAAATGGTATTAGATGCTGCAGCTTCATGACTGGAACTCCAGATGTGTCCTATATGGCCCTAAAAAGCAGCCCCAGGGATAGAGCAATTGGGACTGAGGGCGTGGTGCTCTTCCCCCGCACCATTTCCCTGATCAAAAACATCCTCTCCCTGCCCAGGTGGTGCTAACCTCTGGAAGGGGGGGAAAGCAGGTACCCATAGCGTGCCCATCTCCCCACACACACTAGGGTTTGAAGCAGCGTGGGACATTTTCTGTTAGGGAAATGGCATGGAGGAGAGCTGCCCCCCTTCCCTGGAACCCAATCCAAACTGGAGCCATCTGCAGCTGCTTTTTAGGGCCAAATAACACATCTGAAGCTCCTTTCATGGAATGCCAGCATCTCAGCTACTTTAGTCACTCATGCTGCCTATCACAGTAGGAACCACGGGGCTGGATGGTCAGCATAAAGCAGTTCCTGAAGTGTCAAAGCAAACTGAGAATACTTACTTGGATGGGGGAAATGGGGGTAATTAACCTGAAAAATGGTCTCTGGGACAACTGGGGCTCAGCTTCCTTGCAGGTTCTCTCCTAGAAGGCACAATGTGGCACAAGAAGTGGTTCTGTTGCCTGTCATCCATATCAGGGCACTGGGGAAAAACAGCATTTCCTCAGCAACAACATACTGCTGACTGTGTGCTAGAAAAATGTTATATCCTTAAAACAGTAGCGCTTCCTTTAAGCAGATCCTGGGCAATAAGTGAATTGGCATAGCTCGTAATAGCCCTCAGCAGCTCCTATTCATGTCAGTTCAACCCGTACAGGAGAATCTCTTGAGGGTCCATTACATCCTGCGCTGAGACCACATTGCCCCGCACATCCCACTGGAAAGGAGACTGTTCAAAACCCAACGCACAGTTGACACACAGGATTTTTTTAGTCAACTTCCCTCAAGCAAGCACTCCAGTTTCAAAGGTATAATATTGCTCCAGCATTCACAGCAATGACAATGATAACAAGCTGGGACTTGCCTTGTCCCTTTTTGACGTTTGGCACATCCACTGGCCTGAGTACAGCTGTCTCTCTCTGCGTGTGTGTGTGTGTGTGTGGGGTCTGGTCCCCTGCCTTTTTGATGCCTTTACTGTGAGCAGAAGAGAGACTCCAGATAACAATGAAGAGCGAAGAGGAGAAATAAATGTGAAAGCCAAGGGAGTTGGAGACACTCTTCTGTTTCACACCCAACCATTTGTCCAGGCCAAGGGAGCAGCTCTTGTAGCCAGAGTCAGTTTCATTCAGCCGTTTTTCTTCTGCGTTGTCCCGAGCCAGCATTTTCAGTTCCCTAAAGCGAAGCCTGGTTTGAAAGGCCTTGAGAAATCAATCCTGGTGGCCTCAGAATATCTCACAACTTGGCTTTTGTTCCTTTGTTCTGGTGAGGCTGTTGGATTGATATATTCCATCCCCAAACATGCCCCAGTCTAAAACTTGTCAGAATGTTTCTCTAGTATGCTTCTTTCCCCAGGGGTCAGGGAAAATAATTAATTTGTGGATCAGAGCCACTTGCAGCGCAGACCATAAAGGCCTCCGCTGTTGCATGAGTAATAATAACGTGTGTGCTGCCAAGGTCTCCAGAGATCAGGCTGATAGTGGACAATACAAAGCTGTGTCATTAAGCTCTTATGTATGACTCTAATATGATGTGTCAGTTATCCAGGTTTGTGTGCACTACAGAAGTCGATGCTTCAAAAGGCAGTTAGCAGCAGTCCTGACAACCACGCTCTACCAACTTTGTATGGATGTGCCAGCTGGCTTGTTTTTGAGCAAATTACCTGTTATTACTAGAGTGGGCAGTGTCAGGGCTGTATGCCGCAATATGCCACTGCTGGGTACCAGCTTATTCATGAACTGATCTTTCCACAAGAAAAGGTGGGGTGGGAGAAAAGCCTAGGTCGACTGGGCGTGGCCTGAAGGTCTTCTGTGGCTGGCCTTCTGCTTCATGGCCTTAAAGCTGCAGAACTGGCTCATGTGGGGGGGGGGGGGGGAAGTATGATCTGAAAAATGTGCTGCCCTCTGCTCCAAATGGGGCTGGGACCAAAAGGCTCGCTTTGAGGACTGCCCTGCAAATACTTTCAGAACTCGTTGCCTCTTTGATTCTGCCTCTGTCCTTGTCACTCGCACATTCTCCTGCATTAATCATGTTCTGGAGAGAGAGGCAGAGAAAGCTGTTCCACCACCTCTTCGACTTCCTTTCCCCTCCTTATATTGTAGCCTGTAGCAGTGTTAAAGCATCCTCTTAATTAGTCATTCTGTGATGCCTAAGTAACGCCTGCTATGCCAAGCTCCTTTCCAACGCTTTCCGCTTTCCCCCACCTGCGTTTAGATAAGTGTCTCTGTTATGTATTGACCATGCGGTCGCCATGTGCTCTCTTCATTGTGACCGCATGGCCAGAGCACATGGCCAGAGCATGGCCAGAGCACATGGCCAGGAAACTACCTGAGCTTCAGCCAGGTAGAACAAAGGCCAGGTGGATTCAAACCGGCCACCAATCCTGTACCTAGGTTTCTCCCAGGGAACCTATGAAATGTAAATAGACTTCTAATAGCCTATCAGGCCAGTTGGGTGAGGTCAGGGGATTGTCCCTGACCAGCATAAAAGGAGGGCTTGGAGCCCTGGGTTGTATGCTTCATCCGGACCAGCAATAAAGATCTAGCTGTTTCACTATTCCATGGACTCCCGACTCCAATACTTATCAGTGGCGACGAAGGTGGGATCCCGATGAGCGACTCTCCAGCAGACCACAGCAGCACAGCGAGCTCCGTCCTGCCGGCCGCAGGCATCTCCGAGCTCCAGCGCTCCAACGCCTCGCCGCAAGCCGCTCTGAGCCCAATCCTCCGGCACTAGCCAGCGCCAAGCCTCAGCGCTCCCCGGCACCGCCGCAAGACACGAGGACATCGCTCAAACAGCCGCCGCCGCTCCTGCTCTGGTAAATATGGCAAACGCTCCGGGTCCAATTACCCCTTTCAATACGTCTCGCCCCGAGACGTGGGAGTCCTGGCTCAAGACGCTGGGTTGTGCCTTTAAGGTCCGCGGAATCACAGATGCGGACCTGAAGAGTGCCTGGCTCTTGAGTTCCGGAGGGGTGGAGGTCATGCGGGTGGCCCAGAACCTACTAGCCCCGCAAGACCCCACCGAGGTGTCTTACGACGTGCTCACCAAGACCCTCGGCGATTACTTCGCCCCGAAGCCATCAAAACTGGCCAGGCGCTGGGAGTTCATACAGCGCCAGCAGCAGCCGGGGGAGTCAGCCGCCACTTTCCTGGCTGAACTCCGTCGACTAGCCGTGGGCTGCGAATTCCGCCACATGGATGACCATGTGGAGACCGCCTTCATGGGAGGGGTCCGGGAAGCCAAGCTCCGCCGGCGCCTCATTGCAATGCCGGAGCCAACCTTGGAGAAGATGCTCGAAACTGCGGCAGCCTTCGAGACAATGCAAAAGGACAAGGCAGCCACCAAAGTCCACCAGGCGGCTCCTCCCGAACCTGACTCAAGCGAAGAAGAGGACGTCCACCGGATGCAACCACGCTCGAAGAAGGGTGAGCCCGGCGTCCCCAGGCCCAAGGGCCGGCGCCCAGCATCTGTCTCTGTTCCCTCTCCTGCTTCCCTCAACAGGCAGGCCCCAACGTGCGCCAGCTGTGGGGACCCCCACGACAGACGGACATGCCGCTTCCGTGATGCCATCTGCCGCGCCTGCGGGAAAGCAGGACATCTCGCCCGGGCCTGCCGCCTGAGGAACAGCCATCGTGCCCCAGCAGCGAACTTCGAAGAAGTGGGTAGTGTCGTTCCCACGGCCACGGTAATGAACTTGCCTCAGCCCATCCCGGGCGCAATTTCCGTGTCTCTCCGAATAGAGGGAGTTCCTTGCTCCATGGAACTGGACTCAGGGTCAGCATATTCAATTGTGTCCGCAGCTACGTTCCGCCGCCTCTGCTCGAAGGGGGCACGCTGGCTGCGGCTGCCGGCTGGGTTGGTCCTCCGGGACTTCCAGAAAAACCCAGTGGCTATTAAGGGGCTAGCCAGGGTCCGGGTCCAGTACCATGCCTTTAATGGCCTGCTGGACCTTCTCGTGGTGGAGCGCAATCTAACCAGTCTCCTAGGTCGCGCCTGGTTCAAGCCGCTCGGAGTGCAGTGGACCGGAATACACCGCATGGGCTCTACTGACTTCTCATCCATCTGCGAGGAATTTCCCGCCGTTTTCGATGGCTCATTGGGCTGCTACAAAGGACCCCCGGTTTCCTTCGACCTGGACCCGGCAGTCCGGCCCATCCGCGTGGCCGTCCGCCGGCCACCACTCGCCTTCCAGCCCAAAGTGGAGGCAGAGTTGGAAAAGCTCGTGGCACAAGGGGTGCTCGAGCCGGTCTCCCACGCCAAGTGGGAGACTCCCATTGTGACCCCCCTCAAAGCTAACGGGGAAGTCCGCATCTGCGCGGATTACAAATGTACAATTAATAAGGCATTACAGGACCACGCGTACCCGGTACCGGTGGTCAGCCATGTTCTGGCCTCCCTCGCGGGTGCCAAAATATTTGGAAAATTAGACTTGGCCCAAGCCTATCAGCAGCTTCCCGTAGACGAAGCAACGGCCGAGGCACAAACGATTGTGACTCACAAGGGAGCGTTCAAGGTAAAACGCCTCCAATTTGGGGTCAGCGTAGCACCCGGAATCTTTCAAAATCTAATGGATTCTCTCCTAAAAGATGTTCCAGGAGTGAAGCCGTTCTTCGACGACGTCCTCATCGCCGCCCCAGACGCCGACACGTTCGCAGCTCGCCTCCGGATGGTGCTGCAAAGGTTCCAGGACGCGGGTCTCAAGGTTCGAAAAGACAAGTGCACCCTGGGAGTCTCCTCGGTGACCTTCTTGGGGTTCCAAGTCACCGCAGACGGCATTCACCCTACAAAGGAGAAGGTAGTGGCAATTACAGGTGCACCCCGCCCGTCCTCAAAGGCGGAACTCCAGGCATTCTTGGGACTTGTGAACTTCTACCACGCCTTCCTTCCGCACAAGGCGGCGGTCGCTGAACCCCTGCATCGTCTCCTGGACAAGGGAGCGGCTTGGGCCTGGGGTCCCAAGCATGATGCAGCCTTCCGGGCCGTCAAAGACTTATTAATTTCAAATGCGGTCTTAGCGCATTTCGATGAGAGGCTCCCTGTCATCCTGGCCTGCGACGCATCCCCCTACGGCGTTGGGGCGGTCTTGGGACACCGGCTACCCAACGGAAAGGAGGTACCAGTTGCCTACTACTCCAGGACCCTGTCGTCGGCAGAACGGAACTACGCCCAGATCGACAAGGAGGCCCTAGCAATCGTAGCTGGCGTCAGGAAATTTCACGACTATCTCTACGGACGGTCGTTCACCGTGGCCACAGATCACAAGCCGCTGCTGGGTCTCCTTGCCCCCCACAGGCAGACCCCTCACATGCTGTCCCCGCGGGTCCTGCGGTGGTCAATTTTTTTGTCAGGCTACTCCTACGAATTGGTACATCGCCCGGGGAAGGCGATGGGTCATGCAGACGCCCTCAGCCGTCTTCCCCTCCCGTCCTGCGACCCTGATCCGGCTCCCGCTTTCCACGTCGCGCTCCTAGAGGATCTACCGGAGCGCCCCGTACAGGTATCAGATGTGGCCCGTCGCACGCGGCGGGACCGCATCCTTTCCCGTGTCTCGGACTGGGTGGGAAGGGGGTGGCCGGAAAAACCGGGACCAGATTTTGCCGCTTTCACGGCACGCAGGCACGAACTATCGGCCCACAAGGGATGCCTGCTATGGGGATCTCGAGTGGTGATCCCCGGGCCCCTGCGGCCCCGAGTGCTAGAGGCCCTCCACGAGGCTCACCCGGGAATTGTGCGCATGAAAGCTCTGGCCCGGAGTTACGTATGGTGGCCAGGCCTGGACAAAGACATTGAGGGGCGGGTCCAGAAGTGTACCAAATGCCAGGAGTCACGGCCAGATCCGCCACACGCTCCTGTCCGATCCTGGGAATCTACTAACAAGCCCTGGTCCCGCCTGCACCTAGACTTCGCGGGACCGGTCCAGGGCCGGTTGTTTCTTATCGTTGTTGACAGCTACAGCAAGTGGCTTGAGGTAGTGCCGGTAGCTTCGACCTCCACCAATGCTGCCTTAAGAAGTCTCTGGCCGATCTTCGCGACACACGGAATGCCAGAAACTCTCGTGACCGACAACGGGACCGCCTTCACCTCCGGCGAGTTTCAACGGTTTGTGGAAGCCTGCGGTCTGCGCCACATCCGCTCCGCTCCGTTCCACCCCGCAACCAATGGCCAGGCCGAGCGCATGGTGAGGACAACGAAGGACGCGTTAAAGAAGATGGAGCATGGCGACTGGGAAGAGCAGCTGTACAAGTTCCTGTTCTGCCAACGGAACACACCCCACTCAGGGACCGGGCGCCGGCCAGCCGAACTTCTGATGGGAAGACGACTGGGAACCGTCTTGGACCGCCTACATCCCGACCGAGCAATCGAGGGGAACCCGACAACGGAGGACCGGCCAGCTGCCCGAGGATTTGCTCCCGAAGACCCCGTATATGCAAAGAACTTCGCGCGGGGTCCAACATGGCTCCCCGCGAGGATCGTCCGAGTCACAGGGCCTTATTCCTATGAGGTCCTTACGGAAGATGGCGTAGTCTGGAAACGGCACATTGACCAGATTCGACGCCGTATCCAGAACCACGATGATACCCAGGCCCCCGAACTCCCTGCACCAACAGACCGTGACATCGACACGACTCCAGAAGCAGCGCCAGACCCTGATCCGGAGACTGCGGAGATGCCGCTCCTGCCCGCGGACGAAGCAGTCGCACCATCCACACCTGAACAACCCCCGAGCAGACAGGCCCCGCCAGCAGAACAACTACCCACACCGCAACCTGCCGACACTAGCAACACGCCCCGCCTTACAACCCCCCGGCGCTCTGGACGTGAGCGCAGACGCCCGGACTATCTCAAAGACTATGTGTGCAGAGGGGTTCTGGACTATGGGGGGAGGGGTGTTATGTATTGACCATGCGGTCGCCATGTGCTCTCTTCATTGTGACCGCATGGCCAGAGCACATGGCCAGAGCATGGCCAGAGCACATGGCCAGGAAACTACCTGAGCTTCAGCCAGGTAGAACAAAGGCCAGGTGGATTCAAACCGGCCACCAATCCTGTACCTAGGTTTCTCCCAGGGAACCTATGAAATGTAAATAGACTTCTAATAGCCTATCAGGCCAGTTGGGTGAGGTCAGGGGATTGTCCCTGACCAGCATAAAAGGAGGGCTTGGAGCCCTGGGTTGTATGCTTCATCCGGACCAGCAATAAAGATCTAGCTGTTTCACTATTCCATGGACTCCCGACTCCAATACTTATCAGTCTCTCTCATATTTTCAGCCAGGCACTCTCACGGGCAGAGGGTTGCGGGGAAACAGTCTTTTTCATGGCAGAGCCTACCTTTTGCTGGCAGCAGCTCCACCCTTGCCCTGCTGCGCCAGAGTCACTATTAGCATAAGTCTATTAATATTTAATTAAATTACAAGATCCATTTTCTGTAAAGCCTCAGACTCAGAGGAGACCAGCAGGGACTGATTAAATATGCAACCTCTAATGAAATTCATGGTAAAGAGAAATATCAGTTCCCTAAAAACTGCTGATCTGGAGTGTGGCACGCGTAACTCCCCATCCTGAGTTCAATGTACTCATTGTTTGGAGAGGTGCAACGATTGTTAAAAGCGTAAGGAATGAAAGAGGTAGGACCCAAAGAGTAGCATCTAGTTCCCCATAAGTCAAATTGGAAAATCCAGAGCATTGTGTACCACAAGCTGCAGACAGGTATGGTGCAGGAAAAGGCACATACATGGCAAACAGACCAATTCATGTGAACAAACTGAGCCACAAGTGGCTGTTTCTTCAACAGAAATATTGACACTCTTATTGCATTTCCCAAGCTTGCTGTTCAAGCTCCAATTGGGTATCCCAGGGAAAGACATCTAGCTCTTCCTTGTGGGACTTCCTCTAATGCATAAAAGGAAGCCAGCTATGTTGGCTACAATCAAAATGAGCTAGACCTGCTGATTCTGCTTTGGGCATAGTGTGTGGTAGACTATCACTGAAAGGGCTGGCTAATTGTCAGGCTGTGCTTGGCCACATCTGCAAAATCTGCTTTGCCTCCTACCATCTCCTTCAGTTTCTGGCTTGCTCAACCAGCTTGGGATTCAATCAGAACCTGAGGAGGAGTGTCACACTCAGCAATCACCCCTGTCTTTTTCTAGATAAGCAAGCAAGAGTTTCTGCTGCAATTCAGCTTCAACACCTATCCTGGATGACTGATCTTGAGTTCCTGGATTCCGAGAACCCTCAACTTGCGTTGCTGCTATAACGTCCTTGTGAAGTCCCTATTGGCTGTAAGTATCCACATTAACACACTAGTACTGCTCATTTGTTTTGTACCCACATTGGTTGTAAAATGGTCGAGGGTTAAAGACTGTGCCTTCCAGACCATGCCATCTTGTGTTGCCGAACACAAGAATCACACCAGTTCTCCACTTTACCTTGGAATCAATCTGAATGTTACTATTAGAAATGTTTGTGTTGGTATCATAATCTAATTATGCTCACAAGATTCTGAACACTGTAATTTGCCTTTCCAGGGCCCACTCCAGTATTTAAAATCTCTTCAGAAAGGCTGACCAGAGGAGGTATGGATGGGAGGGGCAGCAGCTGGATCCCTTCCCTATATTACATTTCATCTTCATCTAGTGTTTTGAGACTTTAACGAGAAATGATCTGGCACTTTAACTATAAAGTGCAGGTGCGGGGGGGGGGGCAGTCAGGTTCACTTAAAGTGCTTTTCAGCCCTTCTCCTGCTGTAGATATGGATGTGTTGAAAAACCCTCAGAAAAGCATTTGGAAATGTGATTGTATCAGGTTGCTAAATGAATGGGCAGTCATACAGGAAGGCTGAGTTACACTTGCACTCCAACCTTCTTACCCTTTACATTGTCATTTTTGCCTAAGGGATGTGGCCCTATCACAAACTATGAAGTCAGCTCTGTTGTTTTTCCACCTAATCTGGCAATATTATTACTGGCCCAGACAATATCAACAATATCAAAGGCACATTCATCTACTGTATACTAAACTTATGTGCTACCATCTGCCAACAATGCCCTTTGGCAGCTTAGACAGGATTAACAGGGACATTTTCATGCAAGAGAATTACACAAATAAATTAAAACAAATTAGTCACTCACAAACTGTACGTTAACAGAAAATCAGTGGGAGAGAGCTTCCCTGGGCATTTCGGCTTTGACAGCTGGGGTGCCATAATCCAACACAGCAGTTTCAAAGGGAAATTACAGGGTGAAATAGTAGAACTCAAGAGTTGTAAATAAATGTGAAAGAGCTTTTGCCATAGCCTGAATCACAAGCGCAAAACCCTTTGAAGTTTTTCCATGTGAGCCTCTTGAAAGCAGTAGGAACTGCTCAAGGACTTAGTAGAGTTCCTGTAGATCTGCCGTTCTTATTAATGATGCCTGCACACATTTAGGGTATCCTACTCATTCATTTACATTTCACGTGACTTTATAACCTGCCCTTTTCCCCAACCAAATGGGACGCAAGGCGGCTTGCAACAAAAGATTAAAAACATCACACATAGAACAATAAACCCATCAAGAACAAGAAAAGCAAACGGCACAGCACAAAGCTGCAAAAATTGCCATTTATACCCACCCCAAATGCCATTCTGAATAGTTCCACTTTATAAAGCCTCTTAAAAGATACCAATACAGGGCATTCCTCATGGCATCAGGAAGAACATTCAACAGTATGGACACAGCCACAGTAACAGCTTGAGCCCGGAAAGCAGCAGTTCTCAGCTGCTTATACAACAGGACAGAGAGGGGGGAAATTGATGGGCTGACCACATGAGCTCAAAGCAGGAGAGGATATTTCCACCGAAAGTGCTTTCCTTGAGCTGCAGACCACAATAAACGTAGCTCTTTGGATCTTTGAATACTGACAGGTATAGGGTTGCTTGTGGAACTACTTGTTCTGTGGAAGAGTATACTGGCTCTTAAAATATCTCTAACACCAGCTCCTCCTCCTCCTGCAATCCCAATGGTAAGCAGCTCACCTTGGACACAGAACTTTAGCTCTTTGGCATCTGTAACAACTGAGGATTGTAACTTTTCAGGTACTTTCTTGCTCATCCGGTTATAGCTGCGTTGTTTCTTGGTTTCCCCCCAGAGGTTGGAGCCTCCATACATGCTGGGAATGTTGAGGACTGCAATACCCTCCAAAGAAGTGCTGCTCAGATCCAGAACTGTTCCATCACACTGGCAGGTGGGGAGGGAGAAAACATTTTTTCAGGCATTGATACACATTGAACATATTGGATTAGCATTTCTACTGTATAATCCTAAACAGAGCTGCAGCCTTCTAAATCTTTTGAAGTCAGTGGACTTAGAAGAGTGTAATTCTGCTTAGGACTCCATTCTTATTCATAAAATAAAAATGTTTACCTGTCCCAGGGCTACCAATCTTCAGGTGGTGTCTGGAGAGCTCCCAGAATTACACCTGATACCAGGGGTCCTTTCGTAAAAAAAGAGGTGCAGGAGCTCATTAGCATAACTCATTTGCATATACCACACCCCCTGACGTCACCGGAATGACGTCATGGGCAGTGTGTCAGAAGGCCAGACGGGAGGGAGGGAGGGAGGGGGAAGGAAAGAAGGAAAGGAACAGGAAGGAAGGTAGGTAGGTGGGGGAGAGAAAAGAAAGAAAGAAAAAAAAGGAGGGAGGGGGGAAGGAAGAAAGAAAGGAAGGAAGGAGGGAGGAAGAAAGGGGAAGGAAGAAAGAAAGGAACAGTAAGGTAGGTAGGTAGTTGGGAGAGAGAGAAAAGAAAGGAAGGAAGGAAGGGGGGAGAGAGGGAGGAAGGGGGGAAGGAAGGAACAGGTAGGTAGGTGGGGGGAGAGAGGGAAGGAAGGGAGGGGCGCTTCTCCCCACACTGGGGCTGGCTTTCCCTCCCCCGCCCTTGCTTGGGCCTGAGTGGTGTTAAGCCACTCAGGCCCGGCTTCTCCCTCCCTTGGGCCCAGGGAACTGTTGAGTGGGGGAGGGAGGGGGGTTCTGGGGGTGACTGGGGGAGGGAGAGTTTTTTTCCTGGGGCCGGCGTCCAGCCGCGGCCCCACGGAAGGTGACTGGGGGCGGGACGGGGCTCGTTTGCGGGGCCGGCGGCCAGCCGTGGCCCCGCGGAAGGTGGCTGAGGGCGGGACGGGACGGGGATCGCTTGCGGGGCCAGCGGCCAGCCGCGGCCCCGCGGAAGGTGGCTGGGGGCGGGACGGGACGGGGCTCGGTTGCGGGGCCGGCGGCCAGCCGCGGCCCCGCGGAAGGTGGCTGGGGGCGGGACGGGGCTCGCTTGCGGGGCCGGCGGCCAGCCGCGGCCCCGCAGAAGGTGGCTGGGGGCAAGACGGGGCTCCTTTGCGGGGGCCCCCGGCCCCTTCTCTCCCGGAGCGGCGCTCCGGCTCGCTCCGGCCCCAACGGAGCCCTGCCTGATACCCAGACTACAGATATCATCTCCTGGATTTTTTTCTGATTTTTCTAGCTGCAGAGTTCTGGGAAAGATCAGAGCAAAGCACTGATAGGGGAAAGTTCAGATTTTTCCGGCCCTGACCACCACAACAATTTTTCCTGCCTCCAGGAGACTTTTCGGCTTTTTAAAATTGCCGATTGATTATCATTATAGTGATCTGTTTATCAGGTTCTCTGAACTCCCAGCTTCATTTTAGAGAGTAAGTCTCTAACCCTTTTCATTGCAAAAATATAAGGGGAAAGGCATATTGCTGTAATGAAAGAGGATACAGACTTAAAAAATTGAAAACACGGAATTCAGAGAACATGATACATGATACAATCGCTGTACTCACATGAGTTGCTGAGCGTAAAACAACTGCTTAATTGCAACCAACTTCAGACTGACACAGAAACTGAAACTAAGAAAAACAGAATAGTCCAGGGGGATGGAGTTTTCCTCCAACCCATTACCAGGTTCCAGTTAACTCTTTACCATCCCTTTTATACTATCCATTATAATAACATTATAATGATATTCATTTTTTAAAAACCGTACGACATCCTGCTGGCGCAGGGGGCAGTAGGTGGCTGCTGCCAGGGGATTGGGAAAGAAAAAAATGGGGAAACTTGACATGCGGAATCCATGTTGCCACTGTGTTCTATTGGCATGAGCATGTCCCTGTATGGAGAACGCTTCTGTGTGCCAAAGGAAAATTTTACAGTTCCCTAGGATCCAACCCAATCTGAAACATGTCTTATCTTGGGCTGCGGTCACACGGCCCCTTTAAATCCGGGAGGGCTCCCGGATTTAAAGGGGCTGCATTTTTAAACAGCGGGTTGGGATGTCTATACATCCCAACCCCTGCGGCTGCGGGATCGGCGGCCGCGGCCGCTGAAGAGGCAGCCGCGGTGGGAACAGCGGCCGCGGTGGCTGCGGCGGCAGTGGAAACGGTGGCAGCCGAGGCGGCGGAAGCGGTGGCGGCGGCCCGCCACTGAAGACACAACTACGGAGGCGACAGAGGCGGCCCCAGCAGCACTTGAAGCGGCGGTGGTGGCCTCCGACCCGCCATCCGCCTGGGTAAGTTGGGTTTTTCTTTTCTTTTCACCCTTCTACACTTGGGCGCATGGATAGCCATGCGCCCAAGTGTAAAAGGGGGGGAAAAATGGCCGGCGGGGCTATGTGGACAGCCCTGCTCTCGCAATGCATGCGAGAGAGGGCTGTCCAGATACCTCCAATGCGGTTTCCTCCCGCAACAACCGGGAAAATACTTGATTTTCCCGGGGTCTGAAAATGCGGGAGGAACCCGCATTGGAGCCCGCTTCGGCACAGGACTTGGGGCCGGCCGTCTGGTCGGCCCCTTTAAATGCGGGAGGAAATAGCCCTTCCTCCTGCATTTATAGCCCATGTGGCCGCAGCCTTGGAGTCTGAAACAGAGAGCCATCTTTTTTGCCCCACAACCTTTGTGTGGGCCCATGCAAGGTACACCTGAATGAGGCCTGGGCTGTTCTTCAGAAGGAAAGATTGCACCTACAAA
This sequence comes from Lepidodactylus listeri, assembly GCA_029233225.1. Lineage (NCBI taxonomy): Eukaryota > Metazoa > Chordata > Lepidosauria > Squamata > Gekkonidae > Lepidodactylus > Lepidodactylus listeri. Next base: position 56,491,823 of record JARCFY010000005.1, on the reverse strand, counting down.
GCCCTGTAGGGGGGATGGGATAGGCTCAGGGTGGCTGTCATGGGGCCTAGCCCCCAGAGAGGTGCAGGAGGCAAATGCCCTGGGCAGCCAGCCAATGATAAAAGTGCATTGCCACTGAGGGAAAGGGCCTCAGCAACATACCCAGTGTCGGCCTGACATGCCTGGGCAGGGTAGCATTATAGGGTTGGATGCTTCTCTGGAGCTTGGCTTGAAGTAGACCAGACCCTCTGCTAAGGCAAGGGGAAAATGCTGGGGAAAGGGGCACACATGCTCCCTGACAGAGGTAGCATGCCTGCGTAGAGCTTGAACTGGGAAACCCTCCATGCTGGTACGTTATAATGTTGAACGTTTCAAATGGCCGGGAAGCAGAAGCAGGCTATCAAGCCACTTCTGCGAACGTCCTCCATGCCCCAGCAGGAGTTGCCAGAGGTCGCCATGACTTCCAAGCACGGGCACACACATACATGAACACACACACACAAAAATGCAGAAATACCCCAAAATAATAATAAAAACTAAAGGAAAAACAAGTTAGCTGTAGACTCCCACCACCCATTGATTGCTTCCTTGCCAGGAGAGTATGCCAGGGTATCCCAAGCCTCCTGTGGGGCCTAGAGAGAGTCCACAAATGATGGGGTGAAGTGCCACATTGCCTCTTTTTCCTTTGGATCTCTCTGCTTCCCAACGTGAAAGAACAACAGCTGAGCAACATGTCTGATTCATTTTTACATTGGGGGGGGGGGCTGACTTCAGGAGGTTTGCTACAAATATACTGGAGAAATTCTGAGCACCCTGAAAGAGTATTGAGACAGCAGCAGAAATTTACATTTTAAAAAACCACCCTCAAACCTATTTCGGTCTGAATAGGGAGGTGGGTGGTGCTTCAGACAAGAAGGTTGCCAACAAGCTACATTCTGTCGGTTCTGTTGTTTTTTATGAGTACATAAGAATTGACCGTCCTCTGCTTTGTAAGGGGAGGCCTGGCAGGCTGCATAATGTGATATAGATGCTATATATTCACACAACACAGGACCGAACGCCCAATGGACAGCATGTGTGTTTCCCTCTTTAACCCGCCTTTGTTTCTCTGCCAGTGTGCTACAATGGCTTCTTTGAGAAGGGGCAGCTGACGGGTTGTTGGCAGGGAGACTGGAAGTAGAAATTTGCAGCTGGGGAAAAAAACCAACTTCATTTCCAGGAGCCTATACCGTAACTGATGCCAATTTCCAAAAACAAAACTGCCATTTCTCTGTGCTCATGACAGATGCCTGGAGCCAGAGGGAGGGCAAACTGTTACTTTCAGCTTGAAAAGCAGCCAGATTGACAGTTCTGCAGCCCTGAGATTGCCATCTCCTGAATATATACTTGCAAAAGATCCAAAATAGGGATATGCTGATCACCTATTTCTACTGTTATTAATCCAGGGACATCTCATTTTTCTACACCCAGACATGCAGTGATGTACTGCATGAAATAATAATAATAAAAAACATTAGAGAATGAACTACCAAAAAAGGGTTCTTTTAAGGGTTTTTTCCCCCTCTGAACATACTTTGCACAGTTTCACTGCCAAACAAGAGACTCAAATTTGTGAGAAACTGACATTAATTAACCCAGAAGTCCATCTTTCTAATCCTAGGAGAATAGAGGCTGATTGTGATTATCTGTGGGAGGGAAAGGCACTTTGCACATGCTCAGACATGGTCTTTTCTTTATTAATTTCACATGTTTCATAACTGATTCCAGGAACTGAAAACCAAATCTCAGGCTAAATCCCTGTGAAGCCAAGCATCAATCAAACATTGCCTCCTGCAGAATGCCCAAATGCTTCTTGTGGAGATGTTTGTTTTGTTCATTCCACTTCTGACTTCATCCTCTCAGGCATGAGGCCTTATTACATTGTAGAAAATGGATTCTTCAAAAGAAGCCACTCTGCTGAAAGACAGCTTTGTATTTTGCTAGGCAGGCTGGCTGACTCACAGTGCAGAGGCAAGCCAAAAGCGGACTCAAAGGTACCAGTTCTAAGGAACAGGGAAGCAAAATTCTACATACCTCATACGATCAGGAACAGGCCATTTTAATGGTTTCCTTACAATCTAAACTATTCTTGAATATCCGCTTTTATACTGACTGGAACACTTTTTCACTGCCTCCTTGCTCCGAAAACGGAACCTTTTCTCAACGCTTCACTTAAATTCTCCTTACTTGCTTATAGGCTATACCGAGTTACTGACCTAATGCTATGGTTGCCAGGTCCCCCCGGCCACCTGTGGGGGATGTGGTCACCAGATCCAGACTGGGAAACTCCTGGAGATTTGGAGATGGAGCCTGGGGGAGGACAGAGATCTCAGTGGGGTACAATGCCATAGAGTCCATCCTCCAAAGCATCCATTTTCTGCAGGGAAGCTAATCTCTGGAGATGAGCTGTAATTCCAGGGGATCCCCAGGTCTCACCTGGAGCCTGGCATCCCTACCTAATGCAGGTGTCCCCAACCTTTTTGAATTCTGACATAGTCTGGGGGGCACAGCCACAAAATGGCTGCCACAAGTGATTGCTGCAGGAGGCAGGGCCAGCCACAAAATGGCTGCTGCAGCATAGCTTCAGTCATTTTCAAAAAAAAATCTGCATGACCAATCAAAAGCTTTGCTGGGCAAGACTTCCGGCAAGATTTGCGACCATGGCGGACGCGCTCCTCCGCACTAGCGGGGAGCGCGATCCGTACCCGGCGGGAAGAAGGGGCTTCGGACCGGTGCCGAGCCCCCAGAGACCCTAGTGAAGGGGCTCTGCCTGGGGTGGCACGAGGGGGATCTCTCCCTACGGTGGCGATCGAGGGATTGAGGTCCCCTTTCATCACCCCCATAGGTTCCCCCGTCCGTGGGAGCCGTATGGCTAAAAGCGCAAAACCGAGAAGCAGCAGAGAGTGTGAAGCAATGAGGCTGGAACTGACAGTTACGCTTGGAGAAACAGTGAGTCTGAAGTAAAAAGAAACAGAATACAGCGGGAAAGGCGGGTGGAGTAAACCCCCCCCCCCTCGAGACTGGCGTACTTACGGGACTCTTTACGTGGCGTTACTGTATGAAAAAACGGATGTTCGGCTTGCTTGATGGCAGCATCGCTCTTTAGAGGATATGAACTTTAAAAAGATATAAGCGCAGTCGTGGAATTTGCTCCTTTCGTCCATCTTATCTAACTATCAACAAAGAAGCACAGTCTCAACAATGGCGGGGAAACCGAAACCTTCCCCCAAACTAGGAAGTACAGCTCCGAGTTCAAAGGTTGATACCACGGAGATGAGCACGGTGTTCTCCTCGTTATTGCGACCTCTAGTGGACCAAATGACAGCTCTCAACGTTAAGATGGACAAGATGCAATTGGACCTGAAGGAGTCGAATAAAACCACAGAGAAGCTGCAGCGAGAACTTCTGGAAGTTAAGACTTCAGTTAAAAATCATGATTCAAGACTACAAAAAGCGGAGAAAGAAAAGGCCTTCCATTCTGATCAGCTCTTGAAACTTCAGATGGAAAGATCGAATTTTTTCCTAAGACTTCAGAATGTACCAGAGGAGAAAGGAGAAGACCTTAAAAATCTGTTAAGTGAAGCGCTTGAACCAGTGACGGGCTTAAAAGCAGCGGAAATAAAAAGCGATATGGATATGGTTTACAGAACCTATCCAGATTATACTAAAAAGAAAAGCCTGCCTGGTGAGATTCAGATAAGGTTCTCCAAAAAGTCAACAAGAGATGTGGTGCTCAGGACCACAAATAAAGCAGTTCTGAAGATCAAAGGAAAAGAAGTTAAAGTGATGAAAGACATCCCATTTGAAATAAGGAAAAGAAGGAAAGCCTATGGAAAACTGACATCTTGGCTACAGTCTGAATCTATTATCTATAGGTGGAATGTTCCGGAAGGACTGAGCTTCAGCATCAAAAACAAGAAATACAAGATTGACTCTGTCCAACAGGCGAAAAGTTTTTTGGAAAAAAGCAAAGAAAAGAAAAAAGAGAAAGACTCAGATGGTTCACTGGCATCGCAAGAAAGTATGTATGGATTTGATAGCTCAAAGAGCGAAGAAGAAACGTCTGACTCGGAAAAGGGAGCAGCAGCCCCAAAAGTACAAGAAGAGACTGTTAAGACAAGAAGAGGACGAAAGAAGAAATAAAGGCTGAAATGTTTTTTGAAACTGCACTTATATATAATAGATTATGTGTATAATTAAGCATTCCTTCAAAAGAGCATGTCTGTCAAACAGCTTTTTTTTATTTTTCAGGTATCATCAGTAACAATTTTATCTAAATATTAGCCAAGGTTTAAAACGCTTCATATGTATTAATGGCATAGTAATATTAAGCAAATGATAAAGCACACTCTGTATAAGGTAAACATAGCTTAGAAAAGTAGCGTTGTAGAATTAGATATAGATAAAATTAATAAAAATTAAAAAAAAAAAAAAAAAAGCTTTGCTGGGCAAAAGCCCCATTTTCTCAAAACACTTGGCTGGTGCCAAGAAAGCTGTCGGCAGGCACAACATTGGGGACCTCTGACCTAATGTCATTCCTGAGGACCTGGTGCTCATGCTCTCTTGAGGTCTGATTCTGAATATTTTGGTGAATGCCAAAATTTCAGGGAATGATGCAGCTCCCAGTAATTCTTTTTTCTTTAGATATTCATATCTTGCTTTTTTCTCACAATGGGAACCCCACTCAATTTTATCCTTACATCAGATAAGTTAAGATAGTAACCCTGTTAAGAGTGACTGTCTCAAGACTGACCAGTAACAATGAGTTTCCACAGGAGAGTGGAAATTTGATCCTGCATCTCCCAGATCCTAGTCCAACAATGAGGCTGGACTTCCAAGCAGAAGGCAGACAGATCTATTCAGAAGCACATTTCCTGATAAGCAAGTACCCAAATGTGTTTTTTTTAAAAAACAGTAACACACATAGGCGTAAACTACGGGGGGGGGGGGGGCTCGAGCCACCCCTGAAATTTCCCGGGGGGGACTGAGCCCCCCCCGGCAAAATGGAGCGCCCGCCACCGCGCCTCCCTACCGCCAGAGCCGCTCTCCCCACCCACTCCTCCCTCCCTCCCTCTCGGGGAGCAGCAGCACGGCAGCTCTGGTGGTGGGGACATTGCCCCAGCCGCGGTGGCGGCTCTGGCCGCGGCAGGGACATCGTCCCGGCGGTGGTGGCTCTGGCGGTGGTGGACACCGCCGCCGCGCCTCCCTGCCTGCCGCAAGCCTCCCTGGCCACTGCCGCAAGAACCCCCCCCCCGCCCGGCTTCCCCCGCACCCACTCCCTCCCTCTGTCTGAGGGGTTCATGGGAGCCAGGCGGGGGGGAGAGGTGGCGGCGGGGACATCGTCCCAGCAGTGGCACGCGTGCGAGAAAGCCACCCCTCCAGGAGAATGGAAAGTCTACGTCCCTGGTAACACATATATTATATTAAAGATCTACAATTGACATTTACTGTTAGTTTTTTAAAGAGGCTACTGGGAAATGTCAGAAAACTGACATCTACTGGTAAATCTCATAATCAGCTTGAATGCCTTTGTTAAATGAGTTATTTTCCAATAGCACAGGCTGTCATATTTAACAGAAGATATCAATCACTTTCTTTCCAGCAGCAATAACATATGCTCAGCCCTCAGGTCAGCATTTGCAAAACAGCAGTTCTTTCCTTCCGCGCCCTTCCCTGAAGGTTGGTTCTCACAACCAGGAGATGAAATGGTAAAACTTGTACTGCTTCCGTTACATAATTAAATGTTTCCCCTATTAAAAAACCAATACACATCTCCTCCCCGGGGAGCCTAAAAGTACATAAATACGGGAAATAAATAAAAATAGGCTGCAATCATACACACCAGTTGAAGTGGAGGGGAAGAGAGGCTATTTCCTCCAGAGGAATTCGACACACAGTTGCAAGATCACACATCTCTTTGAAGCTGCAGGCACAGCCTGTCACTGTGTGATCAGATACCTGTGGGGGTTTTTTTTGCCATTTGTTTCCCTTATGCATAAACGAGGAATCACACCTCTGCACTGAGGGCCCCCTATGGAGTATGTGATGATGCGCATACTGCGAAGGGGGGCGGGAAACGGCATGGAGTATGGATGGCATGATCAGACCATCCCAATGGCATGAGAGCGTGCTTGAGCGATCAGACAGGGGAAAGTCCGTTCGTGGCCCATTGGCAAGCATTAGAACCGGACTTTCTCTGGTGTCTTTTAACTCCACTTCTGTGGTGGAGCAGCACAGGTTGCCGACGACTGCGGGACACTTCCCAGATGTTGCTGTCTGATCACTCCCTTTAGATCCGTCAGGCATTCGCACCTCTGTCAGATCTAAAGAAGCATGTGATTGCAGCCATAGTGTATCAGGGAGCAGGTAGACTCCAGCCCTGACATCTAGTTTACTTTTTGAAGGAGGGAGGAGCACTAAGTCCCAGGAGATGGTTGGAAAGCCCTTGAAAGGCTGCCTTGCTCATGCCAAGCAGATCTAGGTTTGGCTAGTGTCTGGATGGGAGACCTCTGGGGAACCCTATGGTCATGACATCTGGTCATGATGTCTGCATACACTTGTCTTATTGCAATTCAAACTGACTTTGGCAAATGGGCTCCACACAATAACACAAGATTGACTGGAAACATACATAACTTATCACAAAGTGGGAAGAAACATGCATAGGTATACCAATTGTGGAGAAGATGTAGCCCAGGTTAGAAGGATCTAGGAAAGAGCTACAGTGAATTATAACTGAATACAATCTCAGCAGTTTATGCGGTGTGGAGGACGTGAATGCCATTTGGGGCTACATCTGTTGTTGCACTGAGTGTGCTGGACATAGGAAGTAACAGCACTGTTCAGTCAAAAACCAAGCCAAACCAAACCCAAAGCAAGCCTCCCTAAGAATTTCCCTAGGGAAAACATTCCTTTGGGAAGCTGTGGAATCTTCTGCTGTTTTTTTTTTTTAACACACTGTAACTAAAGGGACAGTATGTGCAATTACGAGAAGGAGTGTCACAATGGGTGAAACCAAGCCCAGCTGATGAGTATGATGTAGCCAGAGAACCAGAGCTTCTTAAAAATGGAAATTCCTAGGCAATCTAGGAAAGGAAATAATATTTTCAAGAAGAATGTTAATTCTCAAAGAAATTGAAGTAATCATTCTGGAAGAGGAGAAATTTATTTTATTTACTTATTTAAATATTTGCACCCTGCTTTTCTCCTGAGTGGAAATACAAAGCAGCTCATAATCCTCACAAGTCACAACCACCACCTTGGGAGGTCAGGTAGGCTGAGAGGGAGTGACTGGCCCAAGATCACCCAGTCTGTAGTGCAACACTCTAACCACTATGCTACACTGGCACATTAACTGCAGAAGATATAATGGGGACAGAAAAGGACACTTGTCTCCTTCCCTTCATGAGCAGAAAGTAAAATAAGAGCTGCAGAGTGGATGGAACTTATGGAAAAGGGAAGCAGAAACATGTCATAAGTCAGCAATGAGCTGTATGTCATGCTCACATGTGGGCTTTTCGGAGCAGACCTTGCCTGTCCTTAACCAGTAATATGGATTGATGAGGACCAGATCAGGCTGAAACATCATGAAGTGGTCTTGGAATGGGCTGAAGCTTTTCACTCTGGGCACTGAAGACAATCCCCCCACTACTTACACTATCAAATCAGCACAGATGCAAACTCTTGGATTAGGTGCTGCCACTTCAAATAACCATAAATTTGGCTCCCATCACTTACGTCAGCCCTTCCCAGAGCTGCTGCTTCTTTTTTTGATGGTTTGCACTTGAGGGGAGCCACAGATTAATTGGCAAAGTCTGCCTCAGGCTGTGTACCCAAGTAAGGGCTCTAACTTTAGTGATTAATGAACGAAAGGCTTGTTTATCTAGTTATGAAGAAAGCAGGAAGTTTACCAATAACACACCTTACCAAAGCCCCCGTATAAACTGTAAAATAACAGTTCTCTTAGCAACCACTGGCAAAAGGGCTCATGCTCCTCCTCACTCTCATTAAAGGCTGTTTCCATGTAGCTCAAAGATGGCTGTGTGCGCAGGCACAGAGTTTAAGCACACACTACTGTGTAATTCCAGGCATGCTCTGAAGTACAGCTGTGGAGGGGGGGGGGGACGCATAATTCTCGTCCTCCGAAACTCTCTTCAGAGAGGAAATGAGCCCAGATGAGGGAATCCATCAAAGATGTGTACAAACTTTTTAAAATGTCACTCTCTATGGTTGTTTTCTCTTCAGCAGCACTGTTGCCTTCAGTATCTGTAGGCAAACAGGAGCTTCCTTCACTATAAATCAGCCTCCTCCTTGTACCCAGAGCATCTCATGATGTCATAGCCAACCCGAGATGTTGCTAAATGACCAACGGGAGCTTCCAGATGTTTGTGGGGAAGAAAAGCTTCTGTTTACATACTGACAAAGAGGGAGCAACAGGAGATTATTGTTAACTGGAATGTATTTCAGTGTGTTCAGTCTGAAGACTGGCTCATATTTATAATTGTGGGCCAGAAGCATGACACTGTGCCAGCTCTCTAATTAGCAATAAGATGACGATTGTTTTCATGGAGGCTGTGGAAGTCACAGATCCTTAGAGGAACAACCGGTGCCCCACTAGCATCCCAGCAGGCAAAGTTGGCTGGAAAGATTTCTCCTTACTCCCTTCTAGGCTGTGGCTTCAGCTAAAAACATGTGTAAAAGAAATGCACCTCCTTTCTCCTTCTCCTCCCTGGCAGTGACAGCTGGGAAAGGGGATTTCTTTATTGATCTCCCAAAGGTATTCATTTATATTTATTTGACTTTATTTGTAGCCCACCTTTATCCCCTGTGGGGATCCTAAGTGGCTTGCATCATTCTCCTCTCCTCCATTTCATCCTCACAAGCCTGTGAGGAAGATTAGGCTGGGAAAGTTTAACTGGCTGAAAGTCACCCAGTAAACTCCAGGGCAGAGTGGGTATTTGAACCTGGGTCTCATAGATCTTAATCTTGACACTCTGACCACTACACCATACTGGATCTCATCAAAGTAGCCTTGCTTATGGCCTGGGAAAATACACTTCCTTTGTGCTGTCCCTCACTGAGGGCACATCCAAACATCACTGAACACTGTACTATCATTACACTATAGCAACCATTTGTAACAGATTTCTGGTCCACACAGGATAATCTGGATTGAGTGACAGCACAAAGAAAGCACGATATCCAGTGACATGTGGATAAAGCCCTCTTCCTAGTCTTGAATGGACTACGCCATTCAAGACTAGAGTGGTGTGGACTGTGCTGCCTGTTCTAAAAATCCTTCAAGTATTCTTTTATCACATACATATGTATTAATTTTCCGTGGCTCCAGTGCTGTTTTGTGCTTTTGTTGCTGGGTATCACATTTTGAGGCATTCAAAACACAACATTTTGTATTGGAGAAAATGTGCTTGCCCCAAGGATGGAATGCATCTATTAATATTGTGCTTACTATGCAAGGGGTGTGTGTGTTCTTCCATGACCAATCCCATTTTCTGAATGTTCTTTTCAAATTTTATTTTAAAAATTAAAATGATAGTTAAAAGTTGCATGCTATCACACTAAACTACAACACTTTGCCCTAGCCTGGACAGCCCAGGCAAACCCAATCTCGTCAGATCATGGAAACTACATGGGGCTGATCCTGGCAAGTACTTGGAAGGGCAACGCAGAGGCAGGCAATAGCAAGCCACCTCTCTGTACAAGCCCCACTCGGGGTCGCCAGAAGTCAACCATGTCTCCCAGGCATGCACACGCACACACAATATACTCATCAACTTAAAAAAAACACAAACTACAACACTTCAGTGGCTGTTGCACCCTCTTTTACGTGATATTCACAAAAAATGACAGTGCACAACAAATTGGTTGTATAAATGTTGTTTGTTACCCCCATCAAAAAGGCTCAGGCAGGATGGGAGACATTGCCAGGTGCTGATTAACTGCAGAAGGCTGCTTCCACAGGGGGACCGCCATGCTCCCGGCCAGGTGTCTTAGCATGACATTAGAGGTGCCGAAAGCAGAGCCTTCTGGAGGGCAGATTCAGCCCTCAGTGCTGATCCTTTGATTCTCTTTGCTTCCATGTGGTGACAGTTTCCCATTGTGGACTTATTGCTGGTGTGAATGCAGAGCATCCACATGGGGAGATTTCCATTCTTTCCTTCCTATACCCTTATGCCTCCCGCTGTACAGCTGGAGGGCTTTTTGCCTTTTAAAAATAATAGGTAGTAGGTATATTGCTATAGTATTGTGACTCTACACTGATATACCTGCGAGCCAGTGTTCCCTCTAAGCTGAGTTAGTGTGAGCTAGCTCACAGTTTTTTAGCCTCTGGCTCACACATTTTTGTCTTAGCTCAGGAAGGGTGGCTCCAGAGCAAATTAATTTATGCAGTAGCCAAATTGCTCGCTCACAACTTTAATGTCAGTAGCTCACAAAGTAGAATTTTTGCTCACAAGACTCCACAGCTTAGAGGGCACATAGCAGGCTGCGACCATCTTTTAAAAAGCCAGCTAAAAACCTACCACTGGCAGAAGGAAATGGTGGGTACAACAGGGGTGGGAAAGGTAAATGGTGCTGGATGTGAGTGGGGAAGGGTTTGATTCCCCACTCCTCCACATGAGAAGCCTGCTGGGTGACTTTGGGCTGGTCACAGTTCTCTCAGAATTCTTTCAGCCCCACCTACCTCAAAGGTGACTGTTGTGGGGCGAGGAAGGGAAGGCGATTGTAAGTTGTTTTGAGACTGTTTAAGGCAGAGAAAAGTGGGGTATAAAAACCAACTCTTCTTCTGGGTAGTGGCAGTAACAGCTCCATGCTGCTTTTGTATGGTTGCTGCATGGAGTCACCACCAAGAGGAACCATCTCAAGCAGCTTCCAAGGGACAGGCAAAGGATCAGCTCTGAAACAGCATTTCAAAGAAATAAAAAGCCGGAAGAAAGGTGCTTCTATTGACCATTACTCACAGCATCTGGAAAATAATGAACCACAAACAATTCTGAAAGCTCCTCTTGATGTCAAGACAAATGCCAGCACAGCTGGAAATTCCAGCATAGCTGGAAACTCACCTCAATTTCTACATAGTCATGGAGCTTTTTGCAGGTGGCAGCAAAGGTTTCAGTGGTACCGAATTCAAAATACCACAGTTTATTCTTCATTCTGACAGAGAGAACATAGAGAAGGGGACATCAGAGAGGGAGATATTCATGAGGATTCTTTTTTTTGGGGGGGGGGCGTATTAAGACAATAGGTGAAAGGACACTCATATCACTCTTGCCTGGTACCTCCAAAAATCCCTGTTCAGACACAAGAGCATGATATCCAATCCAGATATGAGAGATGGCAGAGAGGAGGCTTGCTATGAAGGGATAGCCATACTGTTGTTGCCCCCCCCCCCTAAAAAGTATATGTAGAAGAGATACTGGACAGGCTGAGCACATACCCTCCAAACAATGAGATACAATTAATGAAGGCAACGCATGTCATGGTGGGGCATTGCTGCAAGTGGGTATACTTGCTGGTAACTGCCATTTTTTTTAAAAAAAGGAAAGAAGATTTTTACCACATTGAAGTAATATGTTGAAGAATATGTCTCAGCTTCTAAAGGATTTAAAACAAAAACCCTGAAAACACAATAGCCTAGGCACTGGGCAGAAAGATTTATCACTCCTCACCATTCACAGCCAGCTACATTTCACTGGGTAACTGAGACTGTGGTGGATATCCTATCTGTGGGAAGAATAACGTATTTCTAGGTACAAAATATGGCATACCTAGAGCAAGGAAAATATGTTATTCTGAGCAAAAGGAAGAAGAAGAAGAAGAGAAGAGATTGGATTTATATCCCACCCTTCACTCACTTAAGAGTCTCAGAGCGGCTTACAAACTCCTTTCCCTTCCCCCTCCCCACAACAGACACCCTGTGAGGTAGGTGGGGCTGAGAGAACTCTTTCCCAAGCTGTCCTTGAGAGAACAGCTGGTACAGAGCTATGGCTTGCCCAAGGTCATCCAGCCAGGTGCAAGTGGAGGAGTGGGGAATCAAACCCGGTTCTCCCAGATTAGAGTCCGCGCACTTAACCACTACACCAGACTGGCTCTCTGAACCGAAACAGTGACATCTGAATTACATGCAACAAATTGGTCATAACAGCACATTTAACTGCGCTAATCTTTTAAAATCTTATTTTATTTGCTTCATTTTTACCCAATGGAGATTCAAAGTGGCTTATATCATTCTTCCATCCTTAGTTTTATCATTAATAATCTGGAAGGCTCCAAGGAAGATGGCTGCTTTCTAATCAAAGTTTGAGTCCAGTGGCACCTTTAAGATCAACTAAGTTTTATTCAAGGTATAAGCTTTCATGTGCATGCACCCTTCTTCAGATACAGTGAAATGGAAGTTACCAGTCCATACGGATAGGTAGAGGGTGAGCAGCAAATTAGAATACAACATAATGAAGATGTTTAACAGATTCAAGGACCAAAGATGGATAACAAGCTTACTTTATATGGTTACCATTTGTTCTTTGCAATAAAAGAGCTACTTTGAGGTCACCCACTGAATGTCCTGGAAGGCTGAAGTGTTCTCCAACAGGATACTCAGTCTTGTGATTCTTGATCTCAGCTTTGTGTCCATTTATCCTTTGGCACAGGGTTTGACCTGTTTGCCCTATGTAGAGAATGGAAGGGCACTGTTGGCATTTAATGGCATATACAGTGCTGGAAGATGAGCAAGTGAATAAGCCTGAGATGGTGTAGTTGATGTTGCCAGGTCCAGTGATTGTGTTGTCTTGGTGTATGTGGCAGCAAAGTTGGCATCTGGGTTTATTGGAAGCTCTGGTACCAGTGTCTATATTCAAATTAGATGTTGTACAAGAGGCGGGACCCGCGATACTCACAGGGGGAGAGAAGGAGCTCCACGGGCAGGAGGAGGAGGAAGCCCCCCAGGTGAGCCTGCTCCCCTGCCCCCCGGCACAAACGCCAAGCCTTCTCCCTCCTCCTCCCCCCCTCCAGCACCGGTGGCGAGGCCTGAGCTCGGCCCGCCAAGACTTCTTCCCCCCCAGCAGCGGCAAGGGCTGAGCAGCTCACAGCTGCCAGCCCGCCAAGCCATCTCATGCCCCCCCCCCCCCGCAGTGGCAATGGCAGCGAGGCAGTTCTCAGAGCATTCTCTGTGCACGCGCAGGGAACGCTCTTTAACTTTAGGGGGAATTTAAGTATTCCCTATAGGTTTTTATAGATTTCAGATTTTTCTGCACATCTGGAGATTGCCCCAAATGTGCAGGAAAATGTTTTTGCCCCCCAGGTGCCCCCTCTGCGCGGATTTAGATATCCACATGCAGGGGGCGCCTTGGCTATTAGTATATAGATTATTGTGGGTGAGGAGCTGTTTGTGTGGGTGACCTCAAAGCAGTTGTTTTATTGCAAAGGAACTTCAGGAACAGACTAAAAGGGGAAATTGCTGAGTTGCAAGTTATTACAGCACTCAGAACAACAGAATTCCCAGGATTTAACAGGGATATTGGTTTTTAACCTCACCACATACGCTAACGTCATTCAGTCCTTACATCCGTATTCTCACCAATCCCCCAGAAGGGCCATACATCCTCTTTATTTTATTTCTTATTTGGAATAGTAGATTAGAATAGTAGATTGTAATGTAATGTAATGAATAGCAGAATGTAATGTAATTTGGAATGGTCAATTGGAATGGTCGATTGGAATGAATTTCTCTGGCCTGGGGACAGAGGAGATAGTCTATCACCCCACTTCAAAGAAAAAGATGCAGTAAGGTCACCTTCATACTTGAGAGGAGATGGATGGAGCATAACAACAGGTTCTCAGTTAATTACTTTCTCACCATTCCACAATTAACGATACATTTGCCCATCAATCTCCAATTTTGACATATTTATTTCCTTCACTATGTTTCCCCCTGGAATTAAACCCAAACAAATGGTAACCATATTAGCTAAGCTTGTTAGTCCTGTTTGGTCCTTGCATCTTCATTATCCTGTATGCTAATTTATTGCTCACCCTCTACCTATATGTATGGACTGGTAACTTCCATTTCACTGTATCTGAAGAAGGGTGCATGCACATGAAAGCTTATACCTTGAATAAAAGTTTGTTGGTCTTAAAGGGGCCACTGGACCCAAACTTTGTTCTGCTGCTTCAAACCAACATGGCTACCTATCTGGATCTATGCTCTCTAATCAGTTACTGAGTACTACTAAGGTAGTTGGAGCTAGGTGCTATGTTGGAAGCAACTAGGCTAAATTCACGCTCTGGGCTGAGCTAGAAGCACCACAAAAGGCAGCTTTCCAGGTAGCATCTTGATAGCTATGCTAGAAACTCAGCACGATCATGCTCACTCAGGCAGAGAACAACTTGGGCTTTCTGCATATTGTTTACAACACAGCCAATACTTGCAGAAGCAATAATGGCTCTACTAGGAGCATCCATTCACTGGAGGGGTAGAGGAGGGCAGCCATTTTAGCTTCTCAGCTGTCCTCCAAGAGATGAGGGTGGGGGGACATGGCAACATGAGGTTCTCTCCCAAATTCCAGTCTGCCAGGTCATGCAGCTGAGCTCCCTTCCTCCACACCTCTGGAGTGGCAGCTTTTTCATTTCCTCCTAGAGACAGACAGCAGGTGCAATAGCAGCAGGGAATTGATATTTATATCTCCTTAAGAGCTCTTGGTTTAAGTTGGTGTTTAAGACTCTGGATTTAATTAGTAAGATGGGCGTTTGTATAAGGATTGTATAAAGTCAAATTATAAACGCAAAACCCAAAAATAAAATAAAATAGAGAGAAACTGACCCTGAAAAACTTTAATTCAAAATCTTGTATCTTTCAAATGTGTGCAAAATATTGTGAGGCAGACTCAACAAGAATGATAAAGCCTGGCCCCAGAGGGTGCTTTCCCTCTGCGTGGACAGCAGGAAGCCCCCACAGTAAAGAGGAGAGTGCAGACAACTTCATGCCCAATACGGGCACAACTTTTCTGAATCCTGTCCCCCCCTCCCTTTACACTGGAATAAAATACAAACTTCATTTTCTCGAGTCTAAAGGGGAAACTGTGGGTGGAACATCTATCTGGACACTCTGGTTACCAGTCTCCAGGTGGGGCCTGGAATTCTCCTGATATTTCAACTGATTCCCAGACTACAAAGATCAGTTCCCCTTGGAGAAAATGTCACCTCTGGATAACCAGCTCTGCAGCATTATCTCCCCACTGAGCTCACTCCCCTCCCCAGGGGGATGGCTGCTCCTGGGGGAGAGCAGCAGGGAAACCTGCCATGTGGAAGCCCTGCTGCCAGTGTGCTATATCAGCAGCCCTGCCACTGTGGGGAAACTGCACAGTGTGGAAAACACTGGCCACAGTGAGCTTATATCTGCTGGGTTTGGCCTCATTTGAACATCACATTCTCCCCAGGACCGTGGGTGGTATCAGAAGCGGGGCAGCCACGCTGGCTGGCCCAAGAGGCAAGTGACACTTTTGCTATCTCTCCCATTATCTCCCTTTAGGAGTTAGGCTGAGTGTCATCTGAGCTGGAAACACATGAAGTTATATAATGGGGTATCTAATGTTAAAGCAGCTGAGAAGGGGCAGGTGACAAAACAAAATGCCTGCAGCTGTATGCTTTTATGGGTGGCTTGCTGCTTGCCTGCCCCACTGGGGATCAAAGCATCCTGCAGCAGAGTGCTTGAGAAGGAAGCTGCCCATGTCAAGCAACTGGGAGGAGGAGGAGGTGGCAGCATCAACAGTGGCTGCAGCACATATCCGCATGGTATTTGTACACATGCTACAGTCACATAAAAAATAAAGTTCGAAGTGTGTTTGCTGTGCTGTGTATGTCTGTATGTATACAGCCTTTATTCAATTAGTACAAGGAATCTTTGTAGAATTTCCTTGTGGGTTTAGAAGATGAACATATTTTGTATGTGAATCACACCTAGCACTTCCCAGTTATTAATCAAACCCCCCCCCCACCGGTGGAGGGGGGCAATTCCAGTTGCAACAGCTGAGGAGAGAAGAAGCTTTTGTGGGGACCTTCTGTTGGCACTGCAAAAGGCTCTGCATTCATAGCAGCTCCTTTACCAGGAGAGAAAACCTTGTCTTGACCAAATCCCAAATGAACCAGCTTCGGCACTAATAAGGTCAGGGTTTCCCACCTGACTTAGTTATACATGCCATTGGGGAACTAATATTTCCAGGTATGTTGGGCCTGATTCAGCTTGAGAGCATGGGTTGAAGAGAGACTTCAGCCTTTCCTACCATGCTGTCTTTCTGAGCTGAAACAGCTGCAAGGTGCCCTGTCTGTTCTGGTGTGAGGTTCCATGTACTGCAGAATACATGAACAACCCCGCAGCAGGGCAATCCTGTATTTTAAGAATTTTCCTGGAGAAGGGTGACTTTCTAATCAGCTGCAGAGTGTCTGGGAGACAGACTGTGTGTCCTTTAAAAAAAAAGACAAACAAAGATAGAGGTAGGAGGCAAGGGTATTGACAGTTCAGCCAGAGCGTCTAAAGTTCAAAATGGCGACTTTGTGGTAAGGTTGGTTTTGATACAGTTTTGTCTGTGTGACTCCACTGTGAAGTGTCCAGCAATTCACCTCATAGTGGAAAAACAGATCTACCAGCTCAATACTTCAACTCTCTTGGGGACAGAGATCAGGCGTACTGCGTACATTTCTGATGCTAAAATGATAGCACAGAAACAATGTTGAACCTCATGGGGAACAATCTGGCCCTGGAGAAAGGGACTAAAATCACTAATGCAAAACTCAATAAAGACAGGAGCACAGTGGCTCCATGTCCTAGCGAGATAATTACGTCCTCATACACAGAATGGGAGAACAGTCAATGCTGCCATGCTTGCAATGGCTCACTGATTAAATATGAGTCAGCAGAGCAGCGCTACAGCAAGAAGAGAAAAATGGCAGTGAGGGATGGTGTAACACAAAGCTATTACTTACTCGTTCCTGAGTGCTAGGTTGTCTGCGATATGGGCAGGGATGGCCTTTTACCCTAGAATCTGGGTTCAGTCTTTTAATCTCTACTTCAGCAGCACCATAACTTTAGCAATGGCACTTTGTTTTCAAGTAATGGCTGGGATGGCATTTGCCAAGGATATTTTAAGTATAAAATACAAGCTTGGGTACTGCTGTTTGTTTCTGTTGATGGAAGGGCACTGTTGTCACTGGGAATGGGGAACATTTTCAGTTGCTTCCCCCTTCTGTTGCAGACGTCCACTTTGCCCCCTGTGCTGTCTGTGAGATTCCCTCAACCCCTAGAAAAGACATTCCTTATAACACGATGGGAGGAGGAAACGAGCAAGTCCCAGTCTGCTAGTTCCATTCACAGACAGGAGCCAAGCCACCATGTTTAGATAACTGCTGTGTGAAACAAGGATAATTTTAGAACAGAGAGCAATTGTACTTGGACAATGTATATGTTTACTTGATCTTTAGGACTTATCTTGCCCTAAAGAGAGATACAATAGGTCCTGCAGAATTACATGGGATGTATGGCAAGAATTGGGACCTTCTGTGACGTTCGTATCAGTGTAAGTTATAAAAAGGGAATTATTGGGGAAGTGTGTCAGTGCCATATCAGTAGGTATAAAATCTGCTACATTTAAGGACCCTGAGTTAGGGAACCAGTACAGAACCTTTGCTTTAGATCCCCAAATGAGGACTTTGGCTGAGGCCCCCATAAGCAAATCAGAGAGAAACAGCTTTACTGCCAGAAGTCAGGGTTGGATGAGAAACCCACCCACGTTCAGTCAAGAATGAAAAGGCAAGAGAAGACAGGTTGATTTACTAAATGCAAGCACACACGTCAGGCAGTATTTATTTTCATCCCCCCATGTGCCTCATCCTGAAACTGCTGGAGCTGCAGTCAGGGATCTGTGAACCCGAAGATTAAAATGCCAAGAAAATGTTTGCAGAAAGTTTACTCAAATCACATTTGATTAACTTTGATTTACTGCTTTTCAAAAAAAAAAGGTTCTGCACATTCTGAAACGTCTTAGCCGCCATATTTTTCCAGGATGGGCTAGAGAAAGAAGCCTGGAAATAGCATAGAAAAGGGAGAGAGAGGAGGTGTCATGGTGAAGCACTGCAAGATGTGCTGAGAGATGGTTTCCTGACCCTCTGGAAGTTCAGTGTCTAAAGGAACTGTCCAAAAGTATTCAGGTGCTTCTCTTCAATCATTTGCTATTTTCTACAAACATTCACTTTCTTAATGAAATGCCTGTGATAAGAGATATGGCTCTTCCTGTCTAATGCCCACAAAGTTCTGATTCCAAGTCTTGCAAAGATTCACTCTTGACCTTCCCAGTCTCTCTCACTAAACAAAATCCTTTAACCAAATTCTGAGGGAGCTTCCCCTCCCCTGCACCCTGCCAGGTCCTGCCCTTTCCATATTCTGAGGAAGTTGCGGTGTAGAACAAAAAGGGCTAGAGACGTGCTTAAAAAAAGAAGAAGCTGGGAATGAGTGTATTGTTGTACTGAATCATTATAATGTTATTACACTAAAACAATTGGTAAATTACCATTTTTTTAAAAAAAAACCACCTGGTGGCCAGGGGTGGGTGGGATGAGAGCCAGAGGTGGCTGTGGCAAGGAAATCTCCATGTGGATGCTCCATTGCTGCTGGTCCATTGCTGTAGCTTCACAGAGAATCATCTCCATGCAGAAACAGCCTAAGAGAGCTCACGGTGGAGATATTCTATTGTCCTACTGTTGCCTCTGGTCAAGTAGGTTTTGCAGGTTTTTTAGACAAAGCAAAACTTGCTATACTTCTTCACCAGAGCCAAAAGTGGGATGACATACATACCACAGGCAGCAGTTCCTTCAAGCCACTTTAATGTCTCTGAAGAAATGACCCTGTTGGGTTAAAACACATTTGTGGATAATCTACTGAACTCATCACTTGAGATTTGGAAATTCGTAGAAGGCATCCAGCACTTACCTTTACACATTTCCTCTGAAATATCCAGACCTCCCCACTGTCACAAATAAGACCTAGCAGCTTTCAAACTTTGCATGCTCAAGGAGTTTCACAATATCTGCCAAGGGATACCTGAACATCTGCTGTGGAATTTATTCAATTGCACAAGATTCTGAAGCACATTCTAGGCTGCACAGCCAATTCATGTGAATCACTGTCACTTTGCATGAACTGAGAATCTACCCTAAAACTTGTCTAACACTACCCTGTGGCTGCACATTACAGAGAATGGTAGCTCTCTGGGCAAGGTGTCTTTTAGGGAAACGTACCCAATGATGATAGATCTAGGTAGTCATCATGTTGGTCTGAAGCAGTAGAACAAATTTAGAGTTCAGTGGCACCATTAAGAACAGCAAAGGTTTATTCAAGGTATGAGCTTTCATGTGCATATTTGAAAAAGTATGCATGCACATGAAAGCTCGTACCTTGAATCAGGGGTCATCTGGGGCCAGAGCGAGGTGGAGCGGTGCTCCACCAGCCCAGGAGTGGGCACTAGGGCAGCCATGGGCCAAATCAGATTCTCTGATCTGATTCAGCCTGCTGAATTGCTGCCAAAATTCAGCAGCGGCTTAAAAAGCAGCTGGAGGGGAGGGGGTTTGAGGGAGAGGCTCCAAACTTACAGGGTAGCTGCTGGAGCCTCTCCCCCAAATACCCACCAAGTTTCAAGAAGACTGGACCAGGGGGTTCAATTCTGTGGGACTCAAACAGGTTGCCCCATTCCCTCCATTGTTCTCTATGGTGGGAAAAGAGTAATGTTTTTTCCCACCATAGAGAACAATGGAGGGGATGGGGCAACCTGTTTTGGGGCCTGTAGAAGTGGACCCCCTGATCCAAACTTCTTGAAACTTGGTGGGTACTTTGGGGAGAGGCCCCAGCAGCTACCCTGCAAGTTTGGAGCCTCTCCCTCAAACCCCTTCTCCTCCAGCCCCGCATATACCCTATGAGTTTTTGCCATTGACTTCAATGGCCCATAGCGTGTAATGGGGCTGAAACTGACATTCAGCCAGTGGAATGACTCCCAAATCTGCTTGCATTGCCAAAACTGACATGTGGAGGTCGTTTGGCAGCCAGAACAGATGCGGCCTGATTTGGCCCAATCTGAATCAGGCCAAAAAAAATGTATTTGCACACCCCTAGTGGGCACAAATGGCAGTGGTGGCAAGCCCCTCCCGCAGCTCCCAGTGGGCCTGTGGAGGAAGCGAAGCGAGATGGGGTTTAAAGCACGATCTTTCCATTGTATTCTATGGGGCTCTTCTCGCTTCGCTCTCACCCCCCGCCTTGGCAGGCCAGCTGGGGAAGGGAAAGGTAGGCATTTGAAGATGCCCCCCCTTTTGCTTCCCTTTCTGACACACTTCTGGTGATCTTAGGGAGCGTGGCATATGATAATGAGTTATGCTAATATGTATGCTAATGAGCTCCTGCACCTCTTTTTCTGCAAAATGACCCCTGCCTTGAATAAACCTTTGTTGGTCGTAAAGGTGCCACTGGATTCTATTCAGTGATGTTCTTCTCACTGAGAACATATGGACAGATGAAGCTGTCTTATATTGAGGCAGGCCAGTGGTCCACCCTACCCGGTATTGCTTATTCTGAGTGACAGCAGCTTTCTAGGGTCTAAGGCAGGGGCTTCCCCTCCAAACTGCTCCCATTTACTGCCAAGAATAGAACCTAGAACCTTCTGCGTGGAAAGCATGTCATCAGCCACTCAGCTATGAAGATCCCCCCCCCCAGCCCCACAGACTGAAAAAACTAGTTCTCACCACCCAACCCTTAATGCCCAGGTCCTTTATTACAGTTGCTACATCCATTCTCAAACTGCTACTGAATCAAAACTGTGCAGACAGGATACCCACAGATTTTGTAAAGGAAATCCATGGTTAACCAGAAGAGACCACAAATAAGAGGCGAGGAAGCCCAACAAGGTGAGTAGAGATGTATGTGGCTTTTGGGTGAGGACAGCTTCCATAAGAGAGTCGGGAAATGGGTGACCGGCACAGACACAGAACATCTACAAGGCTGGGGATTGTTCTTACAGTTCCTTGAACATGCACCAAACCAAACATTTTGCCATTTAAGTTAATTAATTCACTAGTGAGGATTCTAACTGCATAGTAATTAGTAACTAAACTGAATCCCTCACTATGGAAATTTACTCCTGCTTAGAAAAAATTATGTGAAATTACAAATGCTTAAATTTAAAAAAAAAAGATTTGAAAGGTGGATGTCTACAATATATGAAATTTCCAGTTAAGGACAAGGGATATAAATCCCAATCAATCAATCAGTCAATCAATGATTGGTGAGAAGAAAGGAGAGCCAAGCATTAGGAAAGGAGGTAGAAATTAGGAAACTAATGGCAACAGGCTATGAAACGAGGTAGAAAACTTTGCATAGTGGCCAGTGGAAACTCAATTTGCAGTGCAATTCTATGCAGAGTTACTCTAGTCTAAGCTACATTGATTTTAGTGTGTTTATACTTGAATAACTACATAGGACTGTACTGTAAGGGTCCCTACATATTTCCAGTTTTTTAATGCACATGTCAGGGATAAAGACATTTGATATGTTTGTTTGTGTGTTTTTTTAAAGTCCAGTCTTGATATTCCAAGTATAAGTTTTTAACATACTCCATATTTTGTGCTCTGACTCACAGACAAGAAATAACCCAGGTCAGGGACAGAAACTCCTTAATAAAAATGTATGAGGTAGCTTTACATTTCTCCTACTTATTGCTATTCCAAGTTCCCATTGGTACATCCACTCTGCACAATGTCAATAACTTCTTTGACACTGAAGTTAAACTGGCCCAGCAGTTGTAAGAACAGTCAGAAAAGCCGGGAAAAAATAATGTGTGACATCACCCCTGGTTCCTCATTCCACTTCAACAATCTTATCCCTGTATTACAGTTTAGAGGATGAGAGAGATTTTTGCTTCAGAAGGAAATTTGCAGTGTGTTGGGGTAGTCTAAGAAATTTCTAAACTTCAGAATCCTTCAAGTATTTCCCTGAATGTCTCCTGCACAGGCCACAAGGTACAATCTCCTGCTATTGCTGCACCATTTAAAAAAAATGAACCACAGGTGCAACATGAGCAAGTTTGAACCTGCCGTTGCGCCTTACCTTGACAACCTGTCCCTGCTGGTGCTGGAATTCTGAAATAATGGTGAAATGCGAATGAACAGAATTGAATTTAAAGCCAAATTCCAGCTGCTTTCCATGTAAATTTTAAAATATCAAGGCCTTCAATATGTAACAGTTATGAACCACTCGACGGTGTGGGTCACATCGTTCCAGGGCTGCATCCCATAGGCCTTATATAATTAATTGGCTGACAGCATTTCAGTTGCAATATCTGGTTATGGCATAAAGAAGGGTTTAAGCAAACCTGGCAAGGTAACGTACACACAGATTCTCAAATAAAGGCAAATAAGCAGCCCCAAATGGGTTGGCATCTGTGGGCAAAAATCACAAAATTATGCAACTGGAAGGGTTTTCCACTGCCACCCCACTGCAGTGGCAGAATTCCCTAGACCACAGTTGGTCAATTTCTGTGTTCTCCTAGGGGCACTTAATTATCCAGGCAATGAACTGAAGCCCAGAAGCCTGGATCAGTCAGTTAACTAACTATGGACCTATATATGGATGTTTCTCCTTCGCCAACATTTTAACCCAAAGCAGAAATATAGGAATAGCCATCCCCCAAAAGTTGCCGTGCAATACAGGAGAGGCAACATCGCACCTTGGTTCATGCAAGCAAAAGTACAGGCCTGCATTGCCCGTACTTTTGTCTCTCCTGCCTGTTATGGAAATGAATGTGGGATTTCCTTAGGGTATGTGAAGGAGGTTGCCTTTAACAGCTGCCAAACAGAAATAAACACAAGTTTTCTTCATCACTGCTTTTCCATGCTGGGAAAGTCACCTGCTGAGTCTTTTCCAGGGTATTTATTTGTATCACTTATATCCCACTTTTCTCTCCAATGGGGACCCAAGTGGATTACAATATTTTCCCCTTCTCTATTTGATCCTTACAACAACAACCCTGGGAGGAAGGTTAGGCTGAGAATGTGTGACTAAGCCAACATCACACAGCAAGATTCCGTGGTGGAGTGGGGATTTGAAAATGGATCCCCCCTATCCTAGCCTGACACTCTAACAACCACACCAGAGTGGCTTACAGGGATCGGACACAATTACACAGTGGCCCTGTGCTGATATGCTGGAGAACCCTTTTGGCCAGAGCTTGAAGTTCTGACAAATGTATCCCAGCCGCTTAGTTTTTAGTAGGACAACAGAATCCAGAGGCAGGTGGAGGCTGCACTTATTACCCTGCCTCCATCCTAGATAAACAGAGCAATGGAGAAGAAAATATCTAAGCTAAATGTCCCACTGCCACACAGCTATCTGTCCATCCTTCCCTTGGCTTCTAAGGAAAAACTTTTCAAGCGATAGCCATCCAAGCAAATCAATTTATCCCACTAAAAGTTCATTGAAAACCTCTTTAACACTACAGTGAGATTTGAAGTAGGGAAAAATATTTACCTGCTGTTGAATTTTTCAGGATGTTTTTCCCTCATCATATGGAATCTGTGTGCAATGGATGCATCCTGTAATGAAAAAGAAATGGGGGAACAAAATTACTAAGGCCCCCTTCAATATTGGAAACAGCCTTGCAAACTGAGCAAGCCTCACCCAACATACAAATTTCAGATTTAGAAGTTGCAAACTTTGCATGTTGCATCCCCCTAAAGTGGAGCTCTGAAGCTGGACTTTCATACCTCTTGATCTCAAGGCTGGACCTGATGACAGGACCATGGTGTACATTTTTTTGTGATATGGTTAGAGATGAAATATATGGCTCCTTTCCTCACATGCCCAACTTACTTTGTGAACTTTTAAAATGTTAATATTATTATTACTTTTAAAAACTCCTTTGGAGCTACATGTTCCCCCACTACTCTTAACACACTTACTACCCAAACTACCCTTTCACCAACAATGCCCTGTCATTTTATGAATGTTTAAAAATGTTATACTTTGAAGGTGGCTGTACCTCTCTCCTTTAATGGAGAACATTAAAAAAATCTATCTCCAATCAGGCAGTCCTTCAGGACATGAGATTGCAAAGCAGCTCTTTCTGAGTGCCTGGTATAGGAAACATATGTTTGTATGTGCGTAAATAAGATTCATCCGCATTCACTAATGTTTCCAGTGCCACTAGCAAGGTGATACATTAACTACCATGAAATGCATAATTGATAGTGGAGAAAAAAGGGAAGTATGACATTTACCTGTGTCAAAACTATGAGGAGATACAGTCTGACATGTGGAACTTGCACAAATCTCAAAAATAGTCCTAAAGCTACACATGTTGCACCCCATCTGATAAATAAGATGTTATGAATCCTTGTGTATTCCACCATTTCTTCCATGCTTCACAATTTCTATCCCAAAATGCACTTGCAGAAAGGCATCTAACAAAATCTTTCAGTCTTTCAGTGTACCAGTATCCTATCCAAATTATATATGATAACCTGCCCAGACAACAGAAGAAATCATACAAATATCTTTAAAAAACAACAACACTAGAGGTTCTTAGAAAACAACGAAGAATGTGCCCAAGCAGTCCCATACAAATGCCATAAGCATTCTGTGGACTGGTCTCTGGACAAACTAGTCCTTAGACAAATCACGCTATTCCCCACATTTCTGTCATGTGCCTAGATCCAGGGCGGCTGTGTTTGTGCAGGCATAAAGCTCAAGTAGTTTTTGAATGACCCCATAACAGAGAGTGACCACAAATAGTAACACAGGGTGCCTCTCTTGCCATGTCTGGATTTGGAGAGCTTTTGGAACGTGCTTTACCCCATCCAGGGATTAGCAGGCTGTTCATCACCCACAAGTCAGCTATGGGCTACAGAGGCGTCACTAGGCAGGGCCTTTGCAAGTCCATGGCCTGTAATTCAAAACTTCCTGTTAATGATATAGCTGCTGGCCCACAGTTTTTCACAGCCCAAAAATAAAGGGAGAAAAGATTGGAAGCAGCATGTGGCAGCCTAGCCTGGCAGAGGTAAAATGGCCTGTCATCATTAAGTACTGAAAAGGCACCCTGTCAGCGCTGGATCCCACAGCACTGTAGCTTGTGTACTTAAGTCTCTTGCCCTGCTAAGCACCCTGCAATGTGCACAGTCAATCCCTGATGTGGTTAGGGTTGCTATGTCTCCCCTGGCCACCGACAGGGTATGGGTGGGTAGGGTTGCCAGATCCAAGTTGGGAAACTCCTGGAGGTTTGGGGATGGAGCCTGGGGAGGACAGGGACCTCAGTGGGGTACAATCCCATAGAGTCCACTGTCCAAAGCACCCATGTTCTCCAGGTTAACTGATCTCTGTAGTCTGGAGATGAGCTGTAATTTCAGGGGATCCCTAGGTCCCACCTGGAGGCTGGCATGCCTAGACAGGGTGTCTCCAATTGTGGTAAAACAATCTTCCTTAAAGACTTGAAAAGTGTTCAAATAACTATTTAAAGTTATTTAAGGAAGGATTGACACGGGGTTATGGAATCTGAAAGCTGAACATATCAACTGCAGCCATTTCTAATACATGTTGCTCTTGTCTGTAGCACATTTACGACAATCATCAATCATGTATAAATGGAATCTTAATATAACATGAGCCCATATTTAAACAAATGCTGTCATGTTATTATCAGCTGTTTCCCCTCGCCATGTCAGAACACTAAACTAGTCAGCTGTTGTGAGAGGGCTTTCTTTTTAGCAGCCCCCAAACTCAGGTAAGGTGATACCTTTTAGTGGACCAGCTTCTATCACTGCAGGAGTACGGAAGTCTTTAAATTACACAGGCCTCTTAATTGGGCACAATAAAAAGAGAGAGTTATATTTTAGCTACAGAAACAGCTTCACTGCAGCAAGCAAGCGTATTTGTTAGTGCAGACAGGACCATGCTAGTGTAGTTACACTTTGGGCCCATTGTTGGACTATTCTGCCTTGTGTCCCAGTTACACGGCAACTGGAATTTGAAATGGGTTGAATCAAAGTGCTTTTTCAAAAATTCTTCCCGTTCCATTCTCTTTCCTCTGATTGGGGTGACGGAGGGAAGCCCCCAGGGAGAGCGGTCTGGGCCGTGCTGATGCAGAGCTGTCCCATGGCACTTTTGCTTGTCTACACTCGAACCACTTGGAAGATCTTTTGTAAACCTGGCACGAGGTCAAACATGGTTGCTCTAAGTTATTAATGAATATTTTAAGTGGGAGGCAGAATTTTCCTAGGTACCGCATATGAGCTCAGTATGCTGCAAACATATCCCACATATTACTTAGTGATTTTAAGGCTGGATATTGTGCTGCAGTGGAACACTAGGCTGATAACCATCAGAGGTGCAGTTAAAGGAGAATAACTACTTCTTCCTCGCAGCGCCACATTCCTCTCAAGGAGGCAGGGAAGTACACACATTTATCCTGCATATCAAATCTTTGGCTCAGTTACACTGTTTATGAATCATACACCTGTGTCTATGAAATGGTCTAGACAGGCAGTGGAAGGAGTTAAGATTGCAGAGTGCTGTGTTGGTACAGTGGACTCAGACTGAAAGCCATTTATTAAATAAAAAGTGAGGGATTACATTTTTTCAGAGTTCATTTCATTTCGCCCTATAAATGGAAACTAGCCCAGTGCATGAATGTCTAGGTTTAGGACCTTTCTCCCTAATGAGCCAATTTTTTACTTGCAGGTAATTTTCATGTGGACGGGCAGGAGGCTTAGTACAGCCAGCTCTTGTCATATTTTGGACGCTAAGCAGGGTCAGTACTTAGAAGGGAGAGCACCAAGGAAGACTCTGCAGAGGAAGGCAATGGTAAACCACCTCTGCTTAACCACTTGCTTTGAAAGCCCCTTGTTGGGGTTGCTATAAGTTAGCTGTGACTTTATGGCACTTTGCACGCACACTTTTCGTATGTGGTAGTGTTTTTATGTGGGGGAGCAATAAAATGTGACACCTCCATCCATCAGTGGTGTAGCTCATCATACCACTTCAGAATTCTATCATCTTACTCAGTTGCATGTACAGACCAGGCCTTAAGTAACTTTAGACTGTAGTTGGGGGAACCAGCTGATGGAATGCTCCTCCTCCATATCCCCCCCCCCCAAACACCCTAGCTGGAAGGCATCCTCTCATCTAGTTCTCTTCCTGAACACCCTGTACACATGATGTTTTTACAGGCCAGCTGACAGGGTCATGTGAACCTTCTTGAACGTCAGCTGGCCACCTGACTAAGGCACTTTATTTATTTATTTATTTATTCAACTTTTATCCCGCCCTTCCAGCAAGACTGGCTCAGGGCGGCTTACAGCAATGTAAACAATGTGGAATTGTAGTTCCATACACAGGGCTGTTTTTGGGGTAGGAACACACAGGAACGGAGTTCCAGCTGGCTCCTGAGTTGGCCACACCCAGCAGGAACTCATTAGGATTGGCTACATTAGGGGTATGTGGCCTAACATGCAAATTAATTCCTGCTACAAAAAAGCCCTGGGTTTTGACAAGAAACAAGGTAAACAGAATAAGAAGCAAAAGGTGGGTGTGGCTGGATGACCACTCTTCTGGTAACATGGGGGTGTGGCCTAATATGCTAATAAGCTGTGCTGTCAGTGGTGTGGCCTAATATGCTAATGAGTTTCTGCTGTTGGGTGTGGCCTATTATGCTAACGAGTTCCTGCTGGGCTTTTTCTACAAAAAAAGCCCTGTCCATACACAATAAAAATTCATTAATACAAGTTTTGAAAACAAAGTATAAAACATATAAAGTGCTAGACATTATTACTTGACATACGGGCAGCTTTTGTTACAGTTGCTGTCAGCTGGTTGCGGTACACAGCGTTTGGCACTTAGGTCAGGCGATGATTGAAAAGAGGGGGGGACCCAGCGGATCGGGCTCGCTCACATGGAGGCAAACTACACCAGCATGACTTAAACACACTTAGCTTAGATCTCAACAAAAAAATACCATACATTCTTTAAAAACTTACTTCTAAGCCCCGAATAGTGATGGACAGCACAAAATATGTGAAAAACAGTCATCTCAGAATTCAAAATAATTGCTTTTTCTCTTCTCACAAACAGAATTGTCTACACTAAAAATAATACTTACTGGTGCAGAAGACAGACTTCTCAAATCAAATGAAGTCTGCAGAAAAAGCTCCCACAGGGATCTAAAGAGCCATCACAACCCTCAAACAGTCTTCATTCCCAAATGCAAACAGGCTTTCAGCTAAGAGAGCATTTTACTGTGGGCACATAAAAAGAAAGTGCACCCTCAAGGCACAAGTGTGAGGCGGTTGAAGGTACTGCTCACTGTGTGCACACACTGCACCATTACCTCTGGTAAATAGGTCCAGTAGGTCTCTGAAGTACTTTGACCCTAGGCAGCACTGGGGCAAAAAAACCGGTGTATATAACACAGGCAGGAATGCCTCTATTATACCACCTTTCACTCTTATAACAGCGATTGTTTTGTCCCCAGACTCACTTTGAATAACAAAGACCGCATAGTGAGGCATTCCAATATTACAGTGATATATGGAGGACACAGAGCGGGAGGCCAAAGGAACAACAGCAGCACATATTGCTTACCACCCCTATGGAAAAATAATTGTTGATGATGCTGTACGGGACGGGGTCGCCATTCTCCTCTTTGTCATTGGGGATCACGTCAATTTGCCACCGGTCAAGCATGACCTCTGTACTGTGCTCAATGTCTTTCAGGACTTTTATTAAGTTGCCTCCTTCATAACCTTGTAAGGGACAAAAAGAGATGGCACACGTGGAGGAACGGAATATCAGTGGAAGAGTCCGCCAAGCAATGAACTGTGGCAGTACTGCTGCTAAAGGACTAGTGACCTGCACAGCCAATGGCAGCACAGAATAGTCATTCATTTATTTAAAACATTTCTTTGCCACCTTTATATCTAAATAGGGTCCTTGAGACAGCAAGCTTAAAAAGATTAAAACGTTAAAGCAGAATTTTAAATAGGGTACATGTAAAATATTTAAACAACTCAATAAAAACCTATAGACATATAAATACACATAACAACACAATCAAGGAGGAGGGCCAGTATGAGTTACTGGGGGAACATCAAACAAAACAAACAAGCCTTTCAGGCTCTTGATAATGAAGCTCAAGACAATGCATCCACCTGGACTGAATTGAGACCAAGGTTTCCTGTCTCATTACCAATGCTGATTTCTCCACACCTATTACCCCCTGAATATCTCACTTAATCCAATCACTCCTGCTATTGTTATCCACCTGCTATTGTCATTTGCCTGCTAATGTCATTTGACATCTGAAATCGCTCCACTTTCCAATAAATAGGACTGATGGACTCCTATTCTAACGGTATCTGAAAAAGTAAGCAGTGACTCACGAAGGCTCATACCTTGCTAACATATTTTGTTAGTCTTTAACATGCTACTGGACTCTTGCTCTTTTCTACTGCTACAGACAGACTAACATGGCTATCCGTCTTGATCTAAGCCTTTCAGTGCCATGACAGAGAAGATCCTTTCTCGGGCTGCCACCCATCTAGCCTCAGACAGCGGGGGACATTTGAAGCAGAACCTCCAAAAACAACCACAGTGGATGAGTGCATTCACACAGGAGAAGGTGACCCTTCAGGTATGCTGACCCCAAGTCATATAGGGTTTTAAAAGTCAGTACAAGGGAATATGATCAGAAACTGTGGCAGGCAGTGGCTACAAGCCTGTTAGTGAGTTGGGTTCAGTGGCAGTGAATGGGAAACACTGCAGAGCAGACATTGTTGTTTTCTGGATAAGCCTGCTGGATGCAAGATTTTTGGGGCATATTGAGTAGAGGCCTGGTTCAATGTAATGACAGATCAAGAGCTGTCAGTGATGAGCAGACTCTATTAGTACAATTGCACGGACAATGGCATGTGACTTTAAAGGCGGCTGGCAGGTCTCAGCAGCACATGAGACTGATGGCAGGAAGGATCAGCAGGAAGATATGGGGTGAGGTTCTGTCAAATGATCCCGCAGTACTAAACCAATGTAAATATCTTACCTCCTCCCCAACGGAGACAGCGGGCAAGGTCATTTCCCGTCCCGAGGGGCAGAATAGCTACGGCAGGGTGCTTTGGTAAGTTTATCTTATCTGCAAAACAGGATTAGGAATCAGAGGTAACAACAGGCTGTTGAATAGGACTTTATTGTATTTGTCGGGCAGAGGGGAAACTGAAACAGATACTAAAAAGCTCAGAGATTTCCTGGGGTGGGGAGAAATGACTGCACTTGCATTTACGGGCAATGGTTAGAAAAACATCAAGGAGCAGAGTAGGCAAGGAGAAGATGCAACACACACCAAGCATGTGTTGAGAAGCAG
Source organism: Lepidodactylus listeri (assembly GCA_029233225.1). Classification (NCBI taxonomy): domain Eukaryota; kingdom Metazoa; phylum Chordata; class Lepidosauria; order Squamata; family Gekkonidae; genus Lepidodactylus; species Lepidodactylus listeri. The sequence goes on along the minus strand of JARCFY010000005.1, from coordinate 56,461,362 downwards.
GTTAGAGGATTCCACCCATTCATCAAGTTTCTGTGCTTGGAAGAGCCACTTGATTTCTCATCCCTTATGGCTGGAAGCCACTGGGAGATACCATTTCTGAGCCCCAGAGAGAAACTTAGGAGACCCAGAGGGCAACTGAGCTATTTTCCACAGGATTCACCCTCCCTCCCCATCCTAAAACTTAAGAACACGATCCTTTTTCTAACACGTTCTTCCAGTGTAGGTGGGTTGGACCCTATGGGTGTGAGCTAAGAAAGTGTTTCCCTTCATCTCCTCCAGCAGCCCTCCCATTTGCATAAGTAGTGAGGAGATGATTTTGTCCAACTCCTCCTCCTCATCTGCAGCCACTGTTTCACGGCAGCTTTTTCACAAGGCTCCCTGGACCCTCAGCAGAGGGTTTCTGGGCTTGTGGGGAGCTGCTGGGATAACAGGAGAATGAGGAAGACCTTTTTGCACAAGCTCCTAGTCACACATCCAGTGACTTCAGGCATATCTGTAGTTCCTTGTATGTAATGCAGTCTGAAGATAGGGTTGCCAAGTCCTACCTTGGCCAGGAGCGGGGGGAGTCCGTTTGTTGCCGGGATACTTCTTGTGTGCACGCAAAGTGCGCGCACTGCGATTGCGTCACCTGGAAGTGACGTAATCGTGTCAGGCACGCAGGGGGCGGGACTTCCCAAATTCAAGGGAAAACCATAGAGTTTTCTCTCGAATTGTAGAGCGTCCCCCCGAAACATGCCCGGCGCGATTACGTCACCTCTGGGTGACGCAATCGTACCTGGCACGTCCTCGGAGCCCGGCAATTTGGGGGTGGGGTTCCCCCCGGCAGCCCAATCCAGGCCGGTGGAAAACGGGGTGCTGAAGCGGGGGATTCCCCGCCCCCCAGGGGGACTTGGGAACCCTATCTGAAGAGCTGTACGGTTCCCTGTCCTCTGTCCTCTTCTTGCCATTTGTTCTAATGCTTTCCTCACTCCACTCCACTACCACAGACGACAATCCACACAGGCAAACTTAAAGGGAGGGAGAGGCAGACACAAAAGGGAGGGGAGGAAACCCCTCCCCCACACCATGCTCACTGCTGCTACAGGTGCTGCTATGGAGGAGGGAGGCGAAAGATGAGAGACACAATCAGTTGCATATAGACACCTGCAGAAGAGGGGATGCATGAAGTGAAGTAGATGTTCTGATGCATACTTCATCATATGCACCTGTGGGCTTTACTGGGGACTTTCGCAGTATTTCTGCTTGCAAGGTTTCCTCAGCCACAGTGCAACATCCTGCTTGTACATGCTAGATATAAGACTCAAACTACATGTTATGCATGTTTGAAACCATATGAAAGGTGAGGGACAGGCTATTTTTGGGAGAGATTTGGAATAGGGAAATGTAGGGTTGCCAGCCCTGGGTTGGAAAATACCTGGAGACTTTGGGGGTGGATTCAGGAGAGGCGAGGTTTTGGGGAGAGGAGGGAACTCAGCATGGTACAATGCCATAGAGTCCACCCTTCAAAGCAGCTATTTGCTCCAGGGGAACTGATCTTTGTCAACTGGAGATCAGTTGTAAAAGTGGGAGATCCCCAGGCCCCACCTGGATCCCCAGGCCCCACTATTTACTTGTGAAAGTTGTGAATCTTTTGATGGTCTACCCTTGCAGTTTATATTTTTGCCCACCTGGAGGCTGGCAACCCTCGGGAAATGGTGGGGAAATATATTACACGTTCCCTCCGTCTCTTCCCTTTTTTGCTTTTCTGTTCCCAGCCTGAAACAGTGCTTCTTGTACAAAAATGTCTATCATTGCACACAATTGGTTTCAACCTATAGTTTGGGCCAAAGGGCCTAGGTATGCAGAAGGGGAGGGGAAAGGAATAACCTTGCTACTGCTGGCACTGTTCTGTTAAAAACTATGCTAGATGTTTGCTCAGTGGGGGCCCAACTATGTGCCAACATTTTTCCTGGGGCTGTTTGTAGTTCTGGAGCTGTGTACTTCCCAGGCACACAGGGGCTCACTTCAGACTGGGACCATGGCATGCAGGGAAATAGGGCTTAGGCTGCATCCCTCTTTGCCTTGTTTGGGAACGTCACATGCAGCCCATCGGTAGACGTGTAACCCTCCCCAAAGGGGCAAACAGCTGCTCCCTGGGGCTGGTTCAGGTCAGGAAAACAGATCTATGCTCCCTCTCCCTGGACACCATTGTCCTTATCTTCACTGGGCCGCTGCAAAGCATAGAACTCCAGAACACGTATCTCCAAGCAACCTGCAGACTTTCCTTGGGAAAATGTAACATGTTGTGTGGCCCTGAGGGAGCCTCTATACAAATTCCAAACAACTACACAAGATCGCGTTCTCAAAATGGTATGGTACATTTGAACAATTGATGGAATACCACTTTGGAAAGGGGGAATGAGCTGAGCTCTGTCCTTTTTCAGGTTAAACCACAAACTTAACAGACTATCATGGGTGCCTATAATTATCTGCATTCACAACACTGAATTAATTAAGGCTATTAATGGCTTTCCTGGAACAACACATTTTTCCAAGAACAGAATGCACCTCCTTTGTTCAAAATATATTTCCCCAATAATAAAACAGAATCTGGGCAAGACATATGTGGATTATGTGCTAAAAGGAATGGGGGTGGGAATCAACATATATTTAATTTGCACTTGGTGGAGTGGCCCTTTGCTAGCAGGCCTGCTACCACCAAAAGCTCTGGTGGGCTGCCTTGTCTATGTCTGTAGCGGCAACAATAAGACAGAACTGTGGAATATCCTAGTGAGTTTATATACTGTTAAAACCTAATTTATACATGACCTCAGAGATATCCAAAACATTATCAGAAACTCGGAGAACTGGGACTATTTACTGTCTGAGGGAGAGAGGCATGTTGTGAAGCTGGATATTTAAGAGCTGCAGGAAACAGACATGAATAAGAAAAGTTTCCTCAGATCATTATTGGCCGGATCCAGGCTCAGTTTTTAAATAGTGGGACAGAAGTCTCCTGATTCCCTCCTCCCACTGCAGCCCACTGATCTTCATGAAAACCTGCACCCTGGGTGGGGAGTGGTGGTGGTGAGGAACCCTGAGGTATGACGTGAAGGGGGTCTGCATTGGGAAGGGGTCATCAATGGAAATCACAGATTTAGTCTAGATCCAACCCCATGTTTGGAATCTCTGTGGATTTTAGTTTACCTATGCAGTCCAGGATCCATCCAACAGTCCCATCCCCTCCACAAGCCAGAATCCGGAAGTCTGGAGCATCACGGAAAAAATTTAATCTAGGGAAAAGTGGAAGGAAAAGAAAGGACAGCGGGTTAGATCTGGCTGTTTATCATAAATGAGAAAGAATGCCAGTCAGAGACTGTTGTTTTTAGAATGTTAGGATGGTGCACAGATGTGAAAGTGAAGAATAACATGTTAACTCACGTCTTGCAGAGTCTTAAGATTACAATAGGATTATTAAATGCACAGTGAACTATGATGACCAGGAAAACTGTTTGGGGCTCATTACAGAGAACTGGAGAGCTAGCATGGTGAAGTGGGTAGAGTGTTGGGCTAGGATCGGGAAGACCCAGGTCTGAATTCCCACCCTGTGATGGAAGCATTAGGTAACGTTGGGCCAGTCACACTCTCTCAGCCTCACTACCTCACAGGGTTGTTGCTGAGAGGATACAATGGAGAAGGGCAGAGTAATGCTCTCCACTGGGGGGGGAAATGTGGTATTAATTAATTAATTGATTAATTAATTAAATTACGACTATCCATAAAGGAATACATAGCCAATATTACTTAGGACTGCAAAAGATCTGCACAGACGTCTGCTTGCCTGTACTCCTTGGACTTGTATATAAAACCCGTGAATACTTCAGGCACAATCCAGTAAAATCCAGTTTCAACTAAATCCCACTGAAAGCAACGTAGCTGAAAATGCTTTTGCTGGATTGTGGCATTTGTATTCTAGGGTGCGATCACACGGACGTTTACTGCGGGCTTCGCGGCTGTTCCTTATCGCAATTAAAGGGGCTGACCAGACGGCCGCATCTGTCTCCCGTCTCGAAGCCGCCGCCCCCCCGCATTCGAGCCCGCCTTTCAAACCACCTTTCAAAACAAGTACCTTCCGTTTGAGCCATCGTGCTTGAAAGAGACCCGGGTTTAAATGCCCGTGTGATCGCACCCCTAGTGTCATTTACACATCCATTCCTCTATTGGCCTGTAGAGACCCAGAGTCCAGAGTTTATTGCATTAAGACAGACACAGGAAGTTTCATAAACTGCTGCATACAAATGTTTAACAACTGATAGCAGATGAAGTTCCTTTCAGGCATGTTAATATACTGTGCAGAGGAAGGTATAAAGGGAAATTTGAGAGAAAAGAAGGATAGCAAAATGGAAATAGGGACAGCACAGAGGACAGGGAATAGCATGGAGGATGTCAAATAGATGCAGGATAGGTATGGGCCATGGGTCAAACACTGAACTTCAGTACCCAGGAATGGGTCCCCCTCGGTCCAGGTTGTAAACTTGTCTGGGGTTGAGTAGATAATGGAATTTCCGATGGACCCTGGTGAGTAAGACAAAACAAAAAGTGATGGCCCCGAAGAATGAGAACCAAGGCAAATAGTAACCCTTTCTCAAGGCCAGCTGCTATTCTTCCCCCACCCCCCACCTAAACTTTCTCCAGGCAGACCCATTAACATAGCAAGTATGAAACCACCCACTTGCTTGCCAGCATTAATCTTTCAAATGTGAGTTGAGCACTGAATTCTACTGAGTCACCCAAATGCCTTTAGTGCAGAGTCGTAGAGACCTGTCTGATCAAAGGTCATGGCAGAACAACTGAGGTTGAAAAGTGGTCAACATTCTTGTTCAATGATAATGAAAGGCCTGCTATTGTTAGATAGGTTGTTAGATAGTGTTACTGCAAACTTGAATTCTTTGGTTGTGGAGAGTACCATCAAGTCCCAGCCAACATATGGTGTCACATGGCATTTTCAAGGCAAGAGGCATTCAGAGAGGGTTTGCCATTGCCTGCCTCTGCATAGCAACCCTAGACTTCCTTGGTGGTTTCCCATTCAAATACTAACCAGGCCCAACCCTGCTTAGTTTCTTAGGGACAGAAAATATTGCTAGTGAATTAGTCAAATGCTTTGAGGTGTTTTCTTGTTTTAAATGTAGGTTACACACGGGGGACCAACAAAGACTTACAGGAGATATCTCATTTTGCCCTGTATTCCCTCTCCCGCTATCTCCTCTTTCCCTTCCACAACAGCCCCTATAGCCTCTCTCCCTTTTCCTGCTTCCTTTTCTCCTTCCCATCCACCAGCCAACCTACGTTTATCTGCCCCTCTGTCTTCAGCTGTCCCTCCATCCCTGCCCCTAGCACTCTCCTGGTGAAAAGTCTGGCCTAGTTATGCAGTGGCTGGCACTCAGCAGTAGTCTGGGGGCAGGGACATGGGAGGGCACTGTCTTGTCAATGTCATGATGTCATTTCCAGGTTAAACCAGGAAGCAGGGGTCATTTGGGGCCGGAGCTAGGTGGAGCAGAGCTCTGCCAGCCCAGGAGTGGGCACTAGAGCAGCCACAGGCCAAATCAGATTCTCTGAAGTCTAGGGTTGCTATGCAGAGGCAGGCAATGGCAAACCCCCTCTGAACGCCTCTTGCCTTGAAAATGCCATGTGACACCATATGTTGGCTGGGACTTGATGGTACTCTCCACAACCAAAGAATTCATGTTTGCAGTAACACTAACTAACAACCTATCTAACAATAGCAGGCCTTTCATTATCATTGAACAAGAATGTTGACCGGTCCTCAAACCCCCTTTCCTCCAGCCCCTCATATACCCGATGAGTTTTTGCCATTGATTTCAATGGCCCATAGGGTATAATGGGGCTGAAACTGACATTCCCTTTCTGACACACTTCCGGTGATGTCAGGGGACGTGGCATATGCTAATGAGTTATGCTAATGAGCTCCTGCAGCTCTTTTTCTACGAAAGGACCCCTGTATTTATCTACTGAATTTCTAGCCCGCCCTCCCAGCCAAGGCCAGCGCAGGGTGGCTTGCATAAAATTAGACAAGTAAATTACAATAAAACATGTTACAATTAAAACAATTCTAAAACCATATAATCCATCTGACATTGTAAAGTGCTAATTTGATGATGGCATCCTTTATTTGATGCTCCCAGCTCACAGTTGGCTCCTAGATCTTCCTTTTTTGGTTGTCCTTTAGGCAGCTGGCCCAGGCAGTTGATGGGAATTCCAGGGGGACAGGGCTCTCTAGCTTTCCACTGTTAGTTGATAGTTGTAGATGGTGATTGATGGTGGTGGTGGCAGCTGCCAAAAGCCTGGTGGAAGAGCTCCATTTTACAGGCCGTGCGGAACTGTGAGAGGTTCTTCAGGGCCCTGATCTCTTCTGGGAGCTCATTCCACCAGAACAGAGCCGCCACTGAGAAAGCCCTGGCCCTGGTTGTAGACAGCCTGGTCTCTTTGAGACCCGGGAGGGCCAGTCAGTTCTGAGCCCCTGATTGCAGTGCTCTCTAGGGAACATGCGGGGAAATGCGGTCCCTCAGGTATGTAGGCCCCTGACCATAAAGGGCTTTAAAGGTTAAAACCAGCACCTTGAAATGAATCCGGTATGCTATTGGCAGCCTTTAGCGCAGGCTGGACTCTCCTGTATAGAGAGTCCCATCAAAAGCCTGGCTGCAGCATTTTGCACCAGCTGCAGCTTCCGGATTAGAGACAAGGGCAGTCTCATGTAGAGAGCATTACAGTAGTCCAGTCTCGAGGTGACCAGCACATGTATCACTGTTGCCAAGTCATTGCGTTCAAGGAAGGGAACCAACTGCCTGATCTGCTGAAGATGGTAAAAGGCTGATTTGGCAGTGGCTGCTACCTGGGCTTTCATCATTAAGGAGGCATCCAGGAGCACTCCCAGATTCCTACCCTCCAGCACCGGCACCAGTGGTGCCTCATCGAAGGTCAGGATCGCTACCCTCGGGCTGCCCTGACTCAGACACAGGACCTCCGTCTTCTTTGGAGTATGTATATACATACATACATATATATGAAAACAGAGGTTGCATTTGGACAGGCATTTACCATGTTATAGACACCATGCCTTTCGTCAACCTAGTCCTGCAAAGTCCATTTCATTAGACCTGTTGTTACCAAGGATGCCAATATATGTCTGGTGATGTAACTGGAACTATCTAATAGATACCTGTGACAATCTTACACCCACATTTGAAACTACATTTGCAACAGCAATAAGCATGGTAAGAATCATACTTTCCAAGCTGTACAATATTATGTTTCAAGTGCAGGGATACTGTGATATCTTTTTTGAAGACACCTGGGGCTGCAATCCTAAGGACATTTTCTTGGGAGTAAGGCCCACTGAGCAAAATGGGGCATACATCTTAATAGACCTGCTTAGAATGGCTCCCTCTATCATTTGCAACAATGATGACTTACGTATTGCACGACACCTAGATTTCTTAGGAAGGTGAAATTTCTCCATAGAAAGAGGCAACATACCTTTCCCCTTGTCTCCCTCCACTCTTAGGGTTCACAAACACCAGCAGTGGACGTGTTCCAGGCTTAGGGGTAATCTGGAAAGCAAAAACAAACCAAACAAGAAGCCTTCTTGTACTGCATACAAAACATCATTCATACAGTATGGGGGAGAATGAGTCACACGGCACTGCTACAGAGGAAACAAGACAAGCAACTGGCAATGTGTTAGGTCAGCAGAAAAAAGTGCCATGGGGGGATCCTGCAGATAGATGGGGAGCCACCCATTTGGTACATTATCCTTGGCCTCACCCTTTCTGCATCTTGTCCTGCAGTTAAGCAGCCACAGGCTACTATAAGTGCTGACCAATCTATAACAGATGTATCCTCTGACTTAATGAGTTTATAATCCAGGCATACAGTAGGAATAGTACAAGAACACATGTGTAGTACAAGACAGACATTACACTAGTTCAGTAAAATTGCTGCAATCAAGGGTACTTTGGCACAACCATATTTTCTAGAAAAGGAGAGAAGATGGCGGTAGGAATGTAGGGAATACAGGAATTAATCTCTTATGATGCACAATTCAACACAATTCTACTGTAGCTCAGAGTATACCCAATGACAGCCTTCCTGGGGAGCCTAAGAGACTCATACCAATTGCCCTTCTGTATGACTGAACCGCAATTTATGAGTGAAGTACACAGTGTCTTCCCTCCTATGCATGCACAGTCACACACAAATGAGAATGAAAGGTAACTCCAAAGCGTCTGACCTGCAGCCCATGTCCATCCACTGTCACAGTGTTGTATCTAAAGGTCTGGTTTGTATCATCTGGGGTGGTGCTGGATGGCGATTCACTTTCTGACCTTCTTGGGTGGGATTGCCTGTCCTTTGGAATAGAAAATATTGCATAAGGAGTTCCACATATAAGTGATGGCCAACGCTCCCTCTAAGCTATGGACTCTTGTGAGCAAAAAAGTCTACTTGGTAGCTACTGGCATTAAATTTGTGAGTGAGCAATTTGGCTACTGCATAAATTAGTTTGCTCTGGAGACATTATTCGTGAGCTAAGACAAAAATGTGTGAGCCGGAGGCTAAAAAACTGTGAGCTAGCTCACACTAATTCAGCTTAGAGGGAACACTGATGCTCACCAGCACATAAAAATGAGTGGGGAATTGAAAGAAAGAGAAAAGGAGAACCACTTAATTGCACTGATGTACAAGACCATTCAAAAATATCATGGAACACTAGAAGCAAGAACTACCGTATTTTTTGCTCCATAAGACGCACCTGACCATAAGACGCACCTAGCTCTGCTCAATGCCATGCCTTGGGAAAGGTGAGGGGGGTTTAAGATGCACACACTTTCCCCCTCACTTTTTTGGGAGAAAAAGTGAGTCTTATGGAGCAAAAAATACAGTATGTCAAATATGCTGTCAGAATGCTAATATGATAAACCATCAATAATACCAGGGCTATTTTTGGGCAGGAACGCACAGGAACGGAGTTCCGGCTGGCTCCTGAGCTGGCCACACCCAGCAGGAACTCATTAGCATAATAGGCCACACCCAACAGCAGAAACTCATTAGGATTAGCTACATTAGGGGCATGTGGCCTAACATGCAAATTAATTCCTGCTACCAAAAAAAGCCCTGGATTTTGACAACAAGGTAAACAGAATAAGCAAAAGGTGGGTATGGCTGGATGACCACTCTTCTGGTAACATGGGGGTGTGTGTGTGGCCTAATATGCTAATGAGTTTCTGCTGTTGGGTGTGGCCTATTATGCTAATGAGTTCCTGCTGGGCTTTTTCTACAAAAAAAGCCCTGAATAATACATTTCATAGAGTATGAACAATTCATGTTATTATGGTGATATTGCAACAGATGGCAACAGTCCTCAAGATATCACTCTAAAAATGGCTTGAATTGTTTATACACAGATGGCTCCAATGTGCAACCAGTGTCTTGCTTCCTAGTTTGATTTTGTTTCAAGAATCCACGGTCAGGCAGTCTCCAAAGCTGACAATCTATAGGAAGCTGATCCATTAACCTTAAAAAGTAGCCCCTTAACCATTAAAAATGTTTCTTGGCTATGTTAAGACATCTTAAACAGTGAATAAATTCAACAGATTGGTAATAGCCATCTCAGCTAGCAAAGTAAATTTCACAAAACTGAACTGGCTGTTATGAGACTCAGTTTTAAATTGACAGAGCTGGTCTGGATAAATTCATGTTACATGATTTTAGCAGACTAGTTTTCTTAATACATGAGACTGAAAATCCCAGTAATGAAGCATGTATTTTGAGTGCCAAACCAGACTCACTTACCAGAACCACAGGACAGATGTGGGAAGGCAATAAGATGTGGTCCTTGAGCTGCCCACCATCACACTCTGGCTTCACATGAGAGGCACATTTGTTGTGAAGCTGCAGGAGGAAAGACAGCAGGGTCTGAACATGAATCAGGAATATTATTTATTTGGGCAGATGGGGAAGATGAACATACGGAGCTGCCTTACATATAATCAGACCACTAGTCGAAGTTCAGTATTGTCAAAACAGGTTTTCAGGTAGAGGTCTTTCATACCACCTGATCTTTTAACTGGAGATGCTGGGGATGGAACCTAAAACCTTCTCCACGCCAAGCAGGTGCTCTACCGCCCTGAGCCTGCTTTGGCAGGGAGGATGGGGTATAAAGCAAATAAATAAATAAATGAGCCATGACCCCTTTTAAGTTAAAACAGCCCAGGAGCAAGCCAAACTGAGAAGTGTGATCTCTGTAATCTGGAGATCAGTTGTAATTCCAGAAGAAGTCCAGACCCGACCTGGAGGCTGGCAACTTTATGTGTAACTGAACCCAGTTGTAGAAAGGCAGCTCTTGTAGAACTGTGCATTGATCAGACTTTCTGCTCATGTATTTTTTTGCAACGAACCCAGCATTTTACTTCAGTATATGCCCATGCAAACACTGCCTGCCCAGAAAATGGTCTAAAGGCACATGATGCAGTTCTGCTTCTGCAGATAAGCAGATCTGGCCCTGTAAACTGCCTAATAGGAGACTTCTGCATTGGAATCATGTCTAAGTCACCCTGAACTCTGTGTGAGGGGATACTCCACTCTTTCTTTAAGACTACATTTTGTTTAGTTTATTGTATAAGGAAGTGCCTTAATTCTGGGAGGTCGGTATAATTCTCTCGCCCACACAATCAGAACATTTTAAAAAATCCACTGTGGAGTCTAGTTTATGGAAAGGTATTTTTAATATCAGAAGAAAATGAACTGGAGTAGCAAGCTAGCATCAGGCTGCATATTTCAGAAGTGAGCCAGTGGCTCACATCTGAAGCACTGTTGACTGAAGCTGCTCATGAAGTTGAATTTTTGCTCACAGCACTCCACAGATTAGAGGGAACATTGGGCACTCCTGGACCTATCCCCCATGAATGTGCCTAATCTCCTTTCCAAGCTCAGGCTAGCAGCCATCACTCTGTCATGCAGTAATGAATTCCTCAAGTTAATTACTTGATGACTTATCTGCAGGCCTGACAAACCCCCTCTTCCTGTGCTTGACATTTTACTCTGCAAAGCCAATTGACACATGCAACCAAACACATGTCAGAGACATTCCAGCCTACTCTAATTCTCCATTTAGAGTTGAAAGAAAGAGAACCATCTCCAGGAAGTAAGAAACAAGGCATTCTGTGTACAATAATGTGGCTCACGGAAGGGCAGTTACTATGATTGCCATGAGAGTGATGCATCACACAACTCGACTCAAGGGTAAGCTTCTCGGAGGAAGCCAGACTGTTTCAACCCCCACACTGTATATGTTGGAGACTTCACATAATCTTCCTTATTTCTTGTAGTGTTCATCAGTAAATATCAATAGGAATGTCTTGTAGCAGTTGCTGGACTGATACATGAAAGGCACTGGCAGTGTACTGTGCCTTCAGTGTTTGTTCCTGAGCTCACAGACCTCATCCATGCAATTAGAAAAGCATATTCATGTTCCATGCCTTCTCAACAGCACTCTGTGTGATGGTCATTTTCATGCCATTTTTCCCGTCCAGGAATGGAAGGCCAGCTTTATTTCTCATTTGTTCAGAACATGCTGTGATCATTACCAACACAGGTGAGTCTTGGCCTGCTGATCTAGAGGGTGAGTTGCCCTGGACAATTTAGCTCTCTGACAGTCTTGGTAAAAGTAACACCACACTCTCTTCAGGTACTCACTGTGATTTGGCACCATACACAATGTAGTCCGGTAATGCCCTGATAACACTTGATGCTTTTATGACATCGATCACACTTGGCTGGGGAGTTTCCCTCAATCCATGTGTGCTGCATCACCTAGAAAGGGAGGAAACAAGATGACCAAGATGATGAGAAAGAAATCCAGTTGCTAAATGGTACACGGAAAGCAGAAAGGAGCAAAGAAATCATCCTGAAGGTTCAGTGGAATTTGCATTCATTCCAGTGTCTCAGGAAATTCTTGGAAGTTTGGGAGAAATAGAAGACTGGAAAACTTTGGGACAGTACCTACTGATGTGAGGGACAAGCTTTGCCTATTCATTATATACAAACAGATTTCATTTTTCTGCTATGATTTGAACCCTCCAACCAGATTTGCACTGCTGTCAAGCAAGTTAATACTGGTGCAGAGGTTCTACATATATAGCCATAACACTGTGATGAATTATTCCCATGGTGTACATTCTTGAAGTTGCTGGCAACATTTGGAGATGCAAAACATAAATGATTGCCTCTGCACTGTGTCTCCCTGGCTCCCATTCCTGTCTCTAATTATTAGCTCTTTCAGTGCAGTATTGGCTGCTACTTTGGCCAATGGATTTTGACGCATCTTTGATCATCTGGCTAGATTTGTGATAGAAACATCACCTTATCTAAGGTAGATCAAGATGAGTAGCCATGTTAGTCTGTCTGTAGCAGTAGAAAAGAGCAAGAATCCAGTAGCACCGTAAAGGTCCATCAGCGGCTATTAGCCATAAGGTATAGATAGGAACTCTCGGTCTGGGGCAAGTGATGCTCTGTATTCTTGGTGCTGGGGTGGGAGGGCTTCTAGTGTCCTGGCCTCACTGGTGGACCTCCTGAGGGCACCTGGTGTTTTTGGCCACTGTGTGATAGTGTTGGACTGGATGGGCCACTGGCCTGATCCAACATTGGCTTCTCTTATGTTCTTATGTTCTTAAAGGCTAACAAAATACGTGGCAGGGTATGAGCTTTCGTGAGCCTGAAGAAGTGAGCAGTGACTCATGAAAGCTTATACCTTGCCACATATTTTGTTAGTCTTTAAGGTGCTACTGGACTTTTGCTCTTTTTTTAATCTAAGGGACTTAATCATGCTGCCGATGACCATGGTGGGAATGACAATTACTTTTACACTGAGTTTGAGGAGCCCAGAACAAAAAAACATTACAAATCCATGAACCTCCTGACAGAAACGGGCCCAGTGATTCTTTGCTGCGGGAATGGTGCTGTTGCAGAACCTACTCAGTAGGCTGACTTTAGGTGAGTTCAACAGGCAGCACCTGTCCTTCTGCTGGCACCTTGTGAACTAAACTAGAAGTGCAACAAGCTGATGAAATGGTTAGGTACAAAATGCAGGTACCTTTTTGGCACTCTTGCAAGTACTACTCTGGCTGTGCAGACAGCACGTTCCACTTTACAGATGGCTCAGAGCAGATAGAGGATTATCAACATATAAACACAAACATGCCTCACTTACATTGGTATTTCTCTTGGATTTCACATAGGTGCTGATACAGGGGGCAATCTCTTTGGATACACATCTTTCATGGACTGTGTATTTACAAACTGCAGAGAAAAGGAAGAGAGAGAGAAACAGCAGCTTCAAGTTCACCCTGAACCCATAAACACAAAAGCTACAGCCATTCGGCAAGATTGGCTGCAAAACCTATAATAAAAATTATATTTCCCAAGGCAGTAATTGACTATCTTAATCTTTGAGTTAATTATATGGGTAATGTCCAGTCAATGGGTTCATAGCTGAGCTAAACCGTAGACTTACTAAGCGCCTCTAAGTCATGCCTCCCATCCTGACTTTATCATTTGTAAAATCATTATTGAAATTTGTGTGCCACAGGGAGCAATCCTAAGCAGTGCAACTCAGAAGTAAGTCCCATTTTATTAATTGGGGGGCTTATTGCCAGGAAAATACACTTAAGGATTACACTGTTAATCACTTTTAAAAGTTGGAAATGTGCTACATATTAGGACAGCATTTGACCTGCAAGAAGGGAACCAGAACAGATAAACTCTCAGAAGCAATAAGAATATTGTTACTTTTACAATATTGAAGTAACAAGAAATGACTTCAGATCCTGGAAGAAATGGTATCACAGTGTTTCATAAAACCTTCTCAGTACCAAAATGATCTGTACTGGAAAGTAAAGTGCCAGAGATCCTATGTGGTATAGTAATTAGAGTGGTATAAGAATGGAGAAGTCAGGGTTCCTATCCTAACTCTGTCATGAAACCCAGTAGGTGATCTTGGGCCAGTTACACTCTCTTAGCCTAATCTACTCATAGGGTTGTTGAAAGGATAAAATGGAGAAAAGAGATTCACATATGCAGGCTGGAGAAAAGGTGAGATAAATATGATACATAGGGTGCGTTCCGACGGGCAGCTAATCCCGCTATTGGCCCGGATGTAATTTGATCTAGATCTTTTAAATCCAGCATTGCATGACCAGATAGCTCCCCCATGAATCACTTTACTGCATGTGACTCCACCTTAAGGAACCCTGCAGTCGGCTTTTTATTTAAAAAATCCTGTTTGTGCATGCATATATGTGCTTATCTGCAGATATGCAGATAAGCACATATGCACACATGCAAATAAGCACATATGCACACGTGCCTCCTCGTCTGTGGATGTTGCATGTTTAAGCGGTTAGGTGCGTATTGCTAAGAGTTTTTTAAAATGGTAGCCATTTGGGATGGTCTACAGGCTGATTACACACTGGTGGAATGACCTGACAGTGGAAAGTCCGGCATTGGCCCATCGGCCAGCTTTAGACCGGACTTTAAGCACTATCTTTTAAGTACAGATCCCCGATGGGGATCGATGGGCTACTAACGAAAGTGGCATGATTCCCAGATGTTGAGGTCTGGACGTGCACTTTAAATCCACCAGGCACTTGTGCCTAATGCAGCTCAAAAGGGACGTCTGAACGCACCCATACATAGATTAGCAGATGTTGGACACAGAGTCTGGATCTTAAACAGTGTTGCATAGCGATTAGAGTATCAGATTAGGATTTGGAATACTCTGCTATGGATGTGTGCTGGGTGACCCCAGGGCAGTCACACATTCTCAGCCTGACCTTCCTCACAGGGCTGTAATGGGGATAAAATGAAGGAGAGGAGACTGACATAAGCCTCTTTGGGTTCCTATCAGAGAGAAAGGTGAGATATAACTGAAGGAAATAAACATGTTTGGTTCTACCATGAAGTCATGCTCCAGTCTCTTAGAGTTCAAGTAAGAATGCTTCGATCGGAATCACAGAGTACAACATACAATAAAGCCCCTGTTACACTTGTAAAGCAGTAAACAATTGATATAGGGCTAAAAATGGAATGTTCCATCTGGAATTGAACGACGCAGAAAAATTGTTTATGGGGCCACAAATGTATCTGGCCTCATGTCAGAAGCAATTACATATATTGGAGACAGTAATATTGCCAACATGTACCTTCCAGTTTGGGTCCTAGGAGTACAAGTCAAATCGCCTTATCAGGGCCAATGTAATACTGTAACAGGGCTTTGTTGTATTTTGTACTATTTGACCTCTGAACAAGGCTCTTATGGGCCGAAACACGTCAGGTCATATATGGTTCTTTTTGTACATTTGTCACTTTGATTACTTTATGAGGGTTTATTTGAGCCCCTACAATGTTTTTATATGTTTTTGAAATAAACACACGTACTTTGTCTATACCTGCTGATGTTTTTAACTTTTGGCCCTTTGCTAGTTTTCTAAACTTCCTTTGGAAGTTTTCACTTGGTTGCTTTAGTTTCTCTTCCCCTCTCTTTGTGCATATACCTACAGGGACCTTAACTGTTTCCGCTATCGGCAATGAATCATTCCATTCAAACACACCACTGAACACTACTACTGATGCCACCTTGTGGCCATCTGGTGAGGCCAAAAATAAGGAGGCATGCTCAAAACTGCACAGAATTGTGGGGTGGCATCCGGGCAATGAAAGCAGCACAACAGGAGGATAACTGCAAATCTAGCTGGAACTGCCCACCTCCTTTGTGCACAGCAAAAGTACACATGAAACAAGGAAACATTTTTTTACATAAGGATCATGTTGTGTATGCTTAGGCCCTGAGACTCCAGAAGGACTGTATTAGTTAATACTTGAGCAGTAATTCAATAACTAGCTATGCTGATAAAGTAATCTAAAAACCTTCAAGAGCTAGGTCCAAGTCCAGTAGCACTTAGAGACCCACAAGATTTTCATGGTATAAGCTTTTGAGAGTCAAAGCTCTCTTGGTCAGATACCTGAAGAAGGTAGTGTTGATTTTGGGGGGTATTTTTTTTGTATTTTTAAAAATATGTACATATGTGTGTGTGTGAGTGTATATGCACCTGGAAATCATGGCGACCTCTGGTGACTGACCCCTACTGGGGACCTGGAGGCTATTTAGGCTGAATAAAGCCTGCCCCCACCTCCTGCTTCTGGAATTCCAAGGAGGTCTCCTATCCAAGTACTTGCTGGAGTCGACCCTGCTTAGCTTCCAAGATCTGACAAGATCAGGCTTGCCTGGGCTATCCAGATCAGGGCAGAGCTTTGATTCTTGAAAGCGCATACTCCCAAAACCTTGTTGGTCTCTGAGGTGCTACTGGACTCAAATTTAGTTTTTCTAACACAGCTATCCTCTGAAATGAAAAATCTTCAAATAATAGAGAGCTGGGTCGTAAAGAACATCAGAAGTGGGTGGCAAGTGAGGGGGTCTTGGAGCACAAAGTTCTTGGCTTGGATCCATTTGGATCCCAGGAACAGATTCAGATACGAACAGCTCCAGTTCCTTCATACACGAGCCAAAGCTTCCTTAATCCAACAAAATGAGGGCAGAGGTTCATCTCTTCTGGCCTTGGGCCTGTGGGGCATCAGAGCACTTACAGGAGCAGCACAAGCCTTGCTTCCTGACCCCCAGGAGCATGGTGCGACAGAAGTTGCAGTAGGCAGGCTTCTTGAAGTGCTTCAGCCTCCAGGCATGCTGACCATCGTCCTTCACATTCTGCAGGGGAACAGTACATGGAGAGTAAGTGGGAGACACAGAAGGGAACCCAGAACAGCTCACTCTCAGGGGATAGATCCACACAATCACTACCTTTCCCCACCTTTCTTGCAAATCCTACTTGGATTTCTAAGGCTGTACAGATACTCGTTTTGGAAGGCGCTTACTATGGAACCATAGTTCAGTGTTTTTCAACCACTGTGCCATGGCACACTGGTGTGCCGCGAGATATTGTCAGGTGTGCCGCTGGATTTTTTTCAATGAAAGAAATGTGCCTTCCGGGCTGACCTTCCGGGACGCGTTTGCGCATGCAAGAAAGAACAGTGGCGCGGTCTCGCTGATTCCGCTCGCACGCTCTGTGGCCGGCCTGAGGTAGTGTGATTTGCACCAAGACATTCCAGTAAACATGAATATGTTTGATGCTAACAGCTAGCTGTTTCTGTCAGGGTGGGGTTCAAATCTGTAACTGTCCCTCAGCGAAGAATGGGTGTACTGTGCTTCTCTTCAAATCACTTATGGTCAGTGGAATGCCGTTCACATAAGAGTAAGAGTTTAAACTCTCTATTTGAAAAACTTTAGCAGAATCGCAGTATTAAAATACATCCACATTATATTTCTTCTGAAACTCAAGTCAATGTTATGGGAAGGAGCCATTACACTTTGGATCTGTAACTTACGATTTCAAGTTGAGTGGCTATTATGTGTATTTTGTAATACTGTCATAGTTAATACTTGAGCTGAGGCAACTAATGACCCATTTATCTTGTATTTCAGTGTTTTTCAACCACTGTGCCGTGAGATATTGTCAGGTGTGCCGCGGGATTTTTTCAATGAAAGAAATGTGCCTTAGCTCGAAAAAGGTTGAAAAACACTGCCATAGTTATCTATAGTATACATTGTTTTTTACTTCTCTAGTCTCTGTTCAAACAGGTTTTGCTGGGTTTTGAGCCTGAAAAATCCACTTGCCCAGAGATCATAGCAAGATAGCAAAAATGAATGTGTATTATTATGGGCTGTAATAGCTCTTCATGCTACTTTCAAATTGCTGAAAAAGCTATTGTCTGTAGGAGAATGGGTGGACAGAGAATAAAGTCAGTCAATATGACTCATGAGTGCAGCCAGAGCGAGGATGCCCAAGAGTCCTTTATTACAGGACTCTGTGTTATTGCACTCCTAATATTCCCATCTGCACGGTACTGGTGGCTGGCATCTCCAGTTGTAATATGAGGGTATGCACGGAAGTGTCCCACCAGCCAGCCAGTTTTCTCACCTCTGACTCATAAAAGCTTTTCCCTTTGTGTATGTCAGAAGATGTGTGTGAAAATGGATTCCTCAAGTCACACACTCCTACACATGTGGCATCTACAGTTGCAAACTATCATTCTGCTTAGCAACCATATCCCCCCCCCCCCAAAACTGATTTCATACTCCCTCTTCCCAGTTTTGGAATGGAGCCCAGTCCTTCCAATCATTTTGTCACATCACAAGGATTTACCCCTAGACATATAGCAAATACACTTCACAAGAGGGCCCACTGAACATTCTGTGGATGATTCTTTATTCTCTGTTTTAAATGAATAACTTGCTAGAAAGACCACTCCATGTGGCCCAAGTATTATTCCACAAGGTCAAAAAGGCAATGCTTTCTCATTCAAAACAATGGGAGCCAACCCAGAATGCCTCAGAACTAGTGGAAGTCATGGACTTCCTGGCCCAGACTGACACATGAGACTGCGGATGCTGTCAGTGCCAGAATCATGGCTTAGTGGTACAGCACATCCACTCCCTGACAGCTTCAGCTGAAGGATTTCTGGTAGCACAATGTGTTGAGAAAGAAATTTATCTGCCTGAGATCCAAGAGATGTAGAGACAGGCAGAGGAGTCATTACTGAGCTACATGCACCTATGGCCTGAGTTGGTTAAAGGCAATTCTGTACATTCAAAGCACAGTACTTGAAGCAAGGGAAGTGGCAGCCATGCAGCAGGGTCTAAGGTACCAACATAAAGAACCTGCATTTTGTGATGTCAACTGAGCCTCCTACGGAAATCTCTTGTCAAACTGGGTGCTATAAAACTGGGCACTGTGTTTTCCATTCTGTCATTCATCCTGTACCATTCTGCTTTTTAATTAATGACTGAAGGAAACAAAAACATCAGAATATCTCTCACACTGCCTAGATGATAACCTCACTACATTCAGCTACTAAAGCTGGGATTCCCAGACCTCTGGATTATTTAACTGAGGCAGAAAATAGGGCATTCATAGCAGAGACTGCAAAGCAGAAATAGCAAAACCTTCCTTCTGAAATGAGCTTTCCACCTTTAATGGAGTGGATACATTATTTTTATGGCAGTAGTTTTCATTCTAGTTCATGGTCTTATTAACTGATATATTTAATTTATCATGCTGCTTACATGATTTTGGCTGTTCGGATTCTGTACCTTTGTGAGCAAAATGAGTTTAGGAGTGGCAGAATAACAAAACCTTAAATAAATAAATATGATAAATAAATCCCTGTTTTGGGGCTCGATAAAACTTGCCTCAATAGGAAGTCCACTACTTTTAACTAAATGCAGTGGGAAAGCCCTGCCCTTTCTAGAATAAGGGCACATCTCCTTTGCTGAATTAAGTAATGTTACATCCTCACTGAAATGAGACCTCACAGATGTGCATAAGGAGATGGGCAGCTGCTCAGATAATCACAGAACAGAGCTTGCTGCAATAAGTACTACAGCAATTATCCTTGAGATTTTCCAAGCAGAAGTGTTTATGGTTCTGCAGCCACAGTACTCTGGCGAGAACGCTGAGCCCCTTCTGGTTTACACTGTTGGAGAGCTCATATCTTTCCACAAACAGTGCCTACTACTTCTCTGTTTTGGGTCCTAGCCAGACTAGCCTTTTAATATACAAGTGCCATTCACTAAGTTTTAATGGAAGTTCAAACAACAACACTAGTGACCCTGTTCTCATTATCCTCCCATCCTTTTCCAGTCTTTGTTTCTGCTGACTTATAAAAAAACAAACAAAAAACCCCTAAAATGCAACTGCAGCACCGAGGTTTCACGTGGACATTAGAACTGCTACTGAGGCACCCGCAGGCTACTGTCCTTCTAGCACCATTAATTTCTTTTTGTTCTTTTGGTTCTCTGGGTATTTACAAAACAATTGTCAGAAGAGAAAGGTCTCTGAACTGCATGCTATGCCCATTGTAATCTGCCAAAGCCACTACACTTAATTTTAAATGGTTGTTATTTTGTGAACTGTGACATTACTATCACAAACAATAAATGAAAATTTTGAGTCATAAATCTGGCTGGCTACAAAGTACTTATTAAGCCCCCTATCTCCTCAGGGGAACAAAATCTGATACTAAATTTGTCAGTGATTCATAAGCTCCAGATAACATGAGATAATCAATTAACCTAAAAAACAAAACAAAGCCATACTGGACATGCAGAGCCACTCCATAAAGAAATTATATGGGGAAATGGCACTTTGTTGAAAGGGGGGGGACTTACTTCTGAGTAGACATATATCAGTCTTTTGTCCATGATGATGGATTTTAATGGGAATATGTTATAGTACACTAAGTGGAACCTAGTTTTCAGTTGTGCCTGTCACAAGCAGTGGAACCAGGCATGCTAGTTTCCAGCCCAGGGTTGAGAAATCCCCCGCCCAGGCTCCCATTTCTTGCTGTCACTCCTGCAGCTGGTAGGCAAAAAAAATGTTAAAAAATAGCTGTTGACTGCTGGCATGACATCACTCCCAGGAAAAATCCAGAGGAGATGCCAGTCTGCTTTATGAACTGCTGGAAATTCTATGGTTTTACCAGAGTTTCTGGAGATTCCTAGAGAGGTGTGATGTCATTTTCCACCAGCTTCCAGTTTACTTCTGGGTTCCATTCAAGGCTCTGGCCCACTTAAAGTTCCAAATGATTAGAAATTGCAGTATTTGAAGGACTGCCTCCTCCCTTATCAACCTGTCCAACCCCAGAACATACGGGAGGGCCTTTTCAGCTGCTGCCCCCAAGTTATAGAATCTGTCCCCCAGGCAGTAAGGTTGGTGCCTTCTGTGAAGGAAGTGTGTTCCATAAAGCCTTTGAAGTGACTGAGTGACTATGCCATGTCTTCTTTTGTTGTTTTGCTGTGTCCTCTCTGGTTATACCATGATGATGTTTTATGCTTTTATGATTGTAGTGTGCTGCCTTGGGGGACCTAAATGGGCTGAATGACAGCACAGTCAGTCACTAACTAACCAACCATCATGTGGAATAGTCTCTTATATTAACAATACTGTTGTAGGTATTTTTAGATTAAAGTGGTGTTGTTTCAGTTTTGCCCCACTACTGTACCTATGTGCGCAGAAACATACAGTTTCCTAGCGACTGCCATATAACATTTTTGTAATCGCTTTGTGTGTGTGCTTATTTAATCTGGGAATAAAGGACAAGGGTTATAATAGGCCACAATACAAAGAAACTGCTTACACATGAATAAGGACACTGCATGTGTAGCTGAAGCTCCTTTTGAAGAAAGCTTTTCCCTGCAGCAATTTCTGTTTTCCAAGAGGCAAGCTGCTTTTAAACTAGAATAGTGGCTTGCTTGTTTAAGAGAAAGGGGAACTTCAGCAATAATCTTACTTATGAGCAAGCTTTCTTCCTCTCTCTGGATCATGGCTACTGAACTGGATATCAGACTGCTGCTACTTGAAGGGTTCTGGGTGCACAAGTGTGTATGTGATGGCAATTTATGGCTGCCAGCCTCCAGGTGTGGCCTGGAGATCTCCAGGAATTAGAACTCACCTCCAGATTACAGAGATCAATTATCCTGGAGAAAATGGCAGTTTAGGAGAGTGGACTCTTTGGCATTATATGCTGCTGAGGTTCTTCCCCTCCCAAACTTTCCTCTCCAGGCGCCACTCCCAAATTTCCAGGAAGTTCCCAATCTACAGCTGGCAACCTTAGATGGCATCAAACAACAGCACATGAAAGCTGAACTATGCCTAGTTAAAAACAAAACAAAACTTTGAATCTTGTCACAATCAGATATCTGAAACTGAATATTTGGATAAGTTTTGCTGCTTATAATCAGAGGACTGCTATTTGGGAACAGCAACTATTAATAAAATCATGTGCTGTTCCCATCATGGATTTGCAATATGGTTTCCCCTTGAAATGCCAAGCTTATGAAACCCTATGCCATCTGTACTCAAAAGTTCATCTGAGAACAGAAGTGAAGATGCATTTAACAATCCCTCACTCCAGCTTTACACCAGTTTTGGCAATGTCAGGACCTCCAAGGTAGCCTTCTCAGAAGTGCTGCCTGCTTCATGCGCAGGGCCAGCTAGACAAGCACAAATTAGGAGTCTCAATGCGTAGATGAGATGATGGTGTAGGGAGGAAGGATTTAAGTCTGCTGGGCATTGGGATGCTTTTTTGGACAAGCAGGACCTGTACAAAACAGACAGCCTCCACCTGTCCCAAGAAGGAACCAGGCTGCTGGTGCTTAAAATCCAAAAAGTGGCAGAGCAGTTTTTAAACTAAATTCTGGGGGAAAGCGAACAGGAGATGAAATGTCTCTGATTTGAGATGGCTCATCTCTAAGAGATGAAGGGGTAGTTGTTACTGTTCTAGAGGGAAATAGATTAGGACTGGCCACTGACAAACAATACTGACCACCTGACAGAGGCCACAGGAGAAAGGTTGCAGGCCTAACATGTCTAGGGAATTACAGATGTTTATGTGCAAGTATCCAAGGTAAAATGGGGGAGCTGGAATGCTTAGTGTCAGAGGAGAACATAGACATTATGGGCATTTTCAGAAACTGGGTGAGATGTGGATAATCTGTGGGATACAGTGATTCCCGGATGTAAATTATATTGGAAGGATAGGGAGGGAACGGTTGGAGGTCTCTGTATGTACAGTCCTGGAAAATTGAGAATTGAAGAGAAATAGATTTGCTTACAGAAATGCTATGAGTGGAAATAGTGGACCCAAAAGGAAGCTTAACTTAAAAAATTAAATTGTTCAAGATTTTCTATTCCTTGGCTCCATCATCAGCCAAAAGGGAGACTGCAACCAAGAAATCAGAATGAGACTGAGAACAGCAGCCATGAAAGAGCCAGAAAAGATCCTTAAATGTAAGGATGTGTCACTGGTGAACAAGATCAAGATAATTCATACCATAGCATTCCCCATTACCATGGGTGTCAAAGTTGGACAATGAAGAAAGCTGACAGGAAGAAAGTAATTTGAAATGTGGTGTTGGAGAAGCGTTTTACAGATACTGTTGACTGCCAAAAGCAAATAAGTGGGCTCTTAATCAAATCAAGCCTGAACTCTTCCTAGAAGCTAAAATGACTAAACTGAAGGCCAGAGTCACTGTAAAAGACAATAATGCTAGGAAAAGTAGAAGGTGGTAGGAAAAGAGGAAGAACAAATATGAGATGGATTGACTCAATCAAGGAAGCCACTGTGCTCAGTTTGCAAGACCTGAGCAAGGCTGTTAACAATAGGGCATTTTGGAGGTCATTAATTCATAGGGTCAACATAAATCAGGACGGCACTTAACACACACTCTGTCTTGCATACAGTCTGACCAGTGTAAAAGGCAGAAGAGTGTTGCATCCTCCTTAACAAGCATATGTCACCTTGGAGGATAGGGAGGGGCTATGACTCAATCGCAGAACACCCGGTATCTTCAGCTAAAATAAGCAAGAAGAAAGCAATGTGTAAGACGTTTTCCTGTAGCTGCCTTCATTCTGGGCAGCTTGTTGCTGCAGGAGGTCACCTGGTTCTCACTCTTCTACAGGCCTTCTGCCAGCCTGAGTCTGAAGACTTGTCTAAATCCAAGATACCTATTTGGTCTGCCTTCAGACCTGAAGTACAACCTAGCGGGAAGTGTCCTGTGCAAACCCTACAGAAATGAATGGGAAATGTTCAGATTGGGGAGATCTGTTCTGCTGGCATTTCTCCCCAGCATCCTTCCCCTGAAGCAAAACGCCGTTCTGTGCGTGGATCTAACCTGGGAGAAAATATCTTATTTCCATGGGGTTGCTCAGGAGATATCCCCAGTACATTCTGCCCTCTGTCTGCTTATTTACTAGGCAATTCACTTATAGAGAAACACTCTTTCACATAGAACAGTGTGCAGATAGTAAGATATACTAGTTTTCTTTCATAGACAAATGCTTAAATGGACCAGTTAGATAGCTCTTTTACTGCAGACCAACACAGCTGCCTTCTGAAACTAGTTTAAAAGGAAATTGTTACGTTTTTTGAAGTTATGGCGCCCTCCCATGATGTTTCCTCAGAAAGCTGTTGTGTAAAATATTCTTTTTTCTCTTGCTTTACTATAATTGACATATTGCAAAGTCTTATCTCCATTTCACCTTAATGGGGCTTGTGCAGGAGGTAGTCCCCAGATCATCATCATACCCGTTATCTATGACTTTGGACAACTTCTGTGCTCCTTTATCACCACTATTGAGAGCCAGTTTGGTGTAGTGGTTAAGTGCGCGGACTCAGATCTGGGAGAACCGGGTTTAATTCCCCACTCCTTCACTTGCACCTGCTGGATGACCTTGGGCAAGCCATAGCTCTGTACCAGCTGTTCCCTCAAGGACAGTTGTCTCAGAGCTCTCTCAGCCCCACCCACCTCACAGGGTGTCTGTTGTGGAGACGGGCAGGGAAAGGAGTTTGTAAGCTGCTCTGAGACTCCAAGTGAGTGAAAGGTGGGGTATAAATCCAATCTCTCCTCCTCTTCTTCTTCTATAATTTTCTTTTCTTCTGCAACTATTAACTTTCACTAGGAAATCAATGTAACTGAAACCTGCATGATGGGTTATGTATTCTGTATGAACAATGACATTTACATCCAAGTCAACAGAAGGGGGTTGGGGTGTGTGAAGAAAAGCATCTTGGCACATGTGAATCATAGTGGAAAGTAATATATGTACCAAAATTACAATAACACCAGGGCTCATTTTGTAGCAGGAGCTGCTCTGCATATTAGGCCACACAGCCCTAATGTAGCCAATCCTCCAAGAGCTTACAGAGCTCTTCTTACAGGGGCTACTGTAAGCTCTTGGAGGATTGGCTACATCAGGGGTGTGTGGCCTAATATGCAGAGGAGCTCCTACTAAAAAATGAGCCCTGAATAACACTATACAATAATTCAGTTAGACACTCTTTGAAAATAGCTCCTACCCTGGTTCATCCTGTTTACATTTGCTAGGTTTTGTCCAAATACTGGGGCATGCCACCCTGCATCAGCTTGGCCCTGGTTTCATTTTAAAGAAAAGTATCTAGCTTGTACAGATACAGAGATATAAGGCAAAACAGGCATCCAGTATTTTGCCCAGTCATTTAGTGAGGCCAAGTCTGCCCCCACCTTCCAGGAGTCCAGCCAATGAAGGAAGTTACAGCTATTATTTACATCTTTGCTCCCCCCACCCCAAGCTTGACTGAGAAGTAAGTATGAGCAAATGATCAAGCAAAAATACTTCCTTTGATTCTTCCCCAACTTTGTGAGGTAGTTTTTTAGAGGAGATGCATAACGACTGACAGACAGTGCATTAATAAATAGAGTTGATATGCATCATCACCAGACAATGTATATAGCATGCATATTCAGCTGCATGAATTTGGGGAACTGGTATATAGCCACCCTAATCCTATCTTGAAGTTAGATTTGCTACTCACCGTTTCCATGCCCAGCAGGACCAGCAAAGGGATCGTGGTCATGCCACCACGAATCCATTCTTCCAGTGTCACAGTTCCATCATGATCATAGTCTATTTCTTCCATCATCTCCTTCAGGATCTTCAGAAAACAAAATCTCATTAGAACATCATATCCTCTGTCACATCCTCCCCCGAACTGTAGTTATTCCACTGGTCGGTTATACAATGCATTGGACTGGAGAATGAGGAACCAGAATCTAGCATTAGTTGAAATAAATTGTTAATATAATATACAACACTAACCTTGAGCTACACAACTCTCAGGCTTGCTCTGTTTATGTATTTATTTCCCACCCTGTGAAATCATGACGGATAAAGAATGCACTACGGAAAACAGAATATCCATTTATTTCCCCTTAGTCTTCTTTGTTTTTCATCTCAGAAATTTACAGACATCCACACTTTTTTGTGACATGACCATCAGAGCTGAGATATGCCTGGAGAATGAAGCCACTGGAGAATTCCTATGGGTATTTAAACTTACTAAATAAGTAGATAAACTATTCTAGATTCATCTTTTCAGTTCTCAGCTATCAATCTACTCCTAAATTGTGTGTCTTCTACATGGGAACTCTCATCAGGGCATAAGCTTTGGATTTCAAGGGCTGTTGTCATCGCCAAATGTCTTGTTCTGCACCACTGGAAAACCATAGCTCCACCATATATAGAAACTTGGACAGAAGACTAGCACAGAAGGGGGGGGAAATTACTAGATGGGACCTAGAAATGAAACAACAGTATTTGGGCTGAATTTTTACAGCTCCATGAAATCACGATATAGAATTTATTTGTATCTGCTTGGATGTTTTACCTTCATTTCCCCTTCTCTTTTCTTCATCCTTTCTTGTTCTATTTATTGATTTTTTCTTTCATTCCCCCCTCTTCTGTTTACTGCTAGGGAAGAGGGTGCATTTATGAGACTGGGAGGTTGTTTGATAGTAAATAAGCCTTAAATAACCAAAACATAAAAGATGGAGGGCTCCTGGACTGCAATAATACTTTTCTTTCAAAAGCCTCAAAGGAGTGAATGTATATAAGCAGATCTTTGAGGTTAGGTCATAGCACAATCACCCTTTATGCTTTAACTCTTTTACAGAGTTCAACCGAGAAACTTACCGGCCTTAGTTCTGTGGAGTCCCATTCCAGGTATTCTGCTACATGAACCATCTGATTGATAATACGATCCAACTCCTGAGCTCAGAAATAAAACAAAAAGTGGAAAAAAGAAAAAAAATGTAGCTGACTATTTTTACAGTAATCTCAGTTATAAGTGTGTTGATGTCACAAGTTTATCAGGGGAAAAAGACCCGATTTTTTAAAAATGAAGGCCAGTGAATGCCTTTTTCTATTAACTGATTCTCTGAGCAGCAATAAGTGATTTGGTTACTTGCTCTTGGAGATTGTGTGGATAAATGCTTTTGGAGAACTCACACCAAGGGAATATTTATTTATTGTATATTTACTCCATTTTTTCAGCTACAAACTGGCTCTCAAAGTGGCTTACAGTAATTTAAAATGAATACAATGTAGCTGATACCAAGATATATATTTTACTAGGTGTATGCTAAAGATAAGAAAAAACAGCATGACTTCTAGGGAATTTATGGTAAGATTGCTGGAAGCATGAGCAAAATGTACTGCAAAGAAAACTGATGGGATAGCAAGTGTAAAGTAGGTTTGCTTAAAGTCCTTCACATTCTCAAAAGCTGTCTCCAAGGTACTCTAGCATGAGGCTTCAATCATACACACAATTAGACTCAACATAGGTATGAATGCTGGCGGATTTAAAGGGAGTGATCAGACAACAACATCTGGGAAGCGTCCCGCAGCTGCTGACAACCTGTTTTGCTCTGCCACAGAAGCGGAGTTAAAAGACACCAGAGAAAATCCGGCAACGGGCCATGGGTGGACTTTCCCCTGTCTGATCACTCCAGCACACTCTCGTGGCATGGTGTCAGGATGGTCTGATCAGGCTATCCCGACTCTGTGCCGTTGTTTTCCCCCCCTTCTCAGTATGCGCATCATCGCAAACTTCCCAGGGAGCCCTCAGTGCAGAGGTGCAATTAATTGATTCCTTGTTTAAGCACATGGGAAACAAACAGCAAAAAAAATTCCCTGACTCACCTGCAGTTGCATCTGATCACACACTGACAGGCTGCATCCACAGCTTCAAAGGGAGGTGTGATCTCGCAACTGCGGCTAAAATTCCTCCATAGGGAATAGCCTCGCTTCCCCCTGCCTTTATCTGGCATGTGTGACCACAACCTGAGTATCTTCCACAGCTTTGTGTCAAAGTGGAAATCTCTGAAATGCTATAAGGCACTGAAAGTCTTCCCACATTGGTTCTGGTGAGTCAAGATGGAGAGCTTAGTGTTTTATTAATGCTGTACCTAGGGTTCTTAACTGAAGGTATAATTATTGGTATTTTGTTCCTGTAAGGTGCCTAACAACTGGATTCTCTTTCCCAATCCATTACAGCTAATACTATGACTAGAAATTTACTTGCATTTGGGTGTGTCAGGTTCTCAAATACAGAAACTTCATCATGAGACCTTATCTTAGGGTGGGGATGCTGTGATTCTGTACTAAGGAAGAGTTAAACTGATTCCACCCCCCTCAATTTTAGTAAAAAGGAGATAAGGTACACCCAATTAGTACAGAAATGGCACCACCTATCACAAGAAGCCAATATATATTGGGAGGAAGAGGGGCACGTCTGCCTGGCATTTGCCCTGTGGTTAGGCTTAATAGGCCTAAATGGGAAGGAATTATGACAAAAAGATATTGTAAAGAAATCATGATGTGCCAGAGGATATCATTGTTATACACCTACCAATGTTTCACTGATGAAAATACAAAAAACCCTTTTTTTACACCAAGCCCAGCCCTGCTACACCCCATTATACATTGCTCAGGGTCTACTCCATGTGCTGTAGGGCATATTTATTTAGTCTGCAATGACCTGACCTCCTGTGATTTGAAGGCCAAGAGGAAGTTTTGTTCAAAATAATACTAGAGAAACATAAATGTCCTAAAATAGGTTATCAGCTGTTCAAAATCTACCTCAGCAGCTATAGTGTGTGAAATGGGAGGCTGCATCCTATCTCAGAGTTTATGTGCATACTTTCACATACCTATGTGCTGGAGGCAAGATATGTCTACCTATCACCCAGAAAGTTCACTCCTTGGAGATCCAGGGGGAAGAGAGCTGAACCATGAAGAACTCTAGCTTCTCACACTTCTACGCTATTAATATTTTACAAAAGAATCCCCAAAAGGGAAATAGGGACAAAAACAGCATGCTAATTCACCAAGGACAGGAACCAACAAAAAGATGTTCTCTCTGAATAATAGGTACCATTGGAGCCAACACTCATTTTCCAGTGGCAGAAGAGTGGGGATTTTCACCAGTTCCCCATAATCATTACAGATCCTTGCATCATACACAGTAGTGTTCCTCAGACTCTCTTAAACCCCAGAGGCTGAATTTTAGAGGATGCAGTTGGCTATGCAGGACAGGGAGGTAAGAAAATTCCATTCCATGAATGGAACACATGAACCTTAGCAACCAATGTTATTCTGTTACTGTCAGCATGTAGTTGTGCCCAGCAGTGCAGATGGAATATAAAACGTGGAGGTCAGATCAGCACAAGGATTTCTAATCCTGAATTTGTGTTGATAGCTAGATGCCCCAAGGAGTAAAACATTAGGCAAAGTAATACAGAAAACCATAAAGGGCTAGGAAGAGAACATGCCATTTTGACACAGGTGATACAGGCATAAGGAATGATCATATGGAGATGCTGCTGTTCATCAGGCAGCAGGTTCCATAGGCATCTGCCTCTGGTATAACGTTACAAAGCAGAACACCTTGCTTGTATGCCCCATGGACAAAAAGAGGGAAACCCATGATTAACTCTGAGGTAAGCAGGCTTGTCAATAAGGAGGGGACACGGGTTTCATTGACCCAATCATGATCCCACATCACAGGATACGACCTGACATTTTAGGATTTTATCATTCTGCTTAGGGCCTTCACCTCCTAAGCTCTCAGGCTCCTCCCCATTTCAAGGTCTTGAGGGACCGCCTTTCTCCGTATGTGCCTCAGAGAGCACTGAGGTCAGGGTCACAACATTGCCCGACTCTCCCTGGCCCAAAAGAAGCCAGGTTGGCCATGACTAGAGCCAGGGCCTTTTTGGTGGTGGCTCCATGCTGGTGGAATGAGCTCCCGGAGGACATCAGGGCCCTGCGGGACCTTTTGCAGTTCTGCAGGGCCTGCAAAATGTAGCTCTTCCACCAGGCTTTCGATTAGGAGCCGCCACTGATGAGTGCATGACCGACGGACGGGTCACAGGAACATCTACAGCCCTTTGATATACTGCTGGAGATTGCCTCTTACTTTTTGATTGTACACTGAATGCCGCTATCATTTGTTAATTTTATCTTGTATTGTAGTGTTCTTATATACACTGTATATATCTACTGTATTTATTGTTTTATTGTTTCAATGCCTGTCTGCTGCCTTAAGTCAACTAGTCCGGCAAGGCGGGATATAAATGTAAATAAGAAACAAACAAATAAATAACTTCAGGAGTTGAAGCATCTCTATCCTCAGATGCCAGTCAGACTTCGCCAGTGCACATGTGATTCTCTGCACAAGGGGATGGCATCCCCGGCAGAAGAGCTTTCAGGCATTAGAGAGAGAACTCCCTTTCTTGAGAAAAGCAACGTATGAGAAGTATGTCTTACCGAGCTGTCCAGGAGGCCATTGCCATCTGTGTCATAGAGACGAAACATAACTGTAAAAGGACACAAACGCAGACGGATTAAAAAATGCATGCCACCACAGGTATCATGAGCACATTCACTTGTTTCTCTGCCTTGTGACTGCACTTGCCTTGACATATCCCAATGAAACCACAGTCTCCAGCGAACACTACATATTGGATATACACAATATCTAAACAAATATCCTAACCTTTCTTCAAATATCCTAACTCTTGCCAAAGGTTAAGCAGAAATGGAAGGCCTTTCTTGTACTGTTGCATTGTTATAGTGCCCTTGAATATCCTGTGGGGTTTCTAAGCACCACTATAGGTTGTTTTCACGAAAGAGAAGAAAGGTATGGGAAGGCCATTTGCTTCTTATGCCAGTAATTGCATGTACATTGAATGACAGCGTCATTAGCAAGAGGAAAAAATCCTCTTGACTGTGTTTCAGTTGTCATCAGTAAATGAAACTGAGGCAAAGCGGGAAGCCAGTGTGGGCTGGAGGACAGAGCCTTGTTCAAAGGAGCTGATACAGCAGGAGAGCAGATGCTTATCTGAGAGAATCCCAATGAAGGAATAAGAATGGTGATTCTCCATCTAGCATTCGCTCCACATTTTCTCAATTGGGAGGAAAAAGTGCAGCTCAAAACCACATTCAAATGCCTCGGGGCAATGCTGTCCTGACAGCAAAGTCACCCCTGAACGGCCATAAATCTATGCAGAAGGTACCATAAGACCCAGTGATCAAAGGATGCGAAAGTGGCATGCAATGCAGAGGGGAATTTCTGCTCCAACATTGGTTTCGTAAAACAATGGAGGGAAAAGCCGATGCAGGCTCGCCCGAAGAAGAGAATTGCTGCAAGCACTGCTTTTACATAAGGTTTAAAACGTTATTCTCAATTAAGAAAGTTGACTTCCTATAAAAGTACGTTTATACAAAGGCTAAACTAGAGAAATCTGAGGTGACGATCTCATCCTTGTTTGTTTGTTTTGTAAATCGTGGAACCATCAATGGCCTCCATGTGGGCAATCTGTCTCCCCTCAACAAACCTAATTGCTCCATGAGTTTGGGGGAGGCGATTTACATCAAGAACATTGCACTGTAGGAAATGGTTAAATACCTGGGTTGCCAAGTCCACACTGGGAGATTCCTGGATACTAGGGAGGACAGGATTCGGAGAGGGGTGGGACCTCAGTGGGGTATAATGCTGTGGAGTCCACCCTCCATGGCAAGCCTTTTCTCCAGGGAAATGGATCTCTGTAGTTTGGAGATCAGTTGTAATACCAGGAGATCTCCAGGCCCCATCTAGAATGGGCAACCCCATTAAATGCTCCCCCCCCTTCACCACTTCTCTGATTAGCAGCTATACTTCTCAGAGAGCCAGTTTGGTGTAGTGGTTAAGTGCACGGACTCTAATCTGGGAGAACCGGGTTTGATTCCCCACTCCTCCACTTGCACCTGCTGGATGACCTTGGGCAAGCCATAGCTCTGTACCAGCTGTTTTCTCAAGGACAGTTGTCTCAGAGCTCTCTCAGCCCCACCTACTTCACAGGGTGTCTGTTGTGGGGAGGGGAAGGGAAAGGAGTTTGTAAGCTGCTCTGAGACTCCAAGTGAATGAAGGGCGGGATATAAATCCAAACTTCTCTTCTTCTTCTTCTTCTGTACTTGCACCTCCCCATTTACACCTGTTGAGGGATCACACTGGTGGGAATGCAGGCACATGCACTGCAAACATCAAAGCCTCCACTCTCTCTTGCAAGGGAGGTATTCGCTGGTATTGTGTTGCCCTCTGGAGCATTTTTGTTGGGATCTGTATGTCTAGGGTTCTAGTCATGGAACTCCAGCATCCATGCATACTTTGAGCTTTATTCAGGGCCTTCAAGGAAAACAGGGCACCTTTCTGTCAGCTCTTCTCCTGCAACTGAAGCAGCCCATTAAAAGATCAAAAACAGCTTTTCAGTGCTTCTTTTTATCTTGCGAGATGAGAATAAACTAACTCTAAGTATAGCAATGCACCAAGTCTGAGGGACAGTGAGATCTGTTTCTGATAAAGACAAGCCCGGCTCAGATGCGTTATGGAACTTCAAAGCCTGCATGCACTTAGACGCATCCTTAAATCAGCCAAGAAAAACTGCTCTCTCTATTAGGTATGTCGCACGTCTTTGGAACACAATTATCCATGGTTAACAGAATATCAAACATGCAGAAAAATAATTAAGAAATGTACAAACCAGCAGATTAACACATTGGCAAAATTATTATGACGCAATGACAACATTAATTTGGACTCCATCATAATGAGAATGTAATCCTTGCAGAACTAGATACCCAGCAGTAATTTCCTCCTGTTATTAGTGTTGCTTTAGGTGCTGTATTTTTCTGTTTGTTCCTGATGTTGCGATTCTGTACTGAACTTATCTTCTGATCTCAGCTCCATGTAATATCAGTTTATTCATACTTACTGCCACATGTAATATCAGTTCTTTCTCCAACAACAACAAAAACCCTACCTGTATGCTTCTCTAGTCATTCTTTACATAGCTTCATCTGAAATTCTTTGATTTCATCCTAGTCTACATGTGGGTCTTTTTTAAATGGTTAAAAAGCACATGAGAACATGTCAAGAGCACCAGAGGGCAGTCTTGTACAGCTGTTCTCTAATATCAATCTAAAACTTGGTCATCAATTATTTACTGAGGTTTTAGCTCTGTGCACTATGGAAATTAATAGAGAAGCTGCAGCAGCTAGAATTCCCTCTCTTTATAGCACAGTTTCTGGGCATCTTCATCCATTCACTTGTCCTCTTCAGACCTTTATAACTAGTTTGTCTCATAAAGCAAATCAGACTTTATGTGCAATTCTAGAATTGTTTAGGCAACAAGAGATGAGAAGTTTGGCCGCAGAAAACACCTACCAATGTATACTGCAAAGAGCAGAATAGTTATAAAACAGCATTGTAGGATTGTCCTTAGTGAGCAACCCTTCTGGGCAAAAACACTGCAGCTCAGCTGTATTCACAGGCTGCCTCCAGATAGTCACAGAATCAATGGAAATGTGATGTCAGAGTTGCCCTCTAGAGATAACACAAGGTTGGATCCAGCACAAGATTTCTGCTTACACTAGAGTTCCTGTGCGAGTGGAAATGCGAGAAAAAGACTGCAGTAGCTGCTTGCACTAAGTCAAACATTGAATCCGGACTTACATTTTCACTTGTGAAAGTTCTTGTGTAACCAATTTCTTGGTACAGTGATATAGAGAAAAGAAGGAACTAGGTGTTGTGTAAGATCTTGCACAAACAGAACCATGCAAAGTAGGGCTGCCAAGTCCCCCGGTAGGGCGGGGGAAACACCGATTTTTAAAGCTTCCCCCCGCTTTTTCAAAATTGGCCACCGGGGGAATTAGACAGGCCAGCAGGGAAACGTTGGAGCCTGCCCTGGCCTGTCCCTGCCAGGCCTGAACGTCTTAAAAGGGAAATGTCTGCAGAGAGCCTGCCCTGCAGTAAAAAGCCTCAACAGACATTTCCCCTTTAAGAGAGAGCAAGCAAGAGAAAGTCCTGCCCAGAGATTAAGGAGGGACTAGGCTCTTTCTACTGAAGGGCTGTGCTTTTGCATGTGGCTGTGCAAAGTTGCTGCTGGGGTAAGCTGGTAAGCTGCTGGGGTCTGCCTGCTCTTTTCCTTCTCTCTCTCTCTCCCCCTCCCCCTTTCTTTCTTTCTTTTTTCTGTCTGTCTGTCTCTCTCTCTCTGTCCCCATCCAGCAAAGGTCTATCAGTGGCTATTATTAGCCACAAGGTCTAAATGGAACCCTTTGTCTGGGGCAGTGATGCTCTGCATTCTTGGTGCTTGGGGGGCAACAGTGGGAGGACTTCTGGAGTTCTGGCCCCGCTGCTGGACCTCCTGAGGGCACCTGGTATTTTTGGCCACTGTGTGACACAGAGTGTTGTACTGGATGGGCTGTTGGCCCGATCCACTGTGGCTTCTCTCCTGTTCTTATGATATGGAAATCATATTTAGCACTTGTGTAGCACTTAGTGCTTCATATTCTGCTGAGATGAGGAAGGATTCAGTAGGGCCGTTGCTCAGTGATAGAGCATCTGCTTGACATGCAGGAGGTATCAGCCTCTTCAGCTAAAAAAGGATCAGGTAATAGGTGACATTAAAGATCTCAGCCTGAGACCCTGGAGAGCCACTACCAGTCTGAGTAGTCAATACTGACCTTGATGGACCAATGGGCTGATTCAGTATTAGGAAACTTCATGAGTTCATGTGTCAGCATGTGGAAGCAACATCACAGGATGTGACATCACAAAATGATGTCACTTCCTTTCTCCTGGCTCCACCTCCAAAGTCTCCTGGCTCCACCCCCAAAGTCCTCAGATATTTCCCAAGTTGGACTTGGCAGCCCTAATGCAAAGTCTGTTTCTGTTTGCACATCGCTGGGTTCAAGACAGAGGGTGTAACATTATTTTCTAATGGCAAATGAGTCAGCCAGTTACGTTGCCACAGATAGGGAGATACCAGAAAGCAGGCTGAGGGGAGGGAAGGGAGAGAATCCCTGTGACAGTGTGAATCAGCCCTGAGAAGTGTTTGCCAGATAATGCCCCCAAGTACTCACCTCCCTTCTCTTCTGGAACCAGGATCATAAAAATGAATCAATCAGAGTGCAAGGGACCATGTTGCCCCCTAACTCTAATTTCACGTTTAAAATCAAAGTTTGAAATCAAAGCTGCCTTGAGTGAAGAGGAAGGGCTGGGTATAGATATTTTAATAAATAAATTAACAATGTGAATTTTGAAATTTTGCCTGATTTTTAAAATTATATATGAAATTTGGGCTCTTAAAAAAACCTTCTTGCTTAACTGGGATAGATCAAAATGTTAAAAAGGCAATGCAATGTATTCAGTGCAGCTTTGACGGTATGGAAAGAAGGAAGACCATTTTGCAAGTGCTGTTTAAGATATGTGAAAGAAAACTGAGAATGCTTTCGGATGCCCCAATTAATAGCTGACTGGCTTCAATGATTGCTCAGTGGCTGGATCTGGGTGATTATAGTTGGTGAGGACCAAGATTGCTACGACAAGGAGGACCAAGATTGCTACCACTTAAATATTTTAAACCAGTAAAAGAAATACATGTCAGAGGGGTTGCTATGCTTTTTTTGAGGTGCTAAAAGCTGAAGCCGTGACGTTTACTGTTAATGTTCTGTCTGTTTTTGCTGTCCGAGATAGAAAGAATGCAACAGCATTGTTTAAGAATTTGTTGCCTTAAACCTTTCTGTTGCCTTAAACCTTTCCAAATGTAGCTGGCAAACAAACACATATTTGATGGCTCTTCATCTAGTCCCGATGGGAACCCACAGATTCAAAGAAAAGGGTCCACAGCCTGAGGCCTGCTTTTAGGCCTCAGAAAGAAAGAGAAAAGCAAAGCAAAAAGGGCCATAAAAAGAAGAGGCAGGGAGCAGCAAACTCCAGCCAGCTAATACTCAGGGATGTCAGACAAAATGATGTCATGTAGCCAGCATATTTGCCAACAGTGCTGTATTAGAGGAGCACCTTGTCACCTGGTTCATTCACAGGACTCACACTGATCTGGCCCTTGACCACTTGCCACTTAATACCATTTCTGGCCTCCCCTGAACCACCCACCCTCCTGGACACCCACTGATACTGCCACCTGAGATCACAGCACCAACAGGCTTGCATCTGAGGCTCCAGTCACATACATTCTTCCTGTTCCCCCGACCCCCCCCCCCAAGCACTTACACTCCAGCTTATCCTCAGCCCGTCCCCTTTCCAGCAGTGACAGGTAGCAGACAATGTCCTTCAGGTAGACTACCTGAGCCAGAGGGACTGGCGAGTGCAGACTGACAGTTTTCAGGGAGTTGTGGCTCTTTCGGAGGCTGAATGGCAATTTCTTCTCCAAGCTTCTGGAGCCTATAGAGGGAGACGCAGTTATTCACACAAATTTTAAAAGTACAGAACAGATATTGGATCATACAGTCAGGTGGAGACCATTTAAAATTATTCAGCCTTATTTGGATTAATTCTGCCAGTAGCTCAATGACCTCAGGAAGAGTTCACAGACTTTTTCCCGTAACCCAGTCCTATATGTCTGGTTTATTTCTAGCAGTGTAAACTAACTGGGACTGCAACAGCTAAACACCCTAATCCCTGCATGTTGGACATAACCATCCTCCTACCTTGGAAAAAAAGTCCACCTGGTTCCTTACTTCCAGGAAATCAGCTTTCATAACTCCCTAGCAGTTGAATGTTGTGAAGCTATCCCTGCCAGTGCTGTGGAGGCTCAGGAATGATCAGGGAGGTATATCAATGTGCCCTCGCTCCCTGCCTTTACCCTTTCCAGGATGAATGTCAAGCACATTTTTTCTAAATTACTCCTGGAGTTTAATATGTTGCTGTTTTACTCTGTTTGTGATTTGCTCATTAGTGCCATTTAGCAGTTTTATGGTGTTCTGTGTCTTGTTGTGTGATGTGTTATATGCATTAATTGGTAGTGGTGTAGATTACAAACTGCCTCAAGGACAGGCTGCATGGGGCAGAAACCTTTAGGCATACATTAATGCACTGCACTAGGGGTAAGGAGTTGGGTTGCTACCAGGCCTGGAGAAAAATGTTCTGTCTCTTTAATAGTGGAAATGGGCGGCTGAAAGTTTTCATGACAGGGAGGTAAATAATATCATCTGATAAATAACATCTCACTGAGCCTCTATTAAAGGGACAGGGCATTTTTTCTCTCCAGGCAATTGGCAACCCTACTAAGGAGCCAGCTGCGCATGGGCTATACATTAAACATTATGTTACCGTTAACAGGAATCTTGTCCTTTACTTTTGGTTCTTTACTTTTGAGATTCCTTGGAAAGTAAGCACCAAACCCACAACTTATTGTCTACTCCAACGTTAGCAATGTAGTCACAAAATGGCAGAGTATATATCTAAATACTGCTAATATTTAGATATGTAATTCTAACAGTAATTTTGCTAATGGCACATGGTAACAGGCCATACATATGGCACCCACTGCACAGCTCCCCCACTGGCTTCTTATTCCCTCCCATAATCTACACTAATTCCTTGAGCGGAGTGTTTCTTTCTGTTGTTGCCTCCCAGTATGCTTCCGGCATCCTTTCCAGCTCCTCATTCATCACTGCTCACTTTTATGCCTGGAACTCTTCCACAGAACACCTGTCGCGTTACTACCCTCTTTCCCTTCACCATTTGTGAAGCCCTTCTTAATCACACAAATCCTAGCCATCCCCTCACTCTCTAGGATACAATTTGCTATGCTCCAGACTTTTTCTCTTTCTGTTTCACTTCTGTGGAACACCCTCCCAGATGGGGTGAAGTAGGCATTTAACCCATGGGACCTTCCAGTGAGGCTGTGAGACAGAGCTATTTAAAAGAGCTTATGGGGCAGCTTGGAGGGGCTTTCTTGCATTCTCATTTTCCTCACTTGTATGTTTTGCTTCCTGTAGTGTTCAGTTCTGTGTTACACAGGTTTATGTCAGGCATATATCTTCCTGCAGATTTAAACTGTGGGTTTTTAAACTGGACATAAACCCATATAATATTGAATAGACCAAAACACATGCAGAACAGAAATACACCCCCCTCCCCCCAAGAAATAGGAACTTACAAGCAAGGAAAATGAGAATTGGGGGAAGTCGAAGTTTATAGATGGAGGCTGGGCTCTGACTTCTGTTTTAATGAGCTGATTTAAATTATATATTTTAACGATTTTAACAGATTTTTTGTGTTTATTATTGTTACTTGGGTCCTGAATGTGTCTGGAGAGAGGTTGGGCATATAAACACCCACAAATAAATATATAAATAACATCACCCTCAACCCCAATGAAGTCGACATTTATATATACTCATTGCCTTGGCTTCTCCCTCCCCTCCCTCTATTCGGTTCCCACTGCTCCTTGCTAGAAGGACTTGTCCTTTCTCTTTATACTGTAAATCACCATGTGCATTCATTGCTAATGAATAAGGACCAGTATATATTTCTTGCCACTGCAAACTTGCACATTTAGGACTGCATGTGCCATGCTAGAGAAAGGAACTTGCAGTTCAATGCTTTTCAATATATGTAAATAAGAGATGCTCCCAAATCAGAAATCACTGACCACAGAAGTTAAAGCAACAGTCCTGAATGATATCGCACCACTCATGCAAGCTGTATACTCACACCCAACTGAACTAGTAAGTGTGCCATGGTATGTAAAGTATGACCCAGCCCTATTACTTGAGATAGAAGACACGTCTTGGAAGAACAAACCAAAGTGAAAAGGAAGTTATCGACTAGAAAGAGATAATGAAGTGACTGGTCTCTGGATGCAAGCACAGGGGAAGAAGGGAGCTCTGGCTCTGGGGACCGAAGAGACTTGCATTCTCTTTCACTAACCCTATACTGGCAGAAGCAGTCCTGTGGAGGCAGTGAGTCATTCCATGGCTCCCCAATGCTATTTCCTGTTGCCAGGGAACATAGATGCTGGCTGACAGGATCTCAGCAGGAAAATAGGCCTTTCCACCTCAAAAGTAAACAAAGGTGCTATGAGATGCTACAGAATCTGCTGTGCTTAAAACATAAATGTGCTTCACAGCTGAGCTCAGGCAGCTGGTGGCATTGCTGCAGATGGATTAGCGTGATGTAAATACGATCTTGTGTTTGCAAAGACAGCAGCAATATGCTTTCTCTCAGTGCCTCAAAGGAAACTCCCAGGGTGCATGTCTACCACTGCGGAGGAAATGGAGGCAGCTGAGCCTGCAGAGAGACAGGATGTTGGGAGTAACATAGATATTAAGTCCATGAAAAAACCCTGAGTTTTGAACTTTCTCTTTGCCCATAAAAAGAGCCTTTTGCTTTCCAAATTCTCCCAGAGATCTAAGGTACAGCACAGCTGGAAAATTTGCTTCAAGTTTCTTTACCTGACTTCTCCAGTGGATTTCACCACTTTCACTGCTGATAACAGAAAACAAGAGAAAGAGAGTGGCATAGTATGGGATTGTAAAATTGGGGTTCTACGAGTACATCTAGGGGGAAGCAATGGCATTCACACGAGGCCCCAAAAAGACAAGGACTCACCTGGGGACTGTGGGCTAAGCACAGAGCCTGAGGAGATCTTGGAGGACCCTGAGGAGTTGTGAGCAGAGGGGGTACCGGCAGCAGATTTCTGGGATGATGACCTGGACCAGCTAGGAGAGGCACTCCCGAGGGTGCTATTGTTGGCTGCTGGAGTGGGACTTAGAGATGCTGGTTGCTTCTCTGCTAAATTTGCCTGGGGGCTTTTGGATTCAGGTGTGTGTCTTCCTATGGAGCTTAGCAGAGTCTTCCCATTGATCCCTGTAATTCAAACACATCCATGAGAGAAATATGAAGCCAGCACTCCATAAGGAACTTTGTTCTTCTATGCACGCCAACCACTGAGGGCAAGGACTGTCGTTCAAGTTCCTGGGGAAGTGGATAATTTTTTTTTTTAACTGTTGATAAAACAATATGTTCTTCTCATTATATTTCTTAAACTTGCTACTCATATGAACACTGTAAAACACACTAATGTTACTAGAACTATAAATCAATAGAAAAAAAATCAGTCTACGAACAATTATAGCACAAGTGGAAAAACAAACACAATTTTATTTTCCTGACTATTTAGTGGATGACATTATGGGTTTTTTGTTTCTCTGTTGCTGCTGCTACTATTTAACTGGATTGTGTGTTCTGGATTGATTGTCCGATTGTTGTATAAGCTACCTTGAAAGCTTACTTTGAAGTGGAAAGGCGGGACAGACAAGCAGAGCGGCCCTGTACCAGTCACTCTCTTGCACGATAATCTGCTTCACTGGCTTGTTGTAAAGATTACAGGATGGGAGGAGAATAGGGTTGCCAAGTCCCCCTTGGCCAATGGTGGGGGAGCAGGGGGTGTAGGGTTGACAGCTCTAGATTAGGAAACTCCTGGAGATTTGGGGGTGGAGCCTGGGGAGGACAGGGATCTCACTGAGATATAATGCTATAGAGTCTATTTTTCAAAGCATCCATTTTCTCCAGGATCTCTGTAGTCTGCAAATGAGCTGTAATTCCAGGAGATCCCCAGGCCCCACCTGGAGACTGGTATCCCTAGCTCAGAAGGACACACTGCCTTGAATTCCTTGAAGGAAGAATGGGGTGGGGGGTGACTGACAGATCAAGCTCTGCTTGTTTCCTCTGCGATAATTACAGTGGCTGGTTAAAGGACATTTGCTTTTACCATTTATCTAACCTGCATGGTAGTGACCACCGGTTTGTGATACCAGAAATGCAAAACTGAAAGGAAGATATTCTTTCATGCTGACTTTCCTGGCAGGCCATAACAGTTACAAATGCCAGGCCAGATTTAAAATGCTTTGGTACTCAAGTGCTGTTTGCTTGACATGTTTGCTTAGTCATGGCATGTCTCCGTGCAGGATTCCAGACAGAGGGAGTCCCTGGCGAAAAGGAGAATAAGCAAGAAAAGACAGTGATGGAAGTGAAGCTGAATACAGCTGTATTTATGTCTGTAGAATTCCCTTTTAAAAGTGGAGCATGTATTTCATATGCACTCATTAAAACACTCCGCACTGATACCTGTGACAGGGGCACACGCAACTTCAGTCTGGATGGAGATGCCTGTATCAATAGTCTTGCCCTCTGAATAAGAGAAAGAAAAAGAAGAAAAACATTACATGTTTTAGTAATGGATGTTTGTTTAATGTTTATTGCAATAAAAGTTTATTGCAATCTTAATTGCAAGCCACTGCAATAAACAGCTGTCACACTATTTCAGCCAACCTCTCTTTCTTCGAAAAGCACAAGAGAACAGAAAGTATTTGGTTAGAGTACTAAGGGGTTGCATGGATATATCCTGCCTCACCCTTCAGTGTAGAGTATGAAAAGAAGGTATTAGGACCTGGCCAAGGTCATAGGCAGCCCTGCCTGAATCTAGGCCTGGAGAGTACAGAGGAACTGAAAGAAGTAGGGAGCTGCAGATGGTATGAAGGTAGAGCCTGGCATACGGCCAGTTACAGCTATGTTGACCAAGCATGAGCAAAAGGCTAGGCTCCCAGTGTTTATACCAGGCCTGGCCAATCTAGAGGCTTCATACTCGCTGCCAAATGCAGAAGTCAGTATTGCAGCCCTCCCATTCTCTTTGGCACTTGAGGTTGTGGCACTTTCCGTACTCTCCTTTTAATCCATGTTCACCCTCCAAGCAACTCTGCACTAAAATCGAGTTCAACCTTCTTTTTACTCTGGGTTTCCTCCCCATTCTGCATTATATTACC
Organism: Lepidodactylus listeri; assembly: GCA_029233225.1. Classification (NCBI taxonomy): domain Eukaryota; kingdom Metazoa; phylum Chordata; class Lepidosauria; order Squamata; family Gekkonidae; genus Lepidodactylus; species Lepidodactylus listeri. The sequence goes on along the minus strand of JARCFY010000005.1, from coordinate 56,419,723 downwards.
TCCCTTCAGTGGTCAGCCCGGTTTCAGCCTGCTGTTGCCCCAGGTTATTTGGATGCTATTTTGCCATGGACTTAAATTGCCCTGACTCGAACACTGAGAAAATCCGGAGTGGTTTCCCAGATCCTCCTGTGACACTTTAACCAGCTGACACAACAGGTGGTGATCAGTTACAGCCTCTCACAAGTGAGCAGTTGATTCAATATGTGGTCCACTTGCGAAGTGTGATGCAGGCAGAGCTCTGCTGGAGGAGAATTCATTCTACTCACCAAGAGTATTGAGCTGGGGAATGCTGGAACTTTGTCGCTGGCTCTCTGGGGAATTCTGACAGATTTTTCGCTTGAAGGACATGAAGAGATGCTGGCATAGCTCCTCTGGAATGTCCACTTCCAAATATGTTCTCATGAAGAGCTGGAACCCCTCATAGTCAATAGGCTAGACAGGGTGGAAGGGGATAAAGCTGAGAATCCCATTAGAAACTCCAACATCATAGTCACCCTCCTTTCGTCCTCGGTCTTCATTTTATAAAGGCTACTTGCCATATTGAGTAGGGCTGCCAAGTCCCCCGGTAGGGCAGGGGAAACACCGATTTTTCATGCTTCCCCCCCCGCTTTTTCAAAACTGGCCACTGGGGGGAGGCAATGGCTGCCAACAGGAGGGGAACGTCGGAGCCTGCTGGGCCCTCTCCCTTCCAGGCCTCTTAAAGGGAAATGTCTGAAGAGCCTGCAGTGAAAAGCCTCACCAGACATTTCCCCTTTAAGAGTTAGCAAGAGAGCCCCGCCCAGAGATTAACGAGGGACTAAGCTCTTACTGAAGGGCCTGCTTTTGCATGCGGCTGGTGTAAGATTGAAAGGTTGCTGCTGCTGGGCCTGGGGTAAGTCCATCTGCCAGCTCTTTTCCTTCTCTCTCTCTCCCCCTCCCCCTTTCTTTCTTTTTTCTGTCTCTCTCTCTCTCTCTCTGTCCCCATCCAGCAGAGTTCTATCAGTGGCTATTATTAGCCACAAGGTCTAAATGGAAGTAAGTGCCTGTGCCAGCTCTTTTCCTTCTCTCTCTCTCCTTTTTTCTTTTTTCTGTCTGTCTGTCTGTCTCTCTCTCTGTCCCCATCCAGCAGAGGTCTGTCAGTGGCTATTATTAGCCACTAGGTCTAAATGGAACACTTTGTCTGGGGCAGTGATGCTCTGCATTCTTGGTGCTTGGGGGGGCAACAGTGGGAGGGCTTCTGGAGTTCTGGCCCCGCTGCTGGACCTCCTGAGGGCACCTGGTATTTTTGGCCACTGTTGTGACACAGAGTGTTGTACTGGATGGGCTGTTGGCCCAATCCACTGTGGCTTCTCTCCTGTTCTTATGATATGAAAATCATATTTAGCACTTGTGTAGCACTTAGTGCTTCATATTCTGCCGAGATGAGGAAGGATTCAGTAGGGCCGTTGCTCAGTGATAGAGCATCTGCTTGACATGCAGGAGGTATCAGCCTCTTCAGCTAAAAAAGGATCAGGTAATAGGTGATATTAAAGATCTCAGCCTGAGACCCTGGAGAGCCACTACCAGTCTGAGTAGTCAGTACTGACCTTGATGGACCAATGGCCTGATTCAGTATTAGGAAACTTCATGAGTTCATGTGGAAGCATGTGGAAGCAACATCACAGGATGTGACTTCACAAAATGATGTCACTTCCTTTCTCCTGGCTCCACCCCCAAAGTCTCCTGGCTCCACCCCCAAAGTCCCCAGATATTTCCCAAGTTGGGCTTGGCAGCCCTAATATTGAGTTGTACAGAAACAAAGTCACACAACACTGGAAACAGTCACACAACACTGGCAAGTGCTAATATATATACATGTAAATCTGAGATAATGATTGGCAGCTTTTGAACAGGTGCTACTGAATAACACGTCATAGAAACATAGGCTCAGTGGGCTTCAATGGGAGGGCACCAGGGACAAAGTTTTGGAGAGACTAAATGACTTTTAACTGCATCAGAACTTCTCTTTTCTTGAGGTTCCTGAGTTAATTTTATAAAGGGATCAGAATGGTAATGTAATGAAACACCTTAAGCAGTAGCATTGCCAACCTCCAGCTGGGGCTTGGAGTTGATTGCCAGCTTTGGCTGGGAAATTCCTGAAGATTTGGGGGCTGAGCCTGGGATGGGCAGGGTTTGGGGAAGGGAGGGACCTCAACAGGGTATAATCACTACAGAATCTGCCTTCCAGAGCAGCCATTTTCTCCTGGGGAACTGATCTGTCTGTCTCTCTCTCTCTCTCCCCAAAAAAGGCAAAAAGCTCATACCTTGAACAAAACTTTGTTGGTGTTAAAGCTTTGTTTCTCTCCCGTGTGATTGAGGGAACTGTGGAAAGCAAACTCTTTCTCTCCCCCCTTCCTCCCCAGGGAATGAGAAAGGGGGAGGAGCCTCAGGCAATGGAGGGAAGAGAGGCTTGGCTTAGTAGCTCTGCTATGCGATTGAGAGAGCCTGACAAAGCAAGCTCTTGCTCTTTTCCTCCCTCCCTCTCCAAGGGAGGAGGAGGTAGGAGGAGCCGCAGCCAATGGAGGGAAGAGAGGCTTTGCTCTGTAGCTCCTGTGTGATTGAGAGAGCCTGGCAGAGCAAGCTGTGACACAGAAGGAAGCAAGAGAGAGGGAGAAGGAAGCAGAAGAGAACCAGTTGCTCACGGACTGGATACAAGCCCTGTGGGGGCCGGATCCAGCCCATGGGCCACATGTTTGACACCTCTGCATTAGACAGTTTTTTGTTTGCATTGTTTTTCAAGTCTGTAATCCTAATCCTACTGCATTGTTTACTGGAGGTCTTTGCTGTTTGGATTAATTTTTATATGTTGTAATCTGCTTGACATTTAATGAGAAAGGCAGGCTATACATGAAGTAAACAAACAAAGGCTCCCCCCGCCCTGAAAACTTTAAACAGCCAGTTGAGATGCTGTTTTTAATCTCCGTCCCAGGCTGGTTCTACATAGCAATTATTTTCCAGGTAGATGTCATTGCCATTGCAAATGCAGGCATTTGCAGGGCAATTTTCCCTGCATTTCCTTGTCTCAGCTCCCATGGCTGCCATTCCTACCTGTGCCACTGGAGGGCCTCATGGGGGCTTTTTAAAAAAATCAACAGTTGCTAGATTGCTATAGCATTAAAACAATTTATTGTTGTGATCTACAGGCTCCCCAGCTTCAATTTTTTCACAAGTGTAAGCCTTGTAAAAATGTTTACACAAGTAAATATGTAGCTCTTTTCCTTGCAATGTATTATAAGGGGAAACAATAGCTGGGAATCACTAGATTGTGGCAATAGATCATTATATTATTGTGCTGTTGCAATTAATCAATTACCAATTTTAAAAGTCCTGAAAAACTGGGAGGGGGGAGGATGGCAGCTGTGGAGGCTGAAGCAAAGAAAAAAAGGAAGGATAATGTTGGTGGGACCTGCAAAAAAAATGTTCACTTTCCCATCCACATGTTGTCCAAAGGCGCTTTGGCTACAGTCTTTCCAAAAAGTTCATACCAAAATATGTGAATGAACAATGGCTATAATAAATATAACAGCCCTAGATTTGGGACCAAGGTTTAACTGACACTGTATTTGCCGCTCTAGAAAAACCAAAAGGTAGTAACAATTCTGTCCTCAGCCATGACCCCTGGAAGTACCATGGTCCCTTAAAGGGGCTCAAGGGGATGGTTCCAGGCCAATGGTATGCAGCTAATGTTTCATAACAGTCCACGTAGTTGTAGGTGTGACAGCAACATGATGGGTCCCCGAAATGTGATAAAGTAAATAAGGTAAAATAAATGTTGTGATAGCTACACTTTGGAGACTACGTAGCAGGGTAGTTTTTGCTACTGCATTCATTTATGTTCCATGTCCAGTGGATAGATAGTTAAGCAAAGAGAGGAAATATAATCATATCCCAAGAACCCCTCTGAAAAATGAAGAGAGAATAAAAGAGATAGAAACATATCAATGTCAACACACAAACTATCCGCAGTACTCTGAGCTCCTCCTGATGCTTCTCATATGACTGGGCTAAACTGGAACACATGTGCCCACAAGTGTGTGTGTGTAAAGTACCTTCAGGTTGCAGCTGACTTATGGTGACTCCATAGGGTTTTCAAGGCAAGTGAGAAGGAGAAGTGGTTTGCCATTGCCTTCCTCTGCAGTTTTCCTTGGTGGTCTGTATTGACCCTGCTTAGCTCCCAAGATCTGACGAGATCAGTCTATACTGTATCCTTCCACATCTCCAACAGGTGTGCAGCAGAAATGCATTGAAGGATATGCACACACACGCAGAAAACACTAATAAGCAACTACAAATCTCTCTCTCTCCTTCAAACTGAGAAAAGGTCACATTGCAGGAGTACATAGTACACATAAGTACACAAGTGTATCCAAGAAAAATGCAGTTTCTCCACACAAGAAAACAGGAGCTTATACACCAGCAGCAGTGGTACCCACTGGACTACATGCACATGTGGACAGCAGCAGTAGTGCCTGAAAAGGAGATGCAGCTAAAGCTCTTGAGGAGTGCACATCACAACAAACAACTGAATGTACAACATAGGTTGCAGCAAGCAAGCCTGGTGAGTCCATATGGAGTACTGGCTGCTGTTTAGCTGTTGGGCTGTGGAGCAGCAACAGAGCAGACAGCTCACTTCTTCTGCCTTCTGTGCACTATTCTACTTGCAGTCCAGAACACATGGAATCCTGGATCAGAATCTAGGCTGGAGGATCCAGAGATTAATTTGTACTACAGTGAACAGCTGACCTAAAACATTTAGGAGTTTCACACCTTTCACGATACCATGATGCTGGTGAACCAGGCATGGTCAAAAGCAGCAAAGGGTCTTTCTAGACTTATTTAGTGCATTTCTGTCCTGCCCTTCCTCCAAGGAGCTAAGGCAGCTGGCATTATTCTCCTCTCCCTCATTTTATCATCAAAACAGCCCTGTGAGGTAGGCAATGCTGAGAGAATGACTGGTCTAAGGTCACCCAGAGAGCTTCATGACCAAGTAGTGATTTGAACCTGGCGTTTCCAGGTCTTAGGAGTGAACGAGATGAGACACTTTGGCACGAGACAGATGTGAGTTCCCTTGACCTGACTCTGATGATCTCACAGTCAGATGGCAGCTTCCGGGAAGTACATTTCCAAGTCAGGGGCCTGATTCAATTCAGGACTGTGTGACAGAGGGGCACGGGGCTCCAGCATCCTACCCATGCCATTTTCTTGAACTGAAACTGGCCTGGGGGCACGATGTGTGTTGTAGCAAGATCCATCTGTACTGCCAGCTACGCAAGCAGCCCCATGACATGGCAAATAATTTCTCCATGTCCAATTCTGGTCAGAGAGACAGAAGCTGTAAGATGATCACTATACCACACTGGCTACAGATATTGCAGAGCTCATGTTCTAAACCTGCAGAAAGCTCACACTCCAAAAAGAAGGATCCACAACACTGCAGTAATATTCTTCTTCTTGTTCTTTGCTGTCAAGTCAAAGCTGACTTATGGCGACCCCTCATAGGGTTTTCAAGGCAAGAGACGTTCAAAGGTGGCTTGCTATTGCCTGCCTCCACGTCATGACCTTGGTATTCCCTTGGAGGTCTCCCATCCGAATACTAGCCAGGGTCAACCCTGCTTAGCTTCCAAGATCTGATGACTTCAGATTAGGCTAGCTTGGGGTAGACAGGCCAGGAATATTCTATTCCCAATGATGAGTGATCAGCACACCAGTTAGCTGACACTGTATTCACCATGCAACATCCTCCTAACTGGGCTAGGCTCTTCAGCTGAAAGAATCTGGAAAATAATTTGGCCAAAATAAAAGAATACAGAAGAAAAACTTGAATGCTACCTTTGCAGCCAAAACATATTACAGATCACATAAGATTCATATGTTACCTTTGCACACAATTTATATCAATCTCTGTGTGGTAAACTGACTTCTGCATTGTTTACCGGTGTGCGATTAGTGATGTCAGTTCACATCAGTGGCAAAACTTCTCTGCTGATTTGCCTCCCTGGACATGATTTCCCTGGAGCTTTGCTGGTCTTTTGCAGAGTGCTGACTGGAACTGTGTGCCTCAGCCAGAAGCCTACTTGACTATGAAGGGCTGTCAGTTTAACGCAGAAGCAAACATGCAAAGCAACATGTAAACACAACATGTGATAACTGGAGCACAGAAAACCAGTCTTACTTGGTTCAGAGTGTCTTGTTTCTGAAGGAAAGAAGAGCAGAGAAAAAAAGACAAAGTGTAGTTCAGCGGACAAATGCTTAGCAGCAGAAGGAACAGGAGTAGCCATTCCGCTGGACAGAGCTGACTAAAACACCCAAGGTACAATATGGTACAGTCCTTCCCATGATTGTGCAACCTCAGAATGCACGTGAGGAATCATTATTGGCAAGTAAACACACAACAGAATTTCTCAGGAGATAGAAACATTTAAGACAGGAGGAAAGAAGATTTCTGGATGGACTTATCCCTGATATATGTTTAGGCAACAGCTAGAGGGCAGAGGTTGTGCAAAGAAGAATTAACCACTGAAAAGGTCTGTCTGTCTATCTAATCTGCTTTCTGGTGTTTGAATGCTGCCCTTCTTCCAATAAGTTCATTGCAACATGTGGAGTTATTTCTGTATATAGTAGTGTTCTGTAAATAGTGTTACTATACTTTAAGAATCTAGTGATAGAACATAGTGCTAGAACATATGGTATGCAGTTAGTAGTGTGGCCTGGTGACTTGTATGTAATTGCTGTTCTCTGATTCTATTTAGAATTCTTTGATCTCTGATACAAGAGAGCTCCCGAGGAAGAGTTTGGAAGGGACTAATTTGCATCAGCAGGCAGAGGGGAGAGCCATATATCATGACAGCTGTCTCCTTTGTAAGGCATACGGATGAAGGCCGTATAAGGGATGGGATGTGCCCCACCTCCTCTTTTTGACCACCAGCAAGGGAGACACCCACCCTCCCTCACTTTATTGCAGAGTAGGCGCTAGCTGGTTGCCCATTTGGAGGCTTAGTAGGAATGTTTTCTCCTTTGGCACACTGGTATTAGCCTGGGTGGATTTTTCGCCTACTCTGCTCTGTAAAAGGCAACAGGACATCCACTGGTTTTAGTAATGCCTAGGCACTGGTGCTTCACGATGGCGGTAGCAGTGCAGGTCAAGCTGCTTGAATGGTACACAGTACAGCTTAGGTGAGCATCCTGGGGCATCATTTGGATGGTGAAGGGTTAACCCTCCAACCAGACCTGGGGCATCAGTGCCTTCATGGACCTGGCACAGGAAGCCCTTGAGGGGGTGTCATTGTCTTCAACCCACAGACCTTGGGGCTATGGGGACAGGAAGCGACACCTCTCTCTCGAGCATCATGAAGGCTTGGCAAGGAGGAGCCTGAACCATACATATGTGATGGCTCATGGCTTGAAACCAGGGTGGCCTCGCCTATTAATTCAGGGATGCCCAGACAAGAGGAGGCCTGACTTTTCCACATCCCACCAATGTTGTGCACTGTTTGGAATGGGGTTTTGCTCTGTGGGTACTGCAGATCCCCTTTGATCAATCTAAACAAATAACATAAATAAAGTTGGCCCTTTTTATTATCCAACAGAAGGCGATGGCTCTCCTTATTCCAAGTCTGCATGCAAAGTTGAGACCTCACATTACATTTGTCTGAAGCCAATAAACAGAATTATTTGGTGAACAAGTACATATTTTATTAACGAAGGGGCTTCTTTAAACTAAAAAGAAAGTGGCTATTCATGGAAAGTTTCTATGAATGAGAAAGAGGAAGATTTTGAATGCTATGTTTGAAACAGTATTTTAAAGCAAATGGCACTAAATAAGGGGAGGGGGGGAAGGTATGTTTCTCAGCCTGGGCAAGTGCACTATAAAGAATGCATTAAACTGTTGAAAGGTAGGGTTGCCAGCCTCCAGGTGGGGCCTGGGGATCTCCCACTTTTACAACTGATCTCCAGCTGACAGAGATCAGCTCCCCTGGAGAAAATGGCTGCTTTGAAGGGTAGACTCTATGGCATTGTACTATGCTGAAGCTCCTCCCCAAACCCCGCCTTCTCCTGGCTCCACCCCCAAAGACTCCAGGTATTTTTCAACCCAGACCTGGCAACCCTATTGAAAGGCCATTTTGTACCTGATAATTTCCTGGTGGAAGAATATAAATTCCATCTAAGAGACCAGATGGTAGGAGAAAGTGTCAGAATTCCTTTCAGGTTTGAAGAAACAGAGGAAGTACACTACTGCCCACTAGATCACCCCATTGCATGAATGATCCCCCCCCCCCCCCCCAGTACAGCTACAGGCAACTGCGGTGTGCTACTTTTTGTATAAATCTAACTCCAGTTCAAAGACCAGATTTCTATTCAGGCCAGCTGTTATCTGAAGGGTATCTATGACCTGCCCACCAAAAATGATGGGATATCCCCTCAAAGTAAGAATTCCTGAGAGCAGTGCAAAGGGGACTGCAATCGTATAATTTTAGCAGTGGCTTACTGGCTCCCCAATACATTACTACTGCAAGGAGAAAGTAGTGGGAAGGGTACTAAACTAATGAAAACTAAATCATACAAAAGAACTGTAAGAAAATGATTCCTCCCCCCCCCCCCCAAATCATGGTCAACTTCCTCCACATCCTCTGCTGGAAAGCAAATGTGGTTCAAAGAGATTTTAAAGGCAATTAGTCATTAAAGCCAATGGCAAATGCAGTAATTTCACTGAGCGGGTAGTAATGAATTATACCTACATAGGTTGCTTTGTTCAATACAAATAATCACAGTAACAGCTCCTGCCAGGGGATGGAAACTGCAGCAAACACTCTTGGTGGAAAAATGAGACAGCCCACTTTCAGCCACCCACAACACAGCATTTTTCCTCTTCTCTCCTAAGTGCCTAACAAATACACTTCTTAATGGGGAGCTGAGCGCATTTAGGATTTCTGTTTCTTCCTTTGTTGGCTTGTCCTGAGAATTACTTCATGTGTCAAGACTTTTCTCACAGATTCTTTGTACCCACTTCTTACTTAATTTTGTTTGATATTCTGGAGGCTTTTGTGTTCTTGAATAGCTCTGCAGTTCTCTCACCTGAGAACAGCCCATTGTTATAGTGCTTACTAAATCTCCTTTTTCTGTAATAGTGATAATCTGCCCCATTTTCTCAGGGTCATTGCCCTTCAGAAAAGGTTTTCCCACCCCACCCCTGGCAGAGGCATTAAAGAGCGGGATTTTGTGATATTTCTCTCCATTCCACTCCAAACTTAAAAATAAGAAACTCCCCCTCCCCCTGCCAATGTCAGACATAATATTTTAACAAGTTGCATATAATAAAGAATTAACATGATTTCTGTTCCACTTATCTCAAGGGCAAAAATGCAAAAGCAGCAGAAAAAGAAGCAATTTTAATACAGTAAAAATGCATAAAACAATCTTAACACAAACAACTTTTCCAAATTAGAGACTTCTTATTTCCAATTAAAATCACAACTGTTACGATTGTAGGTGCACTTATTATCATCTTGGAATATCTGTTCATAAATAGTGGTGGTGAGGTCAGTATTTCTTACAAACTGATGTAGAGGTTTCCAAATCTAATACCCAGAATGGATTTACATTTGGGACTGTTTATTTTTCCTTGGAAACACACAGGTGCAAACATACACTAAGAGATTTCCAACTGGCCTGTACTTTATTTTGGTTGGGTTCAAACGAGCACCTCAATCCGCTGTTGCCCCACCTCTAATTGAGCCAGATTATTTTGTGACAGAGAATCCTGATCAGACTAACCCCATTTAGCACACCTCAGAGCGCTTTTGAGTGATCAGACAGGCAAGGAGTCAGCCCATCGGCCATTTTTTTAAAAGTGTGTCTTTTGAGCATGCCCACAAGCACTGATGAGGCTTCTAGGATATGTAGTTCATGGGGATGTTGGCCATTTTTTTAAAAAAAAGTGTGTCCACTGAGCATGCACACAAGTGCTGATCAGCCTGCTGGGATATGGAGTTCACTACCATCCTCCCTCTAATCTTTTCAATTTAACCCTTCCCCAAAGCTCAGAAAAAAACTGTAGAACAGAGGCATCTTTCTTTGAGAGTTTTAAAAAAGAAAACAAAGTTTTGAGCAGACTCTGTGGGGGAGGGAGAAAAGTGTGTATATGTACTTATGAGCTCTTTACTAACTAGTAAAACAAAATGGCAGCCAGAAAAGAAGAGACCAGTCAGACCTGCCTGACGGCTCGGGTATGCAAGACCGATCAGACAACAGGAAATCCGTTTTGGAACCAGCTCAGACCAACAGGACCAGACTTTCACAGGTATCAAAGAAACACACAGCAAGGGGCGGGGAAACATAGCTCAGATGACTGGGGCATGACAGACAGATGTCGCTGTCTGATCATACACTTTAAATCTGTTAGAGAACTGCAACAGCAACGGATCTAACTGCCTGTCTGAACACAGCCTTAAACAGCTTAAAAAAAAAACAATTTACTTGAATTGATAGCTGTTTCAGGCTGAAGACTTGGAGTCAGTAACAAGATTTAAAAGAACGAAACATCCCTTTATGACTGAGTTAAAACTAAAATAGGTATTAACACTTCTAGGCTTTAGCTAGCTTACTCATAGTAGCCCTCAAAATTGTTTCCAAACTGATAGCTTGAATTTTACCCAGAAGGCAGCTGGAATGTAGAGCTGCAGCACTGGTGGGATATTATTTATTTGTTTACAAATTGTATAAACTGGCTTTGCGCCCTCACAAGCGCCACCAAGGCAGAAAACTATTTAAAACAGACATGATAAAAATCACATTTTAAAACCATTCAATCACCCCCAGGACACATCATTAAAGCAGATCTTTAAAAAGAGTTAAAATATGTACAAAGACATAAAAACAACAATAAAACTTTGGTCAGGAAGGAGGGGTCCCTGAGGGAATGCCAAACAAAACAAAAAAGTCTTCACCCTCTGGCAGAAGAGGGCAATAGAAGGTGACAGATGAATCCCCTGAGGAGAGAGTTCAAGAATTTTGGTGCCATGACTGAGAAGGCCCTGTCCTCACAGTTGCCCACCTATTAGGATTGCCAACCTCCAGCAGGTAGCTGGAAATTCCTGGGATTACAACTGATCTCCAGGTGACAGCGATCAGTTCACTTGGAGAAAATGGCTGCTAGGTATGCCAGTCTCCAGGTGGCACTTGGGGATCCCCCAGAATTACAGCTCATTGCCAGACTACAGAGATCAATTCCCCTCAAGAAAGGACACTGCAGCCATTTTAACATCATTTTAAAATGCTGTGAGGGGTTGATCTTGTTCAGGCTTGCAGTGTGGAGCTCTTGTCCCCCCCCCCCCCCCCACCGTGTCTGTTCAAGTACCAAAACAGCTGTGGGCCATGTTGGCACTTGAAGAGGTGTGTGAAGAGGCGGGCACCTCAGCCCACCATGCTGTGGGTCCTGACAGCAATTCTAATTGACTTTAAAATGGCTATGGCATGCTTAAGGTGGCCTCGAGAACACCATCGCTTCTACCTTGGCCCTAAGGTGCCAGGGTGCTTCTAACCTAATTTGCACTGCAGTATTAAATATATTTTCTAGGGAGCAAACCTAATTCAATTACAACAACAACAGAACCCTTTATTGGCATAGACCCTAATTCAATTAAATGGGGCTTACTTCTGAGTAAACATGTATAGTGGATTGTACTGCACATCTGCAAAAATGTTCTCCATTGAGATAAACGGCAGAAAAGGACACAGCACTATGTTTTCACTCAAACACCTCTTTCTTGTGAATTTACCTTAAAAATATTTGGCTTGAACATCCAATCTGAACTCTCGCACACTGCATTGTAAACATTGGCTGATCTTAATAAATGCTCATATTGGACTGAGCAGCACATCAAGCTGAATGTTACTTTACACACACACACACACACACACACAGAGGAATAGATTCACCTCAAGTTTCCTTACCTGTTCGGGGTTATATTTTGATAGGACTCCATCCCCATGGAATTCTTCTAAAACATCTTTTAATTTCTTTGTGGAATCTAGATGGAGAAAGTCCATAACAATAAAAATTACTATATACTATATAGTCATCTATTTACTGATAAGATCCCTGGAGTTTGTCAGGCTTAAGCATGATTATAAACAATCATTGGAACACATTTTGCAAAGCTGTAAAAGTCACAGCACAGCCCGTTTTATTTTCAAGAATATAAAGTCTGCTTTCTCTTAAAAGCTTTTTAATGAACTCACAAATGTGTGAGCTACTTAAACTCTGTATTTACAATACCTTGGATGATTTCTTTGAAGCAGAAGATTTATTAAACTTGCAACAACGAATATTTGACCCCAGTAACGTGCTGGGAACAGGGAGCAGTTGCCTCCTCTAAAATTCCTTGGCACCGGAAGACTTGGCAGGCACACAGAGTGCTTATGAAAGTGTGCATATTTCCTCCACAGAAAGCACTTCCAGGTATGAAAGAGGATTCAAACCATACATAAATCAGCACGTGACAATCAGATGTCTCTATTTCATCACTTACGCATGTGCTTGCAACGGCTATGGCACAAACTGCTTTTCCTGATTGACACATGCAATGATCAACATTCTGATGGCAAGCCTTTCCCCACACGAAATCACTTTCTTTAGTAGGAATCCTTTTCATACTTGAAAAGTCCCTCAGAACTAAGTTTGAGTCAAAATGGTGGTGGTGGGCAATATTTCATAGCCTTTTCTCCTTCCATGAGAAATGTCTGTCTCTTCAGACGGGCAGTTTTCTGGGGATTTTTCATGGCTGCAGAGAGAAGACATCTCCCGGCACACAGTTGGATTCCATAGGTTTGCCCTGCACACCAGGCATTTCTGAGGAAGTGACATTCCATTGCCATGACCAGAGATGTCACACAATGTCACTGTTTCTAGGTAGAAGGAAGCCAACTCTAAAACAAAAGTGGGTTCCAGAAAGATTTATTTATTTATTTATTTGGATTTATATCCCGCCCTCTCCACAGGCGGGCTCAGGGCGGGTAACAACAATGTAAAATACAACACAGTTAAAACCTGAATAAAACAACAGTATAACATGCCATACTCCTATGTACCATGTCAGCTCTGATAGAATCATATCAACAGTGGTGGAAGATTTTAAATATTAGGGTCCAGGCCGCTGGTGGGGTTGACCACAAAGAGGAGGCACCTGCCACCTCAACCAAAAGCCTGGCAGAAGAGCTCCGTCTTATAGGCCCTGCAAAATTTTAGTAAATCCCGCAGGGCACTGATCTCACTCAGGAGCTTGTTCCACCAGGTAGGGGTCAGGGCTGAAAAGGCCCTGGCGCTGTTGAGGCAAGTTGGACATCCCTGAGGCTGGGGACTACCAAAAGATGTTGATTAGTTGACCTAAGTGCTCTACGGGGCTCATATGGGGACAGGCGGTCTCAAAGGTTTGCCCCCCAAAGCCCCCTAATCAAGTGCCAAAATGGCCGTACACATCTCCCCACAACTGTTTTGGCATTTGAAAAGGTATGTGTGGGGGGGACAGATGACCGGACAAGAGTGCCACGTTGTGGGCCCAGTTATGATGAGGACCTCATGGAATTTTTAAATGACTTTAAAATGGCAGCAGTGTCCTCAAAGCTGCCATGAGAATGCCTTCATGTCTAGTTTGGCCCTAAGGCTACCAAAATCTTAGAGGCTTTGGAGCTAGCATCAGTGGGTTCTGTGTGAATTCCCAGTAGTCGCTGGACATGTATGGGCTGTATACATGATATAAGTGAATACTGGGGTCAAGTGACCTAAAGCAGCAGTTTTAGGATGGCTCCTTTTATTTCAAGACAGTGATTTCCTTACAATTATCTGTCACCATTGCTAGTGCAACTGCAAGGAAAGTTAGGGAGCAAACTGAGAAATCACCAAAAGGGAGAGGGGAGGGTGGGGTGGAGACAGTGTAGTGGAAAGAGAGAGAGAGAGAGAGAGAGAAAGAGAGAGAGAGAGAGAGAGAGAAAGAAAGAAAGAAAGAAAGAAAGAAAGAAAGAAAGAAAGAGAAAGAAAGAGAAAGAAAGAAAGAAGGGTTAGCACTGCAAGGGTCAGAAATGCGTTTTACACACTTCCTAGCCTTCGGAGTCCAGGCACATAAATTAAATGCTCAGTGGCATCCCCACTTCCTCTCTAGCAATAATTACAACTTGGCTCTGCCATGGGGGTAGCAGCATTTTCATTGCAGCTATTTCTGTCATGGATCATAGAGAACACTAAAACTGCAGAGAACCTGAAAGCGGCTTAACTCCCTACGTTCCCTGCACAAAAAAGAAGAGTTAATTTTACTTGATAGAATAATATCTTCCATTATCTCTGTAACTAAAAATATTTGAGAAGAGTTCTTTCAAAAATGTCTTGGTAGATGCCACAGTTTCTTTTTTTAATCCTTCTTGCTAGGGCTTCCAAACCCCAGGAGGTGAAACGTCCCTAGTGGGACTACACAGTTCAGCTGCCCTGGATTAGGAGGTCAGCCCCAAAGGATCAAAATAGACTGAAATGCCACAAGAAAATGCTTAAAAGTTGGAATCTGTTTTCAGATGTCTAAAGATTCTTCTAAAAATAAACAACAAGGCAACAGCTCAAAGGCTGATGATCTGGTCTTGTCTTCAATGGTAATGTATGCTGCGATGTTTGGGCAAAAGCTGATGAAATTTTAAATTCATAGTGATCAGCAGGAAGAAATTGTTCTGGACATTTCTACTCTGGCATTTTATGCAATCCCACATGAAATCTGTCTAGCATAAGCAGAGAAGGCGGATGCATGCAGACAGATTGAAGGGATGTCTCTTCTCAATTTCACATCCTCAGAATAGAAATTTGAATAGTCCTTGCAAACACCCCTCCTTCCTCACAAAGCAAATTGCCAACAAAGATGTGATGGGCGGGGATGCTCCTAGCTGGCATGGTACTTCCTCTTTCCCACCTTCAACTGCTCCTATCTGATCACATTCTCCTTAGGCAGGCACATGGTTCACCTGCCTCCCCCCCCACCCCCCCACCCCCCGCTGCCAGCTGATGGTAGCCCAGATTTACTTTTGCTTACCAGTCTAACACGGAACAGCAGAGAAGCTGGGACACTGCACTGAGTTAAAGACTCTCATGAGCCAGATCTGTTGTGATTTCTGCAGTGAATTTTGTAGAAGGCTAAATGCTCAGTACCAAAATACCCTAGACAAGTCTTCTTAGGAGCTTCTCACATTCCTAAGCTGGCATTCTGGTGTGGGAAAGCAATACCCAAACACAGTAACACAGCTGAGCTAGGTTCTCTGTACGGTTCCCTTCTGTGGAGTACACCACTCTTTACAACTGTCTTGTCTTGCATACTAATAGGAAATCACTGCAGACTACATACCAGTGTGATATAGCTTGCAAAAATGAGAACAGGGTAGATATGCTGCATTTGTGGACCTCTCCCATCCTCCCCAGTGTAGTCATGATTTAGAGTTATGTTCCAGAGTTTAGTTAGAGCACCTTACTGAATTGTCCAGAGTTCAATGGTATCTCTGTAAAAATTCATGCAAAGAGATGGTTTTATATATTATGTACCACCCCTATGAAAACAATGATTTTATGTAAATGTATCTCATCCACAGTGTGCTGGAGAGCAACAGATTTTGTACTGTTGTGTACATAAGGAATACAATGACAAATGTTGGCACCAAGAGATAGCTAGCATACTCACAGTCAGAATACTGTTGGAGCTGAGCAAACTCTGCCGGACTAAGTGTGATCCATGTGCCATCGCTCATCTTTCAGGTGAGTTCTGGGGAGGCTGCGTCCACCTTCAGCAAAGGTCCGTGGAGGATCTGCACCTCTGGAGCTAGGATTTATTAAGGGTCATTGCTTCAATTGAGGGCTGCAAATGCCTACTGTTGTTGTCATCAGATGTACACAGCCAAAGAACTCAAAGCCTGTTCAGCATGAGGGCTGATGTCCCCAGTTCCTTCGCAGCTGTCCTTTTAACCACTGCACTTAAACGTGCTATCAGAAGATACTCCAACTGGGGGGTCTCTGTGCCTTCAAACCTAGAATTGAGATGTGGAAGTTATGAAAATCAGTCTGTTACGGTCATTCATTCTTGCTGGCTTCCAGGGAAACATTGGGAGAACTGGTCTTACAAGAAGCTTGTAAAACAAAAGAAGGTAGAAGCCATAGAATACTGTGACATTTACTTTGAAACTGACTGTTTTCAGTTAGATTTGAAAATCAGTGTCACAGACTTAAAAGGGCTCTACTACATATAGAAGAAACTTGGTAGATAGATGAGAGAGAATCTCAGTCACAAGCTCAGCTGAACAGCTCAGAGTACTTCAAACGGAAGAGCAGTACAGACGGCTCAGTTTTTACTGGTGGATTTCTCCAACAGACCAAATAGCACCCTACTGGGTTAGGGAAATGGCATGGGAAGAAGGTTGAAGCCCCTTCTCCATGCACACCGTGGAGTCAGAACTGGGCACCATCAGGGGCGTAGACTTTTGGAAATCCCGGGGGGAGGACTCCTTAGCGTGTGCGCTTTGCGCGCGTGCTCGCTGGAGCAATGTTCTCCCCCCCCGGAAACCGCCCCGCCTCCCCAGGCCCTTCCGAGGCCCGCCAGCCGCTGCTGCCGGTACCTCTCCCCCTCCCCCCGCCACCCCTTCCCTCTCCAGCAGCGGCAGCCAGGCCTCAGAAGGACCCGGGGAGGCGCGGCAGCAGGCGCTCCGTTTTCCCGGGGGTGGCTGAGCCCCCCGGGAAATTTGGGGGATGGCTCAAGCCCTCGAGCCCCCCCGTACTCTACGCCTATGGGCACCATGTCCGCAGGAACTGAGGAAAACCTGAAACTCAAGTCCTGCTACCACACACTGGCTGACTACCCCAGACTGAACCACGTCCTCTGTAATGTGCAAATCAGTGTTTCAAGCAGCAGTTTACAATTTCATAATGAAGGGTACCTGTCTAAGAAGTGGAAGGTACTTGGAGCATTTTGAAATACAAAGTGCAGTTCTGCAAAGTGCAGTTATGTTAAACTTAAGACCATAACACATGAATAGTCAACAGTCCTAGGAAAGCCATTTGGCTTTCAGCTTCACAATTAATGTTAACACCAGGTTCAGATTAGCAGCTGTGTGTGTGGATGCAATCCCCACCAGCCTCTTTATAACTTAAATATAATGTAAAATCAAATCAAGATAATATATGCTAAGCCTGTCCACGGCCTTCCAGAAGTTGCTGTGCCCCAGACATTCTAACTACACAGGAGATGTTGTAAAATGATTTATTCATCTGTAATTTTCTATCCAAATAAAAAACAAAGTGGTGCAATTAATTATGACCCATAGTGTAGGTTTTGAGAAGAGACTGCATATCCATCCCTGTTTCCTTGTGCACAATACAGACATCCCCCCACCCCCCCAGCAATCATTTTTACTCTAGGGAAGTATTTAAACCACTAAAAGGAATTGTGTCTTAATGTTGTGTGGACAGCATATGTGTAAATGCTAAGGGACCATCCAGTAGATGTTAGTGATATCACTGTGAAGAGAATCTCAAGCCCCTTTTTGCAATACCAAAGTAATTTCAGTTTAACAGGTCCTGCAATTCACAACATTACACTGATGCAAAAGCCATCGTACCTAATCCAGTCCATCCCTGCCAATCCAGTCCATTCCTGCCTGCCACTATATGGCAAAACACTGAATTGAACTGTTAGGTTATTCTCCTTCACAGCACTTCAACTCAAAATGTAAGGTAGAATCAGGTGGTGACTGAAGGGTAGAAACAGCCCTGAATAAGGACTCTGCCCCCACCTAACCTGGCCCCCAGCCAATTCTGGGGCCCCACCCACCACAAAAGGAGGAAGGGAGACTCATCCCGCGCTAGGCCAAGTGAGAGTCGGCAGGTGCATCCCATCCCTTGCTGTTGCATTGAATCAGGGGAGGCGGTGCCAGGAGGGCGTGTCTGGTCCCTTGTTGTGGAGAGGCTGGGTGTGTCCATTCCATCCCTCACCATGGTGAGGCTAAGCAGGTGTGTCTGGTCCCTCACCAAGGTGAAGCTGGGTGAGCACAAATGGTCCCTTGCAATGCTTCCTCTAAGCTGTGGAGTCTTGTGAGCAAAAATTCTACTTTGTGAGCTACTGGCATTAAAGTTGTGAGTGAGCGATTAGGCTACTGCATAAATTTGTCTGCTTTGGAGCCATCCTTCCTGAGCTAAGACAAAAATATGAGCCGGAGGCTAAAAAACTGTGAGCTAGCTCACACTAACTCAGCTTAGAGGGAACAGTGGTCTCTTGTCACAGTGAGGCTGGGCAACGGTGGGTTGGGTGGGCACATCCTGTCCCTCACTGTGGCAAGCTGGGCCAGGAGGGTGCATCCCTCACCACGGCGAACCCTCTCTCCCCATGACTCCAGCTTGCAGCCACTCCTCTTTGGGCTGGGGTGGCTCTAGATGGTGGCCACTGGGTTTGGGGGGCAGTGTTATGTTTTTAGGGAGGGAAAGGACCAGAGCTGAAGGCAGTAGTGGCAATAAGACCTGTGTTTATTGGAACACAACAGCCTCAGTAACTTTAACTCCTGCTCTAGTTATGGTCACAAGACTTGAGCCTTTCCTTTCTAGAGAGCCTCTGGGAGCTGTTCTTAAAAAGCAGTAACACCAATATACTGCAGGCAGTCCCACAGGCCATCAACCCGCTGGTACTGTTCCCCTTTGCCTAGTGTGTATGTGTGAAAGCTTTCCTGCATATTAGGAGCAACACAACTGCTACTAAAGAGCAGTACATAAACATCTGGGGTACCAACTTCCAGGACAGAACCAAAGATCTTCTGGAATTACAACTCATTTCCACACTACAGAGATCAGTTCCCTTCTAGAAAATGCCTGCTTTGGAGGGTGAACTCTGTGACATTATACCCTGCTGAGGTCCTCTCTCCTCCTTAAACCACACCCAAATTTCCAGGAATTTTCCAACCCTCAGTTCAGGGGCGTAGAGTTTTGGAAATCCCAGGGGGGGCAGGGGCTCCTTATTGCGCGCGCTCAGATGATGCTCTCTCCTTCCCCCTGGGAAACTGCCCCGCCTCCCCGGGCCCTTCTGAGGCCCGCCAGCCGCTGCTGCCGGTGCCTCTCTCCCCCCCCCCCCCGCCACCCCTTCCCTCTCCCTCTCCAGCAGTGGCCGCCAGGCCTCGGAAGGACCCGGGGAGGCGTGGCAGCAGGCGCTCTGTTTTCCCGGGGGTGGCTGAGCCCCCCCAGGGGAAATTTCGGGGGTGGCTCAAGCCCTCGAGCCCCCCGTACTCTACGCCTATGCCTCAGTTGGCAGCTCTAAAGGAAAGACTGATTACTGCTTTTACCAAAATGTGGTGGTAGTGAGTGGGGGAACACTTTCCATACAGAATTTAGGGTGCAAATTCTACACACACATATTTAGAAGGAGGTTTAATCAAATTCTGTGGATGTTATTTCAGAGTAAACCTGAACCTGCATTGGATCAGACTGCACAGCTCTGTTAAGAAACTGTAAGTATAGATTCCAGAAGGTAAACATGTTTTTGAGAGGGATGGCTGGCAGCCCTATGACATGTTTACTCTATTACCACAAACACACAAAAAAAGAATCTTGTGGAATATCACAACACATTTGGTCTCGGGGCACCTAATGGTACAACACAGAAGGACCTTTCGGAAGGAGCTCTGTGGTGTAAAACAAGTCTACTGCAGAGCCTGTCAGCTATCAGATAAAAGAGGGTCACAGAGGTAATAAAATCCTTTGAGCTAGCTCTCTGTGTCCTATTCAGCTGATCTGTTATGTATCTGGGATAACAATCCCCGAACTCACCTTAACGCTGAGTGATTTGTTTACACATTCAAAGGGGGAATCAGAAGTCAGAGAACTGAAGGAAAGATCTCCGGTTTTCACTCACCTCCCTTCACCTTTGGCATGGTCATTTGGGGCCTCAGGGGTGGTGTTAGCATACCCCTAGGGTTCCCAGGTCCCCCCAGGTCCCCCCTGGCGGGGGTGGGTGGTGGGTGGTGGTAGGGTTGCCAGCTCCAGGTTGGAGAACTCCTGGACATTTAGGCGTGGAGCCTGGTGAAGGCAGGGACCTCACTGGGATATAATGCCACAGAGTCCCCCCTCGGCATCAATTTTCTCTACGGGAACTGATCTCTGTAGTCTGGAAATGAACTGCATTTCTGAGGGATCCCCTGGTCCCACCTGGATGGTGGCATCCCTAGCTGCTAGCACCCAGGACTTCTGGCAGGGAGACTGTAGGGGATGCCTCCCACCTGAAGGAATGGGGGCAGGCACTCACTGCAAAGGAAAGTGGGGAGCAAGTAACAAGAATAGGTACCTGTGAGTCCCCCTCTACCATGAGACAAATAGTTTTAATTGGGTGGACTGAGGTTAGATAAGTGGCATTTGGGGGAATCATTAGCCCCTCCCACAAGTCCAATCCTGATCTGTCACAAACCTGGATATTCACCCGGGCTGCGGTCACACGGCCCCTTTAAATCCAGGAGCCCTCCTGGATTAAAGGGGCCACATTTTTTTACCTCGGGTTGGGATGTCTACACATCCCAACCCCTGCGGCGGCCAGCAGCGGCGGGCGGTGGCGGCAGAAGCGGCGAAGGAGGTGGCGACAGAAGAAGTGGTAGTGGAAGAAGTGGCAAAGGACCTGAGGTGTGCAGCGGCGGCGGGGGGAGGCACCCTTCCCTGAGCCCCACCAGCCGCCTGGTAAGTTTGGGGTGTTTTTTTTCCCCTTTTACACTTGGGTGCTTGACTGCCCAAGTGCCCAAGTGTAAAAGGGGGGAAAAAATGACAGACGGGACCAATGATTGCGAGAGAGGGCTGTCCAAATAGCTCAAATGCGGGTTCCTCGCGCGACTCCCAGGAACACTGTCGATTTTCCCAGGGTCGGAAAATGCAGAAGGAATCCGCATTTGAGCCCGCTTCGGTGCGGGACTTGCTGTGGCTGTTGTAGACGGCCCCTTTAAATGCGGAAGGAAACAGCCCTTCCTCCCGCATTAAAGGGCTGTGTGACCGCGGCCCCAGTAACTGCTATTATGCCTGAATAACCCACAGGAGGTCTGTTCATGTGTCTCTGGATTTTACATCTAGTTTCAGTAACATACCAGTAAAATGAAGGCATGAAAGGAGGAAAAATACTATAACCTTGCTTAGCTTAAAGACTCCCTTTCCCCGCCCTTCCCATAGGAGAAAAAATAAATTTGCCACAGGGTCACTAGCCTCCAGATGGGGCCTGGAGATCTCCTGGAATTGCAACTGCTCTCCAGACTAAAGAGATAAGTTCCCCTGGAGAACATGGTAACTTTGGATCATGGACTGTATGGTATTATACTGTACTGAGATCCCTCCATTCCCTGGACTCCTTCCCCAAATCTTCAGGAATTTCCCGACCTGGAGTTAATATCCCTAATTTCCCAGCTTTATTTAGAATATTTATATCCTGCTTTTCTTCCAGTCAACAGGCTTCAAAGCAGTTTATATGTTTTGTTGTCTGATTTCTTCTTAATCTATCCTCCTTCCAACCCTCAGTTATTTCCTGCCCCTTGGTAGTAGGGTTCCTTTATTAGCTCCTGACATAATCGCTGAATTTGCTATCACTTTTAAAGCTATGTTACTTCACAGCAATTTTTGGAAGCAGCAGCATTCCTCCACTTCCATATCAAATGCTGATTCCTTTGTAGCGGTTACCCCACAAACACACTGCAAATCCCACAGTGCCAGTGTGAACAGAGGTCAGGAGAGGGCTGGAAGTAAAGTTAATGGGGAAAAATCAGCAGTAGCCTGGACTACACATAGCTATGCAACTTTTAAAGAGTCAGAAGACAATTACGGGGTGCAGTGAGAACATGCAGCTCCAGAGGCATAGGTCAAAGATGATGGGTTGGGTGTATGGATTCTGGGGGTATGTCATGGTTGGAATGTAATCCAGGAGACCCAGGTTCAAATCCCCACTCTAATTTATCTGGTGATCTTGGGTGAGTCATTCTCTCTTAGCCTAAAAAGGCTGCCAACTGGACACGAAAAATGTTGTGTCTTTTTCATAAGGGTTTAATTAGCGGGAATGGGTAGACAAAGGTTCTCATGGCATAAAGTTACATTACATCACCTGATAGTTGACTAGGGCTGCCAAGTCAGCCCGGGGGGCGGGGGATCCCCCGCTACAGGGGTTCCTGATCCACCGGCCAGCATTCGGCCGGCGGGGGGAAACCCCACCTCCGAGGTCGTCCAGCCTGGACGACCTCCCTCACGTAATGACGTCACCCGGAAGTGACGCCATCACGTTGGGGACGTTGCCAGAGCATTGCCCTGGCAACGCCCCCAATGTGCTGACGTCACTTCCGGTGATGCCGCCTGCCACGCGCATGCCGGGGAAGCTCCCGGCCAGCAGAGCTTCCCCCCCCCCCGCCGATAAGTTTGATACACTTGGCAACCCTATAGTTGACTGAAGAGAAAACTGATATTAAAGAGAGAGCTAGAGGGACCAGTTCAAAAGTTGGCAACTTTACAGCCTAACTTACCTCATAGTGTTGTTGTGGGGATAAAATGGAGAAGGCTGGATGGCACCCTGAACTCCTTGCAGGAAGGGTGGGAGAAAAATGTTCTAAATAAGTAAGTGTGTTCTCTGGAGCGCAAAGCCATTTAAAGTGTTTTTCTCCTCTAAGTGGTACAAGAAACCAGAATTTGAAAGCAGTACTATTCCAGTTTGAAAAAAGGCTTTGGGGGATTGGATGACTGGCTAGGCCTCAAGAGCCACTCTGACCTATACACATGCTCTAGGCATTGAATCGTTACTCCATGGTGAGACTATATCTGCCAGCACATAAACCACACATAATGGACAGGGAATTCCTTAGCTGAAGGCATAGAATTGCTGTTAGAATGTTTAATAAGATATAAAGGGGAAAGCGGCAAACACTTCCTGCTTCTACAGTCTGATAAAAACTGTGCTCCGTTCCTCTGCCTATACAGTAACAGGCTTATTGAAGGGGAAATTACCTTATCTTCATCCTCTCTATTGTTAGGCAAAGTCTCTGCCAAGAAATGAGGCTCTTTAAGAAATTCAAGCAAATTTCCATCTCAGGTTGCCAGCTCTGGGTTGGGAAACACTGGAGATTTCACTGGTAGAGATTGGGGGGGGGGGAGGGCTTCATTAGGGTATAATTCCATAGAATCCACTTTCCAAAGTGGACATTTTCACCAGGTGAACTAATCTCTGCTGTCTGGAGATCAATTGTAATCCAAGCAGGTCTCCAGCCATCACCTGGAGGTTGTATCAAAACACAAACACTCCATGAATAATTTACGAACAGAAGTAGAAAGAATATATTATCCAAGACAATTGTAACAATTCTTAACTTAATACAACATACAAAATACAAATAACGTTCACCAATCTTCTGTATAAGATGCTTCAGGAGAGCTGGATCCTAACCCTTTAAGAAATAGTTGAGAATATTGGAGAAATAGTTGAACTGTTAAGAATTGTTAAAATTGTCTTGGATAATATATTCTTTCTACTTCTGTTTGTAAGTTTTTCACGGAGTGTTTGTGTTTTGATACAACCTCCTCCCATGAGCTCTCTTTTGGATGTATCACCTGGAGGTTGCCAGATCTCCTTGTTCCTCTGGCAGAGGACTTGGGGGACATTCCAGGAATGGGCAGGGACATTGCATGGGGGATGCTATGGTATTTGGGTGAAACTCTATGGTTTTTCCACCCTCAAAACCATAGGTTTGCCCGAATACCATAGCATCTCTGCACGATGTCCCCAACGTGATGATGTTGCTTTTGGGTTTAGGGGAGGGGTTTCCCCTGCCTGCCAGCTGGTCCACGGCAGTGGGAAGCCACCAAAACCGAGGGATTCCCCACCTGGACCTGGGGGCTGGCAACCCTACAGCCACACATTTGTCACATTCATTTTTGTAGTAAAAGAAAAAAGCAACACAGCTGTTAGGGCACTTCTGGCCATTACTGTGGAGTCTTTGAGTCAGTAAAGGCACAGTGGTCTGAATAGCTTATACAGAAGTCCCCAATCTTGTTGACTCTGTAGGTACTTTTGGATTTTAAGAGCAGGTGCTATAATAAAATGGCTGCCAAGTTAGAGGCATGGCCAACCATAAAATGGGAGCTGGGGTGAGTCATAAAATGTTGGGAGGTTCCAAGCCAAGCATTGTCACATAACAGAGGCAGTGATTTCCAAATGAGTCCCTGCAAACACAGACTCCTGCTCCAGTGACATAGAGGAAAACCAGGGTTGGCTCTTTGCTTATGGGAAGAAGCAAAACACTGGCAGGCACCACACCCGTGTCACTGACACAATACATAAGCTGTGTGTACTTTCTTACTGTCTCACAACTGGCTTATCAAGTTCTCCTTGTTACCAGACCACATGGCATTGTACGCATACAAATATACCTCCAAATCTATTGTAAATGTTTTGCTGTCGTGCACTGATGTGTTTCAAGACATCTTTCTTCTGCAACTATTTATTCACTTCATTTATACTGTGCCTTTCTCCCCAATGGGGTTTCCAAATTGCCTTACATTGTTCTCCTCTCCTCCATTTTATCCTGACAACAACCCTGTGAGTTAGGCTAGGCTGAGAGAAAGTAATTGACCCAATGTTATCAAACAAGCTTCCACAGCAGAGGGGAGATTCAAGCCTGTGTCTCCCAGATCCTAGTCCAGCATTATGATCACTACACCTCATGGTATTTATTGCTACAGCAAAAACTACCCTTTACAATAAATAATGAAGAGAGAGATCTCAAAATGCTTCAGGAGATATTCCAAAATTCAGACTGGGATTTGGGACTGAAACAACATTATTAGCCTTGGTGGATGACCTCCAGCTACTACTGGATACAGACATCTATCACTGTTGATACAGTTAGATGGCTGGCCATCGTATTTTGGTGGATCAACTACAGTCAGTGTTTTGGGTAAATGGGACAGCCCATCCCTCAGTCTCCTGCTGGGTGCCAGCTGCTATCTAAACACCCCATTTGGCGACTATCTGCAGTGAAGATTAGTGCTCTAGCTCTAGGCAATCACCTAGGTCCATCTAGAGGGTGGACCACCCCTGAAACCTTGTCATGCTGATCCATGATGCCAAGGGTGTAGACTTTCCAATTTCCCGGGGGGGGGGGGGGCTGGGGCTGGGCCAGAGACATTACAGGCCATTGTCTCGGGCGGAGGCTCAGCACATCCTGGAAAAGTTCAGGGGGGGCTCCCCAGCCCCTCTGAAGTTGACGCCTATGCATGATACCATCTTTGAAACATGAAGACATCTTTGAAACTTCAGTTGATACAAACTGTGGCAGTAAGATTCCTGTCTGGGTCCAGCCACTCAAAATGCACAATCCCAGTGCTATTTTAATTGCTGGTTACCCATTTGCTTCTGGGACCAACTGGCTAGTACCTAACAAGCCCTTCACAGCCTAGGGCCCTCACACTTGGATATACTCCCACACGCCAGCTATGTTGCTCAGACAGCCTTCTCCTTACAATGTCCTCTTCTAGGATTTTTTGCATGGCAACAGATATGTTACAGGCTAGGTAGGTCCAGGTTTTTGGAATGGGCTGTTGGAATAGGGAGTGCCTTTATTTTATTTTATTGGTATGGGGGGGGAGGTGCGCGCTTGTGAGCCTGGTGACTTCATGGTGACTTCTGGCAACCCCTAATGGGGCTAGGATGTGTCAGAGCAGTGGCTAATATTACCTGCCTCTGCATCCCGGCCCTGGTATTCCTTGGAGGTCGCCCTTCTAAGTACTTGCCAAGCTTGGCCCTGCTTAGCTTCCGAGATTTGACGAGATCAGTCTTGCCTGGGCTATTCAGGTCAGGGCCAGAGGGTGGCTCTATTGATTGCATTTAGGAAGGAATGCAAGAACATTCCATTTCAGAGGGCATTTCCGAGTGAATGGTACCCTATATTTAAGCTGATTTTTAATCTCTGTGTTTCTAATTGGTGCATTGCTTTTATTTTTGTTAATGGACTCTTATAATTTTTTGTCCTTGCAACTTGTTGCATTGTTAGCTGCCTTGAATAAAGGAAATAAAGTGGGATACAAATATTTTAAATAAATTAATACATGTATCCCGCCCCCTGTCTCTTGAACTGGTGCCTTCTTCTTTTTCTTGGTCTGTCACCAGTCACGTACAGAGCTGGGAAGGTAACGTGGGGCAATTCTGCACCTAGCATTCACTCCATAATTTCTCAGCTGGGAGGATAAAGTGTTTTTCCCTCCATTATTTTATGAAACTCACATTGGAACAGAAATTCCCCCCTGCATTGCATGCTACTTTAACTTCCTTTGATCATTGGATTTTATGGTAGCTTCCACACTCCATGCCACTTTTGCTTTCTTTGATCACCAGATTTTATGGTACCTTCTGCATAGATTTATGGCCGTTTTATAGCCATTCAGGGGTGACTTTGCAGTCAGTACAGCATTGCCCTGAGGTATTTGAATGTGGTTTTGAGCTGCACTTTTTCCTCCCAGTTGAGAAAATGTGGAGCAAATGCTAGATGCAGAATCGCCCAAAATCACATTCAAATACCTCAACATACTAATTGCATAGTCACCCCTGAATGGCCATAAAACAGCCATAAATCTATGCAGAAGGTACCATAAAACCCAGTGATCAAAAGAAGCAAAGGCAGCTGGACTGTGAAGGCTACAATAAAATCCAGTTATCAAAAGAAGTGAAAGCAGCATGCAATGCAGAAGGGAATTTCTATTTCAACTTGCGTTTCATAAAACAACAGAGGGAAAAGCCAATGCAGAATCAGCTGTTGTTTGGAGTGTTAGCAATAGTCCTGTTTTATGGGCTGCAGTTGGGCCATCCAAGCGTACAGCCTCTGACAACTGAGAAACAAAAAGCTTTGCTAATCAGGGGACATAAAAGATGAAGGGCAGGCAAGCATCCTTGAGCAACAGAGTTCCAGTGAACATGAACAGCAGAGCAGAAGAAAGGCAGCCAGGCATGGTTCCTATAAAAGGAAACAACCCTGTGTGGACCTTACCAACATCCAAAGGGCACATCAATTAAATAAGTGGTTTGACAACACAAATGTTAAGTGTTGCAAATACTGTAACATGCCAGTAGAGCTGAACCAACCTGAGAAAAAAGGGGGTTAACAAACATGTGGCATTCGATATGCCCTTAGAAAATTATTAAAACATTTACTAAGTGACAATTCTGGATGGATTTGCTTTAATAGCTTGTTTTCAAGACCCCGGCTCATTTAACTGCTCTTTGTTCAGCATGGTCATAAGCATGTTAACTCAAAAGCAAATCCCATTGAGTCTAGTGGGGTGTAATACCTAGTGAGTATATATCTATTACAACACTGCTGTAAAACAGGGAAAATTGTGTTTAGCAAAATTCATGGTTTTCTTTAAGTTACAAATGCCTTTTCAGATGTTATTATTTTGATGCAAAAGGAAAGAAGATACTTGTATAAATCACTGCCTTTATCATTGGATCTTTAAAAACTCTAAGGTTTCCCTTGCTCAAAAGCCAGTCGAATCTGACTCTAGGAGGCGGTGCTCATCTCCGTTTCCAAGCCAAAGAGCCAGCACTGTCCAAAGATTTCTCTATGGTCATGTGGCTAACATGACTAAACGCCGAGGAACATGAAAAGCTGTTACCTTCCCACCGAAGTGGTACCTATTTATCTACTTGCAATTTCTTGCTTTCGAACTGCTAAGTTGGCAGGAGCTGGGGCCAGAGATGGGAGCTCACTCTGTCACACGGCATTCAGGTCTTGAACTGCTGAGCTACCGACCTTCCGGTCTGCAGCTCAGCATCTTAACCTCTAAGCCACCACAGCCCTCTAGCTGGGGTTAAAAATATAGCAAACTTTTTCACATACGTTCTTCTGCACTTTTAAGTCCAGGGACCTAGGTAGGTGGTAGGAATTCCTGGCATAGGCTGCATCCACACATCACTGGATAGTGCACTGTGGTTGTGCTATACGATCATTCATAACTGTTTTGACTTGTCACAAAGGAAAATCCAGTTACCAATGCATACCGTAACACAGTTTTGCAATATCCAGTGTGGATGCAGCCAAAGGGAGGTTTTAGGCAGGGCCAGTAACAGAATGAGACCTTGTAATTCAAACAAAAAGGGCATTTTTTCCCTTACGAGGTCTCACTCCATTACCAGCCCTGCGTAAAATTAATCTCCTTTTTCTGTCTTCTTCACTCCTGGTTTTGGCTTCACTCTGGCTGCTTCCACATGGATGCCAGCTTCCAGGTGAGTCCTGGAGTTCCCCCAGAATTACGGCTCATCTCTGGACTACAGAGATCAGTTCCCCTGGAGAAAATGGATGCTTTGGAGGGTGGATTCTATGGCATTGTACCCCACTGAGCTCCTTGTCCTCCCCAGGCCCCATCCCCAAATCTCCAGGAGTTTCCCCACCTGGCCCTGGCAACCCTACTTCAGTCCCCGCGTCTCCTGCTGGTGGCTAGGGGGACGTGGCAACCCGCTGACAGCAGCAGCAAACACTCTTGCCTCAGCGGGTCCCAGTGTGACAGTGGGCGGAAACAGCTTACACATGACCTGTTACACATGACTTACTCATGACTTACCAGGGCACAGCAGGGAGGCCCAGTCGATATACAGCGATCTATCTACACCACTGCCCATGTGACCCAGAAGTGACATCATCATGTGATTCTTGATCACAAGGTGAATACTTGCATAATGTATAGGCCACTATGGTTTTGAGGCATTTTTTATCAGGCTGTAAGAATCCTATACAAAATTCTAATCTGTGGCACTTACTTTTCCTGTGCAGAGGAGCTACTCTGCTTCAGAATTTCAACGGTTGTATTTTTTAAATTGTAAATTAAAAACCTGTTGAATCATATGAAATCAAGACACAAACAAAGCAGATAATACATGCAGGTTCCATGATCATAAGCTAATGTCATGGTTTTAAAGGCATGTGGTGTGATTTTGAGTCATGTTAGGAGGATTCACTGTCTCTCCTAGCTGCCTGAAAGACTCATTGATACACTTTACAAAATGTCAGGAATTGTAAAATGAAACAGCTCACAAAGTAGAGTCAAAAAATATGGGCCATGTGGAAAATAATTACAAAGTAACTTCAAGCATGGGAATGCTTATTAAATTTGCAGATGATACTAAATTGGGAGGGAGGGCTAGCAAATATGGAAGAAGACAGAGTCAGGAGGATGATCTTGACAGGCTGGAAAACTGAGCTAAAATAAATATGAATTTCAATGGAGATATGTAAAGTTCTGCATTTAGGCAGGAAAAATCAAATGCATAATAATAGGATGGGGGGGACTTGCCTTGGCAGTAGTATATGCATAAAAGATCTAGGGGTCTTAGTAGACCATACACTGAACATGAGTCAGCAGTGTTGTGGTGGGGTAGCTAAAAAGGCAAATGTGATTTTGGGGTGTATCAACAGAAGTATAGTGTCCAGATCCCATGAAGTGATGATATTGCTTTACTCTGATCCAGGGCTATTTTGGGGCAGGAACGCACAGGAACGGAGTTCCGGCTGGCTTCTGAGCTGGCCACACCTACAGCCTCCCCACCTCCGGCTCCGGCTCCCCAGGCACCTCGCAAGCTGTGGGGTGCCTGGGGAAGCCAATCCAATCCAGGGAGGGAAGGCAGTTTAAACTGCCTCCCCCCCCTGGGGAAACCGATCCAGAAACTGCCTTCCTTTCCTCTGCACCTTGGGAAGCTGATCCTGGGAAGGAGCAGCGCTGTCAGGGGTATGGCCTAATATGCTAATGAGTTTCTGCTGTTGGGTGTGGTCTATTATGCTAATGAGTTCCTGCTGGGCTTTTTCTACAAAAAAAGCCCTGCTCTGCTCTGGTTAGACCACGCCTAGAGTATTTTGTTCAGTTCTGGGCACCACAATTTAAGAAGGATATAGACAAACTGGAAGGTGTCCAGAGGAGGGCAACAAAGATGGTGAGGGGTCTGGAGACTAAGTCCTATGAGGAAAGTTTTTGAAGGAGCTGGGTATGTTTAGCCTGGAGTGGAGACGACTGAGAGGTGATATGATAACCATCGTCAAGTACTTGAAGGGCTGTCATATAGAGGATGGTATGAAGTTGTTTTCTGTTGCCCCAGAAGGTCAGACCAGAACCAACAGGTTGAAATTAAATCAGAAGAGTTTTTGGCTAAACATGAGGAAGAAGTTCCTCACAGTTAGAGGGGTTCCTCAGTGGAACAGGCTTTCTTGGGAGGTGGTGGGGTCTCCTTCTTTGGAGGTTTTCAAACAGAGGCTAAATGGCCATCTGCGTGGCAGATCACGAGAGGGAGGGCAGGAAGGGTTGCCTTGGTGTTTACTTCTTTCTTACAAGCCCAGTGAAATGCCAGTCACCATTTTGGGGTCAGGAAGCAATTTTTCTCCAGGCCGGTTTGGCCAGGGATCCTGGAGGTTTTTTGTTATCTTCTGGGTGTGGAACAGTGGTCACTGTGGGTGTGGAAGGGGAGGTATTTGTGAATTTCCTGCATTGTGCAGGGGGTTGGACTAGATGACCAGGTTGGACTAGGGTTACCAGGTCTGCGCTGGAAAATACCTGGAGACTTTGGGAGTGGATCCAGGAGAGGGTGGGGCTTAGGGAGGGGAGGGGCCTCAGCATGGTACAATGCCATAGAGTCCCCCCTTCAAAGCAGCCATTTTCTCCAGGGGAGCTGATCTCTGTCAGCTGGAAGTGAGTTGTGAAAGTCGGAGATCCCCAGGCCCACCTGGAGGCTGGCAACCCTAATGACTCTGGAATTCCCTTCTAACTCTGTGATTCTGTGATTCTAGCCTTATATTAAAAGAAAGAAAGAGTCTAGGCAAGGGGTTCCCAACATGGTGCCCAGGGGTCCCATGTTGCCCACTAACACCTTTCCTGGTGCCTGCCGAGTATTTTAAAAAATATTTTAAAATATTGTTTCAAAATATTTTCTTGCATACACACAACTTATCTTCAGTCACACTGTAAATACAATTGTGCTGTGGTGGCAGCTGCTGCTGCAGCAACTTTTTAAAAATCTGCCAACCAGATCTTCAATGGCTAATCAGACATTTTGTTGAGCAAAAGCCCTTTGGCCCTGCCCACTTTCTAAAAACACTTGGCAGGTGCCAGGAAGGGTGTTGGAGGGAACCAGGGCACTACACTGGGAACCCCTGCCATAGAGTCTGCCCTAGAAAACTACCTTTTCCTCCAGGGGAATGGGTATCTGTAGTCTGGAAATCAGTTGTAGTTCGGGAAGATCGGCATATCTTACCTTGAGATTGGTATTGCTACCTTGTGGGCTATTTCAGATACGTCCTACATTGTATTTGGTTGTTTCTCTTGGGCAATTGTATCTTAAAAATTGGTTTTATCTGTGTTGCTTGTTTTATTACTCATACTGCAAGTGATAATTTTTGTGTAGTTTTAATGAGTTTCTGCAGGGCTCTTTTTGTAGAAAAAGCCCAGCAGGAACTCATTACCATAATAGGCCACACCCACTAGCAGGAACTCATTAGTGTATTAGGCCACACCCCTGACAGCGCAGAAAGAGAGAGAGAGAAGGAAAGGAGGGAAAGAGGTAAAGAGAGAAGGAAAGGAGGGAATGAGGGAATGAGGGAGAGACAGAAGGAAAGGAGGGGAAGAGGGAAGGAAAGAGAGAGGGAAAGAGGGAAGGAAAGAAGGAGGGCAAGAAATAAAGAGAGAGAAGGAAAGAAGGAGGGAATGAGGGAAAGAAAGAGAGAAGGAAAGGAGAAAAGAGGGAAAGAAAGAAAAGCAAAGAGAAAGAGAGAGAGAAGGAAAGGAGGAGGGAGAGAAGGAGAGAAGGAAAGGAGGAGGAAAGACAGAAAGAGAAGGAAAAAGGGGAAAAAGAGAGAAGGAAAGAAGGAGGGAAAGAGAGAGAAAAGAAATGAAAGAAAGAAAGAGGGCAAAGAGATGGGGGGAGGGAGGCTCTCCCCCCATCAAGGCTCTGCTGCCCTCCCAAGCCCTCCATCAAGCCCCCACTGAAGGAGGGAAAGACAGAAAGAGAAGGAAAGAAGGAAAGAGGGCAAAGAAATGGCGGGAGGCTCTCCCCCCATCAAGGCTCTACCACCCCCCCCAAGCCCCACTGCTGCCTCCCCACACCAGCATTTACTGGGAACAGGGAGAGCAGAGCAGAGACGGAGGCACCATGAACCCCAAGAAGGACCTTTTCCGCTGGCTCCTGCGCAGAAACCAGGTGTCTGGCACCTTCCGGCTCTGTCATCTTAAAAGGGGGAGCGTCCCCTTTAAGTGCACAGAGCTGGAAGGCTCTCGACACCCAGTCTCCGCGTGGAGACCGGGTGTGGAGCACTTTCTAGCTGGCTCTGTGCATTTAAAGGGAGAGTGTCCCCTTTAAGTGCACGGAGGTGGAAGGTGCCCGACGCCTGGTTTCTGTGTGGAGACCAGGAGCTGGGCACTTTCAAGCTGGCTCCGTGCATTTAAAGGGGACACTCTCCCTTTTAAGTGCATGGAGCTGGAAGGCTCCCGACACCCGGTCTCCGCACAGAGACCAGGTGCAGGGCGCTTTCTAGCCGGCTCCGTGTGTTTAAATACTATAATGTTTACTCACTTCTGTGTCCCCCTGAGTTCTGTGGGATTTACTTCCTACTGTGAGTTTAGGAATACAGCCTAAATTGGTATGACATGTACTGTAAATTCACTCTTGCAGATTCTATAGTTACCAGTCATAACTGTAACCTAAATCAGATGATATCCCCCTAATCTTGTCTGTACATCCCATGGGAGAGCAAGGCTGCATCTCCCCACCCTACTCCCTGCTATACTTCGGTGTGCTTACCCACCTCCACTCCTCCTGGTCAGCAGCACGGGCACATGACCTTGAAACAGGGTGTACACACTTAGCCTCAATAGCATGATTGATTCCCAGATTTTAAGTAGGATATTATGCTGTTCTGGCTTGCAGAAAGGGTTGCCAGGTTTGGGTTGGGAAATTCCTGGAGGTTTGGGGAGTGGAGACTGGGGAGGGCAGGGTTTAGGGACCTCAGCAGAGATAATGCTGTAGAGTCCACCCTCCCAAGCAATCATTTTCTCCAAGGAGAACTGATCTCTGTTGTCTGTGGATCAGGTGTAATTCCAGAAGAACACCAGGCTCCACTGGGAGGTTGGCAACCCTACCTGCACGTGATGCATTTCATGAGTATCTGTTCTGTTAAAATGTTATGACCACCAGGGCCACTAAGAGCCATCACACATCTCAGACAAAGTTTCCTTCTAAGCCCCCCCTCCCTGCTGCCGCCGCTGAAGTAAGCTAAAATGTCACATGACAATAAATCACCGGATTTACTGCTAGCATAAACAGGCTAATATTTGTTTCTCTCTCCATGCTCCAGACATTTCCCCTGATTTCATTCCTTACATTTATATCCCACCCTTCCTCCAAGGAGCTCAGGCCAGTGTGCTTCACCACTCTCCCATTTTATCCTCACAATGATACATAATAACACAAGAGCTAGGTTAGACTAAGAGACCGTGACTGGCCCATGGTTATTTGTTTATTTATTTGCTCCATTTATACTCCACCCTTCTCCCCAATGGGGACCCAAAGCAGCTTACATGGTTCTCTCCTCCGTTTTATGCTCAGAACAACCCTGTGAAGTAGGTTAGGCGGAGAGTACATGACTGGCCCAAGGTCACCCAGCAAGCTTCCATGGCAGAGTGGGGATTTGGACCTGGGTCTCCTAGATCCTAGCTTAACACTCTAACCAATACGTCACACTGGTTCCACCACAACTGAATGGGAATTTAAACTTAAGTCTTCCCAGTCCTGTGCTATCTAGGGGTGCCAGACTCCAGGTGGGACCTGTGGAATCCCCTGGAATTACAGCTGATTTCCAGACCATAGAGATCATTTCCGCTGGAGAAAACAGATGTTTTGGAAGGTGGACTCTATGGCATTGTACCCCCACTGAGGTCCCTGCCCTATCCAGGCTCTACCCCTAAATCTCCAGGAGTTTCCCAACCTGGAGCTGGGCTGGCAACCCTCCCCTCCCACCCCCAGCCAGTGGCCAGGGAGGACCTGCAACCCTAGCCATCACTCTCACCACTACACCACTCTACATACCTACCATCAGCTTCTCCTGCTGCAAAGGCTCCTTGCAGGAGTTCTCCTTTTGAATACCAGATGAGACTGAAGGAAGGGCGCAGGGACTGTGGCTTTACCAACCCAAACAAACACTGTATACTTTACAGCGTGACTGGATGGGAACATCCCCCTTCTCAAACAAACAGAAGGGGAAGAAAGAAAAACCTGCAAAAAAGAAACTACAGTGCAAAGTGGGGTTTCGGGTGCCAGTGCTGTTCTATCACCTATTGCAGTTTGTGCCCCCTGCAATCAGTTTGTATCCCTCTGAATCTTTGGGGTAGTTTGCAGCATCAATTGCAGACAGACATGGAATGAAATTCCAGTTCTGGAAGCTTGTGAAGGAGATGCCTACCAGAGGTTTATCACACAGTACAAGAAACAATGGAAGCAGAATATGACTGCTATCCTGTGCATGCTTAACCAGGAACAAACCTCATCGAATCAATGTGCTAGTTGCTTCTCAGTAAACATGCATAACAATATACTGAAAGGGTATATGTGTTTCCAAAAGTACACAGATGAAGCTGAGCCAAGTTTGAGTGGGGGGTGAGGCAAAGGTGAGGGAGGAAAAAGGGTGACCTGGTGGTTAGACAAAATGACAGCTATATCAACGAGGTTTACTCCCAGATAAATGGTCATTGTGTATGTACTGGTGCATGCTTTGGTTATAAACTTTCCAGCTCAATTTTTGTCCTTTTCTACAACATCCAAGATTATTTGGCATGAAGAAGGATTTTTCTAGCTCAGTTTTGCTTTGTGCTATGTTGCAAGGTTTTGGACCCCTTAATTACCAGACTGCCAGTTTCAAATGATGAAAAATTATGAGTCAGATGGATGTGTTTAAGCCTGAATCATATCAAACCATAACTAAACTGGCTTAAATTCAAATACATTGGCTTAATTGAAGCTAGAGGTAAAATTTGAAAGTCTTAAATTATTTACAGTTTGATTTGGATGACTGAAGTGTGGGGGTTCATTTTAGTTTTAAAATGTCTAGACTGCTTGTCTACTACAGTCTACTACCAGCATGGACTCAAGGGGGGAAAAAGAGGAACCCTGACAAAATGTAAATGACAATCCCCTGTCAAGACATACCCTCCAAGCAGAACACGTTCCTGTCTGGAAGTTGTGCCTCAAAGGCTCAGTAGGCAGACAGGTGTGTGTTGCAGATGAACTCCAGGACTGATGCTGGTAGCCCTGTGTTAGAAACTTCCCATGGCACCACAGAGAATTTGCTTTGATTGTCCAGAACCAACTTTGCGATGTGTTCTATTTGAATACTATTTGAAACAAATTCTATTTGAAATCTATTTGAATTCACCACAGTGAGTCTTTCCTTGCATTCATCTCTTTCTTTCAGCTTTCCAATTTGTAACCTATACCTTCTCTCCTGATGCTTCCTTCTCAGGCATTAACAGCCACCTCTGCCATCTCACTGAGTGGTCCTGTGTGTGTGTAGGGGGGGGGGGGCTTGGCAATAATTCAGGGCACAAATTATTCAAAGTTTTGCACTTTAAAGTGCCATGATTTTCAATGGACTGAAAGATGTTTGACTCTTGCTGCATTTCCTTGTATCTCCTTCTGTTAAAACTATGGGGGCGGTTTCAGTTCCTTTCTTCATTCCTCCTGCTTGGTAGGACTTCTGTGCTGATTCTCCGTTTTATTCCTCCAGCCAAGAGCCTTTAGAGCATAGCCTCTTTCTCTTTCGGTGCTGTGCTGATGGCTGGCTGAGACATGACGCATAATGTTTTTGACACAGGCCAGAAACAGAAGCTCTGGTGCTGGAGAGACGGTGGACTACTAGAAAGCCTTTCCTCTTGATAAGCCCGCTCTCCACTGCCAGCAGTCTTCTCCAGCATCTATGATGTAACACAGAAGGCAGCCTTTCTGGGCACAGCAGATGAGCAAGCAACCAGCAGGAAATCCCCTGAGGCCAGGCTGTTGTGGAAATGTTTTCATTTTGGATTCCGTTTTGCCTGGTCACAGTTATGGAGGAAGATGGCCCCTAAAATTAGAGATCTCCCCACTCTAGAGAAATGGCTGTGGGATCCAAGCAGCCAACAAGTAGTTCTTGATTTGCTGCTCTAGTTTCCTTCATGACATTGACAATCCATAATACCATTTGATGCAGAATAGGATGGAATAGAAGTGTGTGTGGTGGTGGTGGGGATTTGTCAACGTAAGTGTGCATTTTTGCCTTTTGGCACTATCACCCAAAGTGCTGAATTTCAGCTCTGTGTGATATCCTCACAGTCATTTTCCAATTTGATACCCTGTCCACATTTCATAGATGGAGGGGAGAATCCTGCTGTGAGGGAGAGAACTGTGCTGCTTTTCACCTTTTCATTTTTTTTTAAAAAAAAGCAAAACAGCTGGGCCCTGGAGGTGTTGATCAGTACAGGAAAGCAGGAGTGACCTACCTGCAAAGAATTACAAAACAAAACTACAAAGTAAAACCGATTAGTCAGACTAGGATCTTTAAGACCCAGGTTCAAATCCTCCATTCTGCCATGAAGCTTGCTTGGTAACTTTGGGCCAGTCATATCCTCCCAGCCTAACTTACTTTATAGGGTTGTTGTGAGGATAAAACGGAGGAGGGAAGAACTATGTGTACCACCCTGAATTCCTTGGAGGAAGAACGAAATGAAAATGCACTACAAATTTCTATTTTGGTGTTATTGCTCAGTATTTTCTACAGTCATCAGTGCTGTCTATCTAGTGCATTTTTATCCTGTTCTTCCTTCAGGGAGTTCAGGGAAAGATACCCAGTCCTCCCTTACAAAAACCCTGTGAGGCTGAGAGAGTGCGACTGACCCAGGTTCATCCACTGAGCTTCATTAGTCCCCAAGGTCTTAGGCCAACACTCTAACTGCTACACCACAAAGGCTGGGTGGAAGTCTGTATTTCAGATGTCTTGTCACAAGCAAAGGTGGTAATCTATGCCTCCTCCTCTGCAGGGCATTTTGGGTCACTAACACCATTAAATTGGTGAGCTACTGTTCCCTGTTCACTATCTAGTAACATCTGTCCTGCTGTGATACCTGCACATGCATCAGACCTTATGGTTGAGTCCTAGAGATCCTTGTGCAGTGACTGGCTGGAGCAACCTGTTCTTAAGCAACCTTCACAATTTCATTGTAGGCTTTATTCATCATTATTACAACCCGTTTTGTTAATTCCCTGCCTTCACTGGCTACTTCTTCCATGGGCTTCATGATGCCCAGTCATGCTGTCACAGATGGAAGCACACTGCTCATCTAAGGGCTCTGACAAGCCCTTCAGAAGCTGCTACAAATCAAGTTGACAGTTGTTCACCCATCACCCTTGGATAAATGGACAGATAGATGACCCAAATGTTGGTTATGCCTCCGCAGCTGCCATAGGATAAGTGGATGATCTTGCTACCCATTGTCGGATTTGCCTCCAGCAACATTTCTGTCAAACACAATATTTTCTGTACAAATTGTGGATTCCTTCCAAGTTCTTAACTTACTGTTTTACTGTATTTTGTGTATTATATTGATCCCACTGTGCTGTATTTAATTTTTAATCTACTTTGAGTATCAGAGAGAAAGATGGACTATAAATGAAATAAACAACCATCAGTACCAATTATACAGCGTTCCTGAAGTAGATCCAGCTGAACAGCTACAGCAAGCCTTATCTAGAACATGGGGGGGAAAGGGGTAGGTCCTAAAGACTTAATGGCCTTTCCACCAACCCAGACCATTATTTTGCACCATACCCTGTTACTGAATGAACAATCGTGTTGTGTTCCACCCCAAACTCCCCCTCAACCGCATCCTGTGTTTTGAAGGATTTTGCTATTAGAGCCTATCTTCTCTTCCATCCCACCATACAAAGAAAGGCAGAACATGAAAACAAATCCATCTTGGAAGTCCCATTACCACCAAGGGAAAACTCCCAGGTAACTGGAAAGGATACATCATCAGGGAACGCTCTTGTGAATGTGAACCCACAGAGTGCAAGTGCCCCTTTGTCTTGTTCAGGCTCACCATAAAGCCTACACCGACCCTAGACCAGGGAACTTCTGGCAGAGGGGGTATACTAAAGGGGCTGGGGCTAGAATTAGGGAGATCAGAGACTGAGGCCTATGCAGGATCATGTGTGTTCAGAATTCACAACCCAACTGGGAATAAGGATTCTTAGTGGGGTTACCAACCTCCAGGTGGGGCCTGGAGTTCTTCTGGAATCACAAATGATCTTCAGACTACAAAGATCAGTCCCCCTGGAGAAAATAGCAGCACTGGAGGGTGGTATACCATAGAGTCTAGGAGAAACTTAAGTCCCTCCCCAGGCACCATCCCCAAATCTCCAGGAATTTCCCAAGCTAGGGTTGGCAAACACTAATTCTTACTTTCATCTTCTTGGGATAGGCAAGTAACAGTTTGCCCATCTGGTATGTGATTACATAAACAGGCCTTTCCCCTGTTAGCAGGCCAGTATTCTCTGTCCCTACCCTTCAGACAGCCAGTGTCAGCTCCAGAATTCCTGTGTCCCAGGTCTTCCTGAATTCTCAGTTTCACCTCTTCTAGGCTGTCTCTATAATCTAGTTCCCTTTGATCTTCTGGCTGCATAACTGTTTTCCCTAACAGATGGTTGTTTTGGCTATAACAGTTCTCCCCTAGTCAGCAGCACGGGCTCTGAAATGTTAACCTCAGTCTGGTCACGGTAGTATTTGAGGCCAAGAGTCCTTTGTTGTACAGATTCTTTTCCAACCTCCCCCCCACACACACACACACAGATGATGCCACCCACAGCCTTAGCTTAGTCTTGCAAAAAAAAAAAAAAGGTGGGCATTTAGCCTAGTGTAGTATACGTCTTATGTTTTTGTCACATTCTATAATAGAAGCATGGTCTGGATTGATAACTTGTGAACAGTGTACAGTAAATGTTCTAAAGAAACCTGTGCTGCGATCAGATGATCTGATGTTGCTGTTTCCCTGTGGATTTAAAATGCAAGTTCAGACAGCAACATCTGTCTCCCGTTCCCCATTCTCACCCATCTAAGAATTGGAGTTATTTGACACCAGGGAAAGTCCGGTCTTTACAGATGTCAGCAGTTTCATCCCGCATTTTCGGATGTCTGATCAATCCATCACACCATCTAGCCGTTTGGGATGTCTGATCTCACACTTTCATCTTCACGCCATTTTTAGAAAAACAGATCTTCGCCCCAGGGCTGTGAATCACCACTTGCATGTTTCTGCACCCAAACATTCTGTCAGGATCGGGAGCCACCAGGGGAGTTGTTTTTGAGCAACGAATCCCCACCCCCAACCCTCTCTCCTGTTTCTTGGGCTGGAAAGCCATGAAAATAGTCCCTAGTTAGGCTCCCATATCGACAGGGAAACTGGGGGGGCTGGAATCCCTAATTCAGGGAGACTATAAACCTGGAAAAATTTAAAAGTCCAGGCAGCCTTGCTTCTGAGCAAACTTGGGCTGAATATCTGCCCCAAAAGTGTATGCAGGGCTTTCTGGGCATGGACCTTGGCTAAAGTGGGAGACAGATGTTAACCAGACTACAGAGATCAGTTCCCCTGGAGAAAATGAATCTTTGGAAGGTGGACTGTATGGTATTGTACCCCACTGAGGTCCCTGTCCTCCCCAGGCTCCATCCCCAAATCTCCAGGAGTTTCCCTGCTTGGAGCTGGCAACCCTACTCCCCATCGCACTTTCCCCCATGCAAAGTGTTTTCTGCTTCAGAGTTGCTGTTTGAGAGCATCCCATGACTGACTCAAGAGTAAATGCACTGAAGTCAATGGGATACTCTTGTGTAAATCTGCATTCCAAGGAAAAGAGGCAAAGCAGAGGAGGCTGAGAGGGGCCGCAGTACTAGGCAGAGGGATTGCGAATGTCAAAATGGAGTAATGCTTTGAATGAGCACTTCTGTGCATGCGTGAAAGGCAATTTTTTTTAAAGGATGCCACCTGACTGCCTGCTCCATGGTTACTGTGCAGCAATAATCTGAGAGGTCAACCATGGAGTGAGTGTGTGGTGAGACAGGTAAAGGGTGGCATGTTTGGACAAACCTCTCCGGAACAAATAACACCGGATAGAGGCACGATCAGACCGCGCCAAGCCTGTTTTCTAACTGCAGACCCTCCCCCCCCCCCCCCCGTCTTCTTGAAGAGACCAAGTGCCCTTTGCAGACAGAGACCTGCTCTTTGCATGCAGGAGGAAATCAGCCCCTCTTAAAACTGGTGTAGGACCTTGAGCCAAGATACCAGTTTGTACTCAGGTGTTGCCTTAGTTAAACTGATGGAAGTGTTTATATTCAGCCTGGGCTTTCCCCTCTTAATTAAATAAAGCAGAGCCTAGTAAATTCTTGCTTTAAAAATCTTGAGTAAGTAAAAGATTATATTATTTTAGAATATTTAATGAATGCTGACATTAATAATACCAGTGCTTGGAGGGAAGCACACATTTAATTGGCAACTTCTCTTTCTTCATTTCTATAATTCATTCATGCGGCTTTTTTTACTGCATGGCATTATACAGCTCCTTGCTCCCACTCCCTGCTCCTATGCAATTGTTAGACAAATTATTAGATCAAAGGGAAGATTATTTAAAATGGATTTATCCTTTTGGATCCATCCACCCTGGTGAGAAGCAAATGTCAGCACACACTACCTGTGTTCTGGGGAGATAAAAGCTAGAGTCCGGAAGCAAGTCCTACATGTCTGCCTTAAAGGACCAGTCCCTATTTGGCAGCAGATGCCTTTTCTTCCTAGGTTTGTTTGTAGTCAAATGGAGCCCTGCTGGTGTGGAAACGCTCAACACTGCAATATCTGCTGCATATGTATGTATGTATGTATTTTTACGTTCTTTATAGTCTGCCTTTCTCATGGGATTCAAGATGGATGGCACAGAGGGAGTCAACACAGTAAACAGGATGGGACACTCATAGAATCATAGAGTTGGTAGGGACCTCCAAGGTCATCTAGTCCAACTCCCTACACAATGCAGGAAATTCACAAATACCCTTCCCTTGGTGGGCCCAGAAGATGGCAAAAAACCTCCAGGATCCCTGGCCAAACTGGCCCAGAGAAAATTGCTTCCTGACCCCAAAGTGGTGATCAGCATTTCCCTGGGCATGTAAGAAAGGACCAGAAGAACTAAGCACTGATGCAACCCATCCTGCCCTCCCACTCATGAACTGCCGAAGATCACAGAATCAGCATTGCTGTCAGATGGCCATCTAGCCTCTGACTGAACACCTCCAAAGAAGGAGAGCCCACCACCTTCCAAGGAAACCTGTTCCACTAAGAAACTGCTCTCTAAACTATCATCAAGTTCTTCTGAATGGTTAGCTGAAAACTCTTGATTTAATTTCAACCCGTTGGTTCTGGCCCAACCTTCTGGGGCAACAGAAAACAATTCTGCACCATCCTCTATATGACAGCCCTTCAAGTACTTGAAGACGGTTATCATATCACCTCTCAGTCATCTCCACTTCAGACTAAACATACCCAGCTCCTTCAACCTTTCCTCATAGGACTTGGTCTCCAGACCCCTCTCCATTTTCATTGCCCTCCTCTAGACATTTCCCAGCTTGTCTATATCTTTCTTAAATTATGGTGCCCAAAACTGAACACAATACTCTAGGTGAGGTCTAAACAGAGCAGAATAAAGTGATACCATCACTTCATGTGATCTGGACACTATATTTCTGTTGATACAGCCCAAAATTGCATTTGCCTTTTTAGCTACCACATCACACTGCTGACTCATGTTCAGTGTATGGTCTGCTAAGACCCCGAGATCCTTTTTGCACATACTACTGTCAAGACAAGTCTCCTCATCCTATAAGTATGCATTTTCTACCTTAATGCAGAACTTTACATTTATTCCCACTGAATTTGTTTTAGCCAAGTTTTCCAGCCTGTCATGACCATCCGATATCCTGACACTACCTTCTACCGTATTTGCTACCTGTCCCAATTTAGTATAATCTACACATTTGATAAGCATTCCCTCTATTCCTTCATATAAATCATGTATAAAGATATTGAACAAAACATGTTCTGGGACAGATCCTTGAGGCACTTCGCTTTTCACTCCTCTCCAAGAGGATAGGGAATCATTAACAAGCACTCTTCTAACAGTCAGGGACTGACTGTTTGATTATTTGTTCTAAAACTTTTCCAGGTATAGATGTCAAGATGATGGGTTGGTAGTTACCTTGATCCTCCTTTCCCCCCTTTTTGAAGATGGGGGCAACATTTGCCCACCTCCAATCTTCTGGCACCTCTCCTGTTCTCCAAGAATTCTCAAAAATAATGGACAGAGGCTCAGAAATTACATAGTCCTACTTACAACAAGCTATACACAGTAGTATGGACCCCAATTTCTAATCATTTATCCAAGTAACTTTGTGAATCACTTTGTACAATGCAACCATATTCCCTGTATAGAAAAGCCCTCTTGAATAATTCAGTTTAACTCAGAAAGCCAAGAAAGTGGGAGCCTTCCTAACCTCCTAGGTAGGCCATTCCATAAGGTGGGGGTCACAACGAAGAAAGTATGTATATGGACAGTTGTAGATTTTGCCAATTCGCAGCTTGGTACCTGCAGAAGGCCCTGCTCAGATGAGAGATGGTGGGGCATAGTGAAGAGTGAACTCCATGGCATCACATCCGTGCTGAGTTCTCTCCCTTCCCAAAGTCTGCCATAGGGATGGGCATGAACCAGCTGACGAACTACAGTTTCTTATGAATTTTGGCTGGTTCATGGGGTGTGAAGCAGGTTTATGAACTGAGGAACCGCTATAAGCTTTCACAAATTTTCATGCAGAGTGGCGGCAGCACTGGGGGGGGGGGGGCGTGCCCGGCCTTGGCAGGCCTTTCAGCAGGCAGCACACTTACCTTCTTCCTCCTCATGGCCGACTGGGAGCAGGGGGCAGGGCTTGGTCACGTGCCCGCCCCCCGGGCTCCTTACTCCCGGAGTTCAGCTCTGGTGAGCTCCGGCTCCAACCGACCCCTGCCTGTTACTGTGCCCAGAGGAACTGTTTGGTTATGGTGTGAGACAGGAAGCTGGAGTAGATGGACTACTGATCTGATGCAGCAGGGCTCTTCTACTGTTCTTATGGCAACAGCTTTATGCCATGAAGCATTGCAGAGTTGAGTGCAGAGCCATGTGGAAAGAAAAACATGGGAAAGTGTAGACCTACTATCCCCATGTATATGCCAATGCAAATACCCTTGCATTTGCAGCATGAACAAGACAAAAGCAATACAGAGAATAATCTCCATGTGGAAGCAGCCCATATCTGCTGCAGCTCGTATCTGCTTTGAGAACCTATTGCTCAGGGAATAAAGTGGGATATAAGTACTAAAATAAATCAAATCACTGCAGTTCCCTGTAGTGGAGAGTCCTCATTCTCTTCCTGTATTTCCTTTTCCCCCTCAGAGAATATTAGCCCTTCACTCAGGGACCTGCTGCAGGGTCATCTGCTCACAAACCACTCCTGATTAATGTAAATAGATTAAATAGCTGATTTAGTTATCTCCACAGCCCATGTGACTCTGCTGACAGAGACATGCTG
This sequence comes from Lepidodactylus listeri, assembly GCA_029233225.1. Classification (NCBI taxonomy): domain Eukaryota; kingdom Metazoa; phylum Chordata; class Lepidosauria; order Squamata; family Gekkonidae; genus Lepidodactylus; species Lepidodactylus listeri. The sequence goes on along the minus strand of JARCFY010000005.1, from coordinate 56,376,007 downwards.
AGATGAATGGTTCTATGCTTGCTTAAACTGTTCATACCACTAAGGGCCAGCTGCAGGTATTTAATCTTCCTCCTCCCTCCCTCTATCTCTTTTCAACTGAATGCCATCTCCATTTCAGCAGACAAAAAGCAGGGCAGGCAGAGGATTTTCCCTTTTGACTGTTTTCGCCTCAAAATCAATCTCTCCAGCTGTTTTTTTCTCCACAGGAAAAATGATCTAGTTGTCCATTTCTTTCTCCCTATGTTGAAAAGTAGGCTGGGTGAGGATGTGGTATTGAATGTTGAAGAGAACTGGAAGGGAGAGGCTTCAGCAGCTCCTCCTACCTCTGCTGAAATTCACAGTTTCATAGTCTACCGGTGGTAGGGTTGCCAAGTCTGGGTTGGAAAATACCTGGGGACTTTGGGGGTGGAGCCAGGAGAAGGTGGGGTTTGGGGAGGGGAGGGACCTCAGCATAGTACAATGCCATAGACTGTACCCTTAAAAGCAGCCATTTTATCCAGGGGAGCTGATCTCTGTCAGCTGGGAATCAGTTGTAAAAGCAGGAGATCCCCAGGCCCCACCTGGAGGCTGGCAACCCTAACTGGTGGCTCTTTTTTAAGCCAAAAAAACAAAGTTGACAAAAAGGAGTACGTGTGCAGGAACCCAGCTGTTTAATTTACAGGGAAACTTCATGGTGGGCAGCTGTCCTGCAGGGCAACTGGTGTCCAGGCAAGCACTGCCAAACCCCAACAACTTTGCTATTGCTTCAGTGATAGGGTTGCCAGCCTCCAGGTGGTGGCTGGAGATCTCCAGGGATTACAACTGATTTCCAGGCAACAGAGATCAGTTCACCTGGAGAAAATGGCCCCTTTGGAAGGTGGACTGAATGGCATTGTCCCTGACTGAAGTCCCTCCTCTCCCCTCCCCAAACCCTCCTCTCCTCATACTCCACCCCCAAATTCTCCAGGTATTTCCCAACCCAGAGCTGGCCACCCTATTCAGGGACCTCTTGCCTCAGATTCTTCTGCACCAGTTGTGTCAGCTCTCCAGCTGCCTTCTCCTGCACTTCAACCAGTCTAACAGGAGTGAGCAACAGGTAAACTAAAGTCCATTGCTGGTGCCACTGAACTGAGTGGAACTTGTAGTCCTGCAGGGACTTCTCAGTTTGGCTTGTTCCAGGGCCATTTTAACTTCCCAGTCCACCCTCTGTGGACACAGTGGAGCATAATATGTAGTTTGGCCTGAACACTGGCCGTTCTGTAGGTTCTGAAAAAAATGGAGGGGTGTGATGAGGTTCTAAACAGATATGGTGGAGATATTACATATTATTTTCTGTATAGTAGTTTTAGCATTTATTTTGGACAGAATACAGATGGTTTTGTAATACCAGGTTTGAAGGAGCCAAAGTCAACCTTTCAGCCTGTCAGCTTTAGGTGGCTTTGGCTGCTTCCAAACTGGAGAGATTTTTTTTGGGAGGGGGGGGGGAGATTCCACACATTGTGTTGTAATCAGTGTTCCCTCTAAGCTGAGTTAGTGTGATCTAGCTCACAGTTTTTCAGCCTCTGGCTCACACATTTTTGTCTTAGCTCAGGAAGGATGGCTCCAGAGCAAACTAATTTATGCAGAAGCCAAATTGCTTGCTCACAACTATGCCAGCAGCTCACAGAGTAGAATTTTTGCTCACAAGACTCCACAGCTTAGAGGGAGCATTGGTTGTAATTATCCTGTTACCAGCTTTTCCTTGGTTTATTATTATTTATTTATTTATTTTGCAGTTTTATACCCCGCCCTCCCCACGAATGGGCTCAGGGCAGCTCACAAGGGCACAATGTGCCATATCCAATACAATAACATTTAAAATCCAGTTTAAAATCCCATAAACTAGATCCATTAACAACAATAAAATTTCAGTAAAAGTGCTTCCAATTATAATTGTAAAATTCAGATGGCTTCAGGGTCGAAGTATGGCCTTCCATGGCCGTCGGCCCTGAGCTGTGTCTAGGATGGCCCCACATCGTCAGCTGTCAATTGCGATGTGGCACCAATGGTGGCGGCTCCTATTCGAAGGCCTGGCGGAAGAGCTCCGTCTTGCAGGCCCTGCGGAACTGCATAAGGTTCTGCAGGGCCCTGATCTCCTCCGGGAGCTCATTCCACCAGACAGGTGGAATATGCTCTTTCCCAAATCTGCTTTTAAAAAACACAGTCCAGATATATTTAATTGCCATCTGGAAGGAATGGTGCACACTTTCCTGCCTTGCAAAGGTCCTCCCCACATTGACATCATTTCCCCACAGTCAGCCCCTCACAGGCACTGTTTTCCCAGCATTCTCTCCCTGCTATGCCAACAGTGGAATTTTTAAGTTTTTTAAAGTGAAAATTGTGATAGTGCTATAACAACCTATTGCCACATAGTACATGCATGAAGAAAAAGAACAAAAAAGAGTGGTAAACTCCCATGGAGACTGTGATGAGCAAAAACTAATGCAGAGGTGCTGTGGAGTGCATGCCAAAGGGAAAAGCTGGGGAAAAGGCAGGGGAAAATGTGCAGGAAATTGTCACATGTGGAAGCTCCACTGTCAGTGTGCATGTCTTGGCATTCATAGGGGTGATGAAAGAGAGACAGAGACTCCTCACAATGAGAAAGCAGCCTTTGGGAACTTCTGTTTATGTAGCGTATGCATTCCACATCCATCCCGTTTTGCTGTTAGGCAGACATAACTTCTGGGCTCTGATATGTAAATGCAGCTCCTTTCCCTTCTCCTTGTGACTCACACTGTACAATGGATTACGAATCTTCAGCAGACACACTAGGATGAGACTGTGTGGCTCCATAGGACAGCATGCTATTAAAGTCCTCTCCCCCATTTATGTTGCATATCCATGCTGCTTTAGACTAGGGCTGCAGTCACACGGCCCTTTAATGCGGGAGGAAGAGCTATTTCCTCCCGCATTTAAAGGGACCATTTAGAACGGCCGGGACAACTCCTGCACCAAAGCGGGCTCAAATGCGGGTTCCTCCCGCATTTTCCGACCCCGGGAAAATCAAGTGTTTTCCCAGGAGTCGTGCGAGAAGCCCGCATTTGAGCCATCTGGACAGTTCCTCTCTCACAATCATTGCGAGAGCAGAGCTGTCCAGATGGTCCCGTCCGCCATTCCCCCCCCCCCCACACCTTTTACACTTGGGTGCTTGGCCACTCAAGCGCCCAAGTGTAAAAGGGGGGGGGGAATCCCAAATTTACCAGGCGGCCGGCGGGGCTCGGGGAAGGGTGCCTCCCCCGGCCGCCACCACCAACCACCGCTGCCAAAGAAAAGCCGCCGCCAGCTGCCTCCTCCATCGCCACCGCAAAACGCCCGAGAATGCCGCCGCCCACTGCTGCCCACTGCTGCTGCTTCTTCTGCCTCCACCCGCCACCAGAGGGGTTGGGATGTGTGTACATCCCAACCCGAGGTAAAAAAACATGGCCGGGCTCCCAGATTTAAAGGGGCCGTGTGACGACAGCCTGGGACTTGTATGTAAGAGTGGTTGTGTTCTGAACCTGTGATTTAAAATTATAACATTATGCATGGGGGTGGAGAAAATGGCTAGACAAAGAGATTTTTCTCTTGCACCTGTAACACTGGAACTTGGGGAGCACACAATTAAAATGATGGCCAATAGGTTCCGGACAGACAAGAGGAAATACAACTGTATTCAACAAGTAATTAAATTGTGGAATTCCCAGCCAGTGGATATAGTGATGGACAGAAGGGTACATGGATTTAAATGGGGATTAGACATATTCATGGAGGATTCATCACCGACTACCAGCCCTGGTAACTGATGGAAGCCTCCATCTACAGAGGCAGCAAACCTCTGAATATCAGTCCTGGGAGGCGGCATCAGGGGAAGCCTTGGGCTCTGCCCTGTTTATTGGCCCTCCAGGGCAACTTGTTGTTCAGTGTACAAAACAGGGCACTGGACAAGATGGGCCACTGGTCTGACCCAGCAAGGCTTGTGTTCTTAAAATGGCATTGTCTTGCATAAACTATAATCTCTACTTTTAGAGCTGCCTCGTATTTTTTCTGAAATTAAATGGAAAGCACATTACTTTCTGTCCTTGTGTATATTGCAATCTTGTATAGATCTAACTTGAAAAAGGGCAGATGGTTTTAGCTCTCACACTGCCTTTACAAAAAAACACCTAATTTCAGAATCTTTTTTATTTTTATTTTGCAAATGGCAAAACTGGAAAGGTACAACTTGGCTCTCAAGATCCCAGAATGAAGCTATGAGATTGAAAATTAAACCCCAAAACACAAAAAATCAAGATCCATAATAGGTTAAATGATAGGCTGTGGTTTTCATTTATTTTATTAAAATAGCAAATGTTTCTCCAAAGCAGTTCATGTCTGTAGAAAAGAAACAAATTTCCATTGGAGTAGCCATGTAACCATACCAATAGAGCATCCTGTAGCAAACACCATAGAACAAGCTTTCTTGGACTAGAGGCCATGAATCTCCCCAACCCTTTGCCCAAACAGATAATTTGTGCTTAACAGATGAATGTCATATTCTTTGCTGTACCTGAACTGGTGGGAAATTACTTCCTCTCCCCTTCCTTTGTTGTTTTAAAGCCTTAAAAAGGACAGCTAATCATCCTTCTAAAAGAATTATGTTTATTTAGCTGAACAGGTATTTTACCATGGATCAGTGAAAGCCATCAACTGGCTTTCCAGCTCTTTTCAGTACTACTCCCAAATTCTCCTTTTCCATAGTAGCTTAAGTAAATGGTAGAGGCACAGCTGAAGGGTATTTGTACCTGTATGAATCCACCCACAGACTTATTTTTGTGCTGTTTCATTCCATCATTTGAGAACTACTTTGGGTTTTAAGTAGACATTTGTCTAACTGATTAGGGGTTAAAAGTTATATGTAAGATTCATCATAGAGTTGGAAGAGATCTCCAGGGTCATCTAGTCCAACCCCCTGCACAATATAGGAAATTCACAAATACCTCCCCCTCAACACCCACAGTGACCGCTGTTCCATGCCCAGAAGATAGCAAAAAAATCCTCTAGGATCCCTGGCCAAAATGGCCTGGAGAACAATTGCTTCCTGACTCAAAAGTGGCAGTCAGCATTTCCCTGGGTGTGTAAGGAAGGGCCACAAGAACTAAGCACCGAGGCAACCCATCCTGCCCTCCCTCTCATGATCTGCCTAAATTCACACAATCAGCATTGCTGTCAGATGGCCATTTAGCCTGTTTGAAAGCCTCCAAAGAAGGAGAGCCCACCACCTCCCAAGGAAGCCTGTTCCACTGAGGAACTGCTCTGTCAGGAAGTTCTTCTTCATGGTTAGCCAAAACCTCTTCTGATTTAATTTCAACTTGTTGGTTCTGGTCCGACCTTCTGGGGCAACAGAAAACAATTCCGCACCATCCTCTATATGACAGCCCTTCAAGTACTTGAAGATAGTTATCATATCATTTCTCAATTGTCTCCTCTCCAGGCTAAATATACCCAGCTCCTTCAACCTTTCCTCATAGGACTTGCTCTCCAGATCCTTCACCATCTTCATTGCCCTCCAGTTTGTCTATATCCTTCCGGCTTGCCTATATCCTTCTTAAATCGTGGTGCCCGAAACTGGGTGAGGTCTAAACAGAGCAGAGTAAAATGGTACCATCAGTTCCCATGATCTGGACGCTATCAATTATAGTGGGTATAGAGATTTCAGAGAATCACAACATAACTGTTCCAGCATGCCTCTGATGTGCAGCACTGAGCTCTAGTGGTCATATCAAGATCAAGGCTGGCTCATCCTCGTGTTTTCTGTGCAGTCCCTCATGGGACTGCTTCAGAGTAGACCTGCCACAGAGGAGTTTACTACAAGCTTCTAGAATTTACAGCTGAGTGCTTCCCCTCCCCTCGGCAGAGCAAAGCTGCAATCTCTGTTCTTGCCCAAATGATGACGTGATGAGGGGCAGAGCGAACACCTTCCCCTCAGTTTTTTTCCGCTGCTGTGGAGAAAGAATGTACTACAGCTTCAGAAAGATTTCTTTGACAAACTTGAATATTTTTTTCGACCATTTGCTATTTACGATAATATAGATGGCACTTTTAAAGAAATGCCAGAATTGTGACATGACAATGACACAAAATGATAACCATGACTAGTTCCTCATGTGCTTGGGGGAAAGGCACAACACATTGTCTTGTCAGACATGTAGCCTCTTCACCCTGAAAGTGTGGCAAAATGGTTTTAATTGTATTGTATTTTTATTGTTGGAACCCACCCTGAGCCCGTTAAGGGGAGGGCGGGATATAAATCCAAACTTCTGCTGAGTCATGTTCAGTGTATGGTCTACTAAGACCCCTAGATATTTTTCACACATACTACTGCCAAGACAAGTCTTCTCATCCTATAAGTATGCATTTGATTTTTCCTACCTAAATGCAGAGCTTTACATTTATTCCTACTGAAGCTCATTTTATTTGTTTTAGCCCAGTCTTCCTTCCTTCCTTCCTTCCTTCCTTCCTTCCTTCCTTCCTTCCTTCCTTCCTTCCTGTTGTATATTTAAGTACAAACTCCAGTGTAGCATATGTGATTAACAGATGATGTTATGGAAAAAAAGCAAACAGAAAATAATACCTAAACAAAACTGGTTTACAGGTCACATTTTTGTATCATCATATGTTTTCAAATTTCTAACAAGGCAGGCAAAAACTTAATCAGTGTAGCATCTAATCAATTTGTATTACCATTGATTAATGATGCAGTCCAAAGGAAAACATTTAATTTCCCTGCCCCAAAATCAAACCATTTTGCTCAAAATCATTCTCATTACTCATGTCCAATCTGAATTATAGGATTAACTGGGCAAGGGGAAAGGATTGCCTGTTTGTTTTGGCAATTAATTGTGCATAATAGCTAGACAGCGAAAGCCTGTTTGACATTTTATATTCTGCAACTCACTGCTTTAGGTGAATTGAGCTAAAGGTAAGGAAGAAGCAGAATATAGGCAACCAGCTACCAGTATTCTGTAGAATAATTTCCAGCAAATTCTTTTGGCACAAGGGTACATATTTGGGATCCTTTAATAATGGTTAGTTAGAGATCACGACATGTTTGCAAATTTAGAACACACAATAGTGGGCCCTGGGGGTATCCACATGGTGATGAATGATTTCCTGTTGTATTGGGGGGGGGGGGGGCGGAGATGCCAGGCAAGAGAGAAGATGAATGAAAATTGTTCTGATGTGGATAGAGAGGCTCAAAAACCTGTATCTTCTCATTTACAAAGTGGGCAAATCCACTTAGCTACATTCGTTCCAGAAAGATCATACAAAATGTTTGGGAAAGAATGCAGTGAAGCAGGGGGAAACCTGGAAGTTGGACAATTGCTCAATGAAATTGTGTGGGCATTTTTTTAAAAGCTTGAGTAGGAGAGGCAAAGCACAGCAAAACATCTGCATGGAGGCAGCCAGGGATTCTAGTACAGTGGATCACGCAAGATTGAAGTCACACCACTCCTGATCTAGGTGATGCCAAAAATGTTTCTGTCTAAGTACTAGCCATGACCAGCAGCAGAGTAACCATGATCATCTTAACTAAAGAGTCCTTTTTTCCAGCAGCCGTTTTGCAGTCTCTGCTTAGAGTGGTATGGCCTGGTCTCACCCAATCCAGACATACTAGGCAAAATGGTCCTAGGGATGCTAGCCTCTGGGGGGCGGGTGGGCAGGTTGGGGATTCCCCAGAATTACAGCTCATCTCCAGACTACAGAGATCAGTTCCCCTGGAGAAAATGGATGCTTTGGAGGGTAGACTCTATATGGAATTGTACCTGACTGAGGTCCCTGTCTTCTCCAGGCTCCATCCCTAAATCTCCAGGAATTTTCCAACCTAGATCTGTAAGCCCTACCCCCCCCATCCCCCACTTGTAACCAGGGGGGAGCTGGCAACCCTATTGTGATCTATGTATTTTTGTTACTGTTTTCCAGATGCATGGCATATATTGTAAATTTATTAAATTCAGCAAAGCTATCAAAAGTATCACTTATCTTTCCAACATCACAGCAAACCCTCTTATTTTACCTTTCTCATAGAAGGTCTTTTAAAAATCATACCTGGTAAACATAATTGTTACTATGGTAAGACGCTGGTCTATAACCGCATAGGTTAACACTGTAAACATGACCAGCCCAAATGAAAAAGTGAAAAAGCCTTCAGCTTCAATATCCATAGCTGGGCTCCAGAGCATCACGTTTTGGCAGCCCTTAAAACAAAGAATATATGAAGAAAGTCCATACGTTACATATTTCATGGCCACAACTTAATTCTGACTAAGAAAGAAATGCTATTTCTACTAAATTGTGTGTGTAGTATGGATGTTTGGTATATCTAATAATTTTGAGAACCATCAGTTGCTTGATGATACTATCTCATATTTGTTATATTGATAGTGCAATACTGATCCATAACTAATCCTTCTGAACAGATACATTTAAAGTGACTTTAGAAAGACATTTCCTGCAGTGTGAATGTGCTTTTTTAATGCACGTATGAATACCAGTAAAGTCAAACACTGACAGCCACACGGGGTGAAATGTAAATTTCTTACCAGTAGTATCTTTCTTAAAGGGCTCCAAGCAGAAGGCAGGAAGTAACTCTTTGGCTACAAATGAATCCAGTGGTGGTGAGCCCATCATTATTTATTTTCTTTATTATGAACTAGGAATAAGGCCCGTTGTGGAAATAAATACAATGGACTCTAGAAAGAGGCTCTGGGAGAGTGCCCCGGCGTCAATTTGCTGTGGCAACCTCAGCGGGGTATAATGACACAGAGTCCACCATTTTCTCCAGGGGAAGATTTCTGCCATCTGAAGAGCAGTTGTAATTCGGCGTGGAAAGGGCCTTTTACTGACAATTTGGGGGGTGGATCCTGTGGAGGGCAGCATTTGGGGGGGATGGAAGGACTCAGCAGGGTATAATGCCATAGGGTCTACCCTCCAAAGCAGCCATTTTCTCCAGGGGAACTGATCTCTGTCATCTGGAAATCAATTGTAACAGCAGGAGATCTCCAGGTCCCTCCTGGAGATTGGGAACCCTAGAGGAAAAGTCAGCCACACAGCAGGGGGTTGAAGAGAATGGTTTGCTGGTCGCTGGCCCACCTCATTAGCCAGCCAGCCAGCCATGGTGGAGCTAAGCAGGAGAGAGAGCCATTTTCAGTTTATTCTGACAGGAAAGTGGACAAGCTGGCAGTGGGCAGGGGAGGGGATTATGCTGAAATGCTTTTTACTGACAGAAGCAAGCCACTGAGGGGACAGTTAGACCCACCTGGTAGTGGGCGGAGGAGAAGAGTGGACCCAGCATCCAGTCCGTCCCCTTCACCGGCTCCCTCCAGACTGAGGCTGAGACACTGGCCAGCAGCTCTGTGGGCAGGACTGAGGTACGCAGCGAGGGAATGCAGCCAGTGGCCAGGGACCCTTTTGAGTGGCAGTTCTTGCAGCCAACTGATTTTGGCGCACCATGGAATGTTGCCATCCCAACTCGTCTTTATATATATACTATGATAGTGCAAAGTCTCTACTAGGGATCATTCTACAAAGAAGGCTAAATGATAATCCATTTTGTTTAAAACCAAATACCCCCTTCCTTTATTTACACATGATGAACATAGCCTTGTAAATGCATGAAGATCCCCACCCCTGTATTGTCTCATTTTCCTGGGTTGCAGTCCCCCCACCAATGTATCACCATAAAAGTGTCTGTTTCTTCCTCTGAGCATGAAATGAGGCTCTGCTAACAGAGATCACAGAAGAAGGTGCATTTTTGGGGGGATGGATGACCCCTTTGATTCACAACACCATCTTCCACTGAAGTCACACATCCCAAAAGCCCCAAACCCTGCTCTAGTTTAACTCCACATAACATGCTATAAAGACTTAAGGATAGCTAATAGGCACTCAGGCTGGAATGCAACAGAGTTGCCAACCTCCAGGTGGTGCCTGGAGATCTCCCAGAATTACAAGTGATCACCAGACTAGAGAGATCACTTCCCCTAGAGAAAATGGCTTCTTCAGGGGATAGATTCAATGGTTTTATACCTGATTAATGTCCCTTTTCCACCTTCCCCAGGCTCCATCCCCTAAATCTCCAGGAATTTCCCAACACAGAGTTGGCAACCCTAGTGAGCACACACACTTTTCCTTCATAGCTACAGTCTGCCTGGCATGCAGGGGAAGGGCAGCTTTTTTGCTTCATGCAGATGGGAAGAGAAACTGGGGAGGCTCCCCTCTACAGATATAGAGATTTACTTCCTCTCCCCTTGCTGAACCCAGTTAAAAGAGAAGGCAAAATTCTTTCCAGCACCAATACATTACCACCATTTTACAGAGATTTTTAAAATGCTGTGACGCCCCAATCCACTGTGGGCTTGTGGTGCAGAACTTTTCCCCCATACCCCAAGTGTTTTCAAGGGCCCAGTCCACCTGTGAGAGGCTTTGGCACCAGTCCACTTGTGAGAGGCAGAATACAGAGGTTGCTGTTGTCACCCACCCCTCTGATTCCAATCACCTTTGAACACTCTCCACCCAAGCTAAAATAGAGCCCACTCAAAAGTTTCTGCCTTAATGTGTTACAGTGCTGCAGATCAGAGGAATCCATGACTGGCACGAGCTAGCAGGCTAAGGCGGGAAAAGAACTGTCACGTGCTTCAGGCTAAGGCGGGAAAAGAACTGTCACATCAACTACTGTGTGGAGAAAGCAAAGTGCAAAGTGAAAGGCTGGGAGGGAGGAGGGAAAGAGACTAGAAGGGAGGTCGGAGGAGGGGAGGAGAATCCCTTCCTCATTGGCAAAGCCTGGGAAGGAGGTGGAAGGAGGGAAGGAAATGCCCTTTCTCATTGGCAGAAGACTTGTGACAGATTTCATAACCCATAGTGCTGGTTGGAGGGGCCATGACAAATGCTTGGTGGGGCCATGCTCCTTTGTGCACCATCATGGCTACAGTATGAAAGGAAAGTATCCTGTACGAAAAGTGAACAGAAGAAATAGGATCTTTCCTTGCTGGCTTGCCCACCTGCCTTGGCACAAACTCCTCATGTCTCAGGCAAACAGCTTTGTTCTGCAACAGGAGAAGAAGAGAGAAGTGGCAGCACATGAGCAGCCAGTCAGTAGGAAACCACAGCTCTAACATATCAGCATTTACTTGTTTGGTACACTCCAGCCATGCATATATTTAAAATGGTGGATTCACAGTGCTTCTACTTCTTAAGGTCTGTCTGTCTTCTTACCCTTATTACAAGCTTAGCCATTCAGTTTAAAAATATGTTTGCAAGCTTACCAAATCTTGAAGGAACACCTTGCAGTTCTTTGATAATAATTATGCTATCAAAGACAATTATACAATTGTCCTAAAAATTATCAGCAAAGCAGTGTTTTGCTTGGACAGAAGAATTCAAGCAGAGCCAACCAGTTGAGATTTGCCTAAATTGCACAGAGGAGCATTAACCCAGAAGGCAACTCCTCCCAAAGAGAGGAGTAACATTTTCCTAAGAGAAACTTTCCCATTGGATCTGCTAAAGCTCTTCTTGCTTTGAATTAATCACTAGATTTTTCAGGTTATGCATTTTGGTGGAAGAGAAGTTTTCCTGTGTCCATTGGTACAATTTTACTCTTTTGTTCAACTGTTAATATATCATGTGTTGTAAGGTTACAAACTGACTTAAAAATACTAAGGCATCTTGATGCCTGCTAAAAGGATTGCTTTCAGTAATGGGCATGATATACACAGTGACCTCCTCATGTTCCAAATTTTTATGCTGTTGTGTCCATTTGCATGTATCTGGAGTCATAGTGGGCGTCTCCTCATACCTTCTTTTCACAGAGCTTCTACTGGTAACACATTCCAGTCCAAAATCTCATCACTTTTGGATTCTGGATCTCTGCTGCAGATGATGGGTAGGGCATGTGTTATTTGGAATGTCTACAGTGCTCAAATACTGACCAGCATTTTAAGTGTGATACTGGCACAAGGGTAGGAAAAAATGGGTTACCACAGGCAAAGTAGAAGTTTTTATATAACGGGAGGGAGTGATGATTTTATAAGACTGAATGTGCTCCAGCAGGCCCAGAATGTTTAGAACTACTGAGTCAGTTAAAGGGGGGGGGGGGGGGGAGACAGGAGGGGAAATTAGCCTGCTCTAGCCCCCAAGAATTTATAGAGTTCTGGAGGGGAGAAAGTTTCCAAAAAGTTTGTTCCCCTTCTACACTGCAATTCCTTGTGGGGCTCAGCTTGTACTATACAGTGGGTGGCTCATGACAGGGTTGCCAGGTCCTACCTTGTCACTGGCAGGGGGATTTGGGGGACATTCCTGGAGGGGGCGAGAATGTCACACAACTCCCCAACACGATGATGTAAAACCAGGACAAACCAGGGCAAACTCTATGGTTTGAGGGCAAATTTACAATTGAGTTTTGCCCTCAAACCAGAACATCCCCTGCAATGTTGCTGATGTGATGATGTCACTTCCGGGTGATGTCATTGTGTCGGGGACGTAACATGGGGATGTGGTTGTTTGGGGGTGGGGTTTCCCCTGCCACCCAGCTGGCTGGTGGCAGGCAGAAGCCCTGAAAACTGAGGGACCCCCCGCCCAGACCTGGGTACTGGCAATCCTACTCATATCCATCATGATATCCTTTGGAAAAGCTTAAAAAACTGATTCCCCCCCCCCCCGACAAAGTAAGGGTATCTACAGTAGGGTTGCCGAGTCCCTCCTGGCAACTAGCAGGAGGTGGGGGGGACTTAACCGGAAGCAGGAGGGAGGCCCAGCTGACATTGCAGTGATGTGTCTACGTCACTTCCCACATGACCCAAAAGTGATGTCATCACACAGTGACATCAGGGCAACACTCTGGTATTTGGGCAAAAACTCTATGGTAGATTTGGCTTCTACCATAGTTTGGGGTTTTTTTTGCCCAAATACCAGAGCGTCACCCCAACATTGCTGACATGATGTCACTTCCGGTTCACGTTGGAAGTGACGTAGATACGTCCCTGCAATGTCTACTGGCCTCCTCTTTGTTTGGGGGGGGGTAAGCCCCCCCCCCATTGGCTAGCTGACTGGTGGCAGGCCAGTGAGGCCTGGTGGTAGGGGATCCCGCCTCCACTGGCAGAAAGGGAGGTCTGGCAACCCTAATCTACATATTCTGGGGACTCCCTGGTATCAGTTTATAATTTACCTTTAGGAAGAAACATAAAAGAAACCTGCTATAGACAGCTCTAGGGGGAGGGGTGCATAAATTCTACTCTGTGAGCCACTGGCATTAAAGTTGTGAGCGAGCAATTTGGCTGCTGCATAAACTAGTTTGCTCTGGAGCCATCTTTCCTGAGCTAAGGCAAAAATGTGTGAGCTGGAGGCTAAAAAACTGTGAGCTGGCTCATACTAACTCAGCTTAGAGGGAACACTGATTGTGACAGTAAGTACTCTTGGCTTTTCACAAATTCTTTGTATTTTATTGCCACATTGTTGAATTTCTTAAAAATATACAGATCAGGAAGGAATACAAAGAGCAGCTTGAGTTTATTTTTATATCTCCAAAATATGTATTTGATTTGCCCATTATAATGAATTCAAGAAATCTTTGCATTTCATAGGCCGCATGTTCATATCTGTGCTGTCATGTTGTAATTATAATGGTGGCCATTCTGAACAGCATGCACAGATCTTCAGCAACAGCTCTGAGCTCAATCAATGTGTCACTAAAGGCTGGAATTTCATGACTGGGGTGTAATTTGGATCCAAAAGGAGACATCAGGGGGCCATCTGGTTTGTTGAAAAAGTGGGGGCGAGGCTAAGGCTACACCATTTCTCTAATAGGAAATGCCCTTCAGGGGCTAAATTGTGTATTTTTTCCCTACTGGGGCTTAAAACTGTTTTGAAGCAAGGGTATGATTGATCCAGGAAACAGCATAGGAAAAGAGTTCTAAACCTCTTGCCTACTACCATGACCTCAATCCATATTGTCCCCCCATCAGCTACTTTTTAGGGTCAAATGACACAACTGGAATTTCAGTTGTCACAGAAGTCTGGTGTCACTGGTTATAGAATCCTGGAGGAGAGATCTGGGTATGCAGGAAGAAAAATTCCAAAAGGTTTGTTCCCTACTCCCCTCCGCATTTCCTTGAGGGGCCCATGCCTGTGCTATATCTGTTTGCAAAGTTAGTAACTTGGAGCCTGGCATTTCAAAATCTTTTCCTACAAATATGTAATCACAGGTACTTTTGCATGTGGAATTTGGTCATTTCTGCTTAAATGTATGTCCAGTCAAACACCTCTCTCTTATGTTTTCTGTTCTGTATCAACAATGATCACACCACATAAAAATCATAGCAGAGGCTCAAAAGGGAAGCCTTATATGAAGTATAGTTAGGATCTTTCAAATTGATGTCTTGTATTTTAGCTGAATTTGCTTGATAAAAGACCAAGACAGTTTATTTGCTTTCTAGAGATCAATATATCTAATTCTCAACGTGGCCCCATCTGCAGATATTAAAATTCAAAGTCTGAAGCAACTAAACAGACCCTTTGAATGCTGTTTGCAAGGGGGCATGTGCACCTGAACCCCTGCAGCGAATTCGCTGCTTGGAATTTATTTATTTGTATCCCGCCCTCTCCACCAAGGCGGGCTCCGGGTGGCTTCCATTAAAAGTTAAAATGCATTAAAAACAAATTCATTAAACAATACATATCATAAAACTCATAAACATACAGATAACAAGTAACAATAAGTGCAGTTAAAGTGCTAGTGGCGGTAGCAATATATCCAGCAGCCACCCCTCTTCCTCCCACCTGCAAGATTTAAAGGGCCCTCCAGCTAATCAGCTCCCGCCAATCAGCTGGCGAGCCCTTTAAATCTCACAGGAGGGGATGGAGAGGGGTGGCTGCCAGTGGTTGCTCTTGGGGGTGGGGCTGCCCTTACTGGCCAGTGGCAAGCAGGAGCCCTTGAAATTGGGGGATCCCCTGCCCCCACTTGGGGACTGGCATCCCTAGAACATGGCTTAGTGCTAGAACATCTGCTTGGCATGTAGGAGGTCCCAGATTCAACCCCCAGCATCACTAGTTAAAAAGGATTAGGTAGGAGGTGATGTAAAAGACTTCAGCCTGAGACCCTGGAGAGTTGATGCCATTTGAGTAGACAGGACTGATCTTGATGGACCAATGGTCTGATTCACTATAAGGCAGATTCATATGTTAATGTATGTGTCCCAGGAACAACCTCCACATAAAATTGTGTGACTTGGCTGGGTCCAGTATTGGCTACTACATGATTCATCTTAGTAACTTGCTACCACATAACTTTTGCAACTGGCTCAGACTTTTGCTAGAGAGAGGCTGCCAGTGGGAGGGAAGGAAGGCAAGCTGAGAGCCAGAGTGGTAAAGTGGTTACAGTGCCAGACTAGGATCTGGGGAACCCAGGTTCAACTCCCCACTCTGCCATGGAAGCTTTATGGGTGACCTTGGGCCTGTCTCCCTCAGCCTAATCTACTCACAGGGTTGTTGTGAGGATTAGATGGAGGAGAGGAAAATGATGTGAACTGCACTGGGTCCCCAATGAGGGAGAAATATGGGGTATAAATGAAGTAAATAAATAATAAATTTACCTTTCGGGTGGGTCAAAGTATGGCTGGTTGGTGAGTGAGAAGGACTGAAGGAAGCAGGGGAAAGGAGAGATGATATGGGGACTACCAGGAGAAGAGAAAGAAGAAATAGTGTGAGTATGGGGATGTGGGGGGAATGAAGTGACCCCAGCAAGTTCTTGTGTCTTCCCCTGTGTTCGGTAGTATATTATAGACTGTTGTATATTATAGACTGTAACCCTCTGAAATCTCACTTGGTGCGAAGTAACAGATAGTGAGTTTTGAAACAATAGAATTGCTTTAAAAGTCAGTATGAATTTCTGTGGGAGCACAGACATATATTCCAATTCACTTATCAGTGCTATTATGTACTCTTTACACAATGGGCAGTGAAAATTTCCAGAAGCAGTGCTACAGTAGTTTTGTGAGAGACAACTGGTGAGTTACAGTGTCTTTTCCTTTATCTACAAATATACAAGCAGAGCAGAGTGGAAGAAAATAGAAACTCCTCCTGCATGCAGAAAACCCCTATATCAGAATCGCAGGGAAACTCTGAACACTAAGATGCTTCACTTCCAGATAACTCATAGCTGCCTTTTCCTTCCTCTGTACTTGAATTTAAACTGCAAAACAGTTTTTAGTTACCTCTCTGTCCCCCTCCCAAACTCTGAGGGGTGTCACATCTCAAACACTAGGACAATCAAGGAGCACTGCAGTTCTTTTGCATAGTCCCAAGATGATAATTTGGGCAAAACTTCAGTGATAGGTGCTTGCAACAGTATTTATAATTTGATAGCCTTGAGACTTACAATTACATTGATGTGCTTCTCTAAATATTAAACATGGTTGTCATGGTCCATGAACAATAATTTTTCTAACTATCTGCCTATCCTTATTTTGTTGGAGATGAAAATATTCCTCCATGGAAATACTGAAACATGGCTAGAAAGCCTGTTGTATATGGTGGTGTTATATGTACTAATTTTGTATATACTTTCTATAATGTTGCCACTAAACAAAATGCACTGTTTCCCAGTCATAACTATTTAAAAATGTACTATCCTAAATTTACATGCATTTGGTCCCCTCGTTAGCATGAAAATCCCCCTCCCCCTTGCCACAACTTTGCAGTCATTTCTATGGTCTCTTGTCCCCAAATCAGGCAAATGGGACTGGGGTGAATGGAGGGGTTGGGTTTAAATTTTCTGCCATTATATCTTCCTGACCATGGAATGACTGCTATTTGCCCTTCTGGGGAAAGCATACTGGTATGAGGTATCAAACAGTACAGTGGGATTGTTTTGGAAGGGGACAGAAGTTGAGGGGGAATGCAACCTCCCCAACTCTCAGGATTTGGTTCCAATCCAAATAGGGCCAGGTAGGCCTTGATGCACCTGCTATTCAAAGAAAAGAAACTGCTGAAAGCTCCATTCATGCAACTCCCAGCAACACGTAATGTCTGGTTTCCAGACACTGCAGCTAAAATGATTTTCTGAGCCCATTTTTTTGCAGTTCACTCAATAGCCTATCAGTCAGAACTCGCTTCCTATGTAAAAGACACATTTTGTAGCTAATATATATAGTAAAACACATAGTCCTTGATCTGAATGGCCCAGGCTAGTCTGAGCTCATCAGATTTTGGCTGCTAATCAGGGTTCTTCCTGGTTAATATTTGATGGGGGAACCACAAAGGAAGTCCAGGATTGTTGTGCAGAGGCAGGCAATGGCAAACCACCTCTGAAAGTCTCTTGCCTTGAAAACCTTACAAGGTCACCATAAGTCGGCTGCGATTTGATGGCACTTTCCATCTCCATTAAAACACACAGACAAGGTTTAATAAATAGAAGGGAAAGCTTGACAGAAAGTGCAAGAATTACATTTTACACTGTTGGCAGATAGGGCTGCCAGTGCTGGATTTGGAAATTCCTAAAGATGTGGGGGTGGAGCTTGGGGAGAGTGGAGATTTGGCAAGGAAGGAAGTTCAGCAGGGATGCGTTGCAATTAATTTCCACCCTCTGAAGCTACCATTTTCTGTCGTATGATCTCTGTAGTATGGCAATCAGTTGTAATGCTGGGAGAATGCCAGGCTCCATATGGAGCTGGAAACCCTGGCAGAGTAGCTATAATCTGTAACTGACTTGTTGGATAATCAGCTGTTAAATCAGGTGAGATCATTCTAGGGTCTACATTTACAGGAAAAAGTATCCTGAGTCAAAGCTGTGGGCATGCTGAACAATGCATTTTGGAATGAAGGCAATTTTTCTGCTTGAGGTTGGCTTTGTCACTTAACGTATTCAAAGACAAGAAGTAATGGCCGATCCTGACAGCTTAAGAGCACCCTTCTTCTATGGATGAAGTGAGCACCTCTGATGAAGAAAGCTTGCTGTGCTAGAATCCTGAAGAACCATTGGACTTCTGCTTTATATTGCTTCTTGAGAAAGGGCTTCTCAAAGTTTGTATACTGCCAAATTCATAAGATGAATCAAGACTTCCAGAAGCTTTTGATAAAGTTCCTCATCAAAGTCTCCTAAGTAAGCTCAGTAGTCATGGAATAAAAGGACAAGTCCTTTTGTGGATCAAAAACTGGCTAATCAAAAGGAAACAGAGAGTGAGTATAAGTAGGCAATTTTCTCAGTGGTAAGCATTGGGGTATCACAGGGATCAGTACTCGGTCTGATGCTTTTTAACTTGTTTATTAATGATTTGGAGTTGGGAGTAAGCAGTGAAGTGGCTAAATTTGCAGATGACACAAAGTTGTTCAAGGTGGTGAGAACCAGGGAGGACTGTGAGGCACTCCAAAGGGACCTGTTGAGGATGGGCGAGTGGATGTCAGTGTGGCAAATGGGGTACAATGTGGCCAAGTGCAAAGTGATGCACATTGGAGCTAAAAATCCTACCTATAAATACACGTTGATGGGGTCCGAACTGGCGGAGACTGACCAAGAGAGAGATCTTGGAGTCATAGTAGATAACTCAATGAAAATGTCGAGACAGTGTGCGACTGCAGTGAAAAAGGCCAGTGCTATGCTGGGGGTTATTAGGAAGGGAACTGAAAACAAATCAGCCAGAATCATAGTGCCCCTGTATAAATCGATGGTGCAACCTCATTTGGAGTACTGTGTACAGTTCTGGTCACCACACCTCAAAAAAGATATTATAGCATTGGGAAAAATGCAGAAAAGGGCAACTAGAATGATAAAAGGGTTAGAAGACTTTCCCTATGAAGAAAGGTTGAAGCGCTTGGGGCTCTTTAGCTTGGAGAAACAACAGCTGAGGGGTGACATGATTGAGGTTTATAAGATTATGCATGGGATTGAGCAGGTAGAGAAAGAAGTACTTTTCTCCCTTTCTCACAATATAAGAACTCATGGGCACTCCATGAAATTGCTGAGCAGTCAGGTTAGAACAGATAAAAGGAAGTACTTCTTCACACAAAGAGTGATTAACACGTGGAATTCACTGCCACAGGAGGTGGCGGCGGCTACAAGCATGGACGGCTTCAAGAGGGAATTAGATAAGCATATGAAGCAGAGGTCCATCAGTGGCTATTAGCCACGAAGTATAGATAGGAACTCTCAGTCTGGGGCAAGTGATGATGAAACACAATGTCTGGGGCAGTGATGCTCTGTACTCTTGGTGCCCGGGGGGCAACAGTGGGAGGGCTTCTAGTATCCTGGCCCCACTGTTGGACCTCCTGAGGGCACCAGGTGTTTTTGGCCACTGTGTGACACAGAGTGTTGGACTGGATGGGCTACTGACCTGATCCAACATTGGTTTCTCTTATGTTCTTATGTTCTTAAGACTTGTCCCAACAGAACTATCACACATGGGGCCATGTCATGATTTAACAAGAAACAACTGAGTTTATTCTTTGAAATTCCAGTGTCTAGAAAGGAGCAGGAGAAAGTTACATGTCTTTACTTTTGTAGTAATTTACATTTTTTAAAAAACTTAAACGTAACTACAGGGTAGACTTAGCTCCTAGTAATGAATACAGTATATTATTAGTCAAGGCATACTTTTTTTATATTTCTATGACATCAGTGATTAATGATGTGAAACCTCTGTTGTATTTTGAGCCAAAGTTCCTGAGGCTAATTTGATATAGAAAGATTCTTTTCACTACTTTGAAACTTGTGATCTTTCATACATTCCCATTTTGCTTTTTATGGGAAAACATCAGAGGACCATCTCTGCAGTCCTCCAGTTGATGTGATGTAGTGGTTAGAGTGCTGGACTAGAATTGGGAGACCCAGGTTCAAATCCCTACGCTGCCAGGGAAGTTTGCTGGTTGACCTTGCACCTCTCATTCTCTCTCAGTCTAATCTGCTTCACAGAGTGGTTGTTGCCAAGGTGAATGGAGGAGGGGAGAACAATATTGTAAGTTGCTTTGGGTTCCCATTGAAGAGACAAGCATGGTATAAATATCCAAATACATAAGTATAGCCTATTAATTAATATTTTAAATGTTTCCCCTTGTTTGACTTTTCTGTTTTTTCCATGTTCTTTGAGTAGGAAACAAGCCAGAGTTCTTGCTTGAAATCAAAGCACTGAAAATAGACACTGTGTACACAGGGACTGAAAGGCTAACGTTCTTGGACCAAGCAAAAAGCAATTCAGATCCATACTTAATTCTAAGTGCTGGGTATCTTGGTAAGTAAGACTCCCTCATTCTTGGTTCCCCATCTGTAAAATGGGAATGATATATACCAGAAGGCTGTATTGGAGGTGAACATCATAATGACTTAATGCATTTTTGAGCAATGCAAAATGTTGTGGAAATTATATTATTAGTAATAATGCTACCCCATTAGTTCCGCATAAAATAGTAATGGAACTAAATCACTTTAAAGTATCAAAGCAGACACAGCACTTCACAAATGAGCAGTTGGTAGATGTTATTTACTGTTTTGGAGCCTTGGGCTCTGAGCACACATGAAGCTGCCTTACAGTCAGAAAGAATATTAGACTATCAAGGTCAGTATTGCTTCCTCTGACTGACATCAGCTCTCCAGGGACTCAGGCAGAAGTCTTGCACATCACCTGGTACGTGATCCTTTTAACTGGAGGAGTCGTGGATTGACCTGGGAACTTCTGCATTCAAAGTAATCTACCACAGCCACATAGTCACTCCTAGTTTCAGTTTTAAAACCAACCCCCAACGTCCTAGTTTTTTAAATGAGGGACAGTCCAGTTAGTCACTTATAAGTCTTACTGATTTCAATTGAATTGGATTTAAAAGGACAAAATATTTGACAAATTTGACAAAATATCATCATCCTCAGGCCATCCAGGATAGCCTGATCTTGTCAGATTTCAGAAGCTAAGTAGCATTGGTCCTGGTTAGCATTTGCATGGGAGACCACCAAGGAATTCCAGGATTGCTGTGCAGTGGAAGGCAATGGCAAAACACTTCTTAGTCTTTGGCTTGAAAACCCTATGGGGCCACCATAAGTTGGCTGTGATTTAATGGCACTTTACACACATAAAAGTTAAGGTCAACTGGGATACCCAGATCATATATTCATTTTTTTTAATCAGAAAATTCATGGTTAGAACCATTTTGATTAGTTTATTGAGTGCTGAGTTCTATGCGGTCTTAGGGAAAAAATAACATATCACCGTTCTTGGAATAAAATTACAGTCCAGCTACCTCCTCCAGATAGACAAGGTGTTATTTGCTTCTGTTAATTTTTAAGAATGTCAAGTTAAAACTACATTTTTTCTTACATCAGTGCTAACCTAAAAATAGTGTGGATGGTCAAGTACATCAGCCAGCTTGAAGGTGGAATCATCATGTTAGGCCACCATTCATTCTGTATTCTGAAAGTTCAGTTTACAGATACCCAGCCAGATGAAAATTTCCCTGAAACCTTCAAATCCAGGCTGAATTGTGTGCCAGACTTCATAGGGGGTCAACTTCTGAACAGTATATTGGAGAAAGACCATTTTTTCTCCAATAGAGAGCCAGTATGTTATAGTTGTTAAAAGCAGTGGATTCTAATCTGGAGAACCAGGTTTGGTTTCCCTCTCTTACACATGAAGCCTCCTGGGTGACCTTGGGCCAGTCACAGTTCTCTCAAAACTCTCTCAGCCCTACCTACCTCACAAGGTGCCTGTTGCGGGGAGAGGAAGGGAACACGATTATAAGCCACTTTGATGCTCATTAAGGTAGAGCAAGTGGGTATAAAAACCTTCTTCTATTCTAAAGCTTTTGCTAGGTGACTGTACCACAGTTCCTGCCTCTAAAATGTGAGCATATATTTGCTTTTCGGTTCCTTTGAAGTTACTTTCCTTAGTGACTTGTATGTATAATTAAAACATAAGGAGGTTCATTTTTACTACTGGCTTAGCAAAATTATTTACAATTGGCTTATTGAAATCAGTTGGTCCTTGAGTTGAGCTCATTGTATCTAAATTAGGCCACTGATTATATTAAATAATCTGATGTTATGGAACTCCTGGTTCCAGGTCCAGGTTCAAATGTAGACCTATAATTGTAAAAGCTTGAGGCATATGGCCAGTTCAGAATATGAGGGAATATGTGTTGAATGGGTATCACCAAATTCCATCACATGGCACCATTGTAGTGTGTTTGCTTAACTTTTGTGCCCAGCTCTCAATCCAACATACATTTATATACATTTATCACATAGCTACAATTCGACCTGGATCTTTCAACCTGTATACTGATGATCATATAGGGTCATATAAATTGACCCTTGGACTGTAGTTCCCATTGAAAATTTGCATTAGTTATACTTAATGCACTAAACCGATGAATCCTGCCAAATGCTGTTCACCTGCCCTTTCCCAGGCCGTAGTGATATTATAACAGCCACTTGCAGTGATGGTGATTGGGAGAGGGCCATCAGATTATTGCTGGATAAACAGGCACACAGTTTAAAGGATTACTGGCTCCCCCAAGTCCAGCTTGCAAAAGCCTACCTTGCAGATGTGGCTTTGGTAAACAAAATGCAGTATGATTTTCAGCCTGTTTGAAACTGTCACTTCTGCACTGCAAAACAACAGCAGAAAACTTTAGCCTCTGAAGTGAGCAGGTGAAGCTCTGGGATGTGGCGGGTTAGCAAAGTCAAATCCCATTCTACAGATCTTAGAAAGAACCACGAGAAAAACTGCATGGGAGGAGGACCTCGGCTACTGTCTCCCTCGCCCAGAAGAAGCCTTTAATCTCCGGAATGCAAGATCCTTCGGGGCACTTTCACTGTTTCTTCTACCCACCCACCCCCATTCTCTCACAAGATCTGTCCAGCCCAGTTAACAGGCATTGGTTTCCTTCCTGGCAAAGCTCAGATGCTAAGGAGAGAGTGTGCTTGTTACTGGCACCAAACCCCTGGTGTTTTCTTCTGTCTTATTAGACCCAACAGGCTTTGAAACGGCCATTGAATTAAGGAAGACTCTCCCAGCTATCCTGCTGCAGTCTGACAGCTACATCCTCTCTAGGTTCTACCGCGGATGAACATTAAGCCACCAGCCGGAGCGTCTCTGTTTGTCTGCAACATGAGCTCCAGTGAAACAAACATGCAGCAGCAGTTTTCAAGCCTAACAAGCACAGACACACAAACACACGTGCAGCTACACGGACTGCAGTTTATCTGGGTTTCCGTTTCGTGATATTTCAGTCTTACCGTTCAGCTTGCTGGAGGCTTGCTTTTTCTCCCCCTTCTCTCTTTTCCTTTAATTCCTTTTTTTTTTTTTACTTGGGAAGGCAGCAAAATAAACAGAGCAGGTGGCTTTGAATACCCAAGCCTGCCATCTGTAGTGTTGGCCCTTATAATCCAGGAGGAGTAGCTGGCTGGCTCCTTGGGTGGCAGGAAATACAGGCTGCTGGCGGGGGCAAGGAGTGCTTGGACGGAGTCTCCTCTCCTTCTCCTCAAGGCTGCTGGCTATGCTTTGTGGATCCAGCTTGTCTTTGCTGGCAGCTGCTGTCTGTTGGTCTGAGAGCTTCCCCACTCAGCCTGACAGCTCCGGCAACTACTCTTAAGGTGGCTCTCAGTCCCTAGCTGCAGGATTTTTTTTTCTTCGTGTAAAAAAACAAACAACAAATTCACAACCAGCTCTGCCTGGATACCCCAGGCAACACAAGGGTCTGTCCGCTCAGCATGAATGGAAGAGAAGCCCCCAGCTGCTGAGGATGAGCTGGGGAAACAGCCATCCCTTGGATTAGTCTCTCAGTGTGCATGTTCACTTCTTCATTGGGTGCCAAAATGTGTTGCTCAATGAGGCTGAGCAAGAGTGAGGAGTGTATTTAAGCTTGGCAAGAGTTCTAAGTCACCCCCAAATCAGTCTTGATGTAGCATTAATCCCCACCTCTGAGTACTTCCTCCTTAAATTTCCAACACAAATTTAATTGCCTCCCTGCTTCCAGTTAAATTCATTTTCATTTCTTATTTTCAGTCTCATGGGGACTTGCAAACCTTAAGTGGCTAGAGCCACTGGCCGATATTTCCAGGCCAGGCTGTCAAGCAGAGACTCAGCATAAGGTGAAGCTCCTTCAGGTAGGATTGAACAGCAGTTAGTTGTCTGATCTGAAATGCTTCAGGAAAGAACCCCCTGAAATTTGACCTCCTGTAATATATTTCTGGGCATCCAGAAGTTCTTATAAAACTACAATTTTGAGGGGATCTGTGATTGGGCCAAAATGGCTTCCTAAGCAGTTTATATTAATAGTACATTAGCGTGTGTCCAGAATGCTTTTAAAATTCAGGTATTAGAAATTCTGTTTCAGCACTTAAGAACAGAAGAATATAAGAGAAACTATGTTGGATCAGGCTAATGGCCCATCTAGTCCAACACTGTGTCATACAGTGGCCATAACACAGGTGCCATCAGGAGGTCCACCAGCAGGGCCAGAACTCCAGAAGCCCTCCCACTGTTGCCCCCCAGGCACCAAGAGTACAGATCATCACTGCCCCAGACATTGTGTTTCATCTATAACTTGTGGCTAATAGCTATTGATGGACCTTTGTTCCATTTGTTTATCCAGTTTCCTCTTGAAGCTGTCTATGTTTGTAGCTGCCACCACTTCCTGTGGAAGTGAATTCCATGTCTTAACTCTTTGGGTGAAGAAGTACTTCCTTTTATCTGTTTTAAACAGGATCAGGTTCAAGGTGCTGGTGTTGACCTTTAAAGCTCTTTATGGTCACGGGCCTGCTTACTTGAGGGACCGCCTTTCCCCATATCAGCCCCAGAGGTTACTGAGGTCAGGCATACAGAATCGCCTGACTTGCCCCAGTCCAAAAGAAGCCCGTTTGACTTGCACCAGGACCAGGGCTTTCTCGGTGGCGGCTCCTTACTGGTGGAATGAGCTCCCGGATGACATCAGGGCCCTGCGGGATTTATTACAATTCCGCAGGGCCTGTAAGACGGAGCTCTTCTGCCAGGCTTTCAAATAGGAGCCGCCATCGGGTGGAGAGCTGGTTATTAACATTGCCCTGGTCCTGGGGGAATACCCCCGCCACCTTTGCTTACCGGGAAACTCGGAAGTCGCCATCTTAGAAAAAATTTTTATGGGAATTTTATTGTATTTTTAATGATTTTATTGTAAACCTTTAATGGTACTGAGTTTTGTTAGCCGCCTTGAGCCGGTCCGCTGGCTAGGCGGGATATAAATAGAACAAATAAATAAATAAATAAATAAACAAACCTACTTCTCATTAATTTCATTGAGTGCCCATGAGTGCTTGTACTGTGAGAAAGGGAGAAACGTACTTCTTTCTCTACATTTTTTATGCCATGAATATTTTTTTAAACTTCTGTCATGTCACCCACTCAAACATCATTTCTCCAAGCTAAAGAGCTCTAAGCCCTTTAACCTTTCTTCATAGGGAAGGTGTTCCATCCCCTTAATCATTCTAGTTGCCCTTTTCTGCACCTTTTCCAGTGCTATAATATCTTTTTTTGAGGTGAAGTGACCAGAACTATACATAGTTGTGAAGCAAAGCACCTTCCCCACCATCCCCCCAATGATTAATGTAAACAGTGATGGGCCTGAACTGTCCTGCAGGTGCTGTTAATTGGCCTTTTGGCCTGCAGGCTTCTTATCATCCACAAAGCTAAAGATGGAAAAGGGTTAATTGGTTTCTTATGGAAAACTGTTGTTGGTACTGGAAGGGAGGAGACTGGGAGAGGTGATGTAATCTTCCAGAGGTTTCTCTTGGAGACTCGTTTTTATTGGATGCCATCATCGCCTGACTTCCTGAACCAAAAACTATAATTCAGTTGTGGCCCCAGAGAGAAGCTAGCTGAGATTTTCATGGACTATGGGCCCAGACTATGACTTGCAATTGCTAGATTTGCAGTCTTTCTGTTGAAATTAAGGTTGGTGCCTCCTAACGCAGCTCTGGACAGTGTTGGGTAGCTGAAGCTATCTTTGGTATTTTCTGTCCTGTATGACTTCTGAGTAATGTGTTTGCAATAAAATTTTCCTTATTAGTATCATTTAAATAAACTGTATTGTATAACTAGCAGTCTGGTTCTTGTGCGCGCTTGTCCCGGGAGCCCACAGAGTTAGCCTTAGGTTTCCTTGACATCATTATCCCAATGAGGTCGCTCCATCGATTTATACAGGGGCATTATGATACTGGCTGATTTGTTTTCAGTCCCTGTCCTAATAATTCCCAGCCATAGCATTTGCCTTTTTTATTGCAGTCGCATAGCGAGTCGACATTTTCAGTGAGTTATCTACCATGGCTCCAAGGTCTCTCTCCTGGTCAGTTGCTACCAGTTTGGACCCCATCAACATATATTTATAGTTAGGATTTTTTGCTCCAACTTTACACTTGCCCACATTGACCCTCATTTGCCATATAGACGCCCACTTGCCCAGCCTCAAGAAATCCCTCTAGAGCTCCTCACAGTCCTCTCTGTTTCTCATGAACCTGAACAACTTAGCATCATCCACAAACTTAGCCCCTTCACTGTTTACTCCCAACTGCAAATCATTAATGAACAAGTTAAAAAGCACCGAATCTAGTACCAAGCCCTACGGTACCCCACTGCTTACCAACTTCCACTGTGAAAACTGCCCATTTTTACACTTATGGTCTTTGCAGGTACTCCTAAGCAATGCTCCCTCTAAGCTGTGGAGTCTTCTGAGCAAAAATTCTACTTTGTGAGCTACTGGCATTAAAGTTGTGAGTGAGTGATTTGGCTACTGCATAAATTAGTTTGCTCTGGAGCCATCCTTCCTGAGCTAAGACAAAAAATGTGTGAGCCACAGGCTCAAAAACTGTGAGCTAGCTCACACTAACTCAGTTTAGAGGGAACACTGCTCCTAAAGGTAGAACTTATTATCCTCCTTTTTGATTGTTGTAAATCATTGTGAATGGAATGTTAGAATTAGGAGCAGTGAGGTAGACATTTTAAAAATACCCTCATTAGGACATGAAGTCTGGTGAGGTTATTAAAGACAATTCCTGGGCCCCTTTTAGGTAAAATATGCAACTGAAATTGATAAAGGGAATTTTAAAATCCTCTGTTTATGTTCTAATGAGATCTGTACTCAATTCCAGTGAAAGAACAGCAGGGCTTTATCTTTATTATCAGTCCTCATTAGTGCCTTCTTGAGGTAACACATATACAACCATGCTACTGCAAACAACTGGCAAACTGTGCTGTCTAATCAAACTGAAAACTGTAGCACTGTAAAGAGTGGCTAGCTCTTTCTGCTTTATCATGCAGCACAGCAACAAAAACATGTGAAATGCCACTCATGTTGACCTGGAGAATACACAGTTCACTGTAGATCTCAGGCATGAGTACCAGCGCAGTCATAAACTTCCTCTCAACTTGTATGTCTTCAGCTGAAATAACAGTGACTTGCACCACAAGGTGATTGTGATGACAATCAAGATGTAGATTGCAAATTAATGTTCTGCAAATTAAAAGTACAGAATGAATGGCAGGCAGTATGAGCTGCCCAAGTAAACCCCACAAAAAAGGTACCGAAGATGTCTTGAAATAATTGCAGGTTATTTCTTCCTTACACACAATGGAAACTTCACTAATGGCAGGTAAGTTTGCAGATAGTCAATGTGATGTAGCAGTTAGAGTGTTATTCTGAGACCAGGGGGATACAGGGTCATATTCCCCATTCAGCTATGAAGCTCGCTGGGTGACTTTGGGCCAATCACACCCTCTGAGCCTAAACTACCTCATAAACTTTTTGTGAGAATAAAATGGAGGCCAGGGGAGGAGGGGGAGGGCCATGTAAATCTATCTAAACTCTTTGGACAAAGGGCAGGATAAAAATGTAGGTGTATAGGAAGCAATTACTCTTATATATGTATTTCTTATTTCCCTACTTATGCTCACAACAACTAGAGTTGGTAACTGTCTATATTAACAATGTTCTGTCCCTTTCATGGAGGATCCATGCCGTGAAAAGCTTCAGCTGACCAGTTTTTACAAATAAATCCTCTATTAAAGGCACAGGACATTTTCCTTCAGGGCTGTTGGCAACCCTAACCCCTGGCTCAAGGCCATCCAGCAAGCTCTGGGGCAGCATAAATATTTGAACCCAAGTCTCCCAGATGCTTGTCCAACACTCCGTTACACCACAGTGACTGTCTAGTGAATCTTCATAAAACAATCGTTAATACTTGTTTTGGTAGTTAAGGATCATGTACTGCTTTTCATTTTGCAGCCACATGCACTACTCGTTTTTCAGTTCTATTCTTCATTATTGTATTTCAGGAGCCATGAGAGCACAGGAATTAATTAAAATGGAGGACATTAGTGATGATACAGGCACTGTCCAGTATGTGCCTCTGATAGTTAGATAAAATGTACACTTCTGTCACACAATATGAGCTTAATGTGTCTATGGAAATACATTATTTGTACATATAATACTGAATATATTACATGAAACATGGGAATACGTGGAACATGGGAACAATTGAAGTGCTGGTGCAACACTGCCTCTTTTCTTAAACTAGGACAGGCCTCTCTTGTACACAACACTGCTGACTGTCTAACACCTTGCACCACAGCTGGGGCTGAGTTCCGGTCCTTGATCAGGAGGAACCAGGCTACACACTGGGTCATCACACAGCACATTATGGCAACCCTTCAATCAAAGCCTTCTTCCTTTGTTCTCATCTTTGACAAGTTCCTTTAAAAAAAAAACAAGCCCTCTGACCATTTCCCTCCATCTTAAAGGTTGACTTTTCCAAAGGAACAAAACAAACCACAGCAAACAAATATGCCAAAATAGATTAAAAAAGCTTCCCCCCTTCTTTCCATGACGTGCATGCTTTAATGTTGGGAGGCGACACTATTTCAGGCATGCTGTATTATTTATATCTAATCATATTGCACTATATTCATTTTAGAAGGACATATATCCAGTTGGCTGACTTCAAAAAGCTGCGAAAAGACAATGAGAGTTTAAACTGAAGAGAAGCTGATGGGGAAAAATCTCCCCGTCTATTACGCAAACACAGACCTTGCCTGTTATGTGCATCTTTTTCACAAAAGTTTTTCCATCCCCTTGCTCCTGACTCACCTTGCACTTTACTTAGAAGACAGGGGAAATGAAAATGATGTGAGCACACAGAAGAATACCAGAAACATTTAGAAAAATAATTTTTCACTGTAACCTGATAAGGAAGAATTACAAGTTTGAGAAAACCCATGTGAGTGGGGAAACACTTCTAATTTAAGAACATGTGAATGTATTGATTTCCTTGATATTCATCTGTACAAATTGGTTTCTTTTCCATTTGCACGATAGCATCAGTGCAGGTCCTCAGTATTAGTCCTGAACCCAAAAGATATATTGTAGTTTTTCCCCATGATTCCCCCATCAAAGGGTGAAAGAGTGCTTTTTGAATCTACAGAAGTGCTCATCTCTAACAACAGCTGGTTTAACTAAATGTCTTAACTGTGTCAGTCAGCCATTTCTCGAGGCCACATAAAAATGCATGGTCCTGGAAGGCCTTTGGGAAGAATCCCTTTCTAGGGATACTCTCAGCCTGCCAATGTGCTCATTTTCCGGGGAGAGACTGAGCTTCTTGGGTAGAATAAAAATGTCAGACAGACAATCCTGTTTCCCTTGCTCTTGCTTCAAGTGTAGTACTATCCACTGGGGCAGGTGCCCCCTGCAAGATCTGGACACACAATGGTTCTGCATGTTGAAAGCTCTCTGTTCATCCCAATGCAATCACCCAATGGTGACAGTTATAGTTATGATGTCATTAATAATGTGCTTCTGTTAGCAATTTAAAAAACCTTGTCTGGATTCAGAAATCACCCCCTTTGTGCCTTTTCCCCCTTTTCCTAAAAAGCCATGTTGCAAGAGCTGTGGAAATTTCCAATTACTATTAGCTGGTTAAGTTCCTTCCTGGGAATAATTAATAGTTCTCTTTGACATTTAAGTACTGTTAAGCACTGAGCCATTCTTTTGTTGGCCAACAGACAGCAGCCGCTGGGGGAAAACATTATAGTCCCATCCCTGCTGAGAATTTACAGATGTGGTAATATGGCCTTGTCTCCCATAGTAGGTATGTTCAGTCTGTCTCCAACGCTGAAGACATTAGAATAACCAAGGACCCTAGTGGGCTATGGGGAAGGTCTTTCACCTACCTATGCAGTACAGCTGGCCCATAGAATTGCCAAGAGTAGGACATGACTGAATGGATAACAACAACAACATGCAGTACATTTACTTACAACAACAGGAAGGACACTTGAGCTCAGCACTCCAGACCCCTGTTTGTCTTACCTCACTGTATGGAGAAGGAGAATGAAGAATAGGTTTCTATACCCCACTTTTCTCTACCTTAAGGAGTCTCAAAGTCGCTTACAGTCATGTTCCCTTCCTCTTCCAACAACAGTCACCTTGTGAGGTTGGTGGGGCTGAAAGAGTTCTGAGAGAACTGTGACTGGCCCAAGGTCACCCAGCAGGCTTCATGGGGAGAAGGAGTGGGGACTCAAACCCAGTTCTCCAGATTAGAGTCTGCCACTCTTACCACTACACCATGCTGGCTCTCAGTGTAGGACTTACCGTATCCTTTGTCTAATGTTCTTTGCCCCTCTACCCTTTCTCTAATGGCAGAGTTGGGGAGGGAATGCCCACTGGCAGCGACATTACATCTTCCAACTATGGACAGCTAGACTAATAAAATAATCAGTAAAAGGTGAGTATAAGTTAGGTCAAAGGGCAGTAAAAGTCAGTTTGGCCAGATAATTCTTTAAGCTTATTTTTTCTTGGTCCAGTGGTTCCCAAGCTTTTTCAGGCCACCACCCTGTTAGTTCCACAAACTCATCCCCAGTGCCCCCTGCCCTACCCTATAAAAAGCATTATTCAGAATAGCAGTTTGGACAACCCACTAAGGAAGACAATAACAATAAAATTCAAAACAGTAAAATTTAATTGCACATTTATTCAAAATACAGTTAAAACTTTCTTGTTTTATTCAACAAAACTGATGAACTTGATCCATTGATACCAGCTTTTCAACATCTGATAATCATTTAGCAAGAATCTTAGATTCCACATTTGGTAACTACTTCACTGTTCAGTAAATTCTTAATGCCGTGGATGGGCTTGATGAAGTGATAACAGTTTTCCAATGTGTGGTGTAAAGTCACTTAGCAGGAGTCTTAAATCACCACATTTAGTAATCTGGAGTTGATTGCTGGAGAGAAGTTGGATTACCACACTAAAACCATGTTCCAGCAAATACAGTGTCGGGAATGCTGCAAAGAACTTCTTAACCACTGTCCATCATGCAGGATAGCAATCAGAAATTTTCTTCTGTAACTTTTAAGTATTGAGCGGGAGGCGATGAATTCAATCAACAGGCTTTTATTCAGTGATATTGCTCAGCTCCAAAGACAGCTCTATGAGAACGGCACCTTAATTTATACTGTTCCAACACATAACTTTCAACAGTGTAACTATATACAAGCAATACTATTGGACCCAAGCAGGGCTCAGTGATTGGGTATCTAGATTGGCTTTAGGACCAATGGGAGTCTTTATTCATCAGCCAATAAGAATTGGAGCTTTAGGATACCAGAGCCCTTTCAAGCTATTGCTGCTTCAATAATTCAAAACACGAACACAACAGTAACCAAAACTCTTGGTACCATTTGTTAAACTTTGGCTTCAGTTCTATGTCTTTTTTTAGGTCAATTAGTTCTTCCTCCACTATTTCAGCTTCCTGAGTATCTGAAAATGGATTTATCACCCAGTCTGGAATTTTCTGTACTGGCTTTCAGGCTCCGAGCATCAGGTGCCAGAAGTCAGGCAAAGCAGAGTTGTTGAGTGCAAAGTCTGGGGTTTCATAGTCAGGCAAAGCAGAGCCAGTAGCTTTAGGGTCTATTGTACTAACAGCCTCTCTTGGCTGGTTTTATAGCCCTATGCCTAAGGGTCATGCTTGCAACCAGTTGCTCAGAAACAATCCTGCAACTACTCATCTGATTATCAGCAAGCAGCTGATACCAGGCCAGGAGGCATGTACTTTGCTGTCTTGTCTGCAGCTCTGTTCTCAGTCTCCATCTGTGGCACACTAAGGTGTAGGTGATGGGCTGAGAATGGCCAGCTGAGGTTCACCTGTTGAATCAGGGCTGGAGGGTGTCAGTGGTTCTGCACCAGCTGTTGGCTACGAATCCTGTCAAGCCTGTAGCTCATTTTCCTGCTGGTCAGCTTCTGTTAACTTAAGGTTGGCTACACAGGGCTCCTCTTTTCCTGAGGAGTCCTTGCTAATGCTGAGCCCTGGCTGACTCATGACATTTCCATTGAAAGATGATCCTCAGACTGCTCAGACATATCTTCATGCAACATATCCAAGTGGCCAGAAAAAACATGCTGATCATCATCTTGTAGCCCATTTTTCTTTTCCAACTCAGACAAGCTGAGAAACTGGTACAGCTCATGGCAGCTTATACTGTGTTTGAGTAGAGTTAATTTTGAAATAAACATAGAGATGACAGATTTGGCCTTACAACTGACCTCATTTCATTGCAACTGCAAATTTATTTCATTAAACTTTGCAAATAGTTCTGATAAATTTCAGAGGGTAACTGTGTTGGTCTGCAGTAGAACAGCTAGATTTGAGCCTGGTAGATTCCTGATGAAAGGAGCTTTAACTCTCAAAAGCTCATACCTGGAAAAAAATCTTGTTCTCTAAGGTGCTCAAGGACTCCAATCTAACTGATAAATCAACAGTGTCATTGTCAAGAACTTTGGTTCACTCAAAAACAGAATTCTGCTTTAACAGTTTGGTTCAGTCTGACTGCAGCCTGCCTTTGTTAAAACTGTTGCCTCTAAGTCTCCAGAGTTTCACATGGACATGCTGTAGAGAGTGGAATGGCCTTGCACCTGCAAAAGTAACATGTTCTTCTCTCCAGCCTTGGCTTCCCAATTAACATTTCAACTCAATTAAGTCTTGTGAGGGGTGGGGTGAAGCTCACATCACACCACTTGCTCTTCTGACATGACCAGACTCCAGTGAAATCATCCTTTCACTGATTGGCCTACTTGTATCTATAGGACATTGCTTGAACCCTGATTGGTGCAAAGGCCTAGCATCAGTCTAGGATTCAAACGATAAATTACCTGCTTTGAAACATATTCAGAGAGCCTGAAAGTGTTTGCATGTTATGCTGATATGTGGCATTGCTTGCTCACTTTGGGGTATCTTGAACTTTGCTGCTGAAGCCAAATAGCCTGGCTTTTGGGACTCTGGAGGAGTACGCTTTGGACCCAGAACATTGAACGGGTAACATCTTGCCTTTTGAGAATCAATATTTTTAAAGTGTCTTTTAAGTGTCTTTTAATATTTTTTAAGTGTATTTTAATATCTTGTTTTATTGTTTTCCCTCACAGTAAGTGAAGTAACCTTTTGCCCTTTTAATAATATACTGTTTGCACCTTAATAAAAATATATTTTATTCATCAAACTCTGGTTCCTTGTCTCTGCAGCTGCAATAAGAAATCTAGTGCCTAAGACTGGTGGTTCACTACCTTTACAGTAATCTTGTGGGTTTCCTGCTGTGAGTCAACCTTGCAGGGAGGACTCCCTAGTTAATCCTGGTAGGGTCAGGAGTTTGTCCTTTGGCTCCTGAGTGAAGGAACAGAGAAGGACTAGTGGTAGCCTACCCAGGTTAAAGGTGCACAGGTGCCTTTAACACCATAGTTATGTCGGAGCTGTCCTTAAAAGAGCAGTTCTCTCATAGCTCTCTCAGCCCCACCTATCTCACAGGGTGTCTGTTGTGGGAAGGGGAAAAGAAAGAGAAAGGAGCTTATCACTGAACAAAATATTCATGTCTTCAAAAAACTCCACAATAGTGTAAAAATGGTCACAAAAACATTCCACACAGTTGCTTTTTGAAAACCAATGTAATTTAGTATGAAGCTACAAATGTTCAAAATCTTCATCATTCTCAACACAGAGCTCCTGATATAGTCAATTGTTGAAATTTTAATTTTATTCTCTGCAGTAATGACAGTGTGTAATGATTTCTGCAGGAGATCACTGAATTTTTTTACTATTAGATTTTTGCGATGAATCAGAGTGGTAAAGCCATTTGGAACTGCTTTTTTTAAGTAATCAAACCACCTATGTTAGCGACCAGTCATTGATAATACTTCATCAGTGGCACAAGCAAGTATGTTAGTAAACGGAATTTCCTTGTCTTTGAAGAAGAGCTCAATAACACAAAATACTGCCTCCCCTTTAATATCTGTTCTTAGTTGCCTTACAAACAGCAACTCTTGAGCCAGATTTTCATCTTTTATAAAGCGCACATAAACAAGAAGCAAAGATTCATCGCCTGGCAAAGCTGACGCATCCAGCTGTAATGCAAATTTTAGTATGCTGTACAATATATCTTCCACATTTTTAGACATTTCATATGTGTCTTTGCACTGATTTGTTGCTGAGAGGAATTGTTAATTATATCATGTGGTAACTTCTGCAAAATAGTACTCAGAACCTCACAAGCTGCTAGGATGAGTTCTTCACCAATTGTATGAGGCTTTCCAGACTTAGCAATCAACAATGAAATGCTTTATGATGTACACAAAGCATCATTGTTTTGTCATGAATATAAGAACAATGGGGTCAAAGGGGCCCACCTCCAACACCCACCCTGCCAGCCCTTGGCTCTTAGTACCCCCCTAGGTAATCCCACCCTCCAGGGGGTGGTACCACCCACTCTGGGAACCAGTGGCCTAGGTGTTTATGACTTTCTATTCTTTACATCTTTTTAAAGCATATTCTATTATGCAGTGAATATTATTCCTCATATTTACATTCTGCCCTTTCTCTTTGGGGGCTGACTTGAAGCTATCCTACGTTATCCTCAAAATCATGATATAGTTCAGGTTTAGTATATTGAGCTGGAGTCCTGAGACCAGATGTATGCAGTCCAAGTCCAACATTCTGTCAAAACATGGCCTTTTTTCTGGGAAAAACTGACTTCCCCATATGGAGGGATGCCCTCCAACCAAGAGTTCACCAGGTTATTTTAATAATTCAGACTGCCCTCTGTGTGTCCTCAGGGACCCACCTGGAAACTAGTAGCTGGCAGGAAATAGGGGCTAAAGAAAAGACCCATCAGGCTCCCAGCACAGAACACTCAAGCTCCTGGTTATGCTAATAAGTCTGAATGAGGCAGAACAATCCCATACCCTTCAACTAGGTCACACCCAAAGGGGACAGACAGATACTGCTATGTGCACCTCAAGAGCTTTTGGTCAGCTGAGTAATAAAGAAACCATCAGTGGTGACGAGTCACCCAGAATGAATTGAGATTCAGCTCTCACAGATGACCAAACTACCTGATGGTGAGCTTTCTCATTTTGGATAGCTTGATTTTTTATCAACCTGCCAAGTGATAAGGAAAGTTCTCCATACTTCAGCTACTGAATATGTGCTAAAATGTATGGTAGAACACGTTATAAAATGGTTGCCTGTATATCTCTCTGTTTCTCTCATTTCCTGTCCTATAGATATGATAACCAGTCACCTCAGGATCTGAAACTGATGGGAGACCAAATACCATGTATAGCGGCCTGGTTCCATGACAACAACAATCTGTATTTCATCTCTAGCTCATGCTGCACTGAATAAATTTTCAGAAATATGTCATTCATTTGAACTTTGTAAGTGGTCACTAGAATATTCCCATTGGCACTGCAAGGATTTTGCAATGGTATCCCACAAATACTTTACTTCAGAAACCTGCCAATTTTTTATAAGTGTCCAAATGGAATGTGATAACTAAAGAGTTAGCCAGTGCACAATGTGATGATTTTGAGTCAACCACACTTGAACAAGGCAATACATGCCTATACGCTTTGATGAAAACAGTGCTAGATGAAGGGATACTTCACAACAGCTGCAGCCTTCTTTTGCACCTGTAATCAGTGGCATAAGCTCTGCTTGTGCCTAGAGACTGGTCAGTCACTAGTACACCAAGCAGGGTTGCCAAGTCCCCCTGGCCACTGGTAGGAGGGTTGGGGTAGGGTTGCCAACTCCAGGTTGGGAAACTCCTGGAGATTTGGGAGTGAAGCCTGGGGAAGACAGGGACTACCGTGGGGTACAATGCCATAGAGTCCACCCTCCAAAGCATCCATTTTCTCCAGGGGAACTGATCTCTGTAGTCTGGAGATGAGCTGTAATGATGGGGGGGATACCAAGGTCCCACCTGGAGGCTAGCATCCTTAACTCCAAGACATTTCTTCCTGGTTAACTGAGAGCCAGTTTGGTGCAGTGGTTAGGAGCATAGACTCTAATCTGGGAGAACCAGATTTCATTCCCCATGCCTCCACATGCAACTGCTGGTGTTACCTTGGGTCAGTTACAAGTTATTTCAGAGCTGTTCTCTCACAAGCATTTCTCTCAGAGTTCTCTCAGCCCCACCTACCTCACAGAGTATCTGTTGTGGGGAAGGGAAAGGATATTACAAGCTGCTCTGAGACTCCTTTGGGTAGTGAAGGGCAGGGTATAAATCCAATCTCTTCTTCTTAATTAATAATCATTTAATATATTTGTCAATCATATATACTCATTTGAGCCATTTATACTTTTTAGTATTAATGTCAGGCATTCACTGAAGGAACATCATATCAGAAAGACTGATCTCATAGATCAAATCAGAGGTCCATCTAGTCAGGACATCTCCAACGTGGTGCCCATTGTGGATAGCAAGGTGATATATTTCCAAGTGCCCACTTGCTTCTTGAGGATAAAATTCAATGAAATGAAAATAAACCCACCCAACAACCAAGAGGTAGCTTCAGATTATTCCCTATTAGCTGACTAACTAGCAAGGAGATGGAACCCTGCCCCCTATGGCAGCCATTTTGTGACTGACACACCCTCCAGGTATTGTGATAGTGCCCTCTACCGTTCCTCAAAATTCCAAAAGTGCTCAACAAGGTTGTAGAGCTCCATTCTAGTCAATCATCTTGTTTTCCATAATGGCCAATTAGATGCCTCAGAAGTCTCCAAGCAGGGCATGAAGGAACCAGCTGGAGATGGTTTCAGAGGTACACTACCCCTGAAGTTCCACAGCCAACAGGGGACTGACACTTTTGAAGCAGTCCTATAGTCAGACTCTTCCAGAGTACAAGCCGTATTGATGGCTGCCTTCAGTGTCTATTTGCTGGAACTTCCCCACAATATTATTGGCAGAGGTCCTTTCGTAGAAAAAGAGCTTCAGGAGCTCATTAGCATAACTCATTCGCGTAACTCATTAGCATATGCCACATCCCCTGACATCACTGGAAGTGTGTCAGAAAGGGAATGTCAGGTTCAGCCCCATTATACCCTATGGGCCATTGAAATCAATGGCAAAAACTCATAGGGTATATGAGGGGCTGGAGGAAAGGGGATTTGAGGGAGAGGCTCCAAACTTGCAGGGTAGCTGCTGGAGCCTCTCCTTGAAATACCCACCAAGTTTCAAGAAAATTGGACCACGGGATCCAATTCTATGGCCCCCAAAACAGGTTGTCCCATCCCCTCCATTGTTCTCTATGGTGGGAAAAAATGTTACCTTTTTTTCTACCATAGAGAACAATGGAGGGAATGGGGGCAACCTGTTTGGGGGCCCGTAGAATTGGACCCCCTAGTCCAATCTTCTTGAAACTTGGTGGGTATTTGGGGGAGAGGTCCCAGCAGCTACCCTGCAAGTTTGGAGCCTCTCCCTCAAACCCCCTCCCGTCCAGTGGCTTTTAAAGTTGCCCCTGAATTGCGGCTGCAATTCGGCAGCAGGCTGAATCAGATCAGAGAATCTGATTCGGCCCATGGCTGCCCTAGTGGCCACTCCTGAGCTGGCGGAGCTTCGCTCCACCTCGCTCCGGCCCCAATGGACCCCTGATTATTGGTATTCTCAGAGCTTTTTTGGGGGGGGGGGAGAAGTGTCAGAATGGAGTTCCAGAACATCTTTAAAATGTTTAAAAGTTTATGGGGGGCACAGGGGGAGCATGATGTCACTTGTGACATCACAAAAATATTACAATAAAATTAAAAAATAAGATTTACATGAGGGGATGCCTGATAGCAGTTGTGGGTGAGTGGGGAAGCAGCCAGACAGCGTAGGGGACTTGTTGCTCTTGCCAAGGGCAAGGTGCGGGCTGCAAGCTTGGGGAGAGTCTGGGGCAGGTTTGGGCAGCAGAGAGAAAATCAATTACAGCCTACCCAATGATGGCTTTTCTCCCTTGTTAGCAGCATGCCCCATCTGCCGCTCCATGCGCTGACTCCCAGGTAAGCGTGGCTTGGATTGTAGCCCCAGAAGGCCGAAGCTGACACTACTCAGCTTTGCCTCCCGGCCGGCTTCTGTCTTGCACCTTGGCAGGGTGCTCCTTCTATGGTCCTTGGCCAACACCCCCCCAATGTGCCCTAACATGGTGGGGGCAGAGCCTGGGCTGCCGCTTGCTGGCTCTGCCTGGTGGAGCAGCTTCACCAGGGCAGCCAACCAGACTGCCGCCACCATTTTTACCTCAGATTCGGTGCACTCTCAATACAATAACTATTTTCTCCTGTGAGTGTGAAAGGGGATTTTCCCAGGTGAGCCTGATTGTCACTCCAGAAAGATCCTCCCTGTCAGTCAAAACCATAACATCTTCCTCCACTAAATTGGGATGGTGAATCTTCAGTACTAGGCTGTTCACAGTCAACAAATGTTACTACTCTCAGATGAATGGCTGACCTAGTCTGTAGGGTTGTCAACTCCAGATTGAGAAATTCCTGGAGATTTAAGGGTGGAGCTGGGGGAGGGCATGGTTTAGAGAGGGGAGGGACCTCATTGGGGGATAATGCCATAGAGTTCACCCACCAAAGCAGCCATTTTCTCCAGGGGAAGGAACTGATCTCTGTAGTGATTCAGTAATAGTAATCTCAGTTTTAATTCCAGGAGGTCTCCAAGCCCTACCTGAAGGTTGGCAGCCATACTAGTCTGGCAGAAAACAGCGTGAATGCTCTGATGTATGGCTATGAAATCACACTGAAGAACAATTACAGAAAAAGCAAAAGTCATTTCAAAGCTGAAAAGAGAGGGATAATAAGAGTCCAAATGGCTGTCATCATGTCCCACCTTGTTACATAACCACAAGTAAATAGCAAAGGCTTTCTATTCGGCCTGCTTATCATCTGATTATTTAAATGAAAAGTTACATATGAAAGGTATTTAAAAACCTTGAACAGACTGTGAACATTTGGTCCCCTTTAAAATTTTTAGTAAAAAATGCAGGTATGTCTGAAACAATTGGCAGGTTAAGTTAGTTTTGTACGTGTGTGAAGTTATGTAACAAGCAAAAGAGGAAAGCATAAAAATAAGAGCCTTATCATATGCACACGGGGTGGGGTGGGGGGCTGGGGACTTGCCGCCCCAGCCCCTTTCAACAGTGTCTATCCTTGCATGCAAGATTCATTTTCTGGAGGAGATGTCAGGAGAAAGGGAGAGCAAAGGTACATATTTATGATACCTCCAGCAATTCATTTTGTAGTCCTGTCCAAAAACCAAAACCCAATCAGGTTTGTCTGAAGAACGTATTCTTCATAAATCCTGCCTTCTTATTATTCATGATTTTCTGGTGCCCCCGAGATATTCAGTGACATTTTTGGTCACGATTTTTAGGCAGGGTGGCAAGAATGTGAAAGCTCTAATGTTCCCGAAATAATTGCCTGAGTAGGACACCTGCTGTGGATTTAATGGCCACTTCAACTACACCTACTGTACAGCTGGGCTTAAGCTCAGTGCCTAAAAGCTACTTATGTGCAAAAAATAACTAACAGGCAGTGATTGGCAGGTAGCAACTGACACGCAAGCCTTTTCTCCTTGCTTCCTCCCTGCTGTAATGCCTTTGAACAAGAGGGCATTATGCCAGAGTGGGGTTCGCTTTGTTGGCTGTGACTGTGCTCTCCCCAGCTGCTTTATAATTTGGGATTCTAATATTGTTAGATGAAAGCAAGATCAGAACTTAGGTAATAAGGAGGAAGCTAGTCATATTAGACTCCTCTGGTGCTGCTGGGCACATGTGGACAATCCTCCCCCTAGTTCCAGAAGGTCAACTCTAAGTAGGGCTTAATCTGAACTAAGGAAAAGCATTGGTCAACTCCAGAAGCTGCACCTAGGGGTCAAGACAGGGGTCAGTCTTGTGACATACGATGTAATAATATTGAAGAGAGTGCCTCTGAGCATGTGAAGACTGTTCCCCTGAGTAGCCCTGGTGGCTAGGAAATATCTGGCAGCTCTTTTCAAAGTCACTGCTAACCCCCAAGCCCAGAAACATCCAGTAGAGCAATAGATAGGTGCATCTGTGGCCTTAGTATGGCATGTAAGGTGGCGTCAAAATCTCTGATTTCACACACTGTTGGCAAATTTCTGCCTGCCTGGAAAAGGTGTGTGCTTTGCTAGATTTTGGGAAAGAACATTTTTAGTTCCTCTGATTCTTGTAATCGGCACTCTTTGTACCAGTTGGAAATGTTATACACAAATGAAATTTAATTAGCTAAGGAAAGGCTGTGTGATCTTAGACACTTTATTCAGAAGTCTTTTTATTTGGGGCAATGGTATTTTCGGTATTTCAGTGAAGCAGTCTGAAATGCAACATCAAAACACAAAAAATACTGGACCTAGGAGGATCCAAAGTTATTTTGGTGCCTGTGATGGAAATCCAAATGACAGTCCTCTCCCCACAAATTAGTGTAGGGAGGAATTCTCTTGCACAAACCCCAATGGGAAAAAAAACTATTGCTCAAGACAAACCCCATTCTCTTGCTCAGTTCTCATTTATTTCAACAGTGTTTGAGTGCAAGAGCTTCCCACGGAATTGAACATTTGAAGTATATGAATACATGAGTTGTACTATATTAAATATCATCTAGTCTGGCAGCAGCTGTCCAGTGTCTTGGGCAGAAAAGGGTTTTTCCCAATACCTGCTGCCTGAGATCATTTAACGGCAGCAGTGAAGGACTGAACCTGGAACCATTTGCATGAAAAGAATGTGCTGTGCTCCATGGCTCAGCTATGTTTGTCCACCTCACTGCCAAATTTAATAAGACCCCAGATCCACTGCTGGATGTAGCCAGCTCATCCTGCCTCATGGTAGAACCCAACATACAAAGAGACTTCCCAGCTGAAGCCAATAAAGAAGGGGGGGAAAGCTGAGAAAAGGACGCTAACTACTAAAAATAACAATTGATATAAAGAGAATCTGATACGATGTAATAAATCAAGTACAGATAAATACAATACGAAGTGACAATTCCAGCAACTAGACTAACTGAATTAATTTACGTTCTAAATTATTTGACTGGTGCCCGCTTAGCAAATTTGCTGACCATTGATTTATTCTCTTCCTGATATCACACTGATAACCAGTGTATAGGATTTCCAATACAGAAAGAACAACAAAGGCATGACTACATTATGTAATGTGCTTCTGAAGAAGTGATTCACAAAACAAAGTATCATTCCTGAGTCTTCGTAGCGCATAGTTGCTTTGTTTTGCACGTAGTCGCTTCATTTTGCATTGACTTGCATTTACTCACGTACTGTATTTGGACATATTGTATTGTATTGTCACTTTGTATTGTACTACTTGATTTATTACTTCAATTATTACATTGTATCAGATTCTTTTTATATAAACTGTTATTTTAGTAGTTAGTGTCCTTTTCTCAGCTTTTTTTCATGGTAGAACCCAACACGGGAACACTGGAAAAGTTTCCTAGGCTTTAATACAGATTTGATGTTTCTATGGCTACAAGGATTTCCACCCACAGAGAGTGAGCCCCACCCATGGCAACCTGAAGTGCGCCCCCCAAATCCTGTTCTTCAGGAAGAGGAGACTGTTAGTATGGATCCAACCACTTAAAATTTTCAGAGACTCCAGAATTTTGTTTACATCAGAGCATCTGAGATGACTCAGCCAAGTGAACTAGCAAGTACTGGATGTGCTCTGGCCTTAGCACTTTCCTCAGGCATTATGAAGCCTTTGGATTGACCTGACCTAGTATAAAGACTAGAGTTCTTTTCAGGCACTGTGTTTCCGTGAGAATACTGTGAGAATGTGCTATAAGTAATCTTCTTGGAATATGCAGTCACCATTTTATTTGAAAAGGGAACAAGTATCTTGCAGCTTTGGTGTGTGATAAATACTTGCTCTAGAAAATCTGGGTTTTCTGTTGCATGTACCATGGCTAAAAATAACACATTGCCCTTTTCAGACTACATGGCAATTGTGTGTATTGAGAGGAGCATGTGTATCTCTCTCTCCTGCTGTAAGAGATAAGAGTACTGGAACCATAATACATGGAAAGGGCTTGGGAGTGTGGATTTTTGCCTTCACCAAGTCAAGAATATTCCTGTAGCCAAAAGAAATGAAAAGCCTTGATGAAACTCTCAAAATTGCTAAAGACAGATGAGAAGCAAAAGTAAAAGGTGACAGAAATAAAATCAGGAGTCTAAATACAGCATTCCAGGAACTTGCACACAGAGACAAAGACAACTATTAGAATAACCAATGTAAAGAAATAGAAGGACACAACAAAAAAGGAAGTACAAGAGATCTGTTCCACAAGAAATCAAAGGGAAATTTGAAGCACAGTTAAGCATGTTGAAGATCAGTACAGAAATACATTAACTGAACAGGACAAAATAAAGAAAACAATATCCTGAAGAACTATACAGAAGAGGTGAAAGGATAACAGATTTCATCCAACAAGAAACTTTTGAAGAAGAACCTACAGTTTTACAAAGTGAAAGCTGCACTGAGAGCAGTTGGGTGAAACAAATCACCAGGAGTAGATGGGGTATCAGTAGGGCTATTCTAAGCCACAGAAACCATCAATCTTTATTACATTAGCCAAACCCACCCACCCACACAGACATTTCCATTTTACTTTGTATTATTGCTAACAAGATAAAAAAATTAAAATAATGAAATAATAAAGCATTGGACATTTTTACAGAAAGTATTAAAATACAAAGTCACCATTAAAATATGTCTAATAATAAGAAAGGAAGACCATATATATGACAAGTGACCCAGAGTGGAGCAGTCACAGGTCAGACATACAGTCATGAGTCAGCACGCTGCATCATCTTTTTATCCTTTATGATGGTGGCAGCAAATCTTGTCAATTGGAAAGTAATGAATTTGTCCCTGTCTGCCAATAATTTGACTAACTTCTCCTGATCTGACTTTCAGGGGAAGCAGGATATTATGGTCCAAAAAAATCTATTACATCCAGCCTCATATCTTGGACTTTGGAATGTCATGTAGGACAAATCCTCAATAAACTTTTGATCATAGCAGCAGACTCTTTTCCTATATGGGATCCCATTAAAATGCCCTTCTAAGACATTCTGCTATATAAATGGATTCTAGGTCAAATCAAACCTGAACTCTTTGGAAAAGCTAAAATGATTAAACTGAGGCTATCGTATTTTCGTCAAACTATGAGAAGATAAGGCTCACTGGAAAATAAAATAATGCTAGGAAAAATTGAAGGCAGCAAGAATAGGCTTGCCAGTCCACAGGTCACGGAAGGGGTCCCCCCGGCTTTGGGGGTTTCAGCCTGCCACCAGCCAGCTGACCGGGGGGGGAAACCCCACCCCCAAACAGCCATGTTTCTGCATGACTCCACCAATGAGGTGATGTCACCTGGAAGTGAAGTCATCATGTCAGGATCACTCTGGTTTGAGGGCAAAACTCTATGGCTTTAAGCTGGTTTTACCACAGAGTTTTGCCCTGAAATCAAAGCATCCCCACGCGACACCCCTGGCGTGATGACATCACTTCTGAGTGACATCATGTCAGGGATGTCCTGGAACACCCCCCCCCCCAAATCCTGCTGCCAGAGTGACAACAGGACCTGGCAACCCTAAGCAGAAAAAGAGGAAGACCAAACATGAGATGGATTGACTCATTCAAGGCAGCCACGGTGCTCAGTTTGCAAGACCTGAGCAAGGCTGTTAACGATAGGGCATTATGGAGGTCATTCATTCA
Source organism: Lepidodactylus listeri (assembly GCA_029233225.1). Taxonomy (NCBI): domain Eukaryota; kingdom Metazoa; phylum Chordata; class Lepidosauria; order Squamata; family Gekkonidae; genus Lepidodactylus; species Lepidodactylus listeri. Next base: position 56,331,919 of record JARCFY010000005.1, on the reverse strand, counting down.
TAGGGTCGGCATAAGTCAGAAGTGGCTTGATGGCACTTAACACACGCATGCACACACAAGTCAACAGAAGAGTAACTTTTGCCTCAGTTTCTGCAGACTTCAACTTAAACAACCATCCACTCCCAGCCTTCATGGGCTAGGACCTACACATCTTTCCCCCTATGAACTTAGGTGCCATCTAAGGTCAACAGGCACCTTACTTTTGGCAGGCCCCTCTATTCAGGAGGTCCACTCAGCTACGGCCCATGTGCCCTTATTTTCAGTGGCTGTTCCCATACATGGAACAACTTGCATGTTTTGGTACAGAAAGCTCCCACACTCTGTCTCCTTTCATAAAAGATGCAAAGTGGAATTATGCCAGCCATCATGCCTTTGGTAGATGTAACTAATGAATGTCTCTTATTGGTGATATTTGTTTCAGGAGTTGCAGCTTTAACTTGATTTATGTGTTTCAATTATTTTCTTTACTGTATATTGGGTATTGTGGGAAAGCAGGATATAAATATTTTAAATAAATAACTGACCTAAAAGCACTAGGTTGGAGAGCATGCCTCCCAATCTTGATCTGACTTTGAATTATGCAGTCTAGCAAAAAAAAAAAAAAAAAACCTCATACCCTTAAACTGGTTCTTTTTCCCAGAGTGAAAATGGGAGAGTTTCTACCTCCTACTTCTGCTTAGCTCCTCTCAGATGTGGGAAGAATTATTGGGGGCAGCTGGCCATCACAAACTTATACTGAGTGAAACCATTGGTTCATCTAGTGAACTGGGGGAGCCAGTTTGGTGTAGTGGTTAAGTGCGTGGACTCTAATCTGGGAGAACCAGGTTTGATTCCCCACTCCTCCACTTGTACCTGCTAGATGACCTTGGGCAACCCATAGCTCTATACCAGCTGTTCTCTCAAGGACTGCTGTCTCAGAGCTCCTCTGCCCCACCTACCTCACAGGGTGTCTGTTGTGGGGAGGGGAAGGGAAAGGAGTTTGTAAGCCGCTATGAGACTACAAGTGAAGGGTGGGGTATAAATCCAATCTCTTCTTCTTCTTCTTCTTAGTGTTGTCTATTCTGATTATCAGCTCAGAGTCTCTGGGAGGGCAAGTTCTTTCCCAGTATGCTACCTAAGATTCTTTAACTAGATGTTCCAGGGAGCAAAGGCAGGTAGTTGTCCATTAATGGCTGTATGAATCAGCTCCCAGATTTTGTTCCAGACTTCGATCCTTTAGGTAACTCTGTAAGAAAAAGCTTAATCACCCCCCTCCTTTAAATATCAAGAAGCAATCCCTGAAGACCATTCTAATGACAACTTCAGCCAAACTGAAGCCAGAAATTGTCTCAGCAGGTTCTCCTCCAGGGGCCTGCGTACGGAATGTAAGATTTTACATTCTGATTGGCTTTTAGTGGCCATGACAAGTCAGTGAGGAGGTACAGTGGGTGATAGATCAGCTTTAGTAGTAGCCATTTACCTATCAAAGAAGTTTTAAAAAGCAAAAAGTTGGCCAGTCAGCTTTCAGTCTTTATAAAACAGAACAAAAATGCAAACATGGTGGCCTCTACAGAGAATACAGTCAGACTACTGGTCCATCTAACTGGGTATTGACTGTTCTGACTGGCAGGACTTTGCAAAATTTCTGGCAGAGGTCTATCCGAGTTCTACCCAAAATCCATTATTGATGCTGAGGATTGATCATGCAGCCTTATGCACATAAGCCATGGACCACTGATTTATGGGCCCTTCACCTCAATCTATTTGATCCCAGGCATCATATTTCCAAGAGATTAGTAGCACTTCCAGAAATGCAACACCAACCACCAAACATCATTAGTAGTTTGGGGTTTGGTTTTTTTTGCAGAGTTTAAAGCTGGATGATTGGATACTTCCCTAAGCAGTTCAGCCCATGGACTTCAATGGATTTAAAAGGATGTAGCTCTGTTTAGGATTGCATTGTTAGAACGATAACACTATCCAAATGAACCACTCCATTTTGAACACTGTTTTTGCACTCAGTTTCTGCCCGGATTATACATTCAAAGAACTGTAGCATTTCTGCATCCTTTGCAAAAACAAATATATCACAGACTGAAGAAATGATGTGTTATGCTCCAAGGAGCCAATGACTTAGATTCTTAGAAAAATAGAGATTAATGAGGCCACAGTTTCTTTTCCTGGCTGTGAAACATGACAAAGAGACTCTGCTGAGCAGCTGGTTAGCTCATAAAATTGCTAATTTGGTTACAGTCGGATTTTCAAAGTCTGCTTCCTGTGGCAGAGACCAGCATGGAATCTCTTCCAAACAATACCAGATTTGTCTCTTATCTGTTCATTATAATGCACTTTTAAAAGTAATGTTGAGGATTAAGCAGTGGGCAAACTAGGTCTGCACAGAGATCTATCAGGTATCCTTCTGCACAAGGTTTATTGGCTCATTTGGCACTGATTTTAGGGATGTGCAAAGTGAAAAAAATGGAGTTATATTTAGGCAATTTCATCCATAATGATCATATCTGTATTAGTTAAATTTGTTATTTTCCTCCATTTGGATTTGTGCTTTACTTTCAGATTTATTTCCATTGGTATCAATAGGAAACACTTTTTTGTATGCAGCTTTTTTGTTTCCCTTCCCACTGGGATGAAAGTATCAGGAATTGTACCACTTACCCATAAGTTCTTCTCTGCCAAATTCTAGGTGAATATGGGGGAAATAAATAACTAAAGGCAAACCATATTAAAGGCAAAATACATTTTTGTAGTTTCCCATCCAATCAGGATGGAATTCTCAGGGTTTGTGGTTCTGAGCTGAGGGATCTACCCAACCAAATCTGAGGCAGATAACATAAATAATTCCCATTTTATATGTCATAAACATTCTTGTTTGCAGTGTGGACATAGTGAAGTGCTTGGAACTCACAAAGCTGACTCTCACAGCTGGTAGCCAAGTTAGTAGGGATGAACCTTGGCACTTCCTCCTAAGGAATTTCATGTGCTGTTTTTGTTGCTGTTTGCCTATAATACAGCAGAACATTTTCTGGTGGCCCATCAACACAACCATTTGTCCATATCCATGTCAAGAACCTTTAACGAAATAATGAATATGTGTAAACTCACTGTATTAGAACCAAACTAAATGCGATGGTGTCCCAGGGTCCAACCTGTGGATGCCACCACCATTTTACAATCCAATGAAGTGGTTTGAAATAGCTGCAAGGGCCCAATACTGATGAGGCCTGCAGCACAGCAGGATGAGGTGCTCTAGTCCCCCCCCCCCCCATTTCAAGTGCTGAAGTGGTGCCCCCTGTCCTGGGCAAAGGGAAATCAAGTTGCTACTCCAGCTTAGGAAGAGTCAGTCAATTTTCAAAGCCTTGCCCAAGCTGCTAAAATAGGGTAATAACGGGTGAGAAGTAGAAATGCTGAGCAGAAAAATTGTCTTGCTCAATAGGAGCTCTTAAAGTTGGACACATCCGTTTTTTGCCCTTTCTGCTCTACCCCATCCCACCCCAAAACTGTAATCAGACTTGAGGCATCAAAATAAACAGTAAGACTGGAAGATTCTCGACTCATCCAAAACAGAAATAATTCAGATTCAGAGCATGTGTAATATTTATGAATGGATGCTGTTTGGGTTGATCTTAATTAGTAAATTACTGATTGCATCCCTCTAATGCAGGGGCGTAGAGTCTAAAAACTCCCAGGGGGGCGGGGGCTCCCGTGCATGCGTGCAAAGCGTGCCTGCCTGCCGGGACCATGTCCCCGCCGCCGCCTCCCCCCCCGCCTGACCACTCCTGCTTCCGTCCCTCCGTCCGTCCAGGGGCCAGTTGAGCATTTGCTTAGCTGGCCCCTGGGCAGACAGAGGGAGGGTTGGAGTGGCCAGGCGGGGGGGGGGGGGGAGAGAGATGGCGGTGGCCCTAGGAAGGGCAGAGGGAGGCACGGCGGAGGGCGCACCGTTTTCCCGGGCGGGTGCTCAGTCCCCCCCGGGAAATTTCGGGGGTGGCTCGAGCCCTTGAGCCCCCCCAAAGTTGCCGCCTATGTTCTAATGTATATTTAGTGTAGGACTGACATCTTCCAAACCATATTATTTATTTATTCACAGCCTATAGACACCTCCTCGTTGGCATCCAACATAGCTTACAAAGCTCTAAACCCATTTAAAACAAACAAACAAACAAAAAATCACCAAGTAACATCACATAAAAAGGGAAATATTGGGACTTGCACAAACCATAAGCTACTCCTCTTCCTATCTGAGGTACTGGAGGACCAAAGCTGACTCTCCAGCCCAGGGCTCCAACAGTTCTGTTACTGCTGCGGCTACTGTCTCTAATCACAACCCACTAGATCTCTTGTTACTTTTAAGCAGGGCTTTTTTTTTCTTCCTTTTTTTTTGCAAAAGAGGTGCCGGAACTTTTAAGAGGGAAATGAAGTTTCAATCTGTATACTGAAAACTCATGAACTTTTAAATATTTTTTTAAAGAATGTTGTCAAAGAGGTTCTGGAATTCCATTCTGGCATGTTCCCCCAGAAAAAAAGCCCTACTTTTAGGGCTCATCAAGATTGGCATGCTTTTGCATGACCTCTAGTTAATAATTCTTTATGCAAGGAAGTGACACAGTCCAGACTGAATCTTGGTAGTCAGCCATGTTGGTCTGAAGAAGCAGAACAAATTTAGAGTCCAGTGGTACCTTTTAAGACCAACAAAGGTTTATTCTCATGGTGGGGCCTAAAATTCTTTGGATACAACTGATCCCCAAACTACAGACATCAATTTCCCTGAAAGAAACAGCAGCTTCGGAGAGTCTGAAAGAAATGGGAGTCCTAGAGTGACATCACATCTCTACTGATCTCCCTCCCTCCCCAAATTCCACCTTCCCTAGGTACCACCTTTAAGCCTCCACAATTTCCAAAGCTAAAGCTTGCAACCTTGTAAACTGACATTTTTATAGTGCTGTTCTGGACTTTTTTCCATTAAAGAGGTGCAAACCTTCCTATAATTTCCTCTCTCTAGTCATTAGTTTTGCCCTTCCTCTTTCTTTATGGGACCCTTGGCTTTTCATCCTTTTACTACAGACGCCTTGCTACTTGATTCCAGTAAAGGTCAAATCAGGCTAAATGCAGCATCAAAGTATATCCATTTGTGCAGGGTGGGGGGGGGGTGCTTGTTGCAATGTTAGTACCAGCACTACTGGAACAGGGAAAACAGCAAAAATACAGCAGTTTAGGAAAAAGACCATCATTCTGGGAGGAATTGTGACATGTACATACAGGAGACCCACAAAGATAGTTGACGTTGAAAATGGAACTGAACTGAACTGAAGGAAGAGTGCTGGTTTTGGACTCCCCCAAGTACTCTTGTTACAGAAAGAAGCCAGATGCATTTGATTTTCCCTGTTCCGGTGCCCTGTGGTCTAGCTTTTCAGAGATGTATACCTTAATCCCCAGTGGGATTTGGGAAGTAGTTAATAATGAATATTCAGAGTGGGAAAACTTGCTCTGTTGGTTTCTCAGTTAGGCCATCTGAGAGCATTTGGAAATTTAAGTACAGCTACAAAAGCAGAAGATGAAAGGAAAGTTATTCAGAAGACAATTGTTTTTGCTCCAACTCACAGCACATTTGGTACCTTGTAAAATCTGCCCAGATATTAAAAAGTCAACTCAATGGTTTGGAGACAGCATTGGCTCATGGTTAGTAAAAGCCACCTAATTCCATGAGAAATTCTTTCTGCGGTTAATGCTACCAAATTGCCCACAAAAACTAGATTATTTGCTCAGTGAGCTCCTGTGCCAGGTCACAGGCATTTGATTGTTTCTTAATTTGCCTGACTCGTCTGATGAGAATTCAGTGTAAACAGTAAAGCAGAATGTTCTCTTATTCCTCTCTAAGCACATAAATTCTACAAGGAATGGGGTGTTCAGCCCACTTTCTTCCCAAACCATCTTTCCTTCTCTGGGTCGCTGAGCTAATACAGCACCAATGGGAGGCCACAATGAAGGCAAAGAAGTGTGAGGTAGGGTTAGCAGCTTGATCTCTTTTAATAAGATCCATCTGCTTAGCATGAATAGGAATTGGCAGGATCCCTCCAGGCCTGATGGCCAGCTCCTCTGCCAGACATTTATACTGAATAATCATTACTTGGGTTCTAAATTTGCACAAGGCATCAGGGACTTCTCTGGCTCAAATAACAAGTCCAACACCGCAGCTGAGTCACAGGTGCAAAATGCTATCATGCATCCCTGAACTGATCCCTATCATCCATCCTTCCAAGAGCTGATGTTGCTGCTTAGTGTGGCTGAATGACTTTGCCTTGTCTCTCTGAGTAGTAAGCCAGGCATTTCACATTGAAAATTAATGCTATGCTGTTCTAGCCTGCCAGCTACGTGAGCAGTTTCCTTTCTTGGTTGAGTGCAGCTTGCTATAATAAGAGCAGTTTCATATGTTACAACAGCATTATACAGAACTAGGACTAAGGCCCATTGTGGAAAAAAAATATGAGTTCTAGAAAGAGGCTCTGGGCAGGTGCCCTGGCCTTGGGCACTCAGTGTCAATTTGCTATGCTGACCTCAGCAGGGTATAATGAACCAGAGTCCATCATTTTCTCCAGGGGAACTGATCTCTGCCATCTGAAGAGCAGTTGTAATTCTGAGTGATCTCCAGCCCTCCACTGGAGACTGGCAACAATGGTTCCCCAGGACGAAATGGCTGGTTTGGAGGGTGAAGTCTATGGCATTGTACCTGTCTGAGGTCCCACCCCTCCTCAAACCCCACCCTCTCCAAGCTCCACCTCTCAAATCTCCAGGGATTTCCCAACCTGGATTTGGCAACCCTATTTCCTTCCCAGCCAACCATCAACCTACTTTTATCTGCCCCCCTGACTTCATAAGAACATAAGAAAAGCTAATGTTGGATCAGGCCAATGGCCCATCCAATCCAACACTCTGTCATACAGTGGCCAAAAATACTAGGTACCATCAGGAGGTCCACCAGTGGGGCCAGGACACTAGAAGCCCTCCCACTGTTACCCCCCCCCCCCCAAGCACCAAGAATACAGAGCATCACTTGTCCCAGACTGAGAGATCCTATCGATACCTTGTGGCTAATAGGCACTAATGGAGCTCTGCTTAGGGCTGCCAAGTCCCTCGTGAGGGCGGGGGAAATACCGATTTTTAATGCTTACCCCCGCTTTTTCAAAATTGGCCACTGCGGGAGGCAATGGCTGCCAGCAGGAACGCAGGGAAACGTTGGCGCCTGCCCTTCCCTCTCCCTGCCAGGCCTGAACTCTTAAAAGGGAAATGTCTGCAGAGAGCCTGCCCTGCAGTAAAAAGCCTCACCAGACATTTTCCCTTTAAGAGCAGAGCAAGCAAGAGAGCCCTGCCCAGAGATTAAGGAGGGACTAGGCTCTTTGTACTGAGGTTGCTGGGGTAAGTGCCTCTGTTAGCTCTTTTCCTTCTCTCTCTCTCTCCCCCTCCCCCTTTCTTTCTTTCTTTTTTCTGTCTGTTTGTCTGTCTCTCTCTCTCTGTCCCCATCCAGCAGAGGTCTATCAGTGGCTATTATTAGCCACAAGGTCTAAATGGAACCCTTTGTCTGGGGCAGTGATGCTCTGCATTCTTGTTGCTTGGGGGGCAACAGTGGGAGGGCTTCTGGAGTTCTGGCCCTGCTGCTGGACCTCCTGAGGGCACCTGGTATTTTTGGCCACTGTGTGACACAGAGTGTTGTACTGGATGAGCTGTTGGCCCGATCCACTGTGGCTTCTCTCCTGTTCTTATGATATGAAAATCATATTTAGCACTTGTGTAGCATTTAGTGCTTCATATTCTGCCAAGATGAGGAAGGCTTCAGTAGGGCTGTTGCTCAGTGATAGAGCATCTGCTTGACATGCAGGAGGTATCAGCCTCTTCAGCTAAAAAAGGATCAGGTAATAGGTGACATTAAAGATCTCAGCCGGAGACCCTGGAGAGCCACTACCAGTCTGAGTAGTCAATACTGACCTTGATGGACCAATGGCCTGATTCAGTATTAGGAAACTTCATGAGTTCATGTGTCAGCATGTGGAAGCAACATCACAGGATGTGACATCACAAAATGATGTCATTTCCTTTCTCCTGGCTCCACCCCCAAAGTCTCCTGGCTCCACCCCCAAAGTCCTCAGATATTTCCCAAGTTGGACTTGGCAGCCCTACCTCTGCTCCATATGTTTATCCAATTCCTTCTTGAAGCCATCCATGCTTGCAGCTGCCGCCACCTCCTATGGCAGTGAATTCCATGTGTTAATCACTCTTTGGGTGAAGAAGTACTTCCTTTTATCTGTTCTAACCCGACTGCTCAGCAATTTCATTGAGTGCCCACGAGTTCTTGTAGTGTGAGAAAGGGAGAAAAGTACTTCTTTCTCTACCTGCTCTATCCCATGCATAATCTTGTAAACTTCAATCATGTCACCCCTCAGTCATCCTTTCTCCAAGCTAAAGAGCCCCAAGCGCTTTAACCTTTCTTCATAGGGAAGGTGTTCCAACCCTTTTATCATTCTAGTTGCCCTTTTCTGCACTTTTTCCAATGCTATAATATCCTTTCTGAGGTGTGGTGACCAAAATTGCACACAGTATTTCAAATGAGGTCGGACCATTGATTTATACAGGGGCATTATGATAGTGGCTGATTTGTTCTCAATTCCCTTCCTAATAACCCCCAGCATAATGTTGGCCTTTTTTATTGCAGTCACACACTGTCTCAACTTCAGCGTTCCATCCCCTCCCCCCTGAAGCCTCTACCTAGGAAAAGTACAGTCTTTCTCTGCAGTGGAGACACAAGCAGGAGGGAAGTAACCTCAGCAAGGTATAATGACACAGAATCCACCTTTCAAAGCAGCCATTTTCTCCAGGGGAACTGATCTCTGCCATCGGGAGAGCAGTTTTAATTCTGAGTGATCTCCAGCCCTCACTTGGAGACTGACAGCAAACTCTGGCTTCCATAGACTCCACCACAAGATATCCAGGAATTTTCCAACCTGGAGCTGGCAACCCTAGTCAGGACTGGCCCCAATGAGTTCCCCACAAAGGTTAAAGTAGGTCTGACAGAACTAAGCTTGGTTGCCTAACAGCCACCACAGGCATAGACTACCGGGGGGGGGGGCTCGAGCCTCCCCCGAAATTTCCCGGGGGGGACTGAGCCCCCCCGGGACAACATAGCGCCTGCCGCCACACCTCCAGGGATCCTTCTGAGGCCAGCAGCTGCTGCCGCCGGTGCCTCTCCCCCCCCCCCCCGGCCACTCTTCCATCCTTCCCTCTCCCTCCCTCTTTTCCTGGCGAAGGGAGAGGGAAGGAGTGGGGGGGAGAGGGAGGCCCTGGCAGCAGCGGCTGGCGGGCCTCGGAAGGGCCTGGGGAGGCGTGGAGGTTTCCTGGCGGGGGGGGACATTGCCCCAGTGAGCGAGCGTGCATGCTAAAAGCCCCCCCCCCCGGAATTTACTAAACTCTACGCCCCTGACAGCCACTGAGGGGAAAGTTAGCCCCACATCAGGAGGAGAAGAGAATGGTTTGACGGCCCAGTGGCCCACTTCAGTAGCCAGCCAGCCACGGAGGAGCCAAGCAAGAGAAGCATCTTTATCAGGACAGACAGCCATTTTGGCTGTTTATTCTAATGGGGAAGAGTGGCCAAGCTGGCAGTGGGTGGGAGAGAGGAGCGGAACTAACAGGCCAATGGTCGATGGAGCACACAGCACAGCCAGTGGGAGAGCTGGAAAGTGCCAATATGCTAGCGCTTTTATATATATATATATATATATCAGGTTCTAAACCTCTATGGAATACTGACACTTGTCACTCATGCATGTAGTGTTCATGCCACAGAACTATGATTCCAGACATTTGCCATGTGAAGGTTGCTATAGCTATTTGAAGGTGCCATACATGTGAAGGTTACTATAGCTATTTGTATGAATAAATGAACACAGCTGCCCCCAACCTATAAGGTCTGTCATAAGCACATACTTTTACCCTGTCATGATAGGGGACTTTTTTTGCAGCAACTTTGAATGTGCCAGGCCTTGCTAATATATGAAAAACTGGAATTGTATTTTTTATATTTTGAATCAGTAATAACACCATTCTTAAAGTTATTATTAGAAGCCACTGAATGAAGTACAGTGTGACTATGATTTCTATTTGAAGCTATGGAGTATACAATTGTGGCATCATCAATAGAACAATGACTTCAAAATATTTGGGAAGGATGTCAGTAACTGATGTATCTCACTTTTCCGCAGGCCTTCAACATATTAGAGCAAAGTGTATATTTCTTTTTTTACTCAGTCTTCACACAATACAAATAAAAGAGTAAATCATGATCATGGCTCCAATCAGCAAACGTTCTTTAGGGTATGTTTACGTTCATCTTTGCCACTGCTCACCAAGCCCTGTCTTGACTCATCCCATTCTGGTTCAAACCCATATGCCTTGATCCAATAGTATGCACTGCTAGCCACAGTCAGATTGTTATCAATAGTGTTGATGATCAGTTTGGGATAGGACAGGAGAATTGATTGACTGGATTTAGTTCTCCCCCAGAAGGTTCAGTGTTATTTCTAGTGGTATGAATGATGGTGTGTATCAGTATGTGCACAGTCCTGGGTCCAGGACGGGCCTTTTCGGCATAGGGAAAATGAGCAATTTTAATTTAGCTAAGCATGCATGAACGGAGGCGTGTTTCTCTGAGTTTATGCCCTGATTACGCATTTAGGAGATGGCACACAATCAAGTAAAAAGCGTACCTAAACTCCATGGAAATCAATAGGACTCAAGCATGCTTTTCACTGCATGGTTTAATGCCATTTAGTTTAACGGGACTTAAGTACACTGCATTTGCAGTTGAGGTTGTGAACTTCAAGGTGGGGCCTGGATTTTCCAAAATTACAATCTGGAGAAAAATGGCTGCTTTGGAGGGTGGCATTACATGGCATTATATCCTGCTGAGGTCCCCCCCCCCCCCAACTGTGCCTTCCCTAGGCTCCAGTCTAGGATTGCCAACCTCCAGGTGGGACCTGGAGATCTCCCACTATTATAATTGATCTCCAGGCAATAGAGGTCAGTTTGCCTGTAGAAAATAGCTGCTTTGGAGGGTGGAGTCTATGGCATTTTACCCTGCTAAAGTCCTTCCCCTCCCCAAATCCCACCCTCCTCAGGCTTCACCCACAAATCTCCAGGAATCCCCCAAACTAGAGTAGGGGGGGGTTGGCTTGTTTTTTATCCATCCTCCAGTCTGTTTGGGGTCAGAGCTGATCATAAAATGGTATTAACTAGAAAAGTTTCCCCATATCTCTGTCCGCACTCAATTTGATTTCATTCTGTAAGGGGTGGGGGCACCTGCTGTATTTTGATTTTACTCTGATTAATTTCACAAATTTCACAAAAACAATGTTGGTCTCATTTAGACACTGATCACAATGAATGGGGGAAAGTGAAGCACAGCATGGTAAGTGTACCTCATCTTATTACACTGTGAAATTTCACCATAGCTGCTTTATATAGATGCATCTATTAAGATAAGAAAATGCTCATATTCCACTACTGGGGGGGGGATTTGGTTCATATCTCCCAAAAGTTTTAAACTGGGAGGGGATGCATGAATAAGCTATATGTCCCCATGTACATATTAACATTTCAGATATTAACCCTGATCCATTATGGGAAATCTATTCCATGTGGCTGTTTCCATATATGCACAACTGTTGCAGATGTGGATATGGGTGCTCGTGTGCATCTGTAGTGTGATGCTGATTTGTGCCCCAGCTCCACTGAAAGACAACTCACTGCACTTGCTTATCCTCTAACCAGGAGCAAAGTCCAGGCTGGTCTCCCCCTTGAGAGAGTGCTTTTCTTGGGAAGGAGGAGCTGCAAACTCCGAGGGGTTGATGGCAGAAGCCAGAGTGGTATTCTTCCTTATGCCTGCAGTCTTTGACCAACTGGCAGTCATCGTGGTTATAGTGTTACAGAGAGATGGTAGCCTGGAAGGTATTTCCCAACTTGCAGTTGACAACCCTACGTGGAGCTTCAGAAAATAGGGCTGCCGAGCATCGAGTGAAGAGCCGGGAGTCGAGCGGAGAGCTGCCGATGCTGATGCCAAGTTCCACCGAGGCCAGGAGCTCCGAGGAACTGTCGGAGGGCCTGCTGGAGTCAGCCAGAGGCATCGCTGGAGCCGCGGAGCTATGAGGGTTTGGAGGTTTGCGCCTGTGCACCCGCTTTTCATCATTGGGTCCCCCTCGTTATTTGCTGGGGCCCCCGCTCTGCGGCCCGTGTCACTGACATGGACTGCAACAACCAGCAGAGGTAGTCCGTGTGGCTGTTGCTGCTGCCTCTGTCTGTTGCCTCCTAGGACTTGGCATCTCCACCGGGACTTACTCTGCTGCTGCACCCTGGTGGGCCGTGTAGCTCCCAGGAGGGGGCTGGCAGTGCGAGGATGAGACTGGGGGGCCAAGAGTGGCTGGACGAACCACAGCCAGGAAGAATGCTATCCTTTTATGTGGTAGGCCACTGTTAGAGGTGGTTTTTTCCACCCTATATTAATTTAGTGTTTATCTGGCCGCCGCGGGGGAGGGTGTGTGTGTGTCAGGATAGGAGGTCAGGGTGGATAAGTTATTATTAGTTCAGTTAGGTCTGTTGGTGTGTATTGTTTTAGTTAGGTTATTAGTATCTGTGTAATGTATTAGGATAGTTTCTGATTAATTTAGGGATTGGTGGATTTAGGCCAGTAGCAGGGCACTGCGGAACTACCGCTCTGCGCAGCTTTTTGATCGACATCTGCCGACCATCGACCTCCGTGGCTGGCCTGGGGCACTGCACCCCAGTGCGGAGGTCACCACAAATGGGGGAGATAGGTCTTGGAATACCAGTGCTCATGGGGAGGGGAAAGTATTGCGGTGGGACCAGGCAGGTATTGAATGGGAGGGGATGGAGAAATAGAGAAGCTCGGCCCCCTTCCAGCCTGTGTCCCATCCTGAGGGTGGCAGTCAGTGGGGCTGGGATTAACCCCCCTCCATCATTGGTGCTGTGCAATGCCAGGTCTATAAATAATAAGATCTTTACCCTGCGAGACTTTTTGCTCGAGCAGGGAGCCGACCTGGCATGCGTGACTGAGACCTGGATGCGAGATGGGGAGACAGTGGCTCTCTCCCAAATGGCTCCACCCGGGTTCTTGGTCCTCCACCAATCACGGACTGAGGGGCAGCGCTCTTCATTTGGTAGACTTACTCCTACAGGGCATTCCCACCGCTGAAACTTGCGGGCATAGAATTCTCCGGCCTGGTGTGGGAAGCTGGGGAGAGTTTGGCTATTTAGGTGGTGTACTGGCCACCCAATGCACCACCCACTAGCCTGCCATCTCTGGTCGATGCCATGGCTGGCTGGGCATTGGAGCACCCTCGGCTTATTGTCTTGGGTGACTTTAACGTCCATGCCGATGATACGGCTTCTGGGCCAGCGATGGACCTGGTGTTGGCCATGGCAGCACTAGGACTCATCCAATATGTAACAGTGCCCAAGCACCAGGCTGGGCATATGCTCAACCTGATTTTTGCGATGGGGGTTATGGTGGACCGGATTACTGCCTTGGCAGTACCATGGTCAGACCACCATTCCCTGAAGGCTCGTCTGAAGGTGCCGCTCAGACCCCATGTGGGCAGCGAGCGAATTTTGGCTTGCCCATGAAGTCAGATAGACCCTCAGCAGTTCCTGATGGCTCTGTGGGATCCCATGCCCCCTGGCAGCTCATTGGATGAGCTGGTCAAGGACTGGCAAGGCCAGCTCTTGGCAGCCATCGACGAGATCGCCCCCCGACGCCCTCTGCGCCCACATTCTAAGCAAGCTCCCTGGTACACTGGGGAGCTGCGGCAGATGAAACGTGGACTCAGATGGTTGGAGAGACAGTGGCGGCTTGCCCACGATGAAGCATCAAGAGCATCTTATAGGGCGTTTATGAGGTGGCAGTCAAGACCGCTAAGAGAGAATTCTATGCGGCCAAGATTGCGTCTGCAAGCTCGCGCCCAGCACAATTATTTAGAACTATTCGGTCTTTAACAGAGCTGCCACAGAGCAGACCAAATTATAGGGAATTGGATATCGGCTGTGAGGCTTTTGTGAGCCATTTTGCAGACAAAATCCTGCTGCTCCACTGTGACCTCCCGGCCACACTTGAGACAGTTAGTGAACTCGAGGCTCCATGCACATCTTCTAGTTCCATTCTGGATCATTTTGGTCCACCCAGTCTGGAGGAAGTCGACAGGCTGCTCTCTACTGTACACCCAACCTCATGCAGCCTTGATCTGTGCCCTTTGTGGTTTATAAAAGCTGGCCGCGAGGGGCTGCGAGGTGCCCTCAGGGATATTATCAACAAGTCCTTCAAGGAGGGACTGTTCCTGGGGGCACTCAAGGAAGCGATGGTCCACCCCCTCCTGAAAAAACCATCATTGGATCCAGCCGAATTGGCCAACTATCAGCCAGTTTCCAACTTGCCCTATTTGGGTAAGATCTTGGCGAGGGCGGCAGCGATTCAGTTGCAGGGCTTTCTGGATGACACTTCCGTGCTGGACCTGTTTCAGTCCAGCTTCTGGCCAGGTCATGGGACGGAGACAGCTCTGGTCACTCTCACAGACGACCTCCGACAGCATCTGGATTGGGGTGGAACAGCGGTGCTGGTGTTGTTAGATCTGTCGGCCACGTTCGACACAGTCAATCACCAGTTACTGATCCACTGCCTCGCCGACACGGGGATCCAGGGGCTTGCCTTGCAATGGCTCATCTCGTTCCTCCAAGGTCAGGGACAGAGAGTGGTGCTGGGGAAGCAGATGTCCCAGAGGCACCTGCTGGTGTGCGGAGTGCCACAAGGGGCGGTGCTATCCCCAATGCTCTTTAAAATCTATATGCACCCTCTCACCCAGATTGCACGGAGGCACAGGCTGGGCTGTCACCAGTACGCTGATGATACCCAGCTGTATCTGTTGTTGGGCGGCCAGTCTAGTGCCACCCCAAATGACCTGGACCGAGCGCTTCAGGATGTGGCGGGCTGGCTCAGGCTGAGCCAACTGAAATTGAATCCAATGAAGACAGAGGTCCTGTGCCTGAGTCGGAGTGGTCTGGGGGTGGGGATCCCATTGCCGGCCTTTGGGGGGCACCATTGGTGCCAGCGCCGAGGGTCCGGAGCTTGGGAATGCTCCTGGATGCCTCCTTATCCATGGAGACCCAGGTAGCAGCCACTGCCAAAGCAGCTTTTTACCACCTAAGGCTGATTAGGCAGTTGGTTCCCTTCCTCGACCACAATGATCTCGCGACAGTGATCCATGCAAAGGTCACCTCAAGGCTGGACTACTGTAATGCTCTCTACATGGGGCTGCCCTTGTCTCAGCTCCAGAGGCTGCACCTAGTGCAGAATGCTGCAGGCAGGCTGTTGATGGGTCTCTCAGTGCAAGACCACATCCAGCATGAGCTGAGGACACTGTACTGGCTGCCTATAGTGTACCAGATTCGGTTCAAGGTGCTGGTTTTAACCTTTAAAGCCCTATATAGTCAGGGGCCTAACTACCTGAGGGACCGCCTTTCCCTGTATATACCCCAGAGAGTGCTGCAGTCAGGCACCCAACATTGCCTGATCCTCCCCGGCCCTAGAGAGGCCATATTGGTGATCACCAGGACCAGAGCCTTCTCGGTGGCAGCTCCTCACTGGTGGAACGAGCTCCCGGATGACATCAGAGGGACCTTATGCAGGACCTTATGCAGTTCTGCAGGGCTTGCAAAGCGGAGCTCTTCCACCAGGCCTTTAATTAGGAGCCGCCACTGGGGGGGGGGGAGGGGTCCCTGGAGAATGCCGAGGGAAGCTCGGCCCGGGGAATCAACTGGTGAAGCCTCCTGCTAGGCTCTGCGCTCAGCACTGGATGTACTGTGGGCCGCTGTCTTTTTGTGGTTTCCTGTTGGTTTTATAATTTTATGCTGAATTTTTATACTGTTGTTTTAAATTGTTGTTAGCCGCCTTGAGCCGGTAACTCGGCTAGGTGGGATATAAATCTAAATTAATAAATAATAAATAAATAATAATAATGTTGCTTGTTTTGATGCAGATGGATTTATACATCACCTTACTGTTGTGCGCTTGCAAATACAGCTGGATCAGGGTCACCATCTCTGTATACCAGTACTGCAAATCATAAAAGTTTCAAGTTTTTATATTGAATTAGAATTTGAGTAATTGTAATTCTCAACCTCTTGGCTAAAATCAAGTGTCGTATCTGAGTCTGAGTAAATCCAAGACTGCTGTTTTCCTGCCTCACTTATATTTGTCCTTACTGGCTTTGAAAGCAAATTAGTACAGGGCTTTCTACCCAGTAAACTTAAAACTACAACTATGTCAGCTTTGAAATTAATGCTGGGTGTCTCAGGGACAGCATGCTGTCTTACTCCTTTGTTTGCCCACCACGTCAGATGCACCCTAAAAGCAGTGTTGTCAGCTGGCCAGGTGAACACAGCAATGACTGTTACTCATAAAAACAAAATAAGGATAAAAAAACACCTTTGCCATATGCTGAGGGATGTCTGTGTAAAAAAGAAATGAATTGGCTGCACACCAAGCTACAAGGTTTCCAAATAGAGTCTGAATCCCTGGGAGAGAAGTTCCAACTAAATATAGCCATGACAGAGTTCAGAGTTGACTTTTTTCATCAAGTACACTCAAAATAGCCCAGCAGAAGCAAATGCCTGTGTTATAAACCTAAGTGTGCGTATGTGGGAAGGGGAGGAGATGCGAAGGGGCATTTCCACGAACCCAGAGAAAAACAACAGAATTGGCTGTGGTGAGACAGGGTGGGGCATTCTTTTCCTTGTCAGCTGAGATAGGATTGGGGGGGGGGGGGGCTGCATGTGGTCTGGAAATCATGGCCACTCTTTGCTTATTGCTCTCTGAACAAGAGACTTCAGGGAGTTGAGAGACTATAGAACTTGTCCCAATTGCCTCACACATGAAAGAGAGATTAAAAAAGCACATCCAGTGGAATTTAAAGGCTGCAGGTGTAGATCAGCAAAAGAAGTCGCTTTTTCATGCAAGAAAGGATTCATTTGCAAACACGTTGCCTTGGGGACACTGTGAAGGTAATCTCTATAAGTGATTTAGAAGACAACAAGAAAGGAAGCAAATGTAAGAAGGACATGAGCATCATTAAGGATTTTTAGGTAATGTAATACCACCACCCCTGTGTTTAGATAGCACTAAAGAAACTGGAAATGAAGGACAACTCTTTTCTTCTAACCTCAAAGAAACTGGAAATGAAGGACAACTCTTTTCTTCTAACCCCGCTGCATACTGAAGTGGGAAACAGGTGCATAACCAAGCAACCACACCAGCACATGGGCAGCTATAACACACATCCCCTCAGCTCCCCCTCACGTTTCAGAACCTACATGGTTATTTACCAGAAGACCTGTATCTCTGATGCACAAGGTATTAATCACTAAAAAGCTGCTAAAACACACTGCTTGCTAGCAGTTTAATGTTAAACATTTCTAAGAGTAGGTCTTCAGATCGTGCTGTTTACCCTCTCAACCCAGAAGTTACTTCCCTGCACATTCACATTTCAAGCATGTGGTTTAGCCTGGGGTGACACATTGGAACAAATAATCTGGAATGCCTTTTTCTCAAATGTTTCTGAGGAGCTCATATGTATTTATTGAGCCCTTCCTCCACAGCTCTCGCAACAATGGTGGCTGGTGGAATTAAGGTGAAGTATGGTGACTTGTCCAAAACCACCCAGTGAGTTTCATAGCTGACTAGGGATTTGAACCTTAAACTCAATATTCTAGCTGCACAACAACTGCCAACAGCCAAGAGGTTCACCCCAGAGCCTAGCTGGTCAACCAGTTCATTCCTTCATCTCTGCAGCAACAGGAGGGCCAGACAAAAGAGGACATCTGGGACAGTCTCCCCACAGCCCAGAATCCTCCCAAGAACCAGGTGATACCAGAGATCAAATCCTTTGCCACTACCAGTCATGAAGCTCTCAGATCTGTTGTTCTCCCTCATCTGGGACAATTTGTTTCTGAGGGAAACCTTCTGCCTACCTGTTCCAGTTTTCCGAAACTTGCCAGCCATTGGACTCAAGCGCACAACATCAGCATATTACCTTTCAGTTCAATTAGCATGCAACTATGTGGGTGGCATGGATTTTTTGTGTGGAGTTCTGTTGAATAATTTAGCAGAGTAAAAGGGAAACACACAGCACACACATGTAAATTATCTAAAAAGAAAGTTTACTAAGGAAATTAGGAAGAATTACATGAGAGGATAAAAAACAATAAACAGTCGATCTATCTAGCTACATCTTTCTAGTCACTGTTAGCTCCAAGATGAATTCTCTGGCCTGATCTTACTTCTCACATCATCTTATGGCATCGTATCTTAGAACAAAGGGAGTAGGAAGAAACCCCCCAAATGCCTATGTGCAAAATATCAGGTAACATCACCCAACTATGAACTGACCAATGAACAGGCTAAAAACCACTTTATTATGAATAAGATGTCCCTTTCTATCACAGGAGCTTCTTCACATCTCATGAGTTATAAACTAATTAACAATTAACATACACAAACAAACAGGTTTACTCTTTCATGACATCAGGAAGTGAACTTGCAAATATCTCAACAAGTTTGGCATATAATTGATATACACCCACCAGTCACAACTCAGGCCTCATTTACCTGCCAACTCCAACCAACTTCTTTTGGGTTCGTAGTAAACTTGGCAATCCCTGACAGAACTGTGAAATGAGCATGTAATGGAGACAGGACATGACTGCTCCCCCTATGCTGATCTGAATCCAAGTTGTTTCCAACATACAGCAACCCTATGAATTAATGGCCTCTAACATGACCTATCAGGGCCGCGGTGGCTCAGAGGTTAAGATGCTGAGCTGCAGACTGGAAGGTGGGTAGATCGGCAGTTTGAGACCCGAGTGCCATGTGACAGAGTGAGCTCCTGTCTCTGGCCCCAGCTCACCCAGCAGTTCGAAAGCAAGAAATTGCAAGTAAATAAATAGATACTGCTTCAGTGGGAAGATAACAGCATTCTGTGTGCCTTGGCATTTAGTCATGCTGGCCACATGACCACAGGAAAAGTCTTCGGACAGCACTGGCTCTTCAGCTTGGAAATGGAGATGAGCACCACCCCCTAGAGTTGGATTCGACTGGCTTTTAAGCAAGGGAAACCTTTATCTTTTTAAATGTCTTATCATTAACAGCTTTGCTCATATCTTGCAAACTGTAGGCCATGGATTCCTTTGTTCAGTTAATCAACCTCATGTTGGCGCTTTCTCTTTTCCTACTGCCTTCAACTTTCCTAGCATTCTTGTCTTTTCCAATGACATTTGTCTTCTTGTGATGATGTGACCAAAGTACAATAGTCTCAGTTTAGTCATTTTAGCTTCTAGGAAGAATTCAGGCTTGATTTGTTCTAGAACCAACTTATTTGTCTTTTTGGCAGTTCATGGTATCCATAACTCTCCTCCAAAACCCATTTTAAATTAATCAATTTTTCTCCTGTCAGCTTTCTTCATTGTTCAACTTTCACATCCATACATAAAAATGGGGAATACTAAAGTGTGAATTATCTTGATCTTGGTCTCAAGGACACTTCTTTATATGTAGGATCTTCTCTAGTTCCTTCATGGCTGCCCTTTCCAGTCTCAATCGCCTTCTGATTTCTTGGTTGCGGTCTCCTTTTGGGTAATGATGGAACCAAGGAACAGAAAGTTCAGAACAATTTCAGTTTCTTCATTAACCTTAAAACTGTGCATTTCCTTCTTCACTATTTTCTGCCAGTCATGTGGTATCATCTGAATAACTCAAACTGTTAATGTTCCTCCTTCCGATTCTCATTCCACCTTCATCTAAATCTAATCCAGGTTTCATGACATGTTCTGCATATAAACTGATGAGATAAGGAGACAAAATACATCCTTGTCTGATGCCTTTGCCAACTGGAAACCATTCTGTTTCCCCATATTCTGTTCTAATAGTTGCCTTTTGTCTAGAGTACAGGTTGCTCATCAAAACAAACAGATCCTGCAACACACCCATTTCTTTAAAAACTGTCCATAGTTTTTTCATGATTTACGCAGTCAAAAGCTTTGTATATAAAATACAAGTGGACTTTCTTCTAAAATTCTCTGGTATGATCCAGTTAAAATCCACTGTACACAACCTTATGGATTTTCCATTATTGCATTCAACTGGATTTCCCTCTCAGAGTCCCCAGTGCCACAAAAACTTGCAGATGGTAACTATGGCAACTCACCACAATTTACTTCAGTTGGAAAAATATTAACAACCTTGGGTAGGCTCACTGTTACTTGAACATTTTCTTAGTCCCCTACAAAAATTGAAATCTTCCATTCCCCCTGCAGAATATTGAACTGAATTGAAACTGTATTTAAAGACAGGTATGGGAAAGGGTTAGGGCACCTGTGACAACCATTTTGGTGACAACCATGGGAATCATTTTGTAGAAATACCCACAACTCTTTCACAAAATTCTAAAAGTGTTTGCAGGAGGTTTCTGTGTAAGCTATTGACAGGTTTTCTAGAAATCTATGGAGATAAGACCAGACCACTGGTTAACGTGCAAAGATTATTGTTTTTAACTGTGAATGGACTACTTTTAAAGGTACCTTTAAAGACAAAAATGATGACTATATATTAGGAATTGACTGCAGAAAGTAGTGAATGGTTTCTCTGGTGGGGGATAAGTGTTTCATTTGTCATGTTGCCACAAAATGTCAGAACTCAACAAGGTCCATAAACATCCAGGCTCTAGGTTCAGCTCTACAGAAGAAGGAAAGAAACAGCCACAATTGAAAAATGCATGAACAGTTTCTGTAGAGTGCAAACCACAGTCCATCTCTCATACAGTTCTCTTTCAGGAAATCTCTCAGGATAGCTTGTAAAAAAATATTTTCTACAAGCAACTGTCAACAGGTGGACTGAAAATAACTATGACTGCTAAGTAATAAATGGATTGAAACCAGATGTTCTGGAGGAGTTTCAGGTAACATCACCCAGAGACTGAATTAGTGACTCCACTTAAGATTTGGTTGTGAAGGTGCTTTAGCACATCTTTTACCATCACATTACTGTTGGATCACTCTGGTAGTGCAATGAATCTCAGCACTGAGCCTCTCAACAAGAAAGGTGGACTGTAAATGGAAGGAGAAAGAAAAGCATCCCTTTTTCCTGGCCACACATACTTTTACCTAATTTTCTTAAGAAGACTCTGTTCTCCCTTAATTTTTTAAATGTCTCAGCAGTGGTTGTACGAAAAAGCAAGAATCCAGTAGCACGTTAAAGACTAACAAAATATGTGGCAGGGTATGAGCTTTCATGAGTCACTGCTTAGTTCTTCAGATACAGCTAGAATGGGAGTCCATCTGTCCTATTTATTGGAAAGTGAAGTGATTTCCAAATGACATTACCCGGCAAATAACAATAACAGGTGAATGACAATAGCAGGCATAATTGGATTGAGGTGAGATATGCAGAGGGGTAATAGGCATGGAGAAATCAGCACTGGTTATCAGGCTGTCTGTAAGCAAGAAAAGGTTGCCCCCCCCCCACCCCCAGTGCCTGTGTGAGGGAAGTGTCACTATCCAGCATGGGTTGCAGGTCATTATAATGCATTGAACTGGCTTGAGTTGTGAGTTGTAGGTGACCACCAGTGGTGTTCTACTGTTATTCTCTTTGGCCTTGTCTTGTAGCAAGCTGTCCCTGGATAGCATTCTGGCTTTTCCAATCATCTTTCTCACCCTATCAAGAGGGGACTGTAGTTGCAAAAATGCCTGTTTCAGATCCTTCAAGTGAGTATCTCTGTCTAAGTGGTTGGAGCAGATGTGACTATAGCGTAGGGCTTAAAAGATTGGAAAGTTTTTTGTCCTTCTGCTTTTGTAGAGAAGTTAGTTGCCTATTGTAGATGCCTTGTCTCCTGTAGTGAAATTCCTCTGAAAAAGTTTGATTCTGTAGTAAGGAGTCAAGTTCAGTGAGTTTTTCCTTGATCAGGTTCTGTTTCTGGTACAAGATGCTAACTAAATGTTTCATTAGCTTCTTGGAAAATGCATGACAAAACTCTCACCATAGTTTGTGGGGTAAGTAGCTGAAACACTAATATACCAATGTACCGATTCACAGTTTGGGGCATATTGTTCCATCCTTGTACACGTCAACTTTTTTTCTGCACCTGCTATCTTCTTATGTGTGACATATTTACTGATTTAAAGTTGTTTTGCGGGTCAAAGGGCTAGCATAATTTACTCTCCCCCTCTTTTTTTGGTAGATTCTCCTTTCTTCTGAGACATGCATTTATACCCTTCTTCAGCCCCTCCCAACAAAAGGAGATGAGGACTCTTCCCTCACACCTCCCATTCTACTCCCCCTCTCCATGATGGAGCACAGGGGGTCCTTCTTCCCTTCCCTGCTTTGGTAGTTACCTACATGTATATTCTCTGCCCTACCCCCTATGTTATTCCTGTATATTTGCAAGGTGCTGCCTGAGCAGATGCTTTTATTATTAAAATCAACATTTGTATTTGCAAAGGGAATAGGTCTGATTTTTACACACGCACCTCATCTCAAATTTGGCAGCCAACGGACAGATCAATATATCATCTCACTAGTGGGATCTGGTAGCAGGTGAGGGGGGGGGACCACCACCACCACTACTACAAATCACTACCACACATCACTACTACAAAGGGCCTTCAAGACGGAGCTCTTCCGCCAGGCCTATAAATAGGGGCCGCCACCTCTTTACCATCTTTTTTACCTCCCCCCATCTTTTTTTAAAATTTATTTACTTTTACAAATAACATCTATTTTTCGTCAAAGTATAACCAGAAAAAGAAAGAGTAAGACCGAGTTTACATTCACTATTCATTCTAAGTTATCCACAAATGTCTATGTATTTACTATCATACCAACAATAAAACTTTTCCCACATTCTCCCAAATGTCTCCTGTTTATTTTTTAATCTTAAATTCAAATTATCTGTTTCAACCATATCAAAAAATTTCTTTAATATTTCCTCCTCCTCAGGTACCTTTTCTGTTTTCCAATATTTCACATATAGTAATCTTGCTGCCGTTATAACATGTATTACCAGCCTTTTATCATATTGATCTAGTCCCTCTGGGAGAATATTAAGCAAACCTAGTTCTGGTAACCAGGGTACCTCAAATTGTAAAATCTCCTGCAGTATTTTCCTTATGAATTTCAATTTTTTTTTCGCTTTCTGGCACGTCCACCTCCCCCCCATCTTACGGCCATGGATACCACCAGCCGGAGCCAGAGACGTCCGACATCCGGAGCCTGAGAGCGTGGGGTTTACCGTTTACACCATCTGATTAATCATTGAGCACTTTAGCCTTATTACTTATTACTACTTTTGGAATGTGTTTTATCATGTTTTAATTGATTTTTATGTATTTATGTATCTTGGGTTTACCAAGTCGTGTAAGGGGAAGGATCTATCTGTAGCAAAAATCGGGGAAAGGGATGGGAAAGTGCATGGGGAGAAGAAAGGGGGCCAGGGTTTCCAGCCTCCAGGGACGGCTTGGAGATCTCCCAGAATTTGAACTGATCTCCAGGCAACCGAGATCAGGGCACTGATTATGAAGACACAGAGCAGGAGGGAGGATGATAGAGGGTGGCACGCAAGCTCACTGTGTCAATAGACCAATGTTGCATCTGGGGCGGGGTAATACTTTGTGGATGCAGCAGTGATGAGAGCACTGGTGTAGACCAAAATGATCCTTCGCTGGATTCGATGTACAAAGGAAAGTCTGGCTCAAAAACTTAGGGAAAAAATAGAAAAACCGTGAGAAAACAGAGGACGGCTTGTAGTACTGAATCAACTTCTGAAACCAATTCAGCATGAAGCACATCAGAAACAAATGAAACCTAGAGCAAAATGTTTAGTGCAGAAGGCCAAGGTCTGTCCTAACTAGGGCTGCCAGCCTCCAGGTGGGGCCTGGGGATCTCCCGTTTTTACAGCTGGTCTCCAGCTGACAGAGTTTAACTCCCCTGGAGAAAATGGCTGTTTTGAAGGATGGACTCTATGGCATTGTACCATGCTGAGGCCCCTCCCCTCCCCAACCCTGCTTTCTCCTGGATCCACCCCCAAAGTCTCCAGGTATTTTCCAGCCCAGACCTGGCAACCCTAGTCCTAACTGAAAGTCTCAGTAACCTCCTGGCTTTGTAACAACACTAAAAACTGAAATGGTGGCAATCTAAGAGAGAGTGCAACTTAGTGACTGGAGATGAAACTGCATCTTGTTTACGTGAACCCTTCCCCCAATATTAAACAAGATGAAGTCTCATGATCACAAAGCTTCCCAGTTGGTTACTGAGCCATTCCCCCAACCCCCCCCCCCCCCAACTAGGGCTCAGGAGCAATAATAAGGCACTCTGTTCTGGGTATTACAAAGCATTATTAATATACTGTAGAGTTTGAGACTGTAGCCAACAAGCAGGAGAAGCTTTTCCTTTGAAGGAGAAGAAAGAAGGAAGGAAGAGCTTTCAAATTAAAGCCTTTACTGGAATTTGCTGGGAGATGAACCATAACCTATTATTATAAATAAATGTTCCTCACCAATGGCAATAGGGTGATATATGTGTTCTGCCAACAAAAAATAAACTTCGCTTGGGATTGCTGCTAGCTTGCATGGATCAAAGTATTGATGGACAAACCTCTATGACTGTCAAGGAAAGCTTTTGTTTAATTTATAGGATGCAAGTTATATTTAGCTACCATGTTTTACATGAGGCTGCTTAACAATAGCTAAGGTATCTCAAGAAGTGTGCATGCATACAAAAGCTCATACACAGAATTAAACTTTGTTGGTCTTAAAAGTGCCACTGGACTCAAACTTTGTTCTGTAGCTAAGCCATGTTTGCTAAAGCAGGTTCTCTTCGACCCTACTTGTTTTCATGGTTTTACCAATTCTTTCATTGGAAGAAAAATAGAAAAAGAGATACAGTTCAAGAACAAAGCTGAAGCTGGTTCCCAGTTCCTACTTCCTTATTCCCATTTCCTTGTCCCTTATTTGTGAATCCAACCACAAATACTGAGAATAATTTAAAAGCTCTGCACCCCAAAATTAGGTTTGGACTACCACATATCATAAATCCCCACATTCAAGGACTCTGCCCTTTAAGGGGACATATGCATATGTCCACTTGGAGGACAGAATCCCTGAATGTGTGGACGTATGACACGTGGTGGTCCAAACCTTACTTTGGGGTGCCCCAGGACAAAGGCACATGCAGAAAATGGGGCAAAGCTGCACCCTAAAACAATATTTTGACTACCACAAATCACACATCTCCAGAGACTGTTCCCTACAATACAGCATGCACTGGTGCCTGGTCCAAACACAGGTTTTGGGACCTTCTTATTGTGTTTCCTCCAAAAAGTATGTATAGCAATAAGGAAGTGGAATTGCTGCTGCCCTCTGCACCCCAATAAAGGTTTGGACCCCCCCCCATATCATATGCCCCCAAATTTGGGGGACTGTGTTCTCCAAGTGGACACATAACATTTCTTGTTCCAAAGCCCAGCTCTTGTGCTAACCACTCCGAAGTGGAGTTCCCTAGAACAAAGGCACATGCAATAACTGGGGTGAAACTGCACCCCCCCCCCAATTTTTGGAACACCTTGAACCACACATCCCCTGACTCCAGAGACTGTCCCCCACAAGAAGACATGTAAAAGTGCCCTGTCCAAAATATTGTTTCAGTACTCTAAATTAAGCTTTCATTTCCCCATATTCACACATTTCCTTGACCTAGGTGTAAACTTTGGATTAGCGTCTTTACTTTGAAGCAGAGCTCCTGCCACCTTCATCTAGGCAATTAATCAGACTCAGGTATTGTTTGATAAAAACCGTAAAAGTAAGGTAATAAGCACAATAAAATATCAAGCTTTTAAAAAAATGGTTGAGAATCATAACATTTTAGATAGCAGAAAGTTTTGGCACAGAACAGCAAGTAACTTTAGAATAATAATGCTATAAGTACAGGTCCAGAATTTACACTAAGGACAAGGGCATGTGTGAATACAGGTGGCTGAATGCTTAATTTGGGGTGCCAGAAAAAGTGTTTGGACTGAGCACCAGTGAGTGTCTTTTTGCAGGGGAAATCTCTGGAGTCTGGCCATGTGTGGTTTTGGGTGGTTCAAAAATTGTTTGGGGAAGCTTCGTCCCAGTTTCTGTGGGAGTGAGCGACTCAGCATGCCTGGACATTGCAGGGTGCTACATCATTGTGTATAGGTTTCTTGAATGGGATGCCTTAGTCTTAATCTTTGTCTTAATCTGGGAGCTGCCCTCTGACCCCTCCTCTCTCTGTCCTCTTACTCTCTCTCCATGGCCTTTCATGGAGACACATGTCTCTGCATGTCTCTCCTGTTGAAACAATGCCCTCATACTCTTATACACATGATGTCAGATTAGCCAGCCATTTGTAATAGGGAAAGTACTCTTTAAATTAGGCTTCTTTGTCTTCTTTTGACTGTAACCTGAATGTGCACTGGATCTACTTGAATAAATGTCAGTTTACCTTTTTTTGCAATATACTTCTTGGTAGATTTATTTACTGTACTCAGTATCATGCTTCTCTTATTGGGAAAAATTCTGCTATAATAATCAAATGTTCCAACAGTTTCTGCATGTGCCTTTGTCCTGGGGTGCCCCACTTCAGAGCAGTTAGCACAAGAACTGGGCTTTGAACCAGGAAACAGCATACATCAACTTGGAGAGCAGAGTCCTCTGGATGCAGGTATGCATGATATGTGGTGGTCCAAACCTTATTCTGGGGTGCAGAACTTTTAAATTATTCTAAATATTTGTAGTTGGATTCATGAATAACAAATTAGGAAATGCGAATAAGGAACTGTGAACTGCAAGCCAACTTCAGCTTCTTCATTCAAGATTCATATGTTTGCTGCAAAGAAGTATCAAACTGAAGCCAAGTCTCTATTATGGCATCATGCCAAACCATGGTATGCATTAACAGTAACTTAGAAAGCAAACCATGGTTTGTGTTCTGAAAGAACATGCAAATTATGGTCTATGCTGTTTCTTCTCACCTGAATATCTAGAGAGTCTCTAGATGGTATCCTAAATCTTGAGAATTTCTGGCCACTCTGTTTTTTCCCTGTTGCTGGCAAAGCAACACCAATCTGACTTCTTACAGCAATCCCAAGGGGGTGGTAAAGCTGTGCCTGTTCAGAAACCTGCTGGCTACTCTAAGTGCCAATCATGAAGCACATTGCTACTTTCTATGGCATTCTGCTAAGGAGAACCTACTGAGGAGGGGGCTATGGTTCACTGGGACAGCATCTGCTTTAGCATCTGTTTTGCATGCAGGTCACAGGTTCAGCATCCAACATCTATAGTTTAAAAGGGAAGGGACTAGGTGATGCGAAAGATCTATAACTGAGACTCTGGAGCCAGTCAGAACAGACAATACTGACCTTAATAGACCACTGGTCTGACTCAGCATAAGGCAGCATCATTAATGATTAATGTGCTCATGTGGACATACAAACAAAGTGCACGCTGGACATTCTGTACAATCCATATGCTATGAGGTTACTGAAAAAGGTCACTATGCAGTGTGGAAAACAGTCATGCAAACATATTTTAATTCAGTGTACAAGAGGCTCAGGCGGTGACTTGCTATTGCTCCAACAGATGTTCACATAAAACTTAACTACCTACCTTGCCTTTTTCATATGTGGTGGAGATTGCATGCTTTATAAAAACCAGCAGTTTGAAAAAGCAGCTGTATCTAATGTTGGCAGTTCTTCCATAAGCTTCACACTGGTATCCGTCCCCTAAATGTATTCATAACAGACTGTGATGGTGAAACGCTAATTAACACTATGCCATCAGCACACAGTCAGAAGAGCTGTCTAAATAGCATAGCTGAGAGAATAATGGGCAACATTTCCTGCAAACATTTGTATTTGGAAACAAATTTAGATTCAGCTACATCTGTGACCCTTGTGTGTTTGCTTCTGAAGACACAGTGACTCAGCCCTGACTAGTGGGAACACTTGAAAAGGGCTTGCTAGCTGGATAAGGATGTGTTCCTAGGCATTGCAGTAGGAATTAGTGGCAGGTGCCGCTGTTTAAAGCAGAGGTAGTTCAGCCTTAGCCCCAGAATTCCATACCCACGTATCTATTTGATGCAGAGATTGTTAGAAATAAGCATGCCAATAAAAGGTATTTGTTGTTGTTAGAAATAAGCCCTTTTAAAAAAAATTGGAGCCTTTTCATT
This sequence comes from Lepidodactylus listeri, assembly GCA_029233225.1. Classification (NCBI taxonomy): domain Eukaryota; kingdom Metazoa; phylum Chordata; class Lepidosauria; order Squamata; family Gekkonidae; genus Lepidodactylus; species Lepidodactylus listeri. Next base: position 56,303,592 of record JARCFY010000005.1, on the reverse strand, counting down.
CAGTCTGAAATAGAAAGGAGAGTGCTTGGGGAAGTTGAAAAATTTAATGCCACCTTCCAGGTGTTTTTTGTTTTTGTTTTTTGTATGCTGCCACTTCAAATTCACACACCCCCTCCAAACTTTAAAGCAGCTGCCCCAACTTCACACAGTATATAAATTTGAAACTGGACAGGTTTCTTTGTAGTGTAAGTGTTCCCCATAGTGATCAGAACAGCTCTGAGGAATCAGACTAATGGTACTTTTAGTCCAGCATCCTGTTTCATGCAACGGCCAACCAGATGCCCTTGGAAGACCTACAAACAGAGCATGGAGGCCAAAGCTTCTCCCAGTTGTTGAGTCCCCCAGTGCTGGTATTCAGACGATTACTGCCTCTGAACAGGAAGGTTCCATCTAGTCATCATAGCTAGTACGCTTTTATGGGCCTATGCTCTGTTACTTTGTCTAATTTTCTTCTAAAACTTTGGACACATTGACACTGCAGACTTCCATGTCCATTTCTGCTCTGCAGAAAGACAACAGATTCTATACCTAACTCTTTCAATGGTCCAGTGCCAACTGTAACCCACATGCTTGATTTTGGGGGTTCATGTGAAGATTTTACATATCCAAGGATTATAGCATTTGGCTACAGCTACCAGGTACCTGAGGCTCCCTTGGGGAGCACGTCTGGTGTAGTGGTTAAGTGCGCGGACTCTAATCTGGGAGAACCAGGTTTGATCCCCCACTCCTCCACTTGCACCTGGCTGGATGACCTTGGGCAAGCCATAGCTCTGTACCAGCTGCTCTCTCAAGGACAGCTTGGGAAAGAGTTCTCTCAGCCCCCACCAACCTCAAAGGGTGTCTGTTGTGGGGAGGGGAAGGGAAAGGAGTTTGTAAGCCGCTCTGAGACTCTTAAATGAGTGAAGGGCGGGATATAAATCCAATCTCTTCTTCTTCTTCCCTTCACGTTTTATTTTATTAATTTATTTATATGATTTCTCTCTCTCTCTCGATTCTGCCTATCTATTTATTAATCATCTATCTATCTAAAATGAACAGCATTTAAACAAATATTTTTACTGAACAATAGGGAAACACTGAGGTTAGAACTGAGAGTTTTAAACAAAACAGCCCAGGCTAGCCAATCTCATCACATCTTGGAAACTAAGCAGGGTTGGCCCTGGTTAGTACTTGGATTGGAGACCACCAATGTAATCTAGAGTTGCTACGCAAAAGAAGGCAATGGCAATCCACCTACAGGTTCACCATAGATCAACTGTGACTTGGCAGCACTTTCCACAAACCAAAGCCAGGGTAAAAAAAGAGAAGTCTCTAGTCTCTGACTCTCAAACTGCAGACAGGTTGCATTGCACACTTGGTAAGGTCTCTGTTCTTCACAAGCTCTAGGAAGCAACTTTCTCTCACAGTCACAGAGGCAGAAGTCCCACAAACACTCAGGATCAAATGCCCATACCAGAAGATGGCCACTCTTCCACCAACTGCCTTTCTCTGTTTCTACCGGCTTTTCCCCCTGAGGAAATTCTTCTTTAGAAATCTTCAAACCCTCAGGAGGAAAATGTTTGGTGTAGTGGTTAAGTGTGCAGACTCTAATCTAGGAGAACCAGGTTTGATTCCCCACGCCTCCATTTGCACCTGCTGGATGACCTGGGGCAAGCCATAGCTCTGGCACAGCTGTTCTTGAAAAAGAGCAGTTTCTGTCAGAGCTCTCTCAGCCCCACCTACCTCACAGGGTATCTGTTGTGGGGAGGGGAAGGGAAAGGAGTTTGTAAGCCGCTCTGAGACTCCTTTGGGTAGTGAAGGGTGGGGTATAAATCCAATCTCTTCTCTTCTTCTTCTTTCTCTCTGCTTCCCCTTTGGAGTTTGGTGTAGTGGTTAGGAGCACAGGCTCTAATCTGGGAGAACTGGCTTTGGTTCCCCACTCCTCCACATGCAGCTGCTGGTAAGACCTTGGGTCAGTCATAAGTTCTTTCCAAGCTGTTCTTTCAAGGGCAGTCCTCGAGAGAGCTCTCTCAGCCCCACCTACCTCACAGGGTGCCTGTTGTGGGGAGGGGAGGGGAAGGGAAAGAGATTGTAAATCACTCTGAGACTCCTTTGGGTAGTGAAGGGCGGGTTATAAATCCAATCTCCTCCTCCTCCTCCTCCTTCTTCCCTGTTGCCAGGCAGCCTGTGACCCAGCCTCTCTGCAGAAGTCTCCTCCCTACAGAGGGCAGCTTTTCCCTGCCAGGGCCCATTATGCAAGTGAAAACGTCACAAACTTTTAAATAATTAATATTTTTAGAAGGCACGTCAAAGAGCCACATGTGGTTCCCAAGCCACTGTGTGAATGTCACTGCCTTAGGGTTGTTTTTTTAAAAAACAAACCAGTTGAGTTCCTCAGACCCAACTGCATTTCCTTGCAGCCCACACACGGAATATTTTTATTGGCTGTAGTTACGGTAGAGTGACAGAACCACCCCTTGTTCCAGTCCAGCTGTACAGTGTGCTCATACCAAATCAGAAGGCATCCCACGTAAACTGTGCCATAAACACACACGCTCTCATACTTCAAAGGGTCCAACAAACACCACCCCTAACATCAGTTTCTTCCCCACACTGTCTACTTTATCATCCTTCATCTGCTACTGGAGTTCTCCTTGCATGCCAGTGGTGTTATGGCAGGTTTAGGGGCAATGTTTCCCAGACCCTGATGGTGGAAGCCCAGTAATGGGGAAAGGTGGATGTTTCTCAGAACTGTGCCCATGCCATTCCAGCTATCCCTGGAACTTGCAACCTTGGACTTTTGCCAGTGCAGGCACAAATGACAGGGGGGCCCATACCACCAAGGCAGTGACGGGAGCAGCTTTCTTTCTTCCTCTTTCCTTCGGCGATGCCTTCCATATCTGCCCTCCTTGAGGCAGTGAAACAAGTAGAACTTCCTCTGATTGATGTGTTTAAGGACAGAGATTGCCAGTGTTCTGCACCTTCAAAATGAGTCTGGACTACTAACAAACGATTATGAAAAGCAAGAGTGGTTTTGATTCTGAGCAGCTCTTTCCAGGCATTTGAGAGTATGGGAAGCAAAACCTACTTAAGAGAATGTGTCAATAAACCAAGTTCAGATTGTGGTTCAATGAAGTTACAGTAACTATGATTAGAAGGACTAGTGGGACAACCCACTGAATAAACAATGGCTTCATGTGATGACTGAGCTGAGTATGAAGCCATTGTGCTTCCCATCCTATCCGTTTTGCTTCCATGCCTGCTATAGTAAAGAGAACTGTACCCCATAGCTTGGCTCCTTTTCATCATGTCTGTGCAGGCGCTTCAAAAACTTCTTTGTTGTGGATTCACTGGTTGTCCTGAGGACAACACTGTAACACTGGTAACTCTTTTCTAGAATGTCTTCTAAATGCTTAATGTGCTGCATGCATATGTGCCAATGCCATACATGTTGGCTGGTCTAATCTGCTTGAGTTATCTGTTTTGCATGCATTTACAGTTTTGACTCTGTGTTTGGGATGCAATTGTAGCCTGTAATATGTTAGGTTGATCTACAACAGTCCAAAATCATGAGCAGGTGGTAAACTCCTGCAATAGCTTTGGACACTGAGTGAACAAAGTATCTTCTCCCCCCCCCCCCCCCCGATTATCCAGGCATCACCCTCCAGTTTCCCATTATTATCTGGGCCTCTCAGATCCAGCCAACCCACCTGTAGCGTGGTGTATGTTCCTCACAAGAGAATGGGAGATTCCAAGCTGATGTGGGAGCTGGCAGGATGGGTAGTTTTCTGAACAAAACCTTTCTCTCTGGTATTCACCATTAATCATTTTGATGAAACTGTTGTGCAGTAGAACCTGGGGACGCCAATGTTTTATGCTCCCTGTTGGCTGTACAGATGAAGTATTCTCTCCCTTTCAAATTGTTTCCTTCACTTCCATGTGAAAAACTTCTCTTGCAGGCAGCAAGCAGGTCTACAGGAATCAGCAGTATTTGCTTTTCAGCACAAAGTAATTTATCATCCTTCTCCCCCCCCCTTTCCAGTTTGACAAGCTTTGCCAAGAAAGGGATCTGGGGAAGCAAAGAGCTGAGCATATGGAACCTGGCGATTTAAGAATGGGGATTTGTAAGTGCTCAAGCAGTTTTTCACTTGGTTAGGTTTTGTGAGCATGTAAAATACACTCAGGATTGAACACAACCCATGCTTAGCTTACTAGGCATACTGGCTCAATCAGTGTATATTGCCACAGTGCCAATTTAGCACAGGTTCTGTGATTGGAGTGCGTCTTAACTCTCAGGTAGAAGATTATGCAGTGTTACTGAGACCACCTAGGAAGCAGAGGCACAAGAGATTCTTTTATCTGAAGTCTTCTATTAAGCAGAGGTCTTACCATTCGAGTGGATGTGACTGATTACAGCTACAAACACTAATGAGCTCAAATGCATTTTGAGGATTCTAACGTCTAGCTGAGGCCCATGGGAGGGTTTTGCTGTGCTCTAACAGGATGCCCCTATCCAGTGCCTGAAGAACGGAAAAGGAGGATCTGGAAATTTATTTTCTTTTCTTCATTTATACCTCAACTTTCTGCCTAGTGGGGAGTCGGGACCCAAAGTGGCTTACATGGTTAAATCTGTGGTGGAGGTTAGGCTGACCGTATGTGACTGGCCCTTGGTCACCTAATAAGCTTCAGTGGCAGAGTGGGGACTCAGCTATGGATCTCTCGGGTCCTCATCTGACACTCTAATTGCTACACCGGACTGAGCAATGAATATGAAACCAGGAAAGGCCAGTTTGCATGGAAAAGAGATGTCTAAGAGCCTGTCTTTCATGGACCAGTGGGGCACTCTGCAGGTGCCGTGCCGTAACCCCAAGCACCTGTGCTGAGTGAATCAGCTCTCTTCCCCCCGCCTCCGAATTTATGAGTCTTCCTTTTTAGTTAGTTGGCAGCAACTTGGCACTGCAGTATACATTTATACAGGTCACAACTGGTCAAGATGGCAACACAGACTCCATCTACTATCTGTTACATTTCATGTATACATAATATTAAGGATGATGATCAATCGCCAAATGTCCCTTCTGTCTTTTGCCGGAAGTGTTTTGATAACATAGTGAGAAATCTAGATACAGGAATTTCATACGCCATGGGCTGTTATTATAATCCAGTACTGGAAAAATCAAGGAATCATCTGCCCTTCCATCCAGCTCCTTGATTCTGCACACCAGCTGGCTAGACATTCTCTCCTCCCTTGAAATGCCACCGCTGACACCAACAGTGATGGTTCCTTTTCTTGCTTAGACAGTTTCACTGACAGCACTCAAATTTCCTTTCTAAGTCCAGTACGAAGGTTGCTTTTTGTGTTAGGAATGTCCCTTCTGTAGCACTACAGCAGCATTGCCAACTGACCAGAAAAAATGGCCTGGTCTGCTTCTGTGTCTTTCGCAGCAGGTTTGAGCAGCAGTGGTTACAGTGTTCTCGTAAGCTGAGTTAGTGTGAGCTAGCTCACAGTTTCTTAGCCTCCGGTTCACACATTTTTGTCTTAGGAAGAATGGCTTCAGAGCAAACTAATTTATGCAGCAGCCAAATCGCTCACTCACAGCTTTAATGCCAGTAGCTCACAAAGGAGAATTTTTGCTCACAAGACTCTATAGCTTAGAGGGAGCAGTGGTTACAGAGTCCCTTTAACAGAGCCTTAATCAGATGTTTGAGTCCAGTGAGATCATGGTTTTTAATTATTTAACAAAACGCTGATATAGTGTGCCTACATGAAACTCATATAAAGAAGAAATACGAACATATTTTAAACAATAAAAAATTAGGCAAAGCATAACTAGCTTAAGCACAAACTAAAAAATGTGGAGTAGCTATTTACATAAATAACCCACAATTAGAAGTATTAGAAGAATTAAGAAACTGAGATGGAAGATACCTAATTTTAAAAGTGAGACTCTTGGAAGGCAAAATATACACAATAGCAACAATATATGCACCAAATGAAGCTAATTTTTTTTAAAGAATTTACCCCCAAACTATGCTAGATTTCGAAGATGAGGATGAGGAGAACCCTCCCCCTCTGAATTTTTAAAGCGTTCCTGGTTTTTCTGGGCAGATAAGAGGGAAGGGTCCTTTGAGGATGAATTAGGAATTAATTTGGGACAAATCTAGATAGGAAATGAATTGGGGGATAAAGTAACAGAAGGAGATAACCTGAGAAAGGATTAAGGTGGGTCATTAACAGGCTTGCCTTCATGAAATGGACCTTCTTTTGTGGCATAGAAAGTAGGAGTGAGGTCATAGGAGTAGTTTAACCCTGTACCCACCTTGGCAATTCATCTCTGTCTAGTCCAATGTTCTGATTCCATTCCAACAGTGACCAGCCAAATGTCCCTGGGAAACTTGGAAGCAGAACATGAAGACACAACAGTATTTCCTGTTCTTTATATCCAGCATTTAGTATTCAAGAGAGATAAAGTGTGTGTGTGTGAGTGAGAGAGAGAGGGAGAGAGGTAGGGAGGTAGGTGTTCTTAGCTGTATGAGCTCTATCTGTGTGAAAAGGAAAATGAATAAGAGAACAAACTGTGCATGTTGTCATCACTTAGGCTTTGGTGTTATACTTCTTAATGGGTAAATGTCTTCTACTCACTTCATTCCGTTGATCATAATATGGGATGCGGCCTAGAGTATGATTTGGCTTGCTTTCTTGAGACATGTCCTCTGTATGGAGGTTATTTTATGTTTTCTGAATTTTCTAATTGTGGCACAGCAGTCTGGAATGTGCTGATCCACGAAGACCTGATAAGATATGTGTAATGGAAAACAAGTGGCTTCTGTGCACATACAATAGCTGTACACTTCAGAATGTTTTGTGTGGCTTCTGTCCTCCAATCCACCCCTTTCCCCCTTCTGATTTGTCAGGCCTTGCCTCCTGGCAGGGTAAGTAAGTGATTCTTGTAGCATTATCACTATTTAGAGACACTAGGAGGTACAAGACCAAGGGGCCTCAAAAAGGTTGACAGCCCTACAGCATACCCTGTCCATAACGTGAGCTGTTTCTTGAAGACAGAGACAAAGTCTGAAGATAGAGATAAAGTGGAGACAAAGTCTGGTTTCCTGCCTGCCCCCCCCCCCCACCCCCGGTGCTCTCCTACAATCTGGTGAGAGCAGACGAGCAGAATATAAAATTTCTGAATGAAGCACTGTTACAGACTGTGAGATGGTTGCTCTGAAATAATAAAAAGTCTCTCACAAGGTCATTGCCCTTAGTTTTTAAATGTAATGTGTGGGCGTCCCAAAAGAGCCACAGGAAAACAGCATCTGATGCTCACGCTCCCAATTTTCTTGTGGCGAGTTGTTTTTATTTGCTTCACTTTGTTCAGATCCACAGGAAATGAAATGAGCTGAATTTCAGTGGGAACAGGAAATCCCCCTGTAGGTTTTCAGTACTGAGCAGGGCCCTAGTTCTGTTTACGGGATCATTTACCCTGAGGTAATAGGTCTTCAAGGTCCAATTTGTGTGTATGCTGCAAGATTGAAATCAGAGGCTGAGGTGAGCAGCTAGAGAATAAACAATCCCTGGCAAGACTGGAGATTTTTTCCTTATTCCTCTTTCATCTGGGAATAATGTAAATAATGACGGAGTAAATGCAGTAAATAAATGAGCTGCTGTTTTTGGCGGGTGAAGTTCATAATCCCATAGAGAAACAGTGATTTGTGAATGATAGCATGAGTTTCCTGCTGAAATACCCTAGAGTTCCTTGCTCTTATTGACTGAAGAAACAATATCCACACAGCTACCCTGGCTTAACAGTGTGTGGATCTTAATGTGTGTGGGGGGGACTGAACAGATGAGTCTGAGGAGGAGATTGGGGCAGGCAAGTGAGGTCCCCATTTATCACTGATTAGCTTCACCGTGTGGGGATTTGTTTAGGGGTGGAAGATACTGTGGACCAGTTATTCTGAGTTGGTGTTTCTGGATGGCAAACCTACCTGAAATGTTGCTTTTATATTTGCTTGTAAAAACTATGAAAAACAAAATGCAAAGCTGAGTCATTGTACCAGTTGTGGTTGCTACGTGCTTTCAGAGGCCCCACTGGGACTTGAGCTGCTGGAAGTCTATGACAGCTAAAAGAGCTTTCATCAGAGAATGGCAGGAGTGCACCACAGATCAAAAGGACAATGTCCGTAATTAACATGTTGTGGAGAGTTCCTCAGTGGCAGAGAACAGCAGTGGCCTGGCCTTTTCTTGCCTACCACTTGGTGCTTTTTGAAGTTTCAACCGAAGTGTCATTTATAATTGGATATTGAGCAGATACCCATTTCTTGGCTGTTGCCTAGAGACTCTCAGGCTTCTTCTATACATGAGCAACTACAACTGCCGCCTTTGAATACCAATACTTAGTCATGTAAACATAGTTATACAATAGCTTTGCAGAGGCAATTCAAATTATTTACACTGGAACCATGCCATCCAGGAAATTAATTTACTGTTGAGCATGAACTCCTCCACCCTACTGATACCACAGAGGTTCTTGGAGCTTTCATCTTGGAAAGGAAGAAAAGCCCAGTCCTATCCTGTGCTATAATGTCCACAGGTAGTCAGAAGACCTTGTAATAGGACTGCCAGAGTTGTCAGCCCCCACCTCCTTGCTGCCGATCAGCGGCTGGCAGGGGGGACTTACCCTGACAAAGAGGGAGAGCCATCTGATGTGCAGTGACGTGTCTGCATCAGTGCCCACATGACCCAGAAGTGATGACAGGAAGGAGGCAGAATTATGATCTCATCAGTGGCAAGACCGGGACTGTGGACAGTAGACCAAGAGAGCAGCCCTGACCTGGATAGTCCAGTCAAGCCCGATCTTGTCAGATCTCAGAAGCTAAGTAGGGTCAACTCTGGCATGTGCTTGGATGGGAGACCTCCTTGGAGTACTAGCAGTTGGGAAGACAAAGCCACCTCTCTGAATATCCTCCAGACCCCTAGCAGGGGTCAGTCACCAGAGGTCACCATGACTTCCAGGTGCACACACAGTTAGTCACCAGAGGTTGCCATGATTTCCAGGTGCACACACACTCACACACTCTTTTAAAATAAGACAGTAGACCAAGGGAGCTGAGAAACACCAGCTGAGCACCAGGTGGAATACCATAACGTGTTAACAACCCAAAGGTTAGAACCATGGAGGAATCTTCTCCACCAGTGAATTATGTTGCTTTGCTTTGCATCCATGAAAGGCCAGGCAGCGTAGTGCCTGCTTTTAACATATGTAGCTAACCGCAGTTCTTTCCAAAGGGCAGTAAAAAAAAACACAACAAAAAAAACAGCTGCTTGTGACCCTGCAGGTGGAGTTCATCAACCCTCTGGAGTTTGATCTCCCCCCCCCCCCAATGGGTTGAAAGCCACTTTCGTAGGTCAGAATGGTGACATAACTTCTTCAGCAGCCACCTGTGGCAATGTGTCCTTAAAATCACTGGGCAATTGAAATGGGTGGTCTTGAGGTGCAATATGCCATGCTTCCTACCTTCATGGTGTTCAGAGATAATTTTGCACCTGTGGAGGAGGAGACTGCCCAACATCCTGTGGTGAAAACAGTGGAAAGATTATGGGATCCTTGCCTTTTCAAGGGGGAAGTCCTCAGCAAGGCAGAGAATCTCTATCTGCTGGTTCGCAACCTTCTGTTCCGTCTTTGGAGTATGTCCATTGGATACAGGGCAGAGATGCTATATTTGTGTTCCCAGTCTCTACCATATACAGAAGATGTGTGTGTATTTCAATATGTAGCCAGTGAAGCCTTGTATTGTCAATCTCCCCGTAAAACAGAGGAAGCAATGCCAGGAAGCCTGTATGGGAGCCAGCCTGGAGCAACAGTTCTGTCCAAAGCAGATTCTAGAAACTCTTGGGTGAAATCAGCATTGCTTCCACATGGGGATTTTATTGCATGTGAACAGCAGGAACTCTCCACTTTATTTGGGAGCATCCATATCGCTCCATGCCCGATCTGTGCACAGTTTGGGGGGCTGTCACATTCCCGCCTGATGAGCTGGACTTAAAAAGAACCTCCTGTTATCTGACTTACCAGGGAAACTGTGGGGCAGCTACACGTGGAGCATTCATGTGAACACTCTGCCTGCAACCAGTATGGAGAGGGGGTAGAGCTAATCTCCATACTCAAAATAGCACAGGGCAACCCAATACCACATGCTATTAGCCCTCTAGGTCAGGGGTGGCCAACCTTGCTTAACGTAAGAGCCACATAGAATAAACGTAAGAGCCACATAGAGATGCCTGAGAGCCGCAAGACAGGAACAAATATCACACATACGTTTTTATTTTTAAAAATACGCAAATTTGCTTTTTATTAACGTTAAATGGGACTGACAAAAATAAAAACAAACGAGGAAAACCGGTTATTGATAATGATATTACTTGTTTGCTAATTATATTGAGAGAGAGAGAGAAAAAGAGAGAGATGGAAAGAAAGAATTAAAGAAGTGGAAAGAAAGAGAGAGAGAGAAACTAGGAAAGCAAATAGATGGGAAGGAGGAGGGAAGGAAGGAAGGGAGAAAGAGAGAAAAAGCATGCCTCCCCTTTGCTTCCCGAGCCGCACAATATGTGTGAAAGAGCCGCATGTGGCTCCCGAGCCACAGGTTGGCCACCCCTGCTCTAGGTAAAGGTAAAGGTTTCCCTTGCTCGAAAGCCAGTCAAATCCGACTCTAGGGGGTGGTGCTCATCTCCATTTCCAAGCCGAAGAGCAGCGCTGTCCAAAGACTTTTCCCATGGTCACGTAAAGGTAAAGGTAAAGGTAAAGCCAGTCGAATCCGACTCTAGGGGGTGGTGCTCATCTCCATTTCTAAGCCGAAGAGCAGCGCTGTCCAAAGACTTTTCCCATGGTCATGTGGCCAGCATGACTAAATGCCAAGGCTCATGGAATGCTGTTACCTTCCCACCGAAGTGGTACCTATTTATCTACTTGTAATTTCTTGCTTTCAAACTGCTAGGTTGGCAGGAGCTGGGGCCAGAGATGGGAGCTCACTCCATCACGTGGCACTCGAGCATGGCTCAGCTGGGAAAGGGAGGGAAAAGGGGAGTTTTGGCTGCAGGGAGTACCAGAATGTAAAAGAGAAAAGGGGAGGAGCAGGGTGGAGGGCAGGGGCAGCAACAAGCACCATGAGAATGGCTGCTCGCAGAAGCCAGTCTCACCTGTTCCCACCACTCTAGCTGCTCCTGCTGGAGCAGGGATACTTTTGCAGCTGTAGACAAAAAGCCCACTGTGGTTGTCCTCTGCCTGAAGCAGCAAACAAAGAGTGATTCTGCCCATCCTGAATAATGCCCAGCTTTTTAATAACCGTTCTGGTCACAAGGCTGTCAAACCATCTTTCAGCTACATTTCAAGTAAGCTCCTGAATCTCAGGCTTGGCACAGTCTGAGTGCACCTCTAAGTGCACCAGTTTATATTGTTGCGGGAAGGTCTGACCAGATTGCACACCCTGAAGGTTTCCCCATGTGCTCGTCTTAGGGTTGCCAAGTACCGGCGACTTACCGGCGGGGGGGAGTTGTTCTCCCCCCAGGAGCCCGGAGGTGACGTCATTACACGGGGGAAGTCGTCCTCACCGGACGACTTCTGGGGCGGGGTTCGGCCGGCGGATCGGGAACCCCTATAGCGGGGGATCCCCCGCCCCCCCGGGCTGACTTGGCAGCCCTAGCTCGTCTGGTGGCGAGGTGTCCAGATTACTGCAGCACCTCAACTATAAAGCGTGCTGTTCAGTCGATTTTTTAAAAAAATACAGGCAGGCGCATGTGCATATGCACTCATGAACACATGTGGTTATCGGGAGCTACTACCCCCCCCCCCCCATGGAAATGGATGATGGTTCAGACTGTCTGGCTTCAGCTTGTGACGGGAGTTCAGACGTCTGGAAAAGTAGAGTGGAAATGCTGGCATATGTACAGACTGGACTTTCCCTGGTGTCCATTTACTCCACTTCAGGGATGGGCCAGAAACATGTGCTGACGACTGATACACAGAAGGCAGATGTTGTTGTCTGATCCTGCTAAGTCCACAAAGGTACTGCTATGATATCAGTGCAAACTGCTCATGTGACCACAGCCTCAGAGTCAGTTCAGATGCTACTAAATTATTTTGTTTGGAACAGCATGAGAGGGTCTTGAGAATATAGTGTCTGAGCTTGCAGGGCCAGAAAGTAGGCCATTGCCCTCACATGTGTTACCACAGGAAAAATCCTACATGGTGCCAACCTGACAAAGTCCCTAGGGCAGCAAAGATACAGAACTTGGAGAGACCAAGTGCTGTCTGTAATACTATTTGAATACCACTGGCTTGGAATGCTTCAGGTGGAGCAGTCATGTTGGTCTGATGCAGTGGAACAAAGTTTCAGTCCAGTGGCACCTTTAAGACCAACAAAGTCTTATTCGAGGTATCAGCTTTTGAGTGCAAGCAGACTTCTTCAGATACAATGCTTGCACATGAAAGCTGATACCTTGAATAAAACTTTGCTGGTCTTAAAGGTGCTGCTGGACTCAAACTTTGTTTTACTAAGCTGGAATAGCTGACTAACTCTAGAAAGAATCAAATGACCCAGCAGCCAATCAATATCCTAGAAATCAGGATCACAGATACACAGATCACAGTGGCCTGGGGCAAGGTGTGACCACTCTATAACAACTACTGCCAAGGTGCAATGGAAAGTTCTAGTAGCCTGGCCATAGAAGCAATCTGCTCTATTCATTTGCTGAAATGAGCCTGAGACCCGATTCTGCCAAAACTTACCTGGTCCTAGCTTTTCCTGAGGGTCTTCTGAAAAGGGTCAACTTTGCATGAGCACCATGATTCTGTGGGCTCAGAGCTGGGGGGATTGCTAGTTTGAGGCATCCCATCAAGTTGTGTGGGCTCTGGCAATCAAGACCAGGGGACAGTTTGAGCTGCCAAGTGGCTCAACCCTGCAATAGGCTTGCACATCATGGTCTCTGGTCCAGGGGAGCTTCCTTTTGGCACTGGAGATTAGGGTCTCCTAGCTTCTGTTATCAGAATCTGGTCTGGCTCTGTTCCGACAGACATTATTTCTTGCTTATGGGTGTGTTGCTGGGGTTCCTTGAGACCCCTCTCTGTGGAGTTATGTGTCTGAACTAAGTTTACTTTACAGCCTGTCTAATGCAATATTTAGACTCCTTTTATACACCTTGTAATACAAACGTTCTTCTAGGAGCTGCTGGTTTCCCCAGGTCCTGCCATTTTAGCAGGAGGTTGGACTATGGGTACAGTCCTATACATCCTTACCTGGGAATAAGATCCATTGAAGACAGTGGCACTTATTTTTGAATTAACATGCATAGGGTCACACTGTTATTTTGGCCATGGTTGCCAGATAGCTGAATAACTCAGGGACCTCATGATCTTTCTATATTCCAAGCTGTTACATTTCAAAACAAAGCATGCCTAAAGTTTCAAGATATTTGGTTCAGTCCTACCTGTTATGCTGTTCTTCTCCACTGTGAACTCATTTCTAATGCCAGGCTTGTTTGGTCTCACCTATGCATGGCTGGCACTGCACACAACACCCAGTGACTGGCATGAAAAGTTTATACTGGAGAATACGCACAACACTACCTTCCATACAACAGATTCCTGATAGTGGGGACAGCATTACTTGTCGTCCAATCTCACTAGCAAGTTAAACAAAGTGCTCAAGATGGCACAACATGTCTATTCAGGTTACTTTCAGCTTTGCAGGGCTGAAGCAGGATTGGAGACAGGCAAGGAATAAAGGCTGGTGGGGAGAGCCACTGAGGTGGTGTCCCAGAAGTATGTATAACCCAGACATGGGAGATCAGTGTAATAGCCTGATTCTCTGATCCCAGGAGATCCGGCTCTGTGAAGAGTGGAATCAGTGATGGGCATACACACATTCCCTGAGCTGTTCATCCACCCCAGAACAGGAACCCAACTTGTCCCATAACTATAACAGGGGTAAAGAGGGGGAAACGGTGTGTGTGTGTGTGTGTGTGTTAACAGTTGCACCGTGGCAGCTACAGCACAGGCAGGATTGGGCATTTACCAAGATGTGCTTCCAAGCACAAAACCTTTTATGTCACTGCTGCAAACACTGAAATCCATGGGGCTTGCTTCCAAATAAATCAGGGTTGCAGTAGCTTCTCTACTCACACTTTACAAAAGGAGTAGACAGACAGCTGTAGCTTTCTGTAGGAAATGATATTAATTCAAGAACAATGTCTCTGCTTTTGCCTCTTTGCTTGGCTTTGGGAATGGGAGGCTAGAAAAGGACACTTTTCTAAGGTCTAATCCATTTTATATTATTCTGTCTATTTACTGCAAATGATGTCTGTAGACAAAAGTACAGGGCAGCTGAAGTTAAAGCAAACCTGATTCTATAATCTGTGTTCTTTTTCTGAGAATTACATTTTCCTGCGTAAGTGGAGGGTCATATGCCAAGTATTAGCAGCACAAAAGAAACACCCTTCACCCATTTCAGCACTTAAGTCAGTTTTTCATTTATTTCTGGGGCAGCTTTGTTCACAGTGCAATTCTAGGCACAGTTATGCCCTTCTAAACCCATTTATTCCAATGGATTTAGAAGGGGATAAATGTGTCTAGGATTGCAGCATTCCAGTGCAACACTAAAAACTTTTTCTTGGGAATATGCCCCAGTGAATAGACCCAAGTAGGATTCTGAGGAGACCTGCTTAGAATAGCTGTCGAATAAGTCTCTCAGTAGTGGCTGTCCATCACACTGGTCTTGCATGCATGTATTCCTTCAGAGATAAATCCTATTTATGCTAAACTAGACTCTAAGGGGGCTGCGGTGGCTCAGAGGTTAAGATGCTGAGCTGCAGACCAGAAGGTTGGAAGCTCAGCAGTTCGAGACCCTAGTGCTGTGTGATGGAGTGAGCTCCCAACTCTGGCCCCAGCTCCTGCCAACCTAGTAGTTTGAAAGCAAGAAATTGCAAGTAGATCAATAGGTACCGATTTGGTGGGAAGGTAATAGTGTTCTGTGCGCCTCGGTGTTTAGTCATGCTGGCCACATGACCATGGAGAAGTCTTTGGACAGCGCTGGCTCTTCAGCTTGGAAACAGAGATGAGCACTGCCCCCTAGAGTCGGATTTGACTGGCTTTCAAGCAAGGGAAACCTTTACCTTTACCTTTAGACTCTAAGGGGAATTTATCTTTATGTTTACAAAACTCTGTCCAGGAGCCATAAACCCCAGAGTCCCTATTAATACTTCAGACACAACTTAGTAGGGCACATCATGTAGGGACTGGAGTGTTTGGTGGTATGCCTGAAAAGTAATTGAAATTATTTCCCTGTTACTGCTGCTGTGATATCAGCATTGAAAACTTATTAACTGGTGCACACATAACAAATCAGTATAGCCTCACGAAAAAGAACAATTTGCTGTTTTTCCTAACTCCACACATCAGTGGAGTTTTCGATAAATGCAAAACTAGATCACAAATGGCTTTTGACTCAACCAATTCTATTTCTAAGGGATACTTTAAGAAGCGTTCTTGAATAGCCATGTATTCTGAGACCACAGTGTAGATTTATTTCCTTTTTCTTTTCAAAGGAGTACATGCGGAAATTGTAGATAAAAACATATTTTGTATGTTTCAGGTTAGATTACAGCATTGTACTCTACATGGGGCTACCCTTGAAGATGATTCAGAAATGTCACCTATGACTTGGCCGCTGAGCATTCTGAGGCAGTTTGTGGGCCCTATTCAAGTATTTGACTTTTGAAACCCTAAAAACCCCTAGTTTCCTAGGCTGTCTCAAGGAATGTCTCCTCAAATTTGATTCTTCTGCCTGGCACTTAGGATGTATTCATGAGGTTGTGCTAAAAGTTCCATCTTATGTGGAGGTTAGATTGGTTTCTGTGAGAAGAATGGCCTTTTTTGTTGCAGTCACAGAGCTCTAGAATAACCTCCCCTGGGATGTAGAGTTGCCAACCTTCAGGTGGGGCCTGGAAATCTCCTGGAATTACAACTGGTCTCCAAACAACAGAGATGAGTTCCCCTAAAGAAGATGACTGCTTTGGAGGGAGGACTCTACCGTGTTATACTCAGGGGTCCTTTTGTAGAAAAAGAGGTGCAGGAGCTCATTAGCATAACTCATTAGCATATGCCACATCCCCTGACATCACCAGAAGTGTGTCAGAAAGGGAATGTCAGTTTCAGCCCCATTATATCCTATGGGCCATTGAAATCGATGGCAAAAACTCATAGGGTATATGAGGGGCTGGAGGAAAGGGGGTTTGAGAGGCTCCAAACTTGCAGGGTAGCTGCTGGGGCCTCTCCTCGAAATACCCACTAAGTTTCAAGAAGATTGGACCACGGGGTCCAATTCTATGGGCCCCCAAACAGATTGTCCCATCCCCTCCATTGTTCTCTATGGAGGGAAAAAATGTTAACTTTTTTCCGACCATAGAGAACGGAGGGAATGGGGTCAACCTGTTTGGGGGCCTGTAGAATTGGATCCCCTGGTCCAATCTTCTTGAAACTTGGTGGGCATTTCGAGGAGAGGCCCCAGCAGCTACCCTGCAAGTTTGGAGCCTCTCCCTCAAAACCCCTCCCCTCCAGTGGCTTTTAAAGTTGCCGCCAAATTTCGGCAGCAAACTGAATCAGATTAGAGAATCTGATTCAGCCCGTGGCTGCCCTACTGGCCAGTCCTGAGCTGGCGGAGCTTTGCTCCGCCTCGCTCCAGCCCCAACGGACCCCTGATTATGCTCTCTTCTTGCAATCCCTTCCTCCCAAAATTCTACCCTCAAATCTCCAGGTATTTCCCCACCCGGGGTTAGCAACCCTAATGGGATGTGTTTATGATTCTCTTTCTGCTTTTCTTCCAAAGGTAGTTTTCCCTTTTCAGTGTGCCTTCAGTAAACAAGTTATGAAATGGTTTTACTTCCAACCTGCTGTGATTCATTTTATTTTTGTTTTATTTGTTGGTTTTAAAACTTGGTTGTTTTTAAACACTGCCATGACGAGGAGCATAAATGTTTTAAGGAAACAAAAAGATTACAAGATTAAACTTTCAGTTTATGTTTTTGAGAAACCAGTTCTGAACCACTTGGGCTACCTGGAGCAATATGTGTGGGCACACTACTTATCATGGGCAACATCCAACAAGGACCCATGACAGCAGGCACCAAGAGGGCTAGATTTGCTTCTAGGAGTTATATTTGGTTTTCGCCCATGATACAACTTGAAGTACCATGAAAAGCTGCTGCAGCCGATTTATGGCAATCCCATAAAGGCAAGAGATGAACAGAGGTTGTATGCCACTGCCTGCCTCTGTGTTTCAGTCCTAGTGAAATATACTGGACTCGGGAGGCTATGGAGTGATTTCAAACAAAGCTCTTTTTATTAGGTGGTCAGTGGAAGCATGAGGGATGGTGGTCGGGGTGGGGCTGCTTATATTTACAGGTAAGCCGCACCCCCAACCTCGCCCCCATGGGGGATTGGGTAAACAGGGATTAGGTTCCCACTAGAGGCTATCAGAGGACCATTTGAATATCCTAAATCTCTGATAGGGGACAATCAGGATCCTAGGGACTATTGTTCTTCTGGGACTGAAGCTCAGGTTCATGTCTCAGTCCATGCGCTCCTGGCTAGTATCAATTACCATTACAGGAGCGCCTGGCGAACATGTCCAGACATGTAGCAGGGTACATTACACCTAGACTTCCTTGGTGGTCTGCCATCTAACTATTAACCAGTGCCAACCCTGTTTAGCTTTTGAGTGTGGGCAAGATTGGGCTAGCCTGGGCAATCCAGGTCAGGGCATGAAAACCTGAAGATTACCATATTCAACTTGGAAGGTCAGTAAACTTTAGCCACTCCTGTGTATGTATTACTTGCCTGCTACTACTTGTTCTACTTGCAGGCCAAGTCTGCAAACGCTCGCCCTGCAAACACTCATCTGCCTATCCATTTATTTAGACAGAGGATACAATCTGCAAAATCTCTTGCTGCCAGAACTAAAATGTACAAAAATCATGAGGTTGTGTTAAAAAGCTCCGAGAGTAAGGTTGGTAGAGTGCCTGAGGAAACTAGAAATGTTCAAGCTGCATTTTTAGCCTGCTAATTTACAGCAAATAATAAAATTCCTATGACTCATAGAATCCTTATATGCCCCCAGGTTTTTGGTTGTGAGCTCTGTCTCTTCCAGGTTTTTAAAGAAATATTAGCAAAGCATAAAGGAATGAAGAAACAGAGATCAACAAAGGCAAAGGTGACCCTACCACCCTCGAAAGATGCATGGCTTACTGCAGACTTGAAATAGCAGCAAAGAACATGCAATCACCAAAGAACTTTAAAAAACATTTGACCATTCTCAAATCCAATTTGGGAAGCTGGGAAAATCTGATTTGAAGATGACTCAAAGCACACATTTGATTTGGAACTGAAGCTGTAGGCACAAGGCAAGTCAAACAGAGGGCCATGAAAATAAAGGAAGGCAAAATGTATGCATTATATTTTTTTAAGGAAGAAAGCAAATGGGAGCACCCCTTAACAGCGATAAAAACAAAAATGCTCTTTAGATTAAAGGTTTTTTAAAACAAAACAAACCTGTATAATACCACCAATAGAACTGATCCAGTTATAGCTCTGGGTAAGAACACTTTGCTGTGAGTAAGCCCCACTGAACAGACTTGAATGGAATTCTGAGTAGACCTGTTTAGGATTGCACTGACAATGAACTAGAAGCAGAGGCTGTAGACCAGGGCTCCTCAAACTTTTTAAACAGGGGGCCAGTTCACTGTCCCTCAGACCGTTGGAGGGCCGGACTATAGTTTTTTAAAAAAAACTATGAACAAATTCCTGTGCATACTGCACATATCTTATTTTGAAGTAAAAAAACAAAATGGGAACAAATACAATATTTAAAATGAAGAACAAGTAAAGTTAAATCAACAAACTTACCAGTATTTCAATGGGAACTATGGGCCTGCTTTTGGCTAATGAGATGGTCAATGTCCGGTTCCATATTTGTCACTGCTAGTCGTAACAAGTGATGCAAGTGTGCATCAGTTAGTCTAGATCTGGTTGGAGATTTCAGATGTTATTTTGCGGTTAGGGAAGGCGCATGGGGGGGGGGGGTGCGTGTGCAAGCAAGGCACCCTTGACGAGGCTGGTTTTTTCCCTCTCCAAAGAAACAAAGAACTCGGCATCCTCACAAACTTTTTAAGGCAGCAAGCCCCCAGCTGCTTCTCCCTGAAACTCCACTACTGTAGGCATCATGATGGGAAAGAGAAACCTCTCTCTCTCTCTCTCCCCCTCCGATTCCCGGCAGCACAAAAAGCCTCGAAAAAGACCCCCGCCCGGCTCTTGGGACTGGCACAGGTTTCCTAGCCGGCTGACAGGCCTCTCAGCCGGCTAGGAGACTTGGGGCCAGCCGGAGCGCCTGCCACCCCACACTTACCCTCTTCCAGTCTTCCTTTTGCCTCCTCCTGGCTGACTGGAAGCAGGGGGGCGGGGCTTTGTCATGTGGCCCGGGACGAGTCGGCTGCAATTTTTCCGCTGCTTTGTGTGCTGCTGGGAATTGGAGGACAGGCAGCGGCACACCCGCAGTGGCGGGCCAGAAAAAGGCCCTCGGCGGGCCGCATGTGGCCCCCAGGCCGTAGTTTGAGGACCCCTACTGTAGACTATACATGTGGGTGCTATAGGTCCAACATTAGCCCAAGGTCCCTCTGTTCAAAGCATTCCACATTTTAAGCTATAAAGCTGAATACTGCAGTGCAGAAAGAGGAAGATGCATAGCTGCTGGGAGAACCTGGAGAGAAAGCTGTCTGAACATGAGCTCTAAAGCAAGAAAGCACTCTTCCAAAGCAATTGAAACATCCCTCTAAAGTGTACAGCATGTTTTGAACCAGGGGTGGGTGGGAGTTGTGTTGATGAGTATTGTTCATGTTACAGCCACTGTTCAGCAAGTGCCTACATTGGTTGCACAACCACATTTTTACAGCTCTTGAATTAGGAAAATTAGTGTACATTGTATGGGGGAAATAGCAGCTTTACCAACAATTTATTGAAATTTGGATGCTGTGTATATATGATACTCCTGTAACAGAAATGATTCCTTAAAGTGGAAAAAAGCTGGGTTTCATGAAAGAAATGAGTAACAACGTTAATACCCATGATTGCTAGACAGAACCTCCATGTCTGGGGACAGAATCACCTTCCTGCCTTGTTTGTGATCTTTCAGTGGCATCCTTCTAATGAGTGCTCGGAACAGAATGCTGGACTGAAGGAACCTTTCACCTACTCTAGCTAGGCTGTTCTTGTTGTGTTCTCATTACCTGGTTTGAAAATGGCAGGGAAGCTATTTAAGTTCATCTGTGAGCAAGGAGCAGAAAATAAACAAGGAAGTCTCATCCTTTTGCAGAGCATTAAAATAAGCAAATGATGTATATGGCATTATCAGCTTAAACCACACCTGTTCATAAGGGAAAATAAAATGCTGAGAGGAAATGTTAAGTCATATGGGGGAATTCTTGTTCCTCTTTTCAAGCCTTTGTTCACAAATGAAGTCTGTAAAGTCTATTTTAAAATGGTAACCTGCAAAATGAATAGTTATATTCCTCCCATTCAGGTATCAAACTTCTAATTACAGTATTTATGCCAATGCAATAACAGTATACCAACCCCAGGAAGATTCAGGTGGGTAGCTGTGTTGGTCTGAAGCAACAGAACAAAGTTTGAGTCTGGTGGCACCTTTAACATGTGAAACTGCCTATACTGAATCAGACCATTGGTCCATCAAAGTCAGTATTGTCTACTCAGACTGGAAGCAGCTCTCCAAGGTCTCAGGAAGAGGACTTTCACATCACCTACTGTCAGGTCTTTTAACTGGAGAAGCTGGGGATTGAACCTGGGATCTTCTGCATGCCAAGCAGATGCTCTACCACAGAGCCACAACCATGAAGTTTAATTCCGGGCACAAGCTTTCATGTGCATGCACACTTCTTCCGATACATTAAAACAAGACTTCCTCAACCATTCCATATAGGTGGAGAGAGGGTGAAGGGGTTAGTTGCCAGGAAGGGCTAATTAGAGTTAAGATGTACAAGTAACTGAGTGATAAGTATAGCTAAGATTGGATTAAAGCAGTTGGTAAGTAATAAATACCCATGTATAGGGTTGCCAATCTTGGGGGGGGGGGGGATCTCCCAGAATTACAATTGATCTGCAGATGACAGACATCAATTCCCCTGGAGAATATGGCTGCTTTGTAAGGTGGACTCCATTGCGCTATACCCCCTGAGGTCCCTCCCCTTTCAAACCCTGCCCTTCACAAGCGTCACTGCCCAAATCTCCAGGTATTTCCCAAGCAGGAGCTGGTAACCCTACAGGGCACCCTGCACCATTGTTTTAGGACACTGGCATAAATCTGTGCATTACTTGGATTACTGGTCACCACTATCATTTTCCTTTCTGTAAAGCATCTCTAAGAAACCCCTTAGTCCCATAAAAGACTTTCCCTGCCATTCCCTTCACATACTGATCATTCTAGCATCCCATCCACCCCTCCAATATACTTTAACTTAAAGATGTGGTTTTCTTTTCTTTTTTTAAAAGCCCTGTTTGGTTCTGTGCTGAACAACATTTGGTTCTTGAACCATAAATTGCAGACCCCTGTACCAATCCATCCTTTTACTGAGGCCAATCCAGACATATATGTACAGCTTGCCATAATTTCATGACTAGACTCACAATTCTGGCAAATACATCCCCTAGCAGGAGATCTTATGAGGCTCTCAAGTGTCCACTTTTGGACCAGCAGAAGACTGCAATTCAATCTAGCCTTACATTCAGAATAAAAAGCTAGCATATTAAGTTTCTGTCCAGCTTGTTCTGCCCTGTGCCTTAGTCTCACATTTGGTGGTACATATTGTGGAAATAGCACAAGAGATTGTAGCAGTTTAAAAAGGGTGTGCGTGTACATACAAGGAGCCCTCTGCTGGGTGACAGACTTGGTTAATATCTATCATCTGTCGGCTACTGAACATCTTGTCTGCTCCCTATGTCATTCAACAGAATACAAGCAGTGGCACCCCCCATAGTATACAGGACAGAGGTGTGGATGGGAATAATTCATATTATGGCCTGATCCTGTGATCTGGGACTCCATCATCGAAAACATGCGAAGGGGATCAATACTGCCATTAGACCACAAATCGTAGAATTGTACCAAAATCTTTCAGTCCAACCTGCTTCACAGGGCTGTTGTGAAGATAAAATGATGTATGTGGGGGGAACACTATATATGCTAATTTGAACTTCTTGAGGTAAAATGTAATAACCAAAGAAAGAACTGGCTGTGCTGGCAGATTTTGTGCTCCTATAGGACAGTATCACCACAGCAATGGGCAGCAAGGAGGTGGGATAGCAAATGTCCCTGCTCCACAGCACGTCAAGGGCCTTGTAGCCACAGGTGTAATCTATGCTCAGCTTCACAAAATTAAATGGTTGTGAAGGAGAAGAAGGATGTCTTTTCACAGGATGCAAGCAACTGTTTGCATCTCCCTAGAAAAAGCAGCTACATAGGATCGGGGTGGTGGTGGTCAGTCTAACAGGTCAAGAAAGCCAACAGGACGAACACAAAGGTATGAGAGAGGTTCTTGCAGAATCTATAGCAGCTTCTCAAACGCATGCACTTTAACAGGTTCCTTGTGTGCTGCAGTGACTAGCAGTAAAACAATTGGTTGTCAAATTGTTACGATTACAAAGTCACTTAAACATTTTCCCCACAATTGTCAAACTTGGATCCAAAGCAACGGCAGATGGTGTCTCATGGTATAGGCACGTGACTTTATCCTCCAGAAAACAAATGCCACTGCCATTGGGTATGTTATGGCTATGTATTTAAACACTTTCCCCATTTCATATATTGAAGGATTTACAGTTAATGGTTTTAATATGTGCGTTTTAAAAAATTTAAATTCCCTTAGCAATTGCATTTGAAAAGTATCAAAACTTCGTAGTGCCCCAAGAACATCTATTCCAGTGTCTTATCTCACACAGTGGCCAACCACTTCCTCTGGAGGTCCAACAACAAGGCATAGAGGTGCAGGCTTTCCCCAGTGTTGACTCCAGAGATTTACTGCCTCTGAACATGGAGGTTCCCTTTAGTTACCAGGGCTAGTAGCCACTGAGAGATCTTGTACACTGACATTATATCCTACTCTCCCAGCCTATACATATATGTATCACATGTGGCAATCAACACCTGGCTTGCACATGACTTGTTGCTACCTGTGTAGGCATGCTGGATCAGGAGGAATGCCACTGGCTCTTAGGCATGCACAACTTCCCCAACTGCTAGAGTTGCCAACCTCCAGGTGGAGTGTGGAGACTCCCAGAGCTACAGCTGATCACAGAATGAGAGATCAGTTCCGGGAGGGGGGGTGCTTTGGAGGGTGGCCTCTATGGCATTATACTCCACAGAAGTCCCTCCTCAAAGTCCACTCTCCTCCGGGCTCCATCCCCCCCCCCCAAATTTCCAGGAACTTCCCAGCCCAGAGTTGGCAACCCAGTCGGGCAGCAAAAGCCGGGGTTCCTCTTCCAACCGGACTTGCCTAGCGCAGATGCCGCGCGTCCTGCTCCCTCCCCGGGCTGGGAGAGGGAAGGCAGGCAGAAATCCCTCGGGAAGTCCCCCGTCCCCCCCACCGCAGAGCAGCCGAGCGGCTCTTACCTGGCACGCCGCCCTGCCTCCGTGCCCATCTAGTGGCCTCGAGGTGTGCAGCTGCAAAGGCAACCTCCGCAGCCGGTCCCCCCTCCCAAAGCCCGCGCCCGGGGCCCTTCCCCTCCACGACAGACATGCCGAGCTAATTTTATCAGCCACCCCCCCCCCACGCCTTCCTCCCCCTCCCCTCCGCCGGGGCAGCCTCCCCTCCCCTCCCCGCCCCTCCCCAGGCAGGCAGGCAGGCAGGCAGGAGGCAGCGTTCGAAATAGCACATCGCCCACTCATCCCCAGGCTCCTTCTTCAAGGGAAATATTTATATTATTGTGCCACAGAGAGGGTTTCCATGGCACTGATGACTTTCACACTGTTGCCTTGACAACCACTTGAGGCCATCTTGGACGGGCTGAGAATACCCTTTCTCGACAAATAAGGAGAGCGGCGGCGGCAGCCGCGGAAGACCCGCGGGGCGGCGGGGCGGGGGTTGTTGTTTGCGGAGAGGATCGCCTCTCCTGCCTCTTCGCCTGGTCCTGGTCGGGTCCCCTCGCCCCCTGCTGGTGGCTCACGGTACAGCAAGCTCCCCCCCCCCCCCCCCGGCGGGAATCTCATGCCGCAGGGAAGTGCCCAGGGCTCCACGTCGAGGGTACGCGGGCGCTGGGGTGGGCGGAAGATGCAAGCGGAGCTACACAAGCACTCTTGGGTGTAAATTGGTCCAGCACGACTCGAATCCACCTACTCCTGCACGCAGTCGGATCTTGCGCATGGTTACTTGGAAGTAACTCTCACATCGCTCAGATGAAGTTTACGCCCAGCCAAGTGTGCACAGGAATACGGCTTTCTAGCATGATGATCTTATGTCTTACAAACATAAAATTGCAACCAAAATTGTTTTGTAAACTACCCCATCTGCAATGCTAGGGCGTGGTATGCTTTCAAAGTGATGCTGTACTTGCCACCGACCCTTCCCTTTCTCCCAAGTCTGTAGCGATCAACTTAAATATAAGTCGGTGGTGATTTGCCCTGTTGACGATATTAGGGCAGTGTTTTCTTTTGCTTGTATAACAGCAGCTGCTCTACTGCCTTGAAAATTTCCCTCTACCTTGACTTAAAAAGGTCTAAAGCAGGGGTATCAAACATGCAGCTCGGGGGCCAGATCAGGCCCTCGAGGGCTTCTATCAGCCCCACACTGGAACTGCCATCTCCTGCTTCCAGTTCTGTTGCTGCATCATAGCTTGCTTCGCCAGACTCTCTCAGTCGCTTAGCCATTTCATGTTTTCCACTAGGTCCTAGACTCAGAACTCTTGAGCCTGAAATTTCTGAGGCGAATGTTAATAATGCCTATAGCATACTGGATCCGGTTCAAGGTGCTGGTTTTAACCTTTAAAGCCTTATATGGTCAGGGGCCTGACTACCTAAGGGACCACCTTTTCCCGTATATACCCCAGAGAGCACTGAGGGCAGGCACACAACATCGCCTGACCCTTCCTGGCCCGAGAGAAGCCAGACTGGTGACCACCAGGAATAGAGCCTTCTCAGTGGCGGCCCCCTACTGGTGGAATGAGCTCCCGGAAGACATCAGGGCCCTGCGGGACCTTTTGTAGTTCCGCAGGGCCTGCAAGACGGAGCTCTTCCGCCAGGCTTTTGTGGCCGCCGCTGGGGAAAATGGTCACGGGTAAGTGGCCAATGAAGTACTGGCTCGGTACATCTTCAGGTGGTTACCTCTCTGGCTGGGGGATGTAGTAGCAGATGCGGCTATTGTCTTGGTATTGGTTTCTGTAATTGCAGCCATTTTAGTGGGTTCTATGATTTATTGTAATTTTAATTGAATTTTGTATGTGGTTTTAATGTTGTGAGCCGCCTAGAGCCGCTTTGTGCTGGCTAGGCGGGATATAAATCTAAATAAATAAATAAAATAAATAAATCAAAGGTAGGTTTGCAGTTTACAGATACACACCTGAACAGCATACTCAAGATCACAACAACACAGACATTTTGATGCAATAATTCAGAGCAAGAGGTGTCAGTTATCAGATACTGTTAAATAAACAAAATATTGCAAGAGTGCTAATGTTTTAAGCATGTTTTTGTTTTAAGTTTTAAAAAATTGTGTTTGTGTCCTTTATAAAGTTTATATCTCTGCTACCTAGCATTACATTTTATAGCACACATGGTCTAGCCCAACGAGGTCTTGTTTATGTCAGATTACAAATGAGTTCGACACCCCTGGTCTAAAGCATACTCTCACAGTGGTATACTGAAAGTGGTTATTGCAGAGTCTATGCCTCGGATGGAATTTTGGACCACTGCATTCCATGAAGGACAAGACCTGTGATGTTATATGCATCTTTCGCCTGGTTTATGGAATAGACATAAAGGGTGGATTTGAGCTAGACATGTAAAAATCACCTAAAATCACATGTTGTCTGGAGTCATGTCATGGATATGGGATTTTGTACCACTGAAATAATACAAAGCACTGGATCACAGCTTTTTAAAAAGAATAATGGCAGCTGGGGGAATTAAGACATGTTCTTAGGAAATGGAGATTGGAAATGTGTGTTTAAAGATCATGAGAACCCTCTTGTTGTGTCCCTGATTTTACTCAAATGTGCTGTCCCTTTTGGTTTTTGAAATACTGTTAGTAGCAAGGAATGTGAGCTGCACTTAATGTATCTCAATTTCCTGCTGTGGGAAGTCAGACACTATATCTGTCCTGCTCACAAATGAAAAGGAAATTTAAAAACAAACATTGTATTTATAAACCGAGACACTCAGGGAAGGCTTCTTCCTGCTTGAAACGCCAGATAATCTGTGGGAATGAGCAGAGTTTTCTTATTATATTAATAATTCTTTACATAGTTTCAGATTTGCTTACTGATACCCAAACACTTTTGAAATACAGTACCGTTATTCCCATTTTGCACATAGGAAACCAAGCATGGAGAATGTAGCAGATATTATTTGGAATATGACTCTTTCTAGGTTCCACTGCATGCACCCCATCAGCAGTATATATGAAAAACAAGCTCAGTAAACATACCCCAGTGTACTGGTCCATCAGTGTCCTAATTCTAACCTGGTTATCAGTTTTATTGTTATTTCAAAACTGGGGAAAGCAGCAGTTATTTCCTTTCTGTTACTAATAGGAAATAGCACAGCCATTTAAATTGTCCCGAAGACCAGACAAGGGAAATGGCAATCAATGGGCTGGATCCAGTGCCTCCTTGTTAGGACAGAACTCCAGTCCAAGGTCTGAATCATATTGTTAAAAATACCCTTTCTTCCCCAAGTGATAAGAACTTCAAGGGGATAGGCCTTAACTGAGCTGGTTTCCTTTGGAAGACAGTATGGGATACTTATGGGGGGGTGGAGAGGGGAATAAGGATGAAGTGAGAGAGATGTACCCACAATATAACCAATAAAATAGAGAAAACAAACAAACAGACAAGAACAACCAACAACAATAATAATGGTTAAGACCAGGGGTCATTTTGAGCAGGAGCTTGGGGAAGCTCAGCTCCGGGAGTTGGTGCCAGCCCCCCCCCCCCAAAGGGAATGCCTGCTTGTGTCATGGCTGCAGCAAAATGACTCCGTCCCCTGGAAAGGTCCTTGTTCCTCTGACCAGCCTTCTGAAGGCTTCAGTCACCATTGAAGCTATCCTCCCAGAACAGTGGTATTTCTGAGGCTTGGATTAGTAACTGTCTGTCTGTCTGTCTGTCTGTCTGTCTGTCTGTCTTCCTTCCTTCCTTCCTTCCTTCCTTTCTTCCGGTGATGTCAGGTGGTGTATCATATGCAAATAAGTTATGCTAATGAGTTATGCTAATGAGCTCCTGCACCTCTTTTTCTACGAAATGACCCCTGGTTAACACTAACCAAAAATTAACAAATGTAACAAATCAATCCTGATGCAAAACAAAGGGTGCAACTGACTTAGTCATTAACATGCCTTTTCAGTTTTAGAAATTTGGGGAACCAAGGATCTACTTGAGGCTGCCCAACCAGCCTGCATGACAGCACTTTGGTCTCCCTAATCCTAAAGACTGTGCCTTCAGGATCAGGTCAGGACTGAGAGACTGCTGTACTTTGTGCTGCTTGCCTTGGTGTTGTATCCCCCTCAGAATCTTGTCGAAGGACGGTTCCGTGTGAAGGGAATCTTGCTGGAGAAAGCCACTCAGCCTCTGGAACCAGTAGTTCCCCAGTGAAAATACAAAGCTAGGGAATTTACAAACACAGACCTTCCAATCATGAGCACAGAAATAAACAGCAAATAACTGCACAGCAAGGCATCCTTGTTTTCTGCAATAATACAACAGGTTGTCAGAAATGGATGGCTCACAAGGAGCAAAATCCACAGTGACTTGTTTCTGGAAATGGACATTCGACTCTGGGAGGAATTTACCAGCAGTGGGTCCAGGTTATTAGATCTTTGCAGGCAGTACATTGGTCAGATTAGATAAAGGAAAATTAGTGGTTCTGGTGACTTTTCTCCCCAGCCCTCCCTACCACCCATGCCTTTCATTCTCTTTGCTTTCTAACCAGAGCATTCTTCCATATGGCTGTCAAACTCTGATTAAGATTTTCTTTGGATCCTTAATTCCAAGGTTTAATTATTCAGAATAATGTGTTTTCTTAGTGGAATTAGGAAAAGGCTCCCATCTTCACCCACACACATTATGTATTTATTATCCCCACTGAAGCTATTACTCTGAGCAAAGCTAATCATTAGTTAAACATCTGCAGGAGTTCCTTGTCAATCACCACCATTCCCTTCTTCACCCATGCTCCAACTGTGGCCATCCTACTGCCAATTACATACTGCAAAACCTCCTGCTGGGTATATGGATATTTGAAAACATGATATCAGAAATTAAAGACCATCTTGTTAGCTCTTCTGAGCTTCACAAACATATGTGATCCTTCCTGACTGATTTCCTGAATTTTAAAGATTTTCTTTAGCATCTTCCATAGGGATGTGTGAGCTAAAAATAGTATATGCTTTTTGGAAGTCTAATATATTATGTTTTCTGTCCTCTGAAAGTAAAGCCCCTTTAGGCTAGCTTCTGGTCACTGGTAGAGTTGCTAGCATTTAGCATCCTTCAACAAGCTGTTCCTGTCACTTCATCTGTATACGATGAAAGGATTCACAAGCACACTTTCTTGATTGTCATGTCTGTGTTAAAGTCAAAGTGCTCTGCTCCCATAAAGTTGCCAGCCCTCATCACAGGGGGATACTTATTACTCATATAAACTGCTGTGCTTCCAATTTGCATCTCAGACCATTCAGGGGACAGGATCTTGTGGAAGGCTGACACAAACTTTTACAGTGAAAGTTCATTTTATAAAGTTTGTTGTTTTAAATTGAAAAGTTTAATCTGAGGAGATAGCTTTGCTGACAGGTGTTTATTGCATGATGCTGGTAGCCATATAGGGGGGTTGTCATCTTGTACATAGCCTCTGACTGCAAGCCTTGGTGCCACAAGCTGTGCCTTCATTTTACAGAGACACTTCATGTGTTCTGACTGTCTGCTACAGCATCAGACGTAGAGTACAGGAATCTCCTCTGCACATATGCCATTAAGGGAAGAAAATTATATCTCTGTATCCATGAGAATTGCTGTACAATGCTAACTACGGAACAAATTTAGAGTCCAGTGGCACCTTTAAGACCAACAAAGTTTTATTCAAGGTATGAGCTTTTGTGCGCATGCACACTTTTTCAAATACATTGGAATTGAAGGTATTATTTGGAAAAGTGTGCATGCACATGAAAACTCATACCTTGAATGAAACTTTGTTGGTCTTAAAGGGCCCACTGGACTCTAAATGTGTTCTACTGCTTCAGACCAATACGGCTGACCACCTGGATCAATGCTAACTACAGTGACACCCATCTATGTCCATTGGTCAACAGGCTAAAGTGTAACTCTGCTTAGGGTTGCACTGTCATGCTGTATAGTGGTCAGAGCACTGGAATAGATATAGAGAGATGTAGGTTCAAATCTTCACTTTCCATGACTCTCATTGGGTGACCTTGGGTGAGTCATTCTCTCAGTCTAACTCAGTGCTGCACACCACATTGGTCAGGCTGCACCAGAAGTACTATGTGCAGTTAAGGAGGCCTCACTTCAAAAAGGATGTGGACAGAATGGAGCGCGTGCAGAGGAGAGCAACGAGGATAATTGGGGGGCCTGGAGACCAAGCCTTGTGAAGAAAGCTTGAGGGACTTGGGGATGTTCAGTCTGGAGAAGAGGATGGAGGACATGATTGTGCTCTTTAAGTACTTGAAAGGCTGTCATTTAGAGGAGGATAGGGGGCTATTCCTGTTGGCAACAGAGGATAGGACTTGGATTTAAGTTACAGGTGGAAAGGTACTGCGTAGCTATTAGGAAGAATTATTTTACAGTGAGTAGTTCAGCAGTGGAATCAATTGCCTATGGAGGTGGTGAACTGACTCCCCCTCTCAGGCAGTCTTCAAGCAGTGGCTAGACGAACACTTGTCAAGGATGCTTTAGGCTGATCCTGCACTGAGAAGGGGGTTGGACTAGATAGCCTCTTCCAACTCTATGATTCTATGATTGTCATGATCATAAAATAGAGGAGAGGAATATTATCCAGTCCCACACATTACTGGTTTCTCTTTTCTCTCCCCAGGCAACCTGGCAGCCCTCCAGCACTCACAACAGTATCGGTATTCCCCATCTGTTACACACAAGTAAAGCGTGCACCAGCAGAAGCAACAGTGGCCAGAGAAAAGCCAGCTGTTCCTATACAGAGCTGCCATCTTGTCTCTCCTGTGCCTGGCAAATGGAGATGTAACAGCCTATAGTATTTCCCAGCATGGAGATGATGGGAAAAGCTGACCAGCCACATCCCTGTCTCACAGGTTTCAGAGGCACAGCTGTCCTGCAAGAACTGAAAAACCATCACGTGTGTGATTCTGTCAGAACTTATCCAACCACTGACACTATACAATAACATTGCTTCAGCTATGTCTCTGTTCCTGTAATAAGTACACTCCCCTACTCCACCCTGTTCATATTTCACCATAGACATTTTCATGATGTTACATTGGTGGGATTTGAATTCCTGCAGGGTCTTTATTATATTTGGCTGGTGTTAACTCAGTTGTAAGCTAAAGGTAAAGGTTTCCCTTGCTTGAAAGCCAGTCGAATCTGACTCTAGGGATGTGGTGCTCATCTCTGTTTCCAAGCTGAAGACCCAGCGCTGTCCGAAGACGTTTCCATGGTCATGTGGCCAGCATGGCTAACCACCGAGGGGCACGGAATGCTGTTACCTTCCCACTGAAACAGTACCTATTTATCAACTTGCAATTCCTTGCTTTCGAACTGCTAGGTTAGCAGGTGCTCAGGCCAGAGACGGGAGCTCACTCTGTCACATGGCACTCGGGTCTCGAACTGCTGAATTACAGAACTTCCGGTCTGCAGCTCAGTGTCTTAGCCAGCAGCACCATAGGTAATGTCATCAGTATCCTGTTCTTGCACAACCTTGTGCCACTTCAGCTTGTGTAGTTCTACGCTCAACTTCATGGTATTGCCTACCCCTCTGCTTCCTCCCAGGACTATATTTTCGCAAATAAAATTGACAATTTATTTCATCTTGACAACACTGTATCTTGTTTTTTCTCTCACTCTTTCACTATCACTTTCATCTATGCAGGCCTGTATAATTAACTTTGAAATAAACTCTGTCCTGCCACAAATCTTATGACCTTGCTGTAATGTATGAGGTGGCTGTTAAATATCTTGTTGGAATTCATGGATGTTATAACAGAGTCAGACTATGAGTTAACACTTCTTCTTGCAGGCTTCAACACATACTCCAAGGAAATGGCACCATCATGTGGTCATTTTGTTTTACTTTTAGGACTTGACTTAAATTAATATTTGTTAGCAATTATTGCTATTAAAACCTCTCTCTCTCTACATCCAGAAAGAGTAAGCAAATAGGTTTGAAGGCTGAGATCCAGAACCTGCTTACTAAACTTTTTTTAAAAATGTATATTTTCTGTGCTGGTGAGGTTTGCATAATCTGTGGTATGTGTGCACCATCCAGCTCTGGAAAGCTGCTCATAGAAGATAACTGATGTTCATTCTGGAGAACAGGCTGGAAAAATTGCTGCGTGGTATTCCTAATCATACCCTTATCTCTTCTGCCACATTAATGGGACACATTCAAAGGTTTCATTACAGGGGTGTTGTAAAAGTAGCCTTGAGAATGGAGAGGAGTTTTCCTGTGTTCAAATCTGGAGAACAGAAGTATATCCAGAGCAGCTGCACCAGGGGTACAACCAAAAAGAGGGATGGTGGTCAGATAAGAGTTTGGTTTAGACAGCATATTGTCAAATGACCTTAAGGCCAGGATCCCGCTTAAGAGTGATGGTTTGGGCAAAAGTCAAGACAAAACCAAAGTGCTGAAGTGTGAGTCTGCACACCCCAGGGCAGCACTGCCAGCAGTCCCCTTAACTACCCAGACAGCCAGTGATGAAGGGACAAAGCCTCCGTTCACTCCAAGGATTAAGATCAAGAAAGTCAGCCTTGTAAGACTGTCAGGGCTCATTTTGTAGCAGGAGCTCCTTTGCATATTAGGCCACACACCCCTGATACAACCAGTCCTCCAAGAGCTTACAGTAGCCCTTGTAAGAAAAGCTCTGTAAACTCTTGGAGGATTGGCTACATTAGGGGTGTGTGGCCTAATATGCAAAGGAGCTTCTGCTACGAAATGAGCCCTGAAGACTGTACATGTAGAAGGCAAGTTTCAAAACAAATTACTTTGGTAGCTGTAGTCAATGTATTCAGACTGAAGCCCCAGAGTTCAGATTTAAGCCCCAGAGTTCAAGAACACCACAAAATATAATTAAAGTGATTTATTAAAAGATTGTTTGGAAATATACAATAAGAGCAGTGAACACTGAGGATAAAAATAACAAAGCTATATAACTAACCCAAATACTTTTACAAGCATGGGTTCCAGTTAGATGTTACCTTGTCAAAACTGAGGCTGAGGACAGACTGGCAATCTGGAGCGGGAGAGCTCCACTTGGGAAACGGGAGAAGGGAGCCCGTTCAGACATCCGCAGCTGTCCCTCGGCTCCCTTCCGCACTTACGCGTTTTGCAGCCAGTTTCCTTTCGCTTTAGGAGGACACCGGGAGAAACTGGTGTCCAGGGGCCATCTTCCGCATGCCTCCCGCTTTCAGGCAGTGTGAACCGGAAGAAGGCGGGATTCAAGCGGAGGCGGCTGTGTGAACATGCCGTTTCGGCAATTTGCGCATGAGTGCTCATGCGCACATGCGCACATTGCCGAAAACAGCCCTGCCACAAGCTGCGGAGGCCAGCCCACCCGGGGCCACTCCGCAGCAGTTTGAACGCTCCATAACAGCATCCTTGCGCACTACACTGGCCAGTGTGAACGGCCAGCCCCGGGGAATTTCCCCCCCGCAGCTTTTGCCTCCGGATTCCTCCTGCTCCAGATTGCCAGTCTGTCCTCAGCCTGAGTCCAAGGTAGTTCCAAAGTCTAAGTCAAACAGCTGCCTGGCCATGCTGGCCCACCCAGACTCAAAAGCGTCCCAAAGCTAATCATATTCCAGGGAAAGCTAAAATAAAAGATCTTTCCTTTATGCCTCATAACCTGTGTTGGCATGATTCTGGCTGGCCAATCAAATGTAGGGCCATGATGTAACTAAACCAACAACTGGTGTTACTAACTAGATGACTCAACCAATCAGGTAAGATTCTAAGGTTGCTGTCCACCGGGTGAAGTCTGGAAATATCCTGGAATTACAACTGATCTCCAGATGACAGAGATCTGTTCCCCTGAAGAAACTGGCACTTCAGAGGGCAAACTCTTTTTGGTATCCTTCCTCTTTTGGGCTCTTTTTTAAAACCTTTTTTTTATATAAAATTTTTATTAATTTTAAAAGACAAAGCCAAACACAAAAAGGACAAACAAACATATGTACAGAGAGAGTTCATTGCCAAATTATTCTTTAGCTAACTCTTACATAAGTACTTCAGTTTCAATTTCTTTCTACCATAAAACTAAACTATTTGTAACCTCTTATTTTAACATTACATAGTTTTTACTGTTTAGCACAATCTAAGCATTTCAACCAGGTTTTTCTATATATTACCTTAAAGCATCTTAAATCTTATATTTTTATAAAGCATTCTACTTAGAGCTTTCCACTAAATACAGTTGGTAATTTCTGGGTATATAAAAGGTTCCCAAATAATCAATCTTTCTCAGTTTCCATACAAAAACAGTTAGTTCATCTTTTAACAGTTTTAGTTATGCAGTTTTTAGGTTTGCCTTCCACTAAATACTTAAATTCTTAATACTTAATTCATATTAACTGATTTAAAACAAAGATCATTAAAAAGTACTACACGTTCCATCAAAAAATTTTTCCTGTGTACCCTTTAGAAATAAATTTTCATAAACACATAATTACATGTATAAATTTCTGCAGCATTTTACTTAAAACTTTCCACTAAGCAAAATTAATGGTTAATGATTTATGTGCATATGGAACAAATATCAATATCAATATAGACCAATCTTAATTAATTGCTTCATAAAAACCATTCTCAGACCCAGTCTTATTTAAGATTTAAGCAAATCTTGAATTTCCATTAACATTTAATCTCATGTATTTTTAAAACATTATTCTGATAATTTTACTTGTGTTATTTTTAAATTCATCTTAAACTAAATACATTTACTGTAAAATGAAAGCAGATTCCATATTGGCTAGTTTAAATCAATAATCCCTCAAAGATGCCTCCCGTCCATAACTTATTTATAAAGATTTAAGTCTCTTTTTTTCCTTCTTTAGGGACCTTTTTTCACAAATGCTGTAAATTGTTGTCTTTCATTTTTGTAGACAGAAAAGCATGCTTGTAGCTCCTTCCATCTGTATCCAATTCTTGAATAGGTTAAAAATTCCATAACTTCTTTTACATCTTCTTTCTGAAGTATTTTTTCCTTCAAGACTTTGATGCTTTCCCCATTTATTTGCCTTTTAGCAAGCCTATAGAAATCCTCTCCAAAAACCTTTTCTTCTTCTTTCAGTGTAGGGGTTGTTCCACGAAATACATCCTCTTGCACGGGGCTTTGGTCAATATCTCGGAAAGTTGGAGGTTCCGGCTCCTTTATTTTGCTTGTCACTTGGGTTGGCTTGTTTTCTCTTTTATCCAGTATAGCTTCAAAAACCTTTTGCACAGCCAAAGTAACCGTGTCAAAAATTAAGGTTTTAAATTCCTCCACAGACATCTGGGCTAAGGTAGTAGCTACAGGTCATTCCACACAAGCATCCTCCGGCATTGCTTTACGTATGACTTGTTTATCCATTTTAGTATAATAACAAAAGCCAGCTCAGTCCAGTAAACCACCAATCTCTACAATTAGTTTTCAATGTTTCTCAATGGTGATTGCAATCCCAAAACATAGTTCTGCAGCAGACATATTTAAAAACCCAGAAACTTTCAACAAAAGCCAGCTGCTTTACTGTTTTGCAATAATACAGTGAAGTCTGCGCAGAGTAAGCTTCAAAGCTCCAACAAGGAGACTGGTATTATGGGAAACCGTTAATCCAAGTTTGTGTATAAATCCACTATGTTATTTAAGTCCAAAAGCTGGAGATTTGTTTGTTCAAGTTTATATTCCCAAGCAAAGCAATACTAAAATATCAAATGGCAGTCTCTTTTTGTCCCAACCTTTAGCACAGTGATTCTTTGCTGTCTCATAGTAGCCACTTAGCAAGAGAAGGGGGTGGGATTTCACCCTTCCTTTTCTTGTTCTTTTAAAAAAAATTTAAAGGGGCTTTTCCAAATAATCATTAAATGTCTTCGATGTTGCATTAATAAGTACTCATGATAGATGTCTTCATCAGTGTTGAGGATGTTCAAAATTATTTTTTTTAAATTGGACATCTGTGTCTTTTCACTCAATGGCTGCCAACGAACGATCCCTCACAAGTCCTTGCTTTGGGACAATCTGGAGTCTCCTCGTGCACCACTGTGCACAAGAGCCCTCAGACTGTCACCTGCTATAAGCCCCCCTCCGGGAAGGCTCATTGGGATCCAGGCAACCCTGGATCCACCTCTAAAGACCCGGATATTCGGTGACTCCCCAGGAGTCGACCAAAGGCAATGCGCTACCAAGTTCTACAGCTCTTTTTTTTTAAAAAAACTGATGAAAATGTCCTCTTTTGGGTTGGAAGCTTAGGAATATTCCTAGTTAGTAGTAATTATCACAGCTTAAATAGTGGGGGTATTTAAAATGAAATTTGTCATAGTGATCACTTGTTTGAAAGTACTCAGTTGGGAAATGTGTCCTCTTTTTTGCTTTTCAAAATATGGTAACAATGAGGTCCTGCCTCTCCCCAACCCACACCATCCTCAGACTCCACCCTCTAAAGCTCTAGGTATTTTCCAGCCCAGAGTTGGCAACCCTAGGTAAGACTGCCAGTTACCCCTGATGCTCTGCAGCTGTATCAGATCCAGTTAAGCAGACACCTTTCTACAACCCATAAAGCTTTGTGTTAATGAGATGGAATGTGTAGGGCCTGCTGCTAGGCCCAATGATCTATCCAGCACCTGTGAAAACCTCCCAGTCCTCTGAAGCTACAGTCAGCTCAACCTTGGTTTCTCAGGGAGCAGAAAATGTCCATGAATTAGCCCGAGCCATTGTTTGAATTTTGAAGGGGAAAAAAGTCTACGAAAAAGGCCTAGTACCTTGACACGATTTGCACTAGCACTTTATGTAATGTTTTTATATTTACATTTATTGTGATTTTAGTCAATTTCCTGTTTTATCTGTTCGAAAAATTCTATGCAAGCCTCCCTGAGGTTACAGCAAGGGTAGTATTAGGGGCATATTTGCAAGTAAGCTTTTCAAAAAGTTTCATGACTTGGGCTGGTAACTGAAGCAAGAAGGCCTCTAAAAGCTGCTTCATTCATTGGTCCATCTGGTAGTGACTGCTAGCAAAATATTTCTGAAGCCATCAGTTTTCTGTTCATCTGTAGCAATCTGAAATTGGCCCTTTCTTACACACCCAGGGAAATGCCAATTGCCACTTTGTGGTCAGGAAGCAATTTTCTCCAGGCCAGTTTGGCCAGGGATCCTGGTGTGTGTGTGGGTTTTTGGCCATCTTCTGGGCATGGAGCAGGGGTCACTGGGTGTGTGTGTGTGGGGGAGGTGGTTGTGAATTTCCTGCATTGTGCAGAGGGTTGGACTAGATGACCCTGGAGGTGCCTTCCAACTCCGTGTTTTTATGATCTCTATGTACCCTATAACAAATCTGTAAAGTAGGCCAGTAATATGATCCTCATGTTAAGTTAATAATGTAGCTCAATAGTTAGGCATGCAAAAAGAGATTTTTGAGGAGCAGGTTGCTAAAAGCATCACAACAAAAAAATAAACATTTTAAAAAATATATATACGGAGAAGGAAACCAGCCAGAGAAGCAGCTGGGCCTTTGGGGTTGGAGTACCTTCCCTATGAGGAAAGGCTGAAGAGTCTGGGACTTTTCAGTTTAGAAAAGAGATGACCGGGGGGGGGGGGGGGGGGGCACGGCATGATAGAGGTTTATAAAAGCGTGCATGGGGTAGAGAGAGTTGACAAAGGGAGATTTTCTCCCTTTCCCAAAATACTAGAACTTGAGGGCATCCAATGAAGCTGATGGGCAGACAAAAGGAAATACTTCTTCACACAGAGAGAGATTAAAATGTGGAATTTGCCGCCAGAGGATGTAGTGATGGCCACAGGAATAAACAGCTTTAAAGGGAGATTAGATAGATTGATGTCTATCAGTTAGGGCTGCCATTTGTCTGGTGGGGGCAGGGGATCCCCTGATTTTGTGGGCTTCTGCTTGCCGTCAGCCAGCTGGCTGGCAGGAGGGAATCCCTCCCAAACAGCAACATTTGCTCATGACGTGCCTGTCACCCAGAAGTGATGTTGGCATGTCAGCGACATCAGGGGTGATGCTCTGGCTTTTGGTCAAAACTCTATGGTTTGATGCTGATTTTACCACAGAGTTTTGCCCAAAATCCAGAGCGTTGCCTCAGTGTTGCTGACATCACTTCCAGCTGACACAGGCACATCACATGCAATGTTACTGTTTTGGGGGGAATGAGTCCCAGAGGTGCATGGCATCCGGATGGGCAAGGCCTAGATGTAACTGTAAGCCAGCAAGGCATTTTATATGCTCTTATGAACTTTAATATCATAAGTTTGACCTTTGGGGTTGGTTCTCTGCCTAAGGCAAAAGCACTCTCTATTGCCATGAGAGGCTCCAGCCCACAGCGGGAGACTTCCTTCAGAGTTCACACTTGCATGAAGAGCAAAAATACATTTCAAAGAGCTCTCACATCTACTTCACATGCATCCACCATCAAGGAAGCCAAGACTCCATTTCAAAGAGTCCTTTTCTCCTTTACGCTGGCCCCTTCACACCTGCCCCCAACATTTCCAGTAAGAGATTAGGTTACCCAGCAACTAATCGTCGTCCATCAAGTGACCTGGCCGAAGCCATCACGAGACCAGAGATTGGCGCCAAGAAGACCGACCAGATGGCCCAGGTGTTAGATCCTGATTAGCACCTAGTTTTGCAATATTGCCCACTCCTTCCTGCCCCCTCCTCGCTATGACACTGACCAATAGAAAGACTAGAAAGGACGGACAACCTAGTGGGTGTGACAATGGGATGTGGTCAGCGCAGCCCGCCCAAATGCCACCTGATAAAAGATCTTGCACAACAGAAACTCGCCCCTAGACCTTCACCCCTAGCCATCTTCGACCTCTATCTCCTTACCAACCCCTCAGGTCCAGCTTGCTATACCCAGTACCTTGCCTCCATCTTTAATCCCTGGTTTGCGCAGCCAGGACTGGAGCGTGTATCTGCAGGTTCAGATCTCGCTCCCCCTATTTTTCCACTCATCCCTCCTCAATCTTCTCGTGGAAGTGATTCACCCTCTATCAAGACAGGTAACGTACCTCCCCCTCAACGATACTCCTGCTCATGCAACAGTGCTATTTTCTGTCTGATTTCCTTAGACCTTGTGTGTATGTGGTTTTTATTATTATGCCTTGTATGCTTGAATAACATCTTATAGTAAACATCATTTAAAGAAACCACGCAGTCTCCATGCCTATTTACTGAGAACTCCTGGAAGGGGTGGGACCTTGGTATAGTTGGCAAGAACCCGTTATTACGCCAATTGCTAAACGTAAATTAAAGCAATTCGGCTAACATAACCAATGAGCTCTCAGAGAGGCAGAGTCTGGATATAATGAGATTAAGCTAGGTGCTGGATGGTTAGGCTGGGGGTGTCCATTGTGGAACAATAGAGTGGCCTGGCTTTTCACTGGGGCCAGACAAAAGAATTGATGTTTCTTAATGTATGGCAGGATGAACCTCAATGGTCCATCATCCACTAGACATTGAAAGTTAATGTTTACTTTGATAGGTCTGGCATAGGTGTAAGAATGCAGATATCTTAGACAAATATACGGAGACAGGAATGAGAGGATTATTCCAAAGATATTTCCTGACATATAGGTGAAACAGGAGAGGTGGGTGGAAACATGCAACATACTTCATTCATGACAACAGCACAGACCAGAGGCTCTTTGTCCCTGCCTGCCTGTACATTTGACAGACAAAAGACTAGCCATTTGGTCAGTAGAAGATGCCTGAGGAAAGGGCAGAGACTTACCCATTCTAGTCGTTTTTTGGACTGAGCTGACAGGATAGATGTGGGGGGCGAGGGTTGCTTGGCAGTGCAGCCAGCCTGGATAATTTTCTCTTTGGCCTGAGTTTTCTCAGCCAAGATGCGGTTCTCCTAGCCTCCCAACAAAAGCCACTGTTTAAGCCAAGTCTGGCTTTATGAGGGCACCTCTTGTGGGGTTTCAGAGGTAGTTTTGGGGTGTCTCTCAGGAAAAGTTCAGGGCTGAGGAGACTGGCAACATTACAACTAAACCAATACAACAAAACCAAACAAACCATTAAAAAGGAGACAAGACATGAACACAGCACAAAACAAACTCTGCGCAGACTTAAGTGAATCTTCAGACTAGAAGCAGGCCATAAACAGAGAGGAAAAGGAAAGAAAGCCCTCAGGTAAAACAACAGCCTTTCGGCCTGACATGTAAAAGAAAGTGAAGTAGACAGACACCAAGCAAGCCTTCAGGAAAAGGGCATTCCACAGACAAGACTCCACCACCCCATCTCTAGTTATTTAACTTTACACTATGGAATCTAACACAGTGCTGAACTCACTGAAGTGAATGGGCTTAAAAGGAAGTAATTCTGTTTAGGACTTCATTGTTAATCTCATTAATTGGGTTAAACCATTAGATTAAATGCATATGTGCTATTTATTAAAAGTGATATTTAGCTATCCTTAGATAGGATCCACAGTTGTATTTTGTGCTATTGTACTCACCTGCTGGGTTTTCCTATCCAGACAGGACATTCCAGGTGAATTATTGACGACAGTGGAAAGAGCAGCCAATTTATGGTGATCCCAAAGGGTTTTCAGGGCAAGACACTTTCAAAAGCTGTTTGCTATTGTCTGCCTCTGTGTGATGACCCTGGTATTCCTTGGAGCTCTCTCATCAAAGCAGTAACCACACCTGACCCTGCTTGATGGAGGAAAGTGCCATCAAGGCACAGCTGATTTATGGTGACCCTATTGGCTTTTCAAGGCAAGAGATGCCTGGAGGTGGTTTCTTTTGCCTGCCTCTGCATCTGGAACCCGGTATTCCTTGGAGAT
This sequence comes from Lepidodactylus listeri, assembly GCA_029233225.1. Lineage (NCBI taxonomy): Eukaryota > Metazoa > Chordata > Lepidosauria > Squamata > Gekkonidae > Lepidodactylus > Lepidodactylus listeri. Next base: position 56,263,110 of record JARCFY010000005.1, on the reverse strand, counting down.
CTCCTATCCAAATACTTACCAAGCTTCCATGGCAGAGTGGGGGTTCAAACCTGGGCCTCCCAGGTCCTAGCCCCCAGTGCTCTAGCCACCACATCACTCTGGCATACAAAGGGGGTCCAGTTTAGCTTCTTAAATCCCGCTTAGCTTCTGAAATAGGCTTGCCAGCCTCCAGGTGGGGCCTGGGGATTTCCCGCTTTTACCACTGATTCCCAATCAGCTCCCCTGGAGAAAATGGCTGCTCAGAAGGGTGGACTCTATGGCATTGTACCATGCTGAGGCCCCTCCCCTCCCCAAACCCCACCTTCACCTGGCTCCACCCCCAAAGTCCCCAGGTATTTTCCAACCCAGACTTGGCAACCCTATTCTGAAATCTGACAAGATCGGACTAGCTTGGGCCAGCTAGGTCAGAGTGGTGAATTATTACATTAGTGGAATATTCAGTGAGTTGTAAGCTCAATTTTAGCACGCATGTGTGAAGCAAGGTAACAGTTGGGTGTTCGTACCGATTTTCTTAATCAAGCACGCATACATTGTACAGTCCAACAAAGAGATCTAAATGCAGGAAACGCTGAACGTGCGTAAACCAGTACGAAACACACTGAAAACCGGCTTTTGCATTTTTCTCACGGGCACACCCCCTGGCGGGAAGGCTGAAAGCCGCTTTATGAAGCACGTATGGAATGGACAGACCGGATCGAGGACAGATGACAGTGAAATTCTAAACGGAAGTCAATGGCCTTAGAAGGGAAGTGCATTGCATTACTTTGTTAGAATCAACAACCTGATTTCAGCCCTGCTTTGTGCGGAGACAGTTTTAGAACCGTGCCTATCACATAGCGAGAGACTGAAAAGCGCTTCCAATCGCACGTGAGAACTCCCAGTCTGGAGTTTTCTCTTCTTCTGCTAAGCCCTCTCGGCCTGAGCAAAGAACCGCACAGAGAACGAGCGAGGGCGTAAGACCCACCGAAGACACCGCGCTCCAGCAAGACCACCGGAGACGCGCGGCCGGCCCCCCCTCCTCTCGCGAGGGCTCTTTGTCCCGCCCTGTGCGTGCTCCCGTCAGCCCAGAGTGCGAGGGCTGGGCAGGGCCACCCGGGTGTCACGGGGTGCTTCCTGTTGTGGAAAGCAAAGGAGTGGAGGCGCCGTTGCGGGGAAGAGGACGGTTTCGGCCTCGCCATGGGTACCTGCTCGAGAGCGGCGCTCCTGCTGCTCCTTCTCCCGGCCCTGGACAAAGTCGCCTGGGGAGAGCCCACCACCTCCGCGGCCGCGCAGCAAGGAAGTAAGCCCTTCCGATGCGCGGGGTGGGGGGGGGGTGAAAAGAGGGGGGCGCGGTCCGCCAAGGCGAGCGCTGGATGGAGGGGCGCTTGCGGGGTGGGGGAGTGGCTGGGCTCCTCTGCCGCATCCTCGGAGAGCAGCCTGGTGCCCTTCCCTCCTCAAGCTTTTCCTCGGCTGGCCCGATCGCTCCGAAGCGCTGAAGGGAAGGGGCAGCCAGCGCCAGCCGTGGAAGACGCTCGGGGCTCCGGGCAGGCACGCTGGGTGGGCTGGGGGCTACGCCGCTCCTAGATGGTGGGTGCCAGAAAGCTGCCTTGCGCTGAGGAAGAAAGCCAGCCAAGGCGGGTGTCCCCCTTTGAGTAGACGTTTGGTGGTGTGTGGTTGTCGTTGGTCTGCATTCCTTGGTGCTGTGGCATAGGACAGAGGTGCTGGAGGCGTTTGGCTTTCTCTAATCTCGAGGCGGAATGGCCTTGCTTACTCAAATATTTAATGGGAGGGAGTAAGTGAAATTGAGTTCTGATAGAGTTCTCCTGACGCCCAGGGTGTGCAGCCAAGGCCTTGTGATCCAGACTTCTTAGGAGTGCCCTGTAAACACTTGGCCGCACTCCCTGCATTCAAAAGAATTGAAATGGAAATTCCAATCAATAAAAGCCTGATTCTGGCCATTACATCAAGTGTGAGCTAATTAATGTGTGGGCATAGGTTTGAACTTAGTTGCCAGGCTGTGAACCTCATTATTAACCTGCACTCAGTGTTCCTTTCATAGGGAGGGTTGGATCTTTGGCAGTGTCAGTTTAGACTTCCGTCACAAATTAAATGCTGTGCTTAAGGGACTTTAGCCTTGTAATGGGAGTTGAGATCACTGGAACAGCAGTTCGTTGCAGGAGTTACTGTCAGCTACAGAAATTCTTGCAAGATGGACTGCAGTGGTTTTGTGAGCCTTTTATGGAACCTTCCCTCGGTTTTCAATGTTGCTGTCTGGCCTTTTCCTTAAGTCCTCTGCCTAGCTCTGTTGTAACTGGTTCTAAACAAGTTTCTCTCCCCCTTAAGTAGGGGTAAAAATTGGAAACAGCCATATTATATGCCCATGTAAAATCCAGAACAAGAAACAAAATCCACGAAACAAAATCTTTTATGTAATACTTAAGATCTGGATGTGGACGATCTGCCTCCATTTTTTTAATTTTTGTAACATCTAGTCCAGGGATCCCCAATTTTTTTGAGCCTGTGGGCATCTTTGGAATTCTTCACACAGGGCAGTGGGCATAATCACAAAATGGCTACCACAGGAAGTGGTGACAACCACAGAATATCAGGGTGGAAGAGTTTTTCCCCTACACACAATCCCAGTTGGGGCTCCCCTGTTTCTACTCTAAGAATGCTAGAAGAAGAGGAGATTGGATTTATACCCTGCCCTTCACTTGTAGTCTCAGAGCGGCTTACAAACTCCTTTCCCTTCCCCTCCCCACAACAGACACCCTGTGAGGTGGGTGGGGCTGAGAGAGCTCTGAGAAAACTGTCCTTGAGAGAACAGCTGGTACAGAGCTATGGCTTGCCCAAGGTCATCCAGCAGGTGCAAGTGGAAGAGTGGGGAATCAAACCCGGTTCTCCCAGATTAGAGTCTGCACACTTAACCACTACACCAAACTGACTGGAAGGAGGCGGCCATAGATCTTGTAGTACCTAATAATCTAGTTAGGACTCAAATAGTGACTCAAGTAGGTTTTAATTGTACGTAATGTGTGCAGGATTTGGGACTTTGTTAAGTAATGTGGATTTCTAAACTTGAGTTAATCAACTACTGTATTGGTAAAATTTAAATCTTCATGATCTCTCACAGTTACTCACTTCATATATCTATGTGGCTCTGGTACCATATATTCTTAGTATAGCAAACATATGTACAAGCTTAAACAATGGCACAAGAAGATGATCACACAAGCTTTGGTGCTTTCTCTTCTCAAAGAGCTGTTGCTGCCTGCTGCTTTTAATTTCTCATGTGAGAAATGACTGTTACAAAATAGTGAACAGACCTTGCAGCTACATCTCCTGTCTTAGGAGGTAAGAATAACAAATACACATTGTCATAGGGAAATGGGTTTTGACCCTGACTCTCACTAGTTGATGAAGCTGAATTGGTTCCCAGTTCTCTATTTTCAGTTCCTGGGTCCCGGTCACATGAGCGAGATATTCCGGGGCGGGGGTGGGGGAGGGAGGGAGGCTATTTGCTCCGGAGTAATTTGACCCGGAGTTGTGTGATCACACAGTTCTGTGATGCTGCGGGCACAGCCCGCCACTGCATGATCAGACGCAATCATGTGTGAGTTGGGGGGAGGTTGCCTTTTTTCTGATGCGCTTAAACCGGGGATCGATGAATCGCATCTCTGCCCTGAGGGCTTCCTATGGCAGTATGCAACGATGCGCATACGGAGAAGGGGGGGGAAACAATGGCATGGCATTGGGATAGCCTGTTCAGACTATCCCCAATGCCATGAGTGCGCGCTGGAGTGATCACATGGAAAAAGTCTGTCTGTGGCCCGTAGAAAAAATGTTTGATACTGGATTTTACCTAGTATCTTTTAACTCCGCTTCTTCTGTGGTGTGGCCGCTTCTTGCCGACAGGTATGGGATGTTTGCCAGATGTTCTGGTGTGATCATGCCCTTAAAATCCGCATGGCATTCGTGCCTTTTTCATGGCTAATTCTGCGTGTGACTGGGGCCCTGGTTCCTTATTCTGCAATCCATCTACAAATAATAGTAATGTTTAAACAGTTCTGCATCCCACTATAAGCTTTGGACTGACTCATTCATCGCTGGAATTGGCAGATAGTTTCCTTTAAGATCCCATATCATGTTGCCAGATTCAGGAATCCCAGTGAGGAAGACTGAGGATTTGAGATGTGGCCCCCCAGAGTAAATTTGGACTTCCGCTACTCATACATCCCTGGAATCAGGAGATTATGATACAAAGTGCCATAGAATGGTGCCGACCTTAAAGTCTGGCTTCTGAGCAAAGCCCTCCAAAGCAGACAATTCTAGAGTCCCAGGTTCTCATTCTTTGGGTATTTAAAAATAAAGTTCTGTAGGATTTCTGAGAGGATACTATCTCTTAATTCTAAGGGTGTATGGATGGAGGTGATTCAAAAGTATTTAAAAGTATATTATAAATAACAAGGAACAGAATTTGGCCTCATAACCAGTAGCTTTTTACAGGTGGAAAGTCCTTATTTGACAATCAAAAATAAATGGTTTTTTTAAGAAGCTGTGAAACTGATGGACTGCTTACTTTATAATTAACACTATTTTAATCTCTTTTTTTTTGCCTGCCTTCTGCTCTCTCAATAGGCTGTGACCAGTACACAAATAAAACTTGTCAGGAGTGCCTGAAAAATGTCTCTGTAAGTAATCATCTCTTGACCGAAAGGCCAGCTATATGCTGTGTTCTTAAACAGTCTAAATCAGAGTTGTTCAGATATTCTAATGTGTACCCTCAGCACACTTTATCCAGTATGATAGAATCTGCATGTGTAATAAAGATGCATGTAGGCAATTGTCCCTAAGTTTGCCTGACTGGGCAGTATTTCCCAGAGTGTGTGCATATGGGGATTAGAATGTGTGTATGGAACTTCTGCCAGTCTTTGTTTGGGGTTAAGGGTGGTAGACAAATAACCATACTTATTTAAGATAGACCATGTAATTCTAAAATACCATTTTAAAGGGTTGTTGCAAATTTTATTGATTATTTATTGTTTTTTGCTTGCCACTTTGTATTCTTGCTGAAACATGCACTGTGTGAAGAGGAAAATATAACATTGCTGAAAGACAGAGCATAGACTTACATATTTTGAAGTAAGATCCACTGAAATCAGTGGTGCTCAAGATTTCATGGTTAAGATTGGGTTTATTGGTTGTTTTCAATGCAGTGTCACCTGATGATAATCTTGTGACTGCTCAAGCCTTCATTTCTTTAGCTTTACCTTTTTATTACTTAAACTAATTACAAATATTCTTCATCATGGCATTGTTAGGGATCTTTAGCTTAGGTAATGTGCTGGCTTTCTGAGATTTTCTGAATTGGATGTGTTGGCAGATGTCAGAATTGTTTTAAGAGGCAAGACTGCGCACATGCACACAGACAGTCTTTGTGTTGCTCAGTGTTCCCTCTAAGCTGAGTTAGTGTGAGCTAGCTCACAGTTTTTTAGCCTCCAGCTCACACATTTTTGTCTTCGTTCAGGAAGGATGGCTCCAGAGCAAACTAATTGATGCAATAGGCAAATCGCTCGCTCACAACTTTAATGCCAGTAGCTCACGAAGTAGAATTTTTGCTCACAAGTCTCCACAGCTGAGAGGGAGCATTGGTCACAGTCCCTCCAGATTAGGTGGATACTCAGCCTAACCTACTTTACAAGGTTGTTGTGAACATATGGGAGGAAGTATTGGATAGTAATGACTTAGCTCAAGAAGGATGGCTGCAGGGCAAACTCATGTATGCAGTAGCCAAATCACTCACTCACAACTTCCGCAGCTCCTCCACTCCCTAAGGTGACCATCCCAGAACGTCCTAGGCCCCGGCATTTTCAGTGCCGGTTCCCAACCGTCCCAGGACGTCCCAGGGCTTGAAGTTGGTGGTGTTGGTAGTGAGTCCCCTGAGGGTTGCTGGTATTAGCTTCCGTCCCTCGCTCACCGGCCTCGGCCCGACTCCTGCCACCAGTCGCCCCAGTTCTTTCCCAATGCAGTCAGAGTTTGGACTCCGTTTTTCCACGAACAACCTCACTCTAGGGCTCAACGCCCTAGAGCCGGCCTCAGCGCGTCTCCTGCCACCAGATGCGTCTCCTGCCGCCAGGCGTTTCGAGCCCTACACTCTCGCTCTGCCCCAGTTCTCGGGCTCAACGCCCTGGGCTAACCAAGAGTCCCTGCTGCACTTCTGCGAGGCCTCAGCATACACCCCCCCACGACCTCCAAGACGTTCCAGTCGTCCGAGACACCCCGAGGTCCTCCAGGTCCTACCGAGGCCTCCGAACCGCTCCGTGAGCTCCCGAGGCCCTCCGAGTCGTTCCTGGGTCCCCGGCGTCCTCGGGCGTCTCCGGGCGTTCTCGGGGGTCTCCGGGGGGTCTCCAAGAGTCTCCGGACGTTTCCGGACATCCTCAGGGGTCTCCGGATCACTCTGCACAATCCCGGCCGTCCTCGGGGGGTCTCCGGCGTCCTCGGGTGCCTCCAGACGCCCTCGGATGTCTCCGGGCGTCTTCGGGTATCTCCGGCTCCACGCGACTCCCCGGCTCCGGCCCCTGCTCCACGCAACCCTCGGCTCCAACCGGCTCCCGGCTCCACGCTCCCGGCTCAACGGCTCCCGCGCACCAGGGTCCCCCGAGGGTAGCAGAAGCACCGACTATGCCCAGTAGGTCAGTTGTTGTTCTTTGTTGCTGTTGTCAGTTGTTGTTCTTTATTGCTGTTCTTTTAGAAGGAAAATCTCCCCTTACAACGGCGGAGCTCAATTACGGAGCTTTACGCTCGGCGCCATCTTGGGACAAAACTCCCAAGTGTACTTACTAATTGAGAACTTTGCCCCTAGCGGAGACGTGTTGGAGTGGAAGAGTCGGGTACATTGAGCCCGCCGAGGGCCTTTAGGCCTAGCTAATAACAGCAATTTTAGGACTGGTCTCTTCCATTTGGCAGTTGTTAATTTGATATTTTTAGGCTAGTTATAGATAGGGGTTTAGTGTTAGGCCACTCTATATTAATTAGTTAGCTATTAGCTAGGATAGTTATTTTATTCTTGCTGCCCAGTTTATTGGGTAGTAATGAAGGGAGGTCAGGGTGGGTAATAGGGAGTTAGGTTTAGGAGTGTACTAGCCTTTGATATTATTTTGCTGAAGTGGAGTTGTATAGTTTGGGAGGGAGTGGCTTGGGTTTGAGTAGACTGCGCAGAGGTGTGAGATTCTCTTCTGGGCATCTGACGGTGTCGAGTGGCCTGTGACCAGCATTGTGCTGCGTGAAGGCCATCGGCGCCGATGACAGCCGGACAGGGGATTCCAGTGCTTCTGGGGCAGGGGAAATATAGCGGTGGGAGCAGGCGGGTAGTTAAGGGAAGGAGGCAGAGAAATGGAGAAGCTCGGCCTCCTTCCAGCCTGCGTCCCATCCCGAGAGTGGCAGGCAGGGAGGCTGGGAAGGACCATCCTCCGTCATTGGTGTTGTGCAATGCCAGGTCTATTAATAACAAGACTGCTACCTTGCAGGAATTTCTGTTGGAGCAAGGTGCTGACCTGGCTTGCGTGACGGAGACCTGGGTGCGAGAGGGGGAGACAGTGGCTCTCTCCCAGTTAGCTCCACCCGGATTCTCGGTCCTCCACCAATCACGGACTGAGGGCCGGGGAGGAGGAGTGGCACTGTTCATTCGGGAGGCTTACTCCTATAGGGCACTCCCGCCGTTGAAGCTGGAGGGCATTGAGTGTGCGGGCCTGGTGTGGGAAGCCGGGGAGAGGTTGGCTGTCTGGCTGGTGTACCGGTCACCCAACGCACCAGCCAGCAGCCTGTCCTCGCTGGTGGAGGCGGTGTCGGGCTGGGCGTTGGAGCACCCAAGGCTGATAGTCTTGGGTGACTTCAATGTCCACGCCGACGATGCGGCCTCTGTTCCGGCGAGGGACCTGGTGTCTTCCATGGCGACACTAGGGCTCTCCCAATTTGTAACGGTTCCTACGCACCAGGCCGGACATATGCTCGACCTGATCTTCGCGGCGGGGGTTACGGTGGGTCAGTTGACTGCCACGGCAGTGCCATGGTCTGACCACTTTGCCCTGAAGGCTCGTCTGATGGTGACACCCCAACTCCGTTTGGGCAACGAGCGAATTTTAGCTCGCCCGCGGAGTCTGATGGACCCTCAGCGGTGTCTGACGGCTCTGCGGGATCCCAGGCCTTCCAGCGACTCATTAGATGGACTGGTCGAGGACTGGCATGGCCGGCTCTCGGCGGCCATCGATGAGATTGCTCCCCGATGCCCTCTGCGCCCTCGCTCGAAGCTGGCTCCCTGGTTTACCGGGGAGCTGAGGCTGATGAAACAGGGTCTCAGACGGCTAGAGAGACGGTGGCGGCGTTTTTGCGATGAGGCATCAAGAACATCTTATAGGACGTTTATGAGATCCTATGAGGTGGCAATCAAGGCTGCTAAGAAAAAATTCTTTGCAGCTGAGGTTGCGTCTGCTAGCTCTCGCCCGGCCCAATTATTTAGAACAATTAGGTCGCTAATGGAAGTGCCACAGAGCACCTTAAATGATAGGGAATCGGAAATTGGCTGCGAGGCTTTTGCGAGCTATTTTGCAGATAAAATCTTGCTACTCCGCCGTGAACTCACGGCCACAGTTGAGACAGTGTGTGAACTTGAGGCTCCATGCATGTCTTCAGGTGTAATCTTGGATCATTTCAGTCCTCTCAGTCTTGAGGAGGTTGGCAGGTTGCTCTTGACTGTACGTCCAACCTCGTGCAGCCTTGATCCGTGCCCCTCGTGGCTTATAAAAGCTTGCCATGAGGGGTTGCGTGACACGCTCCGGGAGATTATCAACAAGTCCTTTTCAGAAGGACTGTTCCCGGAGGCACTCAAGGTTGCGATGGTCCGCCCTCTCCTTAAAAAACCATCTCTGGACCCGGCTGTTTTGGCCAACTATCGGCCGGTGTCCAACCTACCCTATTTGGGTAAGGTCTTGGAGAGGGCGGTGGCGATTCAGTTACAGAGCTTCATGGATGACACCTCCATGCTGGACCCATTTCAGTCCGGGTTCCGACCGGGTCATGGGACGGAGTCGGTTCTGGTCGCCCTCACGGATGACCTCCAAAGACATCTGGATCGAGGCGGTACGGCGGCACTGGTGTTGTTAGACCTGTCGGCGGCATTTGATGTCGTCGACCACCAGTTGCTGATCCACCGCCTCGCCGATGCTGGGATACGGGGGCTCGCTTTACAATGGCTTGCCTCCTTTCTGCAAGATCGGGGACAGAGGGTTGCGCTCGGGGGACAGACCTCCCAGAGGCACCCACTGGTGTGTGGTGTTCCTCAAGGGGCGGTCCTATCTCCGATGTTATTTAACATCTATATGCGCTCCCTTGCCCAGATTGTCCGGAGGCATGGGCTGGGGTGTCATCAATATGCGGATGACACCCAGCTCTATCTGTTGTTGGGCGGCCGGTCCGGCTCCTCCCCAGATGACCTGGAACGAGCGCTGCAGGAGGTTGCGGGCTGGCTTAGACTGAGTCGACTGAAATTGAATCCTCTGAAGACGGAGGTCCTGTGCTTGAGTCGGACCGGAACGGGGCTAGGGCACCCACTTCCGTCCTTCGGTGGGGTGCCATTGGTGCCAGCTCCGAGGGTCAGGAGTTTGGGTGTGCTCCTGGACTCCTCTTTAACGATGGAGGCCCAGGTAGCAGCCACTGCCAAAGCAGCCTTTTTTCATCTACGGCTGACTAGGCAGTTGGCCCCCTTCCTCGAACGCGAAGACCTAGCTACAGTGATCCATGCTATGGTCACCTCACGTCTTGATCACTGTAACGCTCTCTACTTGGGGCTGCCCTTGTCCCAGATCCGGAGGCTGCAGCTGGTGCAGAATGCTGCGGCCAGGCTTTTGATGGGTCTCTCCTTGCGGGACCACATCTGGCCTGTGCTGCAGCGGCTGCACTGGCTGCCTATAGCATATCGGATCAGGTTCAAGGTGCTGGTGTTAACCTTTAAAGCCCTGTATAGTCAGGGGCCCGCCTACTTGAGGGACCGCCTTTCCCCATATAGGCCCCAGAGGCTACTGAGGTCGGGCACCCAAAACCGCCTGACTTGCCCCGATCCAAAGGATGCCCGGTTGTCTTGTACTAGGGCCAGGGCTTTCTCGGTGGCGGCCCCTTACTGGTGGAATGAGCTCCCGGATAACATCAGGGCCCTGCGGGATTTGTTGCAGTTCCGCAGGGCCTGCAAGACGGAGCTCTTCCGCCAGGCTTTTAAACGGGCCACTGCTGGGGAGAAAAGCTGATTATACCATCTCCCTGGCCCTGTTGATCGCACCCCATTGCAGCTACTCACCGGAGCGCTAGGAAGTCGCCATCTTGTGGTATTTATTTAGTGTTGTTTTAAATGTTGGTGTTTTAAATTGTAAATCTGTTTTTATGATTTTATATGTTGTTAGCCGCCTTGAGTCGGTTGTATAACTGACAAGGCGGGATATAAATGAAACAAACAAACAAACAAATAAATAATGTCAGTAGCTCACAAAGTAGAATTTTCTGCTCACAAGACTCCACAGCTTAGAGGGAGCATGGGTCATGGGCAGTGTTCCCTCTAAGCTGAGTTAGTGTGAGCTAGCTCACAGTTTTTAGCCTCCAGCTCACACATTTTTGTCTTCGCTCAGGAAGGATGGCTCCAGAGCAAACTAATTCATGCCGGAGCCAAATCGCTGGCTCACAGCTTTAATGCCAGTAGCTCACAAAGTAGAATTTTTGCTCACAAGACTTGGCAGATTAGAGGGAACATTGGTGTTGCTAACAAAGTTGTAGACTCAACATTTCACTTGTGATCAGATCTTACCTTGTCATTTTCTAGTTTTCTCTTAAGAACATATGAAATTGGCATTAGGTTGAACAAAAACTGACCTATGGATTTAGGCTACAGTCCTATGCATGCGCAAAAGTGAATTTGGTGTAGCTTAAAGGGACTGGCTTCTGAATAAAACTTGCAGCAACATTAGGTAACAGATTTCATTTTGTGACTGCACTTATTGTTTGTGCTTATGATAGACATCAGCTGATTGAAATACTGGGGTGATGTCTATCAGATACCATTATGATAGGAACCTGTGTTATAGAGTATCAAACCAGTGGTTGATTTTAGCTTTGTATATTTTAACTCTGGCTAGTAGCTGCTGGGAAGCAGCAAGCCTCTGTTATACTTCCTGGCTTATTCTGTTATTCAGTATGAGGCCCCTGCATGTTACTAAACATACTACTGATGAAAGCATTACAGATTTGCAGATAATTTTGTTCATCAAACTCATTTAGACTTGTACCATCTCTGCTGGTGAGAACACACAAGCAGGGTCACAACATCAAGCCCCAAGACTCTCTTATAGCTTTTATTGCGCTTTCTTGGATAATGGGACAGGTTTGATAGAGCAAGATCTCTCACCTCCAGCCTGACTATTTCATGTAGTGGGGCACTGCCTTCTTTCTCTTCCAAGATGACCAGCCAAGTTGGGAAGTGTAGAAGCCCTAATTAATTGCCTGTTGGCCAAGGTACATCAGCAACAGTAAGGAAAATATGGATGTCTTCAATATTTGCAGGGGTCTGAAACTCATGTTCCTGCATTAAGTGAGAGTTAATTTGTTTCTTCAGAATGCCCCCAGACCCTGTATGCCACAGGATTTTGTGTGTATCTGAAGACAGTTGACTGTATCATGAGTTGAAAGTGCATTCAACCACTTTCTCTCTGAAGAACTGAAAAATGGGATATTTTTGAAATCAGCATTGTCTTTTGATATTTTAGTACTGAAAGAATCTCCAGTCATATGGCATTTTCAGCATCACTGAAAAATTCATCTCTATTCAGAGTACACTGTGAAACATTATCCATGCGGTTCTGCCTGAATTAGTATAGAAGAGAGTTGTTTGTGCTGAACTAGAAAGCAATGAACAGTTTAATTCTATTTCCAACAATATTTAATCAGTGCAGCCACTGAGAAACAAAAATAAATGTAGTATATGAACTAAGGACTGATATTTTCAGTGTAGAGGCACTTTTAAAAGTCATGCATTTCAAGGCAGGCACATCCTTCTTACTGACTTGTGCAGGATCTCTACTGTATATTTCTGACAGTCTTATTTTTTTCCCCTTGGAACTGATCTAAAAGCAAATTAGGTTTGTTTTTGAAGGTTCATAAGTGTAAAAAAGTGTGAGAGCCAATCTCTCGGCAGCAAACCATCTGAAACATTTTTGTTTATGGATGAAACTTATCTAGCAAATAGGTGAGACAATCTAGGAAACAATACTGCTGAGCATTTTCTGCTCATTTTAGTCAGACATTTATTTATTTATTTATTTAGTTGATTTATTAATCGCCCAATCCCTGCTGTTCCTGGGCTCTGGGCAATGTACAATATCCATAAAACACAACCAGATAAAACCGTTAAAACATTCATAACACATATCCGAAGAAAAGAGATGGCGAATACTAATTAATCTGATTTCAGACTGTTGGCTACTTTGTGGGAAGAGGGTTAAATAAAGGTAAACAGCAGCCAAGAAAAAAACGGTTGCTGTCCTCAACCAAAAGTCTGGTGAAACATCTCTGCCTTAACAGGCCCTGTGGAATTGCATAAGGTCCCTCAGGGCCCTGATGGTATTTGACAGAGAGTTCCACCAGGCTGGGGCCAGGACCGAAAAGGCCCTGGTTGAGGACTGCTGGATATCTTTAGGGCCAGGGACCACCAATAAGTTGTTATCTGAGGAGCATAATGCTCTCTCAGGGGCATAACAGAGGATAATTGCATGTGCTTTTCAAATTTCATTATACAATAACTTTTTATTTATAGCCTTCTTTTCCTCACTGAGACAAAAGGAGAATTACAGAATTTTTAAAAATGCAGTCATAAATCATAAGATTTCCAGTGAACGATGCAATTTGATTGTGGTTATAGAGTTAGATGGTTCCATTCTAATGTAGTTTTATTCCCTATAAAAGTGCCCCCCTGAACATTTCTGTTTTGCTCAGTCTGCAGAATGGTAGAAATGGGGGTGCCTTCCTGACCTCCTCAAGCAGGTTGTTACACAAGGTAGGAGCTATCACAGAGAATGGATGTGAATGGGCAGTTGCCGATCTTACTCATATGGAGGGTGGCACCTTCAGAAGGCTTTGTTCAGATGAGTGAAGTTGTTATGGTGGAACATACTAGGAGAGACAGTCCTGCAGGTATTTGGGTCCAAGGCCATTAAAGGCTTTGTAGATAACCAGGACCTTGAACTGAATCTGGTGACTGATTGATATCCAGTGGCATGGCTGCAGAGTGACATACCTGTTCTGCCTGATGCCCAATAATAACTGGGTGGAGGTGTTCTGCACTATGCGGTTTCAAGTTCACGTTAAGGGTAGACCAGTATGTAGTGCATTACGGTAGTATGAAGTCATTGTAGCATGGATCCACATGGCTAGATCAGCTGAGTCAAGGCAGTGTGCCTTCTTCCGGGCTAAATGAAGATGGAAGAACACTGGGGTTTTTTTTGGCAGCTGTATTAACTTCTCCAGTAGTAATGCTGAGTCCAGTACAACTCCATGGCCCTTAACTGAGTCAGCATGTGTCAGTTTGACCCCATCAGATGTGGTAAGCACAGTGTCCTTAAACACTTCAGCCTTCCCACACAGCCTTTCCTCCATCTTGTCATGATTCATTTCAACTTGTTCACCCTTAGCCATTCAGTTAGAGTAGTGAGGCATGGATTCAGGACCTCTACAGCATCATCAGGCAATTTGGATAAAGAAATAAAGAGTTTGGCAGCCTAATGTAAAACCTTGAGTGATTTATCCTGAGGGCTTTAATAAAGATTGAATAGCATGGGGGATAATACCAAGCCTTGTGGAACCACAGTGTAAGCCCCACACTGATGACAACAGGCTTCTCACAGCACTCCTACCCATAAGGAATTATTTAAACCAATCCAAAGCACGTCCTTTGATCTCTTCTTCTGTTTCCCAATGCCCAAAGTCGATGGCACGGTCCAGAGTAGGGATGGGCATGAACCTGGAAAATGGAGATTCTTCCTGGTTTGTGGGGTCTCATGAACCATGAACCTTCCTGTTTACCAAACTGGTTCATTTTGTGAGGTTTGTGATGTGGTAGTATGGCCTCTCTGTGGGCTAGAGATGCCAAACTCGCAGCAAGTATCCAGCAAGTATTCTTCTCTTCTTGCCTTCCAAGTTTGGTGTGGATTGAATTTAGAGGGGCTGAGTTACAGCCCCCCAAAGCAGGTGGCCCCAGGAAGTTGCTCTCTGGGCAAATCTCAGGTGCAGGTTCAGGAGTATGTCAAATAGACCCCCTGCAAAGCTAGGGACATCAGACTCACAGAGGACCTCCCTGGGATGCCCCTCTCCAGTTCCCTTCCCTCTCTGCCTGTCTACTGCCAAGGAAAAACAGCTGCATGTGAGCTGGGGGTATAGATCAATTCTGCTCCCATTGCCTTATTTTATTTATTTGTTTGTTTATTACTTTCAATTTATATCCCACCTTGCTGGACAAACTGGCTCAAGGCGGCGTACAACAATTAAAATGTGATAAGCAATAAAGTAGAATAAATACAATAAAATTCACATAGACAACTGATTACAGAAAGTGCTCGTAAATACAGATGATGGTTTCCATACATGTTCTGATAAAGAAGGCAGTCTCCAGCGTTGTAACATGGGGCCATAGCATGTTCAGATTCCGATAGCTTGTTCGTCAGAGGCGGCTCCTAATCAAAGCCCTGGTGGAAGAGCTCCGTTTTGCAGGCCCCGCAGAACTGCAAAAGGTCCCACAGTGCCCTAATGTCTTCCAGGAGCTTATTCTACCAGTTTGGGGCCGCCACTGAAAAGGCCCGAGCTCTAGTAATAACCAGTCTGATGTCTTTCAGACCAGGGAGAGTCAGGCGGTTTTGCCTGACGATTAATTGATTGGCACCGGTGTGTCTGCAGCACAAACCTCCGTAAAAACTATGGAGGTTCGTGGGAGGTTCGTTGCAGGCACAATCTCAACTCATACTCAGGCAATTTTTGTGACAAATTAAGATTAGTGATGAGGTTTGTGTCTATAAGGGTTACTGGCCTGTAAGGGTTGTAGAGCAGATGGGTCATCCAGGAAGACTTGGAGTTGTTCTGCTACTGGTCTCTCTGTCATCTTGCCCAGAAAGGGCAAATTTGAGACTGGGCAATAATTGGCCACATCCTTCTTTTCTAGTGATTTTTTAAAAAGTAGTGGACTAGATGACCACTGTTTCAGTGACAAGAAAAGGTGCCCTGATTTATGATGGACATCATGGAATCACTGATATGGTCCTTATGTGATATCAGTAACCAGAATGGGCAAGGATCCAAAGTGGAAGTGGTAGCCTTCTCAGGTCTGAGGATCCTGTCAACCTCCATCATAGTAAGTGGATCAAAATGATCCATAAATAGACCACACAGCACACTGGGCATTTCTAGTCTCTCTGCTATATTACAGCTGGCATCCAAATCAGGCGCTCTTGACATATTTCTCAGCAAAAGACATTCCAAAAGCATCACAATTAATCATCATAATTTAGAGGCTGATACTTGGGAGTCAGCAACTGCATGAGTATTTAAACAACTCAGGTGGGTGTGAACTAGATGATGCAATGATAACAGCAAAGTAGCATTTCTTTGCTGCAGTCAGTGGTAACTCGTAAACATTCCAATCAACTCTGTCTCATCCAGTTCAGGTTTTGCACCAATACTGTTTTAGATGCCTCCCAGCTCTCTTCATGTCACCCAGTTCCATAGTAAACCAGGGTGCTGGAGTCCATCTTGAAGGTTGGAGGCATTGATGGAGGGGCAGCCATGTTGATAGCTTCCAGGAGTTTCTCATTCCAGGCTCCCTCTGGGGTCTCAATGGAGCTGTCTATTGGGATCATAAAACCTTGCAGAGATTTATAACATTTCTTGCATGTATTCAACTTCTAATATAATCAAGTGAATTCAAAATAAACTGCATTATTCTAGCAAATATTAAATGCCAGTATAAGACAGGTACCAACAGCTGGCTCCCCAACTCCTAGTGCAAAATATTTATGGTGCTTAAACAGGAAACTTCCTGTACTGAAGATGTTGTCTAGGTATGAATGTATAAAGAAGCTTTTGTTATGGCAATTTGAATACGTTGTTGAATGGTGTCAAACACATTGTCATTTCTTTGGAAAGTGTTGCAACTCTATTGAAGAGAGCACTTAACAGGTTGCGCAATCCTAAGACTCTAAAAACAAGCTTAAGCTTGTTCCTCTTTGAGTATTTCGGATCTGTTCTTTGGTCCTTTGACATACTGCTCCTTTGTTCACTTGTCCTAAAAACTGTCTTATGGGATCAACCCATGGTAAATAGATTCCATTATCCAGTTTCTATTAGTGACCAACTAGATGATTCTGGAACAAAATCTTATCATTGGATCCTTTAGATCCAGCCAATTACCTCCCAGTTTCAAATTTACCATTTCTGGGTAAGGTGACTGAGAGAGCGGTAGCTGAGCAGGTTCAGGGCTTCCTGGATGACACATCGGTATTGGATCCATTCAAATCCAGCTTCTGCCCCGGTCATGGGATGGAAACTGTGCTGGTCGCCTTGACAGATGATCTCCGTAGACAGCTGGATCAAGGCAGGTCGGTGCTGCTGTTGTTGCTTGATCTCACAGCAGTGTTCGACACAGCCAATCATGATCTTTTGACTCACTGCCTCGCCAATGTAGGAATATGTGTGGTGGCCCTTCAGTGGTCTTTCACATTTCTCCAGGGTCAGGGACAGAGGGTAGCACTGGGTGAGGATGTGTCCTATAGGCAACCCTTATTATGTGGGGTTCCTCAGGGGGAACTCCTCTCCCTGATGTTGTTTAACATCTATATGCGCCCCCTCACCCAGCTGGCAAGTAACTGTAACCTTGCCCTTGTAACAGTTGGCAAGTAACTGTTATTGGACGGATGGTCAACCACCACCCTGCCAAATCTGGCTGAGGGACTGGAGACCATGGTGGGATGGCTAAAAAAGAGCAGGCTGAGACTGAATCCATCAAAGACAGAGGTTCTGTGGTCGTGGTGGGGCTTCGGGATTGGAGTTCAGGTTATCAACCCTTGACAGGGGACCACTGACACTGGCACCATGTGTCCAGAGTTTGGCCATGGCTTTGGATACATCCCTATCGATGGAGGCCAAATCACGCATATCATCAGGCTGGCATTTTTCCACCTTTGTCAAGCCCAGCAACTGGCTCCTTTCTTGTCATGCCCTGATTTAGCCACAGTAATCTATATGCGACAGTCACCCCCCCCCCCCCAGGCTAGACTACTACAACTTTCTCTATGCTGGCCTACCCTTGAAACTGATCCGGAAACTTCAGCTGGTTCAGAATGCAGCTGCGCGAGTCCTGATGGGAATGTTACGGATGGCACATATTCAGCCAGTGCTGTGCCAGTAGAGTACTGGGTTAGGTTCAAGGTTTTCGTATTGACCTTTAACGCCTTGAGTGGTCTGGGACCAATGTACCTACAGGACCATCTTCTCCTTTATGTCCCTGGGAGAGCCTTGCGCTCCACTGATAACAACTTGCTGGTGATTCCTGGCCCTAGGGATGTCTGGCTGTCCTTGACCAGGGCCAGGGCCTTTTCAGTCCTGGCCTCAACCTGGTGGAACTCTCTGCTGAATGACAACAGGGTCCTGCAGGATCTTATGCAATTCCACAGGTCCTGTAAGGCAGAGATGTTTGGTCAGGCTTTTGGTTGAGGGCAGCAATGGTTGGTTGCACTGGCTGGCACCCTTCCCCCCCCCCCCCCCCCCCCAAATATACATGTTATGCTTAAGTTTCCCTCTCTCCTGCCTACCAAACTATAAATCGCTATTTGGGATCTTTTATTCTGTTTTTATTTTTATTGACTGTATACGGGTATTTTAAAATTTATATTTGTTTTATGGCATTTTGCCTTTTGTACATCACCCAGAGCCCAGTGTAAGCCAGGATAGGGCAATTAATAAATTGAATAAATAACAACAACAACAACAACAAAGTCAGCCAGTCTTTGGATACTTAAATCTGGTGAGTGGAGCTGTGTACAGGCAAGAAAGAGCTTTCTACAAACCTGAAAATGGCCCCAGGTTTGCAGAAAAATCTGAAATCTAAAAAAAAATAACTACACTGGAGGTTTAAAAAAGGGCAAAAATCATTAAAGGAGCGCATGTAGCTTTAAGCAGTGGATTCCCTTAGTAGCTGTTGCTAGGCAACCCCAGTTTTCCAGGCTGGGTTTCCTCAAGTAAAAGGCAGGGGGAAGGGTCAGGGCCCTTTCCAGGCCTATTTTTGGCCTTTGAGGGAGGCTGGGAAATTCTTGGAGATTTTGTGGTGGATTCTGAGGAGGGGGCAGGGTTTGGAGATGGGAGAGGCCTCAGATGAATATAATGCCACAGAGACCACCCTCCAAAGCAGTCATTTTCCCCAGGGAGACAGATCTCTGTTGTCTAGAGTTCAGTTTGGTTGTAACTGTGGAAGATCTCCAGGTCCCACCTGGAGGTTGGCAACACTAGGCCTGGAAAGAATCTCTGGGTGACTTGAGACCACCTGACTTCCATGATTCAACTAGGCCTGGCTGCCTGCTATTGTTCAACAGCAACCACCCTATGAAAGCCAGTGTGGTGTAGCAGTTGGTACTTCTGAGGTAGGGTCTTGGAGACCCAGGTTTGAATTCCCATGTTACTTTGGAAGCTCAGTGAGCGATTTTGGACAAGGCACGTACTTTCAGCCTAACCTATGTTACAGGGCTGTTGTACAGACAAAAAGGAAGAGAGAAGGATTATGTAAGCTACTTTGGTCCCCACTATGGAGAAAGGTGGGTTATAAATTAAGTACATAAATAATAAATGTAGCTGAAGATAGGAGGCAGATAAAGTATAGGTTGGTGAATGGCTGAGAATGGGACATTACACAGTTGGGTCCACAGTTTTCCTAGGCAGAGGCTGCTGGCGGGGGTGGGGGGAATTTAAGACAGAGGGGCAGATAAAGGTAGATTGGCCAAGACACCACTCCCAAATCTCCCAAGAATTTGGAGCTGGCAATCCTAAGGGGAATGATCTCTGTATGTGGGAGATCTGTTGTGATTCCAGGAGGTCTCTAGGCCCCATGTGGAGGTTTGCAGCCCTAGAAGGACAGAAGCAAGAAAAGGGGAGAGGATGTGGGCTTTCGGAAAAGGGAAAGAGGGACAATGAGATAGTTGTCTTTCACAAGTCCTTGTGGGTTCCCACTTGTTATTATCTAATTTCTTTTGATTTTATTTCTGATTTCCCTGTTTCTGATAACACTTTTTACCAAACAGTTGTATCTAGATTAACCCGGCGTATCTGCAGTCCAATTCTTAGGGCTAAGTTTAGTGGAGCATTGCCAGGGATGTGCAGGATTGTCACTGAAGTCTCTCTTCCACTTGTAAAAATGACTTTTATATTAAGGCTGTTTGAACAAATTACTGAATATCCCCCTAAATTTGTATTTCCGAAATTAGCTTGTTTTTAGGCAAGTATGGCTCATTAACTTCTACCTGTTTTCAAACAGATGGGAGTTGAAATGGAAGTCACTTGAATACCAGTTGTTTCATAGCCACCTTGAACCAAGAGGAAATGCAGGATATAAATGTTTTAACAAATAAGTAAAATAAATTAATAAACAATGCGGATAGCTGAGCCTCATCATAGGTGTTCAGTGGTGAAAGTGGGAGCAGCGCTGTTATAGATGTTTTTGGCAATGACCTTTAGAGAAACAGAATGGCTTATCAGTATTTCCTCCATATAATATTAGAATGTAGTTGAGCAAAAAAACACTGCTTGTCTTTCTGCATTTTAGCTGGTTTCCGCAGCTGTTTTATTTACATTTTATTTCTCTCCCTCCCCCCCCCCCCAGTGTTTATGGTGCACCAGCAACAAGAAGTGCATGGACTATCCTGTTAGGAAGATCCTTCCTCCCAGCTCTCTTTGTGCACTGAGTTCTGCACGCTGGGGTGTCTGTGGTGGTGAGTGACTTCAGAAATACTCCAAGAATGTTGTTGCCATTGCTGTATTGACACTTCTAGTCCGCTTATTGGATGCAATCTGTGCATCTTGCCCTTCAAAACATGCTGTAGCAAGCTTGAGGGAAACTTAGTCTTGGAAGCCTGCAGTTTGTTTGCAGTATGTAGAGATGAAGTAATATCTATTGCAAATTGATGAGTAAAGGGATCATCTGTGCCACACCCACTTGGAATTCTTGCCAGTCTTCTACAAATAGTTATAAACTGCGATATCAGTGAAATCCTTTGGGTAAACACAGAAGGGAGGTCACAGGAATCTGTATTGTTAGGCAGATTAGTCTAGGAAACCTACAATTGGGGCATAATAATGGCCGCAGTCGTCTCACACTTGTTCTCTTCATCTGGTAAATGGAGGATATTCTTTTGGGCCTTTTTACCAGTTGATGAAGTGGATGGCTATCAATGCATAAATGCATGGGGAGGAATAATTTTTATTTAGAGCCAGTTTAGCTAGGGGTCCTCATGACAAATGCCTCTGTGGCTGTTTGTTCCCTGCTTAATGTATGGCCTCGAGGTATGAAGCTGTTGCACTGACTGTTATGGTTTAACTGTTAGACATATTACTTGTGGTACGTTACATGTGAAAATAATTTATGTTTTGAGAATAGTGCTTAGAACAGTGCTTAGGTTTTAAATGTTTAGAGATGGGTTTCTGTTATTGCTGTTGTTTTGCAAATGGCTCACTTGCCCTGTTGTGTTGTTTCAGTGAATTTTGAAGCTCTGATTATTACAATGTCTGTTGTGGGAGGAGGCATCATTATTGCTGTGTGTGTTTGCTGTTGCTGCTGCTGCAGGAAGAAAAAGAGCAAAAAGCAAGTATCTGAATTTGTGTAGTGTACTTGGCATAAGCGGAAATAAGTATTTTGATCTCCTCAGGTTGTTACAGGTATAATCATGTATGACTCAATTATTCTTATTTTTGAGCAGACCAGATAAGGATGAAGAGAAAGCTGCCAGGGAGAAGGAGCAAAGAAGAGTAAGGCAAGAAGAGAGGTGAGTTGCTGTTGGCCAAAGGCCTCTCTTCTGGCCTCTTCACAGGAGATCTCTGAAATAGCAGGCTTAGAGCATTGCTGTGTTGTCTTGTATGTTCTTCCTTTATTGTGATTTTGTATGTGTTTGGGATAATATATTGTAAACTGCCTTGAAGGTGTTTTCTTATTGGGGTGAGTGAAAAACTACATAGGTAGTTTTTACTAGCATTAACTTATTTCGTACTTGGAGGAGAAAAATATATGCAGTAACTTTTTCTGGATTTTAATAACTGCTTGACATGCTTTGTATATCTTGCAGGAGAGCAGAGATGAAATCTAGACATGATGAAATTCGGAAGAAATATGGTAAGTGGTTTTACCATACCAACTACTCTGTTTTCCAGTGTCTGCCTGAAACGTGGGGGTGTCTTCTCAAAAATCCTGCATCTGGAGCAGGATTTGAGCAACACCTTTTTCACTAGAATTGTACTCATCCCCTCATCAGATGGGAAGGCCCAGTCTACCAGTTTTTACTCCACTAAAATCTTGGCCTTGGCAACTCCCTGTGGTTGAATGTCACCAAGGCTTGGCCTACACATGCAGTAGAAAGGTGGTGGAATGGGCTGTACCACTTCAGCATGTTGGAGGGCAAAGCCCCATTTCTAATGCTACCCTGTGTAAAATCTTCCTTTCAGTTAAAACATTTGGAAGAAGTTTTAGTCTAGCCATCCAAAAGCTTTGCTAACTTTCCATTGACAGAATATTATTAGTGTAGATGAGCTATGGAAAATCTAACCCCTCTTCTGCAGTCTCCTGGCACAGTCCTGAGCCCCCTGCCTCTGCATTAGCTCTTCATTCCACTGTATGTCTAGACCAGGCCTGGGTACTTCTACTCTTGGGTTCTTACACAAATACTGAAGGTACTCTGTGTTCTACATTTGAGCTAACAGCAGTTCATATTCCCTGAACCAGTCATTTGACTGGGATTTTGCTTGAACAAGAACTGTTGTCCTGGCAATTCTGATAAGCTGTTATTAAGGCTCTGTTTCCTTTGGCCTCTTAAGTACAAGATTAACTGTTCTAAGTGACTGGAGGGATAACCAGTTGAGTAAGCCAGAGTGCTAAGAAGTGCTATGTACTGTAACATAACTGTAAAAATAGAGGTGTGTGTGTATATATATATATATAGAGAGAGAGAGAGAGAGAGAGAGAGCAAGAAAGGTTGTTTTCCTTTTATTTCTGTTGGGATAGTTACCCCTTAGCCTTAATCCTTAATGTTTCTTCTGACCAGAGCTTTTTATATTTTCCAGGTCTGTTTAAAGAAGAGAACCCCTATGCCAAATTTGAAAACAACTGAAATACCAAAACCAACTCCGGCAATGCTGTTTATACACTACAGCTGCTATACACTACAGCTGCTATACATTGCTATACACTGTAGCAGCTACTATACATTACAGCTCCTGTATATACCTAGATGCCTTAATTGTAAATGGAAGAAATTGTCCTTGCACAAGACGAAGCCAGCTGTAATTCCAGGGAGCTGTTAACAAACGGATCAAGCCAAACATACCTCTGAAATTTCTACTGGTCTAGCAAACTGCAAATGTTAAGTTTCTGTTCTCTACCTGCTTTGCAGCAGGTCATGCTAATACAGTATCTTTTTTGTATTGTATACTCTTTGTCAGATCATGGAGGGGCAGTGAATGCTTTATCTTCTAGTATCTCTCTGATTGTAAAATGTAGTTGTTTTTAATGTACAGATGGGAGAGTCACACAAGCCTTAACTGTGCCACTATCAGAAAATGCCTAAACACTTCTGAATCCAGGGGTTTTTTTTACAGCACAGGTTTTTTAAAAAAAAAAATCCTGGGGTTATAAGGTTCACACTTTTTATATAAATACTATTTTTTCCATCTTTAAACTCCATGCCAAATATTGCTCCTTTCTCCTCTTGTGCCTTGTAATTATATCTCAGTAACTGCAAAATGTATTTAAAGACTGATTGTATGGATTTTTATGCCAGAATGTATTGAATGGCTATTTGTATTAGAATTTTAAAGGCTCTGCTGTACTGAACTACATTGATAGCCCAGCCTAACTACTTTTGCTTTAACAAAAGTACTGTTTGTAATATGATGTTGCCACATCCCTGTTGTATCTGAAGCAGTTGTAATTTCAGAAAGAATGTCTGTAATAGCCAAGATAGGTAGCCGTGTTTGTCTGTCTGTAGCAGTAGAAAAGAGCAAGAGTCCAGTAGCACCTTAAAGACTTAACAAAATGTGTGGCAGGGGATGAACTTTTGTGAGTCACTGCTCACTTCTTTAGATATCTGAAGATACCTGATATCTGAAGAAGTGAGCAGTGACTCACAAAAACTTATACCCTGCCATAAATTTTGTTAGTCTTTAAGGCTACTGGACTCTTGCTCTTTTCTACTGCTACATGGTAGCCAAATAATCAGAAGAATGGAAAGGCTTCCTTTTTTCATAAAAGAAATTACAGTAAACCTTGGGGCTAACTTCTTTTGCATGGGTAAAGACTTGTTTCTTTATATAGTCTCATGGCTTGATGCAGTACCTGTTTTTTCAGGCTTTTCTATGCACTGAAATATCTCTCTGACTATGCAGACTATACCACCAGGAAAATAACTTCTCATCTTATAGTGTTAGTGGGGAGGGAGAGTAGATTGAAAGGGCCACTGTGAAAAAAATTATGAATGGGTCTGCTTTTAAAGGAATATGGAACGTGTGTTTTCCAGGTGATGTCTTGAACATGCCAGTTGCCCTGAAAGTGAACAAAGGGCATTAAATTCTTCAGGCACAAGAGTTGCTGGGGAAGAACTATGGTATAATGGACACAATTGGCAATGACATTCATGTTGATATCGCCCCCAACCTCTGGCACAAACGTTGGAAAGCAGCGGCTCTAAATGTGCTGTTTGGATGCCCAGCATTCAGGAAAGAAAAATTCTGGAGGGTGTTAATCCCTTTTTGATGTGTTGTATTAGCCTGAACATTCCATTGGGGTCTTAAATCTTGTATAGGTGTCAACAGTGGAACAAACACATGCTTTTAAATTAGGACTGAATGTATATAATCTTCTGTTTACTTACTTTCATAAATGTCAGTGACCTCTGCAGAGCTTTCCAAAGTCCTGCCTAAAACATGTATGTGATTCAGAAGTCAAGAGAAGTTTCCATATGCTTCTCTTTTGCCATATTAATAAAATGTTCCTAAGTATATTTCCCCCTGGCTAACACAGTAAGCATATTTTTTGTATATATTGGTCTCTTCCTGTTTGCATTCAAAAATTTCTAGTACTGGCCTCTTTAACAGAAAAAGATCCGCCAGAAATTACTGTTAAAGGGTTGGATAGTGGTTCATTTTCATAAAGGAGTAAATAAGTGTTTGATATTAAGAGAAAATTCAAACTTAATCATATAATCGAAAGTGCTAATGCTACCATACTCTTCCACATTAAAGGTCAGTCCTATCATTTACCACAAGTCCAGAGTCGGAACACATATAGTGCAGTAATCAGGGGTACCAGTGCATGGTGCTATTCTAGGTGACGGGAGCAACCTAAGCTGTATGTGGGGTGGAAAACAACTGTATGAGCATCAGCCTAGGAGGGGTGAAGGTTGTCAATTCCTTCCCAGCCATAAACAAAGCTTAGTGTACAGAAAACAGATGTATGTCTTCTTGAGCCTTGTCTCTGCCTCAGTTCAGGGATTAGAAGCGTTTATTGAGCTTCAAATTAACCCATTAACAGGTGCCAAAGCTCATTGTAAAATGCCCCATCTGTCAGTAAAATGTCAGTTACAGGACACATGCTCAGGAGCTCTTTGAACATTAAGTATTACAGTTCTCTTTGGGCTTCATGTTCAAAAGAGGATTGCAATTTGTGAAGCAAATTTTCTTTTATTTAGTAGCAAAAAAAATTGCTAGTGAATAATTTAGAATACAGTTGCCAGATTCAGGGACTAGATTTCCCAGCTATCTAGAATAAGTGTCCAGTCCTGAGTTTAGACTAGAATGCTTGGTTTTAGGAATCTTTAACAAAGTGATGGGGCTCCAATCCAAGGCTGGAAATAGTAGAATAACCATAGAAAGATCACTGGGAAGAACCACGGTACAAGCATGCAGTCCTGAGTACATTGCACTCGGGAGCCTAGAAATTCCTGTACCACAGTCCCAAGGTTCACACAGTTGGCCAAACTGCAACTTCCAGTTGCTAAATGTTTGTTCAATAAAGGAGAAAAAAATTCTTTCAAACAGGATGGGAAATGATTAAAGAATATCATGGCTGATTGCAGCTCCTATCTGCCTTGATTGAGGGTAGATTCCTGTAGCTTATTCTAGAAAAGCAGCTATGAATGTATGTGTTTTAGAATATGGTATCTAAAGTTCTGATGGGCCTTGAGGAAATACTGTTTCATGACTGTGATCAACCGATTCTTGATGTATTTACTTTTTTTATAGCCTGCCTTTCTAAGTGTCTTACATTGTTCTATTTATCATGGCTCAGGATGGAAGCAGTTTTTCTCCAGGCCAGTTTGGCTGGGGATCCTGGAGGGTTTTTGTCATTTTCTGGGCATGGAACAGGTCACTGGGTGTGTGTGTGTGGGGGGGGGGAGGTATTTGTGAATTTCCTGTATTGTGCAGGGGGTTGAACTAGGTGACCCTGGACTCCCTTCCAACTCTGTGATTTTATGATCTTTGCAACATCCCTGTGCAGTATATTAGGGTGAGTGTGTGTGTAACTGGCCCAGAGCCACCCAGTAAGCTTCCATGGCAGAGTGAGGGTCTCCCAACTCCTCGTCTGACATGCTAACCACTATGCTGTTCACACGTTCTGCCATCTGGGGGGGAAAGAATCTTTCTATGAACATTTTCGATTATATAAAGCTGTTTACTTTCACACATAGATTATTGTTCCTTCTAATGTAGCATATTACTGACAGAAGTTCAGCACAAAAAAAAGTTAATGGCAAAGTAGTTGCCCATGCAGTCAAAAAAGTTTTAAACCCTAGTGGTGTAGGTTGCTTTAAGCTTCTGAACTTTTAAATGTGTCTTTCTACCTTCAGGGTTTCATGTGTATTGCTTGCAGTTTACATGGGATACTGTGTTTCTACTAATGTGAATCCATTGCTTCCTTTACTGGAACTCTTGCCAGTTTAAAGTTACCATATAGAAAACATCCCTTCCATTATTTGTTTCTCCTTCAGTAATCCTTTTTTCCCCATTCTTCTCAGCAAACTCATACCTTAGGTATGTTTTAGTCTTCTTTCCTTTTCACTCAAGTTCTTGCGCTTTTCTTCAAAATATTGCTTTGCTCATTCCTTTCAGTTGACAACTAAAATGCTAATCCAAGTAATCATGCTGTCCTGCATGCGTTACTGTTAGTTTCTAACTGACTATAACCCTTTCCTCAGCTATGCAGCCCGCTAATTTATTTTACTCACCATTTAAATTATGTAACTCCTTTGTTTTTTCACTGGTTACCTGTGCTATCTTTGACTTTTATATTTGTTGACAACCTTACTGTATATATTTCTGTTGCCCTTCCTCCACACACTCTGTATTGTCTACTCAATAACAATTTACCTGTAGTTTTATGCCATTTCCTGGGTTAATTCTCTTCTGTTGTACCTTATATATGGGATTAATTTAAACTCTCTTCTGCTTTTCTGATTCATTTTAAGTAGTTATCAACAATAAATTACGCAAATTAAACCAAAATAAGCTTTAAAAAAGCATCAGAAAAATCTAATTTCTGGGAAGATTAAAAACAATTGAAAACAATAACATAACCATATTAGAGGCATCAAATTAAAACAGGATAATAGGAAGGCTTTTGATAAGATTCCACATTATGTTCTTGTTGGCAAATTGGTAAAATGTGGTTTGGATCCTATTACTGTTAGGTGGATCTGTAACTGGTTGACAGATCATACCCAAAGAGTGCTTGTTAATGGTTCTTCATCCTCTTGGAAAGGAGGGACAAGTGGAGTGCCTCAAGGATCTGTCCTGGGACCTGTTTTGTTCAACATCTTTATAAATGATTTGGATGAAGGGATAGAGGGAATGCTTATTAAATTTGCAGATGATACTGAATTGGAAGGGGTTGCAAATACAGTAGAAGACAGAGTCAGGATGCAGGACAATCTTGACAGGCTGGAAAACTGGGCTAAAACAAACAAAATGAATTTCAGCAGGGATAAATGTGAAGTTCTGCATTTAGGTAGGAAAAATCAAATGCATAATTATAGGTTGGGGGAGACTTGTCTTGGCAGTAGTATGTTTGAAAAGAATATAGGGGTCTTAGCAGACCATACATTGAACTTGAGTCAGCAGTGTGATGCGGTAGCTAAAAAGGCAAATATGATTTTGGGCTGTATCAACTGTAGTGTCCCAATCATGCAAAGTGATGGTATCGCTTTACTCTGCTCTGGTTAGACCTCATCTAGAGTACTGTGTTCAGTTTTGGGCACCACAATTTAAGAAGGATATAGACAAGCTGGAACGTGTCCAGAGGAAGGCAACGAAGATGGTGAGGGGTCCAGAGACCAAGTCCTATGAGGAAAGGCTGAAGGAGCTGGGTATGTTTAGCCTGGAGAGGAGACAACTGAGAGGTGATATGATAACGATCTTCAAGTACTTGAAGGATGGTACAGAGTTGTTTTCTGTTGCCTCAGAAAGTCGGACCAGAACCAACATGTTGAAATTAAATCAGAAGAGTTTTCGGCTAAACATGAGGAAGAACTTCCTGACAGTTAAGGAGTGGTTCTTCAGTGGAACGGGCTTTCTCGGGAGGTGGTGGGCTCTCCTTTGGAGGTTTTCAAACAGGCTAGATGGCCATCTGACAGCAATGCTGATTCTGTGGACTTAGGCAGAGCATGAGAGGGAAGGCAGGAAGGTTTGCCTTAGTGCTTAGTTCTTGTAGCCCTTTCTTACACACACAGGGATATGCTGATCACCACTTTGGGGTCAGGATGAATTTTGGCTGGAGTTCCTGGAGGTCAGTTTGGCTGGAGGTTCTGGAGTATTTTTGTTAGCTTCTGGGTGTGGAACAGCGGTCACTGGGGGCATGGGGTATTTGTAAATTTCCTGTATTGTGCAGGTTGGACAAGATGACCATGGAGATCCCTTCCAACAATATGATTCTATTATTCTCAGAATAAAAAAACCCCAACCCAACCACAAGCAGAAAGAAAGGCCATTGCCACCTAAATACATGCAATAAAAGTGCCAGATAAACCACATGGGGAGATAATCCTGAAAATACCACACCACTACTGAAGGTCCTGATCCTACTTACTGCCTACTTCACTTCAGTTCCACAGATGGGAGGTACATGAAGAATGGTCCCTTCGAGGGATCCTTGGATAGTGGTGAAGTGACACATCACTTACAGCTAGCTCTGTAAGCTTTACAACTTTAAATGGTAAATGTTTAATTTGTCCTCTGTTAATGCTCCAAGGTTTTCCTACAGCCTCTTTCATGGTTAGTTAAAAGACTTAAGATAAGGTCTTTCTAGCAAGCCTTCAGTCTACTTTCAGCTAGGGAATGCCCTTTCACATGTTAAAAAGTCAGAACAACAAAAGAAGTCTGCCCCCCACCCTGCTCAATGTATACTCCCTTCGCCTGTGGGCCTATTAGTCCATGTGGGTCCTGTGCTCCTAGGAATTAACTTTTGGGGGGTTTATTAATTGCAATACTTCTGTCATGTATTTCTTCATGATTCAAGATGGCTTACAAATCACAAGAACATCACAATTTAAAACATTCTACATAACCCCCCAGATAACGTCTTTCCATTAAAAGATTCCTGTAGCCTGATCTTGACAGATCTCAGAAGCTAAGCAGGGCTGGCCCTGGTTATTCTTTGGATGGGAGACCACCAAGGAAATCCAGGGTCATTATGCAGAGGAAGGCAATGGCAAACTACTTGTTAGGCTCTTGCCTTGAAAATTCTACAGGGTTATTGTAAGGTGTCTGGGACTTGACAGCAGTTTATGCAAACAATACCCAGTTAAAACTCCTGGCAAATAAAATGGCCTTGCAGAGTCTTCTAATGACGGTGCTCCCCTCAACCTCTCAGAGAGCCTGTTCTACAACATGGGAGCTACAATGGAGAAAGAATGGGCTCTGGTTGATGCCAGGTGGGCTACCTTAAGCAGGGGAACAGCTAGTAGGTGGTTGCCTGAGGACCATAGTTGGTGCAACTGGTTGGAAGGACCCAATGGGGGGGGGGGGGGGACACGGTGCTCACAGATTATGGGATTCAACCAGCATTCTGAACAGTTAAGGCTTTCATCTCAAAGAAACAAATGTGCATAAAAGATTTTGGTAATAGGACACCATTTTTACTGTCTCCTTAGGTCTATAGCATAGGTGTCAACTATGGGGGGGGCTCGAGCCACCCCCAAAATTTTCCGGGGTGGACTGAGCTCCCCCCCCCCCGGGGAAACGATGCGCCCTCCGCTGCACCTCCCTGGGCCCTCCCTAGAGCCGCCGCCGTCTCTTCCCCCCCCCCCCGGCCTGGCCACTCCGTCCCTCCCTCCGTCTGTCCAGGGGCCAGCTAAGCAAATGCCCAGCTGGCCCCTGGATGGACAGAGGGAGGGACGGAAGCAGGAGAGGTGAGGCCGGGGGGGAGGCGGTGGGGGCGGCGGGAACATGGTCCCGGACGGAAGAGCTCCCGTCCCCCCTGGGATTTTGAAAACTTGACGCCCCTGGTCTATTGTAAGGGGCTGAGATTCGTCTCTCAGTGTAATTGCATTATTACAAGGAGAAAGCAGGGAACAAAAAATCATACATAAGCTTTGTAATTTTTCCCATTTTTGTTTCAAAGACTCATTTCCCACCTATGAGAACTTTCATCCAGGATCTAAGTGGTTCCTTTGATCAACTTGACAAGATGTGGCATGTGCTAGTAAGACTGAACAAAGTGCTTCTCTTGAAATTCATTTGGAATTCCAAACAAAGCTTTAGTGTCTATGTAGCCCAAGCTCAAAGGGGTTTTTTTACAAGAGGACTTTGTCCTAACCATTGGTTTACTGGGAAGCTCACCTACTACTTAGAATTCAGAAACTTTGTCTGAAGGCCTGTACACGCTTGCTTGCTCATTGCATCTTCCTCACCGCCATAGAGATATTACTGGGCCTAATTTCTAGTTGATATAAAGTTGTGATCAAGGTCTTTGATCTCCAGTTTATGAACATGGAATTATTCAATCTGTACTTCAAAGGATTCTTTGAGATATTGTCAAGTTGTCAAGAAGAACACCATATGCAGCCTTGACCTTTGTGTGCTGTGGCTGGGCTGGGGGCATTGCTGGATGGGGTCATCGGTGTCTCCTTGGATTGGGACAGCCTGCCAGCCTTGTGAATGCCACAAGATGTATGACATATTCTTCCTTGGATTACGCACTCTTCACTCTTCCTTTCGTGCCAAAAACCTTACCCAAACTCATAGCATATTATTTGTAGTGATTACAATCCTGAGCACATTTACTCAGAAGAAAAGCTTGGACTTAAAAAACATAAGTAGAAGAGAGTTATTTCAGTTCCTTATCTGTAGATAGGGCCACTGAACTGTAGCAAATCTATGGTAAACTGCTTGGGACAGATGCAAAAATATACACAATCTATAAATATTTCTGTGAATGGTTCACCTATGAAGATATATTTCTGTGTTAGGATTCTGGGGTTTGTTTATCCGTAAAAGTGAATATTTATACCCATACACATGGAGGAACTTGTAAATAATGATCCTGTTGGGTGGATCACCAAGAGAACATAAAATCACTGTTCCAGTGCTTATTTCACTCATCTGATCAAGGCCCTCTGCAGATGCCACCCTGCAAATAGGCAAAATCAACTACCCGTACATGTGCAATTGCTGTTGTGGCTGCCACCTGGTGGAATAGCCTACCTGATGAGGCTAGGAAAAGCCCACCCTCCTGGCTTTTCACAAACTATGTAAAACTAAGTTATTCAGGAAGGTGGTTTTTTTAATACAAGTGAAAGGGCTGTACTGTAACAGTGGTTCAGAAAGACTGGACTGTGGACTGTATTACTGTGTATAATTTGTACTGTCTGTTGCTGTAAGTAGGTTCCTACTATGTAACTATGCACTATTTAATGTGTCATATAGATGATTATGTTTTGTTTCAGCTCTGCTTAGATTGCTGCTTGGCAATGTTCCCTCTAAGCTGTGGAGTCTTGTGAGAAAAAATTCTACTTAGTGAGCTACTGGCATTAAAGTTACGAGCGAGCAATTTGGCTACTGCATTAATTAGCTTGCTCTGGAGCCATCCTTCCTGAGCTAAGACAAAAATTTATCAGCTAGAAGTTAAAAAACTGTGAGCTAGCTCACACTAACTCAGCTTAGAGGGAACACTGCTGCTTGGTTCCAGATTTTTACAATCTAGATCTTATAGCATAGTTTATTGGATGCTGATTGTATTGATTTACACTGTGTTTGAGTCTCAGTAAAATGGACTATAAATATCATAAATATTCTGACCCTTTGTTGTGTTCCAAGCACAATTTTCACCTGCAAAGCAAAAGCCTTAATAACCCTGGCTCAATACGTCTTTTGGCGCCTTCAGAACACAGTGAAATTTGCACATATTCTTGTCATTGTAACTAAACCAAAGAGGAACTCATTGAAATTCAGACCTGGATATGTATTCCCAAAAGATGCAATGAAACCTTTTAGATTAGTGCACAGTACTTGTGAATGAATACTGATTCTGTGAAACAGAAAGCAGAAGAAAATTATTTTGAAACAGGAGAGAGTTTCTACTGAATGCAGTCGAAAAGAACAAGAGTCCAATAGCACCTTAAAGACTAACAAAATATGTGGCAGGGTATGAGCATTTGTGAGTCACTGCTCACTTCTTCAGATCTTGCTTTTTTCTCCTGCTACAGACAGACTAAGTCTAATATGGCTTCCAATCTTGACCTATCTATTGAATGCAGTTTTTCATTTTATTTGTGGATGTGAGAAATGATACATCAGATAGTCTTTCAATTAATGGCACTGTTCTAACCTGGGTACATTTCCCTGCCATAAATTATGCATATTATGCGATGGTGCCTTAGGTAACTACCTAGCACCCCAGATATTATGGCCTCTACTAATAGTTTATCTCAGTGGCTCTGAAGATGTTTTGACTTCTAAATTTACTTTACCTCTCAGGACCCACTTAAAATCATAGAGTTGGAAAGGGCCATAAAGGCCATGTAGTCCAACCTCCTGCTTAATGCAAGATCAGCCTAAATCACCCCTAAACCAAAGGGTACTGAAACTGACCATGTGGCAATGTGTAGAACAACCCTTGTGAGCTGAAACTCCCTGAATTCAATTTGCATCTGCACAAATTCATCCTTAAGTATTTATCTGCTTATTGGAAATTGATACCGCACTTCTTCCTCCCATGGCTCGTTTCAAACAGGATTTAATTGAACTATGGTTAGTGTAATCATCGGAACACAGCCCACTGCAGTCACTGTGGTTAGTTAGGGTTTTCCAAATCAGGATCTGAAACTATGATTTCTGACTAGAATAAAAAGATTCGGAGATCTCCATTTCTGCTCATGTCTGACGAAGGGAGCTTTGACTCTCGAAAGCTTATATCCAAAAACTCTTGTTGGTCTCTAAGGTATTACTGGGCTCGAATCTAACTACATGGTTTCATAAATTGGCTTATTAACCACAGCTAATTTTATGATTTCACATGATATACAAATATAGACCTCCTGTTGAATCCTGACTTGTTCCCCACTACTGCCCTTGTTCATTCCCTGCCTAGAAACACAGGAAATCAGATGGCATTCGTTGAGGCAAGCCAGAATTTGAATGGTGGCAAGTCAAGTCCTTGTTTCACAACTTACCATCAAAATAAACCTTGGTTTTGCATGAGGTCTGCACTGAGCCTTAGTCTCAGATTGTGTGGGGGCTGGGGGCCAATCTTCACAAGTTGAATGCTAGTGTCAGGGGCAGTAGTAGGAAGGTTTGTACCATTTGCATCATCACAAGTCTTGCAAGCTCTTCAAGAGGGGGACACTTACCCTGCACCTAATACATGAAGAGGCCTGCATGTCAGAATCAGTTAATTCTGTCAATGTAATCTTGCATGCACACTATGTATTCTGTTATGTCTTTATGTATTGGACCTGTATTTTCTCCTTTCTTGGTCGGGAGGGTGACAACCCCTAGGGTGAGAACAACGAGGCCTCTCATCCCTGCCTCCGCATTCCAGCTGCTCCGGCAGTAACTTCAAGGGGAGGAAAGGCTCTCATCTCTTATCTATGCTAAAGAACCTTGGAGCCATGAATTGTTATGTGAACAGAGGGGTCTGGTTTGGGAAGGGAAATTTACTGCTTAACACCTCACTTTTTTCCTGTGTGAACCAAACGGTCAAGACACCTTTTAGCCCGCCAATTTTCCCTCCTGGGGATTGGCTACCTATGGGTAATTCAAACTCCTTGGAATGGTATAATAGACCCGCTTGTATTATTTGTCTCATCTCTGACAATACCCCGAGACGCTGTACTAATGTAGGAATAGGCAATAAAGAACTGTGGTTAACCAACCGAGATCTGATCCTTGACTACTTTGAACAGGACTCTCACAGATTGTCAGAGATCCTTGATTGGGATTCAATCGTTCCTGACCATGTCAGAAGACGATCTCATCCCCCTCAAACCTACCACTCCAGAGGAGGCCCCGGTTACCCCGACGGATCCGGGGAACGGGGGTGGCGGCGGCGGAGGAGGTCCCGAGGTGCCGGTGACCACGAGCCAGGGGGCTTACTACATCCCACGCCGCCCGATTACCCATCAGAGCGTGACCCCCCAGTACACTTGGAGCCACTTCGGAGGCCGATCCGTGACTTCGTGGGTGCACGACAGGAAAGGGGTGAGAGTTCCGCTCACCGGCGACCAGCTCGATCGCGGGAGACCGAGCTACCTAGGAGACGACCGCGAGCCAGTTCGCCGTGGAGGACCGCGTCGCCAGCCTCCCGAAGAGGAGACACTGGATTTGTATGGGCCCGATCCGTATCGAGAGGAGCAGACGGTCCCGCTGGATCAAATGATGGGAGACCTGAGGCTACAACTCACCTCCGAGCTCCGCGAGTTGGCCCTCGATCTCCAGCACCAATTTCGAGACGCTATGGTGGCGATGCAAGGCGCCCTCCTCGGTCAAGGAGTCGGAGCCCCACAACAGCAGCCAGCACCCGGAGGGGTTCCGGCTCAGCCACAGGCGCCCGTTATACCCGCGCAGCCAGCTCAGCCGGTCGTCCCGGCTCCAGTCCCGGGGCCCGTCCCCGCACCGGCCCCAGTCCCGGCCGCGCCGGCCGCTCGCCCACCCCCTTCCGACCCGCTGACGACTACTTTCGATGGGGACCCCGAGAAGCTACGTTTCTTCACACTCGAGATCGGGAGATTCCTGGACAGTTGGGGCCACCTGTATCCTACCGAGAAGGATCGCATAGGCTACATCGGATCCAAACTGAAAGACACCGCCAGCGATTGGTATGTGAGCCTGCACGACAACCCTGGCCCTGAGCTACGTTCCTTGAACAACTTCATGTGGGCTCTTCGGCACCAGTTCGAAGACCCGCTGGGTGAGGAAAAAGCCAGAAATCAACTGAGAAAGCTGTTCCAGGGAAGATCGTCAGTGAGAGAATACACTGAAAAGTTCCGGCGCATCGCTGCCAAAATCCACGGATGGCCGGAGGAACTCTTCATGGAGAAGTATTGGGAGGGTCTAAACCCGGAAATCTACGAGACCGTGCTGCTGGGAGGCCGTCCGGGCACGCTGACTACCTGGATGAGGGCGGCCACCGACATGGAAGAACGCTTCGCCCTAATCAAGATGGGAGCATCCGCAACCGCCGCTATCAGAGCGGGCCCACGAGCGAAGCCCCGATCCAATGTACAAGACGTCCGCGACTCGAGGTTCCGGCAAGGGTTGTGTATGAAGTGTGGGGAAAGTGGCCACTTCGCCTCAGCGTGTCCAAGAGGAGGGGGGAAGGGCCCGAAGACCTCAACTCCAGGACCTGCAAGCACCCCGACTCGGGGGAAGACCCCCATGAAACCCCGGGCTTTGCAGCTGGAAGGGGCAACGAGTGAGCAGGGAGAGCTGGAGCTGATGGAAACCCAGATGTCGGGAAACTCCAACGGCCTGCAGTGAGCGGCGCAGAGCTGCAGGTCCCCCACAACGAAGCGCCATCTCCGGTGAGCATCCCCGGCCCCTTGTTATATATGGTAGTAACTGTGGTGACCCCAGGATCAGGTACCCACATGAGGGTCCGCGCTTTAATTGACTCTGGGTGCGCGCGAGACCTAATCAGCCCCCTAGTAGTGGAGGGGCTGGGACCCAAAGTCACCCCGTTAGCGGAACCCCTGAAATTTACCCAGATGGATGGGTCCGAAATGAAGGAGGAGTGCATAGCAGAGACTGAGAACTTAATTTTGGGAACGGGGAACCACTGGGAGAAGAGAGCTTTCGTCATAACCCCTAATGCCCAATTCCCTATGGTGTTGGGTAGCCCTTGGCTCGGGGCGCACGACCCCTACATAAAATGGAGCGAGGGGAAGATTTCGTGGGTAGACGAACGCTGCCAGAGCCACCGCTGGGATCCAGGATGGGGTCCCGGGCCCCCCAGCCCGCCGTCTCCCGCGGCCGCCCTCGCTCTCGTCCCGGCCATGGTGCCTAAGGAATATAGAGACTTGCTGGAAGTGTTCAGTGAGACCGAGGCGGACGAGTTGCCCCCCCACCGGTTGTCGGACTGTGCCATAGAGCTCCTCCCGGGCGAGAAACTCCCAAAGGGCAAATTGTATTCCATGAGCCCGGCGGAACGGGAAGAGCTGCGGAAGTTCTTGGACAAAAATCTGGCCAGGGGGTTTATCCGCCCCGCCAAGTCCCCTTTTGCGGCGCCCGTGCTGTTCCGAAAGAAAAAGGATGGCGGCTTGCGATTGTGCACGGATTATCGGGGGCTAAACGCAGTCTCCACCTCTAATGCTTACCCCCTCCCGTTAATAAAAGACCTTTTGGCGGAGGCGGCCAAGGGGAAGATTTTCACCAAGTTGGATCTGCGAGATGCCTACTTCAGGGTGCGCATAAGGGAGGGGGATGAACCCAAGACTGCTTTTAACACCCCCCTGGGGCAGTTTGAATACCTCGTGATGCCGTTCGGCTTAAGTGGCGCGCCCGGGGTCTTTATGAGTTTAATCAACGAAGTGTTGCACAAGCACCTATTTAAGGGCGTGTTATGTTACATAGATGATATCTTGATCTATTCCACTGATAAGAACGAACATGTGACTTTGGTCCGAGACGTACTGTCAACATTACTAAAAAACCAGCTGTTTGTGAAACTGTCTAAGTGCGAGTTTCACCGTGAGTCTGTGGACTTCCTAGGCTACCGCATTTCTCAGAAGGGGTTGGAAATGGACCCGGGGAAAGTGGAAGCGGTGGTGCAATGGGAGGCTCCGCGAACGAGAAAGCAGCTGCAGAGCCTGTTAGGATTTTGTAACTTTTATCGGACTTTCATCAAGGACTTTGCCAAAGTCACCCTTCCCTTAACGGACTTGTTGAAAACCAAGGGGAGGGGTCCCGAGGCGGGAAAGCCGGGAGAGAAACTGGCGTGGAACGGGGAGTGTCAGAAGGCATTTGAGGCTTTAAAAACCCTTTTTACCTCAGAGCCCATTTTGGCGCACCCGGATGAGACTAAAGACTTTATAATCCATGTTGATGCCTCGGATGTAGCAATGGGGGGGGCCATCCTACAAAGGGACTCGGAAGGGAAACTGCACCCCTTAGCGTACATCTCCAAGAAGTTTAATGAAACAGAGAGGAATTGGTCAGTGTGGGACAAGGAAGCTGCGGCCATTAGATTGGCGCTCACTACCTGGCGCCACTGGTTAGAAGGGGCGCAGACTCCGTTCGAAATATGGACGGATCATAAGAACTTAGAAGCTTTGCGCACACAGCGGTCCCTCAACGCCAAACAACTGCGCTGGGCGGACTTCTTCTCAAAATTTAACTTTGTGTTAAAGCATTTTCCTGGGAAGGCTAATTCCCTGGCAGACGCGTTGTCCAGATTGCCCCAACACGAGAGTCTGAAAGAGGAGGTATTCGATTCCATGTTCTCCCCCCAGCAGCTGGGAGGAGCGGTTGTCACCAGGAGCAAAGCAAAGAAAACTGAGCTCACCACTGGGGACTGTCAATGGGGGGGGGAGTATGCCCCTGAGGAAATAGAGGAATTGGAAGCAATGGGAGAGTGCGAAAAAAGAAAGGACAATTGTTGGCTCCGGGGGGACAAATTAGTGGTGCCAAAAACCAAACGCAAAGAAATCCTGCTAAATTGTCACTCTTCCAAGCTCGCCGGGCACTTTGGATTCCTAAAAACTCTTAACCTGATCCAACGTCAATTCTGGTGGCCGCGCATGCGTCGAGACGTCTCGGATTTCGTCTCGGCATGTCAAACCTGCTTAATGTGTAAAAAACGGGGAGGCAAAGTCCCGGGATTGTTACACCCCCTACCCACGGCTTCCAGGCCCTGGGAAGACATAGCCATGGACTTCATTACCAATTTGCCCCCCTCAAAAGGAAAAACAGTGATCTGGGTAGTGGTAGACACATTTTCCAAACAAGCCCATTTCACTCCCTTCAAACAGTTACCCACCGCCAAAGGGATGGCTAAAGCCTTCTTTAACCAGGTGATAAAATTACATGCTTTTCCGAGAAGGGTGGTATCCGATCGCGGAAGTCAATTCGTTGCCACCTTCTGGCGGGAGCTTTTGAAGCTAATGGACATAGAACCTGCCTTGAGCTCGGGTTACCATCCAGAAACCGATGGCCAATCCGAGCGAACTAATCAAATTCTGGAGCAGTTCTTAAGGTGCTACACCAACTACCACCAAGATAACTGGGTGGAATTATTACCCTTTGCAGAATATAGCTACAACAATGCAGTGCATTCTTCCACTGGGGTCTCACCTTTCATGGCAGTGGGAGGCTTTGAAGGTAAACCGCTCCCCACCCTCAAGGAAGACCCCCAGGCTCCCCCTTCAGACTTTAAAAACTGGTGGTCCAGTCTCCAGGACTCCTGGCCGTTGATTGGTAAAGCCTTGGACCATGCCAAGGAGGACTATAAAAAATATGCTGATCGTGGCCGAGCACCGGGATGGGACCTTCAACCCGGGGACTCAGTTTATCTCTCTACCAAAAATATCCACGGGCTGCAGCCCAGCAGAAAATTAGGATGGAAATATGTTGGACCTTTTAAAGTGCTACGAAAAATCTCTGATGTCTCCTTTGAACTCGACCTGCCTAAATCACTAAGTTCTATACATCCTGTGTTTCATTTCAGCTTGCTGAAGAAAGATCCTGGGCCGAATGCATGGCATCCAGTTCCTCCAGTTCCTCCTCCACTGATGAAGGAGGGGAGTCCACACTACGAGATAACTGAAATCCTGGATTCCAAGACAAAGAGGGGCCATTTGTATTATTTAGTTAGATGGTTAGATTTTGGCCCGGAACACAATGAATGGATTCGTTCTGAACATGTTCATGCCCCCAAGTTAACCAAATTGTTCCATAAAATGTTCCCTGAAAAAGCTAGGTGAAGGGAATCATGGGGAGGGCAGGGTGTCAGAATCAGTTAATTCTGTCAATGTAATCTTGCATGCACACTATGTATTCTGTTATGTCTTTATGTATTGGACCTGTATTTTCTCCTTTCTTGGTCGGGAGGGTGACAACCCCTAGGGTGAGAACAACGAGGCCTCTCATCCCTGCCTCCGCATTCCAGCTGCTCCGGCAGTAACTTCAAGGGGAGGAAAGGCTCTCATCTCTTATCTATGCTAAAGAACCTTGGAGCCATGAATTGTTATGTGAACAGAGGGGTCTGGTTTGGGAAGGGAAATTTACTGCTTAACACCTCACTTTTTTCCTGTGTGAACCAAACGGTCAAGACACCTTTTAGCCCGCCAATTTTCCCTCCTGGGGATTGGCTACCTATGGGTAATTCAAACTCCTTGGAATGGTATAATAGACCCGCTTGTATTATTTGTCTCATCTCTGACAATACCCCGAGACGCTGTACTAATGTAGGAATAGGCAATAAAGAACTGTGGTTAACCAACCGAGATCTGATCCTTGACTACTTTGAACAGGACTCTCACACTGCATCCAGGGGTCCGTTGGAGCAGGAGCGCACAGGAGCGCAGCTCTGGGAGTGAGGAGCCCAGGGGACAGGCACATGACCAAGCCCCGCCCCCTCCTCGGCTTCCCCGAGCAGTGCAGAGGCGCAGCGCCCCAGGGAAAGCCCTGCTAGGGTCTTTATTGTTTTTAATGTTTTGTTTTAATATTGATAATTTTATTATTGTTCCTTTTATGACTGTGTGCTGCTTTTCCAGAGACTTGCTCAAGGTGGCATATAAATTTTCTAAGTATACAATTTTTTATCTGGGCACGTGGCACATAAGTACTGGAGAAATTTCACCAACCCTTCAGCAGCTTCCACCCCATCAGTTTGGTGTAGTGGTCAGGAGTTGTACTCTAATCTGGGAGAACCGGGTTTGATTCCCCACTCCACCACATGCAGCTGCTGGTGTGACCATGGGCCAGTCACAAGTTCTCTCAGAGCTGTTCTCTCATGAGCAGTTCTCAAAAGACCTCTCTCAGCCCCACCTACCTCACAGGGTGTCTTGTTGTGGGGAGGGGAAGAGAAAGTGATGGGTGGTGCACATGTCCTGGGTATCTCAAGTCTACTTGAAACCTGGTGGTTTCAAGGGAGCAGGAAGAGAATGAGGGTGTGTTCTTTACGCTTATTTTTATTGCACAAAGTATTGGATGGGGAAGGGAAGGGAGGAAGAGGTGGTCAGTTTCACCCACCTGTGGAGTGGAGCCTGAGGGGTGGGTGTTGCCTTCTGACACACTTCCGGTATGTTAGAGGGTGTTGCATAGGCAAATGAGTTATGCTAATGAGTTATGCTAATGAGCTCCTGCACCTCTTTTTCTATGAAATGACCCCTGCCTGTATCAATCACATTAAACAAATAGTATATGTAATGTTCAAAATGTCAGATTACCCTCTTCCAAGATAATAACATTGATCAGTGAAAATTTGCCATCCAGTATTAATGTGTTTTTTTAAAGCAGATATGCATATCTTTTTTCCAACTGGAAAAAAAATGGCTCTGAAACAAGATATGCTGAGAAAAGGGACTACAACATTCAGCACTCACGCTGCTCAGAATCATTAAAAGGGCATAATGACCTGTATTTGTGACCCTGATGCTCTCTCTGTCACACACCATGCCCAAATTGTGATAACCCCTCTAGCTAGGAAAGAATTATACTGTGGTTGGACTACTGGGATGTGATCTATACTATAGAATATTCCAGAAACACAGGCACCATAATCTTAACTAAGGCTGCTAGCCTACACTCGCTTGGTTGGGAGCTCAAAAACTCAGTGGGATTATTGCACCTCAAAGTCACAAAGGAGATGGAGGGCACTGTATATTTGCTGAACTGATGGGAACTCGGGCCCATCTGCCATGTTTTATTCACTCAATCGATTCGATTTTTGAAAAATTCTTCCACAGACTCCTCTCGAATGAAATGTTTTGAATGTAAATAAGAAAAATGTCTCTGTATGAGTCTGTGTTGATGTGCATGCGGGAAGACAGGGATGCATACATGTATCAGGGGTATTCTTTGAGAAATTTGCAAGAGCGCAGGCTTCCTTAGGGTTAGGAAGGGCAGCTTGATCCCACCATTCCTCCGACCTTTTTTTTGGGAAAAAATTCACTGGAAGAGCTGACCCCGCCCCCTTCCCCTTCCCC
Source organism: Lepidodactylus listeri (assembly GCA_029233225.1). NCBI lineage: Eukaryota > Metazoa > Chordata > Lepidosauria > Squamata > Gekkonidae > Lepidodactylus > Lepidodactylus listeri. The sequence continues at coordinate 56,222,176 of JARCFY010000005.1, read as the reverse complement.
TCCCCCTCCCGCGCTAGGCGCTCGCAGCGCCCTCACCTTGTGCCTTCCCCCTCCCGCGTTCTCGCGCCAGCGGGCGATGACGCACGTTCCCCGCCATCCCCTCCACCCTGTGAAGCGCGCTCCCGATGAGCATCGCATCGCTCGGGAGCGCGCCTCGAGAGCGTGCGCCCCCACGTGACCCCTCCAGGGCCAACTGGGAGCCGAAGATTGTGGGGCGCGAAGCGCGTTCTCGCGGGCAGTTGAGGAGGGCGGGAGAGCGAGCGCAAGAAGAAACGGGATCCGAGCGCGTGCGGACTCGGTCTCCGAGAGGTCTCTGCTTGACGCGTCGCCATGTCCGAGGAGAAGCCCAAGGTAAAGGGGAAAGGGGGGGGGGGAGCCGGCGGGAGAAACCCCCCCCCTACAGTCTCCCGCCGTGACCGCGGTCCTGCGCTGCTCCCCTTCCCCCTCGCGGCTGCGGCCCAGGCCCGGCAGGATGGCGCAGGCGGCCTGGTTCTCCCGCAGCTTCTTTGAGCCCGCGCTGCGCTTCCCTCTTTGGGCTCATCCGGGGGAGAGCCGGGCTTGCTTTCCGTTCCAGGCCTCGGGTGGACGTTCCCCCGCCCCGGTTGTGAGCGAGACCCGGACCCGCCTCACCCGGAAGGAGGGAGCTGGAGAGGGGGCGGCCCGTCGGGGCTCTGCCTTCGCGCGCCCGCTGCAGTTAGCGCTGCGCACGCCTAGGCCGCGTCCGCGCCTCACGCAGGGCCCACTCCGGCTCTGGCTCGCCCCTCCCCGAGCGAGCGGAGTCCCCATTGTGAAGGGAAGGGGGGGAGGGGAGGGAGCGGTCGCCGCGTGGTCGTTCTTCGCGCGTTGAAGGCTGAGCGCGACTTCCTCTCTTAGTCGCCCGCTGGTAAAGAAAGAGGTGTAAAGTCTAGGTCGCTTTAAAAAAATAAAAATCGTGGCATACTTATTGTGGGGAACGGTTTCGTGGACTAAGGTCGCTTCGGTCAGATAATCTCGCAAGCGTTCGCAGCGCAATTAAAGTGAGGTGGCCGTGATCATCGTATGCATCTTTACTCAAAAATAAGTGGCACTGACCATCTGCAGGTTCTGGCTGTAGCTGGCCACGGAGGCTGAGCCCTTTCACTTCTCTCCACTTCTGATATTAAAGCACTTGAGCCGATGGTAGTCTGCTTACCGGGGTTCATATGATGCAGAGCCTAAACATAATGATCTGAGTCAGTGGATATAAAGAATATTAAGCATCCAAACGTTTTATAGCAAAATTAAAAAAGACGTAGAAAGTGTATTCCTGTGTAGACTTCCATGAAACAGAACTCATTTCAGCACATCCTCTTGTAGCTAATCCAGCTATGTTATGTTTGAATTCTTAAAAAAAATAGGGCTGAGGGCATTAGACAGTGAATTGGGTAATCAGTTGATCATGGATTGCAAGTGGATTTTTTATTTATCCTGGCAAAAGAGGCTAACAGGCCTCTAGGCTTGTTGTCAGACCTCCAAAGGAACTGGTTGGCCACTGTTTGAGACAGGACGCTGGGCTAGATGGACCACTGGTTTGATCCAGCAGAGCTCTCTTAATGTGCTTATGTGTGTATTTGGTGGATAGAGGGCAAAACAGACCCAATGCAGCAGGCTATCATCCATTATGTTGTGACAGGGTATAATAGTATTGCATTGGATTATGCTATTTCGGGATGGGTGCAAACCTAAAAAGTTTGTGTTGGGGCAGCCCCCAAACTGAGTAAAAAGGCCCTGAACCAGCCAGTGTGGTTCCCCCTTTCTCCCGGCAGCAGTGAGCTGTGGCCAGGAGAAAGGGGAGATAGCCCGGGAAGGGTTTAATGGCTAGCAGCCATTTAAACCTAATGGGTTAGCTGCGGACCCATACCACTCAGCTGTTAGGTTTAAGTGGCCAGAACAGCTGAACTGGACAAAAGTCCAATAAACACTTGAGGAAGTTGCCTTCCCCAAACATTGATTTGGGGTTTTTGAAGTGGCCCAAGTTTGTGCCAAATTTTGGCTTGTGAGCTGGTTTGTGCCCATCCCTAATGCTAATACAAATGTAGTAATATGAAAATATTCTGAGAGGTTTTTTGCTCATCTGAAGAGTTCTTTTATCAAGTTCATTACTAATCTGCCTTGATTGGCAGATGTTCATTTTTAGGATTTCTGCAAAGCTGTTTCTGTGGATTCCAGTTTTTTCATTTCTCAGGTCTCAATAGGTAGTGCTAGAAAATTGGAAGGGTGGTGGAATACTGTATCTTTTAAACAGCTGCTTTATATCAAGTTTACTATAAGCAATCCATTGTACTTTTAGTTAGTAGACCACCAAGTTAGTAGAAGTTTCCTGCTTGTAGTTGTTTTTTCTGGGTGTCTTTAATGAATTCTGAAAATAGCATGATTTCTTCAACAGTCTGCTTACTTCCTATCTGTGATATACTGTACTTCAGTTTGAAAAGTAGTGATACAGATACAGAATGCTAATAGTGCCTTGTGTGCTTTGGAAATCTGCCATAATGTAGGGGTATTATTTCGTTGTGCCTGGAAATAGTTTAATTTAATTGTTAAACAGGAAGTGAGGGTGCAGTGCTACAAAAAGAGCCACTGATCTCTGAGTTATGGTCAGTAATCAGAGGACATTAGGACTAGGCTACTTCTGCTGTTGTTAATCTCCCAGTTTACCATATGAACCCGGGTGATCAGTATGAAGAGTGAGGAGGTCCTTGTGCTTTGTAAGACAAGAATGCATTTATCAGTGTGCCTAAACTTGAACAATGATCAAGTGCATTTCAAATAGGTTTTTGCTGGATTCTGTGAGTGCCATATGTTTATATGTCCTTTTTGTTCTATGCTATGTATCATTATCTTGTTTTTCAGGAAGGAGTAAAAACAGAAAATGATCATATCAATTTAAAAGTAGCTGGTCAAGATGGATCAGTGGTCCAGTTTAAAATAAAAAGGCACACACCGCTGAGTAAACTGATGAAGGCTTATTGTGAGAGACAGGTAAATATATTGACCATGTATTTTCTTGTATATTGTCCAATATGCATTAAAGAGTTTAGCTGTAAAAAGAAATTATGATGGCAAAATGTAGTGTTTTCTTGAGGTTTATGATATGAGTGAAAATGCAAAGTCAATGTTTATTATACTGGAATGCTGAAGCACATGAAAAACAGTCATCACTGTATTTCTGATGTGAGGTTGAATATACTTTAGTTTCACTATTGCATTGATTATCGTAGACCTGGAACTTTAATCGGGAGTATTTCTGTCAGTGTAATTAAATCTAATTCTTCCCCAATTGATGTTTAAAATAGGAGTGCTGACACTAGGAGCCAATGAAATCCTACACTGTGGAGCATGTCTGCACTAATGCCATATCACAGTGTCTCTGCTGCTCTGCTCAGTTAAGCAGCAGTGTGACAAAACATTCTTTAACAGGGACACTGTTAAGCTTTTTTTAAAAAAAATTGGAGACCCACTAGAAAAGATGGGAAAGAATATGAAATTTTGTCCATTTTGTTATCCACATGAAACATTTTGTGTGTATATGTTCGGTAATGCTCGGAAAACTTGAAGGCAGTAGGAAAAGAGGCAGACCTAACATGAAGTGGATTGACTCAGTAAAGGAAGCCATGGCCTTCAGTTTGCAGGACTCAACAGTAAATATACACACAAATACAGTTGTTGTTTGACTCATACTTTATATACACAAGTATGAGTCGAACTTAACAACTGTATTTTTATGTATATTTACTTCAGTTTGCAAGACCTGAGCAAGGCTATCAATGATACAAGATGTTGGTAGTTATCTGTTCATAGGTTCTTGTAAGTCAGAAGTGACTTGACAGCACATAACACACATTTATGGGAAGTACTTGCTTTTGTGGAGCCAGCTCTACATTGGACCAATAAGATATTGTCACAATTATTTTCATATCCCTTGTGGCCCTGATTAGATTAATAAGATCACGTAGAAATGTTGAATGAGGACAATACTAGCCCTGAGCTGAAAAATGTGTGTGTCATCAGTCAGTTGTGAGTTCATATTTGCAAAACTGATGATTGTGAGCAATATCTACTTCAAATTGAACAAAGATTTCTTTCTGTGGATTCTGTGATGAAAGCTTCACATGTTAACTTTCATATTACAGGGTTTGTCAATGAGACAGATTAGGTTCAGATTTGATGGACAACCAATTAATGAAACAGACACACCTGCACAGGTAAGAGAGTGTTGTTTGCTGTTGTATTAATGTTGCTGTGTCAACAACTTCAAAGGTACTGCCTGTGTCTTTGGGATTCTGCTAGCTTGTTCCTATAACGGATTCTGTTTATTCCAAAAAACTTAACTTTGCCGTGATGGATCTGAACTGCTAAAAATGGCTTGAATCATATGGTCCTAGAATGAATATCTCTCTTCCTGCAGCCTTCTGTGTACACTGAAAGGTGTTTCTAAGGGAACAGAGTGGGATATGGGGATGGGGAGGGGCCCTTTAGCAAAAAAAGAGAAACCATTAGAAATCGCCTCCCTACTTTTGTATAAGCTCATGAGGGGAAGAGTTGATTTTAAAAAGTTGTCGCAAGTGGGAAAAGCCTGATCCATACTTTAATTAGGACTTTTTTTCTGTAATTAGGACTTTTTTTCTGTAATATTCTGAATTTCATCAACTTTCTGGTCATATGTAATAATCAGAGCTTTCCAGACAATAACCAGTCCTTTCATTCGACTCACAAACCTCCCTTACAGTACAGAGGTATCTGGGAACCTTATCAAATGCATAGTCAAGACCATCTACCTATCTCCCGACCTATTTTTGCAAGGTATTAGTCATATCTGTCATCCAGTCAATTCGGGTATCTCAGCCAGGCCCAGTTCCCTCTCCCATTGTACCTTATTTATTTACTTCATTTATGCCTCACAAGTGCTTTTTTTGTGTAAAGTACTTGACAGTCGTTTAATCTCACTGGACATAGTGTTGCAGATCTGAAAGTCACTGTCCTGCAAAAAATGACATAAAATATACAATGCGAAAGTGTTGAATTTAGAACTTTTCAAGAAACTAAACACTACCTGTCATCCTGGTTTTAACAGATTTGGATTTCCTTACATTTCTAATAGCTCTACAGGACCCACTATTTAAATTTTTTTAATTTGCTGTTCTTGGATTGATTCCATAAAGGAAGCCATGGCCTTCAATTTGCAAGACCCGAGGAAGGCTGTCAGTGATAAGATTGTTACCCAAATTGCCTTATTTTATTAATAAGCTTGGGGAATTATGAAATGGCAATAGGCATAAAATGTGGGATCATAACCTATGTAAACGGGAGTCAGAATTCCCAGAGCCCGTAAATAGCTGCAATGACTGTGTTGCTGAAATAATTGATTTCTTTACTAAATGTTCTTCAAGCATACAAATAATAATCATGCAGTCACACAAACAATACAGAGCCAGGAATACAGAGTTGAAAAAACAGCAACTTTTGCATGAACAGGAATATTGTTGACAGGTAATACGTTAACTGTCCGAATAGACGCTTGGATCATGCAGTGAAAAATAAAACACAATAAAGGGGAAGGAATCGTGAGTTGGCCAGCAACACATGTGGACTGATTCCAAACTGGCTGAAAATGGAACCAACAGGTTAGGAGAGGAGGAAGCAAGAGAGCGAGCTCAAGGAGAGCCCACCTTAAATAGCTAAAATGTGACCTGAGGCAATGGCTCAGGTGGTTCCCAGGAAGTAAAAAAACTTAAACTCTGGTTGGGGCATAATGGGATTAATAGTTGGGTGACTGATAATTAATGGTCGGCAGGGAAGGTGGTGAGACAAAGAGAATGAAGAGAACCAATTGATGCAGGTCTGGTGCTTTGTGTTAATGATCAGATACTTGACAGTGGCATTATCTGGATGGGTGACAAGAAGGCTTGATCACTTGCTATTGTCTGGCTGGGCACAGCCTTTTGTTTAAGCTGACTTAGGAGGAGGAGGAACATGTTACTTTCCAGGTGAAGCTGACACACAAGGAGGGGGAGAGGCTGCATGATGAAGAAGAGGTTCCCTCATGGCTTCCGCTCAGGAACATCTGTCCATTATCAGAGCATGGCTTCTTTGATCTGCTGCTGGCTCTGCGTGTATGGAGGTCAGGGCTGTTGCTCTGCATCCCGGTGCATGGAGTGGACACAGGAGTTCAGTGGCAGAAGGCTTCTATAGTCCTGGGTCCACATCTGGCTTGGCATGATTCTTGGGCACAAGGCTCCCCTTGGCCACAGTGTACATTCCATAGTCCATCATAGGGCACATCCTTTGGGAACACAGCTCTGTCCATTGCCCTGGCACACACTCTTCACAGACCAGCAAAACAGTTAAAGAGTCTTTAATAATGTCATCTGAAATGGCTGCATGGCAACAAGATGTTTTAGAGGTCAGTAATTTATAAGGTCATCATAAGTTGGAAGTGACTTGACCGAACATAACACATGTACAACATGTTTTATCATAGTATAGCCTTGGTCTGATGTCAGTTAATTTTCTTAAACTTTATAGACTGATTCTTCCTGATTAATTGTATTTACCCTACTTTACTGCTTTGTTTATTTGGGACCTCTGACATCTCATTCATTATGTGTAGCTACAAATCCATTCCAGTCCTTTACACAGAGAATCACACTTGAAAGATTTATACCAGGATTCACATCAACCCCCCCCCCCCCCCCCAATTTTTTTTCAGGTAAGGATTCTCAACATGATTTCCTTTTCATATATCTAAAGCTCTGAGGCATGAAAGCTTTTGCTGAAATAAATAGTGTTAGTCTTTCAGGTGCCACTAGATTTATGTTTTATTTTGGCCCCAAACATCCAGCAAACGTCCATGACAGAGTGGAGACTTTGAACCCTGGGTCTCGCAGATGTTAGTCTGATACTTTAACCACTAGTTCTTCATCTATCACCTGGATACATCCCCTATTAGCAGCTGCCACAAAGAAAAATAAAATCTCCCAAAGACAGCTCAGATCCTGACTGCCCCCACCCATGACAGAATGGAACATAGAATTTGGCCAAACTGCAGAATGGATCCAAACTTGCAGCCAAGTACATTTGTTCCAAATAGTAAATGCTCAGGTAAAAAGGGTATGTGGAGGGCATCTTTCAGCTAGCAAATTACGTTTAATTTGCCACCACTTCAAGATGGGAAACCAAGCAACTGCTTTTTTTACTTACTTAATCTGCTTCCTCTTCTCTCCAGCTTCCCTGGCTTCTGGTCCAGCTATCTTCCCTTTCAGGTTTTGCTCAGAGCAAACCTTGATACTGTAGTCTTCCTTCCAACCTCTGCTCCCCAACCCCCCCCCCCCCCCCCCCGGTACACTGTACAATCTTCCAGGAAGGGTTTAGACATGAGAGAAAACATCTAGATTGAAAAGGAACTACTTCTACTAGGAATTATTTCCTTTGCTTATTGATTGCATGTTTACCAAATGTCTTATGATTTTGCATTTTATCTAGCTAGTTGTAGCACAGTCTATTCCCCAAATCAAGTGTGTTGCATTACTTTTTTATTTCGTTACTCTTTTATTGCTTTTCTGATCTTTTATATTATTTATTTTATATTATTTTCTGTTACTTTATATGTTCAGTAAAGAGTAAAATTCAGTTACTCTCTCCCTGTCTTCTCCCTTGACTCCACTTGTTCTAAGTTTGTGGTTGAGTTGAAACAGCGTCACAGATCCCATACCCTGGGATTTGGGGTGTGCATGTAAATGCCATATATGTGAACCTGTCCCTTGCTCCTGTGATAACAAGTTGCAGTCTCCCATATTGCATTCCATTTCTTCACAAGGGTCTTCTAAACCACTAAGAGTAGCTGTGAGGAGGGTAGGAAGTCATAAGAGAGAAAAGTGAGGAGATCCATTCTGTGAACTCGTTTTTGTAAGGTCCAACTGAACATGGTCTAAAGTGTAGAAGCTGCAGATTGATTTTGAAATGTTGTAACCCTGCTGGAATCTGAGGTATGGATACTCTGAAAGATTTACAGCAATTAAAATGGAAGAACAGTGTAGCAAAGAAGCAAACTGGTGTGGTGAATAAATATTACATATTGGTTACTGACTTCTACATGGGGTGCCTCTGAAAAAGACTGTGAAATGTATAAGGAACTTTATAGATTTTTATTTCTACTAGGCCATTTATATTCTATTTATTTATATATGGCCATTTTAACCCTTCTTTGTCAACAAGGAATTTTCAATACTCATCACTTTTTTTCCACTGTTACAGTTGGAGATGGAAGATGAAGATACTATTGATGTATTTCAGCAGCAGACGGGTGGCATGTGGTAGACATCCTGTCCTTGGGGGAAGAGGAATGTAAAATGTCACTCACTTTATCATCTGTCCTTGGATTTGCTATTAAATAGTAAACAAATGAACATGCCAATCATACAGGAATCTTCTCACGTTCTGAGGACACTTACCCAAATTCTTTTCCTGTCCCTGATATACTGCGTGTGCAAGTCGAAGCTGTGTCTGTGGAAAATAAGTGCATCATAAAATGGGCCCAGTCAAAATTAAAATTTCAAATAAGTAAAATACTGGCTGTTGTCTACTGTCATCTTGTTCTTATAAATCTGTGGCCTGAATACCCACCTACTGTAAAACAAGAAGTCTTTAGTCTGGCTTTTGTTGTTTTTGTTTTACAGCTTGATTATGGTAATGTAAATATTGAAATATTTTTTCCTTAAAGTAGTAAATTTCTTCTCAGAAAATGTGGCTTGGGAAAGAAGGTTTTTACCATTAAATGCAGTTATTTTAAAGCTGCTAATGGGATATGCAGAAAGGACAGTACTTGCGGACACATTGCTGATTATAGTGGCAGTTTACAGTAATGCAAATGTACATGTGCGTTTTCATAATAAAGTAGCGTAGAATCATTCAGTTTTTTTAAAGTAACAGAATGTCTTGAGTTTGTCAGCAGCTGTAGCACTTGGCATTTGTTAACTATCACCTGCCCAGGGCTGAGCACCGGTGTATTTGGTAAAATGTTTAAAGAATGGACCATAACTCTGAAGGTCTGCTGTGCAAATCTTGTTCATTTTAATGGGATTTATGCAGGACAGATTATTTGTGGCTAGTTCCCAATGACTTCTCATTACTGATTTATTGGGTTATTAATAAAAATATGTACCTTATTTCCACTATCTGTTTGAAATCTGAATTTGTAGTTTTTTTCCCACACTTATTTGATATGTTGAAGAACATGGAACTGGGATTCAGAAGGCTGTGCATACTGTTTGTGTGCACAGTGTTTTTCTGGCCCCACCCTCACACTGCAGCTCCTCATGCCCTCCCACACCCCCCCAGAGCCATGTGCAATGCAGTTGTAGGAGACCGTAGCTGATGTGGGAGATAAGGGATTGTGACGTATGTGCATATACAGTCTTGTGTGGTGCAGAACTGTTTTCTACTTATGTATAGGCTGCTTAGATCCCAGCCATGGATTTGGAGGTTCTAAAAGGACTTTCAAGTTCAAACATGTAGATTTACCACTGAGACATTCTTGAACATAGAACATGAATAATGCAGCTTTCTGAAAAGTTTTTAAGTTTCAAATGCAATCTTGTGACAGCCAGCTTCTGACTATTTTGGATATGCTTCAAATGACATAAGATCATTCTGTTGACTTTCAATAGGTTATTCACTGTTGCTTCAGAAGGGTCACTTTTCTGCCTTTTAAATTTACCTATCCATGTTAGATCACCTACTTGCAGGACATTCTGCTGGAAAAGTCTCTTATTTTCTCGTTTGATTGTATCTGGGCTAAGAAGAGATGTTTTCTTAAATTTGTCATTGTTTATTCACCAATTTGTACTATGTTTGTGGTCCTTTACTACTGTATACAGTAAATATAGTTTGGTACTCTGTCTCTTGGCTTATGCTTAATGCTGCTGCATTTCATATGACTGTACTCAAAGCTATATCACTGAAATGCTGACAACATATTCATATGTACATCTTTATTAAAATTCTTTTATTGAGAGTGAAGTACTGTTCAGGGTATAAACATCTTTTCAGGATGCTTGTTCTGCATTTAATAATTGGTGACTATTTCACTTCTGTGCTCTAAATAGCTACGATAAAATGAAGCATATTTTTTATATAGTAGAGGTACTCCAGATGTGTATGGAAGAAGGCCCTTTTTGTAATCAGTGCTGTAGGAAAAACAACATACATTACTGCTATGAGAAACAGTTCAAAGAATATGGGAAGAGGGGATGTGAACACTTTTCATACGTAAGTATTCTCTGGGCTTGCCTCCAGTGCTTTTGCTTTAAGGAGCATATATGTTTTTTGGAAAATTTATATAGTGATGCTTTAGTAGAAACTTTTGAAACATCAGAAGATAATCCTAGCACTTAAATCTCCTATGCATAGAAAAGTGCGCTCAACATCCTGAAAGTTCTGGTATACCAAAAAGTGTTTCTATTGTAGTTGGTTGTTGAAGGTAGGCCTGACATTTGTTCCTTTAAGGTAACAAGTGGCACTGTCCTTGTGCTGTTACAAACTTCTGTGTTAGTGGGTACCATATTGGATGTACACAGATGGGAAGAAATTGTGACTAATACAAAAATCTCAAAAACTATTGGGAGTCCCGCAGTCTTCAGTTGTCGCAGAACTGTTAGACTTAACAGTTGATTTAAACAGTTACACATTACACTGAATAAAACAAGGTAACATAAAAAGAAATAATGGGTTAGTACATTTATAGCAAAAACCATTGATGCTAAGGCAAATAAAGCTACCTTTTAGTAAAGATTTTAAAATATTTTTATTACACAAAACAAAAATTGAGAAAAGGAATTAAAAGGTCAAAAATTGCTGTACATTTGGCTTTACAGCTACAGCAAGATGTTGCTACAGCTCCACCTACCACTTGTGCTTAAGCTGAATAATTAAATCTTAATGTAGATTGCTAGTGTTGGGTAGAGAATGAAGAGCTGTTGAGTGTTGATCAGCAAAAGATAAATGGATTCCAGAGAACATAAAAGCATCCACGCTTACCTGATTTTTTTTTGTAATCTGATGAGTTAATTTTTCAACTATATTTCACAGGTGCTGGTACCAAATACTGAGTAATTTTAACTATTTCCAGGGTTGAGAAAATTGATTTTGTTGCTATTAAACTGATTATTGATTTATGTTCATTTAAATAAATTTAACAATGCTACTTTTAAGTATTTAATTTTAATTTTTTAATTTTTTTGCAATTCTACCACATGAAATTATGTACCAGTATTATGGTGCCTCCAGTACTGGGCAAATGTTTTATATATTTAAGTTTTCCTGGTGTAAAGTATCAGCTATATAATAGCTGCAAGGACACTTCTGTTAACCTAACTGAAACCTTTTCAGGGGAGGTTTCTTCTAAATTGCCTTCCAAGTCTCAGTGTCTATTTTTGATTCCAAGGCTTTTTCCTAAGCATGGCATTTTTATACCTGAAACATGCCTCTTTTTTTTTTTTGGTAATAGACCAAAAACTGGCTAAAGGCTAGCTATTTGGACCATATATAGAGAGACCAATCCAGCAGGTAATGGGTAGATGTTCCTTGCTGTTCTTAAGCAGAGTTACACCCTATTTAGGATTGCACTGTTCATGAGGTGTTTAAAAGAGCCTGTCCGCTGGCTAGGCGGGATATAAATTGAAACAATAAATAAATAAATTGAAACAAATAAATAAAAAGGTGATAGTAGTTGATGCTGAAGATAATTTGGGAAAGAATCTGTAAAAGGACAGCTTTAGCCATGTGCTCTTTAGATTTACAGTTGGTCTTTTGCTGTAGGACGAGATGGATCATTGTGATTTGGGTGTAGTCAAATGCAGTGCTAGTTTTTATAAAAACACTTGCTTAGTTTGGTGTAGTGGTTAAGTGCGCCAGTTTGGTGTAGTGGTTAAGTGTGCGGACACTAATCTGGGAGAACCGGGTTTGATTCCCCACTCCTCCACTTGCACCTGGCTGGATGACCTTGGGCAAGCCATAGCTCTGTACCAGCTGTTCTCTCAAGGACAGTTGTCTCAGAGCTCTCTCAGCCCCACCTACCTTACAGTGTGTCTGTTGTGGGGAGGGGAAGGGAAAGGAGTTTGTAAGCCGCTCTGAGACTCCAAGTGAGTGAAGGGCGGGGTATAAATCTAATTTCTTAAAAATATGGGTGTAATGTGTTCCAGAAGTGTTTTTCTTTGGAGAATTGCTCAGTTGAGAGAAAAATTCTGAAACAACTGACCCAAGCTCTCACCAGCAGCTGCATGTGGACAAGTGGAGAATGAAGCCAAGGTCTCCCAGATTAGTCTGCACTCCTAACCACTATACCAAACAGGCTCTATATACAGCAATTGAGATTTATGGAGCATGCTTGTTAAGAAGAGGAGGGCAGATCTGCATGTATGCATTATAAGACACATGATTCTTGAAAAGTATGAAAAATCTGTCTAACCACCTCATCCGTTGCTGTCTCCTGCTTCTTTGACATTCAGCCTTACCCAGCATCAGGGTCTTCTCCAGTGAGTGCTCCCTTTTCATTTGGTGACCAAAGTATTTGAGCTTCAGTATCTGGCCTTCCAGGGAACAGTCAGGGTTGATTTCCAAAGCCTATACCCCATTAAATAACATGGGGCTTACTTCTGAATAGACCAGCAGCTCCCTCTATGACCGCGGGGGGGGGGGGGGATAGCATCAGAACAGGAGGCTTGTTTAGTCTTTAGGTGGGGGCCATCCGCCCGCTCAAGCAGCGGGGAGTGTGTGGGTGTGCGCGCGCGCAGATCCGTTAGCCGCTTCCCGCACACTTCTCTATGGTTGCAGAGAAAACAAGAGAGGCCTTTTTTTTTGCTTCTCTATGATAGCTGCCGACCCGGAAGCAACTTTCCCCGAGAGTTGCGGTCGCAGTGACAAAACCTACGGCTTGACCAGCTGGGCGATGGCGGGCACGGCGCTCAAGCGGCTCATGGCCGAGTACAAACGTGAGTGCCGCCGGCGGTGAGGGCAGCTGGGTGCGGCGACTGCAGAAGCCCATTCCCGGGGTCTTCGTAGTGTCGCGGGTATCTTAGCCGAGCTGGAGCCAACTTGGCTACTGGACTCTCCGTCTCTTCTCCGTGGCGAGGGCGGCTGCTCTTCGTTACTGTGGAAGAAGCCCCTCGCCTTAGCTGTCCCTCGCCCCCCCTGGGGTCTGAGGAGGAGGAGTTGCCGCTGGGGCGCCTTTCTCTAGTTGTGGGGGGAGAAGAGAAATTGAACGGATCTGGACCGGCAGCGAGCCGGGGGTTCGGCTGGTCTTGCGTTGTGCGCCTGCGAGTAAACTCCCTGGCTCACGCGGTGACGTACATGAGAAATTCTTAAGGTTACGTCAGTCTAGTGAAGACCATATTAAAAAAAAAACAATTAAGTTTCTTCTATTAAAAACGAGGAGGCCTTTCTTCTGAGAAGTATTGAGTGGCGTATTTTGCTCCCTTCTTCCCCCCATTTATTCTTGTAGCAACTCTGTGTGTGTGTGTGTGGGGGGGGGGTAGGCTACAAAGATGACCAGTCTAAGGTCTTCCGGGGAAGCTTCATATCAGAGTGGGGATCTGAACCTGTATCTTCTTAGGGTTTGCGTGTGAGTGAGAGAGAGTGTGTGGTATAGTAGTTAAGAGTGCTGGACTACTAACTGGGAGATCCAGGTTGGAATCCCCACATGGCATGGAAACTTGCTGGGTGACCTTGGGCCAGTCGCACTCTTTTCAGTCTAACCTACCTCGCAGGGTTGTTACAATAAGGCAGGGTACAAATGAAGAAAATAAATAAAATAGTTCTAGATTATCAGTCAGGTCCAGGAAAGTAGCATGTTGCCTACCTTTGGTGGAGATTATGGCTTTCAGTTGTGAATCTGGGGGTTTTACTTGACTGTTCCAAAAAGGATTAGTTAATTCAAATGTGAAAAATACTTTCTTGTATCTCCATTTAGTATGGAAGCTACCATCTGATCTGCTAATGTGGTTCTCTGCCCCAGTAACTTGGAGGCGAGACTATTGTAAAATACTTTTGATTGGACTGCTCTTGAAGAGAAGTTGCAATCTCCAGTTGGTACAGAATACTGCAGCTTTATTACTGTCAGGAGCAGTGTTCCCTGTAAGCTGAGTTAGTGTGAGCCAGCTCACAGTTTTGTAGCCTCCAGCTCACCCATTTTTGTCTTAGCTCAGGAAGGATGGCTCCAGAGCAAACTAACTAATGCAGGAGCCAAATCTCTTGCTCACAACTTTAATGCCAGTAGCTCACAAAGTAAAATTTTTGCTCACAGGACTCCACAGCTTGGAGGGAACATTGGTCAGGAGATAGTGAAGTGAGCATATTATACCTGTTTGGCAGTCATTTCACTGCAAAAAAGTAACTTCACTGACTAGTGATTAGTTTCCCTATTCAGTTCAAGGTGCTGTTTATCACATATATATCCTTTATAGCTTGGGACCCTCATATCTGTACGACCTCCTCTCCTTATATGCTCTGCTATGACCGTTTCACTCGTTTGAGCAAGGCCTTTTGAGGTGTGACCCTTGCAAATGGGTAAAATTTGTGGCTGCCAGTACCTAAGCACTCTCCGTGGGGCTCCCACCTAGCCTACCTGATGAGGTCAGGAAGGCACCCACACTAGGGTCATTCTACAGAATGTATAAAATTGAAATATTTATTGGGAATTTTGTATGAAGGGGTTCTATTGTGGGTTTTGATGTTCACTAGAGGTTTATTAATAGCTTTGATATTTGTTGGCTGGCTTTTATCTTCTGTAGACCAGAAATGAAGGGATAAAAATAATCTGCTCTCACAGCGCACTGACTCCATTCCTCATTAAACAACCACAGAAAAGCAGCTAGGTTTTCTATAGCAAGACATGGTTAAAGAAAAGGCATTTTATAGAAGAAGCTGTTTCAGGGATTTGGGGGGGGGGGTTGTATGAAGAAAGCTAGCATCTCTGGTTTAGAAGAAGAGATTGGATTTATACCCAGCCCTTCACTCAGAGTCTCAGAACAATTTACAGTCTCCTTCCCCTCCCCACAACAGACATCCTGTGAGGTAGGTGGGGCTGAGAGAGCTCTTTCGAAGACTGCTCTTGAGAGAACAGCTCTGAGTGAACTTGTGACTGACCCAAGGTCACACCAGCAGCTGCATGTGGAAGAGTGGGGAATCAAACCCGGTTCTCCCAGGTTAGAGTCCACGCTCTTAACCACTACACCAAACTGGCCAGTCCAGCCTTCTCCTTTACTTGTATTTTTTCAGTGGAGGGTTTATTTTCCCATATAGGGGAATATTGTATTTTCCAATTGTTCACTCAGTGCAGAAATTAAATTACATCACAATGCAGATAATGAAATGCAAACCAGAGAACTCCAAAGGTAACCAGTGTTCCCTCTAGGCTGAGTTAGTGTGAGCTAGTTCATCATTTTTTAGCCTCTGGCTCACACATTTTTGTCTTAGCTCAGGGAGGATGCCTCCAGATACTAATGTATGCAGTAGCCAAATCGCTCACTCACAACTTTAGTGCCAGTAGCTCACAAAGTAGAATTTTTGCTCACAAGACTCACAGCTTAGAGGGAGCATTGAAGGTAACCTCCTGGTAACACAATATATTTTAAAATATCCACAGATAATAAAATCATCATTTAATGCTATTGGGCAGTTTCTCCTAACAATAATTTTATTTAAGCTGCAAACTTGATTAGAAAGAAACACTGTTAATATAGTGTGTGGTGTCAGTATGTGGGCTAATGCAAAGATTACATAGACACCTGTCTCATACTGAGTCAGACGATTAGTCCATCTTAGTACTCTACAGACAGTGAATGACAGTAGCCTGTTCTAACCTTCTGCCTGGGAATATTTACCTGGAGTGCAAGGGATTGAAGCTAAAATTTAATTTGTGCAAAACCTGTGCTCTACAGAGCTGTGTACCTTTCTGTAGCTCAAGAGATGGTAACAAGATGGGTGCATTAAATCATTTGATGCTGGTATTCGCATCTTCTCCACTAGAGAGAGCAAAAACTTTTCTTTTTACTGGCATACATTTCTACCATCTTTCTATCCTCCTGTCTTTGCTTACCACATGAGGCTTTTTGTAGCAAATGCCTAGAGATCTAGAAATTGGTTAGGGCAAATCAAGGCTAGGTTACTACATACTGTAAAAGGTTAGATTAATACATACTGTTAAAAGAAAGGAAGCTTGTAGTTTTCATCAGCTAAGCAATTGTTTTTCATATTAAAGCTGTTTAAAATTTTCTGCCTCTTCCTCCTTGTTACATTTAGGCTTACATATGTAGTGCTTCTCAATTCAAATTGCATAATATCATAAATGCATATACTTACATTTATTTCTGCAGTAATGAAGACAAGACAATGAAAGCTGGCGTTGTCAGAATTCTGTTTTAGAGAATTTGGATGATGAATATTGCTTATGATCTAAATATTTTCTTCCTTTTATGATTACAGTTATTGGTATTAAAAATATCTAGGGGTGTATGGCAATATATATATAGGTATTTGAGGTTTCCTGAGTTCCAAATACTGGTATGGTATTTGGATGCATGTTTTCTTTCCAGGTTTTCGATATTTTATGGCTCCATTATTTCCTATGCAGAATATTTTTGAGGGGCTAGGGAAGGTGTTTTTAGAGATACTGGCACCAAAATTACTGAGGAGTTGCTGGTGCTTTTCCTTTTAAAAATCCCTAAATGTCAAGTGAATTGGACCACGGGATCCAATTCTGTAGGCCCCTAAACAAGGTGCCCCTCATCGTCCTCTTGTTTCCTGTGAAGGGAAAAAAAAGTGAAAAAATGTAAAACCTGAGAATGTAACCCCAAGCTATTGAGGCTATTGTTAAGTCCAACCAATGTAACACGTGAGAATCTGAATTTATGTAAAAATGTGTGACTCTAAATGTTAAATGTGGGAAGCCACAAAACCCCCCAGGAACACATCACAAATCAAGTCCAGGAAAGAGCAAATTAAAAAAAAACAACCAGCAACAAAAACACTTGGAAGTGATGAAATCTTACCTAGAGCAACCTGGAAAGCTGATACTAAACCCCAGGAGTCACAGAAACACTGAGGAGAAAGGAAAGAAAAGGATTTTTCGGGATCTATTTTTGGTACCTCTTGTAAATACTGCATGAATTACCTTGTAATAAAAAGGTTACATATTGACACCCAGATTCACACTGTCTATTTTTTCACAGATGATACAGCCATTATTATAAATTAAAAGGGGGGAAAAATCTCAAAGTTTATGAAACTATTAGAGACTTACAAGGAGGGGAACCACAA
Organism: Lepidodactylus listeri; assembly: GCA_029233225.1. Lineage (NCBI taxonomy): Eukaryota > Metazoa > Chordata > Lepidosauria > Squamata > Gekkonidae > Lepidodactylus > Lepidodactylus listeri. Next base: position 56,204,851 of record JARCFY010000005.1, on the reverse strand, counting down.
GGACTTGCAAAGGGCATCTCATATTTTCCTTCCTGCTATGTCCTCTATCCCTTCCCTGAAAACTCCATAGCCTCTTTCCATTTCCTGCTTCTTTCTTTCCTTTCCACCTGCCAGCGAGCCTTCCTGTATCTGCCCAACCTCCTTCCCTCTTCTTGGCAGCCTCTACTGGGAAAACTATGGCCCAGTTGCCTGGTGCTGGCTGCTGGCCTGGGCCTAGTTGCCCAGTGAGGAGCCTACAAGAACTTGCAAGAAGCACCTCACTCCCTTCCCCCATTTCCCCTTCCCCACAGTATTCCCTCTTTACCTCCTCCTGGCAATTTTCCTCTGCTCCCTTCTGCAGGGAGGGAAGGGGGGGTAATGGAATGCACCCTCCCTGCAAGTTTCTTTTGGGTCCCCACTTGTCAATATATCTAACTAGGAATAAGGCCCATTGTGGAAATAAATACAATGGACTCTAGAAAGAGGCTCTGGGAGAGTGCCCTGGCCTTGGGCACTCAGTGTCAACTTGCTGTGGCAACCTCAGCAGGGTATAATGACACTGAATCCACCATTTTCTCCCGGGGAAGATCTCTACCATCTGAAGAGCAATTGTAATTCAGCGTGATCCCCTTCCCTCCCCTGGAGATTGGCAACAGTGGTTCCCCATGAGGGAACGGGTGGTTTGAAGGGTGGAGTCTATGGCATTGAACCTGTCTGAGGTCCCACCCCTGCTGAAACCTCAACCTCTCCAGGGTCCACCCCTCAAATCTCCAGAAATTTCCCAGCCTGGAGATGGCAACCCTACCTCCCAGCCAACTGTCAATTTATCATTATCTGCCCCCTGGCTTCAGCTTTCTATCTTCTCCTCCCTAGAGAACAGTTGTAATTCTGAGTGATCTCCAGTCCCCACCTGGAGATTGGCAACAATTGTTCCCCATGAGGGACTTGCTGGCTTGGAGGGTGGAGTCTATGGCATTGTACCTGTCTGAAGTCTCACCCCTCCTCAAACCTCACCGTCTCCAGGCTCCATCCCTCAAATCTCCAGGAATTTTCCACCTGGAGTTGGCAACCTTATCTCCTTCCAAGCCAACATTTCACTCTTCAACTTTCTATCTCCCCCCCAGCCTCCACTGCGCTCTGAAGCCCTGACTGCTATGTCACATTGGCTGTCATAAGGGGTCCATCTCAGCAGGGTATAAAGACATAGAGTCCACCATTTTCTCCAGGGGAACGGATCTCTGCCATCTGGAGAGCACTTGTAATTCTGAGTGATCTCCAGCCCTCACCTGGAGATTGACAACCATACTTCCCCTGGTGGAAAAATAGTCTTTCTCTGCAATGGGGACCGAAACAGCTGACATAATTCTCTTCCCCTTTTGACTTGCACAACCACCCTGTGAGGTAGGTTAGGCTTAAAGTCTGTGACTGGTCCAAAATTACCCACTCAGCAAGAACCTGGGTCTAGCAGATCCTGCTCTAAAGCGCTTCCTGCTACGCCTAGGGTACCCAACCTCCAGGTGGAGCCTGAAGATTGCCAGGTATTACAATTGAACTCCAGACAACAGATTTCCGCCCCGCCCCCCCGAGATAATGACTGCTTTGGAGGGTGGCCTCTATGGCATTCTGTTCAGCTGGCCCCAATGAGTTTTCTCACAGAGTCCAAGATAGGTGTGGAAAGGGGCTTTCAGAGAAGCAAGCTTGGTTGCCTAGCAATGGGCACTGAGAGGAAAGTTGCTGACTCTGATGATGGAATAGGGTTCCCAACCTCCAGGTGGGGCTGGGGACCGCCCGCTTTTACAATGGATCTCCAGCTGACAGAAATCAGCTCCCCTGGAGAAAATGGCTGCTTTGGAGGGTGGACTCTATGGCATTGTACCATGCTGAGGCCCCTCCCATCTCCAAACCCCACCGTCTCCTGGATCCACCCCCAAAGTCTCCAAGGATTTTCCAACCCAGACCTGGCAACCCTATGATGGAAATACCTGAAGATTTGGGGGGTGGATCCTGTGGAGAGCAGCAATTTTTTGGAGGGGAAGAAAGGAATCAGCAGGGTATAATGCCATAGAGTCTATCCTCCAAAGCAGCCATTTTCTCCAGGGGAACTGATCTCTGTCATCTGGAGATCTATTGTAACAGTGGGAGATCTCCAGGTCCCACCTGGAGATTGGCAACCCTAGGGGGAACGTCAGCCACACAGCAGGGGGTTGAAGGGAATGGTTTGATGGTCTCTGGCTCACCTCATTAGCCAGCCAGCCATGGTGGAGCTAAGCAGGAGACAGAGCTTGAGGAATTTCACACAGCCAATATGTTCCGTTTCAGGAACTCTTCAGTTATGGTTTTTGTCAGGCATTTCACACAGAATCGTATTAGTACCAGTTCCCTAATGGAACATATTGGCCCTTTCACACAGAAACGTGCCTCTCCCGTTGGGGAAGCGTTCCTGAGTCGGTTTACTTTGAAACCTCCTCCCAAGCGTTCTTCAGTTCTTGTACTGGTCCTGAAGTGCTACAGGGCGCTGTGGGAAATGGCCCCCTGTTTCACAGTTTATTCTGACAGTTTATTCTGGGCACGCTGGCAGTGTGTGTGTGGGGGGGTTATGCTGAAAGTCCATTGTCTTTTCACTTACAGAAGCAGGCCACTGAGGGGACAGTTAGACCCACCTGGCAGTGGGTGGAGGAGAAGAGTGGACCCAGCATCCAGTCGGTCCTTCCCCTTTGCTGGCTCCCTCCAGACTGAGGCCGGGACGCTGGCTGGTGGCTCTGTGGGCGGGACTGAGGCAAAGCAGCGAGACAATGCAGCCAGTGGCCAGGGACCCCCTTTTAAGTGGCAGTCCTTCCAGCCAACTGATTTTGGCACCCCATGGAATCTTGCCACTTGAAAAACGGCTTTATATAATAGGAAAGATTCTCAATGTGGCCCAATCTGAGCATTCTGAAATGCAAAGTATCTGACTGCAGCATTAATACAGAATGCAGATTATTTCATTATGATACTGCCAGATGAGATACTCTTAGAATTACTGTCAAGACTCTTTTTTGCCATCATCCTATAAAATACCTGGGAAAATATATCCCTAAAAAGCTCCTGTGTCTAAATAAATGGAAAACTCAACCTAACATGACCATAGGGAATCACATCAATAAAGAGAACGATTCTCCTGAAGTTCAGTTCCTTTTTCAGACTTGACCATTATTTCCAGAGCTAATTAAAAATGGCAACTTTTATTCAGTTTTATTCCTCAAGGGAAAAGATAATTGCACTGTGTATAAGCTTCCCTGTTTCTTAATTCTTTTGACTCAAGGAACTTCTAATTAGTAAGACATATGTCTGACCAGCTATGGATTTTAATGGATCACTTGCTTTCACAAACTGTTGTAATAAAAACCATCCCTCCCCCTTTTTGCTCCTCGCCCCTTAATATCTTCAGTATCACATAATCATTTTACAAAATCTGTTCTATAGATCTGGAAGCAGTGGATATCCTCCTCCTCTCCGATTCCTTTTTTTTTTTTTTAAATGTACATTACTTTATGATAACCAAAAACACAACCAGTTCAAACAGTTGGTGATATAAAAAGTCTAAGTTAAGAGACTTTCATTTAAATGAAAAATGTATGGGTTTCAAAAATACAATGGCAGTGAAGACTGTCTTGGCTACCTGTGAATGTTGTGTGCTAAAAATAGTATTTATTTTTAATTTTAGAGTTGACCTTGAATCCACCAGAGGGAATAGTAGCTGGTAAGGAATTTTATTTATTCTTTCATATCTATATATTTGAAGTGCAAAATCCATTTAAATAAACTGTACCTTTCCATCTTTTAACAGGGCCTATGAATGAAGAGAATTTCTTTGAGTGGGAAGCTTTGATAATGTAAGTTAATCAGCTGTTGTGTAGTGTAGTTAAATAATAAAGGTTCTAGGGGGTCAGTAAAGGATCTAGGGATCTTAGTAAAGCATCAAGGGGTCTTAGCAGACCATACACTGAACATGAGTCAGCAGTGTGATGTGGTAGTTAAAAAGGCAAATGCAATTTTGGGCTGTATCAACAGAAATATAGTGTCCAGATCACATGAAGTGATGGTATCACTTTATTCTGCTCTGGTTAGACCTCACCTAGAGTATTGTGTTCGGTTTTGGGCACCACAATTTAAGAAGGATATAGACAAGCTGGAACATGTCCAGACAAGAGCAACGAAGAAGTTGAGGGGTCTGGAGACTAAGTCCTATGAGGAAAGGTTGAAGGAGCTGGGTATGTTTAGCCTGGAGGGGAGACGACTGAGAGGTGATATGATAACCATCTTCAAGTACTTGAAGGGCTGTCATATAGAGGATGGTGCGGAGTTGTTTTCTGTTGCCCCAGAGGGTCGAACCAGAACCAATGGGTTCAAATTAAATCAGAAGAGTTTTTGGCTGAACATTTGGAGGTACTTCCTGACAGAGCAGTTCCTCAGTGGAAAAGGCTTCCTCAGGAGGTGGGCTTTCCTTTGGCAGTTTTCAAAAAGAGGTTAGATGGCCATCTGACAGCAATGCTGATTCTGTGAACTTAGGGAGATCATGAGGGGGAGGGCAGGAAGGGTTGCCTCAGTGCTTAGTTCTTGTGGCCCTTTCTTACATGCCCAGGGAAATGCTGATTGTCATTTTGGGGTGAGAAAGCAATTTTTCTCCAGGCCAGTTTGGCCAGGGATCCTGGAGGTTTTTTTGTCATCTTCTGGGCATGGAACAGTGGTGAGGAGGGGGAGATATTTGTGAATTTCCTGCATTGTGCAGGGGTTGGACTAGATGACCCTGGAGGTCCCTTCCAACTCTATGATTCTATGAATAGCTAAAGGTAGGAGGGTATAAAGGCCCATGGACACTGCAGAAGATCAATTAATCCTTTATGAAACAAGCTCATTGATTCCCTGGAGATGTTTTGGTTTTAGGAGATTTGTATACTGCTGTATGTAAAAAACTTTTCTTCACTGAACATTTATATTTGGGAAGGCATAAGTACTAAGGCTTAAGTGCTCATTATTACCCCAAAGTCCTGTATTCCTTTTGTAGAGAGTACTAAGTCATTTGGCACTCTGATTTTTAAAGCTTCATAGAGAATTGAGGCTCTAGAAAACCATTGATTGGTAAGCTTTATTTCTAATTAGAAAGGTACATAGTGAAACAGCATGGTAACTGTTAAAAGTTGAGTACAAATTCTAGTTATAAGACACTATGATATAATGGAGAATTCTTTGAATTGAATTCTTGTGTACAGTGTCCTGCTAGCATCAGGTATAGACTACTGCAGTAATGAAGCAAGAAAAAGCAAACTGCATCAAAGCATTTAAAAGTCTATGGATAATTGACTGTTAGCTTAAATATTGAATCCTATCTTCATAATATTTGTATACCCATGGGAAAAGCACTTTGAGCTTCTCTTTCTAAGGACAGGTTTATTTGTACATCAACATTTCCCTTGCAATTGTAGTTTAGACATAATCGAGGACTGATTAGCTTAATCTCAAAATGGGAATGTGTTTAATTTATAAACCACTCATCCTTGATTGTTTACCTTTTACCACTGCAAATTATTCTGTTCTGCTTTTGTTAACTACATGTTATATTAATAATGATTTGGTTTGGAAGCCATTTTGATTGAAATGATGATCATAATACTTTAATAATTTTTCTGAAAGTGTTCTGTTTAGATGGAAATGATAATGCATGGAGTTTGTGTACTGCAAAGATGATTGAAATGAGCAGGTATTTGAAGAGTAAAACACTGAGAAGTGACTGCTCCTGGGCATGAAGAAGTATCAAGCCTTAGTATAAATATTATTTGAGCACCAGAATGTAAAAAAATTATAATCAGGCTAATGCTGTTTGGGGACAAAGAGTTACTTGGAATAAGTGGCATTAATTTCAGTGGCACTCATCTGCAAAATGCTATTCAGGATTCACATTCATAAAATACATGTTTCATGTGCAGGAAAACTTCACAGGCGGATCCATGGCACCGCTAGTCTGGTACCATGGAGTGTAGTTACATGGTGCCCAACAGGAAAAAGGTGTGTGTGAGGGGGCTGCTTTCTGTGGGTGCTGCCATGGTAGCGTCCCCAGTAACTGCACTGCTGTGTTCCGTGGAAGTGTTGTCATGGTGTGGTGGGACTCTGATGGCCAGAGCAGCCAGAACCAACCGGGTTAGCCGTCATGAGAGCTGAGCCAAGCGCCTGGCACAGCCCAGGGGCAGAGAGAGGCAGGACTGGGAAGGCTTGCTAGTTGTCAGCAGTACCCCCCCACCCCCTTGGAGGGACGAAGCCCCTTCACAAGTTCTGGGCACCTGACAGTGGTGCAGGGACCCAAGCATCCCCCCTGACACCCCAAGCCAGCCAGCCCCCTGCCCACACAAAGCAAACCCCAGAAGGGGGAAGGGGGACATCATGGGCAGTCTGTGCAGTAATGGGTGCCATCTGCTTACCAGTGGGGCACAGCAAGTCACCCACACTGCCTAGGGCACCTTTGCACCACCCCACTGACGGCAGAGCAAAAGGGGTGCTGCTGGGGCAGGATATCGGGGGTGGGGGAGCCCAAATCACCTCCAATAGGTCCCTGAACAGCCTCCTGATGCACACGTGCCCTTCCCATTGCAATGGCAAGCAGCCCCTCCAGGAGCCCACTGGTTGTCACAGATGCTGCCAGCCCTTCCATCCATTGCTGACCCCTGATGAAGGCTTCCCCCCACTCTCCAGCTGCTCCCACTTGATTGCTGCCCACATGGACAACAGGGTGGGTGGAAGGGCTGGAGCTAGGCGCATGGGCATGGAGGTGAGGAAGGTGCGAGCTGCCACAGTCTCCACTACAGCCTCCTGTCCCTGTGCAGCTGTATGTTACCCTGAGCCAACAAGCACAGGGCAATGCAGGGGATGTTCAATGGACCCCTCGTGCCAGAAGCCCCCTCCAGTTTTCTGTTTTCTATATATAATTTTATTTTACGCTTGGGTGGTTCCCCTGAAAAGGGGAAGGGGTGACAGTGACTTTAGAGCTAGTGACAGTGACATTCGGTGAGCAACAAGAATTCTGCAGCATCAGTACATGGATTTGTTTCTGCTGGCAAAGGACATCTGGAGAACCAGAACTTTTTCTGAGCGTCCAGCCATGCCAGGACATGGATGGGACCCGCACATCAGTATGGCTGGCTGATCCCTCCACAGTGCAGTCTCATGCACCCACCTCCTAGTTCTAAGGCCCATGGGCCCTGGGGTTGAGGTAGAGGTGGCTGGAATCTGGCACAGCACCTACAGCAGCCTACAGCATTCAATGGCCATGGCACTAATCCTTTTTACAGAGGGCCCCCTACAAAGACTTTGTCTTGCTCTTTCCCCTCATTCACATACCTGAAAGCGCTTGGTCCTTCCAGGCCTCCCTAGTGCTAGAGCTCCTGAAATTGACCGGCATTGCTTTGCAGTGCCCACAAACAGCTGTCCAATGCAAAAGCTGGCCGCAAGGCGTTCTAGTGATCTGTTCCATCCACTTCACTCCCACACAAATGGAACAGGCTGGACAAGCCGCAGCTATGCTTTGTGAACCTGCAACGGCCATTCCAAGTGCCCCTCCATCAGTTGGAGTTGTTGGCAGAACCTTTATCCGAGCTAACCCATCCCTCTGCAGTGTGGGCCCAGCCCCAAGAACCAGCCACTTTCCCACAGGAACTCTCCACAACCTGCAGGACCACCATGCGTAGTATGTTCTTTCGGCTGGAGCATGCAGTTCAAGGGCCAGGGTCATCGCACCCCTGTGTCTGTCCATGCAGATGTGTCTCCATTACTAGTAGGATGAGTACCATTTGCTCCCCTGCCAAACTGTGTCCTCTGTGTTGTGAATCAGTCTCCCCACCCTCCCTCAGAGAACCCCCCCCCCCACACACACACACACATGCACAAAGACACAGCTGAGGCCAATGGAGACACTTTATCGGAGGGCTTCAGTGGCGAAGGAGCTGAGGGAATCAGGTTCCACCTCGACTAAACTTCAGGGGAAATGAGCGTGACATTCCTGTGGCAGCTTCCAAATGGGCCCCATGACTAAGGGGACAGCAGGTAGCATTCAGTTAACACCTTCAGAAGGCAGGCTTCTTCTGTGACCAGGGCGCAGGGCAGGCTTCTTCTGTGGTCCATGGGGTCATTGGTTGGAGCCGCAGCTCTTCCTGTTGAATCTCTACCTGTTGAATGAACAAATGCAGATAGGAGCATCCACAACAAGGGTCCAAAAACTCCTTGGTGTGCACTGATTGGTCCACAGGGGTCACCAGAGAGTCTACTCTGTGGCCTTTGGGGCAGACCTGTGCTGCAATCGCCATCCCCCTCGCCATCTGTCTGGTGCTCATATTTGATCCATCAACAAATGAGGGGTCCACCGTGGCAGCTGCTTTACATGTCTGTGCTCTTGCAATGGAATATTTTAGAAAACTGTATGCTTGCCTTCTCCACTCAGGACAGTAGGGCTTGGCACCCCCCTCCCTGGTACCCTGACTGAGGGGGAACCCAGCAATTGCCAGAGCTCTCAGTCCAGTGCAGAGCTGAGAGCTTTGGTCCTCCTCCCCGGCAACTGTTCTAGCCCATTCCTTGTGCACTAAATCCCTTTATGCATTGGGCTATGGTGGTGGAAGGTGTGAAGCTCCTGCAGCCCCTCTGTCTGCCGGGGTTGGATGCAGGAGGTGGCATTGCCAGGGCAGCTCCCAGCCAAGGATAGGTGGAAATGGGGAAGGGGGAATGGACCCCTGCTTACCTGTCAGTGTGCAGCTGCCCCTTTGGGTCCTGGCTGAGGAGCTGGGGAACCTGTTTGCGCTAAGAACTGGGAGAGTTCAGCCGCAAAGTGTGGTCTGTGCTCTCCCTGTCGGGTGTTGGTGCAAAGTGCTCGCCCAATGGTGCTAAGTGTTCTCTCTGTGCTTTTCCCGCCACCAAGGTGCCTCAGCACTCGCTCCAAGTCTGCATGGCAGGGAGCTGTCAGACAGCGTCCTTTGCCACACATTGTATGTTGTGAGTTGTGGGGCATTCTGGTGGAAGTCTTTGTGGGGCTGGGAGGCATGACTGAGTAATGGTGAGGGGACTTGGCTGCTGCAGGGGAGGGAGGTAATTAGCCATGCCCTTGGTTGGCATCCTGAACTGTTTGGGGACTCATAGGCGTGGCTGCAACGGGGGACACTTGATATTCCCATACAGTGGATGCCTATGGGCTGCACTGCCATTTTTCTTGGTGCATGTTTCCGCCTCTCTTGGGGAACTATTCCTAGACCTGAAGGGCTTAGGGAGCCAACTGTTTCCAGCCATGTCCCTCAATCTGCCTACATCGCTGCTGGTGCAGAGGCTTGTGCCAGGGTCGTGCCAGAATGCACTGGCCCTTACACCAGCATATCCCCTTAGGATTATGCTGTTAGTAATGTGTCAGCATAGTGTCTAAAGTAAGAACATGCTTTTGATGCTGCTGCCTCAGAGTGCAAATGAATGGATATAATTGCAAGTTTAGATACCTGCTGGAAAGCCCAGACTATCTATCGAGCAGTAATTACTTCCAAAATGTGAAAAGACTTGTGTCCCCATACTGTGTGAGTATTGGGTTGTGCGCAGTCGTTTAAAGCAATATATGAGGCTAACTAAGTTTTCCCCATGTTGGAATACACTGGTTTATTAACTTCAAAAATGATAGTGTTTGAAATTGTACAGTATTTGTTACCAGAACAATTTAGCCCACTAAAATTATACCAAAATATTCATTGTTAGAACTTGGTTAGCCTGAAGGCTGATTTTTAAAAAAATAATAAGTACAAATTTAAGCCAGTAATTCAAAAAGCTGTCTAGAGAAGTAATTATATTTTAGTTTTAGATATATTACTTTTTTAATGTGTATGTTTGCTTCATTTTGGAATTCCCCCTCTTTGTGCATTGATGAGATTGGGGCTGAGGGTGGGTTGCAGCTGCTTTCTTGAAAACAGAAGAAACAGTTCATGTGTGCCTAAAAACAATCATTACAGCATTAACTGACCTCCCATAAGTGTTTGTTCTTTCGGCAGTTGCTCGCATGAAGCTTGTCAACCCTTCTATTTTCTGTAATTGTACATTGCTGATGGAATTTGAAGTTAGCCTGTGCTTTTGCTTATGCTTGATGTGTAAAATTACACTTGTGTAATCTGGCGCAAAATATTTTTGCCTTTACAGCCAACAGAAGTAAAAACCCCTCTAACTTCTGATACGTACCAAGTTATTCTACATTTTTGAGTACTGTTCAAGTGATTTTGGACAGTGTAGTCTAATCTGTTACTACCCAATTGGCAAGGAAGCAGTGATACACTGCTTTGAAGTTTTGGAGAATACAATCCATAACAAAGGGAGCATTTACTCAGTGTCACTCTTTGGAAAAAAGAAATTGAGTCAAATGAACTTACAGTGGTCTTTTAGAAATGAGAGCAGTAAAGCGATAGGTTATGTTGACTTGTTAAAATAGTTGCGACTAGAGATGCTGCAACAATCACAACCCACTTTGAATAAAACTTTGTGCCTCTGGACTCAAACTTTGTTCAACTAATTTTCTTGTAACATGAATTTCTCTTGTTCATAATATCAGTATTTTACAAATTCATGGGCTGCTTTTGCATTTGTGTGGTTTGCATCTTTCATTGCACTCACTGCCTGAATGATTCCTTATTTCTGAAAGTGTTATGTAAGCATTTGGTAATTCACACAAACAAAAGCAACTGTGTCTGTTACATCCTACAGCATCATGTAAATGATTGTGTTTTCACTCTACTCTCCCCCCCCCCATCTCCTGCCTTGCAGAGAGCCCAGTTATTTGGACGGGGCTGCTGCTTTTCCATTTGGGGAGGAGTCCTGAGAGAAGACTGCATCAGTCTTTGATGACAGGCACCTCTTCTTCATGACTGCCTCACTGTTGCTTTCTCCTCTGCAAGCAGAGCCATGCTGCTGGAAGAATAACATTAGCTGTTCTGGACAGCCAGTTATGAAGCATGGTGCCATGATACATAACATAAGCAGAGCATTGTACAGTAGCTTAGACAGTATTACACCTTTCCCTGTGCACAAATCATAATTGTCAGAGAAATTCTGGAAAAGTGAACTTTTTGCGTGTATGTGAGTACTGCTCGTAATTAATCTAATTAAGATTTGAGTGTAAAAACTTAATGGGATATTTAACAGAAGTAGCATTTGGATCAGAAATATTCATTATGCCTTATCCTTTCTTTGCAAGCTATAGCTGAGTTGAGAACGTACATTGTGGTATGGAGGCAAGTATATGAAGGGGGCCACACTTATCCACTGATGTCAACCCACCTGTATTTTGGAAATTCTGTAGCCATTTAAATTTTTTACATGAAGAAGGTGCTGTTGACTTTGGGGGTAGCTAGGAGCACCTTATTAAAGAGGTGCAAACAGATTGTCCAAGAATGCTTTCATTGATGAAAGCTTCTTTGTGCAATGTTTCCAATAAAGTTATGAAATTCTGGATTTTTTTATCATTTTGGCTGGATCTGTAGATCATTTGGGGGGTTAACTTCTACCCCCTTTATAGCTTTTAGAGGTGTTAACATGTTTCTTTGAAACATTAGTGTGTCGGCTTGTTATCATAATGATCCACAGAAGGCTAAAGATAACTTTTTAATCTCAGATGTGAGTAGCTGTTCTTGCTTAATGAACTAATTTGATGATAATTTTTTTTCCTGGATCAAAGGCTAACCATTCCAGATAAATATTCTCAACAGCATACATCCAGTTGTTGCAAAAGGTAATATGGCTATTATTTTCAAGAAAAGACCACAGGGTTCCAAACTATGTGTTGGCCATAACAGACACAAATACATCCAGATTTTATGATAGAAACAGTCAGCTTCCAACTTCGAGAAAATTGGGTTGGATTATTGCATTACTATCTTGAAGCTACTTGATTTGAAGCCAGATAGTTCTGGCAAATCTTTTTACATGGCCACTTTTGGGACCTAGAAATTTGAAATGTTTCAGCTGGTTTGCAGGAATACTCTTCCAGCCATGGAGCTATGTTAGAAGTGTTTGGATTAGGAAAAACAAAACAGAAAGCTCAGTGGTTTCTGTCAATGACTAGAGTTTCCCCATTTTTATTCTTAACAATAATAATAGCACTGTATTTTGTTCACAGGGCCTTGGAGCCCTTGTGTGCTGGGTAATGAGTGAGCAGCAGGTGTGCCAATATGAATGCATTTCTCTTGGGATGGGCTGTCTTAAAGAGGCAGAGTGAGGCACTGAGAAACAGTTAAGTTTGAGGACACAAACCTGCCATTAATCCAAAACCACGGGGAAGCAGGTTAACATGCAGTGAAATTTCAAATAAGAATTTAATTCTTACTTCTAGACAAAAGGTAACTGTTCCGATACAGGCAGACTATTTGATAAACTTTTACAGTTGCACTAAAAATAAAGCTAAAGTGTCAATCTCAGGTCTAAATATAGCATTGTTGCAGTGTTCCACCTAAGCTGAGTTAGTGTGAGCTAGCTCACAGTTTTTTAGCCTCTGGCTCACACATTTTTGCCTTAGCTCAGGAAGGATAGCTCCAGAACAAACTAATTTATGCAGCAGCCAAATTGCTTGCTCACAACTTTAATGCCAGTAGCTCACAAGACTCTGTAGCTTAGAGGCAGCATTGGTCAGAACTGCCTGTAAATGTTCAGAATAACTACTAAAGCACTACTTAAAGCAGACTTTGCTCTTGTATGACCTTCAAAGACTTTGTAAAATGCTTTGAGGTCCTTGCATGATAACTGGAGCAAAATGAAACCACATAACTTGAAGCTATTGGTATAGTACTTAATGATGTGTCACACTGATGCCTAAACTTCACAATACATTCTTTTTCTAGTAATTAATAATACCTTGTTTTCACTTAATTTTCCCCTTCATTTTAGCCTCCTCTCAGCATTCTTACAGTGTTATCTTTAGCATTAATACCTTGCGAAGTATTATACAGAACATAGAAAGCAATTAGAGGGGGGTCTTCAGGATTTGAAAGTTAAGGGCCAAGTCCTTGCTCAGCCATGAAGTTCTCTAGGTGGCCTTGGGCTAGTCTCTCAGACTAACATGATATGCACTAAATGAGAACTCCATGTTAATAACTGTGAGCTCTTTGGGGGGAAATGAGATATGAATATAATATTAGATCCTGCCCAAACTTTTTAGAAGCTATATGAAGTAAGAATTTGGAGTAGGATGGGAAGAAAAAGTGGGATTTAAGAGAACAGTAGAGTAGAAGTGCAGGAGGGAGGGAACTGGGTAACAGTAGGGTGTGGAAGTGAGGCTTTTGCTGAAATGGGTCTTGAAAGAATGGGGGAATGACATTTGCCCCCCAGTTGTGAGGGGTCAACTGTTGTGTGCCTAGAAAGCAATAATCACACAAGTGAGGGGTCAACTGTTGTGTGTCTAGAAAGCAATATTCACACAAGTAAGGCTAGGAAAAGATAAGAGATGCAGACTGAGAGTGTGTGGAAGGGAAATAACATGAGAACCGAGCAGTAGAGTCATTAAGCAGAGCTTGCAACTAGAGATATGCTCAGATGGTAATGTGATTACAAACTGAACACCACTTTTAATTGATCAAAAAGACCGACTTTTGTTAAATACTCAAGTTCTGACTTGCGTATCCTGTTGCCGTCTGTAGTGTACAGGGGAAGACAAGCCTTGCATGAAGCTGAGTTGCTGTCTCACCCTTTTGCCCAACAGAAAACATGTATACTCGCAGGAGAGATACTTTGCTGTCATGGAGGCTTGGTTTGTCGTTTTGCCCACCTGGGCTGGGGGAGCTCACTGGTGTGCTCATTTCTGCTGACTTGGATTGCAAATGCTTGTACAGGTGTGTTCTTGCACTGTTGCCTGGGAACTCTGGCTCTTTTGTCATGATGTTGTGTCCCGTGATTAGTTGCTTGTATGCCAACTACACAGAGACAAAGTAGCCCATACTTGAAATACTGCTTGTTTTATTATGGATGGCTTATCAGTATGAGAGCATTTTCTCCTCAGAGAAAATGAACATTACAAGCAAAGGAAGCTTGACTCCTCACCCCAAGCCCATCATTTGCAAGCACTGGAATGTGGGAAGCTACTGAGTCTGGAGAGAGATGCTGCAGCCCTCTTATACTGCAGCTTGCCAATATATTTTCTCTTCTTCACTTTGTTACAAAATCCTGAGATCCTGCTGTAGTTTAAAGTTCAGAAGCCAAAACCATTTTATACCTGGAGAAGGATTACATAAACTCTTTCTAAAATTTATAAATGTAGAACTTGGGTTTCCCAAACATCTGTATTGTGTCTGCAGTTCGGACATTCAGACTTACATTGTTGTTGTTTTTTGCTCACTTCTCTCATTTCTCCAGCTATGCCCAGAAACAATTGGTCCATGCAGTTTTTTTGGGGGGGAAAACTGTGTGCACATACTTGGAAGCTTTGCCTGTTCATAATTTAAGTTGTAGAAATTGTGATTGGTGTTTTCCAAGATTTGTGTATGTGTGTGCACGTTCACATCCAGTCCACAGAGAGCTGTATATAAACTTCATATGCTTCAGCTCGAGCCAGTTAATAGGCCTGCCCAACCTATATATCCTAATTGTACACCCTGAGGACTGCAATTGCTTTTATAACTTGTGTTAAATTTTACCTTGTACATGTTCCCATAGGGCCATTAGTGGAGTCTTCTCATAAACTTTAGTTTATGTAGTGCCTGTTCAGCAGCAGTGCCTGATACCTCTGTCCATACTGTGTAACAACATCTTCAAAGCAAAGAGATCAGCACCTGCCGGCTAGATCTCTTGACGTGAAGATACTAAAATCTGGAACATGCCTTGAAGATAGATTGAGTATAATTGAGCAAACACACCCTCGTAATTAAGCAGAGTTTGACCTTCCTAGTAATTTAATGTGCAGGCTTTGATTTTTTCCTTTCTCCCTCCCTCTTCAGGTTCTTGTTTTAGGCTAGAGTAGATGGATGCAAGCACATTAAGTCTTCATTCTTGAGATTTCTTTCTAAACAAGATTCAGGTTTTCAATATATGTGGATTTAACTGCTTAGTACCTGTACTGGCATGAAAAAGAGCTACCTATATAATGGGAAGAAGCTACCAGCACTGAACAAAGTCAATCTACTGTTTACTTGGTTGACTGGAGTTGTTGGGGAGTGAAGAGAGAAGCATGTGGTGCAGGGCATGGGAAATGGAAAGTGGTCTATAAATGGAGCAGATGGGGAGGGAGGAAATGGTAAGAACCAGTGCTCCCTCTAAGCTGAGATAGTGTGAGCTAGCTCACAGTTTTTTAGCCTCTGGCTCACACAGTTTTGTCTTCGCTCAGGAAGGATGGCTCCAGAGCAAACTAATTTATGCAGCAGCCAAATCGCACGCACACAACTTTAATGCCAGTAGCTCACAAAGTAGAATTTTTGCTCTCAAGAGTCCACAGCTTAGAGGGAGCATTGGTAAGGACTGGTTCATCCGTGTGAGCAGGCTAATAATAATAATTAAAAATAAATAATAATTAAAAAGACTTATTTAATAACGTATATTATAACTTCAGCGAGAATTGTAGTTGCAAAAAATTGGAAACTAGAAAAACTCCCCTCAAGAGAAGATGTAATATTCAAAGTGTTGGATTTCGCGGAGATGGATAGATTAAATCTAATAGGGTTAAATAAAAACAAAAATCTATTTTGGAAAACATGGGCTAGTGTACAGGAATGGATAGATACAATAATAGAAACCTAGACTCGAAATCTACAATACATGTTAAAATAATAGAGACAAATGTAAATTTTTCGTGGTTAATCGTAATTTATTACTTGTGTTTATCAATGTTTAATGGATATATTTGGAAAAAAATGAAAATAAAACTTTTAAAAAAGATATATTTAGATAAAGTCTGAAATGTGTTGTATATTTAATTAAATTAGATGGTGTAAATGCAAAACAGATTACAAAATTTGTACCTGCTTTTTGGGGGGACATGGCTAAGGTTAGGAAAAACTGTTTTTTTTAAAATACCCTTTTCAAGTCAGTTATGACCCTAAATGCATTGATGAACTGAACAGTGATTACAGTATGTATAGGAAGAGTAATGTAGCTTCATCAGAAAAAACAGTGGTAATAACCACAGCAGTAGAATGTGTCATGCTCGGGGGGCCATAGGTCTTTCTTGCTTCAGCTTTGGTTTCTGGGTGTCATTGTTGACTGTATAGGAGTGGACTATTCATGCAAAGCAAGTTCTGTAGTTGCAAGATCTATATTAGATGAGGCCAATGAAAATGAATGGTTAGTAATGAGGCATCTGAGGTAAGTAAACAAATTTCTTCCTGTTGAGTTGGAGAAGGAAGTGACAGGTTTATGCTGTATGAAAAGCATGCCTAGCTTCCGTTGAGCTATTGCACAACATGGTGTCACAGCCATTGCCTAGAATCACAGCACTATGTAAACCAATGGAAGCATTTTGCTGAGAAGTCCTCAGCTAGTTTTATTTTGAAATTACATTGCACTTTTGCTGTGTGGTGCCTTCCCTTGGATAGAGATGCAGAAGAAAGAGGGTGAATCTTCACTGACTGCTCCAAATGCTTAGCCAGACTAGTATTGGTGATATCTGAAATTTACTTTCTTGGATGGTTATCCTATGAACCACAAGTGGAATGTGCTCACAGTAGGAGGAGCTTTCCTACCCACACCCGCTACGTATTTATTTATTAGAATATTTTTAGCCATGTTTCCTCTTGGCTCAAAGCAGGATCCTTATTGGGCAAAATTTGTACCCAAAAGTTTGGGATCATCATGGGCAAAATATTGTGAGGCATGGTGAGCTGCAGTGAGGAGGCAGAATTGGGTGAAATCTCTCCTTCCTCTAGCACCAGTGGAAAACTTGTTTCTCTGCTCTTCCTGCATGCATTGAAGGAAGGAAGTGGGCATGATCTCACTCAGCTCCCTCTTCTTACGGCAGACGCCCCCCATGCCTCTTGTCTATGAGGTTATCTTGACCCCCCACTATTGTCTTTTCAATGGTTTTAGGGGGCTGCTGGGAAAGGGGAAGGAAAAGAGAATTCTAACACTGTGAGCACCTTTTGCTCACAGTTCATAGAGTACAACCCATTGTATTATAGATAGGAGATCCTGTTGACTATTCTGAACCCCTCATTGGTTAAGAAATAGTAATTAACTACCCTAAATAACTTAGTTTTTCAGTGTAGTCTTCTTCACAGAAGAAGACATTCTTTATAGAAGAATTATATGCCATAATTGCTTATATCCAAAACTGTATTTTAGTAGGCAATATCGACTTCATTAAAGTGCATTTAATGGCAGTCTCCGGCAATCCAGTACTAATTTCTTGATTTCATTTTTAGTAACTAATATGTTGGTGCTACTTTAAAACTGTTTAATTTTTCATTTTGTTTACAGGGGCCCAGAAGACACTTGCTTTGAGTATGGTGTTTTCCCTGCTATTTTGAGTTTTCCTCTTGACTATCCTTTAAGTCCTCCAAAGATGAGATTCACATGTGAGATGTTTCACCCCAACAGTAAGTTCTTCAAAGAGGTGACACTATGTCTGACCATACGGATGAAAAATCCTATTGTCTATTTACCCCTGTGGCATTCACACAGTGGAAAATTAAAGGACCCTTTGGACCCTTGTTTGAATGTTTTAACTAGTAGCAATTGTCTAGACCAAGCTCTAAATTCTATTTCAGACACTTTGAATACTTTTATACTATAATGCATACTTTGAATCTAGTCAAACAAGTCTTAGGAAGATGCCGTGCATTTCCCCTTTGTCAATAACAGCATGGGAAGTCCTGATTTAAATTGTAGCTACAGTGGGTGTTTTGAAGGGAAGGTTCTTCCAATTGTATCATTTTCCTGACTTCCAACAACCCACCCCCGAAGTTAAATGCACTGGGGGAAATATACTGAGACTATATAGACAATCTGCGTGCTTCACCTACAGTGGAAAAGTGTAGGGGAAAGAGTTAACCCCATAATGTAGTCCCCGTCCTTCCATTGAAGGAGTAACACACTAGAAATCAGTCATAGATCTTCCATATTTTTGTCTGTCTTGGGCTTTACTATGGTCAGTTTGTGTGGAGCTACTCTTTTCTGCTGTTTCAAGCAAGAAAAGGGAATGTATTTGCAAATGTTTTCCCTACAGTGCTGTAACTTGATCTATCCTCGATTTCATTTGGCAGTTCATCTGTGCTAGAGGTTGCTCTAGCTTCACTTGTCCTTTGGTACAAAAGACTGGGAATTTTGGAACATTTAGTTCTGATTTAAGAATTTTGATCTTGATTGAAATCCTATTAAAATATGGAAGTGATGTTGCTTCTGAAACCCTCCTTTTTGTTTCTGATATTGTTCCACTGAGTTCACTAGTGTGATTTGCCAGAAGCTCTATTTTTGTCTTCCTTGTTGTCTGAATGGTATACTGATGTAGCAACTTGAGAAAGAATAGTATGGTAGTAATCTTCTTTCACGTTCTGTTCCTAAGCTTGCGAGCTGTATTGCTTTGTGATTTTGCAAGATCCTGTTTTCTTTGCTCCACTTACCTTCATCCCTCAGACGAGTATTACTGATCCATCAGTATGTCGCCTTTCTTCCCTTGAGCTACATCAGTAACCAATCCCTACCCTAGGGCTGTGAAGCTGTTGTAAACACAGCAGCCTATATATAGCACTTAACATGTTGTAAACTTGCACAGATATTAGCTGAAGGGAAAACTGGAAAATGTGCTTGGCAGCTTTAAGTGGCCCATTTAAAAGTGCTGTATTTGGGTGGAGGGTGGCTGGTTGGATGATAAAATAGCAACAGGAGTAAATTTTATTTACTTCATTTTATACTTTGCCTTTCTTCCCAATGAGGACCCAAAGTAGCGTGCATCATTCTCCTGTCCTCCGTTTTATACTCACAACCACCCTGTGAGGTGTTAGGCTGAGAGTGTGTGATTGGCCCAATGTCACCCAGCAAGATACCATGGCAGAGTGAGGGTTCAAACCCAACCTGACACTCTTAACTGCTATACCATGCTGGAAAAAATAAGTGAGCCAAATCTTTTACACAGTAACAGGTTAGAGTATTATTACTGTGTCTATTTCCAGTGTGATCTGCCTCCATCCCATTTGGAGGCTAAAAAAAAAGGATGAACACACCACACCCTGATGCATGATGAAAAGGTTCACAGAAGATTTATTGAACAAAGTCTTATGGTTCAATAAATCTTCTGTGCACTTTTTCAAAATAAGGCCCAACAAAATGTGCTGCAGTTCCGGCTATAAAAACCTTCTTTGGGGAATATGAGACAAGAAACTAATAGCATGCACTCTGATGCACATGCAAAAGGCAGATTGGTTCCCACCTTCCCCTTCTCAGTGCAGCTGTTTGTAGCCCAAAAGCAGATGTTGTCAGGGATCTCAATAAACAAAACGGACAAAAAGCTCCCAGGTGCAGGGGTGAGGAGAAATTGGGTGAAATTCACAGAAAGTCATAATCTTATTCCTGTTGAGACTGATTCAGGGGCTTTTATTGTCCTTTTCCTTTGGCTTCTTGTCTTCTCCTTGCCCCAGCTTTCCAAACACATGAATGGAGTGTTACAGACCTCTTATTACAGACTAATATTGTAGTTTTGTGATATTTGTGCAATCTCAAAAATCTGTTTACGTCTAGTCATCTTTACTCTCAGAGAGTCTTGCTTGGGTAGGAACAAAAAGGAACTCCTTATTCAAGACCATATATTTTTCTGTAGTTAATGTCTTCAGGAAAGATGAGTCTTATCTTGCTGCTTGTTTGTGTCCAGGCATTCTGCGTGTGTGTGTGTGCTTTGTTTTTACAAAGATGCCCTTGTTTGAATTGTACCATCTTGTGTTTCAGATTATGATATTTAAGAAATGGATGTTTCATCATTGATATCTAATGACATGTTCCACTTGGGATTCACTAGTGAATGATGGCTCATTTCTTAGAACTGGCAAGGATATATATTGCTGTTGTCATAGTTTAATCCTAACTGTAGGCTCGTCTGCTGTGGAAAAGAAGTGGCAATTTTTGCCAGGTCCCCGTTGCCACATTTTGCTCCAATGCTGCTTTCAGGGATTTATTATTTTGAGGGGCTCTGCAGCTGGCAGCAGGAGAGCGGAAACAAGAAAGTTTGTTCTTTGAGCACTCTGCTGTTCAGGCTGGATCTAAGCCATAATTTTATATTAGAAGGTTATTCTTCCCCAAAATTTCAGTCCATAGTTTGTTGAATCAGTTTGTGGTCCAGATCTTTGGACCCATTATTCTCCAACATCATATTAATTAACAGCTCTCTCTAAACCTGATATTTGTCATATGTTTGAGCAATTACTCGTACTTTATCTTGATCTCCATATTTGTTTGTGGCCTCAACTTTTTGGCTATGAGCAGAATGGCTTTAAAGCTTGAATATCCTGTGGCTACCTAAGTTCTCTACCTTTGAACAGTAAAAGGTGGGCTAAAGAAGGGGTCCCCAAGTTCATATCCATGGGCACCTTGATGCCCACCAGGTGTTTTTAGAAAGTAGGTGGGATCAGGTGGGGCTTTTGCCCAGCAAGATTTCTGGTTGGCCATTGGAGATTTGATTGGCACTAGTGCAGATTTTTTTTTAAAATGTTGCTTTGGCAGCAGTTTCCACCACCACACAAGGATCTTCACTGTGCGATGGAAAATAAGCTACAGCAGCCATTTTGTGGCTGGCTCTGCCTCCTGCAGGGGCCATTTTGTAGCTGCACCCACCACACTGTAACAGAATTCCAAAGGTGCCCACAAGTTCAGAAAGGTTGGGGACCCCTGGTCTAGGGAGGGTTTTTTTGCAGATATGGCAGGAAGCTTAATGTTCAGCTATTCCCTCCTGAATGTGCAAAGAACATGATGCGTCACTTGTAAAGTATGTGTTCCTCTCTTCAGTTTATCCAGATGGCAGAGTTTGCATCTCTATTCTTCATGCTCCTGGAGATGATCCCATGGGCTATGAGAGCAGTGCTGAACGATGGAGCCCTGTACAGAGCGTAGAGAAGATTCTCTTGTCAGTGGTCAGTATGCTGGCAGGTATGAAACAAATTTATTTGCAGATCTTCAGCTGGAAAAACTGTTCTGATAGTTACAGTCTACCATCCTTCTCTAGTACTGCAGTGCTTTTTGTAATATCTCCTCTTCACTTCCTCCACTAGACTTCTTCTGTTTCTACATCTGTGTGTGTATTTGTGTTCATGCTTATGTGTGTGTGTATGAATGTAACACTTATGCGACAATAAATTTGGGACCACAAGACTCTTATTTTTGCACTGATGCAGATATAATTTGAAGGTGTGAGATCTGCCTGATTTTTCCCATTTCTTTTTCTTTGCCCCATTTCCCTTTTTTTTTTCCATTTCAGAACCGAATGACGAGAGCGGAGCCAATGTGGATGCCTCGAAAATGTGGCGAGAGGATAGGGAGCAGTTTAACAAAATAGCCAAGCAAATTGTTCAGAAGTCACTTGGACTTTAAAGAGAAAAGAAGACTGGAAAATTGACAATCGTAGCATTTTGGACTCTTCTCAAGACTGACAAATGGCACTACTGCCCATTGGTACCAAAAGCAAATCTTGCAAAATTGTCAACTGAGTTTCTTAAGGTTTTCCCCCACCATCCTCTTCTCCTTATTTTTCTCTTTTTTAAAAAATATCTAAAAGTGCAATTCTGTGCAGTTATTCCAGTCTTAGCCTATTGAAATCAGAAGGTTTAGACTGGAGTAACTCTCCGTTAGGATTGCATGATATTTAAGCAGGTATGATACAAATGGATTTAGCAGTATGGGAAAAGTTATGTAGTGCTGTAGTCATGTTGTACTACAGAAAACTTGGGAATCTTCCATATTATGTGGCTCTCCAGTTACATTCATTTTATTCCCCCTCCCTACTTTAGTACAGATAACAATGCAATATTGTGCACTTTCTGGTAGCTGGACTGAAGTTTCAAGTGCCCAGAGCAGCAGAAAAATGCATCTTACTACTGAAATCAGTTTGATGGAAGCAGAGAGCTACCCTTTAAGGATATCTTTCTTAGATAATTCCACATAACTGAAGATAAATGGAGATAAATGTTTAGTGTCTTCCTCCTTGAGGACATTACATATGAATGCAGCAGAGTTCTTAGGCAAGATTATTTTGTGAGCAACTGAATGACTGTGTCTAATGAAGTTGAACCATGAAAGGAGTGATCAGTGTAATTTGCAACATGCTTCCAGATGTAGCATTTTATCTGCCCATAGGATATCCTTTCATATGGCAGCATTTGAAAGCCTTCAGTCATGCTGAGTTTGGTGTTGAGGCACCTGTTGAACTTGTTATGACTTCAGTAGGCTTGATGTCATATGAATAATCATCATTCCTAAAATACCTTGAATGCCTGAGACAGACTCCTCTATCTGAATAGATGCTGTAAATAGCAAGCTGGCTGTACTGCAGAACAGGAATCTTTCCCAAGTTGTTATTAAGACTAAATGGAAATTGGAAGGTCAGAAATCATGGTTTGCAAATGTAAATATTGTCCAGATTAGGAGGAGTTGGTGCTTCTTAACATATTTTGCTCTTGCGCCCTCTTTAGTACTGGAGTGGGAGCCTGTGGCTTGCATCCCTGGAGCACTTCTGCAAGTTGGGAGTATTTCTGCCCAAGAAGTGTGACTTTCTTGCCTCCCTGGTTCCAATTTTGGGGGCATTTTGTGCTTCAGTGTTGGGGGGAGGGGGAGAAAGCCATGCTCTAAAGGTGGAAATCCTCCAGTCCATGGAAATACTGTTGGATTTAAGCCTTTTTGTTAGTGGCAGTTTTAAGACAATACATACCACAGGAATGAAAAGTAGTGCCCTGTTCCTCTTTGTTGGTAGGACAAGATACTTAAGGAGCCAGCCCTCAAAAATGTGTTTCATGGCCAGATTCTTAGGAAGTAATTAACATCTGTGTCTTATCAAAAGTCATGTGTCTACATTGCTTCAGGATACTAAGTAAAGTCACTTTGCGAGAAATCCCATGAACACAGACTTGGACTGGGGTTACTTTTTATGCTGTTTATACTTGAATTTGAGTTTCAGATTTATAGAGGATTTAGATCAGAAGAAGTATTTTGTTAACAGCATCTTGTGGATCTGAGCTCACATTATAAATATGCAATGTTGAATGTCAGTTGGCCATGTCCTTATTCCCAATGAGCTGAACTGAGGAGTGAAGTGGCCAATGAAAATTGTTCTGAATAGCATCTACAAATGTTGCTTTTCCTTTGTAAATGGCGGATGTTTGTTCATTTTAATTGATTCAGCATAGCTTAAAGGATGCAATGAGATGACAGCATTCAAAAAAGAAAAGATCTGCAGGAAAGCTCTCCTGCTCTAGCTGTGCGCATTGACAGTATTTAAAAACAAAACATGGATTTCTTAAATAAAAGGCATATTTTATTTTATTTTATTGAAAGTGCACCTTTGGAAGGAGTCTGGTTTTAAATTCCAGTAAATGTGGACGACAGTAGTAAAGCTTAATAAGAACATGGACTCTTCAGAGTCCACAAGAAGGGTGTGGGTAGAAGATGAACTATGTAGCACATGTGTGATATAGAGGCGATATCTGTTTGCTTGAAATATTTATATGCCATCCTTTCTCCCGAACATCACCAGCAAGTGGTAACAATCTAAAAACTCTGTGCCCTCACTAGTCAGATATTCCCCAGTTGCCTAGGCTCATGCTGTTCCCAGAACTCTGTGGACGAGCTCTGTCTTACAGCCTCAGTGGAGAGCCAGGAGAGTAGGAACCCCCTGACCTCTTCCAAGAAGCTGGGGCAACCACTGGGGGGGGGGGGGAAATACCCCCAATCCCTCTGTTTTGGCTGGCGTTTGGTGAGTATACATTTAAATGCATAGGGGGTTATTTTAATTTATTATATAAGCAGTTCCGATACTAACATATAAGCAGGTCTTCAGTGTGCATGTGATGGGAGAAGGTGAATAGTCACCTTTCACATTACAGCATAAGAACAGATTCGCAGATCTTCACTGTATCTTCCTACTGTAATGGGTAAAGCAGGCTTTTGGAAACAGCATACTGGTGATCCTTTAGTATGGATGCAAAACAGGCACTATGTTATATTCAGCAGAGACTGGCTTGCATACAAACTAAGCAGTTTGTCAGTGTTTGCTATATAATCTGGGAGTTGACCCTGTTTGGGAGGAGTGACTTGCTCTGTTCTCCCATAAGTACTGGATGTAGATGGGTATGGGGAACAGGCAACCACATTCCTCTGATGTATTTAAATTTGTTCGTTCTTTCAAATGCAGAGTTGCTTTTTGTAAGGCTGTGGTACAGATATAGTGCCAGGACCATGCCATCATCCTTTATTCCAAAGGTCCCCAACATGGTGCCCTTGGGCTCCATGTTATCTGCCAAGACCTTTCCTGGCGCCCGCCAAGTGCTTTTAGAAGGTAGGTGGGGCTTTTGCACAGCAGGGCTTCTGATTGGCTGTGCAGTTTAAAAGGCATCTTGCTAAACAGAGTCTCTGCCTGAAGTGCTGAAGAGGTGCTATTAGAGTTTTGTCTGAAGTTTTGTGGTTGGCATTGTCTCCTGTGGCAGCCATTTTGTGGTTAGCTCCACCTCCTATAGTAGTCCTTTTGTGATTGTGCCCATCACCCTGTGTTAGAATTCCAACGATGCCCACAGGCTCAAAGGGTTGAGGGAGATAAAAAACAAGGCCAAGGCCGTTGGTACAAAATTAGGTAAAATTATGTTTTATTACTCAGTTAAAATTCTCAAAAAAATCCCTATGTGTTTTACTGACAGGCTTTGTTGGGGGAATCCATAATATAAAATATACAATTACACCACTGAGTTTACATAAATACTGGTGTATTTAAAATTATATAAATAAATAAGACATTATATTAGAAGTTGAAATCCAGGTTGTAAAAGGTCAATCACATACAAAACTGCCGGAGCTCATGCTGTCCTTGAGATTGCCAGAGGAAGGGAGACAAGACAAAGCTGTCCAGCACCCAACGTGTTTTGGCTCAAAATTAAAATAATCTTTTCCTGTGCCTAAATGAATGTTACAAACCTGTTCGTCTTGCAGTAGTTCTTAAAAATACCTCAGTGGTGTAACTGTATATATTACAGATTCCCCTGACGAAGCCTGTTGGCAAAATGCATAGGGAATTTTTGGGGAATTTTACCAGAGGAATAAAATATAGTTTTACCTGATTTTGCATCATTGGCCTTGGCCTTATTTTTTTTATCTCCTGTGACTGGTGTGGCCCTTTTATTTTCTTCTAAAAGGTTGGGGAACACCTGCTTTATTCCTTTTGACAAGGATGGGCGAGCTGATAAGACTCCACATCCCCTAGCCCCCAGCAATACCTTTAATCAGTGGAACTTTTTTGTTCCTAGTAAGAGAGCATTTCTATAAAACTTGTTTCTTGTCAAGTGCCAGGATTATTTTAACAAGTGTTACTGTAATATGCATGCAAGCAACTTTTTAATCTGTTGTTTCACCTTCTTTCTGTTTAGATGGTTTGCTTTAGGCTTTGTAGTTTCAGCAGTTGAAAAGGATGCAAACAAATGCCGCTCCTCTGGCAGAAAGGGCTGTGTCAGGACACACACACGCACACACGCACACACAAACACACACAGGCAAATGAAACCCAGAAATTAATCATGGTCCCCCGCCCCCCCATGCTGCTTTGAAAGAACTAAGCACTATATTAAAGGTGTTGGAACCACATAAAACAGTTGAAGCTTGAGGGCAGGGCTGATCTTGTATCCTTACTGGCTTCTTTTGTTTGGCCCAGTTCTGACTTTACGATTATCAGCGTGACGAGAGAAATATGCTTGCTCAACAATCAAGTTGGCATGGCAGCTTTAAAATTTCTACATGTACTGCAATTTACACCTGTTTGTAAAGCTTTCAGTTTTGCTTGTGACATTCCTGTAGAATGAAAACGCATTGCAAATAGATGTATTGCCTGTTTCTGCTATAAATGACACTGCAGTGGTGCTGGAAGCTGCATCTCTGAAAGTGAATTACAAAGAGGTGCTGACGGTTTAAATATTGTTCTGTGTACTTAAGCTATTATGTTGTTAGGTGCAAACATTTTGGCGAAGATTGGCTCCTGCAGAAGTGGAAGTACACTGGATCCTCTCAGTGGTTAAGGCAATGCTTTCCATTCTGTGAGATGCAGTAAAAAGGAGGGAAAGAAAGCTTATGACTATGATACTTCATCTGCCAAGGTGGGATAAATACAAGGAATTTCCTCACTCATAACTTTGAGAGTCCTAATTTTGGTAGTGTATAGAGCCGAACATTTGGCATATTTGAAACTCAATACAGGACGTTTTTCAGCAAAGTTGAGATCTGAAGACTTGGATAAAGCATTTTAAAAGCATAGTCAGTTCTACCATGGAGGGATATCCATGGTACCTTTACTTACAGATAAGGAACATCCCCCTGGGGCACCATTGTACTGACTACATCTACTGCAGCTGAACTTAAGAAGAAAAATCCTAGCTTCCTCCATTGATCCATGTCTTAAGAAGGTGGGAAAATTGCCTCTGTGGGAACAGAGGCAACATAAAGCTAATTTTAAGGAGTATGGAAACCATTCTGTTTTCTGGCAATCATAGTCTTAACTGTACAGTGGAACATCATGTACTTTCTGTGTATGAATGTATTTTCAATTGTAAAATCTTTTGGTGGAAGGATTTAAAAGCCACAAGCTATGCAAAGCTGCTATAATGTCTACAGATAGGTTCATGTGCAAATGTTCCTGATTCAAGCCTATTTTTTCAGGTGCCTCGTTTCTTGAAGTGGTGTGAATCTGCCTGAATCTTTGGAATTTGCCTGTGGTTGTATTTTACAACTTTTGAAGTTTAGACCCTTGTGCTAGCCAAATGGAGTAATGAATAAGTTGCTGCTTAGCTGATTTTTCCACTGTTCCAATTTGGGTCTGGGATAGGAGGAAACGCTGCCAGAAATGTAAAAGAAGACAAGCCGATAGGCTGTGTTAGTATTGTATACATGTTATTAGAAATTGTGTACATGAGAACATCAGCCAATGTTGGATCAGGCCAGTAGCCCATCCAGTCCAACACTCTGTCACACAGTGGCCAAAAACTCCAGGTGCCCTCAGGAGGTTCAGCAGTGGGGCCAGGACACTAGAAGCCCTCCCACTGTTGCCCCCCACAAGCACCACAAATACAGAGCATCACTTGCCCCAGACTGAAAGTTCCTACGTAAACCACACTTAGTTTAAAGTTGCCAGCTCTTCTACCAACTGTCTTTTGTGCCCTTCTTTGATCTCCAGGGTCCAAGAACTGACATCTGTGCTCTTGTCTCTCATAAAAGGCTCCATTAGTTAATCTCATCCTGTTAGTAACCGAGGAAGGGCATGGCTGAACTGCATCCATCTGTACTATTTCTTGTTGGCACAACTGGTCAACTGAGAGGGAGCTGGCCCACTTAACGCCCAAGAACATGAAACTGAGCTACTGAGTAGAATGCTTCTCTGTAAGAACATCTTACACAACTTCTTGTACAGTTTTGATTTTGATATCTTTTTCTTAGAGCTGTACAACAAAATATACAAGTGTTGCATCTTCAAAAGAAACAAAATTATCTCATTCTGTTTTCAAAACCAATTTAAAGTATGTGTCTCAAAGATGTCCTGAGTGTTTGAGGAAAGCTTCCTTTGCACACAGCATCCAAAGTTAATTGAAAATGTGGTCTAGAACTGAAGTCCATCTTTAGTGTTCCTGAAGTAAAAAAGCACTGGATATTATACTAGGACAACATTTCCTATCACTTTTTCCCATTGAAGGATATTTCAAAAACCTTATATACTTTGGTGTATCATGGTAGTGATACTGGACTGATCCTGGAACACAGTGATTTACTTCAGCAGGGGAGTATTATTAGTTGTGACCTCTGACTGCTACCTGAGCAATATGGATAGCATAAGAAAAGAATGTGTGGATCCCTCAGAATCCATAAATGTGGAGTCTCATGAAAATGATGTTTTTAACCACTTCAGCCACATGGTGGTGCTTACATCTTGCGTAAAGAAAAAAATTGTTCCACAAAAGAAAGGACAGAACCTAGTCTTGGATGACACTGTTGAAAGAAAACAACCACCTGTCCAGACACCATATCCTGTTATCAGGAGCAGATTTTCCATAGTGCTTTAGAAGTAATTTTTGACTGCTGGCCTTGTAGGTTCACCAGAGACTCCTGAGTAAGCTCAGCAGTCATGAGATAAGAGGATGGTCCCTCTTGTAGATTAAAAGTTGGTTAAACAACAGGAAGCAGAGAGTAGGAATAAATGGACAATTACTGTAATGGAGGGAAGTAAGCAAAGGGGATCCCACAAGAATTGGTATCGAGGCTGGTGCTATTTGGTTTGTTCATAAATGACTGGAAATTAAGGGTGAACCAAGTTTGCAGTACTGCAGTACTGGCCAAGTTTGCAGATGACACAAAATTATTCAGGATGGTGAAAAAACCAAGGCTGACTGAAAAGCTCCAGGAGGATCTCTACAGACTGGGTGACAAATGTGGCAAATGAAGTTCAGTAGGGGTAAGTATAAGGCAATGCACACTGGAACAACAACAACCCCCCTCCCCCCAAAACTTTAAATATATGGTGATGGGGTCTGAACTTGCTGAGACAAGGGGATAACTCAGTGATAATGTCGACTCAGTGTGCCAGCGAAAAAGGCAAACTCTGTGCTGGGGATTATTAGGAAAGGGATTGAAAATAAAACAACCAATATTATTGTGCCCCTGCATAATATGGTGCAGCCTCATTTGGATTACTGTGTGCAGTTCTGGTCACCATATTTCAAAAAAGTACAGAAGAGGGCAACTGAGATGATTATGAGGCCGGAGAACCTTTCCTATGCAGAAAGGCTGAAGAGACTGGGTAATTGTGTTGGGTAATGATGGGTAGACTTATTTTACAGATGGGGAATTAAAGCCAAGGTTACAGCTGCCAAATGAACTCATGACTGAGGAGAAATTTAATGTGTATTTTCCTGCTTTTTTAAATGTTTAATTTTTCATGCTTTATCAGAACTAAAACTGCAGGTTTCTGAATGAAGGTGACAGCAAACTAGGATTCAAAATGGATAGTGGAATGACTGCCATGACCCTTTCAGTTTTTGGCAGTTGTGTGTATTCTGCTCTGGGCTGACTTTCAGCTATGCCACTTAGAGGGACTAGCCCAACGGCACTCAGTGAACATTGTGGCTGAGGGGGGATTCAAACCCAAGTCTTCCAAATACTAGTTCAACACTGTAAAGTGTTGCATGATACATGTACTGTTTTTCATACATTACATTTCCATGCATACACAGTGTCTTATGGATGCGTCTTAAAGGCATGAATGAAGTGATGGGGGTGGGGTAGGGGTTGAAACAGCCTGAACAACCAAAGGAGCAGATGAAAAGCAGCAAAGCCATGGCTTGTCTGCATGTTACTGATGTTCTGTGGCTGTAAATGGGTGAAAGGACATGTAAATACTTGCTCATGCATGTTGGGTAACTTAATGCTAATAAATAGCCAGGATCTAAAGAAATGCAAATTCCATGAGTCCAAGAGGCCTTTATGTTTGTTTTTACTTCTATACTGTAAGATAAGTTGTGTTTGAAACAAGCTGCTTTTTAATATGGCAGGGTGGTGGAAGGTGCCATCAAGTTGCAGCCAATTCATAGTGATCCCATAGTGTTTCCAGGCATGAGGTATTCAGATGTGGTTTGCCATTGCCTGCCTCTGTGTAACAACTCTGGACTTCCTTGGTGCTCTCCTATCCAGGGACTAGACAGGGCTGAACTTGCTTAGCTTCCAAGACCTGATGAGACTGGGCTAGCCTGGGACATTCAGGACATAGGCGTCAACTACGGGGGGGCTCGAGGGCTCCAGCCACCCCCGAAATTTCCCGGGGGGGACTGAGCCCCCCCCCCGGAAAATGGTGCGCCCTCTGCCACGCCTCCCTCAGCCCTTCCTAGGGCCGCCACCGCCATCTCTCTCTCTCCCCCCCCAGCCTGGCCTCTCCAACTCTTCCTCCATCCGTCCAGGGGCCAGCTAAGCAAATACCCAGCTGGCCCCTGGACGGACGGAGGAAGGGATGGAAGCAGGAGCGGTCAGGGGGGGGGGGGAGGCGGCAGCAGGGACATAGTCCCAGCGGGCACGCGTGCAAAGCGTGCGCGCACGGAAGAGCCTCGCCCCCGGGAGTTTTTAAACTCTACGCCCCTGATTCAGGACATGTCAGGCTATAGATGTCAGCAATACAAAGGGGGGGTGGTGAAATCATGCTGGGCTAGCACAAGCTTTCTGCAAGAACCTAAGCATCCCAGTCAAAGGTCAGCATTTGTGAAATTAAATTAACATGCCCTTTAAATTCATATATTAATTGACAGCCAAAATTCATATTATATACAATCACATCTAATAAAACCGTGGCGGTTGCTACTTCAGGAATGGGTAACACGTGGGAGAGGAGATGTTCAACTGTTAGCAGCCAGTTTGGTGTAGTGGTTAAGTGCATGGCCTCTAATCTGGGAGAACCGGGTTTGATTCCCCACTCCTCCACTTGCACCTGCTGAATGACCTTGGGCAAGCTGTAGTTCTGGCACAGCTGTTCTTGAAAAAGAGCAGTTTCTGTCAGAGCTCTCTCAGCCCCACCTACCTCACAGGGTGTCTGTTGTGGGGAGGGGAAGGGAAAGGAGATTGTAAGCCACCCTGAGACTCCTTTGGGTAGTGAAGGGCGGGGTATAAACCCAACCTCTTCTTCTTCTCTTCTTCTTTCCCACCTGCAGGGTCCCAGATACAGGCTTTCCTCACTGAAGTGCCTGGAATGGTGGGGTTGGAGAGCAGCAGCAGATGTGTCTCCATTGCAATGCCCCTGCCCCCAGCTGCTTGGCCTACAAGAACCAGCTGTCCATGTTTTATTAGGTTCGTTTACATGTAACATGGTGTTTGGCCTGGAGGCCATGGAATAATCCAGCCACAGAAAGTGAGGTGTGAGTGAGTCCTTGGCTGAAAGGCCAGTTGTAGCACTGGCCAGTGCGAGAGAGCGGTTGTGGGGGTTTTTTTAAGCAAAGCAGTCTGGAGGCCCTCAAGGCTTCATGGGGCTTGACAGAATGAAAAGAACCAGACGAGCAATTACTGCTGCTTTGCAGCAGGATTAAATGGATGATTGCTCCAAATGCTGCCCAGCAGCAGCAATTAGAGGGGTTTGGTTGAAGCAGGGTGTCTGAGAGGCATTCTCCATCCTGGCAAAACGGAAGCTCCTTCAGAATGCGAATAAGGAACCAACTTCAGTCTCCTAAAATGTTGGATGTTCAGCCTGTTACTTGATGAGACTCAGAAAGAATCCTTCTCCTGCCTTGTTGCTGAGTTCTCTACCTAATTTCCTGCATAGTTCAAGATTGTGACTACATGGGGTTGCCAGGTCCGACTCAGTAAATATCTGGGGACTTTGGGAGTGAAGCCAGGAGAATTTGGGGGTTGAGCCAAAAGCAAGAATGTGATGTCACTAGGGTTGCCAGGTAAAGCTGAAAAGCTGAAAAGCTGGAAGGAAGTTCTGGCTGTCACATTTAAGCATTCCTTTTAAAAGCTTTCCCTCCATTGGAAATAATGGTGGATGGGGGCACCTTCTTTTGGGGCTCATAGAATTGACCCCGCCTGGTGCAGTCTTTTTGAAACTTTCAGGAGAGGCACCACCAGCTATGCAAAAAATTTGGTGCCTCTACCTAAAAAAACAGCCCCCCCCCGAGCCCCAGAAACCCACAGATTGATTCTTCATTATACCCTACGGGGGCCGGTCTCCATAGAGTATAATGGAGCACCCAGCAGCCATCCCCCGCCCCGCTCTCTGACAGCCCTGAAATGGTGGGAGGGACGCCAAACCACAGGATCTCCTGCCCTCAGTTGGGGATTGGCAACCCTATGATTACAGTGTACCTCCTAACTGACTAAGTGGGTATTGGCATGGAAAATCAGTCTCTGTAACAGGGTTGCCAGCTCTAGTTTGGAATCTCGAGGAGCTGGTATAGCCTATTAGCTGTTTAAAAAATCTAGATTTTTTTTTTAAAAATAGCAAAATTTAATCAACACTGTTTATACAAAAGGTCACAGATACAGACCTAGGCCTAATCACTGATCAGTTTTGATCAAGTCATTGAGAATACTGATATGTAACAGACAGAATTATTCTCAAGATCTGTGGAGTATATTCAGTAAGGCCACATCTAAATTCAGTTCAGATTTACATCACTGATGTGGCTCTCAGCTTTGATTTCAGCAGTTGCATGACAGCAAATGTACTTTCACATTTCACAAAGAAACTCAAACATCGCCCAGCGTTTGGCCACAAAGCCAGAAATGTCAAGATAGTTCTATTGGTCTGCGGTAGAACAGTTACATTTGAGTCCAGTAGCACCTTCGAGACTAACAAGATTTTCAAGGTATAAGCTTTTGAGAGTCAAAGCTCCCTTGGTCAGATACTTCATCACGATGGTTCTGGAATCCATATACTCATTCCCAACATTCCAGGGGTGCTGTATCTTATATTAGGGGTGTCAAACATAAGGCCCGGGGGCCAGAACCGGCCTTGCCAGGACTCTTATGCGGCCTGCAAGCAACTGGTGCAAGGGAGGGAGTGCTGGGGGGAATGGGCAGAGCCACTCCACTGTGGCTTCAGCACAGCAGAACAACTTCATCTGCAGCAGTCAAGCATCGTGGGAACATCTGCCCAGTGCTGCACTGCTGCCTCTCCAGTCTGCCTATGTGGCATGGTTTTCCTCTGCACCCCCCCCCCCCGCCCAGCCCATGGGGCCTTGCAGTGAGGATACAAGAACACGGAGCTTACCAGCTGCTGTCCTTTATACAGTTTATATCTCCAGTACCTGGCATTACATTTTAAGGCACACATAGCCTGGTCCAACAAAGTGACATTTATGTCAGATCCGGCCCTCATAACAAATGAGTAACACCTCTGTCTTATAGTGTTGCCAGGTCTCCCTGGCCAGAGGCAGTGGATGGGGGATAGGGTTGCCAGATCCAGGTTGGGAAACTCCTGGAGATTTGGGGATGGAGCCTGGGGAGGACAGGGACCTCAGTGGGGTGCAATGCCATAGTGTCCACTCTCCAAAATTTCAATTTTTCCCAAGGGAACTGATCTCTGTAGTCTGGAGATGAACTGCAATTCTAGGGGACCCCCAGGTCTCACCTGGAGGTTGGCATCCCTATAAAGTGGGCATGGTCTCTCTCTCTCTCTCTCTCTCTCTCCCCTTCCCCCCCGGCACTTCAATCAGTTCCTCTTTAAAAATGAGCCACCCTGACAGGTCAGATGCTTGTCAGTAATTCTTCATAATGGCCTGGTTTTGTGATGTAATTGTAGAGGAATTAAACTGTTCAAAATTAAACTGCTCAAAACATTTTCTGCTAAAAATCACAGGCAGGCCGCACCCTGGGGTCAGGCAGACTCCCTTGAGCTAAACTGTTAATAAGACAGACAGTGTATTTTAGGACTAATGATGCTTCTACCTCACCACAAAATCACTACAACGAGCCCTCGTAAAGGGTCCATCCAGACATCCAGGCCAAACCATATTTTTAGAAGTAAAATATATTTTTAAATAAACCCAATGGCTATTAAATAGAGTCCAAAGTATGATATCAGTTTCCAGCTGTACTGGCAAGTCATGGTCTAGAGTTCTCTTCTGTTTTCCTTTTCTGGCTGCTCAACGTTTTGGTCTGTAGGTGAGACATGATCCGCACTGTCAGCATAACCCACCTCACAGGGTTAAAATGAGGATTAAATGGAGAAGAGGAGAATTCTGTAACCACTATGAGTCCCCATTGGGAAGAAAAGTGGGATATAAAAAAGGGAAAGTGGCTGGCCACCTCTGGTGACCCAAGGTGACTTCCTGTCATGTGATGTTTGTCCCTCACCCCATTTTGCTCCCACTGCTCTACCAAGCAGCAGCGGGAGTCTGGGGAAATGTGGTGCAAGTAAGGCTTAGTATAAATGAAGTAAAATAAATCATAGTTCAGGGTCCTGAACAAAGTTTGGGATGATGTTTTGAGCTTGGCTAGTAGCTCTCATTTGAAAAATTAAACATGGAAGAAAAGGAAATGCTGTTGGTATTTCCAGTGCCAACAGCATTTCAGGTTGGTATCAGTCAATCTGTGCCATTTCTTCCAAGGAAAGGTGAGGCTCATGAGTCTTCAGCTATATTCTGCATCTCTCTCTTTTTCATGTTTCAAAGATTAAGATTTTCTTCACCAGCCATAGAATATGTACTGCATGAGCACAGTAGACATGTTTACATTCTTTTTCCCTGTAACCAACCAGAAAGTGAACAGCAATACACCACAATTGTAAAATTTATTGCATTTTTTTAAAGGTTAGGATATCTGAGTTAAAGCCTATTACAAAGGAAAGCAGGATGAAAGGCGGTTAGTAGTGTGAATAGGATGTAGTGGGGGGATAGGTCCAAAACCTGGACTAGTAAGAGCAGGGGTGAGAGATGAGGAAAATGGGGCTCAAAAATTACATTGAAAAGTGCTATAACCATGCACATGGAATTATTGAACAGGGAACTGCCGGGAATAAAAAAAAAATTGTCCAATATCCCACATCTAAACAGTGTCACAAACTAGTGTGCTTATGCTTTCTTAAGTAGAACAGATAGGCAAAAATATGCCTGCATGAAGAGCAAAAATCTTACCAATCTTATTGAGTCACTTCAAATCATGGACAGTTTAACAGAATTATGACACCAGTTGAGGCAAAAAACCTTGTGAATACAACATTACTAAATGTTTAGCTATAGCTTCCCCCCAGTTGTTGGTTAAACCTTTTCCACATGTAAAAACTGCCTTTGCTTACTGGTGGTGGGAATGGGAAGGTAAAAAAATGCTTCAAATTAAGTAAAATTTGTAGGTAAAGAGATAGAACTCAGTTATGGTACCCTCTCTCCTCAGCGTGTGTGGCTCCAAGTACAAGTGGCCTCATGCTACTGGGTGGGGACCGTAAATGAGGTGAGGCAACACCAGAATAGGCTTGCTCAGGCAGGCTGGGTGGTCTGCCTGACCCCAGTTTGCTCCTCTGCAAACACCTATATTGTCCACTGGGTAGGGGCCGATATGGATGACACACTGCTGCACTGAGGGTTCTCAGGAGACCCCCAGGCTATGGGCACAGTGTGGTCACAACAGGCAACTGTTATACCTGTTGTGGTAGATGAAAGGTTCATCTCCAAGCAGCCTGGCGCAGCCACTTTCTTCAGCTTTTACCCGATTCTTCACCACCTGTTACCTGCACCACTACAAAGATGGTATCTGTCCTCTTTTTTCCTCCCCTTGAGATTCGACTAGCTGCTGGAGCTCAAGTAAGATACAACTGAGCATCGCAGTGGCAGTGAGCGGATGAGAAACTGAGGAAGATAGTGAAACTGCTGTGTTTGCCCCATTTGCCCAGTTTGCCCCATTTCACACCACTGATGGCAATAGGCCTAGCAATGGACCCCTGACAGCAGTGAGGCCTGGGCAGCTTTCCCTTTTGTCTGTGGGGTAAAATAACCCTACCTCTAATCAGGGAATGTGAAATGGCATAGTGTAGCCTGATCTCAGAAGCTACGCAGGACCAGTACTTGGATGGGAGACCACCAAGAAAGACTTTGCAGAGGAAGGCAATGACAAACTGCCTTTCTTAATCACTTGCCTTGAAAACCCTATTGGGTTGCGGTCACCAAAAGTAGGCTGCAACTCGACACCACTTTACATACACACACCCTTCTCTAAACACTGCTTAATGTACACCCAGGAAGAGAAGTCAGGTCTCTGTTGTTCCTGAGAAAAGTTCTTAGAAATCAAACAGGACAAATTTATATTTTGGATCTAATTTAGGGTTGCCAGCTCTGGGTTAGGAAATACCTGGAGATTCGGGGGGTGGAGCCTGAGGAGGGCAGGGTTTGGGGGAGGGGAGGGACTTCAGGGGGTATAATCCCATAGAGTTCACCATCCAAGGCAGTCATTTTCTACAGGGGAACTGATCTCTGTCACCTGGAGATCGGTTGTAATAGTGGGAACCCTAATCTAATTTGAAGGTCTCAGTGACACTGGTATGCCCAGGCTCCTCTTCATGAGAGTGCAAATGACTCTGGGAAATAAGTCAGATTTCCAAACTGATACTTCATTGCAGAATCTTCTCAAATGGCAGTTTCATCCCTCAATAAAATCCCAGCAAAGCTTTTCTGGGCATTATAGGCCATTACAGCAATGGCCCAACTATAAACCACTTTCAGGATTTGTAGTCTTGTTCTCTAGAGAGGGAGAGGGAATAAGGGCTGATTCTGCTTTGGAAAAAAGTGACTTCAGAGGTTTAGGGAATCTGCGTGTGACTCTTAAAATGTGGCTCTTGCTTCACGAGAGGCCATTTCAGATTATGGGGTTTACCAACATATGATTACTGTTAATTATATATTTTGCTGTGTCATTAAAGGGTATGTGCTTCCACTAGTATCACATGTATAAACTGCATGTGAAGCAAAAGGAGAAATGGCCTCTTTTGAACAGCAGGTGTTTTTGTATTTGGTAGTAACTGAATAGATTCAGACAAGGGCTGGTTTTGTGCAGCTGTTTTGGAGCAATGAGATGTGGATTTATTGACTGTAACGTGGGTTTTTTTGTACTTTAGGAATGTTAGAAAGTGGTTGTGTGATTGCTGTAGAATTAACTTATGTCCAGATCTCTGAAGGTATTTAAAAACAACCATCTGGCACTGACTACATTGTGCTGTAGAATTAACATATGTCCAGGTCTCTGAAGGTGTTTAAAAATAACCATATGGCACTGACCACATTTTGGTATTAATCAACCCTCTTGTTTTTCTAAAAATGCAGATGTTTGTAAATTGAAACTATTCAATGTGCCAGGCTCAGGGCAGAACAATTAGCATCTGAGAATTCAAAAGTTTCAAGACTTGTTTACTAAAGAAAAATGAGGCTTCAGGGAAATACAAGTTTTGTGTCAGATCTAAAACACGGGGTAAAGCTTTTGCAACCTATGTGGCAACTTTAAAGAATATGAATTAGACTTGCAATTTTGAGATTCTAGCAAAAAAGTTTATCTCAATCTCCAAGATATCGTCAGTGTTACAGTGTTACAGTAACAATAAAAATCAACAGGTGTAGTGAAGTAGTGATGATTACGAGCAGTTATCTCACAAAAGTCTGGTGCAGACTGGGGACCAGTGGTATACACATTTGGGGCTAATGACAATTACAGAGAGTCGGCATGCTTGAACAGAGAAAGAGCCATTAGCTTTGCATTTGCATAATAAAATGTATTTTTATATGAAGGGCCATTCATTGCAGAGACTGATCATAAGCCACTAGTAACTATTTCAGAGAAAATGATATGACACATGGCTGTGTTTACAATGGTTCAGGTGGGTAGCCATGTTGTTCTGCAGTGGAAGAGCAAGACTGAAGTTCAGTAGCACCATGCAAACAAACAAGATTTCAGGTATAGGCTATGGAGAGTCAGAGCTCCCTTCATCAAATACATCAAACCAAGGGAGTTTGACTCTCAGAAACCTATATCCTGGAAATCTTGTTGGTCTTTAAGAAGCTACTGGACTTGAATTGTGTTTATAATGGTTCACTTTTCAATTGTAGTTATTTATTTTGAATTGCTTTATGTTCTAGAAAAAAGCACTGGTTGTTACAAACACATTATCCAGGGCTTATGCTGAGCTAAGAGAAAATTTAGAGACAGAATTGGATACTGTATATGTATATTTATTGGGAAACCCTCCCCCACCATATCAGTGACTGTTATGGAATGTTGCTTTTTTTTTTTTTTTGCTAAGGCCAGACACTTGGATGTCTCATTGCAGAAAGTAATGGAAACTCTTAAGCCTGGGTGTGTTAAGCTCCCCTGAACGAAGTGTAATGAACTAAGTGTGATTGACAATTTTTTTAAAAAATGTAACAGTATTGTCTATTAGTTTAAAAGGAGATATGTTAGAACAGCTATATGAATGTCATTTGAGGATGGAGAACAACAGAAGGGGAGAACAAGATATGTTGTGTACTGGCCACAAATAAACACAAATTTAAATGAAACTATTTTATCTTATGATATATGTAAAAGCAGTAAAATGGTAATAGTAGGAAAACAATGGTAAATAAAGTACTGGGATGATAGTCAAAGGTAGGAAACAGTTTATTTGTTCATGATGGGAATAGCTATGTCTTTGTAATGGATGATTATTCTGATTTCCAGAGTTTGCAATAATTCCTAGCATGTCATAATAAGAATTAAATCAAATTTTTGCTTTAATAATATACTTTAAAAATGTGCTCACTGATAATGGATCACAATTAAGATGTGCTGGTTTTGATAAATTGTCATTAGAATATGATTTTCAACATATTACCTAGCCTAATGGATTAACAGAAATGAAGTTAATGTACCTAAGGAGTTGCTTGTGAGAGCAGAGCATTCACAAGGGGATCCATATTTGGCACTAAATTTTAGAACTATTCCATTAGAAATGATGTGGTCAGCTATAAAGTTATTTGGGAGGAATTTCTGAAACAAACTACTAAGGCATTCACAGATAAAAGCAGTGCCTGAAGAATTTAATAAAAATAGAACACTATCTGTCTTACTTAATTTCCTATGATAGGGGCTCTTACAAATAGCTGTTAGAAATAAATAAGATGAGTTTAGGCAATGGAAATATTTTGGGGGGGTATTTTATAAAAGGCATGGTGCCAAGACTATAAACAGTCAAAATGAAGAATGGTCAGATCCACAAAAGAAAACTGAAATGGCTGCCATTACTGCCAACAGAAAAAAGAATGGGTCATTCTCCACCTATGTTTATGGGGATTTTTCCCTAACAGAACTCTTGAAATAAACCAGGCAGATGTTCAACTGGAAAGGTTTTTTATTTAAAATAAAAGAGTAAAAATCAAACTTACACACACAGAACTAGCTGAGGGAAGGCAGGGTGGAAAGGGGAAAAATGATTTTAGGGGAGGGCTATAATTACCAGTCTTGGAGGGAAAAGATCCATGGAGACTGCAGTGAAATGACCAGCATTTCATGGAGAGAAGGAGAGAAGACCCAATGAATTGGAGTTGTGAGTATGGATCCATGACTACACACTCACTGCTGCACTGGTGGCTATGTGCTCTTGACACATGGAAAAATGCACCTTGGGGCAAGCTGACTTATTCACCAGTAAAGTAATAACTTGATGGGCTTTTCTGAGGCTTGATGACCCCACAAGTACTAGATGGGAGACCTAATTGATTTAGCGAATAGAATAGAGGGTAAATGGGTGCAGAGGAAGTAAGGTCAGACTTGAGGAGATTAGTCCAAGGGTGAGTCAATAGTTTTGGGAGGCCCATTGTCCTATGGTTATGCATTTCTCTGGAGTGCAGAGGGGGCCTTTAGCTAGTTAGCCACTCTGACTCACCTTCCAGAATACTTTCCCAGGCTTTTACCTGTCTGGTATCCATTTTGGTTCATTTTAGGGCAAGCAGTGCCTTGCACTATGATCTTTGAAATTATATTTTAAGAAAGGTGTTTCTGTCCCTCTAAGCTATAAACTGCCTCTTTGAGAAGAGGGGTCTGACTGCTAACACAGATGTATTGCCTTGTCCCAAGGCCAAATATCCTCTTTGTCAAATTGGTGAGCTGACCCTGGATCTTACTTTTTCCATGCATGGGCAGGTGGAGCAAATTGATCTGGATGGCTACAAAGTAAATGTTGGCAAAAATGGAATTGTCCTGAAAATTTCAGTTTTTCTTTTAGCTAAAAAGAGGGAAAGAAAGGAGGGTT
Organism: Lepidodactylus listeri; assembly: GCA_029233225.1. NCBI lineage: Eukaryota > Metazoa > Chordata > Lepidosauria > Squamata > Gekkonidae > Lepidodactylus > Lepidodactylus listeri. Next base: position 56,164,962 of record JARCFY010000005.1, on the reverse strand, counting down.
TTCATTTTCAGCAAGGCTATTTATTTGATCAAGGAGAGGGAAACATTCATGGGGAAACACGGGGCAGCTCTTCCCCCCCCCCCCCTTTCTGGAGGTGTGTCAGTATTTCAAGGAAACAGTCCAAACTGGAATCTGCTGTGGAATCCTGCCAAAACTGAATTTGCCCCCTAAACCTGACTGTGTGCTGTTTCCCCTGTGTTTGTTAAACTAGCAATTAATACCTGGGAACACCCTGTAAGCACGCTATATATGGGAGAAATATGGCAGTAATCTTTGGTAAAAACCCATAAGGAGCTAGAAGGTAAATGCTTATAATTGTTGTGCTGATGGATGTGACATTGTAACAATCTGGAAGCAGAGAGATCTGATGTTTAGACACGTATAATGTGAAGTATCAACAACATTTTTAACAGGCTATTTACCTGTCAAGGCATAGTTTATTGGTGGTGAGAGGAGCTTTTTCAAATTCTGTTATGGAAACAGTGGTAGGATCCAGCCATCTCTCAGGAAGGGACAATATAAGTTACATCTGGCTGAATCTCAATGTGTTCTCCCAGTGGGATGCACAAGGACCAGACAGCCCCACAGAAGATGTCAAATTGCATGCCAAAGTATTTGAAAGCACCTCCATTGATAGAAACATATTTGAAAGGAAGAGAAAGAAGCAGTGGTCAAGAAGATGCCCATGGAATAGGCACTTCATTACGACACCAACATTACATCAGCTGGTGCTGAGCTTGGGAAAATGCAACAGCTAATTATGGCCATTGAGAGTTCTGGCTAATGCCTTCCATGGCAGGCTTTCCTTGTTGCTAGTCAGTTGTTGCTTCTTTCTGTAGTGTCCTAGGTGTGCTGGAGGCATGATCAGCAAAATGTACAGCTGCTTATAATAAAGAGCAGCAAGAAAAGCTGTGAAACTTTTAGAGTACTTTTTAGAGTAAGAATTTCCATTCATATTTTTCATTATATCAGGAGCCTGGAAACATCAATGATGCTCAGTCACACTGATGGGTTTCATTATGGTGGTGGTAATAACAGCTTTTAACACTTGTCACCAGGCTCCTGCTGCTGTTTCCAATATTCTCTGCCATCAATTTAATTACATTTTAAAATGTCTAAAATATGCATATGTGGCAGAGATTCTGGGTATATTTACCTCCCACCCCCAAATTACCACAAACCATCTACCCTTCAAAATGCTGCATAAAAGCAAGCCACAGTTTTTGGCTTTGGCACAGACTCTTTGAGGAGTCTGACTGAACCCATGTAAATGACTCCAGACATTTCCACAAATGACACATAAATCAGTTTTTGTATTCTGCACATTTGTAATTTGAATGAAAAACCTACATTTGGCTAGAATGTGCATTTAATTTTAAACTGGGTTTATCTCCTACGTGTACCTCAGTAATATTCCCAAAGGGTATAATCTGAATCAGAAGTATAATCCATTGAGTTTAATAGGGCTTACTTCCCAGTAAATCAAAATTTACTGATTTGGGATGAAGCCCAGTGAACACAGTCTGTCAGGCCGTTTGTGAGAACATTCTCAGAATGTCCTCTTCCACCCTGCCCTCAGCATTCAGTCAGAAACAAAGACTCTGTCAGCCCCCTCCCTTCATGCCTAAGTAAACAGATGGCTCATATGCTTCCAGGCCCTGAAAGTCAATAAATAACATTTGTGGTAAGCTAAAAGCATAGGAAACTCTTATTTGTAAATTTTCATGAAAGGAAAAGAAGAATTGCTCTGGCAAATAGAATTTCACAGAGAACATGTTTGACAGTTGAATGTACAGTGCTCTATGACTGTGATCACCTTTGAGTTGGACCTCTGTTGTGTTCACCTGTCTACCATTTGCCCTGAATGGCTGTCAAACAGCTTTGCAGCTGGGCAGTAGCTGCAAGGAGAGGAGCTTCATTTCCTTGTGTTGGTGGTTCTTTTCTGTGCCTTGTGGGGGCTTTTGAATCTGCACAGTAGGTGAGATGTTGCTACCCAAAGTCATGGCTTGGTTGGACCAGGTAATTAAATGATGTGAGAAGGAAACTATGCCTCCCACAAGGCTGAGCAGAAACATGCATGCATGAAATAACATCAGTAACACAGACTGAAGTACATTCCAAATGGTAAGACTTTTAAAAGCACAGTGTTTGAAGTTTGCTGGTGGGAAAATGTCAGACTTCCATCGGGCTGTCTAAGAACATATATGCCTGAAACACTGCGAGTTTCAATGTACTACACTGTACTGTTTGACCAGTAAACAATAATTCTGAAAGCAGGTTCAAACTGTTTGTGAACCATTGAACTAATGGATCATAACGGTTGAACAGGCTGTGAGCCAGCCAAAATGCAGGTCTACTTGCAAAGAGGAGCCTAGAAAGAAAGGATGTACCTTTGAACAATAGTGTGGAGGTACCCTGTTCCATGTGCAGAAGGATAAGTATTTGGACACCAGGATCAATATATTTAGCAAGTAAAGTGCCCCGTGAACACAGGGCCGTTTATTCTCATTTGTAACCTTATGGCTGTTAGAGATGGAGGACAGTTCTTCACACTGCCACCCAGCAACCAAAGTTACACATTTTTTTTTTGCCACTGCTTTTGTTTAAAACTTCCCCAGGTTTGGTGTTGTATTAAGACATGCTAAGGCCCTACATTATTTAAAGTTAAAGAAGACTCAGAGAATAACCTTAAAAAATTATAATTCAGTAATGGTTAGTAATCTGTTTTGTATTTAAAGGTCTCTCATAATCCAGGGCCCTAAACTGTACTTTATTTATTTTGTGCATAAATCCAGCTCTGTGTGTTTTGTCATTGGATTTCAATGAAGCAGGCTTTTGCTCTGATGTGATGGTGGTGGTAACAGGGGGAAATGAATGGTAATTTAGGGCAGGAGTCCTGGATCAAGCCCCTTTCCCCAGCTGCCAAAGATGCAGCAATTAAGAGTGCAAAAACATGGGAGCATCCTCCATGTAATTTCTGAAAGTGCTGACTTCAAAGGCTCGAAAAGTAGCTACATTGCTGTGGCTCACTAGCGAAAGGGTATAATTACAACAAAAGTGTGTGTGTGGGGGGGGAGCTCTGGGTGCGATCAAGGGCTTGCTCATCATCGTCATCACGTGCAGCTTCCCATCTATTTATCTTTTGCTTTTGTCAGTGAAGGCCTCTATTTACTGACGCACAGCCCTATTAGGAACAAAGGCGGATTCTGTTTGATGTGAATCAAATGCAGTCTATAAAAGGGAGGCCTATGCCAGGTTATTCTCTGATAACTTGTTGTTTTCTTCTTCCTTTGCTCTTTGATATGTTGGCTGTGTTTAACTTCCCCCATCCCTTTTTAGTGGGGACAATACATGCCAGATTACACTGGAGATTTTTTTCCCCCTGACCCCACCACCTGCTTTTTTATTACAGTTGCCAACCTCCAGGTAGGGCCTGGAATTATATCTGATCTCCAGATGACAGAAATCAGTTCCCCTACAGAAAAGGTCTGCTTTGGAGGGTGCATGATACCCCACTGAGCTCCCTCACCTCCCCAGGCTTCACTCCCAATATCCCCAGGAATTTCCCAGCCCAGAGTTAGCAACACAGACAATAGAGTTTATGTTGTAACAATTAAGTGGAAGCCTCCTATGGCTTGGGTCACAACTGGTGGCTTAAATATGGGACTGAAGCTAGAATACACGGAGTCTCATTCAAGAAGAAGATCAAGGGATTTGTGGGGCCATTGTGGGAGGAGGTGTCCTCAAATTAGTTCCACAGAATCACTTTTTATCCAAGATTTGCTTCACGACTTCTCAGAATACCACTTTTTTTTTTTTTTGCCCTGACCTGGATAGCCCAGGCCAGCCCGATCTTGTCAGATCTTGGAAGCAAAGCTGGGCTGACCCAGGCAAGTATTTGGATGGGAGACCTGAAGAGAATACCAGGGATGGGAGGCCAGAGGCAGGCTATCAAGCCACTTCTCTGAATGTCCTCCGTGCCCCAGTAGAAGTTGCCAGAGGTCACCATGACTTCCAGGCACGGGCACACACATGTGCATGTACACACAAACAAAAACAAAATACCCCAAATATAATAATAAAGAATACAACTTTTTGGCATCCTTTTTATGTACCATAGCACCTAGGCCAGACAGGTCCCCTGCTATAGCCAGAGACCTCCTGCCCTACATCTTGCCTCTCCTGCTGCTGCTGCTTGGTGGAGCAGTAGAAGAGAAAATTGGTGTTGTGCTGGTGCCATGACATCGTTCTACCATGAACCTGGAAGTAACATAATTGCTTCACATTTATTCTCTAGGGTTCACCTGGAACTCTGTGGTTGAAACCATAGAGATTTGAATAAAGCATCAGCCTGATATGATGATGTCACTTCTGGGTTCACACTGGAAGTGACCTTGCAGCAGCATGACCACTGGTCATCAGGTCTCTGGCTCCTCACATTTCCTAGGAGTTGCCAGTGCTGCACCATGATTTCCCTTTTGAAGGGAAATAGAAAGATATGATGTGTTTGCTCTCATTTTAATCCTGTTTCTGTGTCTACATTTAACAATGTCCTTCCAGAGATAGGAACTACCTTTAGTGAGGAAAGATGAAGGGCTCAGGCAGCTGACATCTCCACAGACTGAGTTTAAAGCTGCAGAATCCCTTCCCCCAGAGTGGTCTGACTTCAACAATTTCTAATCATCCTTCACAGGTAAAATAAGAGTCAGGTGTATTCTTTATTAACCCAACCCATGGATCATTGGTTTTAATGTTTTACCCACAGGTTAGCCACAACTTTCCATTTTATATTGAAACATTAATTGCATCTGAGTATCTAATAGGCTGGAGACATGTGCATTTATAAGATTTTCCACTCTGTCAACATGGATTACAACATATCCTTTGTAAAATCTCTTTCCTTGTCTTGCAGTGTAAATCATTATGAACTCAGCTGTAGAAAAAGGGTGAGGAACATGTATTGGCACTAAATGGCTCCTTTGTACAAACAGAAGCAGGCAGGAAAGTAAGCATTACAGTCTTGTATTTGGCCTCAAGAACTCTATTTGTTGCTCTTCAAGAAAGATTCCAAAGGAGGTCAAAGGCAAATAATCCACATTACAAATTGCTCCCAGAAAATGGCGAGAGTGACAGCAGGAGCTGCAAATTGTCAGTTACAAATTATCAAGTAGTAAGAGCAAGACAATGTGTCTGATCATAACATGGAAAACTGCCATATGAATTAAGGAAGTCTGGCAGATGGGTAGGACAGACAAAGACAGAATTTGTTACTCTCCTGTTTGCAGCAGAATCTACCTTATGTGAGTGAGATCCAGCTGAGGTGCACCAGAATTTTCCCCACTAGATCCATATTCCCAATGAGATTTAGTCTGGCATAAGTAGTCAGAGTGCCAGATTAGAACTCCAAACAGCCATTAAGGGCACTTAGGCCAATCACTCTCTCTCTCAGTTTAACCTGCTTCACTGGGTTGTGATGAGAATGAAGTGTGTGTGTGTGATCTATGTATGTTATCCTGAACTCCTTGGAGGAAGGGCAGCATAAAAATGGATGGATATTTCATAGATTGCCTCTAAATTCTGTTTTTCCCAGTACAAAATGCATGACCACACTGCTGCATGACTTTCTTGCAGTTGTCTTGAAATTATTGTTGGAAACATTGATGCTATACACAGAAGATCACATCAATTTATACTTTTTCCATCAAGCTTAATCCTCTGGTTCTGTATTTACAATCACATATGTGAATTAGTATCCCTACTTTACCCAAAAGCATTCTTTGAAGGAGTATCATGAACAGTGAACTTTGTGTTGTTTTGTGTTGTTACAACTGCCATTGTAACTGAAAACTCCATTTTAAGTGTGAGGCCACAAAGCCTTTCCTCTCTTCTTTGCCTGAAAGCTGTTTATGGATATGCGATTGTCGAATTTCCTATATCTGACACCCTCAGTCATAGCAACCTAGAATTCTTCACCTAGTTTAAGTTATAAGCTCATTGAAAAAAGTTGTTAGAAGGAATTTCTTTTTCTGCCAAAGTGATAATTTTTGCTCATCAAACGAATGCTTCACAGATGTTTGGAGTGAAATTACTTTTTGCTACAGGATTCCTTGTAATTAGCTGGCTTACTATTTTCCCTATTAGCTAAGAAGACCCACATAAGCCAGTCCAAATTTTCAACCATCCAGAAAAGCATACATAACTTTTTGTTAGGGTGAGTGAAGAAGAGGTTGCTGGGCGTGTGGTTAATTTTACAGTGGATGTACCATGGGGTTTCTAGGGAGACAGCTAACATGACCGTCCTCTTCCCAGTTTGAAAAAGCCACGTGGCTTTTGCCACAATCTGAGAACAAATGACTGTGTATAAGTTAGCTTTGAACCCTGCTTGAATGTTGATCTGGTATCTGGTTGAATACAAATGTTCGTATTTTTCTAAATTTTATCATTTCCTGTTATCTGCCTTTTAAAATGCCCTGTACAGTTTTGATTTCAGCAGATAAAGGTTTTTCTGCCAAATGAAATTACGGGGGAAAGCTTACCCAGTGATATAAAAACCCGGTAGTCCTGCTAGAACAAAGATGGCAACATTTAAGGGATGTTGAGCCACAATTTTACCACTAGTATATGCAGACCATCAAATGAACAATCACCAACTGTAAGAGAATGCCTTAGAGTGATTTAGGCCGAGGACAGACTGGAGATCTGTCCTGGCACAGCCACGGGGCCAAAAGCCCTGCGGGAAAAGCTGCCCGGGCCGTCCCGTTCGCACTGGCTGCGAGGGGCGGTGGTGTGTGGCTGCCGGCTGCCGGCCGCCGTTCAGAATTCCGGAAGCACCGGGGACGCATGCAGAGACGCCTGGGGACCAGTTCCCAGGCATCTCTGGCTGAAGCGGCATGCCGGCGCCTTGCAGACAGGTGAGTCCGCGCCGGTGACGAGGGACAGCTGCAGCTGTCTGGACACCCTCTCTGCCTCCGCTTATAAAGCGGAGGCAGGGCACTCCAGAACCCCAGTCTGTCCTTGGCCATAGTGTCTCAATCACAATTTTAGCTGTGCATTTGTCTTTTCCTTGTTTTCAAGGAAGTACGCTAGAAGAAAGCTGTTTTTATATATACAAAGCAGTGGTCATAAAAAGCACATTTTACATTTGGAGAGAGAAATTATGTCAAAATTTTTACATGTGTAGTTCCAGTTACCAGTAATGGTATGAGAGCTACGTTCTGTGACTCCATCTTCCTCCATCACTCTGTTTGTCTCTATATCCAAGACCCACACAGGTGAGGCCAATAACAGGGCTTCTTACTGTATAATTATCATGTGGTCAGGTTGAAGACTGACATCAGGTAGAATTAAATCATTTTGGCCCCACCCATATGGTTCCTGAATACAAGCATTATCAGAGTGGTGTGCTGCTGTATTCGATAACCCCAGCTGAGACGTCATGTTGACCTGTAACCATCTTGTTGAGTCTTTTCTTGATGGAGTTTGTTAGAGCAGAAAGTAAATGCCTTTCATACCCAATTTACTTAAAGCGGAGGGCTTGTTCTCCTTAGACGACACACAAGCATTCAAAAATAATGAGCCCCTTATCCCAAAAGATAGGCTGTATTTTTATTTCATTGGCATTTTATAGGGAACAATTACTTAATCCATGTGCTACTTGTAGCTAATGAGCTTGCACTTGATGCTGCTTTAGGCACTAGAGAACAGGAATAAAAGAGCAGCAAAATTAACTGAGCTCTTTAATCAGTTCAAAATGCTACTTTAGGCACTCAAAGAAGTCATGTAGCCTCTTGGATGGTTTCATTTGGGCAATGATCATAAATCTGCAGACAACTCATCAAACAGTTGAATAATAGAGGCCCAGAGATCTGACCAAAGATTTAGTTACTCATCCTATGAAGCAATCAAAAGAATAAGAACTTCATATGACAAGCAGAACTTCTGTAAGCCCTGCTGGGAAGACTCTCATAAAAAGAGAGGAAGCAGGAGGCAAGTTTTTATGGTACTCCCCTTAAAGGGTTTTCTGTGACTGCTTAAATGACCCTGTATGCCAGAGTGGGAGGTGGTTCCCTTGTTTGGCTTGCTCCATTTAAGCAATCCATGACTTTTGATCATCTTTAGAATTGTATGCCTACGCCCTTCATTTTCTGAAAAGTTATGAACTATTTCCCTTTCAACTAGGAAGTATGTTGCCATGTCTTAGGCTCTTCTTCTTCTTCTCCCAGTAACCAGTGGGAAACAGTCTGACTGGCAACAGTTGAAAATCTCGGTACACCAAGTAATGCTTACACATGATGCTTTTCTTTTATGGAAACAAGCAGTACAAAGAATCTCCCTACATGGGTGCCTTATTTCCAGGAGGTGAATTTAATTGCTGTAAGATCCGTGGCCGCCTCTGCAGTTGTCCCGCCCCTCTGGAATGGCCTACTAGGTGATGGATATGAAGTTTACTCTCCAGCAGGATCGAAGGAATTATGCAAGATGGTTCTTTCCCAACATAATTGAGTGTGTGCTCTATTAGTTCTGAGGGCCATAAAAGTATGGCTTTTTCCAGCATCATTGCGAATCACTGTTACCTTGGATAGTGCAGCCTTTGTGTTAGTGCTCTAACTTAGAACATTATTTCTGCATCCTCTCTCCTCCCACCGTTCCTTCTTTACCAGTGGTTTCTTTTAGCATTTTCCATACTTTATTTCAATATGTTTGGCTATAGATCCACCCTTTCATTCTCAATATCTCCTTAATTTTCCATTATTGCTCTTGATGCATTATTGGTATTGATGCATCTTTTATGGATATGTGGTTCATACACAGAAATTGGAAGTGATGTGATCCACGTTTTCTATAATTCCTAGTTTTTCTAGTCACTATGCACAGGAGCACCCAAGACCTCACAGAAGGCCACAGGAAGAATGGGAAGCTCCTAGTTGGCACTCACAGGTTAATTTACTTAATAAAGAGGGGCATTTCAGAAGGCCCCATTTGCACATTAATACCATAGCCTTATATAAGGCCTTGCGTACTTCTGTGAACTTGTGCTACATCTGAAGAAGGTGGGGACCATGGCAACAGTAGGCTTCAAAGAGTGCTTGGCTTCCATGCTGTGAATCCAGATCTTCTCACCAATGCTTTAAATGAATAATATGAAATGGTAGTACAATGGGAAGGGCTCCATTTGTGGCAGAAAAGCAGTGTCTGAAGTCTCTTGGCCTGACATATGGCAGTCTGGACTCAATTTGGAGTCTGAATTAATGGTTTTGATGTTCAAAGAATGTCTGCCCATTTAGTCTGGGAGCCCTGGGTTCATTCCAGCTCAGATCTGCTCTCAGTTCTTTTCCACCAAATGTATTGGGGGTTTATATTTCCAAAATTGCTTTTTTATTTGTAAAAGTGCAACACTGTCCAACCCAATAGAAGATTTATACTTAGAAGCTCTGGAAGGTGAGTACACAGAGAGAAAAAGGAGGAAAGTGGGGTAGACATGTTTATATCCACACATTTGTTCCCCTGCTTCTGGTTACTCTGTGTTACAGTTCCCAGCTCCAGTGCCAACATGTTGTCACACTCTCCCATGGGCTTTGTTCTTGATTTATGGCTTTTTTCCCTCCAACACAGCAGAGCAACCATCTCACTAACCTAATGGCATCCCTAACCTCAACTGAAACTCAAAATGTATATTGCAGCCACATCCAGAAACTTGAAGGATTTTTCCCAGATAGAGGCTTAGCATTGCTGTGCCCTGAATGCCCAAAGAAATAACAATTACCATTGGTAGCCTCATATGTTGGAGCCCTTTGCTGTTATAATTTTTTTGGCAGGATTAGTGCATAGTCATGATCCATGCAATAGTAATGACCTATTTTGAATTTTTTGGTCTGCCTGATGCCTAAAATAAAAATCCTATACAGCTAACGATTATTGTGGGATTACAGCAAACAATTGTTGTGTGGTCTGGTGGTTTACAAAATTTAGCCGTCCAGGGATCCACATTTTTGATTATTATTTTTTTGTGGGTCCCAAGACCTTCCCTTCTTCCCTTGCTGCCAGACAGCCCTTTTTCCAAGCACAAAATTAGAGGGCCCTTTCTCAGATGGAGGTGCATTCAGTACTTCTCTTTTTCCATTACCTTTAACAAACCAGATCTCTGATACATAGAAATATAATGGATTCAGATGTAACAGGTAGTTTGACCTGGAAACATATGATAATGTTCACAGAACATCTCCCCTCCTGGAAACCTAGTTCAAAAGAGAAGGAAACACCAATATATCATTACTTAACTCCTCAAGCCAATGTGGTTTTATCCCTGTTTGTACCTCTCTCCAGCCACCTGCCTGCTTTTGACACATAGGAGCCAGGGGCATAGGACTGCCACTTAAAAAAAAATTGGCAGGGTTCTGCTGTGGTGGTTTCAGAAGCTGTGCCTGTTACATTTATGTCAGTCATGTTTCATCTATATAGGCAACTTGCCAGAAAAGAAGACATCCCCTGAGCAAGCCAACAAAAGCAAAATTACTGAGAATGAAAAATGGATTGGGTTTGTGGATGGGGACCTTTTCTACCTGTGGGCCCAGCCAGAAGAACAGCTGTCTATCATGCTCTGGGATGTCCAACCAAGTGGCATGTGCATGGCCTCTTTTTGCCTCACCATGACAGTTTCTCCTGTCATAAAACAGGCAGTCCAGATTTTAGCTCCTGCCCTTTCATGTGCAGCAAGTGCAAAGGGCTGAGGGGGGTAACACTCCCAGATGAAGAGCATGCTACTTATCACATTTAAAATGTTGTGCCATATTAAAACTACACTGTTCTTTGATTATAAACATTCTCCAAGTGGGCTGCAGAGATTTAAGAAGGCATGCAGAAAAGAACCTGCTGAAATACAATCTTTGGGATGTTCAGATATGCACAGGATGCAGCCTTAACATACTAGTTGGGTTACATTGAGGAAACCAGCATCCATGTTGGAGAGACGTCTTGAACGCATGAACCAGGCCTTTGGTTTATGAAGATCAGCATTGTCTACTTGGATGGGCAGCAACTATCTGGAGTCTCAGGCAGAGGTCTTTCACAGCACCTACTACGTGACCCTTTTAATTGGAGATGCTGGGATTTAACCTGGACCCTTCTGCATGCAAAGTAGATGCTGTACCTCTTTGCCATCTTGTCAAAAATAATTTAGGATTTTGTGGCTAGTGCAATGGTTGGGTAGGTCTGACATACAAAGCAGTTTAAATGCCTTATTCTGCTCTGGAGATCTGAAGAAGGGGGAGAAGCAGTTTTATCATTCTTTCAGTGGTGAGCTCATTGCCTTGAGGAAAAAAAAATCAGATCTGTGTAGCATAAAGTCTTTTTCAGGGATTGGTCTGATGAGAACAGCCTGTCCCAAACATTTGTGTATCCAATTCATCTAGAGCACTATATGCATGCAGAGGAACTGTCGAACTAGATGACTACTTGGTTGAGGTGGAAGGATTAGAATGAGTGGGAAGCTTAGTCTGAAGGATGCATAACCAGTCTGGAGATACAGCTCAGAGGACGGGCATGTTCTTCAAAAGCAAGACATGTGTTCTAAGTGGTACTTGGCTGCTCTTCCAGGGACATCAGTTTTTCATTTTGAAATGCATCTTGCAGGATAGTGGGATTAATGTGCTAATTGTGTTGTCAAAGGGCGACATTCATGTTTTTGTGGTGGGGGAAGTAATAAAATGGTGTTGCAGTTATAAAGAGGCTTTGCATTTGTCTCTAATTCTAATATTTACAATGTTAATGAAGAGAGCTTCTAAAGCCATGTGTTTTGTGGCGTTGCTTCCTCTTTTGAGGGCATCAGCCCAGGCGACCTGCGGGTGCACTTGTGCAACCCACTCCTCATTGTCAAGGGAAGTTCACAACTGACCCAAACTTCAAGTAGATACCACATTTTAAATCTGGCATCAGTTTCCTCTGTTTTTTGTACATACACTCCAAATTGTGTTTTGTCCGCTTTTAGACAATCGTGTACTCACTGCAGTTGCAGGAATATTCAGAATCGCAGCAGCTGCTCAGAAATGGTGTCTTTTGAAAGCGTCTTTGTTCAAAACAGTGTGTGTGTAATTACAGATCTGGGAAGATACTGAGGACACATACACACGCACATGGCTATAGCTTAATCCAGGTTTGCAGCATCACAAGAGAAGATCAAATCAGGTGCAAACACAGCTGAGCTCCTCCCTTTTCAAAATCTGCCATCCTCTCTGAACACTGGCTCCGCTGGAGAGGGAAATTCCTTTGCTCAAACATTAAAACCCAACCTCAAGAGGGCTGGGCAAAAGATAAAAAGCTCCCAAGGCAGTAGTACTCCTCCTCCCCCTCTGCAAGCTAGTTTCCATTTAAATGTCTGCAAACACAGCCGCCTGCTGTTGCTTACTTTGTGGCTGCTGGGAGGTCTCTGCTCCATGGAGATAGGGCATTTCAGCAACTAAACAACAACCAGCTGAAGAAAAACCATTTTCTGGATTTCCTCTGTTGATTACTTTAGTGCTGGGGTGGGGGTGGGGGGAGATACCTCTTCCCAATAGCCTAAGAATCACAGGCTAAGGTAGACTTGGTGGTTTCAGGTGATATTGGGAGGAATAGCTGCGGGGGGGGGGGGAGAGGTAAGCATTGTGGTCACCAGCCTGACACTCACTGCTTGTAGGAGCTGTAAAGAACGGACTCGCAGACAGTCTCCCTACTGGCATGTTTTTGGAAGACCTCTGAAGAACCCTAGAAGAGAGCAAGCTATTTAGGATGCAGAGGTTAGATGATGACCAAGAGGGTTCCCATGTATGGACCTGCTGACCAAGTTCCCCGATGTCTGCTGTGCTGCTGGTTTGGGCTGTGCTCTTGCACTTGGGGATTGACCAGTCTCTGGCCAGAAGAGGCAAGTCATGGGAGCACTGCACAGGTAAGAGCTGGGGCGTGAGTGCTGATTTCTTGGTGTTTCCTTAGGGAAGTGTCTCTCGGCACTTACACGAATCTGCCTTCTAAACTGGGATGCCTTTCTGCTTATGAAGCTCAAGGCATGCATAGCAGCTATTCAAATACAATGACTCCAAACTCTTATTTTTATTTTTTTTTAAATATACAGTTAGGGTTTTTAGGTCCTCCCCGGCCACAGGCGGGGGATGGAGGCATAGGGTTGTTGCCAGATCCAGGTTGAGAAACTCCTGGAGATTTGGGGGTGGAGCCTGGGGAGGACAGGGACCTCAGTGGGGTGCAATGCCAGAGAGTCCACCCTCGAAAGCATCCACTTTCTCCAGGGGAACTGATCCCTGTAGTCTGGAAATGACCTGTAGTTCTGGGGGATTCCCAGGTCCCACCTGTAGGCTGGCATCCCTATACCAGAAGTAAGGGTAGTGATTTTATTTTCTTAAAACCATTTGCTAGCTTTTGAGTAACACTGGGCCTCTTTATCAGTTACATGCATTTAAGGAAAAGTAATATGCAAAGAGTTCTGGATAGTTTGTTGTTGTATAACCTACTTGTTCTATTAGAAAGAACTAGGAACTGGATCAGTTTCTCTAAGCTATACTGGCTAGCAAAAAAATCACAGAGAATTCCAGCATTACTAAAAAAAATCATTACTGCTCGGGCTTTTCTCATGTCATGCTTCACTGTAGATGTGCAGAAGCTTTAAGTGGAAGAGACACTACTGGCAAAATAAACAGCATTATTGCATTACTTTTGGTTGAATGGAAATGGACATTCAGTTCTGGCCATATTATCAAATTGTGGTCATGTTGCTGGGCCTCCTGAAAACAATGTTGCTATTTTTCACAGCTATTAAAATTTTTGAGCACTGTAAATAAATAAATAAATGCCGGTTTGTCATTTGGTGGCAATTTCTCAGCATCCCAAAAGAACATTTTGGTTCCCTTCTGCCCCTCTAACTTATTTTTTTTGCTAGTAACCAAGGTTCCAACTCTCTATCTCTGGGGAAAGCAAAAGATTGGAGCTTGTCAACTATAACCATGGGGGGAAGTCCTCCTTTAGTCATATTGGCTTCAGTGGGATCAAATTGGCTTTGGTTTAAGTGCTCTGATGTCTTGGCTTCTGGCTCACAGCCATTAATCTGCAAGCCTTGGGAGATCAGTGCTGCTTTGCACGTTAAAAATTCCTGTATGGAAAGCACTACAGGGGATAACTGCTCTGTTTACATATGTGATAGATATGCAGGGAAGTGGCATAATCATGGCTTCTCAATGTAAAGCAAAACACTTGCATTTACACATTACTATTTACAGGCAACACTGACATTAATTCCTGAAAGGAAGTGCCTTTTATAGAGGAATTATGTAACATGTACAGCAGCCCTAATTCAGAGGCTCAGTTCAAATGCTATCTCAGGGCTATTTATCCTTGTTAGAAATGCCAGAATAGGAATACCAGCCTCGGGGATCCCCTGGAATTACACCTTGTCTCCAGACTACAGAGATCAGTTCCCCTGGAGAAAAAGGATGCTGTGGAGGGTGGACTCTGTGGCATTGGGCCCCGTGGAGGTCCCTGTCTTCCCCAGGCTCCATTCCAAATCTCCAGGAATTTCCCAACCTGGATTTGGCAACCCTACTCCCCCATCCCCTGCTAGTGGTCAGAGGGGACCTGGCAGCCCGATAGCAGTGCAGTGTTTACTCCCTTTGCAAATGTTTCCAGTAATGCAGCAAGTAAACAAGTTTGCAAGAGTAGGAAGGGGTTCAAGGCTGATTCTATAAATCACCTTCATTCATCATTAATACATACTGAATCTGGGGTGGGGGACTGGAAGGGACTGTGGCTCAGTGGTAGAGCATCTAGGCATGCAGAAGGTCCTAGGTTCAGTTCCCTGCATCTCATTAAGGATCAGGTAGTAGGTGATGTGAAAGACCTCTGCTGAGTCTCTGGAGAGCCACTGCCAGTCTGAGTAGACAATACTGACGTGGATGGACCTATGGTCTGATTTCAGAATAAGGCAGTTTCATGCATTCAGTAATTGACCTTCCTTTAGTTCTCTCATTTTCCCGAGGACAAAACCATAACCTTGCTTATAGATGATGGCAGGACAATAGTGAGAGAATCTAAATTATAGGAATATTTAGGCATAAACCAAAAGAATGAACACAAAAGAAATGCAAATGTATTCATGAAATTGCAAGGATTACATCTAAAATCTTCCAATAATAAACACATGAAGCTGCTTTACATTAAGCCAGTTTGTCATGGTCAGTATTGTCTACTGTAACTGACCACAGCTCTACAGACAGGCAGGGTCTTTCATATCACCTGCTACTGGATTCTCTTAGCTGGAGATGCTGAGGATTGAACCTGGGACTTTCTGCGTACAAAGCTGATGCTGTACCACTGAGCCATGGCTACTCCTGTCTTCTCATAAAATTATAATGCCATACAGGCTTATCTGAAAGTATAGTTGCAATTAGACATGCTTGACCAATATCTAAAAGTGCCTGGTCACTTTGGGCATGTGTTAATGTTGTGATTAGGGGCCTAGCTACAGATTACACAAGTTTTCATGTTGGGTCTAGGTCTGCCACAAGGGATTTCTATCAGATGTGTGCCACTAGATCCCTGCTGAAAAGTCAATAGTCAAGCATGCAGGGCTATAATTTGGACAGGGACTCCAACACAGTGAGCAGGGAGCTTAAGATTCATGACCTGCGACGGCCTGTAGGTTGCTGTTTGCCCTGTTGTGGGCTCTATGTGTACAGATGGGGTATATGTAGGTTTCCCCAAAGAGTCAAATAGCAATCCCTGGGCCATTTCCAGTCAGGAAAACAGCACAGAAGAAAGCTTAAAATCTCCCAACACATGCCACGGTTGTGGCCCAAATTAGGTAACCATATGCCTACGAAGGAACTGAGTTCCCAGTAGGGAACTCGCAGCAACTTGTCTAATAGAAAGTCCTCATGGAGGACCAGGATATGATGCCAGGACTGTGCAGCATATAGTTGTGCCCTAAATGTTGGCACAGTTTAAATATTTTTAACAGCACCAACTGCTTAAGGAAAATAACTTGGTTTATTAAAGAAGAATAAACTCTAATAGAACAGAGGAGAGGGAGGGGGCTTCCAAGGTGCTTGATTAGATTGCTTCTGGCTGACGCATTTAATTTTCTTCCATTTGTTTAGATTCTATAATGTCAATTTTTTCTGTAGTTTTAGATTTTTCCTTTTTGTCTATGTATAGTTTATGTCTTTGGATCAAGGATTCTATATCCCTTACATCCCAAAGCGTATCAAACAAAAATCCCTTGCTCAGTCCTTAAATCTATCTTGGACTACTTTTCTTTGGGGATGTAGGGAAATGCTTTTGACCCAAACACCCTTAGATGTTTCATGCTGGGTTTCTGCCCATTGAAATTAACAAAACTGAGTTCATGGTGGACTAAACTGCAAAAGAACGGCACCCACCGTGATGAATAAAACCTTAATGTATGTGTTCTAGCCAAAGTATACATGTATCCAATGCATACATTACATATAGTTAACAATTCTAATTTCCAGGTTTACACCATATATTTGAGAATATTGCAACTATATAACTTATTTTCTAACTGAAATCCTCACAATAATAAATTGTAACACAATATTTATGGGGTATCTTTACAATCCAGTATTCTATAGTTAATCTCTATTGAATTGTACACAATCTTCTTGAGAATAAATTCTCACTAACAATAAATTCTGAGATGTAATACTTCAATATGCCTCAGCTGTATGACAATCAAAATCCATTCATAAAGAATCCAGTGACCTGACAGGTAGCCACAGATAGCCTCCTGTTTCAGTTTCCTCTTTTTCAAGAATCGCTGTGATTTTACAACCAATATTTTCTAGAGAACTTCCCAGACAAAACTACTAGAGAGCTTCCTTCTGAATGGAACACACCCTTCTTCTGCTGTAAATTCTTAGGTGGGGTTTAGCATTCCACCTTTTGTGAGCAGCCTGTTTGTAGATAAGTGGCGGTTTTGATGGCTTCCCCCCAGTATTTCTCTGGTAGATCTGCTTTTAGTGACATGCATCTGCACATTTCTGTCAGGGAGCAGTTTTTCCTCTCAGCTATGCCATTTTGTTCTGGTGTGTATAAGACAGTGAGTTGATGTTCAATACCTTGTTCAGTTAAATACTTTTTATGTCATGTCCCATGTATTCTCCTCTGTTGTCAGTTCAGATTGTCAGCAGCTTCCTCTGGAACCTGTTGCTAACCATTGCAACATATGCCTTGATTTTTTCAAATTTACTCTTTTCCCTGATCAAATAGGTAATTGTATATTTAGAGAAATCATCAATGAAAGTCAAAATATATCTGTTCCCTTCAGTGCCATAATCTGGAACATCTTTTATGACTGCAACTTTGGTCAAATTTGGTCTGTTGCAATCAGTTCACCATCTTGTTTGATAAGGCATCTTTCCCAAAATGAGATCACTGTTCCTCTTTTTGAAAGAAGTTTCACTGAAAGCAAGTTATTTGCCTGTTTTGACACATACAAACAGTTCTCAATAAGGATTTCTCTGACCTGTTTGTGGAAATCTGCATTTTACAGTTTCTGATCCTACCCCTTCTGCCAGCAACAGATCTCCCATCATCCACATTTAGTGTCTCTCTTTTTTCTTCATTTAGAGTTTCAAAAAAAGTCTCTGTGTGCATTCATCCGCATTGAGAACTAAGGCATTGAGAACACTAAGAACCATATATGATTTTTTGTTGCACTTTTCATTAATATGAACCACTTCTTCAGGGGTGGCTATTTCAAATTCTCTACTTTTATTTGTCTTTAAAAGCATTGCAGTCCTTTTTAACATGCCTCTGTTTTCCACATGAGTAACAAGTTACTTTGCTTTTATTACTTACATATAGAGCTACTTGGTCAGTATTCTGCTCAGCCTTTCTGCTGGGCTCCTCAAACTGCTTATGTTTGAATGTTTGCTCCAGGTCACTTATCCCATTTGATAGAGAGAGATTTCCTTTTGACTCTGTTTGGCATACAACATTCTCATAAATCTTGGGTAGGCTAACTAAAATCAAAACAACCAAATCCTGCTCTGCAATATCTTTGGCAGCACTTCTTAGGTCTTGATTTAGAGCAAGCATTTGATCGAAGTGTTCTCCCAGATTACCCACTGCAGGGCATTCGTATGCTAAATAGCTTCTTTTGGATATAGCACTGGCTCTTTAGAGAGGAGTTTACACAAAGTCTCTCCAATTCATTCCAAACTGCTTTTGCAGTTTGCATTTGAATGACTCACAAAACATCTCTGTCAGACAAACACCTCTTGCCTTCTCATTGTGCATATCCCAGGACTTCTGCTTTGCTGGGGTGTCATCTCCTGGCTGGGATTCATTCTTGATGTACCAGAGTCCCATTTGAAGCAAGTGGCATTTCATTCTCTCCCTCCTAATGAGAAAGTTGTTGTCAGTCAACCTATCTAGTGGGTAGTTGTGCTGAGCTGTGCAGGAAGCAGCCATTTTGTAGTTTCTTCTTTTTGCCTACCAATCTATGTAAACTTTCCCCTTCTTTGCAGTCATGCTTATGCTGGACTAGAACCGTGTTGGCAGAGTTTAAATATGCAAAGGAGTGGAACACCAACTGTTTAAAGAAAATAACTCAATTTATTAAAGAAGAATAAACTCTGATAGAACAGGGGAGAGGGAGAGAGGCTTATTAACTGACTAACTGATGTGAGAGACAGGAACGAAGTGTGTGTGTGTGGGGGGGGGGGGGGGGCTCGGAGCAGGAAGTTTCCAAAGAGTCAAACAGGAGACAGGAAGAACATAATTAGAAATTAGAAATCCCTAATCTAGCTATACTAACTAGCAGTCCTTTAGGCTGTTCTTCTGGTCTTCTTGAAGTAGATGCACTATAGACCTCGTATAAGGATGTATTCGTTTATTATCCTTGGGCAAACTGCAATGAGCTCAACTAGGTGATCTTGCAAATGTCGAATTGCAAGGGTCCAATTACATAATAAATCTGTTCCAATACATTTTCTCTCCTGTATTTCTCATTAATTGTCCCTTGCTTATACAGTTGTTCAAATTTACAAGGAGCAAATTAAACAACCTTCTTAATGTCTCCTTTTAGTCTTTCTCTGCATAGAGAAAAGTACAGAGCCATTTAAATAATTCTGCTATACAAAGATGTTATCTTTTTTTTAAAAAATTGTGGAAATTCATACCTTGGTTTTGAACCTGAGAATCAAAACTGCATTCTCATTAGAAATGGCACTGATCTATAACAGCATGGCCTCAAGGGTGGAAATAACCTGATCATGGAACCTTCTACATTTCCCTTCCAAGGAAAAAGCACAGGAGATTTCCAGTAAAATACAATGCACAAATTCTTCCAAGTGCTTTATAGTTTAATCCTGCTAGATGAGATGAGTCTTTGAAACTAAAAGCAGGCTTTTAAAAGAAGTACCAGCACTGGATTGTAGTGGTGAATGACAGCTGGTGATTTCTGTGCTGCTTGGGATCTTGTGCCTGGATTCTTTCCTTTCAGACCCAGCATGGAAATCCCACATGTTTAGACAACATGCAACTGACCAAAGAAAAACAATACTGTAAAATGCAAAACCATTCTGCTACTAATCCTGCCCCACCCCTGAAAAACGCTAAATTTTCCTATTGTGTGCCTTAAGTGAGCAAGAATCTTTCATACCTGTAAATTGGAATAATCTGCAGTACTGTGAGACTGATACCAATGTTCATTTGTTGCGTCAAACAAACCAACAAACCACAATTTTGTATGTTCTGTGTCTGCCTGGTCTGTCTTCAGGAATGTGTGTCCTCTGTTTGATTTCAGCCAGCCTCAGCTACGTCCTCTGCTATCTTTAATAAATCAGTGAAATATCCTCAGGCATTCTTGGAGGAGATACTATTTTGCCCCTTTAAAAAGCTCACCTCTTGTTAACTGTAGCTCACATACAGCTCATATTTCCTAAATTCCACTTTAAAAGAGTTAACTAACATAACTCAATAAAATAACTCATGTAACCTGTCTTAAACCTGAGAGGCTGAAATCCAGTGCAGTCCAAGGAGCTGTGAGTTCTAGGAACTGCTGCTCTCTGTCAGGCCTGGCACATCTGGGCAAGATTGGTGGGATGAAGGACTGATAAGCCCGAGAGCACTGCATGCATTGACAGCATCAGGCAACAATCCACTCCAGTGTGTATTTCAGAGCCATGGAATACCCTCCCCCCACAACACCCTGTCAGGTGCCTTGCATTATCTTCTAGAGTTGCCCAGTCAACTCACTGCACTGACTGGTTTCACATCCACACGCAGCTGATATTAAAATGACTTGCACATTTGTGTAATTCCAGTGCTGCCTAATACTTTCTAGAGGATGCTTTCAAAAGTGATGAAGCTATCAAGTCTTCCACCCCCCCATGCACCTTTAGTTGAACTTGTCAATATGATTGTTGCACTATTTAACATGTGAATATTTAACATTTAACAGCCCTTTAAAGCTGGACATGAGCTCCGTGTCTGTAATGGGATGATCTGATGGAAGCACATGTGGCTGCTTTTATCGATGGACACTTTTTGTTAAAGATAGTTTTGCACCATTACAGAATTTAAAGCTAAAGACTGGGGAGGAATTTGGAGCATAAAAGCACTGCTCAGTGAATGTGCATAATACAGGCGATGCAAAATACAGGGGTGCAAAAATCCAGAAAGGGATTTCTGTGTCACCTGTGAAAATAAGCTCTGAGAATGCATCTTAATAAGCAGGTATGAGCTTAAAATTTATCCTGACCTGGAGGGCCCAGGCTAGCCTGATTTTGTCAGATCTTGGAAGCTAAGCAGGGTTGACTCTGGCTAATATTTGGATGGGAGAGCTCCAAGGAATATCAGGGTCATGATGTGGAGACAGGCAATGGCAAACCACCTTTGAACATCTGTTGCCTTGAAAACCCTACAAGGTTGCCATAAAGTCAGCTGTGACTTGACAGCACTTTCTACCACCACCGGTTTAAGATTTAAAGAAAACAGACCATAGTTGTTTCTTGTCTGCTTGCCTATCCCGGTCATCAGAAAAGTACTTTAAGATAATTGGTTATATGACCCAGTTAATTTTTTTTAAAAAATCAGGTTAGGCTTTAGTAACTAAAGCATTTAATGTACAAATGGCAGGCTTGGGGAAAAGTGAGTGTTGTCTTTTTGGATATTTATTTATTTATTTATAGTCTGCCTTTCTCACTTGGACTCAAGGTGGGCTACACAGTGAGTCAATACAATCAACAGCATGGGACATTCAATAAAGAATGAAATAGGAGTTGGGTTGTAGAACCAACCAGAAATATAAAAACAAAAGTGAAGCAAAGCAAAATGTTAGCATGACACATTAAATGAAGCAAAATTAGATAGTATGATCCAATTTACAGCAAACCATACACAGTAGTAGAGACCACAGTCCCTAATAATTTATCCAAGTAACTTTGTGTATTATTTTGCACAGTACTGCCCTATTATCTGCATAGAAAAGCCCTCTTGAATTATTCAGTTTCGCATAGTTTGTGGAAAGTTAGGACAATGGGAACATTCCTGGTCTCCTCAGGCAGGCCATTCCACAGTGTGGGATGTGGATACTGATAAACACAGAAGAGGCAAAAAGAACAACCGAGTAACAATAATTTAGTTGCCATAAACAAGTTCTCACAGCACTGCCTGTCTGATAATCTTTCCAGGTATTTTATTTAAAAAGCTTGTCCCCTGCTTGTTGACCAAATGGCCCCTCAACATTTTAATAAAAAGTGCAAACAAATATGCATCCTAACAAGTGTCAGAGAGCAAAGATGAATGGTATCCAATACACTGAGGGAACTAAAACGAGGAAACATCGGATCCTCACTGAAAGAAGGTAGTCTTCACTATGTGTCTGAAAACTAGGAGGGATGGGTCCAGACGGCTCCAGAATTCCAGTGCACCAATAAAAATGGCCTGTCCCACACTCACCCACTGCACTGCTGATGGACGGTTGAGGAACACGGAGATGGGCAGCTGTAGAAGATCTTAATATCTGGATATGTTGATATGGTCAACCACGAGATTAAAATCATGTCATTAATTTCTGTACATCTGCAGGGCCGTTCTCTCTGTGTCAAGGAAATCCAAATTCTGTGTTCTTCTGTGCATCCAATTCAATACAGTTTATACAAAGTTGTTAATTTTTTTATCAACTCTAAGCTGACATGAATCTATACGTAGAGTAGGACCTTGCATAAGTCGTTGGGAGGACAAACAATATGAGGATTGTGAAGGACTTGTTACATCAAAAGCACCATATATACTGATACAAAATTGTGCCGCAGGGCAGTTTACCTCCATCCTCCCTGTTTTCTCCTGTGCAGGGTCATCTGAACCACTAGCAGAGACACAGTTTCAGTTGCTTCGCCAGTCAAGAGAGATTTAGACTCCCACATAACTTCAGAACCTTTAAAAATGCAGCCCCAGGCATTCCTTTGATTTGTATGATGCAACTGTCCTCATCTCCCTGTTAAAAGTGAAAGAGGGCTCTAGTCAGTCTGTACAACATAAGGTTGCTTAACCTGCTTTCAAGCACCCACAGCTGTTGTTCTATAATCATTAATGAGATTGTGTGTAATCCCTAGATGCACTTTAATCATTAAGAGACTCGGTGTAATGTGGGAGGTGAACTGAAAATAACTGCTTTGGCTTTCATACTGCATCAGTTTTGGAAAAAGATGCTCTTCCGTCTCTGAGTAATCTGTTTACAAGATGCAGAACTGCACTCACTGATTTGTGGAGAGGAACTCCAGTGAGATTGGCAGCTCTGGTTTGGAAATTCCTGGAGATTTGAGGATTAACCCTGGAGAGAGTGGAATTTAGGGAAAGGGGGAACCTTAACAAAATATGAAATGTTATGGAGGATCATTTTCTGGACCATCTTATGGTAGGAATTATACAGATCTGTTCAGCAGGCACGGCTCAATAGTATTTAGACTGATAACGATAAAAAGCTAACTACAAATTTGAATTTTTTCAGTCACAATTAGAAAACAGCTATAATTTCAAATATATTATTAATAAAATCATCAGGGGATAATATTATGATGGCCCATGAACACCTTTTGTTTCTATTCCCTTTAGGGAAATAGTGACTGTGCATAATACAGGTGTGTTAATACATTTAATTTAAGCTGATTTTTATTTTAAAAGGAAAAGAAATTACATAGCTCCTGTGTTAGCATGTGCACCTCAGGTGAGGATTATACATTCCTTTTTGCCCCACAGCAAAATATCTGTGAACATGTTAAAAGGTGAGTGTTTCCCCTGCTGCTAAGTGGATTTAGTTTGATGTTGCTAGTGTTTGTTTGAAATACTGCAGAAAAAAATTAATATGGTTTCGTTGGCACTGGATAATAGTTGCCAGTCCTTTCCAGGTGTATTCAATCAAACTGGCTTATCCTGCCTGTCCTTTTAAAAAAAATAATTCATGTGATTCCCCGGGGGCACATGTAACCTGTTTTCTTGAGTGAATAATGTGAATTATTTGGAAGCTGTACATCTGTGTGGGAGTGTATGGATATGTGAATACTTGGGCATAACAGAGACAGGTAGAAAGAGCTTAGATCAAATGTCTAGAACCTTAACTCTAATCTATATACCACTATCAAAACTGCCCAATTCTGGGCTCAGTCTAGGGTTGCTGGTTGTGGTTTAATGAAAGTGTTCTCTCTGTAGATCTGCATACAGATCTTCCCCTACTATTTACAAAGAGTCAGAAGTTTCTCTTTTAACATCTATGGCAGCTAGGGTTGACAGCCTCCAGGTGGGGCCTGGGGATCTCCCGTTTTCACAACTGACCCCCCAGCTGACAGAGATCAGCTCCCCTGGAGAAAATGGCTGCTTCAAAGGGTGGACTCTATGGCATTGTACCATGCTGAGGCCCCTCCCCTCCCCAGACCCCACCCTCTCCTGACTCCACCCCCAAAGTCCCCAGGTATTTTCCAACCCGGACTTGGCAACCCTAATGGCAGCTCTGCCCTCTTATTCAAATAAGCATATGCATATTCTATTAAATATCTTCACCACAAGCAAAACTGGAGAGTTCAAGCTGAGGGAAACAGATTGGCAAAGCAAAATAATGACAATTAGAAGCAACTGTTCGGGAGAGAATGTTGGAGTGAAACTGAAACTGATTTGGGGGTTGAGCCTGGGAAGGGCACCATTTGAGAAGGGGAGGAACCAGAATGCGGTATAATGTCATAGAGTTCACCCAGATCCAGGTGGTCAGCCATGTTGGTCTGAAGCAGTATAATAAATTTAGAGTCCAGTGGCACCTTTAAGACCATCAACGTTTTATTCAGGGTATGAGCTTTTGTGTGTACTTTGTTGGTCTTCAAGGTGCCATTAGACTCTAAATTTGTTCATTTTGTTTAAGGTAACAGATCCCTGTACTCTGGAGATCTGTTGTAATTCCAGGAGCTCTCCAGACCCCATCTGGAAGTCGGCAGCCAGAACATAGATATGCCAGCTCCTGCTTAGGAAATTCCTGGAGCTTTGGGGACAACACTTGGGAAGGGTGGACTTAGGGGAGGGAGGGTGCTCAGCCCGATGTGATGCCATAGAGTTCATCTTTCAAAGCTGCTATTTCCTCCAGGGAAACTGATCTCTATAGTCCCAAGGTCAGTTGTAATTCTGGGAGAACTCCAGCCCCACCTAGAGGCTGTTAACCTTTCCTAGGGAGGAAAAACTTGATGGAATTCCCTCAGAGAGAGAGCTTCCTCAAAGGGACAGTTTGGAATTAACTAGGAGGAGGGGAGTAAAACAGTCTATTGCAGACCAGCCAATAAGCAGAAATGGCTGCAACTAAGGACAGTCCAGTTGGGGGTGAAGAAAATAGAGGCTTGAAGAGGTAGGGAACCCTCCAGGATGTTGACTTTTTAACAGGGGAAACCTCTGGTGAAAAGTACTGGAGTCGGGAGGCCGGTAATAGTGAAATCAGCATTGTAGTTTATAGTGGGTCAAGATGGAACATATGAAACCCCGGGCTCAGAGCCCTCTTTTATGCTGGTCGGAGATAATCCCCCGGCCTCGCCCAAATGTCCTGATAGGACTTTAAGAGGTGGTTGCAGTTCATAGGTTCTCGGGGGAACACCTAGGCTCATGATTGGTGGTTGTTTAGGATCCAACCTGCTATTGTTCTACCTGTTCGAAGCTCAGGTAGATTCAGACCATGTGCGCAGTCCACGTGGCGGTCGCCATTACGTGAGCACATGGCAACTGCGATCTATGATACATAACATCTGGTTACTTAGATGCTTACCTAGACCCCCTCCCCCTGCCTTTAAACTGTCCAAACTTAAGCTTCCCCACCTCACTTGAAGAATGTTGGGAATGGAATTGAAAGTCCTTTAAGAATCTGCTTGGCATTATGTTTCTGAGGCAACTTTTAGGGATCTGCATAGGATCCTTCCCTTCAGGATTAAACAACCTCTAACTATTTCATCAGAAGCTGCAGTGGCCTAATGATTTATAGCAGGGGTCATTTCGTAGAAAAAGAGGTGCAGGAGCTCATTAGCATAACTTATTAGCATAATTTATTTGCATATGCTGCACCACCTGACATCACTGGAAATATTTCAGAAGGCAAGAAAGAAAAGAGAGAGAGAGGGAGGGAGAGAGGGAGGAAGGAAGAAAGCTGGCAGAGAGGGGACAGCTACTAATCCAAGCCTCAGAAATACCACTATTCTGGGAGGATAGCTTCAGTGGTGGCTGAAGCCTTCAGAAGCCTGGTTGGAGGAACAAGGACCTTTCCAGGGGGTAGGGTCATTTTGCTGCAGCCATGACACAAGCAGGCATTCCTCCGTGGGGGGGGGGGCTGGCACCAATTCCCAGAACTGTGCTCCCCCAAGCTCCTGCTCAAAATGACCCCTGATTTATAGCAGCCCCTTCTGCAAATTCTTTTTTGTGTGTGGACACCATTTTACAGCAGTAATCATGGATTAAGCCTCTTGGCCTTTGCTCTCTCCTTCAACAAGGTTTCTCCATTTTCATCCAATAGTGGACCTTTCACCTCCTTCACCTTCTGCTTAGTCCACATAACTAAACCCCACCCCCTTATTATTGTGAGCTTACCTGGCCAATCTTAGGTCCTTCTGGGCTTTGGCCTCCCTAACAACCACCCTAAAGCATTTAGCAATCTGTAAATACTGTCCCTTGGTTATTCGCACTTTCATTTCCTAAACACAACCTTCCCCCCCTCCAACTAACCACAGAGCTATGTATTCATTCACATAGGGTTCTTGGATCTCCTACCATGTTTCCAATAAATTCGAATGGCAATAGCTTAAGCCTGCAACAACACACATTTAAAAGAACCCACCCTTTCCCTTTCAATGCTCTTCCTCATAGAATCTTTTCCATCATCTCACTAAATTGACTAAAATTAGCCCTACTGAAATCCAACATACATGTTTGACTAAAAACACTTTTAATATCTCAAAGAAGAGAGAATTCTAACAATGTATGATCACTCCCTAAGGTTGCCAGGTTCCCCCTGACCACCAGTGGGGGTTGGGTGGGCTAGGTTGCCAGATCCAGGTTGGGAAACTCCTGGAGATTTGGGGATGGAGCCTGGGGAGGACAGGGATTTTGGTGGGGTACAATGCCATAGAGTCCACTCTCCAAAGCATCCATTTTCTCCAGGGGAACTGATCCCTGTAGTCTGGAGATGACTTGCAACTCCAGGGAATTTCCAGGTCCCACCTGGAGGCTGGCATCCCTAGCTTCCCCCTAATATGCCCACCTCTCTTACCTTATCTACCAGCTTTTCTCTGTTAGTCAAAATCAAGTTGAAAATAGCAGACCCCTTAGTCACCTCTTCCATTTTTTGAAAGAGGAAGTTATCCTGTAAACAAATGAAGAAATTACATGACATCCTGGACACTTGGCAGAATAAGTCTCCCAGCACATATCAGGGAAATTAAAATCACCCATAGCCACTAGATCATACTGTTTGGACACAATGGGCAGTTATCCCAAAGGAGAGCATCCTCTTCTTCTCCCTGATTAAGTACTCTGTAACGAACTGCAACCATAATACCATTGGTCCATCCATTCCTTATTCTCACCCAAATACTTCCTATAGGACTAATCATATTCATCATCCAATATTTCCTAACAATCATACCCTTTCCTAATATACAAAACCATACTTCCTCTTTTCCAATTCTTGCAATTCTTTTTAAACTCACATTCCTGCATTGCCACACTCCAGTCATGAGAATCATCTCACCAAGTCTCCACAATACCTATTAATTCATAATCCTCCATCCAGATTAGAAATTCAGGCTCCTCCTGTTTATTCCCCACACTTTGGACATTAGTATACAAACACCACAAGCCTCACACCCCCAGCCTGACATCTCCCATATCTCATTGTTTTGGGCTCTCCATCCACTTCCCAAATGCCTCTCTATTATCAAATCATCTTCTAAATTCAAAGCCCCGTAGCAGACATCTTCATTCTCCTCCAGCATCAGTTTAAAGCCCTCACAATGGATCTAGCCAATTTCTGGCCAATCACATTATTCCCCATCCTTGTAAAATGGAGCCCATTACATGCAAATAAACCATCCTCAAGGAATCCTAATCCATGATTCACCAACCAAACCAAACCAAGCCACTCCTTCAGAGACCCCCATCTCAACCAATCTTCTGCTCCCTCCACCTTCCTCTTCCTCTAGCAGGGATGATTGAGGAAAATGCCACACAAACTCCCATATCCTGTAACTGTCTCTCAACTCCCAAGTTACTGGTGAATGATATCAAAATAAAACAAAGAACATGAAAAATTCCCCCCAAAATGTGCAATAATTGTAGTAAAACAGCCAAGTTGTCTAAAAGACATTGCTTCTATGATTGTATTTTATTTTTGTAACTATTTTTTTAACATTTCATATTCTTTGGCAAGGCTGGGGGATTTCCTTGGGTTGAAAGAACAATATTCCTTACCTGTTTATGACAACACTACGTGGAATTTTTGATCCATACTCTGAGGCTATCGTTTGAAATTAGAGTCTGAGGGAAGGAGAATGTAAAAAGCAGCAGACAGGTAAAGGGGAAATTGTGGACCTAGATAAGAGACAATGGAGGAAGAGACTAAGGGGCATTTCACACAGCACCCCGTAGCGCTTCAGGACCGGTACAAGAACTGAAGATAGCTTGGGAGGAGGTTTCCAGGTAAACCGGCTCAGGAATGCTTCCCCAGCGGGAGAGGCACGTTTCTGTGTGAAAGGGCCAATATGTTCCATTAGGGAACTGGTATTAATAAGGTTCTGTGTGAAATGTCAAACAGAAACCGTTACTGAAGAGTTCTTGAAACGGAACATATTGGCTGTGTGAAATTCCCCTAAGTGAATTAGGGGTGCTAAGGGAAATTGAGCCTGGACATGGAGAGGTTGAAGAACAGTCACAAAAAGTTCCAAATTGATTACTAACATTAAAATCTGAAAAGCTGCACAGGGGGCCAAGGGATAGAAAGTGCCATGTGATAGTTTAAAAAAGAGTTCACTATTAGTAACAGTGGTTCCTTTTTGTAAAAAAAAAATCCTATCTGAAAGAAATTATTGTAAATGAAACAAATTGTCTATTAAACCTGATGAGCCAGTTTCTTAGAGAGGGCAACATCTATAATTTATTCTTCAGGAGTACTGATATCTTTCATTACTATGATATATAATTACAACAAATGCTCTCATACACTGCTTTTTTGGCAATTTAACCTTGGGTCTGTCCAAGAGTAGGCCTTTAAACCTTGCCATGAATCTTATTACTCCCTGCTGAAATCCTTGCCCCTTCCTAGTGAAGTCTGAAATGGTGTTCTTGGGATTTGGGGGGGAATGAATAGCAAGCACAGTTTGTACAGCACATCCTGTTTCATGCAAGGATAAACTCAGTTGCTAAAGTTAGTTCATGAAGTTGCTAAATCAAAATGTCTAGAACGTGCTGAAGTTGTTTTGTCTAGACTAAAGAAAATGACTATCATGTTCTATGAAGCTGAAATGTTCTGGAAGAAGAACAGCCATTATTTCTCATGTTGTTGAGGTAATCTGAAATAAATGACAATCTTTTAAAAAGATTAAGGGATATGTCGCAACCACAGGAGTGGCAGTGGGGATAGGTAACTTGCTTGCAGCTTAATATCCCTGCCTATTCTATTTCTTTCTTTGTTGGGTAAGACCACCCAGGCACATTTTTATCCAGTGCCTGTCACCAGCTAATCAGTTTCTTCCCCATATGCTGATCCATCAGAAAGTGAATGCATGGCCTGTCACCATTCTTCAGTACCAGACTGTGTACGCTTTATTTTATTTTATTTATACAATTTCTCAGGGCTTTTTTTGTAGAAAAAGCCCAGCAGGAACTCATTAGCATAATAGGCCACACCCAACAGCAGAAACTCATTAGCATATTAGGCCATACCCCTGAAAGCACAGCTCCCTCCCAGGATCGGCTTCTCCAGGTGACCCACAGCTTGCAGGGTGCATGGGGAACCCAAAGGAAGGAAGGCAGTTTCTGGATCGGCTTCCCCAGATGCCCCACAGCTGCGGGCCATCTGGGGAACCCAAGGAGGGGAAGCAGTTTAAACTGCCTTCCCTCCCTGGATTGGCTTGGCTTCCCCAGGTGCCCTGCGACTTGCGAGGTGCCTGGGGTACCCAGGGGGGGAGGCTGTAGGCATGGCCAACTCAGAAGCAAGCCGGAACTCCGTTCCTGTGCGTTCCTGCCCAAAAATAGCCCTGCAATTTCTCCCCATTTGGGAGGCATAGCAGTTTATATTTTTCTTCTCACCTTCAATTTATTCTCCCAGCAACCCTATGAGGTAGATTAGGTTGAGGGTCTGCGTCTGGCCCAAGGTAGGGTTGCCAGCTCTGGGTTGAGAAATACCTGGAGATTTTGGGACTGGAGCTTGGGAAGGGTGGGGTTAGAAGAGGAGAGGGAACTCAGGAGGGTATAATGCCATAGAGTCCATCTTCCAAAGCAGCTACTTTTTCCAGTGGAATTAATCTCTTTACTTCTGGGAGATCTCCAGGCCTCACCTGGAGGTTGGCAGTCCTAGCCCAAAGTCACCCAGCAAGCTTCCATGGCAGAGTTGGGTTTAAATCTGGTTGTCCCAGATCATAGCTTGACACTAACCACTGCACCAAACCGGTGGTCTGTGTAGCAGTCTGCTATACTCCCTCACCTACAGTAATATGGCTTTGTGGTGGTTGTTTTTTTTTGGTGTAGACCTGCGTCCCTTGGATATTCTCGCTGAAGTGGTTCCTGTGAATGGGGTGAAGAATGGAATACGGATGATCCAAGTCCAAGGGGCACGGGGCTTCCAGTTCTCTGCAGTGCGCCCCCGCTTCCTCAGTTTTCCAGCCTCACGG
This sequence comes from Lepidodactylus listeri, assembly GCA_029233225.1. Classification (NCBI taxonomy): domain Eukaryota; kingdom Metazoa; phylum Chordata; class Lepidosauria; order Squamata; family Gekkonidae; genus Lepidodactylus; species Lepidodactylus listeri. The sequence goes on along the minus strand of JARCFY010000005.1, from coordinate 56,134,558 downwards.
ATTTTCATTTACTGTGATCTATTCCCAGAGGAGTTTTCCATTGTATTCACTCTGAGAGCTTTCCATATGCAATCCAAGGTAAGCAATATCCTACTTTTTAACAGTTTCTAAGATTATATGAGAGTACCTAGAAAGTTTTAACCCTCATATGCCATTCAGGAGACACTATAAAACCAAGCCATTTTGAAGGTTGTTCCAGAGTAATTAGCAGTTCTGGAAACAGTGTTCCCTCTAAGCTGAGTTAGTGTGAGCTGGCTCACAGTTTTTAGTCTCTGGCTCACACATTTTTGTCTTAGCTCATGAAGGATGGCTCCAGAGCAAACTGATTTATGCTCACTCACAACTTTAATGCCAGTAGCTCACTCACAACTTTAATGCCAGTAGCTCCCAAACTAGAATCTTTGCTCACAAGATTCCACAGCTTAGAGGAAGCATTGACTGGAAATAGTACCTTTTTTCTAGCTTTGGCAGTTTTTGTTCAGGCGTTTATTTTTAAATTTTGTTCTGAGTTGTTTTGGGTGCCTTTAGGAGACAAGCAGGATTAGAACTGTTTCAAACAAATATTGCAGGCCACGGCAGTAAACATGGTGCCGGACTAGAGGGAACTTTGGTATAGCCCATCAGCGTGCTAGCACTCTTAACTACTTCCTGCTACAAACTGTAACTGGCACAACTTGTAAGCATGTTTATTTAAGTGTAAATTTCACTGAGGTGTGAGTAGATGTGTTTAGAAATGAGATAGCCAGACAGTTTCACTGTGTGTGGGTGATACTCAAGCCAAGTTATGCAACCTATAAAATGGAATTTTCAGTGCCTCGGGTAGTGGTATAAAACTGTCATAGATAACACGATATAATTCTTAATTGGATGAGTGATGAATTTTTATTAAATTTTATATATGTAATATACATAAACAGCACTTCAACAAACATCCAGGAATTTGCTAATTGTTTTCCTTTTATGATTCCAGAGAAAGTACAGAAAACAAAATGCAAACTAGGAGTAACTTTATTTGGAAGAAAGCCTCAGTAAAATCAAGAGTACTTTCTTCCAAGTAAATATGTTTATTTCAATTTATTTAATAATATGTCTGCAATATATGGAGAAGTAAAATCAAGGATCCTGCTAACCCATGAACAGATTCCCTTTCCTCAGTGGGAAGCAACCTCTCTTTACATGAGAACTTTCTCCCCAATAGTCTAAGTAGATGCAAGGGTAGTAATTCAGCCCGCACTCAGTACTTCACATAAACAGGCTAGCATGTGATTACTGCAGATGTCAAATAACACAGTCATCTGATCATCAAACCAGAAAGTGTTAGAGAAAAGCAAATAAAACTAGGTGTTGATATGAATTGATGAACAACTTCATGAAGGATGAGCGTGGTACGGTGGTGGTTAATGTTTTGTTTTAGTTGTGTTGGAGCCTCCTCAAGTGTTTGACCTGGCTGAGTAAACCAGTCCTGGACATGACTGAAAATGTCCAACCACAAGCTGGGATCTGAACTCCTTGAAATTCATGGGATCCAGGTTTAGTAGCTGGAGCTGCTGTCAGTAAGGTTGCCAACCTCCAGGTGAGCCCTGGAGCTCTCTTGGAATTACAACTGGTCTCCAGACAACAAAGATCACTTTGCCTGGAGAAAATGGCTGGTTTGGAAGGGTGAATTCTATGGTATTGTACCCTGCTAAAGTCCCTCCCACTCCCCAAACTCCATCCTTCCCAGGTTCTACCCCCAAATATCCAGGAATTTCCCAGCCCAGAGTTGGCTTCCCATTAGTGTATTTCTTGGTGTCGTCTTCTCTTCTCTTCTATTGTGTAAAGGGCTGTCAAGTCACAGCCAACTTATGGCAACCCATTAGAGTTTCCAAGTCAAGAGATGTACAGAGGTGGTTTGCCATCACCTGCCTCTGTGTAGCAACCTTGGACTTCCTTGGAGGTCTCCCATCCAAGTACTGTCATGAGTGCGTCTGGGGATCTGCCTTCTGCGGATCTAAGTGAGGTGGAGGATCAGCTCCCAGCTCCAGAGGAGCCTCCACCTGAGCCAGATGAGGCTCAAGCAAGCACCTCCCAGGCTTTTGCCCCAGCACCAGTAGCAGCTGAGCCACAGCTAAGTTCAAGCCCACCTGATTCACCTCCTCGGGTGGAATGTCTGAGATCCTGATGCAGGCAAGACTCAGCTGTGAGAAGGAAAGAGGCACGCCTGCGTGGTTGCAGATCACTAACCCCTGAGTTTTAGTAGGAGCCGGGACCTCACTGCCAGCTGCTATCTAGCACAGAAAGCGGCTGGGTATTTTAGGCACAGCACAGAGACTACCAAGTTGTGCTAGCAACAAGTCTTCTTGGCTAAGCTCTGCACCCATTTGGCTTGTGACTTGACCTGTTTCTGGAACCTCTGGCTTTTGACTCTGGACCTGCTTGACTTCGGCTCTGTTGACTCCTTGGACTGGTTTACTTGTGAGTTTTCCTGCTTTGACCCTGGCTTGGACTGACTCTGCTTCTGGCTCAGTGTTTTGGACTTGGCAATTGGTTCCTGCTTTGGTTTGACCTCGGACTGTCCCGGACTTCTGCTTGACTCCTGGCCTCTTGGCACCCAGCCCATGACAAGTACTAACCAGGTCTGACTCAGTTTAGCTTCTGAGATCTGAGAGATCGGCTAGCCTGGGCCAGCCAAGTCAGGACTTCTGTCCTATACAAAATGAATGAGACATTCCTGCAGGATGGGGAACTGGTAGTTATGTTTTTTCAACTTTTAAACAAATGGACAACCTACAAAGGACATGATACTCGTCTGTTGATATACTAAAAGTTTACATTTCAGATACTGAGGTATTTGCATGACTGGCAGCAGGGCTTTTTTCTGGGGGAACACACCAGAACGGAATTCTGGAACCTCTTTGACAAAATTCTTTAAAAAATGCATAAAAATTCATTTTCCTCTTGAGAGTTCTGGTACCTCTTTTTCAAAAAAGAAAAGAAAAGGCCCTAACTGGCAGTACAATTCGAAGAACACTTTTCTGAAAGTATCATGACACAGCTGCACTGTGATGGACAGGAGACTGTCCTGCCCTTGAAAGGAAAACAAAACAGCCACTCAGCCGTTTCATCCCTGAGCCTATGGGAGTGCTGCACCAGCATCCAATCAGCATTCAAAGGGGGAGATGAAATGTTGGAGGGAAGCACAGTGGGAGTTCACTCAGATCTGCCTCAGGGAGACTGCAGTCATAATTTTGGGTCTACTTCACCAAAACAGCAGACCTCTGAGAGAGGACAGAGTACCCAGTTGTTAGGCTGTCTCTGGTATGGTCAGACCTGTACCACTTAGTGTGACTCTTGGGGAGGGACAGGCTGGTGTGGATGGAATCCTCTGTGTGTGGGAGGATCCAACCTAGCAGATAGTCTTGAAAGCCTCTTTGTATCTGCAAGCATTAAAGAGAATTCAAACCACATTCTGAAGCCCTAACTAGATTAAGTTTATACACCTCATCCAGGTTTCTCCTTGACTATCGGGGGAATCTGTGCTGCTGATCTGCTCTGTATATATTGTTTTAATTGTTGTTTTAAAGTTCTTTTTAATTGAATTGTATCACATTGTACTGTAACTGATGTGACCCGCCCTGAGCCTGCTTGCGGGGAGGGTGGGATATAAGTTCAATAAATAAAAATAAATAATTAAAAACCAACCTGTAAATAAATCAATCTTATTTGTTATTTGCATACAACTCTTGCCTCAGTGATCTCAGTGTTCTTCTTGTTCACCACAAAAAATTAGCTTATGGCAGCAAGCCCACTTGCTACCCTAAGAACATCTTGTAACTGAGGGGAAGGTTGATATTTCAAAACAACCCTGGTTCCCCAAGAAGCAGTGTAGCTCCCCTCAGTTCCAAGAAAGGGCATGTCACACCCATGAGCTCAGTTCTGTCTTGGCTCTCTGAGATATCAGCACTCAGTGATTGCCTTGAGTCTACACCTGGTGACATGCTGCTCTCCAGAGTCAGCCTAACTCTTGAAGGGGTTTTCTGGTGCTTCTCCTTTGGTACAATGCCACCAGCTGGCCAATTTCTGAAATTCCCACCAAGAGGGTCAGCACTCCTATCTTTGGGGCTCTGCCCAGTGCTCATGTCTCCCTCTTCCCAACTACTGGTTACCATGGAGATGGCTTGCCACACTTGCTTCCTCCCAGGGAAACAGCAGTTCAGCAACTGACTGCCTCCCTTCCCCTAGTGCTTGTTTTAGACAGCATGTTTAAATAGTGGAGGTTTATGTGGTATGGAGAGCAACCACCAGCATTTAAAATAGTAAATGATTTATTGAAAAGGGAAAGTCCGCACACATACTCTGACAAGCAATGGCTCAAACAGGGTGGAAAAGGTGGAAACAACACAGTCCTTTGTCTCTCAGCCTCATGCCCTAGCTGGATTTGTTCTAAGGCAGGCTCCTTAAACTTAAAAGTTACAGCATTCTAAAAACTCCCCATTACCATGGAGTCTTTGCCTGGGCTGCATGCCATTTCTGTCCTACATGTGGCAATGGTCACCATCCAAGATGGAGCCCAACATGACAGCTCCCTTCTGCAACCTATCCCAGTTGGAATCAGCCAGAATGGACCTTATTCTCACTATGCCAGCAGAATTTATCTCCTTTATCTGCCCACCCCATGGGTCAAATCTTTCCTTCCTGAGCTCTCCAGAAAGATACCAAGTATCTGTTACCTTCTAAGTGTCAGTTTCTAGCAAAGGTGTAAGCTGGACACTTCATTGTCATCAGTTGGGGGATCCATTTGCATTTATATAGCTTTGATGGCTGTGTACTCATCAGGGTGGTTGGGTAACCCTTGGGAGAGATCAGCTTCTCTGTGCCTGCCTGTCTTTTGCCAACAGGAAAGAATACTTTAAAAAATGTGTATGTGTGTGGAGGGGTGTTTGTGTGTGTGCAAGCCCCAAACCTCAAAATATTGAGATGTAGCCATTTTTTAAAGACTAGAATAGAATAAATTGCTCATGCTTTGAAGGTTTGCTAAAATCAAAATACATCACATAAAATATCAAACTCTCCTATATTGACAGTGGACTCTTGGGCAGCGGAGAGATGCTGGTGGGTGTCACATATTCCCCCCAGGGGAGGAACTCTACAATGGAAAGGAAACTGGGATAGTTAGCCACCAAAAGCTTTTCCTGTTCTGCAAGATGTATACAGTAAACACCTTTTTCTGAATGATTTTTGCTATCCTTAAATCCCAGACTCAAAATGCTATGATGATTATTTGTTTTAGCAAGAACAGACTGATAAAAATACTTTTCAGGCTAACAGGCTTAATTGTATTTTTCAGAGAAATGAATACATCTTTACCATTTTGGAGGAAAACAGTGACACTTTGCTGCTTGGACTCCGGTATTCACAGAATAAACTCCACTTCCTCTTCTGGAGCAGAGAGCTCTCCAATGGCTGGCAGACACAGGTCACCTTCCGGGACATATTTTTGGCAGACAATCAGTGGCACACGCTGGTGCTAGCAGTATCTAGAAATTCCTTCTCTCTCACTGTGGACTGCAGCATCCCCACAGATGTGTATGTGAAGCACGTACAATTCAGGGGTAATTTTACCACCTCTCCCATCCCTGGGTTGGGGCTGCATGCTAATTATTACTCCCCAGCATTGCACTTTTTGGAGGCTTTGGGTCATGGTGTGAGAGCTCCTGTTACCTGGATATAGCACAGTTTGTCTCTCACTCTTTAAAAAAAGCATGTAAAAAAAGAGAGAGACTTTATGGTGCATTACAGTTTAGTTTGGTCCTAGATTGTTTAAGTGTCACTGCAGGTGTGATGAGTAACAATACTGGTCAAGACACAGGACTATGAGTTTGTCCATGTAGTAGTGAGGGAATATTGCAGGCATGTAAGGAGGTGAGAAGTAAGCTTTAGGCTAGGTGTGGGCTGCATGAGTTTGTGTAAACACTGAACTGTCCCAAAGTAGATATGGGCATTCACAAGTATCTGGGATAGTTATGAGAAGAGTATTGCTGAAGTCACTGTGTGGAAGCTCAAGCATTTTCAAAGACTGGGAGCAAGAAAGTTGACAGAGGCACAAGAAACAACAGGGCACTGTAATTTTGTAGGGTTTTGAATCTGTTACGACAAATAACCAACTCAGAGGAAACACCCAGATTCTCATGTATAGGAATGGGCACGAACTGGGAAAATGCAGTTCAGTTCTTGGTTCATGGTGTGCCTGGTTCACGAATCATGAACCGTCATGAACCTTTAGCCTCCAAACAGATTGGTTCAGTTTGTGAGTTTCATGATGTGGTAGAATGACGCCCTGGCATGCCAGAGACACCAAACTCATGGGGAATCTCCAAATGACTGTCCTATACCTGCCCTCCAAGTTTGGTGAGGATTGGATTCATGGGGCTCAAATTATGCCCCCCAAAGGTGCCCCCAGAAAAGTGCTTTCTGGGGAAATCACAGGCACTGGTTCAGAAGGTTCAGAGTGTATCAAACAGATCCTGTGCAAGGTAGAGAGACCAAAGTCATAGGGTATCTCTGTCTGACTCTACCTACCCTCCAAGTTTGGTGAGGATTGGATTTACAGGTTTGAGTTACGTCCCCCAAAGAAGGTGCCCCTTCTTTCTGGGGAGATGAAATGCACCGGGTTCAGGAGATTCAGGAGTGTATAGAACAGATCCTGTGCAAGCTAGAGACCTCAAAGTTGCAGGGAACATCCCCTGGATGCTCCTCTACATGCTCTCCAAGTTCTCTCCCCTCCTCTGCTGCTCTGAAGTTTGGTAAACATTTAGATTCAGCAAAGACTGTCTGGAAACATTTCCCTTCACAAACCACCACAAACAGCATGAAAGTTCATGCAAAGTTTGTACTGGTTGAACTGCCACGAACTTCACTTCGCAAACCATGCCCAGGCCAAAATTCATCATGAACTTTAGTTCGTAAACTGTCCCTGCCCATCCCTATTCATGAAAGTTTTAATTAGTGTGACCCAACCCCTTTTTTACTGCTGGTATTCTTGGGCTGATGATGACTGTAGCTATCTGGAGCCACATTCCTTTTTTTTTTGTAGGATTGTGGATGCTCCTTTCCCTACATCCTTGACTGTGACAGGATCCCGCTTTTATGTAGGGAACAGAAGGAGAAGAAAAGGTTTCTTCACTGTGAGTATAATTTATGGTATGGTTGTATTTAAGAGTGGTTATATCAATTCAACAGGGATTGAACTAACTGTGCTATACTTGTGGGCTCATCTATAGTACAAACCTATATCAATTTTATACTACCTTAACTGTCATGGCTTCCCCCTCAAATAGTCTTGGGAACTGCAGTTTGGCTGAGAATTCTTCTTCAGACATCTTTAGTACTGTTACAGAACCACAGCTCCCAGATTTCCCTATTTCCTTGTGGCATGAATGAAAACAATCTATTCCTTGGGGCACAGACAGTAAAATCGGGAACACACATTTCTCTCCAACAGATGCAAATTCAGAGCCAAACCACACTTTATGTGGTAGATGTACTTTCTGTGTGTACTCCTTCTGTCTTCTAGTGAGCTCTACAAAATGTGAGAAAGGAATGCAACTCTTTTACTGTGCAGGCACATATGGTGGGCAGGCACTAAGGAAATGCAATTAGCTGTAGCTTCCTGGTATGTAACCACAGCATGCTCAGAGAATACATCTCCCTTCACACATTATGGTGTTCACCCTGGGAAACAGTACTGTAAGACTTCAGGCTCAGTGCCACCTTGTCATCAGTCATCATGAACAAAATGGATTTACTGCTAGGATCATGGGCTCGCTCTTCCTCTCAGACATAAAAATTTGAGATGGAAGACTTCCTGGTGTAGGAAGACTTTGCTTTAATTTTAATTTGCTGCGATATCTGAATTTGCTTGAACAATATTTGTGCTTGCTTCTTGCCCACAAACCAGGATTCTAAAACAGAATTAAATCAGAACACTGTGAAACAGTAAAAACAGAAATTTCCTAGGAGGTCCAACACATTTGCATTTAGTTTCAGCTCAGAGGATTAGTTAAAAGAGAACTGAAATGGATAGTAAGAAGTGTCAAATCCCTTTAGGAAACTTGGATGTTATTTAAAACTATTACAATGAAGGTTCAGATAAAAAGTATATTACAGCTTAAAAACAGCATGATGAAGCTTAAGAAGTTGACTTTGTGGTTAGATGGCAGATGAGACCTTAACCGTGGCCTAAGAAAGTACAGGAAGATTGCAGATGGGTTCTATGAATTCAGTACCATTGGTCTTCACCGTAGAAGATACCAAAGAGTATAAACAAAGGAACTTTTGTTAGTGTATGTAGAGTTTTATTCCTGTGAAATATTCCCAAGAGAAAGAGTAATGGAGGTCAACCAACTCAACCTAAATGAAATATTTTTTTACTAGCACTCAGACACACAACTTGAGGCAGACCAAAATTGCTAATCTTTAAAACTATAAATACAACCACAAGTAAAACCAAGAATAAAACTACCCTCTCCCTCCCCAATAAAGCCATACAAAAGCACACTGAGAATGGGGTGGGACTGAGGGGAAGAGACAAGGATAGGGAGGGAAGGAGGTTCAGAAGGGTGATACTCCCTGATCCAAGGTGTGTGAGAGGCCTGAGAATTGTGGGGTGTCTATGCAGCAGGAGTCCAAGGTGGCAGAGCATCAAGGAGAAAAAGGGGGAGCCTGTGAAGTGGGTGCAGGGATAACCAGATAGTGGGAGCTGGCACACCCTTCACTGACCTGGGCTACTCCTTTTATGGCAAAAAAATCCCATAGCTTGACATGGGAATCCACTTTCCCAGGAACATGATTGGATCAAGACAGTGAAGTTTAAATTTGACTGGGCAGTTTGCAGGTAACTGCCATCATAATCTAACAGGGGGTTTAGGAAGTAACACTTGACATTCCAAGGTGGGGAAGTTTTAGCATATCAGCAAAGAACCAGGTATGAAGCTATGGTAAAACTGGCTTCTTGAAGGCCCATCCTGAGTTTATTGGATGTTAGGCTGCTTTGGTGGACTGAAGGTGATACTTAAGGGTTGCCCATCAACTGAAAACGGTTCATATGGCTTTGACGAAATACCCCTTGAAGCAGGGACATGATTGTATTATGCATGTCTTGGAGATGAGAGGTATGTAAAAACTTTATGCATCCTTCCTTCATACTGGACTGTGCTATGGACATGGCAGACTAGATGCACTCTCTGAAACTTATCCCAGGGATTCATATTGCACTAAGCCTTTCAAGGGGGTGCCCTTCAAACTGACTAAGAGGAGACTGGGGATCAAATTGGAGTGTCTCATTTGAGGAGATTACAGGGGCCTTACAGTGGGTCAAAGAAGCATGTAGGTAGGGGAGATCTAGTAAATATTTTTATAGTTGGACTTCCAAAAAATAGTACTCTGCCAAGGGCTCCTAAATAAACTTGGCAGTCATGGTATAGCAGTCATGGGATAAAAAGGCAGATCCTCTTACAGACTGGTAACTGGTTAAAGAATAACTGATTAAAGCAGAGGCATAAATAAATGGACAAATTTCATGATGGAGAGAATCAATCAATGTGTTTTGATTGGGGCTAAATGATCTGGAGTCAGGGTTGAGTAGAGAGATAGTCCGGTTTGTAGATGACACCAAGTGACTGAGGATGACAAAATCTCTCCTAACTGGATGAATGGGAAACAAAATGGCAAATGAGATTCAATGTAAGGGTGGGGAAAGTGAGGCAAGTTGGGGCAAAAAATCCTAGCTGGCAAGGTCTGAGTTTGGCTGTGACTGCGCAGGAAATACATTGTCGGGTTGTGGTGGACAGCTCACTTAAACATCCACTCACAGTACAATAGTAGTGAAAAAGCAAATCCAGTGTTTATAATTATTTGGGAAAAGTCTGAAGATAAAACCACCACTATAACTCCTTCATTTAAATCTAAGATGCAGCTGCATTTGACAGTTAGTACAGTTCTGGCTCACCCATCTCAAAGACAGATACAGTATCATAGCAATGGAACAGGTACAGAAAATACCAGTCAGAATGATCAAGGGACAGAGTACATATAGGTTTCTAACACTGACTTGCATGGAGAGAGAGTGGATCTAGAGAGATTTGTCTTCTTTTCTCATAACATCAGATCACATGGTCACCAAGGAAATTGGTAGCATACAAGACCGGAATGATGAGGCTTCCCCATTTACTTTAGTGGAGAGGCAACACCACCCTTGTATATCTTGAGATGTGCAGAACTGCCTCTCTGTTGGAGTAAAATTGAATGAGGTGATGGAGTGGGATTTTATGAGCAGAACTGGACTGATTCACTGAAAATAAAAGATGGAAGAAATTATACTGCTTTTGCTTACTTTGTTTCAATTTTCTATGCTTTATTCTGAACCCAAAGTTTGAGCATATTTTTCAGAATTTGTATTTGGCAGCTGAAAGTGTGGTACAGGTCTTGTGAGGGTTGTGGGACCATGAATGGTTGTCAGTAATTTGCTTGGGGCATGAAAACATTATCCCTGAATGCAGAGGTTTTTGTAGGTGGTGCCTGTATAAAATCTGCACTAAACTTCAACCATATGTCCTGAAAACAGGTTTGTTTTCTGAAGCTGAAATTCCTTAAATTTGAATTTTGATTCAGACTTCAGATTTTATATGAAATTCTGAATATAATGGAATTGACCTTGGACTTAGTCAAGTCCTTTCTCGTGCTAAAAACATTTCTTTTTTAAAAAATAATTTATTCACAATAAACCACGTTTCCTCTTAATGTTTCCTTTAATTGCGGTCAGCAAGAAACCAAATGGCCTAGTAAGATACAGCCTTTCTTACATCAGATAGAATAAACAGGAAGAAAAGAAAGACATTAACTGAAGTGATTTATAATGATTTTCATCTTACACTTAAACATGACTTATTAAAATCAGATTAAGATAAAACAGCCCGAAGGCTGCATACATCTAAAACCTACACCTAGTGAAAAGCCAAAGTATTTATGTTAAGGCTGTGGGTGGGTGTTCAGGATGGGTGGCTGAAATAATCATATTAAGGTAATGCTGAAACTGGCTCCCAGGGGATATTAGGAAGAGGGGGAATGGGAAATTACACTGAGGGTTTTGAGACTAAATTCAGAGATAAGATAAATGCCTGTGCACAAAGGATCAGGTTACACTTCCAAAAGATCTATTATGTCTCCCAAGCCGAATGAAAGCCAGAGGGAAAGCAGTCATCCTAGGGTACAGGGGCTCCGTTTAAGAACCCAAGAGGGAGGCCTCTCCCATTTCGCTCTGTGATCATCATTTTGGAGTGTGTGTGTTTCTCATCTTTTCACTCATTCTACAATTACATATATCTACTATATCTACACCACAAACTTAAACTTTTCTCTACAGAGAACCTTGTAACCTTAAGAATGCAGATAATTCTGAAGAGGGGGGGACAACTACCTCTGGTCCCCTCTCTACATATGCATGTGTAGAGGGTATTTGAAAAAGTGTGCATACACACGAAAGCTCATACCTTGAATAAATTTTTGCTGGTCTTAAAGGTGCCACTGGACTCTACATCTGTTCTACTGCTTCAGATCAACACAGCTGACCACCTGGATCTATCTTCATGTGTAAAGTGCTCTTTCAAAGACTGCGCTCCTCATATTATCTTAGAGTGGGTGCCTCTGGGCTTCTGTGACACACCTTGGAGGGTAACAAAAGGATGGTTTGGATGATATGGGGCCTACACAGTGGGGGAAGGAAAGCACAACTTACTTCCCACTTTAGTGGGCTTTAATGCCATAGAGTTCACCTTCCAAAGTGGCCATTTTCTCTGGGTGAATTGATCTCTGTGTTGCCTGGGGATAAGTTGTAATTCCAAGAGATCTTCAGCCACCACCTGGAAATTGGGAACCGTAGTGCCCACATGACTTCTGCTGTGACCCAGAAGTGATGTGGGGATGTCAGGGATGTCGAGGTGACACTCTGGTTTTTGGGCAAAAACTCTATGGTAGAATTAGCTTCTACCGTAGAGTTTTTGCCCAAAAACCAGAGTGTCACCCTGACATCCCTGATCTGCCAATGTTACTTCTGGGTCATGTTGAAGTTACATAGGCACACTGCTGAAATGGCAGGCATTCCTCCTTTGTTTGGGGGGTAATCAGCTGATCCATGGTGCAGTGCTGGGCCTGGCATAGGGGGACCCCCGCCCCCACCAGTGGGTCTGGCATCCCTACCAAATATAGTTAGGCCCTTGGCAGGGCTGGCATCAGCATGCCTCAGTATGGTATCTCATTGTCTTCCCTGGTTCCCCTAAAACCAGCCCTTGTTGGTGCAGGGCAATATGAATCAGACATCAGGGGATGAGAAAATTCAAACTGCCATCATTCTGACAGGGGGACATCGCTTGCAGAACAACACCAGAACTGCTGTCACAACAGCAATTTCCCCAGAATTTTGTCCCCTCCACCCTCCCAAGTGGCAGGAGGGGTGAGATCAGGGGCTGCCATCGGGAAGTCTCCCACTCTAGTGGGAGACGTGGCAGCCCTACAGGTATAAATATTTTAATTAATATGTATGTATGTCTGGGGCTGGTTCCTGTTCCTGACTTAGTTTTCCTCCCACTGGCAAGCCACAAACAACCCAGTGCCCTGAGGGCCCTTACCCAGATGGAGAGGCAGCAGAGAACCCAGTGGGGCAGGCAGTGACAGGCCCCGGCCAGGTAGTGGTCCCCATCACTGCTAGAGAGGAAGCTGGAGACCTGGACAGCCTGTAAGGGTGAAGCCTGGCAGCTGGGAAGAACTAGTGCAACAAGGAGATGGAGGAGGGAGGCTGGGCCTGATACCTTTAAAACCCAGGAGGAAGAACAAAAGGCAGCCCTGAGAGTGGGTATCCACCCTCTTTTTATCACTGCCAGGAAGAGGTGGGATGGGATTTTGATTGTAGCCAAGCTCCAATGGGTGGCATATAAGGGAAGCTTCCAAGCTAAACCAGGGAGGAAAAACTGGGTGGAGTGCACAAGGCCAAAGAGTGAGGGAGGACCAGGCTGTGCTCCTTTAGAGGGAAGGAAGAGCCTGGGGGCCTGAATAAGGCTCTGGACTGGGAAATATCTGGAGGTGGAGCCTGAGGAGAACAGGCTTTGGGAAGGGGAGGAACTTTAATTGCATATAATGCCATACAAAACAGCCATTTTCTCCAGGTGAATTGATTTAGGTCTCTGGGGATCAGATTAAATAGGGTTGCCAGGTCCCTTCCTCATTCCAGTGGGGGGATTTGTGTGGGCGCTCTGGGTACTACAGCTGATCAGCAGGTCACATGGTCCCCACCGATCAGCTGAAGCCCTTTAAATCAGGCAGGAGGGGAAGGAGAGGGGCGACTGGGTGGGTGGTCACGCTTGGGGGTAGGGCTTCCCCCACTGGCCAGCTGGCCAGCGGTAAATTGGAGCCCCCAAACGTGGGGGAATCCCCACCCAGACCTGGGGGCTGGCAACCCTAGATGTAACCCAAGAGATTTTGAGGCCAGTAGGGAGGCTGGATCAAACTGATCCAGGATGGCAGTGGCTGGGATAGCCAGTACAGCAAAGGGGAATCCCCTAATATCAGCTGTTTTCTGAAACCCCGGAATCCTTGCCTACAACACTTGGCTTTAAATAATTTCTACACTGTGATGTAATTCTTTGGGTATATCCTAATGATAAGATCAGTGTATCATATGTATTGTTACTATTTCTGGAACATAAAATATAAAAAATAAAAGCCAAAGGGCAGGAATCCCCGATTCTGCAGTTGTCCCTTTTGTTGAGAAGCTATTCCCATACACAGGCTGACAACGAGAAGAAACACAGATCTAGGGCTTAATTTGAGCTGAGGTTCAACCTGTGAGTCCAGCTCCAGAGCAGACCTTGTTTTCAGTGGCAGCCTTCAAGCACATGAAGAAACAAGGGAGTATGTCTGAGTAGTAGATTTCTCCCATCAAGAATCCTAGTTAGCCCCCATATGTCAAGGATTAGAAGCTCAGATTTCTAGGTCAGTGATCTTCAGACAGGTTTAAGCTCCAGAGCCTCTTTCTTTAAAGAAATTAAATCTTATGTTAAATCCCTTATACCCCAACACCTTGGCCATATAAGCCTGATAGAATTGATTCCCTAGTTTTTCTTCCTCTCTTTTCAGGGCTTATTAATGCAGCTAGTCCTCTTGCCAGGATCTGATGCTACCTCACAGATGTGCACTGGCATGAACTTTAATCTAGCAGTGCTCTCCATTCCCCAAATACTGCAGGATCTCCCCGTGAAACCAGTGGGAAATGAGCTGCTGAAATACCCTTACGGTCAGTAATATGGAACAGAGTGCTTCACCACCTTGCATATGAAAACTGTAGAGCAGAGCTACTTTTTAATCCACATTTCAAATAATGAGCCTGGAGTCAGGGTAGATTCTGATAGTTACATCCACAGTTTGCTGGATATTGTGCTGTCATTGCAGCAACTGGATTCATTTGCAACTGGATTATCCTTTTTGGACAAGCCAATTCATCTGCAGAAGATCTAAATAAGAGCACAACATCAAACAATGTGTGGATGTACAAAAAGGGCTAGAATTTCATGTTATTTTATTCACTGAGGTGGAAGATTTTTTATTATATTATATTTTTTCTCCCCTCTTTCTTCCAGAAGATTGCCATGTTGATTCTTTGTAGTTGATGTATCTTGTGTCACTAGGCTTTAAGTGTTATAAACAAACATGTAATACTTCTGTTCTCATGTAAAAATAAATACGAGAGCTCTTTGTATGCCTTTTCCAACATTTTGATGAACAGGTCTACATACCTATTTGCCACAAGCCTAGCTCTGCAATCCTTTCCAATGCTCCTTTTGTGGCTCAAGAGAGCTTGGGAGGTTGGTGTAACATATGCGTCATGCAAATGTGTCAGGTTGGCAATATGTGTTTTCTGGCACACCAGTAGAACACAATTTATCCAAAATAAGCAGTACTCACAAATTTGCTTCATGTGTACCATTTGTAGAGAATGCAGACTTCATAATTTCTTGGCACAGAAAATAAACAAACTGAAGGTTCTTAAAAGGGAAAGACAGTGTGGGCCTGCTTTCACCCCCCCCCCCCACTGGGTATGCTTGCTCCTGCTGGAAGTCAGCTGTAGGCAGGGGGCTTGGAGAACTGGATCATTAAGTATAATGAGAGGGTCTTTGTAGGAGGATGGTGTGGGAGAGCAAGAGGAGGGTTGCAAAATATGGCTTTGCAATCGTTATCTGAGTACTTTGAGTGGGTACTATGGATTTGGTTTACAGTGGAACACCTGGTGGGAGCCAGGACTTATGACAAAAGAATGTGCCTCAGTTGGCACTAATGGTTAGGAGACAGTTCATGATGACCATATTGAAATGCCCAATTAGCTTGGTGGATGTGACTGACTTGTTCCAGCTGAGGCTATGGGTCAGGTTGTATGTGTGTATGTGTTGAGAGGGTGGGAGGAAGAGAGAAAGAGAGGGAAACAAACTACAGGTTTGGTGCTGAAACTGAGAGAGTCTGAGATAGAGAAGGAGACAACCGTGTTGGCTGAAGTGTCTTGAGATGCAGGTTCTTTTGAGGATCTGATGTTGTGGGGAAGACCTGCAGCCCTATCACAGTGTTGTACCTGGAACTTCTTGTCCCTTGGGGAAATGAGCAGCACAAACCTGCTGCTGCTTCTGCCTGCTGTTGTTTAGTGCCACAGCAGAGGACAGCAGCGAATGAGTCAGCAACCCTTTTAAAATGCAGCTGCCCTAATCCTGTGCTTGCCTCTACATCTTTTCTTATCCACTGGCAGCCCTGTTCATAGGAAATTTAAAAATATATCACAGTGGCTAGCTCTCTCTGTCTTCTACGTAAGCATCAAACTAGTGTACCAGAATAAGCTAGTGAAAAGCCCTTCTGGCCACAGATACTATGAATCAAGAAGCAGAACATGAACCAGCGGTAGTCTGTAGACTTGTTCCTCAAGACGCAATGCAGCCCATCCAAGGCACGGTCATCTAGTTTCCTTACCTTTATTCATTTCACCATTTTATCTGGACTCAGATTTCATTTGCTTACCCTAAGCCCACTCATTACTTACACTAGACCTCTGTGCAAAAAATGCATCTCTTCACCAAGATTCAAGAAGAGGAAATATAATTGGATGTCATCTGCAACCTGATGACTTTGTACTTCTGGCCCTTGGATGACCTTTCTTAGGGGTTTCATGTCTCAGGTTGGGGGATACCATAACAGCATAAGAAACCAGCAGCACCTTAAAGACTAAATTTCATGAGTCACTGCTCACTTCTTCAGATACAGCTAGAATGAGAGTCCATCTGTCCTATATATTGGAAAGTGGAGTGATTTCAAATGCCAAATAACATTAGCAGGCAAATGACAGTAGCAGATGTGATTGGATTAGGTGTGATCTTAGTTTTTACGTGTAAAGCCCTATGTGGATTGGGACCAACATGTCTGCAGGACTGTCTCTCCTTACACAGCCCCCAAAGGGTCTTGCACTCTTCCGGTCAACATCTACTGGTCATCCCTGGCCCCAAAGATGTCCACCTAGCCTTGGCCAGAGCCAGAGCCTTCTGAGCTCTGGTGACAGCCTGCTAGAACACTTTTTTTAGTGAGATCTGGCTCCTGGGGGATCTAATGCAGTTCTGCAGGGCCTGTAAAATGGAGACGTTTCCATGGTCAAGGCGGTGACATTCCATCTACAGTGGCCTCTCCTGCTCTGCTCTGCTGAGCCCTGTCTTAGCAGCATCCATAGTCCATCATACCTGCTTCCTCACCCACCCACCCACTTCTCTTGTTTCATTTCAGTCTGCAGCTATGCATAATCTAGAATTTCATCCTATTCATTAAATTGTTTAGCTGTCACCTCGTAAGGCTTTTAGAGATTTATATTGTACTACAGCTGTTTTTATGAATTGTATTTCATTTTAAATTTTTGTATGTTCTAGAATGTTGTAACCTGCCCTGAGACTGCTGTGGCAGGGGAGGGAGGGCTAAAAGTCGTAACAAATAAATAAATAAACAGTGCATGGGAATCTGAACAAGCATTCCTCTAAAGTCCAGAAATCAGAAAGTGAATGAAAAACTGTTATTAAGAACTCCATCTTTTATGTTTCTTGCCATTTCATAGACTGCTTCCACAAACAGGTTTGGCTTTGGTTTGGTGTCCAACCGATTATTGTTGGAACAAAGTCATCCCCTAATTGTTCACTTTCCTTGTTTTCCTCTGCTTTGCTATGTTCTGTCCCAAACCTGGTTTGGGATATCTGTTTGGAAAGATCACAGTCCAAGTGTGTTTATCTGCCATGTGGATGGGAAGGTGTGCATTTTTGCAGATCCTGCCCGCACTGTCGCCATATTCCTTGCCTCAGCCCCTTGTGGCTGCCTTTGTCCACTGCCACTGGAGGAAAGTGCTAGGGAAATTGCTGGGTAGATACTCTGTTGTCACTGTGACTGCCTCTGCATTCGCCATGGTAATGAGTGCTACGCAGAGGATCCTCACGTTATGGAAGCCTCACGTCATAGTCTTTGAGGCATTTGTGGTTACGCTTGAAACTTTGAAAAGGTTTGGTGATCATGAACATTACTAGAAAAGGAGAAGGCTGATTCCACAGTGCCATTTCATACATTTTTCTACATGGAGATAATCTCCATACAAGTAAAGACTTGCTCACCATCATGTGTGAAGGTGGTGCTTATTTTAACAGGAGCACATGGGTTAGGAAGCAAATGTGCGTAGCAGCTTCTTGACCCATGTATTTGCAGTTCAACTTCACACATGATAGTATACATTTTTTTCCTAGATGGAGGCTATTTCCATGTAGGAACTAGCTCAGAAAGGACTATATCTGTGCAATGGGAATGAGTGGATTTCCATGGCAGAAGGTAAGTACTGTCTGGGCATACTTTGAATTGTGGCTATTTTGTGCTCTTATGTACTGGCTAGATATAGCTAGATATTTAGACAGCAAGCAAAGAACAAGTAGTTTCTGTAGCCTAACTTTGTATTAAGGGCTATTTATGTACCGAAGCTTAGCTATTTAAATCTTATGGGAAATGAATAAATGGATCTTAAGTTAGCAGCAACTAACTTGTCCCACTGATTTCATGGATGGGGACCAGAGAGTTGTGTACGGTGGCCTCAGATGTTCTTAACATCAGTTATTGTACTATATCACAAAGAATGCCACTATCGCTGACTGACCTCTACTTAATTCAGATAAACTTTGTTCCAGCTATTACTTACTGAAACTTACTGAAACTCAGAAGGCCAGCAGAAGTCAAGTAAGAGGTCTGTAAGGCTGATATGAGTGCAACGGCTAAACTCATTACTTTCCACGTATACTGATTTTTCCTCAGTAGCAGACAAAGCAGGTAGCAAACATTTTTATGTATGGGAGATCACAAGCCAAAGAAGGGGATGCCGATTTTAAACTATTTTCTTTTCAGTTGTTATCTGCCCAAAGTGCTTGGAGTGGTTTGCTAAAATCCAGCACAGATTTGGAAATGTTTGTTATCATACTTCCTTATGTTTTGGTATGTTTATACTTAAAGGATGACTAAGACAATACAATTAATTATCGTATTTTTACCATACAATATCTATGACTATGACACACTATGGCATTACATATTGTACCACAGAGAGTATTTATCTATTTCTTTTATCTGGAGGGACTCATTTGCTATTGTTTTGCTCTTATTGTTTTTATTCAGAAGCAGACATGAAGGTGACTCTGGGGTTCAGCCCTCGCTGCACCAAGAGTGAAAGTGGCCAGTTCTGGTTTAATGCTGCTCAGAAAGGACTGTACATTTGTAATGGGAAGGAATGGGTTTCCTTGATAGAAAGTAAGTGCTGCCTGAATGCATTTGAACTATTGGCTCTGTTTGGTTCTCTTGGGGATGCTGGCTGGAGGGAGGTATGCTGTGAGTGGGAAACAGGGTTAGAAAGTGAAGTTTATGATGGGCATGAACCTGGGTCATTGTTGGGCTGTTGGGCTCCCTCCCTTCTTTTCTCACCTTGATAGCACAGGCTAAGCAGGGTTGGCCTTGGCTAGTATTGGGAAGGACAACCTCCAAGGAATACCAGGGTTGTGACACAGAGGCAGGCAATGGCAAACCACCTCTGAAACGTCTCTTGCCTTAAAAACAAGTCTAGCTTGCTACGTGGTGGTGTATAACGCTAAAGGAGCTAGAACTTTTGGCTGCCAGACAACCTTAGGATCTCCTGGCTATTCTACACACAATGCCATGCGATAATTAATTCTCTCACACAGCGCACTGAGCTTAAAGATGGAAGTTCTTCAGCTAACTCCTGTTAGTCATGATGTAGGAATGCAGGCTCCTTAGCAAATTGATGTTGGTCCCCATCCCAGTAACTTTGATTCTTAAACATAATTAAACTTGTGGTTAAGAATCCTGGTTACTGGGAAAGAAACTAATTCAGTTCATTAAACTCACATTCATATGTGACTCATTGGCTTCAGTTGAAAACTTTCTGTCTTCAATCTCAGCATGTTGCATACGGAGAGACTGGGATATGGTGAGGAAGGCAGGGCACAAACCATTAAGGAAGTTTGTGCTCGTCATAAACAGACCCTAGTCTGTTCCTAAGATTTACGTAGAGAGCAAGTCTTCTTCCTGAAATCCTAGTTTCTATTATGTACTGTTACATATGGGGGCACATTTATGATCCATTGCTACTTTTCTATGGATCATGAAAATGGAAATATGTGTGTGGGTGGATATGTTGTGTGTGTGGAAGAAATCTTTACAAGAGAATTTTCAGCTCCTCATGATACTGTTTCCAGATATTTGGGGGAAACCATGGCAGTTAAAATGATATATAAACCAACAGAAACCTATAGAGTAGATATACCTGAGGTGTGGTGTTATAGTGACCAGTTCCACATTTTCTTTCATATTGTGGGGACAGGCAAGACATTATAGACATCATTGCAATAGAAAGGCATTTGTTAGGGTGGAAGGGATTCACTGGCCCCAGTACAAGATTATCAAATGGTTTATAGTGCAGTCCTATTTCAGTCTAAGCCCATCAATTATATTGGGGTTAGATATGAGAAACACTGCAAAGGATTGCACTGTCATATAATATTTATTTATTCATTTATACCCGGCCTTTCTCCCAAATGGGGATCCAAAGAGCCGTATATTGTTCTCCTCTCCTCCATTTTACAGTGTTTTTTTTACTCAATTAGTGTGGCTGGATCAATGCTTAGAAGGTAAGCTTGGACAAAATAAAGCTAGGTCAGACAAACCTGGGAGGGAACTGGAAGGGACAGCAGGCTCAAGAATCTGGATTACAGAGTGGAGAGGACTGAACGCCCCCCCCCCCCCCCAATGAAAACACAGATTTAGATATGCTGCCAGCATGTATTTGGACATTCCATTTAGCAAAGTTTGACACTTTTCTCCAGCTTAGGTAGCTCTTCCTCTGGAGCTCCGTAGACTGGAGGAAGGCTTCACACTTTGAAGAGGGTAGTGGTAGCATACATGCCCTCTTTTTACTGGATCTCTTTCTACTGGACCTGCAGAATTTAGTGATATTTGAATTCCTGTTCTGTGTTACTTTCTAGTCAAAGAAAGGTTGGACTATCTGGAAGAATATCAGACTTTTGCTACAAATTCTGAAACGATGGGCATTGCAGTCTTTATCATTCCCAAGGTGGGACTCTTTGCAGCAACTGCTAATCGGTACACTCCTCCTGGCTCAGCCATCTACAAATGGACTGATGAGAAATTTGTAGCTTACCAAAATCTCCCCACCTACCAAGCTCAATCCTGGAAATTCTTCACTGTTGGGAAAAAGGTATGTTGTGAATAATCTTTCAGTGTGTTAAACACTCTGTTAAGCCACAAGAACTGGGATCCATGGGGGCATGCCAAACCTGAATTTCTTCTGAACAGTTTTACAGAAGGTGCCCACCAGAACTCCCCAACTTCTGTGTATCATTCATTTGTATGATTTCTATTGTCCCACTCCTACCGTACGAGGCAGTTTGTAGAAATAATAAAACAATAAGCTCAAAAAATCGGTTGTCTATCTAGTATGTTTTTATTCCTCCATTATTTCTAGGGATATCTGGGTTATGTTCATAGCTTTTCCATCCTCCGTTTTCTTCCCACAACAATCCCATGAGGTATGTTAGGCTTGTAGGCAGAGTGCCTATGCAGCAGTCAGGACACTGAATTGATTAAAGAATGACAAAAGCTTCATTTAGGAACTAACAAACTGGATAGGAATGAGAAGAGATAAACCTAGTTGCCTGACTAGAGAGAGAGAATTCTAGACTGTTCTGTAAGAATAGCATTCTATTGTAAAGCAGAAGCCTCTTTAGAAAGAAGGTGCTCCTCCTAAGCAGGCTTGCCAGCCTCCAGGTGGGGCCTGGACAGCTCCTGAAATTACAATTGATATCTAGACAACAGAGATCAGTTCTTCTGGGAAAATGGCAGTTTCAGAGGCTGGACTCTATGGCATAATCCCTGCTGATATCCTTCCCCATTCTCCACCCCCAAATCTCCAGGAATTTCCAAACCTAGAGCTGGCAGCCCTACAGTTCTGTCTAGCTAGAGCTTGCTGCCATCTGCAGGATCTTCTTTCTTCTTTTTTTTGTACGCAAAACATTGCTGTATTCCAACAAGGCTGAGAGAGAGTGACTGGCCAGAGGTTGCTCAATGAGCTTCATGGCTGAGCAGATATCTTTCTGGATCTTCCCCATTCTAGAATAAAATAGGGTTTTTTTACATGCATACATTACATATACCAGTCTTCTCCCCCTTCCCATGATTTCTCACAGGTCCTCATCTTGTTTACTCTAATAATATATTTATGCTCAAGTTAGGGTTACCAACCTCCAGGTGGGGCCTGGAGAGATCCCAGAATTACAACCAGTTTCCCTGGAGAAAATGGCTGTTTGGAGGGCGGATTCTATGGCACTAGCTAGGTGTAGCTAGTTTGGTGTAGTGGTTAAGTGCGCGGACTCTAATCTGGGAGAGCTGAGTTTGATTCCCCACTCCTCCACTTGCACCTGGCTGGATGACCTTGGGCAAGCCATAGCTCTGTACCAGCTGTTCCCTCAAGGACAGCTTGGGAAAGAGCTCTCTCCGCCCCACCTACCTCACAGGGTGTCTGTTGTGTGGAGGGAAAGGGAAAGGAGATTGTAAGCCGCTCTGAGACTCCCTTGGGTAGTGAAGGGCGGGGTATAAATCCAATCTCTTCTCTTCTTCTTCTTTCCTTGGGTTTATCCTCCCCACATTTCCTTCCAGCCCCCCAACTGGTCATTATTTAGTTTAAAAAAACTTTTATTCTTCCACAAGCATTTCTGAACCAGAGCCCTCTTCATCATGTGCATGAAATGGGTCCTTACTAGGCAGACTACATGCCTAGTGAAGTACAAAGTACACTCTACTCCACAAGAGATTATGCTAGAATAAAAACTGGCAAGACATTAAGGTGCTAAAAGACTCCTATTTCTTTTTTGCTACAACTAACATGACTAACGCAGCAAAACTTCTGGAATTATTAAATACACTAGGCCCTATACAAAAAGGAAATGAATAATTTGGAAGAACATCATGTGGAAGGCATTTTGTTAGCCGAAATAGCTCTTGTGAAAGGAAGCTTTGCTCAAGATGCTGGTTTTATGGACCCTCCACCACCCGGGCTGAGCTCATCTGGGGTGACTTAGCAAACAGATTAAATACATATGATCTCAAGTGTCTGTAAGATACCCTACCTCAGGACTTCTTGTCTCCAGAAAAGTTCAGATCTTAGAAACACATGGGAATAAATGTCTGGACTGTGTGCAAGAGCTATTTCACATGTGCCACACAGAGCTCTCTCTGAGCTGCTTCACACTTTCATATAACGCAGTGGATACTCTGGTTATTACTACAGTAATATATGATGTATGAAGGAGAGAAATGTGCCTCCAAACACTTGGGGGACACATCATGGTTATACACAGGCAGCTGCAGTTAGTATGAGTTTCTACTGCTTGTTTGAAGATGGCTTTGAAACATCTTCCTTCTTTTTAATATTTTGTTCTTCAAGCTGATTGTGAATTCTGAGCTTGCTCAGTATTGTGTAACAGTTTGGTTTAGATCCAGAGCAGCATTTCTGGCCTGGGGTTGAAGACCCTTACACTATGGATTGTAACCTTCAGGTGTGTTGTGGAGCAGCACAACTTGCTAGATTAAACCCCCTATATATTTGCCTTTTTTTTTTGGAAGCACCTGCATACTAGAGTGCACCGTGCATGTAGTAGTCATTTGCCCCCTGGTGGTGAAAGATCTCCCAACACCACCTCCTGTTGCCCACTGGCACTCCAGTGACTGGTGGGAGGGGGAAAAATTAAAAATCATTGTTGGATTATGGCGTTATCCAAGAGAGAGAGAGAGAGAGACAGAGAGAGACAGAGAGAGAGACAGAGAGACAGAGAGAGACAGAGACAGAGACAGAGACAGAGACAGAGACAGAAAGAAAGAAAGAAAGAAAGAAAGAAAGAAAGAAAGAAAGAAAGAAAGAAAGAAAGAAAGAAAGAAAGAAAGAAAGAAAGAAAGAGCTGGCAGAGAGGGGACAGCTACTAATCCAAGCCTCAGAAATACCACTATTCTGGGAGGACAGCTTCAGTGGTGGCTGAAGCCTTCAGAAGGCTGGTCAGAGAAACGAGGACCTTTCCAGGGGACGGGGTCATTTTGCTGCAGCCATGACACAAGCAGGCATTTCCCCGCCGGGGGGGTGGGGGGGCTGGCACCAACTCCCGGAGCTGCGCTCCCCCGAGCTCCTGCTCGAAATGACCCCTGATTAAAAATAATGTTAATTGGGTTTGCCTGTGTCCTTCATAAAGTTTATATCTCCGGTACCTGGCATTACATTTTATGGCATACATGGTCCGGCCCAACAAAGTAACATTTGTCTCAGAGCCAGCCTCATAACAAATGAGTTCAAGACATGAGCTCTAGGGGATTTTGAAAATTACTGTGGCAGCTCTGTGAATGCCCCGGTGGGTCCTTGGAACAAAAAGCTCTTTAGGAGCAATTGACATTTGCTCCTTGATATCCTCTCCACAAACAGAGCCTTAGTTCCTTAGTTTTTGGAGAACCAAGGGAGTTAAGAGAGCTGGAAGGCATCTTGAGTGCCGATGGTGGAAGACTCATGCCAAATCAGATAGAGCACAATTCAAAGCCTATGAGATGATGGCAAACTTTGAAGGGGATGTATATCTCTTGACTATTTCTAGTTAGCCAGTTGGAGGAAGAAACTACTCAGTTCTCCAGATCACAGAGACCATTTGTTACTCATTCCAGATTCCCTTAGGAATTCATTAACTACAAGACTGGGCTAATGTGTGAAAAACATGAAATATGTACGGACATTGCCAAGTATCAGTGTTTTGCTATTGACAATAGAATGTATCTTCTGCCCATCTGAAGAAAGCCAGTTGCTTATTAGTGGTATGAGTTCCTCTTGCAGATGTTCAACAGCTTATGAGTCTTGTTAGATGTCTTTGAAGTATGAGAACTATATGAGTGGTGATGCTGGTCTTTCTACACCTTAGTCTTCTTCTTTTGCTGGTGTCTGGCTCCAGAACATCAGAATCACAAGAATCATGCCCTGACCTGGATAGCCGAGGCAAGCCCAATCTCATCAGATCTCTGAAGCTCTAAGCAGGGCCGACCCTGGCAAATATTTGGATGGGAGAGCTCCAAAGAACACCAGGGCTGGGAGACAGAGGCAGAGGCAGATTATCAAGCCACTTCTCTGAATGTCCTCCATGCCCAGTAGGAGTCGCCAGAGGTTACTATGATGTCCTGGCACAGGCGTGCGCGCACACACACAAATACCAAAAAATACCACCCACCCACCCCCGCAAAAGAATCTCAGGAATCATGTTAGAAAGATAATCGAACCATATCCCAATATATCTTATGCAAGAGTGCTGGGAAAGTACCCAATAGAAAGACAGCATATGATGTGCTCCAATTCAGCCTCATTAATATCAAAGGGAATTTGCAATGGAATTTATGGATTATGTTCTTCAGTCAAGAGCTGTTCTTTGAAGTATATTATATTCTACTAAGTTCAATTAAACTTGCTCCCAGTGTGCAAGGAATTGTAACCCTAAATATTTCTGCTGGTTATGCAAACTGTTTTTGAACAGGGCTCGTGCACCTGTAGCAGTGGCGTAAATCAAGTGAAGATTTCTGTGTCACTTCATTTACATGGAAAATGCTTCACTTAATGAATCTGCTGCCCAGTGCCTAGGCCATACATTCAGCCAGGGGGCAGCCGGTTTGGTGTAGTGGTTAAGAGCAGTGGACTCTAACCTGGAGAAATGGGTTTGATTCCCCACTCCTCCACATGAAGCCTGCTAGGTGACCTTGAGTCAGTCACAGTTGAGGGTTCCCAGCCCCCAGGTCCCAGTGGGTTTCCCCCACTTTTTAGGGCTTCAATCCACTGCCAGCCAACTGGACAGTGGGAGAAGCCCCACCCCCGATGCAGTGACATCACCCAGAAGTGATGTCATTGTGTCACTGACATGGGGGGGGTGACACTCTAGTTTTTGAGCAAACTCTATGGTTTTGAAGGCAAAAACCATAGAGTTTTGCCCAAAAACTAAAGTGTCACCCCCCCACATTGGCGATGCAATGACATCACTTCTGAGTGACGCTGTTGTATTGGGTACATTGCCCGGCGACATCCCTGTTTGGGGGTGGGGCTTTTCCCACTGGACCTGGCAACCCTACTCAGTTCTCTCAGAGGAGTTCTCTCAGAACTCTCTCAGCCCCACCTACCTCACAGAATATCTGTTGTAGGTGAGGAAGGGAAGGTGACTGTAAGCTGCTCTGAGACTCCGAGTGAAGGGCAGAGTATAAATCTTACCACTATCACTACTACTACTACTACTACTACTACTACTACTACTACTACTACTTCTCCTCCACCTCCTTCCCCCAGCCACTGAGCAGACCGTGAACTCACCATGTATGGGCTATATGTTTGAGATAAGCCTCTGAAGACAGCTATGAAAGTTCTGGGCCAGGATCCTGAGGTTATGGTCAAATGGCTGGGGGTGAACAACTGAAGCTTAATTGAGACAAGATGGAGGTGATACCAGCTGGGAAAGCAGAAGTTTTGGTTGGGGTTTATTTGCCAGATTTAAATGGGGTTCAGTTTTTCATGGCAGATCAAGTTTAAGAGCATGGGTGCTCCTGGACCCAGCCTTGTTACTGGATAATGGGTCAGAGCTGTTGCTAGGAAGGGCACCTTCTTTCAGTTACATTGAGTGCCAGCCTTGCACTTTTCTAAACAAAGAATCTTGGGTAGCGGGACGCAGGCACTGGGTAGGATTTCCAGTTGTTAGGAACAGAGATTCAATGCCACGCTAAACTCTTGGTACCGCCTCATGATCAGAGAGAAGCAGAATAATCTTGATAAGCTATTAGGTCTGCTAGTTGGCTCTCTAGTTGCCCTGACATGGTAGAGAAAATAGTAGTAACCACAAAGGACAGTCCTGTAGTCCAGATTCCTTATATTTGCTGGGTGTTCCTAAAAATGCAGGAAGGTAACCTTCCTTTGGTATTGGCAGTCTTTCTGTTCCATGTCTTCCCGCCTCTCTTTTGCTCCACGGAAAAAAAGGAGTCTTGTTCATCATCGTCTTAAGAGCTTTATTGTGACAAAGATAAAATTGTAAAAATGGAGTCAAAAGGCAATGAAATGCAAGAATTATAGTGGCATTCTTATGCAATGTTCACCTTTATGTAAGATAAGAGCAATAACCATTCACAGCAGCAAAATATAAGAGCTCTTTCGCTCTCCCCGCCCTCCATCACTGTGTGACTCCTCCTCCCCCGAATGATTCTGAAGGTTATTAGAGAGCCCTTGGGGACAGAATTGAATGCTGGAGAAATTACAAGATATTGCCTCCCCACTCCTTGTGTGAATGCTTGCCTCACTTGTGGATGAGCTCACACAAGAGGGAAAAGGGGCAAATTCTGTTGGTTTTCATACAAACTGCATCCCCCCCCCCCCCCGCAGTGTATCCCACTCTGTTTCCAAGAACCCCCCAACTGCCAGGAACAGCCTTTTTGAGGGGGAGGAAGAAGGTCTGGAAGTTGCAGTGGGGAGGTAAGGGAGAGCTCCATTCTATGAACACCTTCTGTTGATGGTTTATAAGGCCTACTAAGCTAGTGTTAAACTTCCAGGTGAATTCAAAGTCGGCTGTTTCATTCTGCAATCTCCCTTTGAAGTTTGTTTGTTAAAGGCTGGAAAGTTTTATTTGTTGCTATGATTGTGGTTGAGGTATTGTGGGGAGGGGGAGGGAAGAGTAGGAAGGACAATCTTCTGAAGATGCCATAGATAGGAACTCTGAGGTACCTTATGCCAGTTTACCCAGTATCTCTTGTTAGGTTGTTAGAGCAAATTTTTTTGAAGATGAACCTAATGATCTGTGTGCTTTTCTTGATAGTTTTCTGCAAGAAGAATATCTGAGCTGTTTCTGTTTTTCAGATTTTCCTTGCAGTGGCTAATTCTGAACAGAATGACAGGGGACAGGAGCTCTCGGTAATTTACAAGTGGAACTACAGAAAAGAGAAATTTGTCACATACCAGAGGATCTCAACATATGGTGCTAGAGACTGGGAGGCATTTGTCATTGATGGAGAGGCCTTCCTAGCAGTGGCTAATCACAGAAGAGGTATTTAGGTGCTAATGTGCAGTAATGCTATACCAGTTAAAAGCACTTTTCAATCCCACAGGCAGGGTATATATGCATGTGTGAAAATCAGAAAGACAATTTTAAATGCACCTGTACAAGGTTAATGTTCCTGCAGGATGGGTAATTTACAATCATATTCTAACCTTCTTGACAGCATGTGCACATTCAACCTTTCTCCTAAAAGTAACTCTGACAAGAGGGGATACTGCAGGGAATGGTTATAAGTCTAGCTAGCCAGTGTTACTCTAACCAACACTTTGGTCCCGGCCACACAAGCGAGATAATCCGGGGGGGGGGGGGGGGGAAGCGAGGCTATTTTACACTGGAGCGATGTGACCCACAGTTGCGCGATCACACAGGTCTGTGAAGCTGCCGGTGCAACTCGCCGCTGCATGATCAGACGCAACCATGGGCAAGTTTGGGGGGAGCTGTCGTTCATTTCTGATTCACTTAAATGGGGGGTTGATTAATCGCTTCTCCACCCTGAGGGCTTCCAATGGCAGTATGCAATGATACGCATACTGAGAAGGGGAAAAAAACACAATGGCATGGTGTCGAGATAGCCCGATCAGACTATTCCCAACGCCATAAGTCCGCGCTGGAGTGATCACACAGGAAACTCCATCTGTGGCCCGCAGCAACCCGTTTGATACTGGAGTTTACCTAGTGGTTTTTTACTCCACTTCTCTGGCAAAGCAAAACGGCTTTCTGAAGGGTGCAGGATGCTTCACAGATGTGCTCGTTTGATCGCACCAGTTTGAGCCACCCCTCAGTCATCCCTCTCGCACAGCTAATGGTGCGTATGATCGGGGCCTTTGCTAGACAAGGATGTCATTTTGTTGGAAGAACAAGTCAGGCACACCTGCTGCTCAAAGAGACTGTGCAGGATGCCTGCAGAAGTGTGCAAGTAAGTCAACTTTATGTTAGTATTTACCCATGAGATGTATAGAAAATGGGTGAATATATTGACATTAGATGATATTTGCTAAGCAGTGGGTACCTTTTTTCATTTCACACCAGATTTTTCAAATTTATACCTGCAGTGTGTGCACTATGTGGTAATGTGTTTTAAAAGTTTGCTCACAGCTATATGATTATTCCTCTGTGTGTCAGTCCAAGCTGTGAGAATAAGCAGTCAATTATATGATTCAGACAAGCGACTTGGATGCTAATCGGCTGTCAGGAATCTGACTTGTGGAGTTTAGATTGCAGCCATTTACACTCAAATACTGCAGCATCCCTCCAAAGCATCTGGAAGGCATGTTAACTTGAACAGAAATGAAGCCTCCTAAAATCTCTTCAGGATCTGTAATCAATTATTTTCAGAGACTGGACTTGGGGGCATTCTGAGTGTTGATAAAATTACCATATGCTGCCACCCAGTGGAGTCTGTTAGCACAGACGTTAGTTTCATGGTTTATGACTTAACTGTGAACAAAAAGGTGATGTGAAACTAAATTGTCTTAATTTTTACAATAGCTTTCAGTTATATTTCTGTTGTGCTTTTGTTCCTGATTTTGGGGGAAAGACATAATCGAAATCTACTGTTGTACTGATCAGAATTGTTTCTCATTCTACTATACTATTTTTAGTGACTATTTTTAATCTATATGCATGGGACTAGAAAAATTGTTTCAATTTTGAATTATTTTAATCTCAAAATTCTTCCAGTTTCAAAATGCTTAGCCAATTTCCATGTTGCAATGTGCAGTAAATTAAGCATAGAATTAATGCAGGAAGGAACTAAAGGAGCCTACAAAGAACTGTAACGTATGGTATCTAGCCCTTCATTTTAGAACCTGTTAATTTACATTTTCTTTTGGTAAAATCTTCTCAGAGAAAATGAATTGTTAGCACTTTCTCATTCTTCTTTATCATATAAAAATTAGAGTCTGGTTTCCATAATCCTATCAGTAGACTTTGACATGACTGTCATGGCCAGATAAAGCCCAGCTATTCAAATCAGACACGGCCTACTTCATTCCTATTGCCTAAGCATCTTCCTTGCCTCCATTCCTTCCCATGTTTCTGTGCCATTTTCATATATGATCTTCTCTTCTGATTCCTCCATAGGGGTTAATCACAATATAGACAGTGTAATATATAGGTGGAACTCCAGAACAGGACTTTTTGAAACCAACCAGACCATTCCTACCTCAGGAGCCTACGACTGGGAATTTTTCACCATTGGACCTTATTCCTTCCTTGTGGTGGCCAACACATTTAATGGAAGTTCCACCATAATCTATTCTCACATCTACATTTGGTTCAGTGGAGCCTTCCAGCTCTTCCAGTCAATCTTGGTAAGATGCTGTTAACAGGCAAACCATTACCTCTTGTCTTAAGTGCTTGGACAGTGTCTTTCAAGAAATCAGTTTGTATTCATGGTGTGTATGACTTGCACAGGAAGGTGCCACATGGTCCAAATTATATTTGTATTTGAAATAATTGGGTCTGTTATGTATATAATAATGATAATATGTGTCAAACTGTTAAACTGTGGATAACTTAATAAAATATTTTAAAAAAAGAAAAAGGAAGGTGGCACATGGGGAGCAGATGCCTTCCTTGCACAAATCTGCGCTAGATGCTGCTGCAGGCAAAAAAGTGTATCTTCCCCTCAAGTAAATTTGTGTGAGATGCTAGGGGCGATGGTGCTAGGGGAACAGCAGTCCCAGAGGCACCTGCTGGATTGCGGAGTGGCTCAGGGGGCAGTGCTTTCCCCGATGCTCTTTAACATCTATTTGCACCCCCTTGCCCAAATTGCTTGGAGGTTTGGACTGGGATGTCACCAGTACACTGATGACACCCAGCTCTATCTGATGTTGGGCAGCCAGTTGGGCTCCAGACCAGAGGATCTCGACCAGGCATTGCATGCTGTGGCTGGTTGGCTCAGGCTGAGTCGGCTGAAGCTAAATCCAGCGAAGATGGAGGTCCTGTGCCTGAGTCGGGGCGGTTTGGGGCTGGGGCTCCCATTCCCAACCTTTGATTGGGCGCCATTGGTGCCTGCGCCGGTGGTTAGGAGTTTGGGAGTGCTCCTGGAATCCTCCTTAGCAATTTATTTATTTATTATTGGGATTTATATCCTGCCTAGCCGGCGTTAGCCGGCTCAAGGCGGTTCACAAAAGTTACACAGAACAATATAATTTATCATAAAATTACAGCTTAAAATACACACAATCCGCAAAAAATCACCAGATTTCACAGATTTCACAGAAATTACACAGAATTTGGTGGCCAACATTACTTCCAAGGTGGAGTACAGCAATTTCCAGGCCCCCAGCCAGGAGCTTACACCAGTCTCGGCACTTTCCAGAGGCCCCCTTCCCCCAGTGGCGGCTCCTAATTAAAAGCCTGGTGGAAGAGCTCTGCTTTGCAGGCCCTGTGGAACTGCAAAAGGTTCCGCAGGACCCTGATCTCATCTGGGAGCTCATTCCACCAGTAAGGAGCTGCCACTGAGAAGGCCCTAGTCCTGGTGGTTGTCAACCTTGCCTCTCTCGGGCCAGGGAGGACCAGGCAATGTTGGGTGCCTGATCACAGTGCTCTTTGGGGTATATAAGGGGAAAGATGGTCCCTTAGGTAGGCCCCCCCCAATGGAGGTCCAGGTAGCAGCCATGGCTAAATCAGCCTTTTACCATCTTCAACTGGTTCGGCAGTTGGCTCCCTTCCTCAACCATGACGACCTGGCCACAGTGATCCACGCAATGGTCACCTTGAGACTAGACTATTGTAATGCTCTCTACATGAGGCTGCCCTTGTCGCAAATCCAGAAGCTGCAGCTGGTGCAGAATACCGCAGCTAGGCTATTGATGTGTCTCTCTAGATGGGAGCACATCCAGCTGGTGCTGAAGGCACTGCACTGGATGCCAATAGCATACCGAATTCACTTCAAGGTGCTGGTACTTACCTTTAAAGCCCTAAATGGCCAGGGTCCAACATACCTGAGGGATCGTCTTTTCCTGTATATACCCCAGAGGGCACTACAGTCAGGGGCGCAACATCGCCTGGTAATTCCAGGTCCCAGGGAGGCCAGGTTTGTTGGCACCAGACCTAGGGCCTTTTCGGTGGCAGCTCCTTATTGGTGGAATGAGCTCCCGGAGGAGATCAGGGCCCTGTGGGACCTTGTGCAGTTCCGCAGGGCCTGCAAGACAGAGCTCTTCCACCAGGCCTTCAACTAGGAGCTCACCCTCCATTATCATCACGGCCACTACCAATATCTGTGGCGGGGGTCGGCCATAGCTGTGAGTGAGGCAGACCATCTGTAGAACGGGAGACAGAGGAGGAATATGACACGCTATCTTGTTTCTGTCAACTCTGCAAGCCCTTTAATTGTGAACTGTTGATTGTTGACTGTTAATGTTAATGCTAATGTTTTCACTGTTTTAAAATGTTTTTATATGAACCATGGCTCATTGGGCCAAACTATGTAAGCTGCTCTGAGCCTGCTTGCGGGGAGAGAGGCCTATAAATATTACAATAAACAAACAAACAAATAAATAAATGAGGGTGCTTCTGCTAACCAGAGACACTGGAAAGAAACACAGTTACCATATTTGCTGAGGTGCCTCTTGAAGCAGCCAATAAGGAGTTAAGGAAAGTGGGGTGACAACACTGATGCTTTCAAAAAGAAGAGACACCACCACACCTTATTTCAGAAGCACACCCAGCTTTGGGGAGTGAGGTCGGTGCAAACCAATCCAGCTTTGCAGCAGCTTGCCGCACTCCTTGTGAGCACAGCCTCCTATATGCTACTGCTGTTGACCACATGTCTGAATCAGCCTACCCAGCCTATCCCCAGCCTACCCTATGTGACTTTGGGTTACAGGAAGAAAGGTCTGTGCCACAGACCACTTTGTCCTCAGCCCTGTGCTTCTGTTGAGGGTTCTCAAGAGAATCCTACTCAGCCAGCTCTCCTCCTCCTCTCTTTATACTTCCTCTCCTGCTGGGCCAAATTTCTTACCCCCCTCCACTAATGCCTTGGGGATTCCACATTTCTGTGGCACTGTTGATATGCATTCTGGTCACCCTGACAACTGGGTCTTTCCCAGCAGGAGCTGGCAGCCATGCTAGAGTATATCCCTGTTGCCATGGCAACATGACAGCCCTATCGTTCCTGGCTGTTCTGTAGTTCCCTTTTCAGTCAGCCAAGGGGCTCTCGTATATGCGTGTGAAGGGGGATCAGCCAGCCACCTGTTCCTCTTAAGGGGAGGCAGGGAACTCACCATCCCTGGACACGCCAGAAACAGTGGCACCAGACCTAGTGGCTGAGGTAAATAGTACAGGATGAATTGCAGGGAGTGGCGAGCAAGTGCTTAGCCTTGGTCTTAGTCCAGGCTGCTGTTGGCTGAAGCTGGGTAACATGCTATGGTCCCGTCCCGCCCCCCCGCCCCCCGGCAATGTTGCTGCTTTTGGAGTGTGGAAGAAACCTCTTGGAAAATGTTACATCTATACTGAAAATGCATATAAATTGCTCAGGCAAAACCCAGAAGGGATCTAGGACTGAGCTCAAGGAGCTGTCTGGAAAAATCTATGAGGATTTTCAGTTCTGAACATGTTTTCTCATTATATTCCTCAATAGAGTCTGCAGGGCTGGGTCTCTGCCCACATGACCCAGCCAGCCACTTTGAGCAGCACAATTGGAAGGGCACTACTTAGGGGCCGCCTGCACCAAGCTGGTAGCAACATGCAGGCCTTTAAAAAAAAAAAGAAGTGCCAGAACTCTCAAGAGGGAAATGAAGTCTTCAATCTGTATACTAAAAACTCACTGACTTTTACACATTTTAAAAAGTATTTTGTTGAAGAGGTTCTGGAACTCTGTTCCAGCATGTTCCCCCAGAAGAAAAGCCCTAGCAGCACGGGAGACTCATGTCCATCTCTGTCTCTTGGACCCACATTAACAACAGCAAGCTCCTGCAGCTTTGCTTCTGGTGGCAAAATATAAGCTCTGGGATGTCAATTCCAAAAAATAACAAAACAGAGGAATACCTAATGTCATACCCCTGCCATTCTCTTTGGCACAGCCCAAAATTCAGTGTAGATGTGCAACAAAGACAAAGCTGTCTGCGTGTGAACGTGTGGCCAAATGGGCAGGGTGGGAATTTGTTTATTCTGCACAACTTTGGAAATTACTTAAGCTCATTGGGCTGGTAGCTGAGGATGGGATTGTCCATGAAAACAGAGAGCACAATAAAAGCAGTTGCCATCTTCTTAACAGTATTTTCTTTTCTTTTTTAGGTATTTGTATGTGGGGGCGCCTGGAAGTCATGGTTGACTTCTGGCAACCCCTAGTGGGGCTTGGATGTTTCAGAGAGGTGGCTTACTATTGTCTGCCTCTGTCCCAGCCCTGGTATTCCTTGGAGGTCTCCCTTCCAAGTACTTGCCAGGGTCAGCCCGGCTTAACTTCCGAGATCTGACTAGATTGGGCTTGCCTGGGCTGTCCAGGTCTGGGCTTCTTAACGGTATTTTCAATGGATTCCAGCCATCAATGAGTGTGGAATGTGGCTCTGCAGAGTGGAATACAGCTTTGCATTCTTCATAAAGGCAACCACTAAGACCCCATTTCCAGTTAAAAGCAAAAGGATTAACTATGTTGACTTGAGTTGCTCATACACACAGATACACACGTGTGGGAGCCTGCAAGACTCATGGGCAGGGATCCCAGCGAGCCACAGAGAGCTGAGCACGGGGACTGTGCTGGCTTGCCTGGAGCAGCTCCGACTGACCCAGCAGAGACTCCCCCCACTGCCACTCTCTGCAGCTCCCTTGGAGCAGCTCCAGGCAAGCCAGTACAGCCTTCCCACCCCAGCTCTCTGTGGCTCCCTGGAGAGCTGGAGTGGGGGGCGGGGAGACTGTGCTGGCTTGCCTGAAGCAACTCTGGTTGAGCTGCAGAGAGCAGTGGTGGAGGGAGTGTCTGCTGGTTTGCCTGGAGCTACTCTGAGTGAGACAGCAGAGACTTCCTCCCAGCCACTTTCACGCCAGGCCCTGTGCCACCCAGGGGGTTTGCCACTGCCAGCAGCATACTGCACTGGGCTCCCAGGCTATGCAGCTACTGCAGGTCCCAGATCTCCCAGGCTGCACAGCTGCCACTGCACCCAGTGTGGCTCCCCGGTGCAGTTACTGCCACTGCTTGGCCTCTTGGCCTGGCAGTGGCCACACAGCCTGACTTCTGGGTTGCACCACTGCCAGCAACATGCCCTGTGCAGCTCCAAGGCTGTACCGCTGCTGCTGGACCCAGTGTGGCTCCTAGGCCCAAAGAAGACCACTGGATGTAGGAGTGTTCTGTGTGCTTGTGCAGAGAATGCTGTTTCACTGTTTTGGGGGGGGGGGGGAGATTTAACCGATAGATAGATAGATAGACAGACAGATAGATTCGGATTTTCCTGCAAACCTGGGGAACGCCCCAAGTTTGCTGAAAAATATTTTCAGCCTCTGTGTGGCCCTGATCCACAGATGGGGGCCACATGTCTCTAATAGCATATAGATATATAAGGAACAAAGGGAGTATTTCCACTCATAGTCCTTACTACCCATCTGCTAGACCTACTTTTGCAATGATTGCAACAGCTGTTCAAACACTCACACAGGCACTGTGTTGCATGAGGAAAAGCTTCTTTGCCTCTATGGGGAAAGAGGGCCACAAAAGTCATGCACAAGTCCTGTACAGCCACCAGCCTGGCTGAGTTTTAATACAGCCAGGGTGAGGGCAGGGCAGGAATGCACTGAGTGGGGCAGTTTTATCTTCCACAGGCTAGGATCTGATTTTTAAAAAGAGCACAGCTGAGGGGAGGGAAGAAGCACTGCAAGAGGAGGCTGCCAGGGGATGGCCAAGGTAGGGCTTACTGGCCAGCAGCTCACTCAAGAGAGAAACGGAAATAATTCTCAAGGAGCAGACAGGCCCTGGAGAGCAAAAGGACCAGGCAGCTCAGAGGAAGAACTGGCAGAATGACCCCCTGGGTGAGGTGGGGCCAGCAGATAGGCTCCAAACTGAGGCAAAGGACTGCAGAGGCAAATCAGAGGGACTACACTCTATAGCTGTGTGAGTGTGAGGAAGAGTAAATAAAGGCCTCAGGGACAGCCAGTGATGAGGGTGGGCAGAAAGGGGAATACTGTGTAACAGTTGCCCCTGCTGTTGAGCACAAGTGTGACAGCCCCTTCTAAAAAAAACACCCCTCAAGAGATGTGTGCTGGCTTAGGAGAGTGGAAACACCTTACTTCAATAAAAAAGCAACTATTCTTGAATGGATCATATAGTGCAGGAGGCAGCCCTTCTTGGGTTGGGTTTTTGTTCTTAAAAATCTACCAGGCAACTTATGTGGGCAAGTGCTCACTTTAAAAAAAAAAAACCTTCCAAAATTGCTGAGGTACTCATGTCATGAGCAAATGTTGCAGACACCCGTTGGACAGAGCCTGTGATATTACTTTATATACTTCATCATAATTCATCAGGGGGAAATAATTTAGTAGAAAAGCTATTATGATTTGTGGTTCTAGTGCTGATAATGTCAGTTCTCTGTGATGGAGATACAGCCTGAAGAGTTATGGAGATACTATGATTTAATGGACAAGCCGTTAATGGAAACTTATACTTGAGCTGTGTGTTAAGTCTCTCTCTCTCTCTCTCGGTGTGTGTGTGTGTGTGTGTATATACACACACACACACACACAAACAATTTCTTCTCTGAATTGCAGGTACAATTAATCTATAAGGCTCCTCTGTGTATTACTTTGAATTAATCTTTCTACAATTGCCACACATTTTTTAATTAATTTTTTTCAAATGTTTACATTTCAACATTGCATTATCCAACAAAACAATATTTTACAAACATGTAGCTTTAATATCTAACAGCCATTATTTTGCCTGTGACATGCCACACACTTTCTGATGATAATTTCCCCCTGCCTCCTTTAGACTTTTGGTGCTGCTGACTGGGAAGTATTTCGCATCCAAGACAGAGTCTTTCTTGCTGTGGCAAACAGTCACAGCTATAACAGTGGAACTGTTGCCCTGAACGACTACGCCATCAATTCCTCCATCTATGAGCTTAACGTGACTGCCCAGATGTTTGTCAAGTTCCAGGATATTCTTACCTACAGGTGCCTCTTTTGTGTGTTGCTCACACTGGGATTGTGTTATCCTAACAGGGAGATTAATACATTTTTGTCTTCAGGAATGTTTTGATTCTTTTTCAGATTTTAAGTGAAATTCCAGATTTTTTTTTTAAAAAACCCCACATTCTTGCTAGTAGAATATATACAAAGACAAAAACATTCACTTCTCTGAAAATTAAATTACCCTTTATTTTGAAAAGCAAGACTTTCCCATTGTAAATATGAAATGGAAACAGGATATAGTCATTGGTGATTCTGGGTAATCTCTTCTTGTTTGGCTGGTTTCTGTTGCAGTGCTCTGGACTGGGAGTTCTTTTCAGTGGGAGAAGATTACTTTTTGGTAGTAGCAAATTCCTATGATGGTACAACCTTCTCTGTAAACAGTATTATTTACAGGTAAGAAATCATGAGCAGAACTTCCCACTGTCTCATAAGTTAATTAATAATTGTATCTTTTCTCTGGTGAATGAGAACTAGAGAGATTATTTGGATCCCACCTAGATTTTCATAGACACAAAGTGGGGGCAATTTTTCACAGTCCCCTCTCCTGCAAGAGACTTCTGATTTCTCCAAGATGTTCCTGGAGGATCCCATCCCCTCACAGTAACATTTTGGGCTGCTGCAGAGTGGGGGGATCAGAGAAAATTGTCTACAAAAATCTCAGTGGGATCCAACCCAGATGACTACTTCCACTGTTCAAAAGGCAGAATAGGTACTATTGGGTTATCTTGTAGTGTTAACCAGTACAGGGAAGAAAAAGTGTGAGGAGAATCAGTCTATCCTCACCCTCTGCTTCTGCCACTGAATGCCAAATGACATAATCATAACATATCAGGGACTGGAACACTGGAAAGGATCCAGTCGGACCTTTTTCATCAGATTAAGATTTTCTTAAATCATCCCTGACAAATGCTTATCACTTCTGTACCATCCCTGAATTTATATGTTCACTATTTCTTGCTCGTTATTAACTGAGGGCTGGTTTGTACATGACAGATCTTTATCTCCTGGTATCACTTAAAACATTGCAGTTTTCACTGGAATCTGTTCACAGTCAGTTTTAAGAAATCAAGTGGAAGAACTCAACATGTCTGAATAAGCCCTAAGGCAGGGGTGGGCAAATTGCGGCCCGGGGGCCACATGCGGCCTGCCACAGTGTTTTTTGCGGCCCACCAAGACAGTCGGCCACGTGGTTTCTCAACAAGCAATCTCCTGATTTCAAAAAAATTGTAGAAAAGTGTGATAGGGTACATTTCTCTCATTAAACTGATTCTAAAATTAAATGTGCTTGCAGCTATAGATGATATGAAATTAGCACAATAAATAAATTGAATAAAACTACCACTATTTTATTTAATTTATATTTATTGATTTTTATGATACAATTTATACTTTTTCTGAAATGCAAAGTTAACTAATGAATGCAATCATTTTAAAAGGTGCGGCCCACCGCTAACCTCCTCTCCCACAAAGTGGCCCCCGAGCCGAAACAATTGCCCACCCCTGCCCTAAGGTATCTGGAGGTCCTGAACCAAGACTGACCCCACAAAATACCAATAGATATCATTGTTGATTATCTTTTGATTACAGTTGACCAGCTACATATTTTAAGTCCCCCCCCTTTTCACCCCATGTCATTTTAGTCTTGGCTCAGAGACGTGCTGAAATCAGCAAAACACATGTTCTTTTTCTTTTGCATAAAATATTTTTTCAGTTTACCAAACAAACAAGCTATGACATGTTCTTAATGAAGTCATGATGACAGGTAATCCATTTGGCTCTAGGAAGACATCAATTTTTATTTTATTATTTCCTGTCGTGTTTTTCAAGCTAAACTATCAAGTCCCTGGATTTCTCCTCCCCCTTTTAAAAAACAGACCTCTTGGCTCTTCTCCAGTCTTCTGGGACCTGGCTGTTCCAGTGCTGTTTTCTTTTACAGTAACATAATGCACATTTTCACAGAGAAGCTGTTATAATTTGTTTTGAAGGCTAGCAATATGAGCCTTAACCGAAAGACAGGCAGGAAATAAACCTAAAGTGAAACTTGTATACCTCCAAGCAGTTGCAGTCTTTCATCATTGCATCCTAGACCCCCCCCCCCCCCCATTATCCCATAGCAACTTTCTGCACACAGATCCCCAAGGTGTGTGAACACCTCAAAAGTGAGAGCTGCTACACATGTAAATTCCACCCAGTTCAGCTATAGAGTGATGTGTGCCTAGTCCCAGACAGAAAATTGGCAATTACATTGATTAGCCATTCTGAAAGGGAAATTGAGGGCTAGATTAAGGCTGTATCACTTTCCACCAAACAAGCTAGTGCACATGGTTGCTGATTTTTCTGACAGGGTAAACACTACATAGTTCTAGCAGTTGCACATGTGCACTGTCAGATTTGTTTAAAATCACATATGTATCCTGACTCCCTTCAAAGAACATAGGGCACTAAACATCAAGTTGTGCCATTTTTATCCCCCAGCATTAATGCTGTGCCTGAAGCCATTCACTGAGATTTACAGCTAAGAGCTCCCTGGTCCAAGTACATAATTTTGTCTGCCTTGCCTCACCATGCTATTAGGTACAAGACAATTTCTTTCTTATTCTCATTCTACATTTCCCATATCAAACAGATCTCCCCACTGCTTAGTTTTTGCCTCCTTGTGATGGGCTACTTATTTTTACCTAACTTGGTTAGCAGCAGGGCAGCTTTCCTATGGTACTATACTCCTTGTGATGTGCAAAGGAGGTCTGTTCTGAGAACAGGGTTTCAATAGCTACTCAGTATGTTGTCTTTCTCAGCATAAGGACAGCCCTGCTGGACCAGACCAGTGGTCTATTTAGTCCAGCATCCTGTCTCATACAGTGGCCAACCAGTTCCTATGGAGGGCCAGCAACAGGGCATAGATGCCAAGACTGTCCCCTGATGTTGCCTCCTGGCACCGGGATTCAGAAGTTTACTGCCTGTGAACATGAAGTTTCCCCTCAGTCATCATGGCTAACAGCCACTGATAGACCTGTCCTCCGTGAATCTGCCTAATCCCCGTTTAAAGTTGTCTATTCCTGTGGCCATCACTACATCCTCTGGCAGCAAATTCCACATTTTAATCTCATTGTGTAAAGAACTATTTCCTTTTGCCTGTTCTGAATCTACTGCCCATCAGCTTCACTGGATGCCCTCAAGTGCTAGTATTTTGGGAGAGGGAGAAAAATTTGTCAACTTTCTCCACCCTACGCATAATCTTATAATCCTCTATCATGTCTCCCCTTAACCGTCTCTTTTCTAAACAGAAAAGTCCCAGAATCATCAGCCTTTCCTCATAGGGAAGGTGTTCCAACCCCCTAGTCATCTCGGTTGCCCTCTTCTGTACTTTTCCAAGCTCTGCAGTGTCCTTTTTGAAATACGGTGACCAGAACTGTACACAGTATTCCAAATGAGGCCACACCACAGATCTCTACAGGAGCATTATAATATCAGCCATTTTATATTCAATCCCTTTCCTAACAATCCCTAACATAGAGTTTGCCTTTTTCACTGCTGCAGCACACTGAGTTGATACTTTCATTGAGCTAGCCACTATGACCCCACGTTCTTTCCCCCCCTCAGTCTCAGCAAGTTCAAACCCCATTACCCTATACCTGAAGCTGAGATTTTTTGTCCTAATGTGTATCGTCTTACACTTACCAACACTGAAATTCATTTGCCACATTGTCACCCACTCACCCAATTTGTGAAGATCCTCTGGGAGCTCTTCAGTCAGCCTCTGTTCTCACCATCCTGAATAATTCTGTGTCATCTGCAAACTTGGCCACTTCACTACTCATCCCTCATTCCAGATCATCTATGCATAAATAGTGTGTTGGCTCCCATACTGATTCTTGTGGGACCCCACTGCTTACTTCCCTCCATTGTGAGAACTGTCCATTTATTCTTGCTCTTTGCTTTCTGTCATTTAAACAATTTCTAATCCGTAAGAGAACCCGGCCTCTTATTCCATGACTGCTAAATTTACTCAGGAGCCTTTGGTGAGGTACCGTGTCATGTGTATAGCAGGTGTGAGCAATGTGTCCAGTTTCAGTGATGGGGAAAATTACAAGCTTGCTGGGCTAAGGGTTTCTGCTATCATTTTCTTTGGATAATAGAGAGAACCATTTGGAGATGGTACAGGGAAGAGAATCAGATTCTTTTAAGTTTGGGGCTCTTGGGCATAGAATAACTGTCTTTCTTTCTACTGCAGATGGCAAGGGTATGAAGGGTTTGTAGCAGTTCACCGTCTTCCAACATTTGGCTGTAGGGACTGGGAAGCCTTCAACACTACAGCTGGCTCTTACCTCATGTATTCCAGTGCGAAAGAACCACTCTCCAGGGTGCTGAAGCTGAAAACCCTTTGACCTGGAAAGAGATTATTTCATTTGGTGCTAACAAGGAGTAAGCCTGGACTTGTGAGGAACTACTCTGGTGACTCAGGGCTTGAATACGGAATCCTGTATCTTGGAGTCAGCACAGTGGATGTTAATGATGCCATAGGATAAATGCTTTCGGAGCACTGCTAGTCTCAGTATGGGGCTTTTGGCATTGAGGTTTTAGCCCTCCCCCTCGTTTTGATTGTCCTATTCCAGAAGTGGGCTAGAAATATAAATTAGACCAGTCCAAAGGTACCACTGATCACAGCAACCCAGGTTCTCTCCTCTCTCACCCCCCCCCCCCATGGACCCTGTCTCATATTCCAGACCATATGGAGCTACTGATATAATTTACACTCCTACATCAAGTTCTGAACCTTTATGCCCCTGGCTATCAATTAAACAATGTAAGTATACAACAAATATTAATATTTGTACTGACCCCTTCCAGTTCATAGGTGCATAGATTCCTCCAGCTGCTGCTTGTCCCTTCATGGGAAAAAGAACAGGTGTGTACCATGTTGGCAGATTCTAACCTGCTTTCTTATAACAGTCCATTATGAGACCCTATCAAAAGAACTGGAGCTATGACATAAACTGTGGAAGACCTGAGGGACGGTTCCTCAGAACATGGGGCTTTGTAGTATGTTTGTTG
Organism: Lepidodactylus listeri; assembly: GCA_029233225.1. Lineage (NCBI taxonomy): Eukaryota > Metazoa > Chordata > Lepidosauria > Squamata > Gekkonidae > Lepidodactylus > Lepidodactylus listeri. The sequence goes on along the minus strand of JARCFY010000005.1, from coordinate 56,092,625 downwards.
TGTGGGACCTGAACAACCGGCTGGTCATTTGCTTTTTTGGGGGTAAGAAACAGCTTAGAAAATTCTTAGCGGCTCTGGATCTCAAGGGGAAACTTGTGAGGTTTTGCAAAGCAAATTCCATGAGTCCTCTAGTCAGAGGTAACGAATACTTACACCAGCATTTGCTCAGGTCAGTGAGATAAAGAGAAGTGTCTGTGGTCTGTGCTTGAGTCTTCCAGGTTTTCAACATTACATGAGAGGATGGGAAGTCAATATTTAAATACTTTATGCTTCAGCTTTAGGCAAATTGGAGTTTTGAATTGCACACATTGGTACTTATTGACATGGGGAAAGGATGTGTGACTTCTGCATAAGAACCTCCTTCCCCACTATTATTGGTGCTCTCTTTGTCCTTGTTTTCATGTTAGTCTGTGAATAATCCACCAAGTCCTCTTGTAGTGTCTGTATAGCCTCTATTTGTTGTTACAAAGAGTTTCAATCACTGTCTATAAATGATATGTTTCCATCGTATAAATTAATATTGACAACCATATTTCTTACATGGAGGTGAAATTATTTATTATCAGGATAATATCTGAGGTATCCAAAGTACTCTCTGACAGAGTGACTGGCACAACCCCAGATGTTTAGTTCTGACTGAGGAAACATTTCGTTTCTGGGTTTGTTTCATAATGTAACTGAGCACAAGCCCAGATGATATGAATGGACAAATTCAGTGATAATTGCCGTAACTCCCTAGATCCCAAGTTAGACTTAAAAACAAACACACCCTCAAGTGGTGAAATATATAAGAAAAGGGAAGCACTTAGCTGAATACTGAACCAAACATTTTAGTGTGAGCATGAGAAGATGTCACATTTTGTAGATTTCTAATTTTATTTAGGCTGCTGCTTTGCAGCTAGGCATGCTCCTAATATTCCACTTGAAAACAAAAAAAGCCTTCCCTAAGCTTGGTCTGCTGGTTTCTACCGCAATGCGTTGTTCTTGACAGTTCTAATTTGCTTAGGTATTGCCCCCATCCACTTCAATGTGCTGAACTCTTTTGCCCTGAAATTTTGACACGTTTGTGAATTTTACTGCTCTTAAGTTTTAGACACTGTAAAAAGGCACAATGTGTTTAGTAATTCTGCAAAGATGCACAATCTGTTTCAGTCAATTAAGGACAAAATAATGAATCCCTTTTCCCTGTTAGACTTGCTCTTTTTCTGAGACTCTGTCTGTAATCCACCAGTTGTTTCACAGCCAACCCCATCCAGCATCTTCTTGCTCCACTGCCATTCATTTGTGCTTATAAACCTCCCCCCACCCCAATAGCCCTCTGAGGAGAGTACCAGTTGCAAGAAAAACCAGACCAGATGATGTTGTGTTCACTGCCATTTTTTGGTTGGGATTTTCAGTTTGCTTCATTTGTCTTACTCTCTAAGGATAGTCTGTCAGTCTGTTTCACACACAGTCAAATGTAGCTGAACCTTAAAATGATTGAAATGCCCACTAGTTTTGTAATGCTTATCTGTAATTAAGATTGAGGCTATAGGGACATATATTTCAGCCATCTTGTATGTACAGAAATGACACTTAAGGCAGCCCATACATTTCAGTTTTTCTGTTGCCTTTTGCCATGACTAGGAGAATGTTGTCATGGTACCTGCCACACATTATTATCGGCAGTCCAGAGCTCAACGGAGACATCAAAGCCAGAAGCCTAAAAGGTCTAAAATAAAGGGATGACTATTCCGATGAACCAAAGCATGCTATTATAGTTGCAAGGAAGTACGTATTTGGGGATCCTTCTGTATGAAGGCATGTGATACTGGATATGGGGAGGGAAGGGATAACTGCTGATAGCTACTACAAATCATAGTGGGTTTTCTGGAAACTGGTACAAAGATTACTTGTGTGACGTGCATTAAATACTGTTTCAATATTACAGACTAGGGATGGCCAATTAATTTGAAATGTGATGGCAACTCAGTTTTATCTGCCCTCCCCCCACCAGCTGTTTTATCACACAACTCCTATACTACCCCAACAAGCTTGGAGTTTAGTAAAGGGGAAGCCAGAAGCAGGGGGGGGGGGTGTCTCAATGTCTGTATTTGAGGCAGCTTCAATTGAAGGAAAGCAAAGAGCCTGCTGCTTGATTTTCTCCAGCCTAGGGTCTAAAGGGAGGAGGAACTGGCTGTATGCTTGAGGTCATAGATGCTAAGCCCATATCTCTTTCCATGAATCTTCTTTAAACTGTGAGGACTATTTACTCAGAGGTTAAGGGATCACGGGAGGGGAGGACTTACTCACATGACCCCTCTGCAAGCTCCATCCCTTATTAGAAGTCCTCCAAAGCTCAGATCAGGCACTTCTCCTTCAGTGGGGGAAGTCATCCAAACTGGTTAGGCCACACCTCCTCTCGCTCCAGGCAGGGCTATGGAAGTTAATGTAGATTGCATTGGCTCAGAGGGAGGCTGACCCTCCAGTTTTGATAGCCCTGCCGCTCCAGCAGGATGCTTGAGCCTAGCTCCGTTTCCTTGGAGACTCTTGCCTTATTGGTATGGAAGATGGAAAAGCCTTGTAAAAAAAAACACAATTGCAGGTCTTAAGAAAGAATAGAGAGACCGTTAAGACGAGCCTTGTAAGAAGTCCACCAAAGCTCCTCTGCTCAGATCAGGCACTTCATGGTTCAAGTTGGGATCAACAACTGTGCTTTATGTTGTCTCCATGGAACCACATCCAGGGAGATCTGCTGGAACCTCTCTGCTCAAGTGGAAAGGAAGCAGCAGCTGTCCCCAGAACCAGTTCCACATAGACAAGAACAATGGGTGTGGCCAGGTACAGAGGTAGCAAAGTCTTCTGCTCTTTGCCATGTTCCCCTTCTCTCCCTTCCACTCTACAGAAGTTTTTTTCCCCAGGTCTTTACTTCCACTGGAACATTCTTCTCCAGATTCTACTAGACTGTGTACACGCATTGATATTTCATGCATTACAGAACAGCATGCCAGATTGTCACATTAAAATGTTTAGGTGTGCACTAAATTAAAAACCCTGTTAGAACACGTAATACGTGAAGAAGGCCCAACCTGTCGTTAAATGTTACTGTAGGTATCTGTTGCCAAGGAAACAGAGATAATGAAATGCAGAGCAAAATTCTCTGAGCAAAACTTGCCAATTGTTCTTCCTTTGTAATGAGTTGCACATTGATCTTCTGCCTAAAATAAGATAAAGGCCGTATTTCTAGTCAGTCTTCATGTCCCAGGTCCATGGAGTACAATCCATTGCCGGGAAATACTTGATTTGCAATGAACACCTGATTTAAGCTTCAGCATTTGTGCCTCGCAATCTTTATGACTAGCTTCCTAGACAGTAAAAAACCCAGATATTATTCATAGTGCTGCCCCTGCAGTATACCTAATCCAGAAAGCATATCTTAAATAAATATAATGAATGCAAGTAGCCTTCCTTACTGATATGGGAATAGACTTGCTGTCATCTTACTTGTGCTGGATGAGTGTTTCAGTGCTGGTTTTGCACTGTGAGGGGATTTATGTCTGGTAGGGAAATACAACAAAATTCCAGCAAAACAGGGTCAAACTTTCTGCTTTTGAGATCTTTTTAAAGAAAGTATATTGCTTAAGCAATCTAATATTGTTGGCAGGGGCATGCACAAACACCTTTTTCTTAAAGTCCACAAAACAGTACATGAATTTTTATAGATAACTAGTCCCTAGTGATGTCACAGACACTATCCAATAGGTCCTTGAAAAATGCAACCACAGTCCTCGCAATAACGATGTGTGACCTGTCTGGGATAATAATTGAATTTTTCCTGAACAAAATATAACAGTTTGAGTGCTACATAAACATAATATAATTCCCACAACCCAGGAGCAATCTTCAGGGAAGACACTTAGAGCTCTCACAACTAATTAATAACCAAATGTGCATGTACTGCACTATAAGCTGCTTGTCTGGAAAAGGCCTTTTCAGGTTACAGGAGATCTTCTTCTTCTGGCTTTGCACTATCCTTGTTTGTGCTATATCCATTTTTCACAAAGGTCACTGAAAGATGGAAAATTGTAAGCTGGGGGGATATCAATCTATGAACATTTAAAATAGTTCTAAGAACCATCTAGAATTTTGCTTCAACTTTATTTTTTCATCAAAGGACATTTATTAAAAATTTTATTTTCAGACCCTGAAGGGAATTGGGATTTTCATTGGCCGGTAATACTTGGGCTCGGGATGGTGCCATTGGCATAAGCTCTTATTTATATGTACAGTCTGTATTTCGTTCTCGCTCAGTTCTTGAGGAACTGGGTTTGCCATATGAAGCATATTTAGAAACAAGCATTTCCCATCTACTCATGCCTCCTCCCATTTCAAGCTGGTTCATATCAATGCTTCCCCAATTGTCCCCTCTGATGCTGCTTTGTATCCACTTTAACAGCAGCTGCAATGACAACCAAGGAAACTGTACAGAGATATAGGCTCCTGTTGCAGCAGTTGGTATGACCAAGAGCAGCATGATATACTTCATTAAACATCATCAATCTATGTGTGCATGCTTGAATTTTTTTTTTTTTTTACAAATTTGGAGGCAGGACTTTGTGTGGTTCCAAAAACTCCTGAGGAGCATTGTTGTTTTTTTCCAGTATCTTAAGACAAGATCTATCAAGCAACAGTCAATCACGTATAGGCTTCCTGTGATACCATGAGCATCCCTGTCAATATTCTGGTGGCTCTGCTGTGGGGCTCTTAGTTCTCTCCCGCTGTATGAAGCCTCTGTTGACACCTCTGGGGTATATCAATGTTCTCCTGAAAAGCAGCCTCCTTTACAAAGCTCTCCCTCATTTCTGCTATAGGACCCCACTGCTGGGAATGTAACGGAGAACACAGTAAACACTGGTTTGGAATTCTTACTATGGTTAGAACAGAAACGTTTTTTTTCATTAATTGAACCCCCCTTTTTAAAAAACCCACCCCCCTTGCAGAATTAATATGAAATAAAGTTCTATACCCCACCCAACATTCTCTCCTTTAGAAAACTGGATGTCCAGCCAAGAATCTGCATTCTTGACTACAGGATAGTGCTGATGGTTTCTTTAGGAACCCGTGTGCTAGGAAGAGATTTCAGGTATTCCAGATGCTTCTTTGTGTCCTCTTGGTTGTGGCGAACATAGTACACTACGTAGCTGATTACCAAGGTAAACCAGCTGAACATTGTAACGAACATGGCCACATCAGTGGTTTTCTGGTGCATGTTGCAAAAGTTGATGCCTGAATCAAGGATATGGAGGAGAGGTTTTCCAGCGTACTCTTCTTGCACAGATGTTTGGCAGGTGATCTCATTGACCGATTCAGGATCTAGTTTCACTTCCTCTAAGACCTCCTGCAAAGTACATTCACAGTGCCAAGGGTTGTTGGAAAGGCGAATCATGGCATTCAAGTTGACCAAGGCTTCCTTTGGGATTCTCTGAATGTGGTTGCCAGAGAGATCAAGCAATCTCAGGCCATCAGCCATTCCCTTGAATGCTGCAGAATCTATCTTCTCAATGGCATTTTTAGAGAGGTCTATCTCTTGTAAGTGGGCAAGGTGCCTGAAGGTGCTGTTTGGGACTGCAGTGATCTTATTAGCATCCAGCTTCAAGAACATGGTGTCTTTGGGAATATCCCTTGGAATTTCTTCCAGGTTGCTAGCGCTGCACAGGACAGCTGCTTCTCCTGAGTAGTTAGTGCACTGACACTGCTGGGGGCAGGAAGTACAATAACAGGAAAGGGTGCAGAAGAGGAGACCAAAGAGAACTTGAGACCACAACAACGGTGCAGGCCTAAATGCCTTGGCTGCCAGAAACATGCTGTTCATCCAAGCAGTAGTGTGCAGTCCAGCATGGCTGCTATGGTGAAGAAAGTTAGTCTTTCTAATGATCTGTTGCACTGGCAATGCTCACAATACTTCCTTCAGGCAGCTGGGAATTGGTCTGCATTTGGTTCAGGTGTACCCCAGCCATCCACTCACTCCTCTTGTCATTCAGAACAGAGAAAGGAGGGCAGGCAACCCCTACAGGGGCAGACAATACAGATAATTTTTACAAATATATTTTGTCACAGGGCAGCTGATTTATACAGTGTCTGAGGCCCCAGCTAAACATGACATGCAAATACATGCAACAAACCCCCAATAGCAATTTTTTAAAATGAGAGATCCACTTTAGGTGTGTGTAAGAAGGGGGCTTGGAGCAGAAATTTCTACTCAGCAAACCGCCAGTGTGGGAGCAGCACTTGCAGGGAGAATTGGCCTATGGGGGTGAGGGTTGCTTAACCCCATCAGGCACCTGCCAGTTCTTCCCAGTTTCAGAATCCAGTAGTGGGGTGGGAGTTTAAAAACAATGGGGACATTCATTGATGAGAGTCAGGAGGTGGGGGAGACTTAATGCAATGAGGAAAACACAGGATTTGTGAATATGTCCTGCTGTAAGAGTGGCAAAAGAGCAGTGGGGAGGAATGGGGATTCTTAATCATTTTCCAGCCTGCACTTCTCTATTTCAAATTGCCTTTCCAAGGTGATTTGACTTTAGGGAATTCCACAGTTCTGACAGCAAACATGCATGTGTAACTCGATGGAGAGAAAAAAAGCCGGGGAGGATGGCCAATTTGGAGCGGAGAAAAACAGGCAGGAAAACAGGCACTGTCTCTCTCTGCTGTTTCTATGCTTTAAATCAAAACCTTCCAAAGCAGGTTTTGTTACAGAAACATATAGTTGCCTTGACCAGGATAGCCCAGGCTAGCCTGATTTTGTCAGATCTTGGAAGCTAAGCAGGGTCGGCCTTGGTTCGTACTTGGACAGGAACCCACCGAGGAAGTCTAGGGCTGCTATGCAGAGGCAGGCAGTGGCCAACTGCCTCTGAAGGTCTCTTGCCTTGAAAACCCTACAGGGGTCGCATAAGTTGGCTGCAACTTGACTGCACTTTCCACCACAATATATAGTTAAACCCTCAGCCTCAGGTATGCAAGGGAGAGGTGAGATTAATCCTGTCTAGTTTACTCAGTTTAAATTCTGATAGTATCATCTACACTCACATATCACTGAAGATACCTTATTATTAACCATCTATACGGCCACTTTACCTTTGCAGCTTTTATTGTATATGTCATACAATACAATCGATTTTATACCCTTTGTCTATTACGGCTTCTTCCATAGAATCCTGGGAATTGTAGTCCAGGGAAGATGCTAAGCCTTCCATTGGAGACCCATTGCCTCCCTTACAGGACTATAACTCCCAGAGCCACTTTGGGAAAAGGAATATTAGATCAGTTTAAGTCTGAAATGTGAATATGCCCTTGTGAGCTGAAGTCAGCAATTTTGGATTTCAAAGTCTGGGGCGTTGGTTTGTGGCACAGTGCCCTCTGCCCCTCGGCGTCAAGGGAACCTTCCCAGGGAGATCCCTTCTGTCCCTGGAGAAGTCTCCTTCCCTCGCCTCGCCACAACCTCCCTAGTTGGCCAGCCTTTCCGCATTTCCCCCCCGGTTCATATTTGCACTGTAACTGACGGCAGAATTTTGGCAGGCGCAGCTCCCCCCCTCCCCCGTAGATTTTGTGACCTGACAAGGGGCACTGGCCGCCTCCTCTCCCCCCCCCCCCCCCCAATCCAATAACACCGCTGGCGGGTCGGCCGTCCCCTCCAAGAGCCACAGCAGAGCCAGCCGTTAAATCTGATTCTCCCTCCGGAGGCAAATGTGACACTCCTGGCTGTCGCGTCCGCCTTCCTTTTCCTCTCGGAGTTTCTTCCACGATGTCCTGCGGTGATGGCAGCAGCACGGAGCTCCGAAGGCCCCCCAGGCCTCCTGGGGTTCCCCGCCAGACCCCGTCCGCCCGACCACCCCCTGGCGCGATCCCCCTGCCCGACTCTCCTGCACTCCCCCCCCCCCCGCCCTTTCCTCACCAAGCCCGACGACGGGGGCGCCTTACCTGAGCCGAGGGCGACTGGATCCCATTGGCTCGTCCGTCCCGAGTTCCCTTAGCAGAGGAGCGCGGCTTCTCGGCCACACCCTTCCCGGAGCCAGGGGTGCGGCGCAATCCTGGGCGGCGGCGGCGGCAGCAGCAGCAGCAGCAACAGCGGGGACTTGCAGCCTGCGCACAGCACTTGTTGCTGCTGGCCTCTTTTCTTCCTGTCAGTCGCACACCGAGCCGTTCCTGGGGAATGTGGGCTGTAATTGGATAGCATCTGCTTGTCGCTGACATCCTAGCAGAGCATCCCAGGCAATTTTTTTTTTTTAAAGGGGCAGCTCACTAACAGGCTCTGCTCAGTCCGCCCAGGAAGGGTCGGCTTCGCTCCCTTGCATGCTCAGGGCCGTGCATTTTCGTGGAAGTCAATAATAACCGGGAGCAGGTGGGAGGGCAGACACCCCACCCTTCGGACGCTGCGTTCCATTTGTGGCCTAACTCCCAGCTGTGGAGCCCGGCTCTCGGCCGGCTTTGTGGCGCTCCAGAGACAATCGGAATTTAATTACTGTTTGTGGTTGATGCGCGTTAATTACAGACCTCCGCTTGCGCTTTAGGGCACACAAACAGACTGGAGGTGTTTGCAGCAAGCCTTTCCCTCATCTTTGCAGGGGAAACGCCTGTCTGTACACATGCTGGGTGAGGCACATGGATGCCCTTAAGACATCGTGGTGCTGTTCGCTGCAGGATGCACTATACAAACTACCCCCCCCCCCCTTTTGTGATATTATCCTCACTTGTCTGTCCTAAGGATTGATACATGTTTGGGATCCTGGCCCCTGCAGCCACCAGTAAAACAAGATAATGCTGCATTGGAAAATGCTTGTGAGATTACTGGCTGATTACTGTGCAGTGGGGCAATCACTACGGTTTTGGGGGAGAGAGTCAAAATGAACAGGAATCTAGTGAAAGACAACCCACCCCCCAATAACTGTAGTAAAGTTTTGGTGGACTACAGCCCATTACATTTTCTTGCACAGAAGAAATAGCTCCAGTCCACAAAAGCTTGTGCTGGGAATTTTTTTTAAAAAGACTCCTGTTTATTTTTTTGCTGCTGCAGACTAACACAGCTACCCCTCTGGGGTTACTGCCAGACAAATTAAGATGGGTAGCTGTGTTTGTCAATCTGTAGCAGTAGAAAAGAACAAGAGTCCAGTAGCACCTTAAAGACTCTTTTCTTGCTCTTTTCTACTGTCAGACAAATTGTTGATGTTCTTTAATGGTGGTGGATGTTTCCTGAATGGGAGCTAATTGTTTAGAAATGGTCTCCTGATTGCTCTTGAATGAGATACCCATCAGAGCTTGGAGAATGAGTCATTCCTCCATCTGCAGAGAAAAGGTCACACATAACAGCTGTGTAAGAGGAAAAGAAGAAAGTTTGGAAGAGACAAAGCTGGGAACTGGCTCAAGGAGAAGCGCCTAAGGAGCACAGAGTGTCTCTGTGTCTCTCTCTGCATCTGATGATGTGGGGTCTGCTGCCCGGTGGGAACACCTCTTCACTTCCAGATGTTGCAGGGATTTCTTACCACTCAAGGAAGTAGGAAGTACACAACACTTATGCAAGCGTGTGATTGTCTTTCCCAGGAAAGAAACTAAACTGGGACAATCGAGCTAATATGGGGCAAATAAATGCACTCCAGAAAGAAACCAGAGCATGTTATGAAGACTTAAAAGAAGACCTAAATCAGCCAAGGCCTGTTAGGAAAGGAGAGCCTTGTCTGAAGAACACCTTCAAGGAGTCAAAGCTGACCCAGAAACAGCTGCAGCAGAGCGTTCAGTCAGGGCCCATGGAGGAAACCTAGGAGGATGAGCATGTTCTGTGGAAGAGAAGAAGAGATTGGGTTTTGACAAAGTTCCTCACCAAAGATTACGGAGGCCAGCCTCCAGGTGGGGCCTGAGGATCTCCCAGAATTACAGTTTATCTCCAGACTACAGAGATCAGTTCCCCTAGAGAAAATGTATGCTTTGGAGGGTGGACTCTATGGCATTGTACCCCACTGAGATCCCTGTCTTACCCAGGTTCTATCCCCAAATCTCCAGGAGTTTCGCAACTTGGATCTGGCAACCCTAGGTGCAGAAATTTGACAAAGAGAATTTTTCTCCCTTTCCCAAAAGACTAGAACTTGAGGACATCCGTGTTCGTCCAGGTGCTCCTCGTATTTGGCATACACTTCAACGTGAGCTCCCACAACTGTCATGTTCAACTCCTCTGGTGAAAACTGTTTCACATCCAAGTGGACCAAGAACTTGTCTTTATCCAGCTTCACCTCTGAAAGCCTGCTGTCCGGGATATATGGCATCCACATGTAGTAAGGGCTGAGCATGTTCATGCTGGAGAACAAGTCAGATTCCAGCAGCCCCTTGCCAAATCGCTGGTCAAAGAGGCGGGGAGGGAAGAGCAAAGGGAAGCCAAAGGGCCGGCACATCCAAGGGTGATGGATGGTGATGTCCATGGTGTAGCTGGGCGGGCAGAAGCGCTTCTTTCTTCTTCCCCTTCTCATGACTGCGCGATTGCAGAGCCGGAGCGATCAAGGACATCTAATGAAGCTGATGGGCAGTAGGTTCAGGACATACAAAACAAAATATTACTTTACAAAATTAGTGATTAAAATGTGGGATTCGCTGCCAGAGGAAGAAGTGACAACCACAGGCATAGACAGTTTTAAAAGGGGATTAGACAGATTCATGGAGGACAGGCCTAGCAGCAGCCATGATGATTAAAGGGAACAAATGCATTAAGAGGCAGAACAAATATCCCTTGTTGGCAAGTTGATCCATTAAAATGCCTGCTTGCCTTTTGAAGTCACTATCCTCACTGCAATTGCGTCTCAGTCTTAATAACTGGGAGTAAGGTAAATTTCTTTTGATATGTCCTGGGTGGAAGCTATCCATTTCTAAGTAAGAGTTGGCATCAGTGGGTTTTCTGTAAACCACTGTCTGTATGTTGTTACCTATTCTTCTAATTTCTACATCTAATTCCACATTTTCTATGAACGTTCTGAAATTCATCTCAGGCTTCTGAAACCTTTCTGCTCAAAACTAAGATCAGACATAAACACTGGCAATAAAATTGCTTTGCTGCTGCTCAACAGACAGAACTAAGCTAGAAAAAAAATAATTGTGTTTAGGAGTGGAACTAAATATGAAGTGCAGTTTCCTAATTCTCCCTCCCCCAGCCTTTTTTCTATGTGGGTGGTTTCTGGTTAACCAGGGAGAGAGGATGCTAGGAGAAAGGAAAGTTATTGTTGGTTTTAATTTCTGGGTTTTTGTTTTTTTTTAAATCCAGTTCTTTCTAAAAAAAATTCTGGCTATCTTACTTTTGAAAAAGTTTAAGGCTGTTATTGTTGTTGTCTATAAACTAACATTTTCTTATTAAAGTGCAATTGTTCCTTTAGCCAATTGATTCTGTTGCTCAAGGAAGAAGAGTTGGTTTTTATACCTGCTTTTCTCTACCTTAACGTGTCTCAAAGCGGCTTACAATCGCCTTCTCTTCCTCTCCTCACAACAGGCACCTTGGAGGTGGGGCTGAGAGAGTTCTGAGAGACCTGTGACTGGCCCAAGGTCACCCAGCAAGCTTCATGTGGAGGAGTAGAGAATTAAACCTGGCTCTCCAGATTAGAGTCCGCCGCTCTTAACCACTACACCAAACTGGCTGGAAAAGGTCAAGTCAGGAATACCAAGTTTCACAACACAAAGTTAATTATGATTGAACCCACAGATACTCCAGTGGGCTTATGCATACTTTGTGTTAGAAGATTGTTGGCTTTGTGTCATAAAAGTAGATTTCTTCTATTATTTTTACATATAATCCATGCCAAAGGCTGGCTACATTTAAAAATGACACTACCCTTATCGGTCTCTTTTTCTTTCTTTTCTCTATACTGCTTCTATTATTTCTTAGCAGTTACCTATCTTCATCTCAGATTTACATTTCTTTGGTGGGGAGAGCAGGGTATAAAATAAATAAATAAATAAATAAATAAATATTGTTAAAATAAACTAAAACCCTATTAATTTATCTGGTGCCCCAATTCACAGTTCCATGCATATACTCAAGTGCCCCATTTGTTTCAGTGGAGGTAGCTGATCTGCAGGGGCTTTTATTTTCTATAGACTGGTCACCTTCCTCTATTGGTCAATGGGAATTTGTATTAGTAGGACCTCTGCATGCATACATGGAACTCCAGCATGCCCCGGTATTATCCTGTGTATCAGTTTTTTGTATTATAACAAACAAGATGTGCAGATTGGCTTCCTCCTCTGAAACTAGTAGAACATCTTTTGTAGATGGCAGAGCTTTGTGTATACAAATCTGTACTCACACAGGCTAGAAACCAGTGTGCCCAGTCACAAGCATTGTTTACCATGCTGAACTGTCTCCAGTGACATGATTGATTTTGTGGCTGTGGTCACACAGTCCTTTAAATCGGGATTCAATGCTGTTCCCTCCTGGATTTAAATAGGCTGATCAGACCGGCCGCGCCTACTCCTGCGCTGAAGCGGGCTCACTCCTGGGTCCCTAGCGCATTTCCCGACCCCAGGAAAATCAACTACTTTCTCGGTAGTTGCGCTTTAAACCCACAATTTTACCAATCTGGACAGCCCTCTCTCGCAATGGTTGCAATCGTCTGATTGTCCTTCGGGGGGGGGGGGGGGGGGGGTTCCCCTGCTTCTTGCATTTGAGCACATAGGCACTCAAGGGCCTGGCAGCCCTGGTTCCTCGAAATACCTCGTGGTCTGCTCCGGGCCCCAAGCCCTGCCAGCCGCCACCTGGCACACACACACCCTGGCATGCTTCTCCATACTTTCCCTACTTTCCATCAGGCGGCGGCTGGCGGGGCTCGGGGCCTGGAGTGGAGTGTGGGGTGAGCAAGCCAGCCAGCCAGTTCCTCCGTGTGGCATTCGGAGGAAGGCAGCCGTGCGCGAGCGTGCAGGTGGCCCTCGCCTTGCCTCCCCCAGCTGCTGCCGTGTTGGGATGTGTTGTGATCATCCCAACCCGAACGAAAAAACCTCCCTGCATTTAAAGTCCAGCGGGAGAAAATCACAATTAGGGCACCGTGTGACCACAGCCTGTGACATTTGGAGACCAGTTTCCTGTTTAAGGATACAGTCCTGTGCAACCTGCAACCTTTGTTATATGTGCTTGGGAGAAAGTTGTGCTGAATAAAGTAGGACTTAATTCTGAGTTAAAATGTCTACAATGGAGCTGTAAATCCCTGATCTATCATTTGAGTAAGGAACCCTAAAATCAGCATCTTCCATGTTGCATCAGATTTGTAGCCTCATTCTTCCTACAGCTCCTCAAAGTTCTTGATCTTTTAAGTTTAGCTTAGTTGATTATACTTTGTAAAACTACACAGCTCTGCTAAATGAACCCTAACAACTTCCAACATGGATGATAACACAGAAATCACAAAATGGTGGGCAATTCTTGCACAGGAATCATTTATTTATTTATATTTTTATGGAAGATAACAGGACAAGAGTGGAGATCTCCTGAAGGTCAGCCTACCAGCATAGGCAAACGCATATGGACATAGGATGCATCTATAAATATAGAGCACTGTAAGGAGACAACCAGATACAAGCTCACTGTAAGCAATGCAAAGTTGTGCGAGTGTGAAAGGCAACACATCAATTAACAGCAGGAGCTGTGTGCCTTTTTTTACTGCTCTGGCAAATCATTTAAGAGGTGGATTAGGTACATTTCTTAAGGACATTTCTATTTGTTGCTATAACCAAAACTATAAATATTGTATAGGTGCTTTAGCTAATAGCACTGATAGACTTTCATGTTTTAGTTTCACCTGCATTTCTAAGTAGATTTTTAGTATATCTGATTGCCAGAGGCTGGGGCCAAGCAACTGGAAGTGCTACTTCCATTAAATCATACTTGTCAGGTCTAGCAAGTCATGGTTAGAAATAAACAAGAAGGGACCTGCAACAAAATGTTGCATAATGTGTTGTGGCCCTACCATAGGTTTTATTGCCAGCAGTCCCCGCAAGGAATTTGTGGGGAGGGGGCATTCTCCCACTTTTGTTTCCCTCTCCCACCTTGGTTGTCAAAGTTCCCTTCTCTGTCTTTCTGTATGTACCCCTTATCTACCAGTCTTCCCTCCTCCCCTTCTCCTCTCACTCCTTCTATGTTAGCTTTCTCCTGACCCCCATCTCTAGCAATCCTTTACCACCTTTCTCCTCTCATCCCTTGTATGTCTCACCCCCTCTTACTCCTGCCCTTCCCAGACACTGCCCTCTTTCTCCTACTCCCTGTCTGCCCCCTCTTTCTCTCCACTATTTCTCTACCCCCCCACAATCTCTTCCTCTTTTTCTCCCACTCCCTCAGGCCACCCTCAGACCGTCTCCTGTTCTTTTTCTTTCTCTCCCTGCAACAGACAATCCCCTTTTCTCTCTTTCTCTCTCTCTCCCTTCTCAAAGAACTCCACTTCTTTCTGTTTCTGGCGAGGGAGAGGGGCTGATGCAGGCTTCGCCTCCTCAGACTTCAGCTGACCAGCGGTAGGGCCAGCTTCCCAGTGGCAGCATAGATGGTTCTTGCTGCTGCAGTCCTAGCAGCGGCAGGGACGGTTATTGCCATGGCGACTTTCCTCATGGCCCCAGCAGCTTTTCCCGCGCCTCCCATAAGTCCCTTCTCTGCGCATGTGCAGAGCTGCTGCCAATAAAAATCCTGCCTTTTACTGACCGAAACAGTTAGAAGCCTGCCCCTCCCCCAAACATTCTAATCTCCTCACAGTTGATGCCTGGAGCTGACGCCATTTCAAAAGGTATTTGGGGGAATTCAACGGTCCCTGAAGTTTTTTTTTTAACTTTTTGGATTTTTTTGCAGACCAAGAAAGGGGCCTGACTATGTAGGAAAAGCTGTTGGGGGAGAGTGAACTCTCTTTCAGCAGAAAAAAAGCATCCACACAGAAAAAAAACTCTCGGAATTAGAATATAGATATTGGATGAGGTGGATATTTGGTCTGAGCCAAAAGAGAATTGTTGTTATATCCTTATGGGTAGTTGCAACCTGAGATATGAGAAATGGGAAAAGGCAACATTGAATCAAAGACTTAGCTCACATTCTGTGCAAAATTCAGCATGCTATCAGCTGTGTGGTGAAAGGATGAACATGAATACACAAAAGGAAAAAAAAGATGAAGGATATGTAAACAATGCAGGTACCATAAATGACTTCCTTTGTATGTGTGCTGCAATGGAGCAGTCAAAAAGAAGGAGAAACTCAAGTAGCCCCTGGGGCTTTTGTAGTTCTCTGCACCTGCACATGGCCTAGCTCAGCAGGATGAAACATGAAGCAAAAGTTACTCTTGCCTTAGCAGCTCTGGAACGTCAGATAAAACAATTGGTTAGACTTAATGGGAATCTGGGGTCAGGAGGAATCTCCAGCCTCATCCTGGTCAAAAGTGCATACGGCCCCTTAACCAGAACAAAGCAATAGAGCCTCATTCAGTCTCATGGCTCTACCTTCACAGTCATTCCTCCCAACTTTGAAGATGGTTTCTTGAAATTCTCCAAACTCCATCTCAGTAGCGTGCCAGCGGTTGTCACGTATTATGGATCTGCTGGAATCTAATGGCTGTTTGGCTCCAATAAATGGCTGGCCCAGGAGTTTTTGGGCAACAGCTTGCATATGAAGTACGCTGTTGACTTTCCCAAGGCAGGCTTGCTGACAGGGCATCCATCTTGAAGGCACTGTCACGGCCCCTTGCCATTAGCATTATAACAGTCATCCTGTTCTGAATCTATCACAAAAGACTACCACAAAAGAGGTGCAGGGATTTCATCACAGTCCACAACAAAGCCTGTGGCACAGCTGGAAATGGAATCACTTGTTTCAGTACCCCTGCTCCAGGTGATATAATGTCCTGTCCCTTCTCTTTTGAGAGCATATGCCAACCTTTGAGTGAACCAAGATAAGTCTGATTTCTATGATCTCATTTATGTCTCAGAAGTCCAGAGTGAGTTGAATGGCAGTCTGTGCATAGGAAACATGCACCATGACAACCACCATAGATAAACCATTCAGATTTGCCTCCTTCAGGAAGAGAGGAAATGGGACTGCAGCTATTGGTGCAGGGGGCTGCATCATTATCAGTAGTGTGCACCCATGAGGACAGATGCTGTTTGCAGGATGTCCTTGTGGTTTGTGTAAAGGGGAATCCTCTTGTCCACAACTTGCCACCGGACAGTCACCTCAAGATCACAGCCCTGAAGAAACTGATGGGAAAAGACCCAGAGAGATGAGAAGAACAGAAGTTATTCTGAGCTGCACTTTAGCACTCTTCTAATTCCACAAATCACGGGGAAGCAGACGCAGTTCCAGTAATTTAGGTAGATTCCATCTGAACATCTAGTGCCCTTTCTAGCTGGAAACTAGGCACATGTAAAAGCCTAAACTGAGAGTGGCCATATTCCCAGTGCCTGCTCATTCTAACTGATCTACCATCCCTGGTTCTGTGTTTCCTTAAATCTAAACCCAACCAGATAGTGATCTGTCCATGACAATGGAGTCACTCCCAGATCATCATTAACAAATCCAGGATGAGACCTGCTCTGGGAACCAGACTTGGTGTCAGCTGAGAGTGAACCAGACCCATGGCTGTTGTGAGGGCCATGAAATCCTGAGCTGCTCCAGACAGGAAGGCCTCAGTGAGGAAGTTGAAGTCTCCCCACAACCAGTAATCTGAGGAGCTCCAGTAGCGACACTATTACCAGTTTAGCCAGGGAGCCTGCTAGACAGTGAGCTGGGCGATACACCACCAGAATCACCAGTCCTGTGTTGGAAGCCCAGTGACAGGAACAAGCACTCTAAATTTGGTGAACTTGGTACAGACCATCTTGGTCAGAGGGAGGGAATCATGACAGACCAAGGCAACACCACCACCACCCCAGCCTCCAGGGTATGCCTGCTGTTGTATTGAAAACTCTGGTGGGAACAGCTGAGATAAACTCATGCCACCTTGCTCATGCATCCAGATCTCAGTAATACATGCACTAAGGATTAGTGAATGTTCCTCTGCTTACAGCTTTCTGTGCAACCGTTATGTAATGGTGAGCCACTCGCTATCCATCTCATTCACAAAGTCTTTGCGCTTCTATTCTGGTAACCATTTCTTCTCTTTTCACCAGTGATGTTCATTTCCACACAATCAGTGTGCTTTTTAAAGCCTTCCGTCATGCTAGCCTGATACCATGTCCACCACTGTGCCCAGGGTCCAGAAAACTACTCCTTTCCCTGTTGTGCAGTCAAAGTCATGTAACTGGATCCACAAAAATGTGGCACCCACTGCACACTTTCATCACAGAATTTGCAACTAAAGGAGGATCCTATTATGATCTATGAAAGAAGCAGCACTACAAATATGTACCGAATTCAAACGCTTCATCTCCACATCGTTCTGGTCTTCAAAGTGCATACTGATGGCCAAGGTCTCTATCCAAGCATTGTCTGTATTCCTGGGATCATCCATATATCCTTTATAAACCTGGAAGAGTATGGGATACATGGAAATGGAAAGAGAGCAGCTGGTGAAGATGGAGCCTTCCTGAAGGTCATGGGAATTTACTGGGGTTCTAAAGCTCCTCTCTCTTAAGGTGGGGCATGGGAGGGGGCTGCAAAATATCTGGTGGCTTCGCTAGCAGAAAACAGGGAAATGCCAAAGAATCTAGGGAATTCTTGGACTGCTAGTGTGTGTATGTGTGCTTTGACTGTTTCACCCAGACCAGACACAATCAGAAGTTCTCATGTCTGATCCAGTCTTACATCCAGTCTTCCTGCAGTGATGGCTAATTACATTCTAGATGAGTGCCAATGAGGATCTAGTTGCTCCGAAACTCTTCTGTACTGCCCATTGTTTAGAATCCAGATGGAGAGCTGTAGTTCTGTGATAAGGCTCATGCATGAAACAAGTCTGAGGTTCAATCCACAATCAGTGACAGGGCTAGGACCTTGGAGAGCTACTACCAGTCTGAGTTAAACAAGGGACTCTGTGGGTTATGTCAGAGGTTTTTTTGTTGGATCTGAAAGAAGTAACAAATGGTATGAAGGTAATTCATGTGTTCACATACCTGTGCCTCAGAATCAAAGTTTCACATAATCTGCCTCCCTGAATAGCCAAGCACCATGCAATATTTGTTGAAAATGCATAAGGCCAGGATATTGTTGATTATGCCTGGACTTTCCAGGCTCCAAGTAGGGTTGACCTTCAAACACTCACAGCAACCCATATACTGGTTAAAATAATAGAATACTATTTGAGCCACTTTCTAGAGACACAGGCTCCAAGCCAAGCCTCCCCAATTATTTCCACCTCCTTTCCCTTAGCAACTTCTTCGCCCCGATTCTTTTTTTCACCTTCTTTCTGCCCCAAACCCATGTAGAGCATTGCAAAGTACCAATAATCTGTCCAGTGACCCCAGGTTTTTAAAAGTTTATAAACAATGATTCAAGGCTACATCATGTGCCCATTTAGTAAATTATGCACCAAAGCTTCACTGATGACATTTCTCCACCATTTGCCCTGCATTTTGAAAAAGGAAATAACAGTGTTCAGACAGCACTTATATAATGCCCCTCTGCTTTTGCCAGACTTTAGTCAATACCTCTGTACCCTGATTCAGCAATTTCTGAAACTGTGGCCAGAACTCCCGTCTCAGGATCCATTTCAGCTTCTGTGGCAATGCTTCTCCTGGCTCCAGAGATCCCTGAACAGGATGAAAATATTACTCATTGTAAACTCCAGCTCAGGCTTGTCGCATATGATGTTCAAGACACGGGGCTAAGTGCCACTTTCCAGCAAGTGCAAACTTCTCCAAGATGCAAGAAAGTCAGATCTGGCATCATAGCTGCCATCTTCATGTATGCTACAGACTAAAACTCTGAGACCTTCTAGCTTGAATTATTAAGAGTCAGAGAGGCTCTTGGTGACAAAATCACATTCTAGGAACTGGGCACAAATTACGGCACACGTGGAGGAATAAGGGATGAATGACACACCTAATACAACACATCCATTGACTTCACTGGCACAGGATTAAGAAAGAGGGATGGCTTGATGTGGGCCTTAGAGATGCTGCCAGAATTTTATTTCCTGGGTTCAGAAAATGAGCTATTGTGGCTTGTAATGATCCATCTTCAATATGAGGCTTTGGCAAAGCCTGCAGTGCTGCTGCTGCTGTCACTGGGAGTGTCACGGACTTTTTCAGTCATTCCAAGACTTCAGAATTTGGCTCAGAAAAAGAGAGAGATTTGCCAGCTTTCCAGTAAAGTAGCTTGGTTCATTGAGCCAATTATGCTCTGAGCCCTGTCTCTAGTAGCCACTCCTGCCCCAAGCTTTATTCTGCAAGGCGTTTGCTAGCAGCCAGCTCTGCTTCCTTCTGTTACAGAAGATTTATGCAGGGTCCAATAATGAGTGTTTTGACTGCACACGTCAGATATTACTGCCACTTAATTAAGATGCCTGCATGCACTTCCCAGCCTCTTGGCAGAGAGTCTCATAACCACTTACCCCAGGTAAAGCCCAGTGATCTGACAAGGGAAATTTGACAACTAAGACTTCTAGCATTTTCTTTAAGCTTTTCCTAGCAATGGATCCATCCTGATTCCTCCTCCAGCTATAAAAGACAGAGAGGAAGATTACATGATAGGGATAGGCATTTGGTACTCTGATAGACTCCCCTGGCACCCGTGGTAATGTCCTCAACCTCCAGCACCCCTTCTCTGCCACAGAGCAGCTACCAGATTTCAGACTGAGTGACAAAAACTGACTTTTGGAAGCAACAGAAAGTCTCCCGAAGCAAGGAAGATAGCCAGGTTTCAGGGATGCCCGTGTTCCTTTTCTAATTCTGCCGTTGTCATGGATACAATTCTTACAATGTCGCAGCCATCAGCTAAGGCTAAAAAGTGCTCTAAAAAACAGGCAGGGCACTTCACAGTGTTCACTCAGTAAAAAGCAGGCAGGTTCTAGCCGCTGGATGGGTATAAATGATGAGAAAAACTCATCCAATTTCTCTGAAAATGACCCAGATAAAAGTGTTCTTAGCGGCTCAGGAGAAAGGACAGACTTGTCATTCTTTAGGGACTTTTGGTAAAAAAAAAAAATCCTAGTAGAAATCATTTCAGCATTTCATTTCCCGCTTCTTTCAGGGTTCTTAGCACTGTCATCATCCCAGAGCTGACATCTTTGAGTAGCAGGCTGCCCTAATGGGCTGGGGAAGAGCCTTCCTGTTCTACTTACCGTGTTACAACAGGGTGAAGTGCATGATTAGGTCCAAAGAACCGAAGGATCCCCTGGCCCCTCAAGCCAGTTCTTCCCATGGGATTCCTGTAAGAAAAAAAGAGCCACATTGGTCCTGCCGTGGGCTTGGGTCACGGCTATGTTTTAGCTGAAGGTAAAAATCTTTTTTTTTAAAGGGGGAGAATAACAAGTAGAGAAATGTCACAAGGTGTTCAGCACAAGTAAAAACCAACAGGGCCTTAATTTGACCTAGAACTCACCAGGAGTTCTGACACATAGAGATGAGACAATCTCTGAACATGTGCAGAAACCACAGATGGTGCTACATATTGGGTATGGGGTGGGTTCCCAGCAATGCTTCCTCTAAGCTGTGGAGTCTTGTGAGCAAAAATCTTACTTTGTGAGCTACTGGCATTAAAGTTGTGAGTGAGTGATTTGGCTACTGCATCCTCTGGAGCCATCCTTCCTAAGCTAAGACAAAAATGTGTGAGCTGGAGGCTAAAAAACTGTGAGCTAGCTCACACTAACTCAGCTTAGAGGGAACAGTGGCCAGCATCTCCCCCACCCCAGACACTGACCACTGACTGACTCTCTACTGCCACCATCAGACCAAGAGAATCGAAGTCTTCAGCCCACTTTGCTCATCTGAAGTATGCTGTTGCCTAGGAAAGTTGGTGGCATAATAAACCAGTAAGACCACTCTGCCAGGTGGAAGCTTGCCAGGTGACCTTGGCCTGCCACATTTTCTCAGCCTAACCCTACCTAACACAGCATTGTTGTGAGGATAAAATGGAGGCAGGGAAAGCAGTGTTCTGAACCACTTTGGGTCCTCATTGGAGAGAAAAGCAGGGTATAAATAAACAAATGCAAGTACACACTAAGGGCCAAACAAGATGTGACAATGGGAGATCTGTACATGGATCTCCTATGATTATTTGCATGTAGCAGTTTTCTGTGTGTGGAGAGGACTGAGATCCACACAGCATGGGGGAAGGTGATACCCTCTCTCCCCATTTTCCCATTCTGTATCAGCTCCCCTACTACTTTCACTTTTAAAATGAGCAAAAGATCCATTCACAGAACTCCTGTTGTCACGTCTAGTTTGGCTATAAGCACCATCATAAATGTTTAACTCCCCGAGGTCTTAGATGGAAGTTTTTCCCAGAGAACTTTTGATAAATGAGTTCCTATAAATGGAAGCACCATTGTTTGAACTGGGTGCATTCAAAACATTTACTTATTACAGCTGTTTGAAAAAAAATTAATCCCATCTTTGTACCGTACTTGCTTTCAAAGCAATTTGGAAATTCAATTAAAAAATACAACACCAATATGAATATAGGAATAATAAAAGTAGTAAAGCCTATACTACACAAAACAGTGGAAGTAGAGAACTGGTAAAACCAATATTAATTGTAGTTAAATGCTCTGGCAAATAAGACGGCCATAGCTTGGCATCTAAAGGATAACCATGACAGCAACAGGAAACTATGCCCGGGAAGGGAATTCCATATTTAGTGATGCTGATGAAGTTGTCTAGGAACAGGCTCATAATACAATTTTTCATTACTTGTAGTACTGGTTTTTATTTTGTATCACACTCCCTTACCCTAAGCCTCTTATTCTGAAATTGAGCAGACATATTTTGAGCTCTACCCAGTCTACTGTTCATTGTCACGAAGCTTGATCTGTCTATCCCATCTGCATCTGTAAATATGAATGAAATGAAGGCAGTGTATTCCCCCCCTTTAAACTGTTTTTGCATGATGTCCATGTATAGGCCAAAGCTGACTGTGACCCCTCAGGACACCCAGTTTCCATGCAAAGCAAAGAACATAAGACACAGCAATGGAGGCTCCCATCAATGCCATCAGACTCACAGTGGCAAGCCATCCTGAACCATGTAGGTGCCATGGAAGCTCTGTCTGTTGACCTCTCCATCCATACTGTTGAAGTTTATCTTGGAAAGATTCTCCAAGGTGCTGAAAGAGAAGCAAAGTCTTATCATGTGAGCTTCCTGAAAAACGGAGCCAAAGGCAGAGTGTGCAAGGAGCAAAAGACAATAACTGGAAGGGTAAGGGAGTGGGGGAAACAACCCCCCAGAAGAAACCACTACAGACAGGCCTTACTAGAGTGAATGAGAGAGAGGGTATACTTACTCTCTTGAGAACTCAGGAGGATCTGTCTCTTTCCTTTCCTCACTGTAGAAGGGGGGGTTGTAGATCTCAAACTCCACCTGCCAGGATAAGAGGCTGCTTCAAGCGTATTTCAGAATCTACAAAACACACCTGCCCACTTTTCAACCACAAAATGTGCTTGGGAACATAACAGCTGTTGGGGAGGGGGATGACAAACCCTCAGCCCCATGTATGACTTTTCTTGGATCCAGATTCTTTCCATGGCAGCTCTGACACTGTGCAGTGCACTGTAGCCCCAGTGAAAGCTGAAGACAACACCCCTGAGGTTAGTCTCGTCAGGGTGCTCTTCCTGTGCCAGTGGCAGCTGAGGAGAATGCTTCCGGCCACTTCCAGTGTAGGCAGGGCTGAGAGCCCAGAGCTTAGGTCTGAGTCCCTTCGGACCAGGACATATCTATGTAACAACCTACACATTCAGGTTTTTAGCCACACAGCAGCTGTGGGGAATGGCTTGTTAAAAATAAAGGTGAATCCAGATGGGCTAGGATCACTGCTGTGGGGTGAGGAACCCACCCTGAAACAGCACCAGGAGGGGGTTATTTTTCCTGTTTTGCTATTCCACATGGAGTATTCTGTGCATAAAGTAAAGGTAAAGGTTTCCCTTGCTCGAAAGCCAGTCGAATCCGACTCTAGGGGGTGGTGCTCATCTCCGTTTCCAAGCCGAACAGCCAGCGCTGTCATGTGGCTGGCATGACTAAACGCTGAGGCACATGGAACGCTGTTACCTTCCCACCGAAGCGGTACCTATTTATCTACTTGCAATTTCTTGCTTTCGAACTGCTAGGTTGGCAGAAGCTGGGGCCAGAGATGGGAGTTCACTCCGTCATGCAACACTCGGGTCTCAAACTGCTGAGCCACTAACCTTCCGAGCCACTTAACCTCTGAGACACCACAGCCCATTCTGAGCATGTGGAGCAGCAAAAATAGAGAAATACCCCCCCCCCAGACTGTTTCAGCAGAGGAAAAGAGATGGGGAGGGTGAGGCAGGAGCCCTTCCTCTCCTCCCCATGGCAGCATTCTGAGACTTTTGTTTTTTAAACACCACTTCCCACAGCTGCTGTGTGGCTGCGGGGAACCCAGGTTCTTCAAAAACCTGAAACTGACATGACTTTCCACAAAGAATCCTGGGCACTGTCATTTCATGAGGGTATTGAAAAGGAAATGAGGAAGGGGCCATCTCCGAAAGAGAGGTATGGTTGTCTCATGACTGTCTCGTGACTTCCCCTGAGAGCAAGCGGGAAGAATGAGTCAAGTGGGGATGCCCTCCTCCTCCAGAGGAGATCCATAGTTTTGTAGACATGAGTAAGCTGTTATGCAGCAGCACTGAAGTCACTGCAGTCACGAGGCATGGTTCCCGGCTCTATTCTTTCCTTCCTATTTTTTTTCTTGCATTGTAAGAATTCAAGCTCTTACCTCCCATGGCACCTTCTCATCAGGCACTGGAAAGCGGACAGTGGTGGAACTGGGATATGAGAGATTCCTGGCGCTCACATGGTATGGAGCTTGAAAAGTTCCTGGGACCTCCTCTTCAGGGTACTCCTTCATCTCAGGGGCTCTGCTGGGGACTGGGACAAACAAAATGCCTGGTACATGTGCCACACAATCACTCGCATTTAGCCCTGCTTCTGAACCTCTCTGGGATCTGAATGCTGGCTGACAGCAATGAGCATGCTAAGCATTAGCTTGGCAGTTCTTAAAGACCATTCGACTGAGCCAACATGGCACTCCTTGGCTAACAGGTAAAAAGGTAAAGGTTTCCCTTGCTTGCTAACAGGTACAAATGCATATAACAGCTAGAATCCCACAGAAGAACCCCTTGATAGTGGCAACTATCACTTGGTCTTTTTATGCTGCATGATCTAGGGCCAGTCTCCCACAACAAGGGGCTCTCTAGCCCTAAAGCCCTTTGCAAGGAAAAGCAGGCTACTCAGCAGCTTGAGCAGCCTTCACACTAGGCTCTCAGAGGAGCCTGACTTGCTGAGTCATGACAGGAATTCTCTCTATGGAGTCCTGGACATGATTTCAGGGCTCTTATATTCTGGTGGCTTCCATATGGAGATGGGATTTCATGGTTTCCCTACTGCTGGTGTGGCTGCAGATAAAGCACAGACCAACAGGGCTTTCTGTGAGGCTTCTGCTCAAAGTAGTCAAGGATCAGATCTTTGTTGATGAAACACAGTTCTTTATTTCCAATTTCTACATTAGTACAGGTCCTCGGATTATTGTCAGAGATAACGCATACAATAGAAGCCGGTCTAATATACCCTCCAGCACAATTTGAATTGCCCATAGGTAACCAATCAACAAGGGGGGGGGAACCGCGGGCAAAAGGTTCTCTGGCCGTTTGCTTCCCACAGGAAAGAGAGTGAGGTGTGAAGCAGTAAATTTCCCTTCCCAAACCAGACCCCTCAGATGTAACCATCTTCACATAACAAATGCTTTCCCCAAGGCTTTCGCACGTTGATAAGAAATGGTCCCTTCCTCCCCTGTCTTCCCAGCCGGGATGAATGGAATGCGGAGGCAGGAGTGTGAGAGGCCCATTGTTCCCATGCTTTGAAGTTGTCATTCTCCCGGGCAAACAGATACATAGACCAGGCCTGATCAGAGCCATAATCCTGGGGTCACATAAGATACATTCACAATTGTCAAGCTAATAGCAATAGGCATGATTACATAGTTGGTACAGGAACAGGATAGCCAAGTCAGGTTACAATATATAGCATGAGATCCCAGAAATCCTTCTTAGAATCTGCAGATTCTGACACTTTCACATTCTCCGCAGTGTCCCGGCCCCCAATTCCTCTAGAAGTGACTACTTCCCCTCCGTTGGGCCACAAGGGCTTTTACAATTAAAAAAAAATCAGTACAAGAACATTGTTATAGCGATATACTGTTTTTAGCAGGTTTTCTAAATTCCCAACTTTCATTTTTTTTAAAAGTAAGTCTCTTGCTTCTTCCCCTTGTGAAGATATGCCTTTTCCCTTATATCTCTGCAAGGGAAAGTGATGGAGACTTTTTTTAAAAAAATGAAAGCTGATATATAGAGAAGTTACTACACCTATCATTACAACAGTATATCAATATAACAATATTCCAGTGCTGATTTTTTTTTTTTATAAAAAAAGTATTCCCACAGTGGCAGTGGAAGGAAACAGCCACATGGGCCAGAAAATCTGAATTTTCCCACCTATACAGCAGCCATCCAGGGTCGATTACATTTGTTTGAAGAACTTTGGAGCAAAGCCAGTTTGAGACAGATGGGGGGGGGGGGAACCAGAGAGACCACTGGAAGTACTAGAAGTCCCTACTTTGGCTGGGAAATTCTGGGAGATTTGGGGGTGGAGCTTGGTATGGGCAGGGTTTGGGCAGGGTATGATACCATCAGGGGTCATTTGGGGCTGGAGCGAGGTGGAGCAGTGCTCCACCAGCCCAGGAGTGGGCACTAGGGCAGCCATGGGCTGAATCAGATTCTCTGATCTGATTTGGCCCGCTGTTGAATTGCTGCTGAAATTCAGTGGCAGCTTAAAAAGCAGCTGGAGAGGAGGAGGTTTGAGGGAGATGCTCCAAGCTTGCAGGGTAGTTGCTGGAGTCTCCCCCCCAAATACCCACCAAGTTTCAAGAAGATTGGACCAGGGGGTCCAACTCTACGGGCTCCCAAACAAGTTGCCCCCATTCCCTCCATTGTTCTCTATGGTGGGAAAATGTAACTTTTTTCCCACCATAGAGAACAATAGAGGGGATGGGGCAACCTGTTTGGGGGCCCATAGAATTGGACCCCGTGCTCCAATCTTCTTGAAACTTGGTGAGTATTTCGGGGAGAGGCCCCAGCAGCTACCTTGCAAGTTTGGAGCCTCTCCCTCAAACCCCTTCTCCTCCAGCCCCTCATATACCCTATGAGTTTTTGCCATTGACTTCAATGGCCCATAGGGTATAATGGGGCTGAAACTGACATTCGGCCAGCTGAATGACTCCCCAGTCAGCTTGCATTGCCGAAACTGACATGTGGGGGTCATTCGGCAGCTGGAACAGATGTGGCCTAATTTGGCCCAATCTGAAAATGAGCTCCTGCACCTCTTTTTCTATGAAATGACCCCTGGATACCATAGAGTCCACCCTACAAAGCAGCCATTTTCTCCAGGAAGATCAGTTGCAGTTCTGGCAGATCTCCAAGCCCCACTTGAAGGCTGACAACCTAACACAAACATACTACAATGTTGTGGAGAAGAAGGAAAAATACCCACTTCCCAAAAGCACTGAACTTGGGGAGGAGAACCCATGTAGAAATGCTTGCAGTTAGACATACCCATAGTGGGAGCATCATCCTCTGATCCAAACCCACTACTAGACAGTGAGTGAACAATCCACTGCAGTGTCTTTGCAGACTGGAACATCTAGAGGTCAAAATAAACCAGTTAATGTCACTCTAACCAACCTCCAAAGGAGAAGGATGGAGATAGTTGTTGAGGGACTCTATGTCCCAAGAAGGAACTTGGGGCATGTACTTTATCTGGGGAAAGGGATTGTTCAGGAAATACTCTATAAAACTGGCAAATCATTCAAATGGAGTCTCCCTTGGAGAGTAATCTCTCAGCACAGGTGTTAGTTAAGCATGTGGACAGAAAAGTTGTTTTACTTCCTTTTGTGCTCACAACACAGAAAAGCCAGAATTTAGGGATCTTCTTTGTATAAAAACATATTAAATAATGAAGTAAGTAGGATGTCTCAGCAATGCTCCTTCTACGCTTGAGAGCAAATATTCTACTTTGTGAGCTACTGGCATTAAAGTTGTGAGCGAGCTATTTGGCTGCTGCATAAATTAGTTTGCTCTGGAACCATCCTTCCTGAGCTAAGATAAAAATGTGTGAGCTGGGGGCTACAAAACTGTGAGCTAGCTCACACTAACTCAGCTTAGAAGGAACACTGCTCGCAAGGTAGAATCATCTGACCCCAATTCGTTCTCCATACATTCTGGTCCTTGGACCAGGTTGCCTTCTTCCCAGAATGAACCCACCCACCATATGAGCTTTCAGCTTTCTTTAGATGGACTAATGTGAGTGGCAACCTTGGAAGTCTGCTTTACCTGCTCCTCCAGATATGCTAGCCTCTGCTCCACCAGCCCTGTCCTTTTCACTCGATCGAGGTCCAGTGTTTCTGCCAGGACATCCACCCTAGAACAGAGATTTGGGTTCACTGTATGGCCCAGGCATTAGATTTTGTGGAAAGGTACCACGTCTTCTCAGCTTTTTTGGGGGGGGGGGGGGATAAGCTACAGCCTAATTCAGGATGTCCTTCTGTCATTGCACTCAGGCATACCTGTTCCTATACAGTACCACCTGTACAGCTAAACTGGTGTGTGGGCTCATGAGGGGCTGACTGGGATAGTATGGGAGTTGTAGTGAAGAACTTGGAGTGGTGAAAAGGCATGAACCAACAGAGCTGTTGAACCCTCTTGAGCTCTTCTGAGTGATGTTGTCATGGTGCTTGGAGCTGGACAGCCAGTTGATCTGGTGTTGGTGACTGACCACTTAGGCTAGGAAATGCAGCCCTCACCTGTTGGCAATCTCCTGGATTGTCTGTTCAGTGTTCTGTTTCTGCTGGCACTGTTGATGCTGCAAGTAGTTTTCCTTCAGGTACATCTCCCAAGACAAGAGTGATGCCTCTTCATTCTTCTCAAGTTTCTCTTCTGCAGTCCAAGTCAAATAGGGAAGGAACAGAAAAAGGGAAGGAGGTGAAATCGCTGGAGGGTCTAGTCAGCCCAGTGACTGAAAGGGGGCCTGCATGAACAGAGGCTTATTCTCCTGCTCGGGTTGCATGTGAGTCCACCAAGGCTTGCAGCCCCTGGGCTTACTTGTGTTCAGCGCATCTCTCTGTACTTGGCGTCTGCTGCCAGTGGGCCTTTTGGGCATCTTCCTCCATACTCCTTGGCAGGTGGTGGCCCTGGGCAACATGTCATTTGGTGCCACATGCAATTCAGAGGTGATAACTGCAGGGTGAATTGACTGTTAAGCAGCACAAGCCAGTATAGAGGAATTTTGTTTCCTCCCCCTTCCCCTGGCAACTTGTCAGGAATAACGGGGGGGGGGGAAGGTGCCAAGAAGTTGTGAAAAAAGGCAAGTACAGTGAATTTTGTAATTAAGAAAGCTGTAGTGTCAAAGTGGAGCTTCTCAAAAAGCCTGAGGCTGGAAATGGGAGGGTGTTACTTCCACCCAAAGGGATAAGGTCTCACCCAGTCAGGATTGCCTTCCCCAACTGATGGAGAATCACATTTCCAACTTTCTCCTACTCCCATTCCTTCCAGGATCAATTAGACCCAGGTGGGCAGCCATGTTGGTTTGAAGCCACAGAACAAATTTTGAGTCCAGTGGCACCTTTAAGATCAACAAAGGTTTATTCAAGGTATGAGCTTTCATGTGCAAGGCACACTTCCTCAAATACGGAATATATCTGAGGAAGTGTGCATGCACAGGAAAGTTCATACCTTGAATAAACCTTTGTTGGCCTTAAAGGTACCTTAGAATCAAAATTTGTTCCAGGATCAGTGAGTGTCATACCATTATAATAATGGCATAAATGACCACATGATCGCGGTTTATCCCACAGGCCAAACTGGCCTCCAACACTGTTTCAGTGAGACTTCCCACAACAGAGCTTCTTACTGAGCTGCTTGCGACGTGTGGCCGGCTTCCGGAGAAGTACCCGCTTGACAAAAAGCTGCAAGTGGTTAAAAAGGATGAAGGGTGGTGGAGCAGGGGGCCTGCCATGGTACTCCTCAATCAGGTGATAACGCTGAAACTTCCAGATCTGATCTGTGTGCTCCTGCACCTGTTGGAATGTGTAGCTGGGACAGAAAGAGAGAGAAAGGATGAGCTCTGCCACATGCTGCTTATAATCTAAATAGCCTTCCTGGACCCAGGGACTAGGGTGGCCTGCCCCAAATATCCCAGCAGTAGGAGTGGATGGGCAAGATCTTGCAGAACCACACTTCTACTGAGATTACTGGAAGAATTTATAGTATCAATGAAATATTGACTCAGCATGCAGCAGCAGCAGCGAAAAGGGCAAATGATTAGGAAAGGAACTGAAAACCAGTGTGATGCAGTGGTTAAAGTACTGGACTGGGATCTGGGAGACTCAGGTTCAAATCTCTGCTCTGCCATAGAAACTCGCTGGGTCACTTTGGGCCAGTCACACATTCTCAGTCTAGCCTACCTCACAGGCTTGTTCTGAGGGTAAAAATGGAGGCGAGGAGAACAATGTAAGCTGCCACTGGGGAGAAAGGTGGGTAAATAAAACTTAAAAAGCCAGTATCACGATGCCCTTTTATAGAGCTATGATGTGGTCATATTTTGGAATATTATGTTGGCTGCTGTGATGGAATTAAAGGTTTGTGTGCTGCAGTAGGTAAACACAAGAGTTGCAGAGTCACATGATTGAGAGAGGAGGGGACCAGAGTGCTCGGAATTCAGAGTGAGTGACAGATAACTGTGAACAGCTGACAGTTGAGAGCTGACAGTTGGGAGAGTCAGTTGGAAGAAAGTATGCAGAAAGTTAACTGGAGAGCTCTGAGGAGGACAGAAGCCTCTGGGCTCAGTGGAACCAGCCAGATAGCAGTTTGTGTGGAAAACTGTGGCTGAATAACCCTCTGAATTGGTACCCTCTATGTATAAAGAGAAGAGTGACCACAGAGGAGAAAGTATAAGACCTCAGTGGTTGGTCACAAACATCAGATACACTGCTCCGAAGGAACTTAAAAAGGTGGCTAAGGAAGGGCTAAGGGAGTCTGGAAAGCTGAGCTTCAAGAGACCAGACAAATAAAGCCCAAAGGCTAACCACCAAATAGTTATTGCAGAGTGGAGTCAGAGGAGGGTTTTGTGAACCAAAGAACATCTGTGTTATACTGAGAGTGATAAGCCTACAGCCTAAGTGAAGGCAAAGTAAAATGTTTATTCAACAAAGAAACAAAATATCCTGTGTAAATACATCCCATCCCCGTGTTGAGCTGTCTGTGAAATAAAGAGCTGTGCTGTTTGACTTTTACAAGCACTGGTGCCTGACTTTCTGATAAAGGGCAGTTGTCCTCACTATATAAGTTATATCAAACCCCGAAGAGACTATTTTTATAGAGAACTGGTCAGCCTTCAGAAAACAGAACTGATCAGTCACTTCATAGAAAAATAAACTGAATCTAGTACAAAAACAGAAATATAGGCAGTGACGCCACAGCAACGATCAGGGAGAGGTCGTTGTGTTATAGCTGCTGTATCTCAAAAAAGATATCACAGCACTGGACAATTTATTTATTTGTTTATTTATTTAATTAATTTATTGGATTACTAAAACATTTCTATGCCATCTTTCCATCCAAACAGGGTCCCCAAGATGGCAAATACCACAACATTAAAACATATCAAGACATTAAAATAGCATTTAAATATAAGTGTATATTTGAGGTGTAGATTAGGGACAACCAAAATGAACAAGGGGTTGGAGCAACTTCTATGCAGGGAAAGGGCAAGGAGCTGGAGCCTTTTGAGTTTAAAGGAAAGACAACTGGGAGCCAAGACAGAATTTTAGAAAATTACACATGGTGTGGAGAAAGTGGGTTGAGATATTGCCCATTTCCATAACTATAGAACTTACAAGCACCCAGTAAAACTGATGAGCACTAGATTCAGGATAGAAAGATGCAAGTTCTTCACGGCCACAAGACATAGGCATTTTACAGATTGCCTTAATGTCCCATTTTCGTTCCCCAGTGTTACTTGGGGGATCCCCCCCTGTGTGTCCAGCAAGGGCGTAAACTTTCCAATTTCCTGGGGGTGGGGCTGGGCCAGAGACATTACATGCCATTGTCTCTAGGGGAGACTCAGCACGTCCTGGAAAAGTTCAGGGGGGGGGCGGGCTCCAACTCCCCAGCCCCCTTGAAGTTGATGCCTATGGAGTCCAGACAACTTCGTTAACAATCCTATGCTGTCCTGGTCTTTCCTCGTTTTTCCCCAAACTAGTTTTTCCTGTACTTCCCCCGCATTGCGGAATGAATGTGCAAGATAGCCTCTTGCTTGGAATTTGAACATTTCCCCCCACCTTATGGATTGCCAGAAAGGGTTGGTTTTGGGCGGCGACCCCTCCCCCCCAATTGCATGCCAGTGTTGAAACATCTCAGTGCTGGAGGGCACCTGTGCTGAAACAAACAGTCAGTCCCATTAAGATAGATGCAGGTGGGTAGCCATGTTGGTCTGAAGCAGTAGAACAAAGTTTGAGTCCAGTGGCACCTTTAAGACCAACAAAGCTCAAGGTGTGAGTTTTTCAAGGTGTGAGTTTTTGTGTGCATGCAAGTCAGGCACACCAGAAATGACCCTCAGTTGTAGTGTGATGGGTGGGTAACATACTTTAAGGGGAATTGTGAAGCCCCCTTGAGGCTGCTGAAATGCTTCAGCACTTCAGCGCATGTACAAAAAACCCCTTCAACCCCCCCCCCCCCCCCAAATCAATCCTCAATGAATCCGTGACAGAGGAAAAATGAAAAAAAACCCAAACATGTTAAGTGTGAACTGATCACACTGATAGCACGATCATCAGATCTGCCATGACTCCCACAAAACCCCAAAAGTCAGCTGCAGCTTGGAAAACACCATAGTGGCAGCCACTAGATGTAGCTGTCTTTAAAAGGGGACGTGACAAATTCATGGAGGACAGATCCACCAATGGCTGAGTGAACAGAATCCTCCATGTTCAGAGATGGTAATTTCTGAATACATGAGCAGGATGGCAACAATGGGAAGAGGGCTTGGCTGCTGTGCCCAGCTTGTAGGTCTTCCAGGAGCACCTGCCTGGCCATTGCGTGAAACAGGGTGTTGAACTACCTGGAGCATTGGTTTTATCCAGCATGGCTATTCTTATGTTCCTATTTTATAGAAAAGTAAGTTGGATTTACCATGATGAAATTTCTTCTCATTGGCCTGGCTCTGCTCCAGCCTACATTAAATGAGGCAATGCTGAACCTTTCCAAACTCTGTTCAAGAGGACTTGTTCTGCCAAGAATTCTAGCAATGCACCAGAGTTCCAAAAAACCTGAGCCACAACTGGTGGAGGGGCTTCTCCCAGTTGTAGGCCCAGCTTTTCTTCTTGCCCTCTGTCATGGATATCATCTTCCACTGAGAGAGAACTGCCCCTGACTTCCCCCTAATATTATCTGCGTTCTGTTCAAGTGATGTCCTCAGCCTCGCATTTGATCCAATCCCAGCAGCATTTTTGGCATCCTGAGCTTATGACCATCACAAGCAATTGAACAGATCAAGGAGCAGTGATGCATTGCTTCCATCTCCCCCCCCCCCTTGTCAGGGGGAGCAGTAAAAGTACTCTGTCCTTGAAGGGGCAGCAGTAAAAGAGGACACTAAAGGTGGAACTCACTTGAACATGGCAATGAGGAGATTGAGGAGAAGAATGTTGGTGAAGAGCAGGTACAGGCAGAGCAAGATGACGGTCAGCCATTCAGGGAAGATGGGCTGCTGATTGGCCTTGTTCTCAGGGCACTTGGGCTTGTATGGGTCAGTCCCATTAGGGCTGCACTGATTCGGGTTGAAGTTCACTCCTGCCATTAGAAAAATGGAGACCAAAGAATACTGAGTTATCCCAGCATCGGAAGGAAGCCCAGTCCTTATACTGCTTGTTCAGAGTGTTCTGTATTCCTGTTTCTATAACAGATAACAACAGGTTCTGTTATTAGAGTTTAGGAACATTAGTGGTTTTTGGAGAGGTGGAATGTATGACGTCCTATGTGAGCTGACTGAAAATCTGGTGGAGCGCAGGCTGATTCACAGCATCATTCACTTTTCTTCCTCTCTCAAGAAACGTGCTACTTCTGAACTGTTGCTGGAGAAAAATCAGAAGAACTCACCTCCTGGGGATCTGTAGCTGCTTGGAGGGCTATTTATAGCACCACTCTGAAAACAAGAGCTGAGGAGCACAGTGATGCAGCTGCCCTGTGCCTAGGAAAGAAACGTGTGTGTGTGTGTGTGTGTGTGTGTGTGCGCACTTCATGCGTCAGTTAATTAGGCCAGAACTAGCTTAACACAGGCAGCTCCCCAAGTTAAGTTTCTCAACACAGAGCACAAAATAATTCTGTACCATCAATATAGGAAGGGATCTGCCCAAATATCGTCATGTAAGAATGGTAAACAACGCCTCGAAAGATCCAGTCCACACGGTTCTCATTATGGATCAGTATGGCTTGCTTCGCCACTCCAAAGGACACAACCCAGACAGCCAAGAGGAAGAGGAAGAAAAAGACGTCCTTCATCTGCAAATCCGCAAGAGAATGCAGGAATGAAATCATTTTTGCCCATACAGTGACTATTGTCATGGCTCTGGCACTCTCAGCAGGGAATGAAGGCCAGGGATTGCATGCAGCTACAATGGCGCTTCCCCGAATGATGTGTTATCAGTAGCAAGGGCAACTCACCATCCTCTTCACTATGATGATTTTGGGTCCTAAAGTTTTACTGACTGTGAAAATGTGCATCAAACGCAGGCAGAAGATAATAAAAGCCAGAGACAATATGATTCTTCCAGGATAGAAAGTGGCTGTGATCCATCTTAGCGCAGAGGAAGGAAATGAAAAGCATATTTATTAACTGGGTTCACCATTTGAGGCTCTTCTATATGCAGAGGAAATTACATAATTAATCCTGACAAGACAGAGGTGCTCTGGGTTAGTAGAAAGGCAGATCAGGGACTTGAGATCTCCCATCTTGGATGGAGTTACACTCCACTTGAAAAGCCAGGTTTGCAGTTTTGGACTGCTGCTGGACTGCTGCGGTGGCTCAGAGCGCTTTTGCCCAGCTTCTGCCAGCACACCAGCGACACCTGGGTCAGTCAGATCTAGACACAGTGATCCATGCCTTAGTTACATCTAGACTGGGTTACTGCAATTTTCTCTACTTGGGGCTACCCCTGAAGAGCATTTGGAGGTTGCAGCTGGCCAGAGCCAGTTACCAGGATCATGAGATCTCAATCCTACAGCAATTTCACTGGCTTTTGATCTGCTCCCAACCCCCCTTTAAGGTGTTGCTTGTTGTGACCTTTAAAGCTCTGTATGGTTTGGGACTGGGTTATCTTCTCCCATACATTCCCCACCTGGGAAATAAGATCACAGGAAGAGGGCCCCCTGACTGTCCCATTGACCAAAGAAGTTCACCTCATTGGGTACACAAGAGAGGGCCTTTTCAGTGGCAGCCCCATGGCTATGGAACTACCTCCCCAGGGAGGTGGCCACTGGCCCCTTCACTTGCAGTCTTCAGGAAGAAGTTAGTCTGTTTTATTTAGGACTGCATTGGACTCATTTAGTTTGTGTTTATTGGCAGTCCTAATTGAGATTTTAAACTGTGGTCTTTTGTGGGTGTTTTTTATCATTCCTATTTACATTGTAAGCCACCTTGAGTTCTGCCAGGTAGAAAGGCGGCTATTAAGATGTTTTAAATAAATGCATAAAAATAAAATAAGCACATTCCCAAACACAAGGAGGTTTGATTGCCAGGGAATGCCAATTTCTGCCCCACTGTCCTCCCTGCAGCAATCAGCAAAGAAGAATGTGCACATGCTCTTGCTCCAATAGCTCTGGGACCTAAGGCATGCATAGCTCAGCAGCCAGAAGATGAAAATAGCCCATGAGAAACAGAACAGACCAGGACCAAGGAGGAACTGGACTGAGGGGTCCTGAAGGTGGGAAAAGAGTTGTGGGAGAAGCAAAAGAACTGGGTGACTTCACCTACAATTCCAGTCCCTACCAAGTGATGGAGGAGTCCATCAAAGGAAATTTCCCCACAAGTGAAGCCAGAAGCAGAAGCCCCAAACAGCCACCCCAAGGTAAAGGAGGCAAAACCAAAATGCAGCTGCAGTCCTGATGCCCATGCACCTGAAAACCGAGGGAATGGACAAAAAA
The DNA here is from genome assembly GCA_029233225.1 of Lepidodactylus listeri. NCBI lineage: Eukaryota > Metazoa > Chordata > Lepidosauria > Squamata > Gekkonidae > Lepidodactylus > Lepidodactylus listeri. Next base: position 56,057,250 of record JARCFY010000005.1, on the reverse strand, counting down.
ATGACCCACGCATTGCAGAACATTTTCAGCAGACCTTGGCACTGAGACAACAACAAACAGAACAAACAAACAAACAAACAAACAGAATAGAGCTATGATGCCTGAAAATGCCCCGTTCTCTTCACTTTTCAGAAAAAGTGTTTTGGCATCTTTGCATAGTAACTCACCTGCATGTCAGCCCAGCTATAAAGATCAGGATGGCGCAAAGATCTAGTTTGTTCCAGAAATCACTGAGGTACAAGGAAACCATTTTCAGGAAGCCAAACCCATCGGGATCATAAAAAAGCTGAGAGAAGAGGAGTGGTTTTGCTGTATCAATAAAGCCCTTGTTATTAGGACTTTCTAAAGAGAAATTCATTACTCAGGGGGCCCTAAAGCATGGAACCGTTAGTGTGTTTCTACCAAATAAAGCAGAATTCATCCCAGAAAAGCTGGGGAAAATATGTCTCTGCCTTAGCTCCACAAGTTTCTGCTCAGACCTACATCAGAATTTAATACAAGTTGGGTAGATAGCTAAGCAGTAAAACAGAATGCCCAGTAAAATGTGGTGAATTGCTGGCTCCTTGTTGCTTCATCCCACCAAGTAGCATGAAAAAACCTAAACCTATGAAAGTCAGACTGAGGTCGTCACAAAAAGATGACTTCAGAGTAAAATGAATGCCACTCCAATCTGAAGCTGTATTTAGAATATAAAAGCTCATGCTAAACTAAATTCAGTTAGTCCAAAGAGATGTTACTTCAGCCATACTTTGAAAGAGATTCCAGACAGATGGAAGAATCACAGCTTCAAAAAGTCCTAGAAATCAAATTATCCAGTTCATATTGATTTTAAAAAGACTGCATACTTTTGGGATTGAAAGGTATCTATTGATTCAGAATGTACAGAACTAGCAGTACTGCTTGTCACCGCTGACACTCATCAGGAGTAATCAAAGAGAAGACTCAGAGACCATATTTCACCATGGCAGGAAGCTCATTAATGAGCCTTCTGATACAGGATCTGTAACTGTGCAATCCTAAACAATGTTACACACTTCTAAGCCCATTAAGTTCAGTGGATGGACCAGTGCTTAAGACTGCATTGTAAAACAGTAAAAAATAAATGGCATTATAAAAACTAAAAGTTCTAAAAATGACACAGGCACGAGAGAGGGAGGTACAGTGTGTCAAGGATCTCCAGGGATGACATAGGCATGGACCAGTAGACACCCATAACAATCAAACACAGTATTACTGACACCGCAAAAGGTGCTTTAGCTGGAGGGAAAGTAGCATTTTCTACTGACAGAATACTACAGTTTATTCCTAAGAAAAGGCAGCTTCTTTGCAAACAGCGTGGGAGCTAAGAGAATGAAATTTAGCTCCAGTAACAGAGGAATGCCCAAAGCCTTAGGAAGGCCCTAAGCCTGAGGCAAGAGTCCACAGAAGCTAGAATGCACTCCTTTTCAATTGCACAGTCACTGGTGAATCTTACATGCTTGGCAGAGCCAATACCTGACGTGTTTCCTCGCACACCAGGGAGAAGAGCCAGAAGTAGATGACATACTCCCGCCAGGAGGGGACTGGCTGAAAATCAACCATCAACACATAGGCAAAGAGCCAGAGGAAGCTGAAGTAGGACAGAATGTTGAGGTGGAAGATTACCACGGGAGCCGTGAAGAAGGCTCGGAAGCGAGTCAGGCAAGCCATTGGCTGGAGCCTCTTCTCCCTGTGGAAAGAAAAGAAGTGGGAAAGAACGGTGTGGGTAAAGTTGACTGCAACAGAGATTTCACATCTTTGCATGACTCTGCAGTATCTAGCTCTCTAGCTATGCTATGTGGTCAAAGTTGAGTTGCTAACGGAATAATCCTTGGGCTTGTTGCTCATGTATGTAAGATGGAAACAGCTGATTCTAATGTGGAGCGAGGACACTGCTGAAAAATGTGGGCTGCTTCACCCGTGACACTTTTCCTGTATGGGTGTCACTATCCCAAACATTATTAGTATGTCTGCTTTGCTGCATACACATGTACATTAAATGCACTGCTAGTCAGTATTTTTCTCTCTGTGTCTACACATAATACGCCCTTATACTGAGTCAGATCCTTGGTCTAGCAAGCTCAGTAGTGTCTACTCTGACTGGCAGCAGCACTTCTGGTTCTTAGTTAAAGGTCTTTCACATCACCTACCAGTACTTGATCCTTTTTTACTTGAATTGCTGGGGATTGAACTTGGGACCTTCTGCACATGGAGTGGATGTTCTACTACTGTGCTCTACCACCTCTAGTTGGTATCACATTAGTATGCTGTCTTGTGCATGCACTCACACATCCAAAACCTTCCAGTGCGGAGAAACATGAAAGCTTAATGTTGTGCAGCCAAGCCCTGCAAATACCTGAACATGATGAGGCCAGTGTAGAGCAGGGGAAAGAACAGCACACACAGGATGACCCAACAGATTCCATTATCAACACTCATTTTCCCCCACCAGACTTTGGTTAAGAAGGCCTACAAAGGGGAGAGGAGTATTGTGAGAGCAAGGCACAATGCTGGCTGGGGCTTGCTTCTATTTCCTATATGAGGTAGCAAACAGACAGGGAAGGATGGGATGCTCTTTTGGTAGCGAGGACAATGTTCCATGCCTGAGGTCACTGTGGGTTTTATGCCACAGAATAAGGATGACAACCAAGAAAGAACCCCAAAATGGTCTCTAGAGGAAAAAGAAGAGAAGAAGAGATTGGACCCTTCATGCGGAGTCTCCTTCCCCTTCCAACAACAGACACTCTGTGAGGTAGGCGGGGCTGAGAGAGCTCTGAGAGAACTGTCCTTGAGAGAACAGCTCTGACAGAACTATGGCTTGCCCAAGGTCATTCAGCAGCTGCAAGTGGAGGAGGAAGGAATCAAACCTGGGTTTCCCAGATTAGAGTCCATGCACTTAACCACTACATCAAACTGGAGAGGTGTGTTCCAGCCCTGACTTAAACCACATACTCAGCTCTGCCCTCCTTTGTGGTTTAGTCCAAGTGCATGGATAAGAAGCTTGACTTGACTATCGTGCCCTCATGTGACCACCTGGCTACATGTTTGTAACCTGGGACTATGGGTGGCATCATAGTAACCCTTTTATCTGGTAATGACTCCAGCAGCTGCTCACAGGAATGTGGCAAAAGTGTGTATACATGAATTCATGGTGGTGGGAGGATCAACATTTTGTGCTCTTTCTTCATGAGCATTCCAAAAAGCTCATTTTTTCTCCATAAGAGCTTGCCAACCCCCCCCCCCCCAAAAAAAAACAAAACAAAAAGCAAGTGTAAATTGGGATGCCTCAAGAGGATGTCCTCTATCACTAGAGTTCACACACACACTGGTTTTAATTTGAAAAGAAAAAGTAAAATTGAGAAGTCTTGCTTCCCTTCAGCTGTGTAGTCACATCTGGTAGTTTGGAGGGAGGGAGGGAGGGAGGGAGGAAGAGAGGAAGGAAGGCGCTGTTCACCATCTCACTCCATGAAATGAAAACAAAAATGTCCTGGAAGTTCTTATGGGGGCACAGGATAGGCAAACAAAGTTCTGAAGTAGCAGTAATTAGTGGGAACTCAAGGGGAGAGTGACTTTTTTATCCCCAGAGAAGCAGGAGCAGAAGCACTGGTGGTGGAAGGCACTTTTTGCCTGGGAAAAGGTAATGGTTGACGTTCCCCCACCAGCAGCAATGGAGATGAACTCTCTAATAAAGGGTGGGAGAATAAATTTTCCTCAGCATAGCTATCCCTTCTGGAAAAGGCACAGGGATGACCTTAATGGACAATCATCACTGAATTGCTCTTGTACAGTAACAGTAAAATAACATTGCTTTTTTTGTGTGGTCCTCTGGAAACACCTTAAGAAACTGAATCACACCTGGATGCCCCCATGAGACACAAACTTCATATTTTTGGCCTCCAAGGCTAGCTGCAGGCAGGTAGTTTTGCCCCAGGCATCGGAGATACGGATCAGGAGCTTCTGGGCTCTTTCCTCATCCTTCCGATAGCATTCAGTGAAAACACCTAGAAAAGCAACAGTGGGTAGAGACATTTATTACTTTCAAGGCATCTGTTGCCTTCACTTGCCCAGCCCAAGTATCCTTTAAGAGAGCAACCTGCTCAACTCTGTCCTAGAATTCCTTCCCCTGTGGCATTGTCTCACAAAAAACTGGAGTACAATTACAGCTGTGCAAATCCCAAGGATCTGATTCAGACTGAAATGTGGCAAGTTTTATGTAGCTGCTTGTTCAACAGGAGCACAGCCTGGCTGCCCATGTACAAACACCACACACTACACACAGTGAACAGACACAGAAGTAGAGGACACACAACCCTAGTGTGTGGCTAGAACTGACGGAAATGAAGAGGGAGAGGAGGGCACCCAGATAGGAGATGGGCTTAAGAGCCTAACCACATGATACATTTTCCTGAGGTATGCCTCCAAGTTGGGTTGGTAGTCTGAATTCACATTTGGATCATCGCACATGGAGTTCTCCTCTCAGTGCCATTTTCCTAATTTGAAACAGCCCCCAGTGAGCACTATTTGCCCTGTTGGGGTGTGGGTGGGCTCCATGTATACCACTGGGGTAATGACATTTCCCCCAAAAGAGCAAACAGTGGCTCCAGGGGACCATTTCAGGTCAGGTAAACAGTGCAGTGCAGGGAGAAGCTGAAGCCTCCCTGCTTATACACTGTGGCTCCCAATCTAGATTGTGCCCAAGTGCCTAGAAACTGTGTCCCCAGAAGGGACCTTGCAATGACGATCTGATTGGAAGTCCTTTGGATAGACCTGGACGTGACCCAAAGATTGTGTAACATGCAGTTAAGCCTTATTAGTTGTACTCGGGCTTCTGAGTGCAGATTCCAGTGACTGAGAGCATTGCTGAACAAGCAGCTACATAAAACTTGCCACATTTCAGTCTGAATCAGATCCTTGGGATTTGCACAGCTGTAATTGTACTCCAGTTTTTTGTGAGACAATGCCACAGGGGAGGGAATTCTAGGACAGAGTTGAGCAGGTTGCTCTCTTAAAGGATACTTGGGCTGGGAGCTGCACGAGGTCAATGCAGTGTAGAGTGAAGCAGGAACAAAGCAGTCCAAGAGGTGGCAGCACAGAAACAGGAAACTGGAGTTGCTATTCAGCCCATACCCGAAGACAAACAACCCCAACCCTGACTCACCAATGGCTCGATGTTCATACTCCTCTGCCAGGGTCAGCATTTCCTCTGTGCTGTCAGTGTCATCTTCCTCTTTGGACAACTCCTTCAGTATCTTGCTGCAGGCCAAAGCTGCTGCAATGCAGTCCTGGCTCTGCAGCAAAAGATCTCAGGTTAGCAAGAACATGATACTTCTGGCCCTGGGTTGGTGGTGTACCCTTCTGCAGTCCTCGCTTTTGGAAGGGAGGTTGCTCTTTCAGCATAGATCACCCTTTCTATTCCAAACCCACTGGCACCTTAGCAATGCTCTGCTTCCCACCGACTTCTCTATGCTCTGCTTATGGTCTTGTTGAGGGGCAGGCAACCCCCACTGTGTGTGCCAATTGGTGGCATGCCAGGCCAATTTGGTCAGCACACAGGGCTGGTTCTCTGCCCAAGCAGCCAAGCTGAAACCCTGAGATTCTGGCAGCACTACTGGGGCAAAGCATGCTATTTGTGTCTGGCCAAGTAGCTAACTATACATTTTTATTCTGCCCTTCTGCCAAAGAGTTCAGGGCACAGTACATTGCTCTTCTTGCCAATTTGTCCCTACTATAACCCTTTCTGGTAGAACAAGCAGACAGAGTGGGATAAATTGGATGACCCAAGGTTACCCAATGAGCCATGGCAGAGTAGGGATTTGAACTCAGATCTTGCAGGTCCTGGCCCAACACTCTAACAATCACTATATTCAATCCTTTTTCAATCCTTGTCTCCCCCCATCCACTCCCCAGCAGTGCAGCAACATCTTCATATTGAGAGATGGGGGGGGGGGTGGCACTCAAACCAAACAGGCTGCCTACCCTCATCTAGTTCTCACAGATGCAATAAACATGTGTCTGGTCTGTTCCACAAGTCCATTTCAGACTGCAGATGGGGGCTAAGGTAACATAACCAAATGGTTCTCGATACAAACCAACAGAACCCTGCATGCAGAAGTCTAGCAAGGCAAAAAGAAGAACCTTTCTCTTTGACAACTAGTTGTCCATGTCTTTCCTGATTACTTAAATCTGCTGGGGGTGGGGAGGCTGACTGGGTTAAAGAGGTAGTGGTCACCTCAGCCTTGTAACAGAATGTGGTGTGTCCATGTCTAAAGATGACTATCCTGCACCCAGGAGATCTCAATAATTATTGACCAGTCTCAAATGTTCCATTCCTGAGCAAGGTGATTGAACAGGTAGTGGCTGGACAACTTTCCCAGATGAGGCAAATTGTTTAGATCCATTTCAATCTGTTTTCAGTCCTGGTTATGGAACTGAAACAGCCTTAGTTGTCCTGGTGGATGACTTGCACCAGGAGACAGACTGAGGGAGTGCAGTGCTGCTGATTGTGGACTAGGGATGGGCACAAATTGAACCATGAAGCAAAATTCACCACAAATTTTGCCCTGTTCATGGTTCGCAAACTGAAGTTCATGACTGGTCTACCATCATAAACTTCCACGAACTTTTAAAGCAGTTTGTGGTGGTTCATGGATAGGACAGACGGTGGGGTTTAAAGGGACTCTGTCCCTTTATACCAGCTTTCTGTTCCCCACAAAAGCTGCAAAAATAGTGGAGTGGCAGGGAGGAGCTCCCTGCTGCTCAGCTGTTTCCAGCTGTCTTGTGCAGTTCCTTTAAACTTTAAAGGGATTGCAGAAGACAGCCTGAAACAAGTGAGCAGCGGGTAGCAAGCTGCACCCCCTCATTCAGCTGTTTTTCAGGCTTTCTGCAAACCCTGTTTAAAGGGACTGCTGTTCCTTTCAATGGGTTTTGCAGGGCAACAAACCAAGAACTTGTTCAGTTTGCAAACGAACCTCCTGGTTTGGTTCGTGGTTCAGCCATGAACCACAAACTAAATGAACTGCATTTTTCCAGTTCATACCCATCCCTATTGTGTACCTCTCAGAAGCTTTTGATACCATAGATCATGGTATCTTTGTGGACAACCTAATTGGACTGGGATTGGGAGTCACCATTCTGCGATGGTTCTGTCCCTACCTGGAGGACAGGCTTCAAAAGGTGGTTCTAGGGGACTGCTGCTCAGCCTCTTGACCTATGGGGTCCTGCAAGGATCCATCCTGTCCCCTATGCTCTTTAACATCTACATGAAACCACTGGGTGAGGTCATCCAGGGATTTGGGCTGGGTCATCAATATGTAAATGACACGCAGCTCTCTCTCACAATTCCAGCTGATTCCAGGGAACCTGTAGAAACCTTGGTGCCTGGAACAGTTTTGGAGTGGATGGGGGCTAATAAATTGAGACTTAATCCTGGCAAGATGGAAGTGCTACTGGTGGGCAGAAGGTCTGACCTCGGATTTAAGAGGTGACACCCACTCTGGATGGGGTTGCACTCCCCTTAAAGGAACAGGTCTGTAGTCTGTGGGTGCTCTTGGATTCCAGCCTACTGCTAGATAAACTGTGGCCAGGAGTGTCTTTTACCAGCTTTGACTGGTTAGCCAGCTGCAGCCTTTCCTGGGCAGAAAAGATCTGGCTACTGTGATGCATGCCCTGGTTACGTCTAGGTTAGATTACTGCAATGTGCTCTGCATGGGGCTGCCCTTGAGAAGTGTTTGGAAACTTCAGTTGGTACAGAATGCTGCAGCCAGGATATTGATTGGAATGGGTCTTAGGGACCATATCACTCCAGTCTTGGCCCATCTACACTGGCTGGTTTTGACCTTCAAAGTCCTGTTTGGTTTGGGACCAACACACCTGAAGGACCACCTAATTCCTTGTGAACATATCCAACCACTATAGTAATATTTGGAGATTCTAGTTTGGGTGCCCTCATCTTCTGAGATTAGGTGGGTGGTAACCCAGGAGAGGGCTTTTTTGGTTGTGTCACCAAATCAATCCCCAGGAAGATGTGTCTGTCCCCTTCTGTTGCCTTCTTCCTCCAGTGGATGAAGACTTGTTTTGTTTGGCATTCTCTCAGGGATCTCTCCTCCTGATAAATGTTTTAATTGATATTTTTATGTCTTTGTACATATTTCAGCTATTTTTAATTGTTTTAATTATAGGTGAGTTTGAGGGGTTGATTTTAAAATGTGATTTATCATGTATGTCTTAATTTGTCAGCTGCCTTGGTGGTCCTTGTGATAGCAGAAAGGCAGGATATAAATTTTGTGAAATAAAAAAAAATAAAAATAGTTTTCCACATGGAAGAAGTTTTTAAACGGAAGACCAGTAAATCATGTGCATCTTCACTTCAAGTCTGCAGAGACAGATTTGGCAACTCAGTGAGACCAGAGTAAGGCCAAAGTCTCTTTGTCAAGTGTTTCTCAACTGTCAAACGTATCCTCATTAACTTTTTCACTAAGGGAGTCTTGAGAGCAGCGTCAGTGAAGGTCGCTGCTCTTGGAGGTAGGGCTCAGAACCATTGACCAAGCTATGTTTCCTAAACTGAAGGCTCTCCCACAAGACCATTTGAGGTGGATACAGTCCATTCTGGATGTGTGTGTGTGTGTGTGTGTGTATAAAGTGCTGTGAAGTTACAGCTGAATTATGATGACCCCCTTGGGTTTTCAAGGCAAGTGATTAAGCAGTGGTGGTTTGCTATTGCCTTCCTCTGCAAAGTTTTCCTTGGAGGTCTCCCATCCAAGTACTGACCCTGCTTAGCTTCTGGGATCTGATGAGACCAGGCTATACTATCCCATTCCACATCTCTCCTGTTTGGATATAACTTGGGAAAAGAAGTCTTTACCTGGGCCCAGATGATTTCAGCCAACTCCCTGTGGTTTTGGACAATTGCCCAAATGAGCAAGTCCCTCACAGGATCCATGGTGAATGCGATGCGGCCAGCAGAACGCTTGTAGAGAGATCGAAGATTCACCCCTTGTACCTACAAAACAGAACTTCCTTGTAAAAGCTGGAGGCAAACAACAGCTATTATGAAAGTTGGAGGTACTATGATCAGGGTGGCTTCTACACAGAGATGATTCTCCATGTACCTCTTGTTGCTGCAGAGCATCCGCATATCAGTTTTTCCCTCACTATCCTTGCCTCAGCCCTCCATGGCTGTCAATTCCCCACCATTTTCAGTCTTAAAATTAGTAATAATTATACCATTATAACATGATAACAATCTATTGTAACAATGCTACCAGCAGGCCTGTAGCTATAATGGGGCCCCCAAGGGCCCAGCCCCATCACACATCAGCCAGGCCCCACAAGGCCTTGCTAGAAATATTTTTTTAATTATTGGGGAGCACTGAGCGGGGCCAGCCACCACACCCATCCACCTGCACCTGCTGTGAAGTCTGGTGCTCAGCCAGAACACCTAAGCTTTCCCAGCAGCAGCAGCAGGCAGAAACTGTAGGATCAGGGGGTGCTACAGCTAGTGTTAAGGTGCCTAAAAATACAGTTCATGTTTCAAGAGCTGCAATTAATTTTTTTAAAGAGAGAAAAAATGGCTGCCCCACAAGAAAACAATTTACCCCACAACCCAAAAATTCCTAGTATGGGCCTGGTTACCAGTCTTCCTTTTTTAAAAAAAGTAAGCCTCTATCCTTTTGGCTGCAGCTATAAGGAGATGCATCTCTGGCCCCAGCTCCTGCCAGCCTAGCAGTTTGAAAACAAGAAATTGCAGTAGATAAATAGTTACCGCTTCAGTGGGAAGGTGACAGCGTTCTGTGCACCTCGGCATTTAGTCATATGACCATGGAAAAAGTCTTTGGACAGCGCTGGCTCTTTGGCTTGGACATGGAGATGAGCACAGCCCCCTAGAGTCAGATTCAACTGGCTTTTGAGCAAGGGAAACCTGTACCTTTATAAGGAGATGCAGCCAGTACATTTACCACTCTAAATCTGCAACCAAAAAAAGCTAGACACTAATGTTTTTTAAAAAAGGAAGCTGGGAACTAGTACATTGTTGCAATAGATTATTATATTGTTATAATGTTGTAGCAATCTTTCCTTATTATATAAAGCCGTTTTCAAGTAGCAAGATTCCATGGGGTGCCAAAATCAGTTGGCTGGAAGGACTGCCACTCAAAAGGGGGTCCCTGGCCACTGGCTGCATTCTCTCCCTGCTTTGCCTCAGTCCCGCCCACAGAGCCACCAGCCAGAGTCTTGGCCTCAGTCTGGAGGGAGCTGGCGAAGGGGAAGGATCCACTCTTCTCCTCCTCCCACTGCCAGGTGGGTCTAACTGTCACCTCAGAGGCCTGCTTCTGTCAGTGAAAAGACAATGGACTTTCAGCATAACCCCCTCCCCCACACACTGCCAGCTTGCCCAATTTCCTGTCAGAATAAACTCTGAAACGGGGGCATTTCACACAGCACCCCGTAGTGCTTCAGGACAGTATAAGAACTGAAGAACGCTTGAGAGGAGGTTTCAAGGTAAACCAGCTCAGGAACGCTTCCCCAATGGTAGAGGCACATTTCTGTGTGAAAGGGCCAATATGTTCCATTAGGGAACTGGTATTAATACGGTTCTGTGTGAAATGCCTGACAGAAACCGTTACTGAAGAGTTCCTGAAAGGGAACATATTGGCTGTGTGAAATTCCTCAGGCTCTCTCTCCTGCTTACCTCCACCATGGCTGGCTGGCTAATAAGAAGGGCCAGTGACCATCAAACCATTCTCTTCAACCCCCTGCTGTGTGGCTGACTTTCCCCTAGGGTTGCCAATCTCCAGGTGGGACCTGGAAATCTCCTGCTGTTACAATTGATCTCCAGATGACAGAGATCAGTTCCCCTGAAGAAAATGACTGCTTTGGAGGGTAGACCCTATGGCATGATACCCTGCTGAGTCCTTCCATCCCCCCTCCAAATGCTGCCCTCCACAGGATCAACCCCCCAAATCTCCAGTATTTCCATCATTAGAGCCTGCAACTTTCCCCTCAGTGCCTGTTGCTAGGCAACCAAGCTTGTTTCTCTGAAAGCCCCTTTCCACACTTATGTTGGCCTTTGGGAGAAAACTCATTGGGGCAGCTGAAATGAATGCCACAGAGGCCACCCTCCAAAGCAGTCATTTTCTCCTGGGGGGGGGGAGATCTGTTGTCTGGAGTTCAATTGTGATATCTGGCTATCTTCAGGCTCCACCTGGAGGTTGGGTACCCTAGGCGTAGCAGTCAGTGCTTCAGAGCAGGATCTGCTAGACCCAGGTTCTTGCTGAGTGGGTGATTTTGGGCCAGTCACAGACTTTAAGCCTAACCTACCTCACAGGGTTGTTGTGCAAGTCAAAAGGGGGAGAGGAAAATGACGTAAGCTGCCCCGGACCCCATTGCAGAGAAAGACTACTTTTCCGCCAGGGGAAGTATGGTTGCCAATCTCCAGGGGAGGGCTGGAGATCACTCAGAAGTACAAGTGCTCTCCAGATAGCAGAGATCAGTTCCCCTGGAGAAAATGGTGGACTCTATGTCCTTATACTCTACTGAGATGGACTCTTTATGACAGCCAATGTGACATAGCAGTCAGGGCTTCAGAGCACGGTGGAGGCTGCTGGGGGGGGGGAGAGATGGAAAGTTGAAGAGGTTGATGATTGGCTGGAAAGGAGATAGGGTTGCCAACTCCAGGTGGAAAATTCCTGGAGATTTGAGGGATGGAGCCTGGAGACGGTGAGGTTTGAGGAGGAGTGGGAACTCAGACAGGTACAATGCCATAGACTCCACCCTCCAAGCCAGCGAGTCCCTCATGGGGAACCATTGTTGCCAATCTCCAGGTGGGGGCTGGAGATCACTCAGAATTACAACTGCTCTCTAGGGGGAGGGGGAGGAGATGGAAAACGGAAGCCAGGGGGCAGATAATGATACATTGATGGTTGGCTGAGAGGTAGGGTTGCCAACTCCAGGTGGGGAAATTCCTGGAGATTTGAGGAGTGGACCTTGGAGAGGGTGAGGTTTCAGCAGGGAAGGGACCTCAGACAGGTTCAGTGCCATAGACTCCACCCTTCAAACCACCCATTCCCTCTTGGGGAACCACTGTTGCCAATCTCCAGGGGAGGGATGGAGATCATGTTGAATTACAACTGCTCTTCAGATGGTAGAGATCTTCCCCTGGAGAAAATGGTGGACTCTGTGACATTATACCCTGCTGAGGTCGCCACAGCAAATTGACACTGAGTGCCCAAGGCTGGGGCACTCTCCCAGAGCCTCTTTCTAGAACCCGTTGTATTTATTTCCACAATGGGCCTTATTCCTAGTATAACTAATAAAAGCCTGAAAAGTCCCTCCAGTGGAAGGGTGAAATGGCCACTGCAGGGACTGAGGTAAGAAAAAATGGTGCTGATGTAGACAGGACCTGAAGAAAATGTACAACTTCCCATCCACATGGTATCCAAAGGTTCTTTGGCTGCAATCTTTCTGAAAAGATCATATCAAGCCAGATTTGGGAGAGACTGCAGCAAAGTAGGGGAAAACACATTAAAAGACTACAGAGGATGAAGTCATGTGGTTGCTACTGAAAACAACATTACTGAAAGGAAGCAAAACCTCCATGTAGAATCCTGGTTTTTTCCTATCAACTCCAATCAAGTTTTTGAAGCACTACAAAAAAACTGCAAATCCTGTTTGCTAAAGATAGCAGCAGTATGAGTCCATATACAATTGATGTCTCTTTCATGCTACCTGTAGCTTTTGGGGTGAGGGGGGAAATATCTGTTTTTCCACATAGAGGTTAACATCCTGTGTATAATTTCCTCAGATTCTAACCCTTAAATGATTAGTTCTTTAATATGAATGATGTGTGCTGAAACTTTATGTAACTAATTAAATGATAAAAGTGCTTCTTTCTGCTTTTGAATACTGTCCAGGTTGTCCCCCACTTTGCTCCAGTCTTTCCCAAACCTAGTTTGATATGGGAAAGATGGCAAAGAGTGTTTGCATGCCATATGGGTGGGGAAACGTGCACTGTTGCAGACACAGTGGCTGCCTCTGTCCCCCTTCCACACTACTGGAGGGTTTTTTCCTTTTCAAAAAAATTGGTAATTGAGTCATCACTATAGTGTTACAACAATACAGCCACCACCATTTTTTAAAACAAACAAGCCCTTCAATGGTGCGTGCTGGGGGAGCAATGGTGGCCATGGGTGTGAATGGGGGTGCAAAGAGCTGGGGAAATCAGTGTATGGATACTCCATTGTTTCTGCAAACACCTCTGCATTCATAGTGGAATCAGAACCATCATGACCATGTGGAAGCAGCCTCAGCGAGGAGTCATCATGCAGCTTTAGCCACTAGAAGACAAGTCATTGGCTCTTTTTTCTCTCAGCTCACCTGATCCTCTCTAGCACTATCTCCTGAGATAGCAGGGGAGCAAGGAAAGGACAGCAGAGGAATTTGTGGGACTCATCTGGCTTTTAGCCCCTTGTAAGAAAGGGTTTGGGATGCAAAGATCAAAACTGGAAGTGCAGATCAAAGTAGAGTACCAAAGAAGGGTTCTAAACATTACAGTCTGGAGTTCCTAAATGCCAAGAGAAGAAATCCTCAATCTCATCTCAGCCTCAGCTGCTTCTTCAAAGTGGCAGCAGGAAACAGCGATATGAGTTAAGCCCTGTTTATATTAGAAGCAATGTTCCCTCTAAGCTCCAGTCTTGTGAGCAAAAATTCTACCTCATGAGCAAAAAAAGCTAGTAGTGTTAAAGTAAAGCCTTAAAGCAAGTCTACATTTGACTATTGCATAAATTATTTTTAGAAGATCATTTCCATAACCTTGTAAAAAATCTCAGAATGAATTCTTTAAACTATATTTAAACTATTCTTAATTAATTATTCTTAATTATTCTTAAATAAATTCAAGCATTATAAATGAAAACAGAATCAAGTCAAATTTCATTACACAACATGTTGTCCTCTACAGGGGTAGACCAGGCCTCCAGAGGACAGGTCTCCCTGTGCCTTTCCGCTATATTGGTAGACCTGGCCTCTGGAGAACAGATCTACCAGCCCCAGTCCACTATACTGGTAGAACTGGGCTTGGACCATCACCTTGCACTGATCCTTAGAAAACATACCAGCATGAAGGTGAGAAAAAACTCTTGCAGTCTACTTTGGTTTTTATAGTGAAATATGACAGGTCAAATATAACAGAGGTGGAACAATCACTGTCAAAACCCTGCCTAACCTAACAAACAGGAAGCTGCTTAAATGTTATCACCCTGCCCAAACTACTTATTTATTCAAATATTCATATCCCCTATTCCTGTGACTCAAGGCAGCTTAGAAATTGTATTGAATAGCATAATAGTAAAGGTTTCCCTTGCTCAAAAGCCAGTCGAACTCAACTCTGGCAGTTGATACTCATCTCTGTATCCAGCCGAAGAGCCAGCACTGTCATAAGAACATAAGAGAAGCCAGTGTTGGATCAGGCCAATGGCCCAACCTGTCCAACATTCTGTCACTCAGTGGCCAAAAACATCAGGTGCCATTAGGAGGTCCGTAAGTGAGGCCAGGACACTAGAAGCTCTCCCACTGTTGCCCCCCCCCCCCCAAAGCACCAAGAATACAGTGCATCACTTGCCCCAGACTGAGAGTTCCTATCTATACCTTGTGGCTAATAGCCACTCATCTCCATGGTCATGTGGCTGGCATGACTAAACACTGAGGTGCATTGAATGCTGTTACCTTCCCACTGAAGCAGTATCTATTTATCTACTTGCAATTTCTTGCTTTTGAACTGCCAGGTTGGCAGGAGCTGGGGCCAGAGACAGGAGCTCACTCCATCATGTGGCACTAGGGTCTTGAACTGCCAAACTGGTCTGCAGCTCAGTGTCTTAACCTCTGAGCCACTGCAGCCCTTGAATAGTATAATAGGGATGTCCCCAAAAAATGGTGATTCTGGCTCAATTATAGCCTATGGGGACCATTATAGTCAATAAGCATCATAGACTATAATGGAGAATTGATCTGGTATCTGGGGCTCTGGGAGGCTGTTTTTTAAGGTAGAGGCACCAAATTTGCAACATAGCTGCTGGTGCCTCTCCTCAAAAAAAACCCCAAGTCTCAAAAAACTGGACACGGGGGTCCAATTCTATGGGCCCCAGAACAAGCTGCCCCATCCTTCATTGTTTCCTATGGAAGAGAAAAAATGTGAGCTAAAATGCTCTGAGCAGCCCTCTGAAATGTGCACCAGCACCTCCTAGTGCAGCTTTGAGGAAACTGGGATTAGGAATTTAGCAAGGATTGGTGCTGGGCTGAAGCACATCTATCTCTGGTATACTGTGCACTATATTGGTATAATGGGCCACTACTCTCCACTATTCAGAGAGGGAAGACTGGGCAGCCCAGGTATGGATAAGGAAGCCCCGTGGTAGAAAGAGCTGAGAAGTCCTACTGTAAAGCTAGGGGGCCAATAGAGGCTTAAGGGGTTAACAGTATTGCAAAAAATAGAGTACACTGAGCTTGATATGAGGCACGGCGATGGAGAGACGATGTCGCTCGGTGTTCTTCGGTTTGGGGTACAGCGGTTGTGTGAAGTCCCCCAACAGCTCCCTTAGCACCTGGGATACGTGGTGCAGCTGGACCTTGGGCACTCTGGAGAAGGCCGAACGCTCTTTCTCTTCCAGCAGCACCTTCTGCAGCTTCCCATGGAAGACACTGGAGGTCACCAAATTGTCATAGAGGTAGTTGAGGGTATCCCAGGTAACAAACTCTTTCAAGCGTACACCTTGCTCCAGAAACAACTTCACGAATTCTGGCTTGTTGGCTATGAGGGCAGCAGCCATCATTGGGTGCAGATCACAGGACTGTTGGGCAGGAAAACAGCCAGCAGGAGACAGCGTTAATACAGAGGGCTCAGGCCCAGGTTGGTTCCCCCCCCCCCCCCTTAAGACATGGAAACGGAGAGGATGTAAGAAAAGGAAGTCCAAAGGCAGAGAGGAGGAAGCAGGCAGGAAGTTGGAGCTACCTCTGGTAACAGCAGCAGCTGTAGCTTAGTCATGAAACCAAAGTAAGCAGGCAGAAGACAGGTAATGGAAAGGGACCAGCAATCACAAGCTCAGCTGTTCTGTCTCACACTGTGCCTGCATCTATACCTCAGTGAAAGGAGGAAAACAGCAGCCAGCTCCAAGCAAGCAAACACACTAATGTTTCCCATGGACAACAATTCCCTTCCCCCCCCCCCTTCAAGATGTGCACCTTCAAGAACAGGGTTTTGAGAGGAATACTGAGCTGCCACAGGCAGGGCAAGGTGGGAATAATCAGCAGTCCACAGAAGCACATTGCTATGGATCCAAACTGATATCTGCCAAGCCAGAAACCCTAATCCTGCTTCACATGGAGATACTGCCTTCTGTTTCAACTAAGAAACTGGAGGTTACCCTGTTGTTCTAGGAAATGAATCACTCGTTACACAGATAATAACCGCCAAGGTTAATGTTAAGTAAGCATGGAGCCCAATTCTTACTAGCCAAGCCAAAACTAAAAAAGTAACCCTGCGGTTGCTGTAACAATAGGGGGTCAAAGAACTCATGCCACTGTTTCTATATCCCTCAGAAATGTGAAAGCATTTGCTGCTGGAAGCAAAGCTACTTGCAAACAATAACATGGGAACAGAACTGGTGAGAGAAGAGTGGGCAAATCACATGGCCCACCCACTCTACCCTTATCTCCCAGAGCCTTTTGTTGAGGACAGAATAACCTCGCTTTCTTGTCTTTTCCACAATGGCAGTTCAGCCAACGTTCATTCTTTGTGTGGGTGACCTTAGCAGTTTGAGGAGACTGATGTTACCTCTTCAGTCTATATAGCACATAAAGATAAGTGACACTGCTGCTAAGATTGATATCCAGACTGAAGAAGTTTCAGTGGAGTGAAAGCGCCTTCAGATCTTTTGCTCCCAAAACTTCTCTGCACAAACCTGATGCCCAAATCATATGAAGAAGTCCTGTCAGAAACATTCCAAGACCTTCAAAAAGTGTAGCCGTGCATTATGGGTGTTCTCTATTTCCCATGAGACATAGTGGGACCTCAGCAAACAGGGAAAGAATTACTGTGCCAACATATTTTGCCCACTTTCTTGCAACAGGTATAAGAGGAAGTGGCTACCTATCTCAATTAGATCCCGGCTTTTCCTCCAAGGGATTTGGGACTGCATATGTGGCTTATCTCTTCCCTATTTTGTCCTCACAACAATCCTGTGAAGTAGGTTTGGCTAAGGGAGAGTGACTGGACCAAGGTCACCCAGTGAGTTTTGTGATTCAGGAGGCATTTGAACCCAGGTCTCCCTGCTCCTAGTCTGACCCTCTAAGCAGTACTCCATACTGACTGTAACGACACAATGTGTAAGGTGATATCATCCCTCTGTGCATCTCTTCATCCCTCCCAGCCAATTATGTGAGGCAGAAGAGGGGAGACACACATTGCAATGACTCAGTGTCATATGTTGAGCTGCGGAACGCGTTAAAAGGGAGAGAAAGTAAAAACACTAGGAATAACAGCAGCGTGAGATATCTTGTAACATCTAATTTTACCTTCCAAATCACCTCCTTGCCTCCACACATCAAGAGGCATGCTTGCAGTCAAGCCAAGGATGGCAATTCTGGACTCTGCACTAAACCATGTGGACCGAAAGGGGACACAATGATTGCCCATATGTCACCATTAAGAATGACCCACCTTCCATTCATGGTCATCGGTGAAGATCTCACTCCGAGCAATATCGACTCTGTTCCATGCTACTGCAAGCCTCAGCTGGTGGTCCCAGTTCTCATGGCCAAAATTATCACGATATCGAGAAGCTGCAACACAGACGTAAAGAATGTCCAAGCCTGTCTTATACTGAGTCTTGACCATTGGTTCATCAAGGTCGGTATCGTTTACTCAGAATGGCAGTGGCTCTACCAGCATCGTAGGTCTTTCACATCACTTATTACCTGATCATTTGTAAACTTGAGGTGCCAGGGCCTTCTGCGTGCCAAGCAAATGCACTGAGCCATACCCCCACCAAGAAAATTACTGGACTGAGGATGCAGCTAGTATTTATTTGCTCTCCAACTCATATGCAGTGATATGGAGTACAATGACTAAGAAAATAACTGAGAGCCCAGCATTTCACACTGTGAGGGAAAAGCCTCTTGCATCAAGAAAAGCTCCTTGTGCCAGAGAAAAGCATCACCCCCATCAGAGCAAACCTGAGTGACCCAGACCACTGTGTGTTGTGACACTATGTACTGCAAGTCTGATAATGAAAGGCCAACATGTACATTGATTTCTAATAGCTGGGGTTCAGCAGATATGGAACCATTTTTCATTTGTTTTCATATTCTAATGGGCATTGTAGTGGGTTGTATTTAAAGTATCGCTACTTTAAATCTCTGAGCCATCAAAATAAGCAAATCAAATAAAATGTTTCGGTGTCAAATTATTTTGTAGCTTTCTTGGTTTTATTCACATCAGACATCTTTGATGCCAAGACACACCCCAATTGTGGTATAATATCTGGTAGTATTCTGTACACTATTTACGGTGACCATGTCTTCACTGTTTCTCTGAAGGCAACAATAGAGGGCTAAACTAACAAACCCGGACCTGACTCACTGTCCCTTATCCACACAGCAGCTGAGGGGAATAGCATTTTAAAGGTCTGCAGAGGTCCAGTTCAGCTTGACTGTGGTGTGAAGAAGGAGGGGCTCTTGTCTTCTTCCTCACACCATTTGCCTGAGTCAAAATGGAAAGGGAGTTATTTGTCCCATTTTGGAGGTGTACAAAGGAGGAAAATGAAGTGTAAACCAGTTTGGTATAGTGGTTAAGTGCATGGACTCTAATCCGGGAAAACCAGGTTTGATTACCCACTCCTCCACTTGCAGCTGCTGGATAACCCTGGGCAAGCTATAGTTCTGTCAGAGGTGTTCTCTCAAGGACAGCTCTGGAAAGAGCTCTCTCAGCCCCACCTACCTCACAGGGAGTCTGTTGCGGGGAGGGGAAGGGAAAGGAGTTTGTAAGCCGCTCTGAGACATCGAGTGAAGGGCGGGGTATAAATTCAATCTCTTCTTCTCTTCTTTTTCACATGCAAATAACGCTGCAGCACCCTGTGCTGTATCCTGAAGCAGAACTACATTTTGGCCCATCAACAAGAAGAACAAGCAGTGGCCCGAGAGAGTCTACAAGGATGTAGTTTCAGCATAGAACTGGACATGTGGGAGATCTGTGAGCAAGATTTGTTTCAGGTTTTTTTAATTAACAGCATCATGGGAAGTACTTTTGGCTTTAAAAGGGGATTAGATATAGTAATGAAGTATAGGTCTATAAAGGACTATTAGCCATGATGATGAAATGGAGCCTCCATGTTCAAAGGCAGCAATCCTCTGAATAACAGTGCAGGCATTCTGACTGTAGGCATTCTGTGGCCATCTGGCTGGCCACTGAATGAAACAGAATGCTGGACTAGATGGAGCATTGGTCTGATCCAGCGTGACTATTCTTATGTTTTTTTATACAGCCATCCTGAAAACCAGGGAAGCTGTTTTGGTTGGGAACAGTGCTTAACCTGCATTCAGTATCTGTTTTTCCCTTGTAGAACAAACAGCAGGAGACTATTTGAATCGGGGAAAAAGGAAGGAAGTAGTTAAAACACTCCTACTCCAATGCCACTTCCCAGTCTCTAAAGCAGACATTCTGGGATCGATAATTCTCCCCCCACAACTACCTAAATAACAAACCCAGCTTGCAGAATATCCTGATCATTGTCCTTCTGTGTTATGTCTAGCCTGACCTTCAATTCAGTTACAGAAAGACGTGTCTTCAAGGATACATTCTAACAGGTGGGAGAAGAATCTGCATGTCCAAAATATGCCTCACAGTGGGGTCACAGCTAGAATTTTGTGCATCTGGACACTCACTTGCAACCTCGGCAGCAGCTCAGCTATAGCCATGGCTCACCTTTGAGCATTGCTTGCAGAATGGCCACATCAACATCCTGCTGCCCATCTTTGCCTTCCTTGAAGACTGTCAGGAGCTGCCTGTTGCGCACAATATCTTGGATCTGCAAGAAAATGTACAGCTGCAATAACTACATTCAGTAAGGAATTCTCCCCCCTATGAAGACTTTACTGCACCGGCCATTCCTAAGATTATTGCCTCTCAGTTCTCCCAGAGATATAAAGACCTCCAGAGCCTCTGAATTTGACTTTTTGTAATTATTATTATTTCTAATGTGTATAGTGCATTGATCTACATGGAGATTTACAATGACCAAACTGGTCCTTGCCCCCAAATTGCTTACTAGTCAAAATTTATTATGAGAAAAACAACAAAGAGATGGGAGGGAGGTGCGGAAAAAGAGCAGCAGCATGTGTTTCATTCTAGTTGCACATCCCCTGGTTTAGTTTCAGTGGGGAACAGGGATAGGAAGATTTTCCGTCTTTATACCTAGTAAATTTTCTAACCCCAGCAGACTCCTTGACACAATGATACTTAGTGTTTATATAAGAAGAAAGCCAGCATGGTAGAGTCATGGTTAGACAAAGACCACATAGTGAATTTCACAGTTTATCCTCAGAGCCACTATACTATGGGTGCGTTCAGACGGGCGGCTAATCCCGCCATTGGCCTGGATGTAATTTGATCTAGATCTTTTTAGCATTGAATGACCAGACAGCTCCCCCGTGAATCACTTTACCGCGCGTGACTCTGCAGTGGATTGTCTAGATGGCATCCTCCTTAAGGAGCCATGCAGTTGGCTTTTTAAAAAAATCCTGTTTGTGCATGTGCAGAGTTTTTTAAAATGGCAGCTGTTTGGGATGGTATGGAGACCATCCCTATGGGCTGATTGTACGTTGGTGGAATGACCTGATGATGGAAAGTCTGGCGTTGGCCTGTTGGCCAGCTTTAAACTGGACTTTAGGCACGATCTTTTAAGTACGGATCCCTGATGGGGATTGACAGGCTACTAATGAAAGCGGCATGATTCACAGATGTTGAGCTCTGGATGTGCACTTTAAATCCACCAGGCACTCGGGCCTGGCGCAGCTCAAAAGAGTCATCTGAATGCACCCTACATTACATAGCAGAGATCTTTGTTCTTTCTGGAGCTGGAACCCGCCTTTAGCCCTCAGGCTGCAGCTTAGGGACCTCTGAGCTGCAAGTACATGTTGTGATGACCATTTTCTCCCTCCATTTTGTGGTCCCAATCTCTATCCCTCTTTAGTCTATGACCAGGCCACCTGCCTTACCATCTTAGAAAAATCTGGCCCAATGTTGTCTGAAAAGCAGCAGGTCCTTCCGGAAAGCAGCAAAAAACGGCTTGCATGGGGTCAAGACCTAGCAGGAAAGGCTCTGTGACCCACCTGAGGATCTTGAGCCATGGGTCAAAACCCCACTGCTGCGTATAGATTTCTCCACCAACTCATAGGCGTATAATCTGTGCAGTGTTGAGCAAAGGCTTCCTCAGGGAATGCAGAAAGGCACTGACCATTTTCTAAGTGCACACTGGGGAACCGAAATAAGATATAATATTTCTTCATTGACATGTAATTGCCAGGGTCAGAAACAGGTTTTCCAACAGCATATCCTTAACAAAAACCTATAACATTCCCACATTTGCACAAGGAGTGTTTTTCAGCCTCACCTTTTTTGTCCACGCCACAATCTTACTTTCAGTGAACTGCTCATAGCTGTCCTTAAAGAATGTGCTCAGTTTTTTCTTGATCAGGTTGATGGTTATTTTGGAGTTGGGCAAATTAGCCACTTGCGCGATCACATCAGCCACACGCCCTGAGCCTTCCACAATCACACAAGGGGTGCCGTTGGTGATTGCATTGTAGATGGTCTGTAGAACAGGAGACCCTGATGTTACTTAACCTCAGTTCTTGCAAATGTCTACTGTTGTATAGCTTGCTGACTTCAGAGCCAATCTACCTCTTATACAGAATAAAGGAGTGGACTGTAATGTTAGAATTTTGAATGCTCTCCCACTTAAAATACTTTCTGCATTTAGCACATGCAAAAAGGTTACCAAAACCCTACTCATGACATCATGGGAAAGAATGAAAAAGAATGAAAAAGTGCATTCCTCAAACCATCTGAAGTTCTGGAGCCCAGAATCCTACAGCTTTAGTGCACAGATTGGTTCTGAGCAGTTTAAGAGCAAGCAGGGATGGCTTGTGTGGTGGTTCTCTGGGAAGACTCCAGCTACAGCCATTAAAGGAGAAAGGAAGTTTGATGCTTTTATTGGAGGCCTTCATGAGGCAGTAACTGAAGCTGCTTAGTGTGTAATAGTAGCGTGGGTGGACAAAATGACATGCAGCTGCTACCCAGCTGTGCATCTGCACAGTATGGCTGCCATTTCCATTGCCACCTCTTAACATACTCCAGTAAAGGTATCAGATCCCCTTTCCTCTTCAACGGTGCTCAGTGGTGCATTGAAGCAGTAGGATCCTGGACTACAGAGCTTCAGACCATTTGAGGAACATACTTTTTAACTCTTTCCCAGCTATGTTACTCCCAAACCTCTGCATGAGAATATGTGCCCAGTGTACACTTGCTAAGGCATGTTGGCTCAATATTTCTTGCTGTACAGGATTTCTGTGCCATTTGTGTGATAAAAGGGCACATGCAAATCAAAGCACTTTTGAAGAAAAACCAGTTCTTATTATACATAAACCTCCTCCTGATGCATCAGCTCTTACAAATAAAGACCAAAAAACTGGTCTCAGCCAATAGATGTCTGACAGAGACATTATGTGACTCAGGTTGCAATCCGCACACTTACTAGGGTGTAAGTCCCACTGAATTCAGTGGGTATTGCCTTTGAGTATACATGCTTAGGATTGCACTATAAGTTCTGAAGTGCTTCTATTCAACATTTTCTTTTCCAAAATAAGTGGCTCTTTTGCCCAGTGAGTACTTACATCAAGAGTCCCAGGGCCACCCTCCAAGACGACACAAACAATTGGTATCTTAATGGCAACTCCTGTGAAAAAATAAAAGCTCAGTCATTTCCCCATGCATACAGTGCATCATTCCTCCTTTTGTGCTGGTGCCCACTATCACAGGGTCAATAAATAATCTGGCACCAGAAGCACTCTGTAGGGTGTCTTCAGAATGCCAGAACTACATGGAAGACACTGCAGGAAACTCAGTCTAAATCTGAAGAAAGTGCTGGTCCTCTTCTCAGTCACCAGAAATGACAGTGCCTCAGTTATGCCCTAGGACAGTGGTGGCAAACCTATGGCATGCGTGTCAGAGGTGGCACTCAGAGCCCTCTCTGTGGGCACGCACGGCATCGCCCCAGCACAGAGTTCACAAGATTGGACAGCAAAAATCACATTAATTGTTCAAAAGCATGCCAAATGCAAACTTTTACCTTTCAATAAAAAGTTGTTTGTATCATTGAAAGCTCTGTTATTGTTTTTCTTTTAAGACAAAATATGTTAATGTATGAGTTGTTTTTTCTATAATGAAAACCTCAGTATTCAGGTTAAATTGCCGTGTTGGCACTTTGCGATAAATAAGTGGGTTTTGGGTTGCAGTTTGGGCACTCGGTCTCTAAAAGGTTCACCATCACTGCCCTAGGATAAGGATATTGTTCACTGATTTAGATTCTTTCATCACAACACAACACCAGCTAGGAATCACTAGCAGACAGCTGAAGTTTATACATCTGTGAAATAACTTAAATCAATAAACATATAGATAATAAGTGCACTGAAATCGACACTGGTCTCAGCGTTTCATTGGGCTAGTATAGTAGCAAACCTTTCTTAATATTATGAACAGAAAGCCCTGGGTTTGCTGGGCACTGTATATTGCACTGGTTCTTCTGGGCTTCCAAGCCCCACCCCCGCTTGGACTGTGAGTCTGTGCTTGACATCAGCTGGCATTGCTACAATGGCACTGGGTTTTGCTGGGCATTCTGTGACTGCATTGGTACTGCTGGGTACTCTGTACACTGCACTAGTTCTGCTGGGCTTCCAAAAATCCCCCCCCCTTCAGTTTCTACTGCAGAAATTCTCTGGTTTGACTTTAGTCCTTTGGAAACAATGGAGGATGGGGACATTTTCTTTGGGGGGGGGGGAGTGTATTTCTTAATATCCAGTCTGGTGAAGCTTGCGATCAGTATTTCGTGGTGCTTTGGCTAGCGTTAGCTAGTAAAAGTTAGTACAAAGGCAGATTCTTTCTCTTAAAAATGCACTGTAGATGTTTGGGAAGGTCATCTCTTGGGCTTCAAAATGGAGGACAGAAGCCCGCCCAAGTGCCTGCTTAGAATATTAGTGGTATGATGGATTTTTTTTTTTTGCCATCAAGTCACTGTCGACTTTTGGAGGTGGTTTGCCATTGCTTGCCTCTACATTGGCCCTGCTTAGCTTCTGAGATCTGATGAGGCTATCCTGGGGCTATCCAGGTCAGGACTAGACTGAGAGTAATGTGACTGGCCCAAGATTACCCAGCCAGCTTCCATGGCATGAGGTGGGGCTTCAAACATGGATTTCCCACATCCTAGTCTGACACTTTAACCACTACACCATGCTGGCTCTCGTAATGGAATAGCATGTTGGAATTTGAATATTTTTTTACTGGCATGATTATATATACAAAGTTAAATAGTTTTTTCACTGTCTGCATTTCTTTTCTGGCCACTGAAACAAAATTTGGGTCCAGTGGCACCTTTAAGATCAATTCCCGCCCCCTAACTGCTTCATATCAACATGGCTACCCACCTGAATCTATTTTCTGGTCATTACTATTATTCATTTCATTTCATGCTTATTACTGAAAATAATTTTGTTGTACAGAAGAGTGGCCCTGACCTGGACAGTCCCAGCCAAGCCTGACATCGTCAGATCTCAGAAGCTAAGCAGGGCTGACATGGAGACAGGCAATAGCAAACCACCTTTGAATGTTTCATGCCTTGAAAACCCTATGGGGTTGCCATTAGTCAGCTGTAACTTGATGGCAAAAAAAGGAGGGGGGTGTTAAAAAATTATCCACCCCGGGGCACCAAATAGGCTAGGTACCCCACTGTTCCCATCCCACTTCCATGGCTGGAGAAATGAGGTGATATTCCAGTATTAATTACAGTTGTGGCTCCAGAAGTTTTTCCTGGCAACAGGAATGCCTCCATACCTTCTTTCACCTTTGTTTGCTCTGAAATAAACTTCTCAAGTTTGGTCCTCAAGAGGATCTCCACGCCATATCTCCCATGTGTCCCATCATCCACCAAGATGAAGTGTGAGTGATTGCTGTCAAGACAAGAGAGGTTCCCTTGGGTCTCCTCGTCCAGTACGTATTCCGCTGGGAAACTGCCCTGCAAACATGAAAACAGGCAACAAGTAGACAAACTGACAGAAATTTTTGGACCTCTGACCCTTAGGTTGGAATGAAATGTTATGTGGACTTCTGTGATCATTTCCAAGGACTTTGTTTCTTTTACAAATCACAGATGCTCAGGCTGCAGTATATAAGGGGATACTGATGAGGGCATAAAAGGTATTTTAAAACTTTGTGTTGCCCCTCTTCACTATTTCCATGCTGCATTGACCACCCCCCTCGGAAACAACAAACATGAACACCTGTACATTTTCCACAGAGAAGGTAAAAGCAGCTTAGAGATGCTGATTTGGGTGGTGAGGGAAACAGGATGGTGGGAAGGGCTAAGAAGCTCTTCTTCCACTCCCCCACACTCTCCCTTGGAAACCACAGCCCCAGTGAATGCAATCTGTAAAAGAAAAAGTTTTAATGCATATACCACCCACTGATTCCTAAATGGTGGTCTTCAGTCCCAGAACTGAACCACAGTAAACCTATCAGTGTAAAGCTGGACTGATATTCATGGGTGGTAGTGGGGCAACACCAAACAAGTCACACAAGCAGCCTAAGATCTGCCCCTACTTGCACTTCACTTTCAGGGTATTTTCTCCCGAGCGTTATTGCTCTGCAGAGCTAATTCATACTGCCTTTGTTGGGCCATTGGTTACTCCTTATCCTTTTAAAAAATTAAGGTGAATTTGTGTATAACAAATTGTATCAATAGACTTTGTTAGTTTTATCTGCTAACTTTTTTAAAAGCTTAAATTATCTTACAGTTTTGTCACAAGCTACACATGCCATCCCTTTCCCAAGAAAACTCTGTCTGTGTATGCATGTAGCTCCACAAATTTAGAGTACGTAGTAAAAACCCTCTGATATTCCAGGCAGAGTATGTACAAACTTATTTGAACTATATGGTTATTTTTTTCAAGACAGAAAGTCAACTGAAATTAAGAGTCAACTGAAATTAAGTGAACTGTGACAGAAATAGTGGTCTCAGATTCTGAAGGAACAAACTAGACATATTTTTTAACATTGGGACAGGTTTCTTCAATCCAACTCTCATTTGGCGCAGCTGGATGGAACAACTGGGAACTATGTTTCCACCTCCTGCAGGGGCCCAAATCAGATCAGGAATGAGATGAGGGAGAAGGAGAAATATGAGTCTTCCTCCTGTGCCATTTTTCTCAACCCAAAATGGCCCCCGGGGGAGGAGCTATTTGCCCATTGGGAGGACTGCATGTAGAGCCCACAATGCACATGCAGTTCCCCAACTGGACAGATGAGAATTGGGATGGGGAAACACTGACTCATCCTGATTAAAAATGTAGTGTGAGTGTTTTGTTAAGAGTAAAGGAATTGTGACGCCATACAATTTCCACTGAGGATGTCTACATAGGTGATCACATTATTGATCTCTTTTTACCTTCTCTGTTAAGGTAAATATTATTCTTAAACATAATAACTAATACCTGGAAGGGATTAAACTGTTATAAAGTATATATAAATAATGCCAGCCCTTCTAGTATCTGTGTTTCGAAATCAAAACCCCAAGTGCACCTAGGGTGACCAAAAACGACCTGATTCCGTTTTCCCCAGTCTCCCTATTCCCACCGTGGATACTGCCTGATCTTCAGTCACTCAGCAGCTTCCACAGTGGAACCACTGCCACCCCTTTAGTACAAGCTGTTGTTATTTCCACCCCCTCCTCTGAATACAGCAAACAGAACAACCCTGCGCAGAAGCTAAACCAGTCTCAACTCATTAACTTCAGTGGGTTTAGGCTGGAGCAACTCTGCATAGGATTATACTGTCAGTCATTGGTACTCCTAGCAGAAAGTCTGGAGGTCCTTTGGCTCACCATGGGGCAGATGAGGCTGTTGCGGTTGTGCACAGTCCCCCACGTTGCAATGCCGATGGTGACAATCTCGCCTTCCTTGAGGCTACTGCTCATGGTGAAGCCCCGCACTGCTTCCCCAACTTGCTTCATAACACCAGCATGAGAACCACCACTGATGATCCAGGCACCTTTGGAACAAAGAATATGAATGGACTGGTTTGGCTGCCACATTTCTCTTGCATTTATTGTGGACAGAGATGGGCCAGGAAGCCACTTTACCTGTTGTCTGTGCCACTTTGACAAGCCCTCTCCGGAAGATGTTCTTCAATCTCAGCTTCATGTTGAAGTTTTTAGCTCCTCCTGTCACAGATATTAAGAGGTTTGGTACATCAAGACCCCAGTGTTGTGTCATTAGCTGGTAGATTACTCTTGGGGGAGTGTCAGAGGACACACGCACAAACTGCAGTTGGGAAATTAAACACATAATGGACATATTTACTAAATCTAATCAGTATGCAAGAATATCCAGGCTCATTAGAGTTCCATTCACTATCAGGGCTTTGAATACAGCAGAGTGCAATATTTATTATTACATTTATGTACTACCTGTCTTCCATGGAACTCAGAGTGGCATGCACTCAGTTTCAAGAATGTCTCCCATTCAGACACTCAACAGACCCAGCCCTGCTTACCTTCATGAAGGACAGCACAACATGAAGGATTATTGGGTTAGCAGAGTGCTCAAGGCACATAACGCAGCAAAGTCTATGCAGTTTTTGTGTGCTGACAAGAAACAAAGTTACAGATGGAGCAAAAGCTAAAATGCGTCCTTTATTGTAAGGAACTCCGTTCTAGACAGGATAAAGTAGAGACAGGATTCTAATCTAGGATGGATAGAGACGCAGCAAGCAGGTCCTGCCCTCATGGTGCCAAGATGGGGAAGAGTAGCACAGTGTGGAGAGAAGGTGTCAGGCCGGAAGGAAGGAAGATTCCCTGAGAGTAGCAATCTACACATCAAACAGAGCAGCAGAAGGGAGGGATGAGCAGGGTCCTGGCCTATCTATCTCTCGGCCTCTCTATAGTCCGCCTCTGAAGACTGAGGCTAAGAGACAGTGCAAAGTCTTTCACTTCCAACACAGCATGGGTTTGCAGAGGACACCATGGGCAATACAAAGTGATAAAGACAACGTAATGGTCTTCTGTGATCTTGCAAGAGTCCATCCCAAACCTCATACAGCTTACCTTGACTCAGTGACAACTATTGTCTGTCTTCTACTTCCCAGTCTATGCAGAATATTTCAGGGCTGCAACATTTACTTTGGAATAACCCTGCTGAATTCAGTGGGACTGTTTCAAGTAAATCAAGTAAGATTAGGATGCAAATGTGGGTGGGTTATATCAGTGATCCCTAAAGTGGTGGCCATGGCCATCATGGAACTTGCCGATATGTTTCCTGGAATCTGGTTTTTACTTCAAAACTTCTGTTCCCCAAAGTAGGCAGCCAATCCAGGCTTTTCTCCACCTCAATGAAGCAGCAACTGCTTCAGAAGAGAGCAGGGGGCAGCACTTTTGTGTCTGCAGGAAGCACCCATTCACATACAGCTACTTTCATTTGTAGGAGGATGCTTGGTTTAGAACCTCCAAACATTTTGATTAATCCTACCCCCATTTTGTGGTGGCAGCCATTACCATAGACTCAATAAAGTTGAGACTATAGAATATTTGAAAACTTGAAATATAAATAGCTTGTGGGACATGTGTTTGCATTGGAAAAATAGCTGAGAGGAAGGATTAGTCTCCCCCCCCAGGAGCGTAGACTTTTTAAATCCCCGGGGGGGGGGGGCTCTCTTGTGCGCGCGCACGGGACCATGTCCCTGCCGCTCCCCCCCGCCCGTGAGACAGACTCAAGGGGCGCAGTCTCGGGGGCGGCAGCCAGCTGGCCGGCTGACTGCCGCGCGAGTGGGACCATGTCCCCGCCGCTCCCCCCCAGCCCCGCCCCAGGGAGGCAGACTCGTGGGGCGCAGTCTCCTCGGGGCGCAGTCTCGGCGGCGGCAGCCAGCTGGCCGGCTGACTGCCCCCCACACGAGCAGGACCATGTCCCCGCCTTCTCTCTCCCCCCCCTGCCCCAGGGAGGCAGGAGGGCAGGCCGGGGGTGGGGGGGAAGGAGAGGCGGCGAGGGCCGACTGGCCACCGGCGGGCGCTCCCGTGGGCACTGCATTTTGCCGGGGGGGGCTGAGCCCCCCCCCGGGAAATTTCGGGGGAGGCTCGAGCCCTCGAGCCCCCCCGTAGTTTACGCCCATGCCCCTCCCCCCAATGCTGCAATCCCAATATGACTTGGAGCCCTTTGTGGGTGCTGTGGTAAAATGTCTTATATTTATGAATTTGTATCAAAGCTTATTTTAACTTGGGTCTGCACTCTGTATAGGTGAATGGGTTACAAAGTGCCTTTTACTGGCTGGGAGGGAGAACAGTGGAAGAGGAGGAGGAATAACTGAACTTCTAGGCGCCTACTGTCATAGAAATGCAAATGGACCTAGCCAGGGGAAGGACAATAGGTAGAGAGGTCCCTGCCAGAGTCCCTGCCTGAGCTATAGAGCTGCAAAATATAGAAGCCCAAAATATAGAAGGGTCCCTTACAGCAAACAGGAAGAGGAAGAAAGTCTGTAGAAAGTGGGCAGAATGGAACTGATAAAACTCTTGGGCATGAGAAAGAAGCTCTCTTCTGTGGCCTGCTACTATGAGGCTCTTCTCTCTTAGCTCTGTCTTCCCTTGTTGCTCCGTCTCCGTATGACAGTATTCCTCTCTAAGTAGTTTCCATGTTAACCTGGATTCCATCTTGAGCATGTGTCAGTGATCACTGGAGAAGAACCTCAGCGCATGAGACTGAGGTAATAGATGATTTCTAGCTACTTGCAACTTTTCAAATTCATAGCCGATCCTAATTTTACATTATTTAGAGTCTGTAGAGAGTTATGGAGAGAAGACTGAGGTTTTATCACCTTTCCTTGTTGTCCTTGCTCAGTCTATTATGTCTACAAATGCTGTATATGCTTTCATTTCCTTATTACAATTTGAATGCTACAAGTCTGATCTCTATGACCCATGTTAAGCCCTATTCATTCTCAAACATCAACAAGGATTGGGGGGGGGGGGGAGATCACTGATTGTTCTCTTCATCCCCAAAGTGAACAAGTGAGTGCACTTGATTCTTGCAGTAGCCAATGCAATCAAAGTGGGAGATGCAAAAACAAGACTGAACCTTTAAGTGGCCAAACAGTAGAGGTTGCTGAGGAGCTAGTCCCTGGTAGATCAGGCCCTAGAAAACAACTAACTGCTGCTGGTGGTACCAGAATAAAGTAGGAGTAACCAGGAGTATGGGGAAAGGGAAGCTTGTTGGGTAGGAAAGCTGGGATGGCTACATGTCCTCCATACGCTCCACTGGACAAATGAGGGCTCGCGATTCAAGACCCTGTTTTCCTGACAGCTGCTTTCAATTTTAAAAAATTCATGGGGAGAACTGATGACAGACCTCACTACATCATGTCTAGCTTGGCCCTTTGTCCTTATAGGTCAAACCCAGAAAATACTACAATGTGGCTACAATGTCTTAACGATGCCATAAAACAGGAGTGTGGGTGCCTTTAATTTTTGAACTTGCATTCTGGATGTACAGTCAAAGGACTTAATTGATGGATTCATTGATCTCATGTCCTAACTATTCAATTAATGATCCCTTCTTACACTTACTAGAAAACCACCCATACTCATGCAATAAATCACAGCCCCCGTATGATAGTCATGTGCTAACTTACCTTTGCTACTTTTTGCCCCAAGCCTGTGAAACATAGGTCCCCAAAAGCATCTGTTGGTACTTCTTGGACATGTCTTCTGGGGTCCCATTCTTTCCCCTGGAACATGGCAGGTTTTATAGCTTCCTCTGAATGCCGTTCCCTGAGATAGCCACACTCACACACTATCTTCCTGTAAGAAAACACAATCAGAATCTCAGCAATTGTTGGGAGCCTTGCCACAACAGCCTGCCGTATCCACAGAAAAACTATAGAAAAAGCTGGATGCCTGTTCTGCACCAAAGCAGTCCCATTACACACTCATAGCCATCCTGCAAACCCTAAAGACTGGCTTTGCTACAGTCGTCAAACTGCAAACAGGATGCAGCTTCTGGGCTTTTAATCACTTTGCAAAAGGCTGACTTTTAGGCACAGTAATCTTGTGAGAACTACAATCAGAGATCTCCCACCTTCTAGCTAGTGAATGTGTTGCAGGTTAAAGATCAGAATAAGTCAGCAACTGCAGCTTGTTCCATCCAAAGTTGAGCACTTGCAAAGAGGTGCTGGTATTTACTTATAAAGCCCTATATGGCTGAGGACCTACTTACTTGAAGGACCACCTCTCACCATATATTCCCCAGAGAGCACTTCGATCTGGATCCCAAAACCGCCTGACTATCCCAGGGCCGAGGGAGGCCCACTTGGCAGCTACAAGGGCCAGGGCATTTTCTGTGGCGGCCCCTTACTGGTGGAATGAGCTCCCGGATAACATCAAGGCCCTGCAGGATTTATTACAATTCCGCAGGGCCTGTAAGACGGAGCTCTTCCGCCAGGCTTTCAAATAGGGGCCGCCCACAGTATTTACATCCGGCCCTGGCCTGATCTCTAGCTGCCAATGTCCGACCAGATATGAGGATATGCTTGATCGCTGTTTTGATAGTTGTACTGAAGTAACGTCATCTATGTGTCATGTGTCAGGATGTTTTCATGTTTATTTAATTTTTAATGAAGTAATGTATTGTGCCACAATGGCTGTTGTTAGCCGTCCTGAGCCCGCCGTATGGCGAGGAGGGCGGGATATAAATGTCAATAAATAAATAAATAAATAAATCCCATGGATTTCAATGAGAAAAACTATTTGTACATGCATTCTGAGTGCTGTTTTCTTTTAATATTATACACAAAGACCAATTTTTAAAAAGAAATCTCCAGGGTTTCCTTGTACTCTGCGCTTGTATGTGTGTAGAGTGTGATCAAATTGCAGTCAACTTATGGCGACCCCAGCAAGGGGCTTTCAAGGCATTTGAAAAACAGAGGTGGTTTGCCACTGCCTTCCTCTGCAGAGTCTTCCTTGGTGGTCTCCCTTCCAAGTACTCCAAAAAATAAATTCAAATAAAATACTGACCCTTCTTAGGTTCTGAGATCTGATGGGATTGGGCTATACCATGCTGCCTTCCCTTCCGGCCCCTTGTCTTCTAGCCACCATCATTTGATCTCAGTTCCCACCCCCCGAGTTATCATAATCTCTCCTATCTTGTCTATTGATAACTCATTCATTGGTATGGTAGTTCTTTTTCAGAATCACAATCCAGAAAAACAGTCTTTGCTGCTGTGACAGACTGTGCTTTAAAAGCTCATAAGTGCTGTATAAACATGTGATGGACTGTGAAGGGTTAATGCCTCACAGAGCCAAAGAGCCTTTGAGTGACAAACTGCTCTGACAGATTTCATTGACTAGCGTCAGTTGAGAAGAACAAGTTGGGAACTAACTGCTGAAGAGAATTCAGTTTAGCACTGACTGAGGACTGGGAAGGTTGGCAAGGAGGAGTGGGAGGATCGTTAAATAGCCCCATTTGGACCAGATAAAGGAACAGAGCTTTTAGTTTAGAGAAGTAATTCCCTGCCCAGTTGAAAAAGGAGATAGCTCAAAGAGAAGAGTGCTGCCTGGCTTGATTAGAGAAGGAATTTGGGTACTTGGTAGTATATCCCTGCCTTCTGAAATTTGAAGAGTCAGAGAAAGAGAAGAATTGGTTTTATATTCCGCCCTTCACTATCCAAAGGCATCTAGGAGCAGCTTCCCTTCCTTTCCTCTCCCCGCCATAGACAACTTGTGAGGTAGGTGGGGCTGAGAGAGCTCTGGGAGAACTGTGACTGACCCAAGGTCACCCAGCTATCTTCATGAGGATGAGTGGGGAATCAAACCCAGTTTTCCAGATTAGAGTCTGCCACTCTTAACCACTACACCAAGTTCTTCTGAAACGTGAAGAGTCAGTTAATCTCAAAAATGTATACTGGAATGTTTAGCAGACACTGAAAATAAAGCCTCTCTACTCAAAGATTCTAAGACGTTGTGAAAAGCTTAAAACTCTCACTTGCTGGAAACATATTAACTGGAGTTTGCGAAACTACTAAGTTACCTCAGAGTTATTATTGATTCACCTCAGACATTTTACCCCTGATTCCACCTGCCTTCCCCCCCCCCCCACACTGAAACAAAAATATTTTGTTTATTTTTGAACTTTCAAAAGCCTCTCATGTGCCATTTTTAGGAGTATAAATTAAGGAGGTGGTGTCTCTTTCCTCAAGGCCCTGGGCTCAGCCAGCATCAAAATATAATAATGTGACAGGGTGGGACAGCCATTAACTTTCAAATAAGAAGAAAATAGACAAAAGGGGCTGCTCAGTCAGAAAGGAAAAGAAAGAAAAAATGAAGGGGAAAATCCTGCATGTGAGCGAGGGAAATTGACAAGTCTGCCATAGCTGCTGTTGGGGAAACTAGGAGTGCAGGAACCTTTTCATGGACTCCCATCCCCACTGTGATCATTGGGGAAGGAGAGAAACTGGCAGGGATCCCAATTATATCAAGAAAGACAGTTATTTTTTTAAAAAACCCTTATTTATTGAACTTCAAACCCAAAACATAAAACCTTCCAGACATATAAATCTGGTATGCAGCATACAAAATTGACTCATAAATCTAGACAAATAAAGAACATATTCTGGCTACGGCATCAAGGCCCCTTGGCATTGATGAGCAGCCCTGACCATTAGCAGAGGTATACTTTCTTGGACCTATAGCTGCTAATGTATCTACTGACATACCCAGGGCTTTTTTTCAGGGGGAACGCACCAGAACAGAGTTCTGGAACCTCTTTAAAAGTTCATGATTCTTCAGTGAACAGACTGAAAACTTCATTTTCCTCTTGAGAGTTCCAGCACCAATTTTTCCAGAAAAAAAGCCCTGGACTTATCTATCACGTAGGGCAGGGGTGGGCAAATTGCGGCCCGGGGGCCACATGCGGCCCGCCACAGAGTTTTTTGCGGCCCACCAAGACAGTCAGCCACGTGGTGTGACAGAGTACATTTTTCTCATTAAACTGATTCTAAAATTAAATGTGCTTGCAGCTATAAATATGAAATTAGCACAATAAATAAATTGAATAAAAATACCACTATTTAATTTAATTTATATTTATTGATTTTTATGATACAATTTATACCTTTTCTGAAATGCAAAGTTAACTAATGAATGCAATCATTTTAAAAGGTGCGGCCCTCCGCTAACCTCCGCTCCCACAAAGTGGCCCCTGAGCCAAAACAATTGCCCACCCCTGACGTAGGGCTACCATGGATTTGGCGCAGGCCAAACTAGAACTGACCCTATGAACCAATCCAAATCTTTCCCCTTCTTTCTATGAGGAATTTCACACAGCCAATATGTTCCGTTTCAGGAACTCTACAGTAACGGTTTCTGTCTGACATTTCAGACAGAACTGCTGTAGTACCGGTTCCTTAACAGAACATATTGGCCCTTTCAGACAGAAACATGTCTCTCCCATTGGGGAAGCGTTTCTGTGCTGGTTTACCTTGAAACCTCCTCCCAAGCATTCTTCTGTTCTTCTCCCGGTCCTGAAACGCTACGGGGGTGCTGTGTGAAATGCCCCTGAAGTGCTTCCTCCTCCTCCAAGTGTTTTCATGCCTCTTTTCACCCGTGCGGGTGATCTCCATGAATTTTTTTTAAAAGAGCTGGCTTAGAGTGCTATAGCGCTATAGCAATCCCATTGGAATGCCTGGGCTCCACTAAGCCAACTGAGCCCAGGCATTCCAATGGGGTTGCTATAGTGCTATAGCACTCTAAACCGGCTCTTAAAAAAAAATTCATGGAAATCGCCCATGCGGGTAAAAAGAGGTGCGAAAAGAAAGCGGCCGTCTGAAATGACAAACTGCCTCGAAGACGGCTCCAAAAAGGTAGGGGAAGGGCCAGGGGCGTAGACTTTTGGAAATTCCGGGGGGGGGGGCTCTGTAGTGCACGCGCAAAGTGCGCTCGCTCGCTGGGGCGATGTTCTCCCCCCGCAGGAAACCGCTGCACCTCCCTGGGCTCTTCCGAGGCCCGCCAGCCGCTGCTGCCTCTCTCTCTCCCCCGGCCACCCCTTCCCTCTCCCGCGGCGGCGGCCAGGCCTCGGAAGGACCCGGGGAGGTGCGGTGGCAAGCACTCTGTTTTGCCGGGGGAGGCTGAGCCCTCAAGCCCCCCCGTACTCTACGCCTATGGAAAGGGCTTTGTGAAACGGCCGTCACTGTACCGGTTTATTCCAAGCCGGTTCAGTACTGTTTTTTAAGGTGTAGTGTGAAATTCCCCTATCTCTGGGGTCAGGAATCTCTCAAAAAGTCAAGGAAGCTAGGTTCTGATAGAATATCTGATACACTATCTGTTTAAACTCTAAGACTCTGATAGTGGCATCTCTATCTCCTGGAATGTATAAACACCTTTTAAGGCAAAAATAATGTACAAGGCTATCGGTACCAGAAGGCCACAGCACCAGCGGAGTCGTGAAGCCTCCTGGGAAACAGAACCAAAGATTCAACTTCAGAGGCTATTTACTATAGAAATTAAAGTAAAAGATTTAGCAGGAGACTGGCTCAATCTAGGCCCTAACAGCAAATATGACGAGAGAGAGAGAGAGAGAGAGAGAGAGAGAGAGAACTGTTTTAGAGGAAAGAATAAAAGCAATTCCCTTACCCAGAATCTGACATCTGGGAACTCTCAATGAAATAAACACATTCTTTTTTCCGAATGTTTTCAGGGATCCATGAGCTAAGATTCTCCTGCAGTGGGAACAGCGAACAAAATAGCAATCATTACTAGCAGAAGTAAAATAACATACTCTTATTTTTTGTTTGCAGATTTATATAATACAACTCACAACATTAATGGTGCAGAATCAAACTATATTCCCCTTTCACCTGCATCTATGGTTTCCATCCCATGATCGACCATTCCATCCTTCTACCAAAAGCCATTTATCTCCTTTCCAGTGAACTTGCCTTTTCATTGGAGCTGAGTGTGAAGTGAGGCCTCCTTTTGCTCTTACTGAAGGTGCTGTTACTCCGCCTGAGGTTGGGGACCACATCAAGGTCATAGTAGCTCTTACGATACACAGAATAGCCATCTCCTTCATCAGGGCAGATCTTATTCAGTTCTGATGTGAGTGTCTTGATTCCCCTGCCAGGTCCAGCCATGGCCACGTTTCTTTGTTCTGTCACCAAAGCTTCTCAAATGCAACTAGAAGATGTCAAGGAAATCATCATGCTGAAGTTAAGAAAATACAGCAATTACAACTGGAGCTTACTGCCTGCATGTTAAAAACACCAAAACAAACAAACACACAAACAAAATCCCTAAAAAGGGATTTATTACTTGAAACGCTTCCAGAAAGACCTCATCATTCAATCCCAGCATGTTTTGGGATTTGCAAGATTCTGAAATGTTTGGAAAATATAGCAGAACAGATAACTAAGGCTATTTCCTGGGTTATGTGTTTTCAATACGTACATTTTTAAAAAGCACCTTGTTGGGCTCATTGACTAGACTGAATCTAACCTCATTTGGCCATAGAAGAAGAAGAAGAAGATATTGGATTTATACCTCACCCTTCACTCACTTGGAGTCTCAGAGCAGCTTACAAACTCCTTTCCCTTCCCCTCCCCACAACAGAGACCCTGTGAGGTAGGTGGGGCTGAGAGAGCTCTTTCCCAAGCTGTCCTTGAGAGAACAGCTGGTACAGAGCTATGGCTTGCCCAAGGTCATCCAGCCAGGTGCAAGTGGAGGAGTGGGGAATCAAACCCGGTTCTCCCAGATTACAGTCCACACACTTAACCACTACACCAAACTGGCTCTCCATAGCATAAATATAGCAGGAAGGAATAAGGAAACCCCAGTTCCAGGGGTTCTTGATCCAGAATTTTTCTGTAACCAGTCCACCTGATTGTGAGTAAATCCAGTTCAGTTCAGAAACCCAGATACATGAAAATAATGGATCTAAGAAAAACAGGCATCCCTCACCAGCTTTAGAGCAAGGTCCATAGACTTTCTTCAGTTCAATTCTTGACCATTCCATAAATACATAATAAATTAGCAGTAGCAGGTGGACTTCTAAACATATGGTCCAGAACTTTTTGAATCTCCCAAGCTTCAATACTATGATTACAAGTCCATTTACAAGGATATAGTAGAGATGAATCCACTGGTTGCAAGCCTAAACACAGTTACAACTTTCTAAGTCCATTGAAGTCAATGCCCTTTGTAGAGTGTAACTCAGTTTAAGATGGTTTAATCACCAGCACTGAATGAACAGGGCTTTTCATAGGCTCTGAGGAGCTCTGTCCAGTAGCCCACATTCTCTGATGGACATGGTTTCTCAGATCCATCACTATCTCCATCTCTTCTCAAAGACACAGCAGCAGCTGTTCATCCTGTCTTAAGGTTACAGTTTTAAGATCGCTTAGAAGAGAGCAAGTCCATTTGAATTAAATGGGATGACTGTGCTGTCCATTCCTCATAGACAGCAGCCTCTCTTCAGGCAATCCTTACCTTGGCTTATTTCATCTAGTTGTGAAGCATTCAAAAAACCTCAGATGGTAAGTTAACACACTGGCAAAACATTATTCACTCAAATACCAAGCTGAATGGATTGCATCATCCCCTGATTGTCAGCACTGATCCCAAATGGGCATATTTCTGGCTACAGTTGGTAAACTAAATCTTTCCTTTATATTAGTAATTTAGTTTCTCCCTAATTAAAAAACAACTCTATATCCAAGATAATGCTGGTCTCTCGCCAGGGATCATTGTCCTTACAGTGCTATCCTAAGCAGAATTACACCCTTCTAGGCCCAGTGACTACAATGGACTTAGAAAGATGTAACTTGGCTTAGGATAACACCATTAGACAGGGATAGGTGGTATTTGATACTGGAGTTAGTACTGCCAGAGGAATGGGGAGAGATGCTAGAGAATGCAAACATCATTCTTCTCAACTGATATTAGCCCAACAATAGAAGACATCACTTCCTCACAGAAACCTGGAAGGATTTAAAACAAAAACCGTGAGGAATACAACCTAGTTTTTCCATGTTATCCATAGAATGACTTTGCACAAGTGGTGGAGGACAGCTAATGACTCATCATTACCCCCATACCCTCTGACCTTTCTGGTACTGTTGCCCTCATTCTCATTAATCATCTCACCTTTCAAGTAATTCTTGTCTCAGGCCAAGGGAAATATTAAGCAATCACAAAGTTACCCCACATCAACATATTACCATGTCAATATTAAGCAGCAGTTAGGGCTGCCAAGTCCTCCGGTAGGACGGGGGAAACACTGATTTTTAGTGCTTATCTCCCGCTTTTCCAAAGTTGGCCACCGGGGGGACAAAATGGCTGCCTTAAAAGGGAAATGTCTGCAGAGAGCCTGCCCTGCAGTAAAAAGCCTCGCCAGACATTTCCCCTTTAAGAAGTCAGCAAGAGAGCTTCTTCCACAGCAAGAGAGGTCCGCCCAGAGATTAAGGAGGGACTGAAGGAGCTGCTTTTGCATGTGGCTGGCAAGGTGAGTTTCTCTTCCAGCTCTTTTCATTCTCTCTCCCTCTTTCTTTTTTCTTTCTGTCTGTCTGTCTGTCTGCCTCTCTCTCTGTCCCCATCCAGCAGAGGTCTATCAGTGGCTATTATAGCCACAAGGTCTAAATGGAAGTAAGTGCCTCTGCCAGTTTTTTTCCCTTCTCTCTCTCTCCCTCTTTCTTTCTTTTTTCTGTCTGTCTGTCTGTCTGTCTCTCTCTGTCCCCATCCAGCAGAGGTCTATCAGTGGCTATTATTAGCCACAAGGTCTAAATGGAACCCTTTGTCTGGGGCAGTGAGGCTCTGAATTCTTGGTGCTTGGGGGGCAACAGTGGGAGGGCTTCTGGAGTTCTGGCCCCGCTGCTGGACCTCCTGAGGGCACCTGGTATTTTTGGCCACTGTTGTGACACAGAGTGTTGTACTGGATGGGCTGTACTGGATGGGCTGATCCACTGTGGCTTCTCTCCTGTTCTTATGATATGAAAATCATATTTAGCACTTGTGTAGCACTCAGTGCTTCATATTCTGCCGAGATGAGGAAGGATTCAGTAGGGCCGTTGCTCAGTGATAGAGCATCTGCTTGACATGCAGGAGGTATCAGCCTCTTCAGCTAAAAAAGGATCAGGTAATAGGTGACATTAAAGATCTCAGCCTGAGACCCTGGAGAGCCACTACCAGTCTGAGTAGTCAATACTGACCTTGATGGACCAATGGCCTGATTCAGTATTAGGAAACTTCA
This sequence comes from Lepidodactylus listeri, assembly GCA_029233225.1. Taxonomy (NCBI): domain Eukaryota; kingdom Metazoa; phylum Chordata; class Lepidosauria; order Squamata; family Gekkonidae; genus Lepidodactylus; species Lepidodactylus listeri. The sequence continues at coordinate 56,017,644 of JARCFY010000005.1, read as the reverse complement.
TGAGTTCATGTGTCAGCATGTGGAAGCAACATCACAGGATGTGACATCACAAAATGATGTCACTTCCTTTCTCCTGGCTCCACCCCCAAAGTCCCCAGATATTTCCCAAGTTGGACTTGGCAGCCCTAGTTAAACTGCATGTTGTTTACTATTCCTTTTAGTGGGAAGGCCTGTGTAGTTCAAGTTTAGAGCATCTGCTTCGCATGCAGATAGTCCATGGCATCTCCAGTTCAAGGAGCTTACGTAGAAAGACCTTTTTCCACCTGAGATCCTACAGAGCTGCTGTTAATCAGAATAGACAATAGTGAGTTTAATGCACCTATGTTCTGGCTCGGTGAAAGGCAGGCTCACAAGTAACGTGAAAACTCCATACAATCGTTTTCTTTTCAGTCACGCAACAGCTCTGTATTGTTTCAGTTTTACAGATGGGACAGTTTTATTTTATTTATTTATTCATTTAAAACATTTGTAGATTGGCCAAGGCTAGCTAGTTAGTGTACCAATTTATCATTTGTGTGAAACTAGGCTTCAGAATATAGTTGTCTTCATTTACACGACTGGATCATAGCCTATCTATGGGATGTAATTCTCAGAAACAGCAAGAAGTCACAAATTCCCTTGGCTTTGAATTAGCTGCATATTAAACACTGAGAAAGTATTAATTTAGGCTGCCGTCCAAAGAAAGTCAGGCATCCTAAATCCCTTTGAAATCAATGGAATGTCAGTGCAGAATAATTTGGTCACAGTTCCATGGGACTTAGGCATGCCTTGCTTTCTTGGGGTTGCATTCATAGCCAGATATTGCCAGACTGAATGTAAAGGTCACTTTACTGCCTTGGCCTGGATTTCCCTGTGTATCTCCCTATCTTTCAACAGTTTCTTTAATTTTCCAACAAAGCCTTGCAGCACAATCCTATGCATGGCTGTTCAGAAGCAGGTCCCATTACATTATTGATGCTTAATCCCAGGTAAGTGGCACAGGGCTGCATTCATAGGCACAGTTCAGGACTCAAGCCTCAGTGGAATTAAAGTTTGTGACAAGCAGACAAACATGTAAGTGTTCACTCCAAGTCCCAGGGCATTCCAAAATACTCAAGCCGTCATTACTTATTTCTACAACTGAAGCCCTGCTGGAGCAGTGTCAAAGTGGTCTGAGAGGCAGAACCACAGCTAAAAAAAGGCCCACGTGCTGGGGTAAAAGGATGCCTGGTCCGACATCTCTCTGTGCTCATAGGAGACCCCACCACACAGCCTTTGCAGGATGTCTGCATCCCTGTGCAGAACTGCTTCCTAAAAATTTGTTGTTGGCTCTGAGAAGCCAAGACATATTTTTCCCAGTTTTGGATACTAAACTAGTCTCCCCAGGTGCACTCTACAGCGAGTTCTTTGCAGACCCAGGCAACAGTTCTATGCACACTTACTTAAGTGAAAGTGCTACGGAATTCAGTGGGACTTACAGCTATGTACAGAATCAGACTGTACAACTTGAAAAGCAAAAAACTACATGGTGACTCCCCAGTGCACGCATAATACATCTTAATATCTTTACACAGAAGAGCACCCGGTTCCATCAGCACAGCAGAAAGCAAGCTGCTACTGTTTAGAATGCACTAAGGATTTTTCTCATGACCTTGCAGTGCAGAAAACTGCATTCCAGCCAGTAGAGCTGCTAAGTAATTTTGCACTGTCTATTCTGTTCATCTCTAGTTCTGCAGGGCATGGTTAGTCTCCATACTGGTTAGAGATGCAAATTTCCTGCCTTGTCACTGGAAGGGTCCAATTTAAGGGTCTTAGAATTTGCAATGAGAACACACACACACAATCAACTAACACCCCCCCCCCCATGTTTGTACCTTTCCTGCTGCAGCAGCCTCCTGATCCCATTCTTGCTCATGTGTTCCCTGCTAGACATGAGGGATGTACCTCTGTCTCATGTTGCAGGCAGGTCACTTTATGGCTGGAGAGCTAGGAATCGGCACAAGCTTCTCCAAAGTGACTGCAGCTAGGAGGAGGAGACTGTGGTCCAAGGCCTGACAGATTGCCAGCAAATCACACTGCAGAAGCCAGTCCCAAGCCAGCTCAGGAGCCTGGGATAGAAGGATAAATGCACCCCCCCCCCCCCCTGAGTTTGCCATGCAGTGAATCACACATATCTGTCCTGATCTGCAGGGAGAGCAGCTGCCCCTCACAGCCCAGTCTTTGGAACTTTGTGCAGAGGAGGAGTATTACAAATCATGGGATAAAATTCAAGCTGCTTCTCAAAGCTGTTTAAATGTGACTATTTCATTACCTGCAGAGTCCACATATATTATCCAAGCTATTGCAGAAGATGCCTGGGGTCTGATCAGCATCTATTACACACTGCTGCAATACTAAACACACTCAACTATGTAACTAGCAGGCACATCCAGTTTGGAAAGCCGGCAGCCCTTCCTGATAGTATCTGTGCTTGCTTATAAGACATAAGTCTGGGTCATGGCATGTTTGTAAAAATAGGTCAATACTTTTCACTCCCCTCACAATGACTAATCTGCATTTAGTTCAGGTTCTTCAAAGTAATAATGATAAAATACGTTAGATTCATTGGTATGGTAAACCAGGAACCAGTATCAATTTAGCAGAGTGCACAAACAGGCCACACGCAGCAGAGCTTCTTTGTTCTGCAAGTTGACTGAGAGAGATATCAGGTGTGAAGGAACTAATTTCCCAAGTGTTCAAGGCCTCCCTTTTCAACCCTATGTGGGCCACATGTAGGAGCACATGATTGCCATTCCCATGTAGCTCAATTGTACACCCTTCTTTCCAGTCGAGTCTTTAATGTCAGTGTGGCTCTTCTTATGTCATCTGGCCAGGCCCATATTCTTATATTATGGGGAAACACAATGCTCCCTCTAAGCTGTGGAGTCTTGTGAGCACAAAATCTACTTTGTGAGCTACTGGCATTAAAGTTGTGAGCGAGCGATTTGGCTACTGTAGAAATTAGTTTGCTCTGGAACCATCCTTCCTGAGCAAAGACAAAAATGTGTGAGCCAGAGGCTGAAAAACTGTGGGCTAGCTCACATTAACTCAGCTTAGAGGGAACACTTGCATAGGAGCCCCATGAACGAGTAGCAGCCACGTGACTTAAGAGCTATGCCTTAGGCCAGAGCAGTAGAGTGGCTAGTATCGGGTTTGCATTTGAAAAACTCAGATTCAGTTGTTAACCAGCTACTGTCTCAGTACCATAAGCTAGCACTGTCACCATCTCTGAGCTAACCTGGACTGTTGTGAGGATAAGATAACTCTATGTATACTGCCCTGAGCACCTTCAAGGAATGGAAGATACAAATAAGTAAATTAGGGTCCTTTCCACACAACCCTGTTCCCGAACTTACATTCTTCACTACACTATATATGTAGAACTTACATTCTACATATGAGTTCACCCCTGTAATTATCTCAGGGTATTTTTTTGTTTCCACATTACACTGAGGTCATCCCAGTTTTGCCCCACACTTGTCCCGGGATAAATGGATGCTGTTATAACCAGGGATAAATGCAAAGTCGCAAGTTGAACTCTGATAAAACCAAGGATGAGATCCAAGTGCAGAAAGGACCTAAAACAGACCATGTTTCTTTATGACAGTATTTATATGTGAGATATATGATGTCAATTTAAGTATAAGAAGGAAGAATATCATTATTAGAAACTATCAGTAAAAACACAACATTTAAGAATATAAGGCTGGAATGAAGTGAGATAACAACCACTGAGGTACAGCGACAAACAGCAACCCTGAATTGAGTTCCCTCCACATTAATCATCATGTGTTTCTCCATCCTAGCTTCACATTCTTGGCAACCACAAGTGGGGTGGGGACATACGATGACAATATCATGTCATGTGTTTCTGTAAATGAAAGCAAGAGGATGGGAAACTTGACACAGGAATGCCACTTTGGTCAGCAATCTTATGATCATTGTAATCTTTAGTCTCTATCCTCATGTTGTTGGATATGTGCTCGTCACACTATAGTAATTGTTTGTAACTGAATAGGAACATCCAATAGTGAATTACTATTATCATAGTTAGGTTAGCCAAATACCTACCGTTACTTTAGTGGGGGGGAGTCCATGCCGGTCTGGGAGAGTCCTGGTGTGCACGTGGACAATGAGGTCATTCGGAAGTGATGTCATCACCTCAAGCACATTGGGGGTGGGACCTCAGTAATTTGAGGGAAAACCATAGAGTTTTCTCTCAAATTACAGAGCGTCCCCCCTGAAACATGCCCAATGCGATGACATCACCTCCAAGTGACATCATTGCACCGGGCACATCTCCTCAACCCGGCAATTTGGGGGTGGGGTTCCCCCTGGTGGCCAGCAGGCTGCTGGAGCAGGGGTTTCCCCGCCACCCGGGGGGACTTGGCAACCCTAATCATAGTGTAATAGTAGTGCAATATCCAATGTACTTAATGTAACTCAGATAATCATTTCCTATTCTGTCTCCTTTGACTGGCAGAAGACTGGGTCTCACATTCTGATTCAGACCATTTCTACCTTTTGACCTTAGGTCTCTCAACTGCAGATGAACTTGGTGCTAGCTTAACACATGTAAAACATGAGCTCAGCCACTCCTTTGCCATCCAATGCCTGCTTTCCCAACACCCATTAACATGCTGACTTTACAATGAAACATTCAAGACCTTGACCAAGCCCATTTACAGTGCCATCCTAAGCAGAGTTACACTGTTCTAAGCTCAGTGCCTTCAATGGACTTAAGAAAGGTGTAACTGCACCCATGATTGCACTGTTAGGCTCGTATGAAGTCCCCACTAAGTCTAATGGGTTTAGGAGGAGGCCCTGAGCCCACATGAAAATAAAAGTGTTTTTCAAGTTTTTATAGCTCTTTGAAAGGATACAGCAATGACAATTATGTAAAATTTTTGAAAAGATGGAAACTACATTATTCTCAGACACTGAGGTTACCAAAGGGCTGCTAGGATACCAAGCAAAGCAATGTGAAAGGTATTGTGATGGTTGAAATGGAGGGCCTTTTTAAGCGTGTATTTTTTCCACACAATAAATGCAGAGTTGTTATTTTTTGTTGCACAAGGTGTACACAATGCCATTTGTTGGGAGGGGGGTATTTAATTATTTTTTGTTAATCTATATATAAAAAAGAAAGTCCCCCTCACCATAAAATCAACGTCCAGGCCAAACTGCTGGACCTTGAAACACCAAATTTGGGGAGAGCGCTCCTACCATGGCTAAGGTGCTCACTAAGAAGGGATTTTTAGAAATCCAACCCCTACATGGGTCCAGGGCTCCGTTGGGGCCGGGGCGTGCTGGAGCGCCGCTCCGGGAGAGGGGAAGCCGGGGGGCAGGCACATGATAAAGCCCCGCCCCCCAGCTCGCTTTCCCGGCCCGCGCTTCAGCGCGGAGCCGGAAGAAAGCCTCCTCCCTTGCTCATCCTTGCCGGGCCGGCGGCAAGTGCCGCCGGCCTGGGGAGGAGGCCCTTCCCACCCCCCCAGCTCATCCTTCCCTCCCCCCCAGAAGACCCTTCCCGGGCTGGCCCGGGAGAAGTCCCTGCCCCCCCCAGATCATTCCCGGGCCTGGCGGCAAGCGCCGCCAGCCCGGGAGAACTCCCTCGCCCCCCCTTTCAGATCTTTCCCGGGCCGCCACCCTGGGAGAACTCCCTCGCCCCCCCTTTCAAATCTTTCCCAGGCCTGGCGGCGAGCGCCGTCACCCCGGGAGAACTCCCTCGCCCCCCCCTTTCAGATCTTTCCCGGGCCTGGCGGCGAGCGCCGCCAGCCCGGGAGAACTCCCCCGCCCGCCCCCGCCCTCTCTTCTGCCCACGTCGACAGCCAGGGCCTGCTCCTCCATGCCGCCTCCCACCCCACCCCACCCCCTCCCTTTGTGAGAGGATTGCTGCCGCCTCCTCTCAGCTGCTGCCTCCCGGGTTTCTGGGGGGCAGAGTTCGACCCCCCCCCGGGGCAAGCTGGGGGTGCTCCTCGGCGACCGGACGAAACCAGACATTGTCCTGAAACCAGGTGTTTCTGCCTAAGGTAGCTTCAGTTTTCCACTTGAATCAAGACTTGCTACTGCCAACATTTGTCCCTTCTCCAGCTTCAGAGCTCTAGACATCCAGAGAGCCCTTACCTTCCTGTTCCTTCCTTTCCCCCTTCCTTCCCCTCTCCTTTCCTTCCTTTCTTTTCTCTCTCCCCCCCACCTACCTACCTTCCTGTTCCTTCCTTCCTTCTCTCTCTCTCTCTTCCCCCACCTACCTACCTACCTTCCTGTTCCTTCCTTTCCCCCTTCCTTCCCCTCTCCTTTCCTTCCTTTCTTTTCTCTCTCCCCCCCACCTACCTACCTTCCTGTTCCTTCCTTCCTTCTCTCTCTCTCTCTTCCCCCACTTACCTACCTACCTTCCTGTTCCTTCCTTTCCCCCTTCCTTCCCCTCTCCTTTCCTTCCTTCCTTCCTTCCTTCTCTCCATCTCTCCCCCCACCTATCTACCTACCTTACTGTTCCTTTCTTCCTTTCTTCCTTCCTTCCCCCCTTCCTCCCTCCTTCCTTCCTTCCTTCCTTTCTTCTCTCTCTCTCTCCCACCTACCTACCTACCTGTTCCTTTCCTTCCTTCCCCCTCCCTCCCTCCTTGCCCTCTGACACACTGCCGATGACATCATCACTTCCGGTGATGTCAGGGGGTGTGGCATATGCAAATAAGTTATGCTAATGAGCTCCTGCACCTCTTTTTTTACGAAAGGACCCCTGCATGGGTCCAAAGGGGGAAAATGTGCTCCCCCATTGATTTCTATGAGGCTGCTGCCTACTTGCATCCCCCACTCTCTGATTGGTCAGCTGCAGAGCTCAGTGTTCTGAAGTAAAAAAAAGCCAACAGTTACAGGAGACTGCAGAGAGCTAAAGGCAGTTGAGGAAATCAGGAATGGCCAATAACCACATGTGAGGTGCAGTAAAGTTGCTGGCCCAGCCTCCCCATGGCTTCAAACACACACACACACACCTCCTACACCTGAGGCAGTTGTCTGTCAGGTGCAGCAGTGGCTGCAGGGTGCTTAAAGCCAACAGAGAGCCCCCCCCAGCAGTAACGCCTTAGTGATCCGGCTGGCCTAGCCTCCACAGTGGCTTCTAATACTCCTCCCCCTCCCACACTGGAAAGGCAGCTTCCTGTCAGGTGGAGGAGAGGAGGTAGGATGCTTACAGCCATCAGGGAGGTTTGCTCAGCGGGATTGCCGTAGCTCTGCTGCTGGCCCAGCCTCCCTGATGCCTTTAATCACAATCGCCCCCAACACCAGACAGGCAGGGTACTTTTATCCATTAGGGATGCTGCCCCAGCAGGATCACCTTAGTGATGCTGCTGGCCCAGCCTCACCAATGGCTTTAGTCACACTCCCACCCACTATGGAAATATACCCCAAATTTGTAGAAAAGTGATTTCCTATATTAGGTTATTTAACTTATCATAATGTGGGTTCTAGAAAATTGGTTCATATGAACCTGCCTGATTTACTTTGATAAATCAGGGGAGAAAGAGGCGCCCACTATAGAGTTGACCTCCAAAATGGCGGGCGCGGCTGATGCGATGGAAACATTAGCTACGCCACCATAGGAAGACAAACTCGTGGCGATTATTAATGCTTTAAAATCAGACATTTTGGGCCATATTGATATAAAACTGAAACCTATAGAAGAACAAATGGAAAATATAACTAAATCACTGCAGTGAGTAGCCCAAATGGTGAACATGACAATGGAGGTGGGGGTTACCTTGCAGGGCGAAGTACAATATCTACAAAAAAAAGATGATTGGGCCACTGAAAAAATCCTTATGTTGGAATCTAAACTGAAACAAAACTCATTAAAATTTAGAGGAATAGAAGAAAAGGAAGAGGGCACTACAGAGCTTTCCATATTTATGGCACACTGGCTCACAGATATCTTGAGCCCAGACGAAAGAATTGCACCGTTAATCTTAAAAGCATATAGACTTGGTTCTTTGAATACCTCACACACCCGTGATATTCTTGTAGAATTCTCTGATCCACGAACAGTACGAGCTATACTTTGCCTAGCACGACAAGAATCCACGTTAAAATACAAATCCCAGGCAGTTCACGTTTACCCTGATCTTCCCAGAGAACATCTTCTGATTAGATCTACATTAAAACCCATAACACTCAAATTGAGAGAAGCAGAGATTAAGTACAGATAGCTACCCTCGGGATCCCTTCAGGTGCGACATCATGGAACTTTGCTTACAGCACAAGATTTAGACTCTGGTCATTTTATGCTGCAGCAACTGAACTTGGAACCGAAGCCGGAATCTGCAGAGAAAAAACCTACAAAGCGAAAACTAGACTTTCAAACCTCTCCTTCAAGATGGTCCAAGATCCCAATAAGGGAATCTGTTAGCTGAACTTATTTCTTTTTTGGATAATTTTATCTTTGCCAGTTTGACTTTTAACAAATGTTAGATCTTCATACCTTGTTCATATTCAGTAGTGTTAAATATGCTCTTTAGAACTTATAAGCTTTTTTTCATTAACACACAGTTCATTGGTACTGTTATATTTAGGTACCTTAAGAGTGCATAATTAATATTGATTAGTATAAGGGAGGGGGGAAAGAGTTTTGGCGTTTTTTTGCCCCAAATGGTTGGTAGTTGGAATTTTTGGTTGGGATTGTTGGTAATAATAACTGGGGGAGTTCTTTGTGAAGGAGATAAGTCTCCTTGTGCCTTAGAGGCTCAACTCCCTTTTTTCTTTTTTTGGAATTTTCTTTTTTCTTTTTGTATTTGCTCCTCAGTAACCTTTGGCTTACAACTCAACATGTTTTTAGAAGTTATGGATTATTTATTTTGCAGTATATTACAGTTCTCTGATTAGGAGCCACAGTAAACATCTGAGAAGTGAGCCTGTGCCCTGACCTACAACTCACGGCCTGTGTCCACCACACACATAAACGGATCAACTGAGTTGGTGCAAGAATACCATGTTTGTCACCTAAGAAACACTGTTCAATCTGAAATTTTTGCTCTAACACTTTACTTGAATCTTGTTCCAGCACTTTAGGGTAATTAGTTTTAATTGTTATGGTAGGTAGATAGGTAGGTAGAAAATTTATTGTATGTGGCCATAGGCCTTTGCAATCTAAAACAATAAAATAAATCAGTAAAATATAACAATATAATACATATTATCTAAGATTTAGTCAACTTTAAAATCTGATAATTTCTTTTTTAAAATAACTTTTATTAGAGAAGTATTCAACACGTTACAACCAAATTGTTACAGAGAAAAAAAATAATAATACAAAAAGCATAAAACAAGATAAAAAAAGAAGATACACCTGTATTAACCCATACAGCTTATATAATCATGCTATAATAATCGCATTAATTGATGAACTAAAGTCTTCCTGAAGTGATAAATATTCAAGGAAAGAAAACCATATAGCTACAAAATTTGAAGAATAATTAACGTTATTTTGTTGCTTTAAAGATTCTGTGGACTTAATAACTGATCACCATAAGATAATATAATCACATACAATAATAGAGTGAATATTATAGTTTCCTGTCTATTTCATCCAGTATCCAAAAATTCCAGAATGATTGTAGAGCAAAAAATCTAACTTTTAAATTAGCAACTACCCACATTAATGCGTTAGCCAGTTCCAAAGTAAAGGGTGCCATGTACAGAGTTCATAGAACCATAAGAGTTGGAAAGGGCGATACAGGACATCTAGGCCAACCTGCTCAGTGCAGGGTCACACTAAAGCATCCTTGACAAATGTTTGTCCAGCTGCTGCTTGAAGACTGCTAGTGAGGGGGAGCTCACTACTTCTCTAGGCAGCCAATTCCCATGCTGAACTATTCTTACTATATAAAAAAATTCCAGTCGGACTTGGTACATTTTCACATGTAATTTAAACCCATTATTATGAGTCCTATCCTCTGCTGCCAACAGCTCCCTGCCTTCCTCTGACAGCCTTTCAAATACTTAAAGAGAATAAACATGTCCCCCTCCACCTCCTCTTCTCCAGAATGAACATTTCCAAGCCCGTCAGCCTTTCCTCATACGGCTTGGTTTCCAGGCCCCGATCATCCTCATTGGTCTCTTCTACACCCGCTCCATTCTGTCCACATCCTTTTTGAAGGATGAAGTTGAAGTTGTCATAGATTGATCCATAAACTAGATCAAAATATTAGGTATATGCTAATTTAGCTTGAAGTTAGTCACTCAAGTATTTCTGTTTACCTGATTTGTATATTATTATTGTTTGGTGTATTGGTTAGATTATCAGATACAGAGATTGTGGAGACACAGGTCCCTGATAAAAAATAGTCATTGTTCTGAGGAGAAATCCACTGGTTTCAGAGAGGTTTGTGATGTATGCTGACTGATAATATTATGATCTGCAACATTCAGCCTATTTTTAAGCACCTGCACTGGCTTCCAATTGGTTTCTGAGTCAAATTCAATGGGCTGGTTTTAACTTTTAAAACCCTAAAAGGTAGGGCTGCCAAGTCCCCCGGTAGGGCGGGGAAAACACCGATTTTAAATACTCACCCCCGCTTTTTCAAAATTGGCCACCAGGGGAGAAAATGGCTACCAGCAGGAAGGCAGGGGAACATCGGAGTCTGCCCTGCCCTGCCTTAAAAGGGAAATGTCTGCAGAGAGCCTGCCCTGCAGTAAAAAGCCTCACCAGACATTTCCCCTTTAAGAAATCAGCAAGAGAGCTTCCACAACAAGAGAGGTCTTCCCAGAGATTAAGGAGGGACTGAAGGAGCTTGCAACGTGGTAAGTTTCTCTTCCAGCTCTTTTCCTTCTCTCTCCCTCTTTCTTTCGTTTTTCTGTCCGTCTGTCTGTCTGTCTCTCTCTCTCTGTCCCCATCCAGCAGAGGTCTATCAGTGGCTATTATTAGCCACAAGGTCTAAAGGGAAGTAAGTGCCTCTGCCAGTTTTTTCCCTTCTCTCTCTCCCCCTTTCTTTCTTTTTTCTGTCTGTCTGTCTGTCTGTCTCTCTCTCTGTCCCCATCCAGCAGAGGTCTATCAGTGGCTATTATTAGCCACAAGGTCTAAATGGAACCCTTTGTCTGGGGCAGTGATGCTCTGAATTCTTGGTGCTTGGGGGGCAACAGTGGGAGGGCTTCTGGAGCTCTGGCCCCGCTGCTGGACCTCCTGAGGGCACCTGGTATTTTTGGCCACTGTTGTGACACAGAGTGTTGTACTGGATGGGCTGTTGGCCCGATCCACTGTGGCTTCTCTCCTGTTCTTATGATATGAAAATCATATTTAGCACTTGTGTAGCAGTGCTTCATATTCTGCCGAGATGAGGAAGGATTCAGTAGGGCCGTTGCTCAGTGATAGAGCAGTAGGGCCGTTGCTCAGTGCTTGACATGTAGGAGGTATCAGCCTCTTCAACTAAAAAAGGATCAGGTAATAGGTGACATTAAAGATCTCAGCCTGAGACCCTGGAGAGCCACTACCAGTCTGAGTAGTCAATACTGACCTTGATGGACTAATGGCCTGATTCAGTATTAGGAAACTTCATGAGTTCATGTGTCAGCATGTGGAAGCAACATCACAGGATGTGACATCACAAAATGATGTCACTTCCTTTCTCCTGGCTCCACCCCCAAAGTCTCCTGGCTCCACCCCCAAAGTCCCCAGATATTTCCCAAGTTGGACTTGGCAGCCCTACTAAAAGGTAGGGTTGCCAAGTAGGGTATACTTACCGGAGGGGGGGGACTTGTTCTCCCCCTGGGAGCTCTTCTGGTGCGCGCGCTTTGCGCGCACGCCACAGTGACGTGATGATGTCATACATAGACTCTGGATACATAGACTCAGGATACATGGACTCTGTTAAGACCCTATGCCATTAATGCTCCTAGTTATGTGAGCAACACCACAGATTTCTTAAGGAAAATACAATTTTTGAATAGCCATCCAGAGAATACTATTTGGCCAACCATGGATGTGGAATCGCTGTATACCAACATCCCTCACAAAGATGGATTACAAGCCATATGAAACATGATTTCTGACAACACCACATCTTGCCACCAAACTCTGCCATTTTGTTCTCATCAACAACTACTTCAAATTTGGTAACAACCTGTACCTTCAGATTAATGGTACAGCCATGGGCACCCACATGGCACCACAGTATGTTAACATCTTCATGGCTGACTTAGTGCAACACTTCCTAAATTCCTGCCCACTGACACCTCTCCTATACCTGTGCTGCACTGATGGCATTTTTATTGTCTGGACACACAGTAAAGAAGCCCTGGACATATTCCACCAGGCATTCAACAACTTTCACCCCACCATCAACCTGACAATGAACCAGTCTATTCAAGAAATACATTTTCTAGACACCACTGTACAAATACGTGATGACGGCACAGACACCAACTTATGCGGGAAAACTACTAATCAACAAACATATCTACATGCATTCAGCTACCATCCTATACATATCAAACAATCTATTGTCTATGTTACAACCACATCTGTTCCAGTACTGCAGACAGAGATTCTCACCTGAAGGCTCTACAGCAAACCTTTTTGGAACTAAAATATATCCACCTGATGAAGTCAAGAAACAGATTAACAAAGCCAGAATGATACCCAAAGAAAGAAGACAAGTTCCAAATAGTAGACAATAACAGAACACCACTAGTAGTCACATACAGCTCTCAACTCAAATCTGTTCAACACATCATCAGTGACTTACAACCTCTACTGAATAATGACAGTTCTCTTTCACAATCACTGAGGGGCAAACCTTTTCTTGCACACAGACAGCCCCCCAATCTTAAACAACTCCTCACCCACAATTATACAGTATCTAGCTTGAACATGGATGTTGGTCCCAGAGCTTGCAATAAACCCAGGTGCCAGCTTTGCTGCCACGTACACCAAGACAATGCAAATCACTGGACCTAACAACATCAACTACACCATCTCAGGCGCATTCACTTGCTCATCTTCTAACACTGTATATGCCATTACATCCCAACAATCCCCTTCCATTCTCTACATAGTGCAAACAGGTCAAACCCTATGCCAAAGGATAAATGGACACAAATCTGACATTAAGAATTCCAAGACTGAGAAATCTGTAGGAGAACACTTCAGCCTTCCAGGACATTCAAGGTGACCTGAATGTAGCTGTTTTATGGCAAAGGATCTTCAGGAACAGACTGGAAAGGGAAATTGCTGAATTACAAGTTATTACAATGCTCGAAACAACCTCCCCAAGACTTAACAGGGATATTGGTTTCTTATCTCACTACATACTAATCTCATTCAGTATTCTTACATCTGTATTCTCACCAAGAAGAGCTATGCATCCTCTTTATTTTACTGTATTTCTTATTTGGAATAGTAAATTGGAATACTGATTGTAATGTAAGGCAGTGAATAGTAGAATATAATGCAGTGTGGAAAGGTAGATTGGAACGTATTTCTCTGGTCTGGTGAGAGGAGACAAAACACTGCACCATCACCCCACCTTAAAGAAAAAGATGCTATTAATTACCTCCATGCTTGAGAGAAGATGGGAGTGTAAAAACAGGGTCTCAGTTAACTATTCTCAGCATTCTACAATTAAGAGAGGTTACATTTACACATCAGTCTCCAATTTTGATATATTTACTTGCTTCACTATGTTTTCCCCCAGCAAAAAATTCAAACAAAGCCTGACCATATAAACTACGCTCGTTTGGCCCTTGCATCTGCTAAACAGCTTTTATTATGTTGTATGCTAATTTGCTGCTCATCCTCTATGGACTGGTAACTTCCGTTTCAATGTATCTGAAGACTCTGCTTGCACATAAAAGCTTATACCTTGAATAAAACTTTGTTGGTCTTAAAGGTGCCCCTGGGCTCGAATATTATTCTACAAGCTCCCTTTTCAATCCTAAACCACTGCTGTGGGACACATCGCCCAGCACGTAGGCAATCCATTGGGAAGAAGACTCTAGTCCGCCCTCCCCCCGACGCTTGCGCGTCTAGCTCCGCCCATGCAGTCGTTGGCTCAGACACGCGCGGCGCCGTTAAGGGGCGGAGCGGAATGGGGCGGGACCTATCAAAGCACCACCCCTCCTTGGTCAGCGGGCGGGCGGGATGGATGCGATGGCGCCTGCGCCGAAGCCCGCCCCTGGAAACGCGGTGGAAGCTGCTGAGGCGGCCTTGGTGATGCGTCCCGGCAAGCCCGATGCCCCTGCCGGGACCATGAAACTCACCCGCAAGGCGGTGCTGTCCCGGGCGAAGGCCACCGAGCTGGGCAGCGTCCGCAAGCTGAATTGCTGGTGAGGGGCGGGGAGGAGCTCGCCTGGCGGAGGAGGGAGGGGGGCTGTTTAGCTCACTCGCTGCTTTGACTGCCCCCCCACCCCTTTTAGCTGCAGAGGCAGGGGGAGGGAGGCGCTTGCACTGCACAGCCGGGTGAAAGAGGCAGAACGAGCAATCCCGCCGCCCCCCCCTTGAGCGTGCTTTTTCCCAGGCGGGGCTCTTTGTGCCTGTGACCGCGACACAATTGGCAAAAACGGTTTGGCCGTTTCCACCACTTTCTCCTTCCCCAGCAGACTCACTGAGGATGTTTCCCTTGCAGAATTCCTGCCTGCCTGACAGTTCTTGAAAGCAGAGCCTTTGGACAAAAAGGGGAAAGTTCTAGCCCCTTATTGGTGGTGACGTAGATAAGTAAGGTTCCCTCAAGGGAACTTGGGAATTCTTTTCCTGAATCTGCCTCCCGTCTCAAAAAGCTACTTGTCACCAGTCTTGGCATCCCAGAACTGTGATTGGATCACCCAAACATTTGCTAGCAGGAAGGCTTTACCTCGGTGCTGTTTTCCCTTTTCAAAGATTCCCCCACCCTCCACTGCTTTTTTTTTAACCTATGGAGGAACCTTACAGGTAACTAGTATCTTTTCCCCATTGGGGTGAATATTAGCTTTAAGGGGCTGTTTGAGGTCCAAAAAAGGGCCTCGGACAGGGTTGTAACACCTCTGTCTCCCCAAGTACACCCCCTGCAGCTGCTGCTGGGAGAGTCATTCAGGATCTCCCAACATTTTATTTAGCTTGGCCTCCAGGTAGCAGTTTTGGCATCACAGTATTGAAGCTGCTTTGTTATTCTGGCAGTGCTCTCAGCAGTTCAGCTGTTCCGAATCTCTTGATCTTTACCTAGAAGTGGTTCTGACTGGCACGGTTGTCCTCCCATCAGATTTCCGCAGTATTTGTCTACCCTCACCTAGTTCTGCCCTGGGAGCTAACACAGTTGCTTGGGCTGCGATAGCTTGCTTAAATGCAGCCGTTTGGTGTCATTGATTCCTTCTGGATACCCAGAATTCATTTGTTTCCTGAACCATCTTTGAATGAGCTGCGACTTTTCAGGTCCAATCTCTTTTCTGATACCCCATCCATTGAAACTGTTGGTGGGAGCTGTATGTGCAGAGCCTTTGGATAGGAGCTGGGAAAACAGAGAGCCCCATATAAAGGATACTTTTGTGATACTAACTCTGTGAACTTCAGATACACTTCTTTCATTTCTGCTTTTTTTTTTTTTTTGGCTATAGCATAACCAAAGTTGCCTTTTTGCTTGGTATCCATGCTTGCTTCACTTTGTTAACAGCATATGCTGTTTTGAGTTACTTCTACTGAATAATTTTCTTTTCTTTTTTTTTCTAGGGGTAGCCACCTAACAGATGTGAGTTTTGTTCCTGTCTTTCTAAAAATACTGTAGATTGTCTTGTTTGCTCTGAGATACAGAAGAGTTCAAATTGTTTTGTTCTACATCTTACACTGATTCTTAGCACGTTAGCTCCAGAATTACTGTTCTGAATACAGAGGGGTCGATTCTACCCCTGTCCTACCCATCCTCTGAGCACAGTATTGCTTCTTTTATTAGTCTGTTAGTGGAAGAGCCACTTAAGCTCTAGGAAAGCTACTAGAAGGATGGTTGGATGCACCCCATTGGGTCACAGATTCAATCTCTGGTGGGCCGTCTGTTGAAAGGATCAGGTAGTAGGTGATATGAAGGACCTCTGCCTGAGACCCTGGATGAGTTCATGTATGAGTAACCTCAGAGCACTTGCCTACCCCACGGAGATTGTGAGCACCAAGAGTCATTTGGGGTGGATGGAGAGAGAATCTGAGTCCAAGTGCCGCCTTCTTGCCAGTATTACCCATGGAAATGAGTGGGTAAGGAAGTGGCATTGCGGTGGTTTGAGGCAAACTTCAGTGTCCACCTCTGCCCTGTGAGAGCTGCCAGTGAGGAAGCACCCTGCTAGAAGGAATCTCTTTCTGAGCTTGGCCTTTGGCTTAGTTTTGATGGGAGTGACTTCTGGTGAGTTTTTCTACTGGTTTTTATTTTTTAAATCTCCTCACACCCCACCCCTGAAGGCTGCCTTCCTTGTAGTTAGAGTGTATTTAGATGAGGCATAGGACTGACTAAATAGGAGTGGCTAAATATGACTTCTGGTGGCTGAAGCTTCAATGTCCTTGCTTCTCTCCTGGTCAGGAGAATGAGTATGCAAATTGTATAAATTTGGCATATTTATTCAGTTTGCATACTTTACACAGATAACAGAGCTCTTCTTTTCGTGGTGTAAAATGTTGGTTGCCTAGACACAAAATTTTGACTGAGTATGGAATTATACACCATTCCTGGCAGATGCTTGCAGTTTGTTATTTTTTTCAAAATCAAGCTCAGACTGTTTCTTTTCAGTGAAATGGAAATACTGTATTATACTGTACACGAGAGTATAGTATCTTTCTGCTTGGAGCCATTTAGCTTCCTAGGCTGTCTGGAGTGAAACCAGGCTCATTCCTGGCTCTGCAGTCATGGTGCCCTTGCATGCTCCAGCATCTGTGGCAGCATCTAAGGAAACATATTTGCTAATCTTTTATCTGTGGTGGGTAATAGAGCTTCCTGCCTTGCTGTAGGAGACTTTGGCTTGTCCTCCTCTACAACTCTGTGCAAAAATAAGTCTTGTTAATGTCTGATCCAGTATTCATTCCATTCCAAGGTATTGGTAACAGGCATGTTGGATATGTTTCATTTTCCATGGTATTGTGAAAGTTTGCTAAAGCTGCTGTTTGCTGCTTTTTATGTCTAGATTTCAATCTGCCGTGAGCTTCCCAATGTTGAAGTGATCACTTTTAGGTAAGTGCTGGAGCCTGATATAACACAGCAAGGCAAGGGAAGTGGCCCTTTTAGCACCCTCTCTAGAAAGTCTTAACAGTTGCACCATAACCAGGGGTTCTCTTCCACTAGTGTGCGGAGAGTACTGAAAAAGCCTGGTCTCTGATTGCCACCCACTTCACCTTTGAAAATGGGGTCAGAGGGAGCAAGACTTGCGAAGAGGGTCTTAACTGGCAGGGTGGACAGTACAGGAGGATGCAGTCCTTCCAGGGTATTTTGTGCTTTATGAATCTGAATTCAGGAAATCTGAATATCCAGTGTACGTGAGATGCAAAGTATAATGGTACTTAACAGTAAATAAATATTTCACTTTAACTGTTGATCAGAATGCTTGACTTGAGAATGAATTGTGTCAACATAGGACAGGGTGGCAGGCGGGGTGTGTGTGTGTCCTTTTACAGTATTAGATGTCCTTTTACAGTATTAGATGTCCCATGGCAGAACGTTTATTTATTTAATTCATTTATACCCTGCTTTTCTCCCCAATGGGGACCTATATTTATCCTACAATTATCCCCACAACAACTCTGTGAGGTAGGTTTGGCTGAGAGTGTGTGACTGGACCAAGGTAACCCAGTGAGCTTCAATGGCATGAGTACGGATTCAAACCCAGGTCTCCCAGATACTAGGCCGACACTCTTTTTTTTTTTTTTTTTTGTAAAGAAATTTTTATTTTTCAAAAAAAAATAATCAAAAATAATACATTTACCTTATACAAATCCCTTTTTCCATATTATATAACATTTTGTTCTATTTGTACATTCTATTTTTATCTTGTTTTGGTGGTTTCCCACCACTTCTGAAGCATAACACATTTTCCATTTTATTCAAAATAGTAATACTTATATCTATGTTTCATTTCTGGTAATGGTTATATATCTTTAAAATACTTATACACCGTTAGGCCGACACTCTTAATCACTACACCACACTGTCCTTTACGTACCAGAACAAATAAAGAGTGACACAGTGCAGAAGAACTCTAGGACAAGCACAGAGAAAGGCAATGCACATTACATGAAATAAAGAAGTCCCCAAAGATTTGGGGCTTATGGTGACAAGTTTAAAACTTGCAACTTCAAGCTTGCTGGCTGTGAAACAATGCAGAAGCTGCTCATAAAGAGGGACAAGAATGTAGTCCTCCCACTCCTTGCAAGTGAGTGTGTTGATCAAGAGTGCGCAACTCAGCTCATGTGTAGGGCCAGTCTTGTTTTATCCCAGCTGATCTCTGTCACTACATTATCAATGGGGGAGGAACCAACCCTACAGCATGCATGCAGTCTTCTGTCTTTGCAGGTGTGCACTTTTAGTCTCTCTCTTGCTTGCCTCCAATTCTCTTTGCACCATGCATTCTTCCTTTTTCTGCCATCTTCTACCTCTTCTGCTTTCCCCCTTCCCTGCAGATCTCCCTGTATAGCCCTATTTTTTTTATTCTCTTCTTTTTTTTGAAAACAAGATATTCTTGCTCCTCTTCATGGAGTTCAGTGGCCACTGCACGCAAGTCTTTCACTCTCCCGTCAAATTCACATGCTGGACAGGAGGAGTCGTTTCAGTGGCAGGCAGGCAGTGCTGCATGGCTAAATGGCAGCAAGAGACTGGGAAACTTGGCACCATCAGCTCCACATGCCTCTGAGCCTGGGGAGAAGAGGGAACTCTGCAGCTGTACCGATGCAGTCAGGCTCTCCTCTCCACTTTCATGGTAGAAGGGCTTGGGAGGTTGTGCCAGCACAGAGGGGCTATTTGGAATTCTCCCAGAGGACTGCAACTAGGGAAGCATCTTATGGGCTTTATGTTGTACAGGTGTGCTGCAGAAAAGACTTGTCTCTGGTTTCCATTGTTCACTTGTTCTTTCCAACTAGTGTGAATAACATCTCTGACCTTGAGCCAGTGAGCCAGTGCCAGCATTTAACTGAGCTGTATCTAAGGAAGAACCGGATTGCAAGCCTCGCTGAGCTGTTCCACTTGAAAAAACTGCCCCAGTTGAGAATCCTCTGGCTGTCTGAAAATCCCTGCTGTGGCCTAGACCCTCATCGTTATCGCATGACTGTGCTGCGTAACCTTCCCAGCCTCCAGAAACTTGACAATCAATGTGCGTAATAAAAAAAGCCACTTTGGGTTTTTCATCCTGACTATTAACTTCTTATGGAGTGCATCATAACAGCTCCTGGGTCCTCCCATTCAAAACACAACCTGTTGTCACAATCTCATTGAGGGACTGTGATTTCAGTTCAGTAGTGTAAAACTGGCTTACATTTGCACCAAGACAAGTAGAGGTATGGTTGCTGGATATCCAGGGCAAGTACCTTTTTAGAAGGTTCAAGTGCATCTCTTTTGAGGTGGAATGATGAGCAGTTGATTTGGGAGGTGCAGACTTTTAGTTTCACCCTGTGGTATAACCCAGCTACTACTTCCTGGGGATCAGGGCAAACTGCCTGAAGGAGGGGAACAACAGTTAAAGCATGGCCATTTTCCCCATGTGGTTGCTTGTTGCTGGTGCAGGAAGAGGAATTGCTACAGGCTGAGTTGTTAGTCTTGGCCTACTTTGCATGGAGATGGTAGACCTGTGTCTGGACTTGTATTACTTGAGTCTGCAAATGGAAGCTTCTCCATGTGGAAACATTCCTTTCACATAGAAAGCCTAGCTGTCTGAGCCCAAGGCTTCTCTCTGACAGGCTAGGCATTATGTGCAGGAAATGTTTTTGCATTCAAATCATGTGACCTTCCACATAGAGTCCTGTGGTTCAGATCAGTACCGATTTTTCACCTCCCATGAGAGCTAATATTTGATAGTTGTGTTGAGCTGTTAGTGGGCAAAAACATACTATGCAGATAGGATAATCCCCTTCCCCGAAATATCTGCAAGAGACTTTGGGTGATGACACAGGGCTCATTTCGTAGCAGGAGCTCCTCTGCATATTAGGCCACACACCCCTAATGTAGCCAATCCTCCAAGAGCTTACAGAGCTCTTCTTAAAGGGGCTGCTGTAAGCCCTTGGAGGATTGGCTACATCAGGAGTGTGTGGCCGAATATGTAGAGGAGCTCCTGCTCCGAAATGAGCCCTGAACTGAGTATTCTCGTGGCATGGAGCAAATGACTCAGAAGGCCATTACACTGTTAATGGTTTGCTGTGTTTAGCACAAAGTATTCTGTGTGTGGTGACCATAGGGTTGCTTTCTTTTTGGTTTTGTAGTGGTGACAGAGGAAGAATTGTCCCATGCACTTCTGGAAGGAGAAGAGATTACAGCACCCCCGGCCAAACTGGACCTGGATAACTGCTGCCAAAACACCACCATGGAGTCCAGTGTGACAGACTATACAGCAGAGAGTGAAAATGAACTCATGAACTTCAGTTTGGAGGAGACAAAGTGAGGAGGGTTTGGTTGTCAGTAATTGGGGTTTCTTTGCTGGGCTTGTTATGGAGTGTCTGAGTCTGTGCTGTGGTCTGGCCTTAAGTCCCCTTGGCAGATGATTGTGAAGGACACTCAATGTGTGTTGAAACATATTTAATGTTTAGCTGCTAGACTGTCCCATTTCAGGGGGTGATGACCACTTAAGACTACTGCTTTGCTTACTTTGTTGCTTGCGTTCCCGTACAGCAAAATCCGTCAGCAACTTGGTATGAAGCCTGTTCCAAGAGATAAGTTTTCCTCCTTCTCACCAAGAGAAGTGGATGGGAACCGAAAGAATCGGGTGAGTGTAAGAATCTGTCTTCCTCATCGATAACAAGTGTATTTCTGAATTCTGTTGAGCAGTCTCAGGTGGAGGTGGATGGCACAAGATGCTATTGAAACAGAATGAGTTGGAATGGAATAGAGTTCCCTCACTAATTCTTATCTGCCCTCCTCCCTGTCGGTTTCTCTGTTTTCATGTTTTTTCAATATTTTACATATGTTTGTTTTTTTAATGTTTGAACTTCTCATGTGTTTTAATGTTTTGTTTTAATGTTTGCTGCCTTGGTAACCCTGAATAAGAAACACAGCATAGAATTGTTTTAAATAAATACATGCAAAGAGTTCCTGCCTCCTGATCAGGCCATTTAGGGATTTGAAGGAGAAAAAGCAATTATCAGTATTTGTAGGGAGCACCTAGAGAACATGATGGGATCACAAGAACGCTGGAGTTGCCTTGTTGAATCAGACCCAATTCCTATTTAGACTAGTATCTGGCCTTCAACCAGGTCCTGGTTTAGTGTCCGTCCCTCTGAAACTTATGCAGCCATGATGGCGTGTCTACCCAACTGCTCATTAAGAGGTCCCACTTTTAGCTTTTGTGGCCACTAACAGAACTATCTCCCTTGAATTTGGGAATTTATGTCACAGCAGATAGTTGGGAACTGAGCAGAATAAAACTTGGAAGAACAAAATAGTCAAGCGATGACTAAGCATTGAGGAAAGTAGCTATTCTGTAGTCTGTTCTGATGCTTTTTATGTCTTGGGTGTCCTGGATGAACAGAACAACATCCTGAATGCCATCCTGCTGCTTTTGGAAGAGCTGGATTCGGAAGGGCTAGAAGTCGTCTGTCAGACATCTGGGAACAAACTGCAGGCCTTGCAGAAGAAGGAGCTGCATGAGGAGCGATAGCAAACCCCAGGCAGTGAAACTGTTACCAGACTTGCATCACCAGCTCTCACTGAATGCTGTCAATCCTGCTGAGCAGGGTGTTGGGATGTGCTGCCATGCATGGGAAGAAACAACATTCATCCCCGTGTGTTTTACGTGTGAGGGCCCTCCTCTACAATGAGATTTCATCTGTTGTCACAACTCACATGCCCATATCTGTGCATCTTCTACCCAGTGTTCCACAAAGGCTCTCCATCGAGAGGGCAAACAAGCATGTCCAGAACTGTGGAAGGTAGTTTTCACATGGAAAAGGGGAAGGCTGTTGTGCCCTTTGTGTCCAAGATGTGCCTCCAGCTAGAAGAACTGCTCCTAGTCACACTCTGTTAAGAATAAGCCTGGACTGTAGCAATTCTGTTAGCATAATGTTCTTCCCTTGTATTGCACTGCTGTGCTGGTGCAAGAATAGATTTGATGCCTCCCTCCTCTTACAATGAGGAGCCTTTGACAATAACTTGGCCACTTAAGGCCAGAAGTTCACAGAAGAGTCTGTACAAAAATCATTGAACTTTTAAATTTAGCAAAAGAGACTTCAAATTCAGTGGTACCTTTCTGGTCTCTCCCTATGGTGCTTTGGACTAGAAAACAGGAGTATCAGCTGCAGTCAGACCATTTTGTGATCTGTTTGAATGCTTTATTTTTGTTTGATAAAGAAGTCTGTCCTGCATCCTTGGAAGTCTGCTTCTGCTTTTTCCACGCACTTGCCTAATTCGTCTGTTTACTAGCATGGGGGCAGGGGTAATGCAAGGCTGCATACACACTTGACATGGGAGAGGTGAGAATCTGGTTCTGGCATGAGGACAGATGGGAGCATAGAGACATGCTGTCTGCTCAATACAGTATAACACACTACACACTAAAATAATATTGAAAAACTGACAATGTTTTCTAGCCTGTACTAGAGAGTTTGTTCCTGTCTCAAAGAAAGGACAACTTTCTCAACAAGCAGAGTTGTGAATCTTGTACCTTCGGGAAGGCAGGGTTTATGTGTGTGCTTCCTGTATGCTTTATGGTACGATCTGAAAGTTATCCATCCCTTTACAGATGGTACTGAGTTTTTGTTGCCTTTTCAAGGATGTAGCATTTGTCACGCTAGCTTTATTATTACTATTGTGAGTTCCAGTTGAGTTTGTGATAGCTATTTCACAGGTCCAAGTGAGCGCAGAACCCTCAGCACTCAACTTTGGTTCTGGGTCTTGAGCTACTGAAGGTAGCCTGGATGGCGTACATACAAGAGTTCTGAACAAACTCAAATGTGAACTTGTGGATCTCTTGACAAAAATAGTCTTTTATTAAAATCTGCCTCCATTCCTGAGGACTGGAAGGTAGCTTAATGTCATTCCCATTTTTAAAAAGGGTTCCAGAGGAGATCTGGGAAATTACAGGCCAGTCAGTCTGACATTAATACTGGGTAAGTTGGTGGAAATGATTATTAAGGAAAGAATTAGTAGGCACATTGATGAACAAAAACTATTGAGGCAGACCCAGCATGGGTTCTGTAAGGGAAGATCTTGTCTCACTAAACCTGTTAATGTTCTTTGAGGGAGTGAACAAACATGTGGACAAGGGGGACCCAATAGATGTTGTTTACCTTAACTTCCAGAAAGCTTTTGATAAAGTTCCTCATCAGAGACTCCTAAGTAAGCTCAATAGTGATGGGACAAAAGGACAAGTTCTTGTGTGGATCAAAAACTGGCTAATTAATAGGAAACAGTGTGAGTATTAATGGGCAATTTTCTCAGTGGAGGGTGGTAAGCAGTGGGGTACCACAGGGATCAGTATTGGGTCCAATGTTTTTTAACTTGTTCATTAACGATTTAGAGTTGGGAGTAAGCAGTGAAGTGGCTAAATTTGTGGATGACACGAAATTGTTCAAGGTGGTGAAATCAGGGAGGATTGTGAGACACTCCACAGGGATCTGTTGAGGATGGGCGAGTGGGTGTCAATGTGGCAAATGGGATTCACTGTGGCCAAGTGCAAAGTGATACACATTGGGGCCAAAAATCCTAACAATAAATACACATTAATGGGGTCCGAACTGGCAGAGACTGACCAGGAGAGAGATCTTGGAGTTGTAGTAGATAGCTCAATGAAAATGTCAAGACAGTGTGTGACTGCAATAAAAAAGACCAATGCTATGTCGGGGATTATTAGGAAGGGAATTGAAAACAAATCAGCCAATATTATTATGCCCCTGTATAAATCGATGGTGCAACCTCATTTGGAATACTGTGTACAGTTCTGGTCACCACACCTCAAAAAAGATATTATAGCATTGGAAAAAGTGCAGAAAAGGGCAAGTAGAATAATAAAAGGGTTGGAACGCTTCCCCTATGAAGAAAGGTTAAAGCGCTTGGGGCTCTAGCTTGGAGAAACGATGACTGAGGAGTGACATGATGGGGGTTTACAAGATTAAGCATGGGATAGAGCAGGTAGAGAAAGCGGCACTTTTCTCCTTTTCTCACAATACAAGAACTCCTGGGCACTCCATGAAGTTGCTGAGCAGTCAAGTTAGAACAGATAAAAGGAAATACATCTTCACCCAAAGAGTGATTAACACGTGGAATTCACTGCCACAGGAGGTGGTGGTGGCTACAAGCATGGACGACTTCAAGAGGGAATTAGATAAACATATGGAACAGAGATCCATTAGTGGCTGGGGCAAGTGATGCTCTGTATTCTTGGTGCTGGGGGGGGGGGACAGTGGGAGGGCTTCTAGTGTCCTGGCCCCACTGGTGGACCTCCTGATGGCACCTGGTATTTTTGGCCATTGTGATAGAGTGTTGGACTGGATGGGCCATTGGCCTGATCCAGCATGGCTTCTCTTATGTTCTTATGTTTGTTTTACATGTAAGTGCAAGGCATTGGTGCTTTAAAAATGTGCAGTCTAGGTACATAAATTTCCTAGTTTTCCTTTTGATTAGCTTATGTTGAAGTCTACTAGGAGTTCAAAGTAATTATTGTCACCAGAAAGTAGCTGCAGATGAACGTGAGTATTGAAAATATTGTTGTAAGTACCATAGAGATGGAGAGATATGGTATTATGTTAGAAACTGCCATTTCTTTCTATGGCTGGTGCTGTTAGTATTCTTGAAGCACTACTGCTTAGAGGGATCCAGTTCTACTTTAAAAAGAAAAAAGTGTGCATAAGCCTGTGGGTAATAACAGAGAAGACAAGAAGGGTGCAGGTGTTTGTAAGCCAAACAGCCACCAGCCTTGGAATAGCTGCCTTGACCAGTGATTATACAGCTAGTAAGTTGTACTACCCTAGGAAAGAAATCACAGAAAACATGCAACAATGGAAAGTTAGCTTTTCAGGGCTATATCGTGTGATATAGGATCAACCCAACTTCAAAAGCAACATTTGCTAAGGTTAGCCACCTTTCTAGAGCAAGTCACATATCAGTATTCCACAAGGAGAATGCCAACTTTAATTTCTGCTGTGATCAACTATAAATGTTTTAGAAGTGGCTAATAGTTATTTGTAGCACTTAGTACAATTTCTTTAAATGCAGTGAATCAAGACTATACTGTGTTCAAAGGAATTGTTCTCCTGAGTGCTACAAATAACAATTAGCCCCCTCTAAAACATTCAGCTATAGCTGATTACAGCAGAAATTGTAGTTGGCATTCTCCTTGTGGAATACTGATAATGCCCCATATAGGGGGCTCACCCAGTACTTGCGCTGTTGGACTCCTTACAATAGAGCTTGTCCCTTCTGCCCATAACTGAGTCAGTGTCCATCTGTATGTTACTTTAACCCCAATGAGCATAAAACTGTTTTGTGTCCAGCCACTGCAAAGCTCTTAATAGTTCAGTTTTAGAGAAAAAAATCAGTTCTATTTATGTGTCCCAAGGTAGCTTCTTCCAGGCTGCCAAGAGTCTCAAATTAGTCACAATCCATGCTAATGAGCCATAAAGGGGCCTTTCATATGTCTCGACTGGCAGAGATGTATTTGTACCCTTAGTTTTAATAGCTCCAGTTCATGGCTCTCTAATTTGCTCTTCTTTTGAGGTTTGTATTAAGAACGGTCTATAAAAACTGGCAGTCTTATGGTTGTAATAATTTCCAGGAAAAGCTCCAATTTTGTTTTTGTTGAGGTGACAGCCAAAGGCTGTCTTTATAAGTGATACTGGGAATTTTTTTTTAAAGTATGTCAGTTGTAAATGTTCTGTGTTGAAAGTGCAACAGTGTAGATTTTTCATTCATTTTTTGGGAAGCAGAAAATATACAAACTTAAAAGAAAAAATAGCTTATTTCTTAACTTTCTGTCTTCTTCAACCCTCTCGCTGTCTAAAACTGTTCTGAGGGAAATGTTTTTGTGATGTCCTTTTCCAAGGATGCTTCTTTCTGAAGCAAGCTAGGCTTCCTGTCTAGAAATACAAACCCTTAGCACTGAACAGGTATAGAGGGAAATACTGTTTAAAAGGAACATGCATGGCATGAAGTTCTCTGACTCTGGTAGTTGATTTCTCCCTTACACTAAAGTTGCAGAACATGACACAGTTAACTCACTTCATTCTGTGAAGTCAGAGCCTGATCCCCAACTGGAAGCAGAATCGGCCAACACACAGGTTTGATTCAGTGATTTTTTTTTTAATTGCTACAGACAACCACAGGTGGATTACACGACACTGAGGTCACAGAACTGCATCGGGGAGAGTGCAGACACAACATGGCCACAGAGTTGTTGGTGGCATCCCCACAGCACTAGACACAGACAATGAATCAGGCACACTAAGCCAGATGGGCGTGGGGAAGAGCATTCTCCACACAAAGCCACAACATGCTGCCTTCCCAGCCCAGCATTCAGGCGCACTGCCCTCGCTCAGCTGGCACTTGGAGCCTGGTGGAAGGAGAAGAGAAGAGCTCTTCTGGCTGCTGCTGCTGCTACTTCATGGGCAAAACATGCAGATGAGAGACCTGCAAGATAAGATTTCGCTGGGTGACACAACAGCGGCCAGCGGCAGTTCTCAGGCCCTAACAGGACTCATCAGGTGCCTAAAGGAACGCTTGATGTGGAAGAATGAAGCAACAGCCTCTGAAATTGGAATGGACTCCAAGGCCTGTAGCCACACTTCTGCTACCAAGGAAAGCCCGCCTGCCCTCCTCCCCACCTGACAGGCAGAGTGAAGCTCCTTGCCCTAGGCCAGGAGACAGCCGGACTGCCCCCAACCCCACTCTCCTGCAGGCTCATAGTGGCACCAGCACTGCACTCGAAAGGCTTGAGAAGGCCTGGGAGGGGGTGAGGGATGACAGCAAACTGGCGGTGAAGGGGAGAAGAGGAGAGAAAAGGCTACAGCTAGAATCCTTTCTCAATGCTGAGTGTTCGCCGGGTGACATGCTCCATCTTCCCAGTCACATATTCGGTCAGGCTGATCTGGTAGTGGGCCAGCATCTTTAGCATCAAGCGCAGGTTCAGCCACCACTGCTCTTTGGGTAGCCGGTGCCTGCAGGGAGGGAAAGAACAGGGTCACAATGCCAGCACATCATCTCTCAGCTGGGCTGCAGGTGTCATGATAAAGAAAGCAGCTCTGGGCATGTGCAGAATATTTTCCCCTACACAACTATCCTCTGCCAATGGTGGGAAAGAGGCAGTGAGTCCACCAAGCTCCCTCTTAAATTCTGTATGAAAAGGCCAAAGTATTGACAAGACAGGAAGAAACCTCCTCAACTCCACAGTCTCAAATTAAAAGGGCTTCCCTGACAGTTCAACAGCCACCAATACCACCTGAGTCTGTAAAAACAGTAACAGTAGTTAACATGATAAGCCCAGGCTAGCCTGATCTTGTCAGATCTAAGCTAAGGGAGACCACTGAGGAATACCAGGGTCATGACACAGAGGCAGGCAATGGCAAACCACCTCTGGATGTCTCTTGCCTTGAAAACACCACGGGGTTGCCATAAGTCAGCTGTGACTTGAGGGCAAAAAACAAAACCAGTGATAAAAGATAATAAAATAAAGGAAGGTTAGCAGACAGTGAGCGCTTCTATATTTATTACATACTGACAATATTTGGCTTCGCACTCTCCTAGCCACAATTTCCTACACACTAGCCATTTCCCTGAGCTTGATCTCATTTCTGGTAGAATGTGCCCTTCCTGTTATTACTAGGGGCACGAATCGCACAGCTTGGATGGTGGAAGGAGTGCTACTTACTCAAAATCCGTGACTTTCTTGAGTTCCGTCACAGGGCTGAAGGACACAGTCTTCCTCCTCAGGCCTATCACGCAAGCAGATTCGGCACCATTGGCAAATACACGCCCTTGGGAAAGGAAAGGGTCAGAGTGAGGCGTGGAGTGGTCTTGGACTGAGGGAACCTGGGGCTCAAATCCCTTCTCTGCCGTGAAGCTAACTGGGTACCTCTGGACCAGTCATGCACTCTTCTAACCTACATCACAGGGTCGTCACAAGCATCAAATGGAGGAGGAGTGGAAGGGTAGGATACAAACGGGATGGGTGCCTGCAGTGCTAGACAGTAAGGACATCCAGTAGACAGCTAAGTGTTAGAGTGAGGCTGTCAAGAGCCAGTGGCCACAGAGAAGCAAAGGTTTCTACAAATCAAGCAAGGGTGAAGGAAAGCGGCTGCATGCTCTCTCTGCTGAACATGGTCAAATAGTGGAGCACAGACACTCCAAGGCTTCACAGCATCAGCATCAGCATAGCAAGGAGATTGAACTTTGGGAGCCCAAACACACAACAGAGACACAATGTTGTCCCTGTCATGCCTAGGCTCTGGTGCCAGTTGATAAATATTATAAACCACAAGCCTCATTTGTTTTGAGGGCAGGCGACAGCATGGTTTAAGGGAACTACTGGAGCCTTGAAACAGAAGATTTCAGAACCAAAAGGCATTCATGCTTTGAGCAGAGGTTAGCTCAGAAAAATCTGGCTATTGGATGAGTAATGTAATCTTTGGAACAGCAGAATGAACTGGTGGAGACAAAGGGAAATGGAAGGGTATAAAAACAGAGCAATGACTTCCATGTGTGGTACACGGAGGTCTGTAGGGACAGGGACCTTGGGAATCCTGTCTGCATGCAATGCATTAGCCAAGCGCAGAGTGTCAGCGGTTTCTGCTAGAGGCCAAGACATGTCAGCGCGACTCACCTTCTGAGGTGAGCAAGCTGCCAGGGAAGGTCTGTCCCTCATGACAACATTGTCAGCAGGGAAGCTTAGAGAGCATCCTCAGGAAGCCTGTCCTTTGGCCTAGGGAGCAAACAGCTCAAGCAATATACAGTAGGGCTTCCTCTGGAAGTCATTAGTGCCAGCTGTCCTGATCCCCTAAAATTAAAACTGACTTGCTGTAGCGCACAGTGCAACAATGGCAGTCGCTGTAAACCTGGCTGGTAGGCAGAGGGTCCAAGGCCTAGTGCATGAGAGCTTTTTTCCACTCTGACTGGCTCAAGCATTTTCCCTCCTACAAAATAATACCACAAGCACTTCCACCACACAGGTGATAACACCAACATACCTTTGCGGTAAGCCTCCTTCAGCTTATCTGACATCCACAAGATTGCTTTCACACCTAGCTTAGTGCCATAGTTGCGGTCAAATGGGGTTGGAGCACCTCCCTAGAAAAAATGGGAAATTAATGGCAGGGGTGGAGACAAAAGACCCTGGTGAGAGACAAAACACCATTACAGAACCAAAAAACAACAAACAGAAAAGTCTCCCTTAAAAAAGAGGGGGGGGGGGGACAGAAAAAGGAACCCTTAGCCATGTACCACACAGCTTTGAGTGCCAAGTTCTGATGAGGCAAATGTTGCCCGAGAAAAGACTCCTTGACAACACCTTTCCTCTCACTATTCCTTTTGTCCACCTATACCCTTAATCAGTTCTATCATCCAGTAATAGTGCTGATGTCACCTATGGGCCACCCACTCTTCTGCTCCACCTACCTGCTGAAGGTGACCAAGGACATTGATCCTACAGTCGAATATCCCTTTCCCCTCCGAGGAATACAGGTTGTACAGGAACTCAGTGGTGTAGTGCTCATGGCACTTCTCGTTTCTGGGGAGGAAGTGCAGGAAAGACGGCACTGTGACACATGACACAAGTACAGCCACATCCACGAGAGGCTGCGTGGAAGCATCTGGCTTGCTGATGAGCCTCTGGGACCAACTCAAAACCTTTAAAGCCTTCAGTGAACGAGTCCCATGAATATCACAGAGCAGTTCTCTTCATAGGAGCTCTCCTACCCTCTTAGTTCATGAGGCTGGACTCTAATTCACCACCCCTCATCAACAGCAAGGAGCAGGCCTTCCTCTGATGGCAGCTCCAGCCCTGTGGAACTCCAAACCAGAAATATGCCAGAAATAGTTACTTTTAATCTTCTTAAGGCAACCAAAGACATTCTGATTTTGGTTAGTGACTGGTTCCCGATTTTTATTTACTACTTTATTCTGTGTTTTCATTAACAAAGGCTTCAATACCCAATATATTTTGGTGTATATTTCCTTGATTTTAACTCCAAGGTAAGGATGGGTGTTGGGATTTTAATAAATTAAATTTAAAATGTTGTGGATGTCTGTGCAGATAGCAAGGCAAGGCACTCCAGGAAGTGTGCAGAACTGAATGTTGCCAGCCCTTTGTTCTGCCAGACCCCCATGGGATGCAGCTGGCAAGTAGACAAATCAGAACACAGTTAAAGCCAGCCTCGAACCCTGGGAAACCATGGCAGCATGGCCACTCACCGCAGAACCAGGCCTCTCTGAATGTCCGTTTTCATTTTGTCAGTCAAGTGTTCGACATTTGCCTGGAAAGAGAACAATGGCTTTCAATGGACCAGCTTTTGGTTGCTTCAAGACACTAGGGTAGCTTTTCAGGAGGGGAAAGAAGGAAATGTTGCTTGTTAGGTACAGAGGGAATTAGGCTGGGTAATGCAGTGCTCCCATCGGACAGCATTAGAATTGATCAAAATCATGGCAGACAATGCACAAAATGACAGCTAAGAGAGAAGCGACTCAGGCCATTTAATAAGCTACCATACAAAATGGGCAAATCAGTTAAGAGACAGTGATTCCTAACAGGAATCTATTCACAGTCAGCCAAAATTCTTTCTGTTGGGAACATTCCCCCCCCCCCCCAGGACGTATCCTCCTTCCCATGCTCTCCTCCTCCCCTCTGCACATTCACCAGTGCAGAGAGATCGCCCTTTGTGCCACCCCATTACAAATAACTAGCACTTTGCTGAGCTCACAGTACATATGCTGCGTTTTGCCACCAGTGTACCTTCAAGTCGTGAATGGTGAAAGGCTCTTCATACACGTAGGCAGCGTCGGCTCCCACTGCAATGCCAGTCACCGTTGACAAGTAGCCACAGTAACCCCCCATAGTCTCCACAATGAACACACGCCGCTTAGTGCCGGAAGCAGACTGCTTGATGCGGTCACAGCTCTGCAGAGGCAGGAGAGGAAAGAACAGAATGCTTATTCACCCGGACATTTGGAGGGCAATAATTCTGACCTCAACATGTCAGGCCAAGCCACTGCACTGAAAAGTCTCTGGTTATGGAGGACAACTTTGCTTAGCGATTACAACAAAACAAGCTCAACACCAGACCAAAATTGGGATTAGAGGACATGAACTAGCTCCCTCTGCCTCTTTTTGGGGGAAACCATTCAAGAGCCACCCATCACGCTTCGTGTTCTCAAAGCTGACTACATCCACTGCAACCGGAAGAAATTCCAAGCACTACTTTAGGGGGTTCTTTCTGCCACCGGCCTGCTGCTTCTTCAGGTCTGATCAGCCCACATGCTCTAAACCTTCCCCCAAAACTCAGTCTTACCCAGACTGGCAAAATGGCTACCTGTCAGCAGGACCCATTCAACATTCCAGAGACAATGGAACTTTATGAGCTGCCTGGCTGGGTAAGACCAAAGTCCAGTTAGTCCAACTGAACACTGGAAAAGTTTGTTGATGACATCCAGCTATACCAGATGCTGAGGACCTGGGAAGGCCGCAAAGAGCTCCACAAGGATGTCTCCAGACTGGGTGAATGGGGAGCCAAATGACAAACAAGATTCAAAGTGAGTGTAAAGGAAATTCATAGAAGCATAGGTGTGGTCTGAACTGTGACTATCCACAAAAGAGATCTTCAGGATGTGAGTTATACTGATAAATCAATGTGTGGCAGCAGTGCAAAAGATAGATTTTAAGTAAGGGATAAAAGAAAACTCAGCACAGGATTTGTACTGTATTAATTAATTAAGTTCCTGTATTAATTAATTAAGACTGGGTCTTCACAGAAAGACGAGGTATAAATATTTTAATAAATATTATGAACAAGGCAGAAAAACTCCTTTACATTTATTGTCATAATTTTATCTCTCTCGTGTTTTCTCTTAATCGTCTCCTGTTTCTGAACTAAAAAGCCCCCAAACTCCCCCCCCCCCCAAATTGGGAAGGTACTCCAGCTCTGCTCATTTTGGTTGCAGTTTTTGCTCCTTTTTCAGAACTATGATATCCTTTTTGAGATAGTGTAATCGACACAATGTATAATGTCCCCAAATGTAGCCATACCATAGACTTATATAAAAACGTTATGAAAATTGCTGTTTCTCCAACATGAGCCCATTAAAATCAACAGATTTAGCTTGGAGTAACTCTGCACAACATTGCACTATAGATTACCTAATGAAATTGACTGGGATTATATTCATGCCAAACAAAAGAAAGCTGTTTTTTCATACAATGAAAATTATCAATGGCCACTGGCTTCAAAATGGAATTAGACAAATCGATAGAAGACAGGTCCATCAACAGCCTTCCAATTATTTGCTGGGGGGATAAACAATGCAGAAACGATTATTGCTTTCATGCTCTGCTTTGTGGGCTTCCCAGAAGCATCTGGATGGCTACAATTGAGAACAGAGATTCTGAATTCCAGCTGTTACTTGGTTCTCCAAGAACAGTGAAATGGAATGCCACAGAATGTAAATATCCTGAATAATCAAGTCTTGAGCTGTGCAGCCTGGAACAGAATTTGGCTTCCTGGTAAACATTCGCTTGTATCTAAAGCAGCATCCACAGAAGGTGCATGGAGTTTTCCTGCATTATTTTCTACACTGTAGCCCCATTTGACTCCGGGAACAATTATTCCTGGAAAACAGGGCCCAGGTAGATGAATAGGCACCTGGCTCAGAAGACTGCAGTGAGGAGGGGGATAAAATCACCCTTCCCTCCCTCTTGTCAGCTAAGCTTGATTTTGTTGGATCCAAGCTTGTTGGATCCAAGCTTGGATGGGGGAAAGAGCTCAGAAACATGCTAGCTGTGAGCTGAACATTCAGAATAAAATGGGCATGTTCGGATAGGGTTTCTAGTGATTGGAGGGGACAGGGAAAGAGTTGCTCTGTTCTCTATTACTCCATCTCTCGTCCCC
Organism: Lepidodactylus listeri; assembly: GCA_029233225.1. NCBI lineage: Eukaryota > Metazoa > Chordata > Lepidosauria > Squamata > Gekkonidae > Lepidodactylus > Lepidodactylus listeri. Next base: position 55,984,430 of record JARCFY010000005.1, on the reverse strand, counting down.
CATTCCACCCCATGCTTCCCCTCCCCAAGTCCCAGCCACGTGGAAGAGAATATATCAATGCAAGAAAGATCATTGAATTCATCTCCCAAGATGCTCTAGTTCCTAGAATGCATCTGGCTGTCAGGAATTTCTGGCTCACCTCCATGGCAGCATTGACAGCCGTATCTGACCCCAGGCTGAAGTCCGTCCCAGGCACGTTGTTGCTGATGGTAGCTGGGATCACAGACATGATGATGCAAAGCTCGTCATACTGACCACGTGCTTCCACCAACTGTAATACTCCTTCGTAGGCCTGCAAGAGACCACTGAGTCAGACACACACCACACAATGGCGGCCAAGCACTGGGTCAGAGGAAGCAGAGAGTAAAGAAGTAATTCAATACCTTTTAGTGCCTTTATGCTGCTACTAAGAATTTTGGCCCAGCACCTGAGCTGTGAGGGAGACACCTGCCTTTAGGTAACTTTGGGGTTGGGCAGATGATGCCAGCATATTTTCCTATCGGTACATTTTCCCTACATGGTCCTCTGGAGCTCAGTCCACTAAACAGCTAGGGCTGTGGTTGCCGGACATTATGGAGCCAGAGGGTCAATGATTTCTCACCATTGCGCATCTATCCTGGCCTTGTACATGGTAAACTCACAACTAATCCAGGGGTAAACATGCCTAGCCTAGCCTTGTAGAATATGTAGAGGCATTTCTCAAATAAAACAGCCCAATGAGTCTCTTCACACCTCAAATCCACCAATGACCAGCAGTCCCTGGATGTTATATTTCCGGATGGTGTCTACAATGTTTTCCATGCATGTCTTTGGGAGAGTTCTGGAAAAAAAAGAAGAAAACAGGCAGTTAGAAAATTTAGAACACAGCACTCACCTCTACCATTCATATCTTTGTGTTACAGAACTTGCTGTACAGTAGAATGGCCTCTGAACAAGGGAACAAAAGGAGCTGTTTATTGCAGGCAGAAAGAGCATCTGAAATTCTGTGTCCCAATTTATTTTGATGCCCTAGATTCATTTGCCAGATAAGAGCGTAAGGCCAAAAGGGGCACATGCACTAAAGTTTAGGCTTTGGAAGAATGTGTTCTTTGCCAAGAAAGCGGGGACAGACTCTCATACAAGGACAAGAGCAAGAACCACTTAGGCACAATGTACTTTTTGTATTACTCCCTGCAGAATGAATGGCCCCGTGACCACCAAAGGAAAAAGGGAACTTCTATTTAGCTGTACTTACTTGCTCCCTGTTCAGCCCAGCTAACCACTGGAAAGTGTAATTCAGACTGCCTTCTGAAGAGTCTCCTAAGTTTAGATGAATAAGCACTCAGTGAAAAGAAACTCAGCCAGCTAGCTCACAAAGGAGCATGGCCAGTCCTCACCTCTAGAGCTAAGTAAACAAGGAGATTGCCTGCATAAGGACCTCAGTTCAGTTAAGAATCTGGCTGGCCACCTACAGGTCTGCATATTCTACATCTCTGGGAGCACAGTTTGTCAAGCAAGGTCTGTGCAGGAAAGGGAAAAGATGTAATCCATGAACCAACTGCAGGATTTCCTGTCTCAGCTTTTCAGTCTGCATTGGATCCAGCAGTATGTGCACTTGCAATGTTATAAAGTGATGCTTGGGCAGGACAGCAGCCATAGCTGCTGCATCAGCCACACATGGGGCATGTAGCACTTGGAGGGGGAAAATTCCCTTGGACTGTGTGAGAACGGACTTGGTAGGAATGGAATGAGGAAGAGGAGTGCATGAGAGAGAGAGATCTCACCAAAAGAGTCTACTGTATAGCACCAGATCACACAGACAGCCAAATAAAGATTTGTTTTTGTCAGAAAGAAATAAAAGCAAAACATCCAAAGGCCAGGAACTACGAAGAATGGAAAGATAATACAGCAGCATGTGGGCTCTCCATCCACTTCAGCTATCTTTCCATCTCAGACAACTGAAAAAATAAGATAAGGGCTTTTCATTTAAGTTTAGTTTTTTTAAAATAGGGAGAAACTGGCACCGGACTGCAAGTGTAAGACTGCAAGGGTAGAAATTTCCTTAAGAGAAAGTGATTGTGGAATTCATCATCACAGGGACTAGAAGAGCAACAAGCAGATCTGTAGAAAGCAGCTGGGCAGGCAATGTTTTGGTAGAACTCATACAGGAAACTTTACAGCATAAACAATGAATTTCCACTACAGGAAGGCTGATGCAAGACAAGTATTACTCGTAAGAACAGCTGAACAATAAAATAAAGAAATGAAAGAATTTGTCAAAGTTCCTCCTTAATTTGAATCACTTTCAAGGAAGCAGGCAGCAACAGGGCATATTTCAGGTTCAAGAAATCCAGTCTCAGCTCAGTGAGGGACTAGATGAGCCACTCATTTTGGAATTTTAGAAATCTTCAACGTGATTCAACCTGTCGTGCTGAACTCTGCAGCCTGCTTACAGAGAACTTCTCTCTAGTCACTGGTAGCCCTTACCGTTTGGTCCCCAGCATGGACCCACCACGGCCCAACCAGCCTGCGACATCGTGCCAGCCCACTTCTTGGATCTATGGGAAGACAAAATTAATTAGGTCCCGTTGTGATTTGCTTAGTCATCCCCAGCTGGATTACACCAACATAACAAACTTCCTGCCAAACCCAGATGGTGAAGACGCCATTTTGTAAGGAATGGTCACAGTGATAATTTGTTGCCCGACTATCAACTTTTCCTGCTGGGCCACTGGTCTGATCCAGCAAGGCTCTTCTTATATTCTCCTCCCTGCCCTATATTCTAGGTTGTAATTCCAAAGCCTTCCTGATTGGTGCCAGATCATTTATTTACTCCATTTACACACCACCTTCCTTCACTGGGGACTGAAACTGGCTTACATCATTCTCCTGTCATCCATTTTATCCTCACAACAACAAACCTGTGGCACAGGTCCTGCTGAGAGGGTGTGACCCAAAAAAGCTTCCATGGCATGAGTGGGGATTCAAACCTGGATGTCCCAGATCCTAGTCCAACACTCTTAACTGTGACATCATGCTGGTTCTCTCTCCAGCTGTTCACACTATGAACCATACGCATAAGGGTTTGCTTGCCCAAGTTCTATTTACAAAGACACAAGAGCATGGCTGGTGCTCCAGACAGGAGACAAGATTCATCCCTCTGATCAGAGACTCACCTGCCCCTTGCTCAAGCCTTCAAAGCCGTCATTCACCACATACATTGTATGCCCCTGGCAGATCCCAACACGCACAGCTGAACGGACTGCTGCATTCATGCCTGCTGCTGGGGCTCCCACGTTGAGGATGGCAATGCTGAAATTGCTCTGTCCGGGAAGGGAAATATAGGAAACAGTCGGGCAAAGGACTTAAAGGAATCACTGCATAATGAATCTGAAACTCTCAGTGTCCTGGATGGAGCCCTTATGAGGAAGTTCTACTACAGAGAAAGTGGTATAAGGGGCAATGTGTGATACCCAGCTGTGTACAATGCCCTGCTTTGCTTCAGAGAAGTCCTTTGAGGAATACTAAACAATATTTATTTTAATTTACGTTAATTATAGTCCACCTTTCTCTCAGAGACCCAAGGCATAGTGAATAACTACAATCAACAAAATGAGACATTCAGTATCCAAATGCATTAGGATTTTAGAAGTCTGGAACCACCAGAAAGAACTGAAGCATAGCGTAAGTATTGACATGACACATTAAAGTGGTACAGAAATTACATAATAGGATCTGTCTTACAATAAGCTATACACAGCAGTAGAGACCACAGTCCTAATCGTTTATCCAAGTAAACTTGTGAGCCATTTTGTACAGTGCAACCCTATTACCTCCGCAGGTATTAAGTGGCCAAGGCGGGCTGAAGGTTCCTTCCTCTCTTTTCCTTTCCCACATCGCAAAGAAATGACAGATGGCTGGCTACATTCCAGCTACAGATGGTTTCTTACTGTACAAAATAGAGTACTTTCATGACAATCCAGTCTGCACTAGCAGTTCAGAGCTTCACAGAGCTTTGGGCCCTTTCTCAGCAAGTGCTCTCAGCCTCCTCTGCCAAGCATGATACATGATACAACTGACTGCTTCCTTGGGGCACAACACAGATTGGGGCTGCTAGAATTTTATGCAGGAACAAGACTAATTGCTTCTGCAGTATTGTGTGTGACTCGAGCAGAAAAGGCCCTTCCCCAGTACAGAGGGAAGCTCCTTGCTCTTTTGTAAGTAATTATCAAACTTTTGATGTGAAAGTCTCGAAGGAGATAAGTCTGAAATGGGGGGAGACTGCACTTTCTGCAAAATCACCTTGAAAACCCTCGATTGGATATGCAGCATGAATACTAGTTACACAGTGACTCCACATGGGGAAAAAAAGATGTTTCATTTTTCTGTTGTGTTTCCTGTCTGTTCCTGCACACACTTCACAAGTGCAGTTTTGCTCACATACTTGGAAACATGGCAACTTATGCTACACATCTCCTGGATCTGCTTTCCAAATTGCTTTGTGGGTTTGTTTTTGTGTACGTGGACACAACCTGATGTACATTTATCCACACTCGTGCTCCACTGAATTTAAGATGGATTTGCTCATGATTGCTTTGTGTGGGGACACATCCTAAGCTACTTGACAAAACAAGGAAATATGGCCATTAAAAGACCATCCCTCCGCTTGAATCCTTGTCTCCTCACCTTTTCCTGTTTTGGTTTCTGGTGTGCAAGTAGCTTGTAAATGTTCCAGTTGTTTTCAAAACTCCTGTAAAACAAAACCAGAGTTATGTTGCCTCTTCTTTACGCATGACACCCCACTGTCAATGCTTTCTCCTCACTAGTCTTGAGATGGAATGCTCCATTTATTTCTTAATGCTGGACTTCAGAGAAACCCAATAATGCAGACATTGATACGACATGTAAAACCCCAAACTTTTCTAGCACAGATGGACAGAATAAAATGTAATGCCTATTCAGAATCTCTGACCAGCTTTTCCCTGAAAGCCAGAAGTGCTGACTTAGGGGGGAAATTCCATGTGTCTCAGTTAAGGCAAATAGACTTTCCAACATCCATCGTATTTATTTAAAAGATTTCTATGCTACCTCACCAGGGTCCTTCTCAAGGAGGCTTACACTAAAACAGTAAGTCGGCAGCGTAAAACCAACAAGCCATTAAAACAAACCACCTGAAGGACACCTCAAGCCTTTCAGAGCCAGTTTGGTGTAGTGGTTAAGTGCGCGGACTCTAATCTGGGAGCACCGGGTTTGATTCCCCACTCCTCCACTTGCACCTGGCTGGATGACCCTGGGCAAGCCATAGCTCTGTACCAGCTGTTCTCTCAAGGGCAATTGTCTCAGAGCTCTCTCAGCCCCACCTCAAAGGGTGTCTGTTGTGGGGAGGGGAAGGGAAGGGAAAGAAGTTTGTAAGCCACTCTGAGACTCCCAAGTGAAGGGCGGGGTATAAATCCAATCTCTTCTCTTCTTCTTCACTATGAATTTGTTTAAACATACACTAGGGCTGCAGCCATACATCACAGGATGCTGCATTCCCACTTCTTGTAGGTCATTTCTCAGAAAAGCAGGGATATAATTATGACACAACAGTACAAGTCCAATACAACTGCTTGTTTCTGATTTTAGGAGATGCACTAATACCACTTAGCAGTTGTATAGTGCACTCAAAGTGTTCAAAGTGTTTCACATACATTATACCATTGTAATGCCTACAATCCCCCTGTAAGAAGAAAGAAGACAATGACAACGAAGAGGAGGAGGAGGAGATTGGATTTATACCCTGCCCTTCACTACCTGAAGGAGTCTCAGAGTGGCTTACAATCTTATTTTCCCTCCCCACAACAGACACCCTGTGAGGTAGTTGGGGCTGAGACAGCTCTCTTGATAACTGCCCTTGAAAGAACAGCTCTGAAAGAACTTATGACTGACCCAAGGTCACACCTGCATGTAGAGGAGTGGGGAATCAAACCCAGTTCTCCCAGATTAGAGTTCGTGCTCCTAACCACTACACCAAACTGGCTCTCCATTTATTATTTTAAAAGAGTATCACTGTCACCAAACTGCAGATACAGGCTGGCAATGCTCCCTCTAAGCTGTGGATTCTTGTGAGCAAAAATTCTCATTTCTGAGCTACTGGCATTAAAGTTGTGAGCGAGTGATTTGGCTGCTGCATAAATTAGTTTGCTCTGGAGCCATCCTTCCTGAGCTGAGACAAAAATGTGTGAGCTGGAGGCTAAAAAACTGTGAGCTAGATCATACTAACTCAGCTTAGGGGGAACACTGGCTGAGAGTGGCTTGCCTAATTCCACTTGGTGAGTTCATGGCAGGGATGGAATCTGAACTGGGTGCTTCTTAACTCTTACTATACCATTTCTAAGAGAATATGCCTCCTCATGCTGGGCTGGGCCACATTAGCTTTATCTATACTATCAGAGCATATGGAGTCTTGCATAGCTAGAAGTTACTTTTTCCAGTGTGGTAATACCAGTGGTTTAAAATAGAAAGAAAACCGAACACTTACAATCTGGGGCATTTGTGAGATTAATGATCAATGAACGGACAACATCAGACAATATAACTGATCTTTAAATATCCCCATGTCTCTTCTGTTTGCTCAGGAGGAGTGCCCAGGCATAGAGGAAGGGCCGGATGGGTACAGTTAGAAAGGAGTGTGAAAGAGCAATAGCTGTCACACCAATATTTTGGATCACAATAAACAGGGTTGGCCAACAGAAGGTGCAAGTCAGCACAGAGCCACTAACTTCCAGAGACTTCCTCCCGCTATACATGATGTCTATTGAAAAGAACACACTGAATGCTCCTATGTCAGGGCTTTTCAATGGGCACAAAATGAAAGCAGGTCACTTCTACAAATGTTAGAGTCTGAAATGAAAGGATCCATTAACTGCTTTCTGTCTTTCGTATCAAAAGACCAGCTGGTAATGTCTAGTACCCAAATTTTAGCCTTGGAAATTAGCACATGTTAAAAAAATAGCACTGAAGAAACAAGTAGCAAGTGTCCTAGCTAGTGAGTGTTTCATGGGAAAGATGGGCTAAATATGTCTTAAATAAAATAAATGTCAAAGGATAAGCATAGGGGCAGCTTTTGCTTTCATGGTGTTTTTTTTTAAAAAGAGCCAAAGGGCTCATAATACAAACAGAGGGCAGAAATGCAATTTCCTTTGAGATTCCAGACGGGCCCCTCACCTCCCTCTGAGCTGGATTGCTTCCTCAAATCTTTTCTCATCCATTGCTTTCTGGACATCTTTGGTCTACAAAGAAGAAGGTTATGGGTCAGGTTCTTACAGAGAGAAACCACAACAGAAATCTAATAAAAACAAAGGGACAATGACTTGAATTAATCTTCTATTCATCCCCACCCCTCCTGCCAAGGGCCAATAAAAACAACACCTACCACTGTAGACAGAGGGGGAAAACAACAGAAGAGGGGAGATGGAAAGCTCATGGATTGCAAAGGCCCCCAGGAAGATATATACTGCTTTCGCTTCATGAAATCCTTCCTCTCAGCAGATGCAGGCGTCAGCCAACAAAAAGAAGCCCCTTAACTCCCCTAACACAGCACAGCCCGGGCAGAGTCCTTTTCGGCAAGTCAGACTTCTAGCTGGGTAGCATTAGCTCATCCTTTCCATTCAGGGCCTTGGGAAACCATTGCTCAAAGTTCCACACCCACATTCCCCAAATTATGCAACTATAGTAAATTACACAGATGACGAATGCTTTCTGTACAGTTGATCAGGGTACATTTGGGAACTTTTGATGAACAGCCATTTAATTGAACTGGGTTGTGTTAACAACTCGGAGAGAATATCTGGAACACGTGAAGAAACTGTATAGGCAAAAGAATTTGCCTACAGGAAGAGAGAGAGATGAACAGGGCTCCATCGGGAGAGGCTGAAACCTGTGCGGAGTGATTGGATCACACTTCTTGCCCACTGGGTTCCCTTGGCTGTCTCTGTTCTGTGTATCCAGCTAAAGCTAAGAATATGTTCTTGATTTCCCCTCTGCATTCAGGTAGAGTGGTTGATTAGTGGTGGGTCCTAATTTCCACCAATGGAAGAAGTTTGCAGAAGTGGGTCTTTCCCATCTTCCCCTTCCCCCAGCAGCCTCTTGTGTGCCCCCAAAAGCTGATGCTGAGGACGGGGTAATTTTCCACAACAAAATGCCATGCAGCATTGATACAGCGGGGGGAGGTGGGGGAGGAGGTCTGCAATAAGATGGTGAGCCTAACTCCACCCATTCAAAAGACGGGGTGATTTTGCCCAGTTCTCCCTCTTTACTGCAGCCCCACACTTCCACAGCTGCCAGTTTCATTGTTTATCAGCACTATCCTCAGCCAATCTACCTGCCTCTCCAACTGCTTACAAAATAGAGTCTTTAAAACCCCAAATTCAGGCAATGTCTCAGCCCTGCCCATTGAGGACACCTTGGTTTCTACGGCATACTCACCACTTGTACACATTCCATCAGGGGTAGACGCACCGACTGGTTCCCAGAGAGGCTCACCACGCAGGCTGGAGTGTCTGGTGTTGCTTCCAGTAGTGCCATCACAGCTTCCATACCCATTTTGCTGCTCTGGGAGGCAGACAATGTATTTCAAGTGAGGAGACTGGCTCACTATTGGAGGAACTCACTGCTGCCTAACTTGTGGCCAGAGTAAAACAGAAACATTCAATGAACTTGAAAGCTACATATCCCTTGCAAATTCTGGCTGTGTGCTACAGTTCCATAGCATGGTATCCCTTTAGTGATAGATAAGCCTTGCCTCTCCAAGCAATGGAAATCATGCTTCATCTGTTTAAAAAATGTCTAAACCCCTGAGAGAGAAACCAGGAATTATCATGACACTAACAGGAGTCTGTAGTCTCCACTTCACTACTTCATGGACAACATACAGCCTGAAGAACATCTCATAATCCTGCAAACAGCAGTCATCATGAAGAAACGCTCTTCAAAGGAGTGATAACTTGAACATTCCACCTTGGAGACACGGGAGACAAAAGCTTACAGAAACAGGAGTATAAAGAAGGGTGGTGGTATAGCCAGCCTTGAAAGCAAGAACTCCATCCAGATGTTCACACATTGGGTTGGGTATATACTAAACTCGATTTTCATCAATTCCCCCTTCCCACTGCAGATCCCCCTCATGTTGTTCTTCAGAGTCCCCTGGAAGAGCCAGCATGCTGGTAGTGGTTAGAGTGTCAGACTAGGACTGATACCCTAATTTAATACAAGTGGGTGGTTCTGGAGACCAATATATCACGGCCAACACATACTTGAAGTCCTCATAGAGACTTGGGGAATGCATGAGGCCTAGATCTTAGCCTGTGAGGTCCAGAGAGGGGTAGCCCAGCAGGTGGGAGGTTGGCCTTGAGGATGGCCAACTTGTCCATCCTGGCCAGGTCCAGGTGGGAGCAGTGGGGGCTGAGAATGTCTCCCAGGTGGGGGAACACCTGCTTGCTCTGGACATTGGTGGGAGGGCAGGAGGAGACTCATGGCCATGCAAGAGAGATTGGGCCAGATGGCAGCCTTGCATGATGCATACTCCAGGGGATCAGTGGAGGTGGGCTTGGGGGGACTCGGCAAGCTACTCCCTCACCATAATCTCTGTCGAATCTTCAGCTATTGCATGCCCGGCAGCCCCGCCATGGCTGACCTCCCAGTTCACCACTGACAACCAGTAGCGAGGCTTCTTTCTGGCTGGGCTCTTTCAGGCAGAGGTGATGGACTGCAGTTCCTCCTCCCCTCCCCCAGCCTCTTCCACCCGCTGTTCCCTCTGACCATGTCTGGTGGCCTGCAGCCTCCACACTTCTTTGCAGAGCTCATGCTTCCACTGCACAAGCTCTGCATTCCAGAAGGCAATGCTGCCTTTTAAACGGGGAATCACAGGTACAAGCTAATCTGTACTCTCCTCCCTCGCAGAGAGGATGCAACCTGGTGGTGATGCCCACCTGCAACCTGTATGCCAAGGCCCTGACCCGTGGGAGAACAGCCGTCCCCTCAGGGCCCAGCTGCAGTGTGGAGGCCCAGAGCCCGGGCATGCCCTCGAATTGGGAATGACTTGCCCCAAACTGGCTGCATGGGCACGGAGCATACGGGTGATGTCCTGGAAGGGCTTGAGGACATGCGCCATTTCGGAGAGGGTCAGTCAGTCATTAGAGCAGATGCTGAGCTCTTCTTCTCTGTGCAGGACAGTCATGGATATGACATCCTGCTGCACCACTCTCTTCTGCTCCACCAAACACGCAATCATGGCGTAGGTGGAGTTCCAGCGGGAAAAGTAAGTCCAGGATGAGATGGTGTTCAGGCTCATCCCCCTCCCCCTGCCTCTTGCACAAAAGATGGCAGACATGATGCTGCGTGAGAACTGGGCAGCCAAGCGCCAGCAAGTCTCCAACCAGAACCACATCTCAAGGGTGGCAGCATCCCAGGTGGCCTTCACCCAGCCCCAGAGCATTCTTCAGCGCCAGGAGAAGTGTGTGTGCCAGGCAGATGATGCCACTGAGGCACACAGCTTTCATCACTGCCAGCATGATGGCACTGGTGTCCATAACCATGTAGCCATGGACCCTGTTGCTGCCACCCACTCACTCCTTCAGGCTCCTCTGTATCATGGTGGCAATGTTTTGCCCTGTGCGGTCTGCATCCATCCCCTGCACATGGAGCAGAACTACTCTGTAATCTGGTGGCAGGACTATCTTCTCCTGGGGCCTGAGCCATGTCCCGGCAGTCCAGACAGAGATGTCCCCAGATAAGCCACCAGTGGGCGGTGAGAGAGAGGAAGACATGCTGCTGGCTGTTCCAGAGGTCTGCTGTGAAGTGCATGGTTCTGCCATGTGCTCTTGAGAGCTAAGCCTTGACCATTGCCACTGAGGGGCGGTGCATGCTGGGCAAGACTCATCAACTCATGGTCCTCTGCGAAGGGATGGAATACCAGAGAGCCAAATGTTGCAGCAGCCATTGAAAGGCTACACCCTCCACAAGGGAGAACAGTTGGCCATCCACAGCTATCATCTTACCAATGAGGCTAGTGACTGCTTCCTGGGCCCGCCATGTAGCCTGTCTGTGTGGAACTGTTGGCATCCCCGTGGAAATGACCTCTTGGAGGGTGGCCTGCCTTGATGTCCCACCCATGGCACCCCAAGCACAGGGAGCCTTTGTTGAAGGGGCATCCTGCTCCTCCTCCACTTCTCCCAGCTGAGAGGGAGCATGCCTCTTCTTCCTCCCACTGGCCACCACTCTTTCCCCTGGTGGCAACATAGTAGGGTACACCCTTTGCAGGTGCCTGCAGAGAACAGAGGATTGGGGGTTTGCACCCCTCCGGATGTTGGCATTCTGCCACACAAGAGTAACTGAGAAGTGTGGAGAAATGTTTCCAATGTGTGGGCTGGAAATGAAGTCCCAGGACTGGAGAAGGTGAGAGGAGCGACAACTACTTTCTGGCACTGGGCTGGGACAGGTCACGGAGGGGTGTACCCAGGGCAGGAACAGCAACAGGGAGTTGTGTGGAAGGGGAGGATGCTCCCCCCCCCCCCCCCCCGAATCACTGCTGTCAGAGACTTCTCCAAAGAGTGTTAAGAACTGCTGGTGTTTGGGCAGTACTAACAACTTGTTTTCTCCTGTGGCGAGCCCCAGGAACAGATCAGGGGAAGGAGGTTCTGAGACCTCTGATGATGGCAGGTTCCAGTGGGCTGGCAGGATGGGTTTAGTGTTTGGGGACGGGGGCCTGAGGTATGTGGAGGATGGAGGACGTCTTCCTCTGACAGTGAGCAACCTTTGCATCCACTTTCACCCTCATGACACAGAGGGGTTCACAATTAGGAGGGGTGGGAGGGTTTAAAAGTAGGTCCTCAGCTGAGGCACCCAGTAGCTAAGCCCCTGTGCTTGGCGTGAGCAGAGAGATCGGGTGGCTCAGAGCCCTGAATCAACCTAACACCCCCAAACCCCAGCAGGGGAGAGGAGTTCACAATCAGGAGGGAATGTGCTCTGCTAGCCCTGCCTCTCGGTGTAACTGAACAGCCAACAGAGGAGAGGGTGTGGAGCTGAGTGTTTATATAGCATTCTGATCCCATACAGCAGAATCGAAACTCTGTTATTGGCAGCCAGCAGTGCCTGTTAAGTTTTGGAGGGCTCCTATTGGTGTTTCCAAGGCTGGAGAATTTCACCTCCCTGTTGCCTTGGAGTTTTGTAAACAATTTAATAGAGTGGAGATGTATCCATTCACAAGCCGCCATGAACAGCACCAAAGTTCGTAAAATGTTTGTGCTGCGCGCCATTCCATGAACATCGCTTCGCAAACCACAAATCAGCCAAAATTTGTGATAAACTTTTCTTTGTGAGCTGGTTTATCCCCGTCCCTGTGTAAAACACCCTTAGTCACCAAGTACGCTAGCGTATGGACATGCAAAAGGTGCACCTTCATGGCAATTTTAAAAGGAAGCAGATGGGTTTCTAATGTGTAGGTGATGTGAAAGACCTTTACTTGACTCCTTGGAAGCTGCTGTCAGTCTGAGTAGACAGTACTGACCTTGAGAGGACCAATGATCTGATTCAGTAAAAGGCAGCTTCACATGTGTTCATGCGCAGAAGAAAAATCACACTTACCAGAACTCGATCAAATGCTGAAGGGGTCCCACCACGCTGCACGTGGCCAAGCACAGTCACACGTGTGTCAAAGCCAAGGCGCTTCACAACCAGCTAATCAGAAAGAGGAACAACAACAACAACAAATTTTATACATGGAGATGAGATGCATGTGTAACCCCACTCCCCCCAATCAGATTACCTTCCCCATGGTAAAGTGAGCAAAGGATCAACATCCCAAGTATCTGCATTAAAAGATGGCAATGGCCCCTTTAACTTTGCTGGGTTAAACCAAAGTCTGTAGAAAGGCAAGTGGAAAAGCAGCGAGTTTCACAGGAAAGCTTTGCCCAATGCCATTTTTAGATCCTGGAAAAGCCTGCTGTGATTGTCTGTTTCCAAAGATCTGTGCACCACTAAGTACCATTGTCATTCTGGCTCTCCCCCACCCCACCCCACCCCCCGGACTGGATCACTTACATCCTTTACATAATTAGAGGTGATAGGCTTCCCAGTCCGGTCAATAGCGCCCTCGGCAATGATGATAATGTTCAGTCGGGATCCTCTACTCCGTGTCTGTCCAAATAAGAATACGGATGACAGAGACAGATGCTCACACCAGGCTGGAGAGAGGAGGCTGCATTGCCTAAAGTTCTCTTGCTATCTTAACACCGATTTATTTATTTAGGTTTTTAAAACCGTCTTCCCCTATAAAACTGGGCTCAGGGTGGTATACATCAAAGAGAAGCATTTACAAAATTCACAATGAATAACATTCATAGATTACACTTATGGTTTAAAACAACATTAGCTTGTAATCAATAGATGGTGATAAGACTGCCAAAAATATGTCACTACCTCTTGGGCGGTGACATCCTGAGCCTTCTCCCTGTCCTACTCTTCAGGAACTCCTCAATGGAAGCAAAAGGATGCCTGGACCCAGCTGGGTCCCCTCTACACAACTCTGACATCCAGTTCTCTCAGAGGCCTTGCCACATCTTCATGTCTGTTGGCTAGCTTTCACTACTCTGGCACCACCTGGTTTATGTACTGCAAAAGTCACACAAAATGAATGTTTTTGAGAAGAGCATTAGCAGAAAAGATACTTCTTTTGAAAGGGAACGTGCTCTCCGAAACTAGCTTTGAGTTGGTGCACAGTACAGGGAGAGAGAAAAGTCTTCATCCTGTTAAATTACCTAGGAAAGTAACCGCAATGGAGGCTTTTAGCCAGATGTCTCCTTGCAGGAAACTAAAACTGAACTCTCTCATTACATTTTCTCAGCACGTTTGTAGAGAGCAGGCATAATTCATTTTGTTAAACAAGAAGCCATGCTCGCTCACCTCACCAAGCCTCTCGCACATGAAATCCTCCCAGCCATCCTCAGGAGGTGATTCAGGGATGAAAAGCCAGTCAGCACCAGAAGCCAAAGCTGAAACTAATGCAAGGTACCTGGAAAGGCAGATGGAAGTCAGTGTGTGAATGGCAGCTTGGGAAATCACTCTGCGTGAAAGCATTAACCCCAAGGAACCAAAGCCGCTCAGGACACCTGGAATTGGGGGGGGGGGGGGGGGGATACTGCACATGCCTATGTGTATAATCTCCTGCCTCAAGAATGACAAACACCAAACTTCCCTTAATGTAACCAACCAAACAAAACAGAGCTCTTTTCTTACCCACAGTGCCTGCCCATCACCTCCAACACAAAGGTTCTCTGGTGGCTGCAAAGCAAAGAAACAGAGAGGAAGGGTCATTTCAGACGGAAACCGTGTTGGTCTGCAGTAGAACAAGATGAGCAGCTCTGTTAGTCTGTCTGCAGCAGCTGAAAAGAGCAAGAGTCCAGTCGCACCTTCAAGACTAAAAAAAATTGTAGCAGGGTATGAGCTTTCGTGAGTCACTGCTCACTTCAGATATCTGAAGATACCTAGTATTTGAAGAAGTGAGTAGTGACTCATGAAAGCTCATACCCTGCTACAAATTTTGTTAGTCTTGAAGGTGCAACTGGACTCTTGCTTCTTTCTACAGCAATAGAACAGTTAGATTTGAGTCCAGTGGCACCTTACAGATCAACAAGATTTTCGGGGTATGAGCTTCTGAGAGTCAAAGCTCCCTTGGTCAGGGGCTACTGGACCTCTACCAGAGAGTAAGGGCTTCTCCAGATGACCATTCCATTGCATTTTCCTATGAGCAAAATGAACTCACCCACACATTGCCCAGGCAAGAGCAGAGAACATGTTGGAATACTACCCTACAAGGGGATGCAGTTGTGCTGCTTGTGCCCCCTGAAGAAATCTAGGATGGTGGACTCATGCCCATGAAGGGCACACAGCTACTAGTGGAAGGAGAAGGTGTCTACAGCAGTGGTGGCCTAGCTCAGGCAACCTAGTGGGCTCTGAAGAGCCTTGGAGACATACAGCCAAGAAGAAAAGACAACAGAGTCCCTGCTTAGGACCCGTCTGAGGGAAAATAAATAACATAAATAAAATATCGATACCTCAAGTAGGACAGCATTCTGCTGAAAAAGACTTGTGTGTGTATGTGTGATCACATTTTCTCACCAACCTATTACTGTGCAAGGGCTTAAGGAAATATGATATTTAAACAACAGAGGAGCTACCCTGAGTGAGAGCATCAGGATTCCCTGCGACAACTTAGTTGCTTAACAGTGCGATTTTTTTTTTTGCTTGGCCAGACAACAACAGGGAACAATGCTGTTGCAGGGTAGGAAGGGGTTAGTCTAAGCTAATCTAAGGCATGGTGCACCCTTGCGAAGATGAGGAAAGGAAAAACAAGGAATCACGTGCTCACCTCTGGGCAGTAGTAGTGATAGCATCAATCACTTCCATGATACGGTGCAGTGCAGAGTCAGTGCCGATAGTCATATCTGTGCCACAGAAGTCATTGTCAATGGAACCCACCAGACCCACAATGTTTAAATGACAATATGTCTTAGCCACTTCATCAGTGATCTTTCCTAAAAGAGAGAGAGAGAGGGAGAACAAATAAATTAATGAACAGGAACAAAAGGTTATGCATTGTTGTGTGTTCAGGAGTTACCTATTTCCAAAGACAATTTTGGAGGACAATTAATTAAAATGTCATAATTAGTGGCTACTGAACCAACCAGCTTTCCCCAGTGCATTTTGTTATTCTTTTTATTTTAGAATTTTTAAAACATCCCTTGAAAGCTGGGCGCTCGTTTGCCACACAAGTTCTGCATGGGACTACACACAGAGACACTTCTTTAAAGATGGAAACATCTGTAACACCATCCCCCAGTCATAATGCTTGCCCCATTTTGTGAAGAAAGACATTTAAAATGTGTTCTGTTTCCTTTAATAATTTGGAGGTAGCACATATTTAGTATATGGATCGTGTGCACACTTAACAATTTTTTGAAAAGGGGTGACTAAGATAGTGGGTGCCCCCTTAGTCAACAAACTTAGAAAGGATATCATGCTATTGTCACTGAAAAGTCACTTGGAGGAGCTAGAGCACAACAGCTAAAATCTGCTTGCATCACACTTTCAATGTTTGTGTGGATAGGCTCTCAGCAGTTTCAACTACAGCAGATTCTACCTGATCATTGCATAGATTTCCAGTGAAATCTGTACACATCCTGATCCGGATGGAAGGGAGAGAAGACCAATCAAAAGGTCACAAATGCATAATAAACAAGCTCTGCATTGGAAGCTGTTTGAAGCAAGCACCGGACCCTCTGGAATTAGGCAGAGGATCAGTACCAGTATCAGGATGCAAAGGGTGGGTGTGAAGTTCAAAACAGGGAGGAAAAGACTGGAAGACATATCTTTGCCAGCTGTAATATTTTGCTGAACTCCTCTTCCTGGCCCAGGTACTATACAGCTTGGGCCTGGTCAAAAGTACAAGACCACAGGGATAAGCTAAGGGTAAGAACCAAAAGGCTCTTGTCTCTTTGGCTGTTTGCCTTCAGATGGTACAGCTGCTGAAACAAAAATTGGCCCAAGACATAGTTGGCGGTTTAGCTTGTTCATTGGTTCGCTTATATTGTGTTCTTTATTGTTGTAAGCCACTTTGAGTCCCTTCAGAGAGAAAAGCAGTATATGAACATTTATTTAGAACATGCCAGAGGCAGCTTACAAATTAAAAACAATAAATGCACAATATTAAAAGACAACTAAAATCCAGCATTAAAAACTCAACACTGCAGAAAAATATAAAAGCATAAAAACAGATGATTCTCAGCTTAAAACAACAGTTTCTAGGCTAAAACAGTTTTAAAGGATCAACCCTTTAATTAAAAGCCTGGGAAAATATAAATGTTTTGGCCTGGCTCACCTGGCACCTAAAAGAAAGCAACGTAGGTGCCAGGTGAGCCCCCGGGGGGAGGAAATTCCATAAGAAAGGTGCCACTTCTGAAAAAGCCCTGTCTCTGGTTGCCCCTTGCCTCATCTCTGAAGGCAGGGGCACAGAAGGCAGGGGGGGTGAGACACTTTGTTAACAGGCCAGCTGAACAATATGGGAAGATGCAGTCCTTCAGTATTAAATAATAAACAAACATACCGTCACCAACTAGCTCTTCTAACAGACCGCCCCACTCTGTGCGGAAGATGTTTGCACCAGTCAGACTGCCATCTCCACCAATGACGCATAAGTTGGTGATGCCATGCTGAACCAGATTGTGAGCAGCTTTGAGGCGGCCCTCCCGGGTGGTAAAGGCTTTGCAGCGGGCACTGCCAATGATGGTGCCACCCTGAAAACAACCAAATCAGATGAGAAAAGCAGCTCAGATTACAAACCTTATACTAGGTAGGGAGATCCACAGCTGAACTCACAGGCTAAAACATAGTACTGCAGCAGCAAAGAACAACAACTATAACCAAATAGTACTAGTAAAAAAACGATATAGCTGTTAGACGCTTATAAAAATGCAATAAAGATTTTAATACAAAAAAGGGTTTGTCTTATTCATATTAACAATATAGCTCCATAATTATAACAACAACGAAGTGTCCAGTATTCATTTTTGTTTGCAGAAGTCTTCATCAGGGTGGGACCATCATGAAAACTGCACAACATGCATATGGAAAACTCCCAATAGGGTCAGGCTAGTCCAACTGAAGCAAAGAATCTCTCAGAGTAGTATTCTTAACATAATTTCAACAAAAATTTCAGTAGAGCGGCACATAGCATGAAATCTTGATAGCTTCAGATTCTTTGCTTCAGTCGGACTAGCCTGACCCTATTGGGAGTTTTCCATATGTATGTTGTGCAGTTTCCATGATGGTCCCACCCTGATGAAGACTTCTGGAAATGAAAATTATTTTTGGACACTTCGTTGTTGTTATATTTATGGACCTTTATTGTTAATATGAATAAGACAAACACTTTTTTGTATTAAAATCTTTATTGCATTTGTATAAGCGTCTAACAGCGACATTGTTTTCACTAAAACATAGCACTGGCCTATGAAGGGGTCGGGGTTTCAGTGGGAAATCAGTACGGGCACTTCTTACTGGGGGCTACTGGAGAAGAAAGAGCTTGGTAACCCCTGATTCAAGTATAACAAAGTTGTCCCACTGTCTGGCTGCAGCAGAACCATGCTGGACAGGTCCAGGAAGAGAGTGTAGGACTCTTATTGCGGCAGGACCAATATGCACGAAGAGCAGTAACTAGTCTAATGCATAGGATTACATTGTTAAGCCAATAAGCAATGACTGGAAGGGCGTTTGACCCATCAAGAAAGTAGCCTCTTTCTCCAGCAAACCATGCTGCCAGGGCTGTTGCCTTCCTTCAGAGATTCTTTGCAGCAGTATTCAGGCTGTGCTTGGATTATACAGACAACTTTGCAAATACCAGTGCGAGATGTCCTTCCCTTTGCAATAGGAAGCAGGCCTCACAACCAGACTAAAATCTCTTTTTGAAAGGGTCTTGAAGGCAGGAGGGGCGCAGGCTGTCCACAGCCGTTGGCCTGAAGAATCTGATGCCGCCTGCCTTTTCCCGGAACAGAGGCATCTTTTGGTTTACCCAAAGGCACACCTGTTGCTTAATGATCTGCCCCATTTGACACTTTACAATGTTGACAACAATGGCTGCATTCTAGGAAGTGACAGAGAATACACCCCTGTCCCATCTGTGAAGGAAAAGGATGGCAGCCACGGGATTAGCAAAAGGTATGTTAATAGAACTAAAATTTTGAACTGTTACCTGGAAGTGTCACTCTGGAGAAAGAAAGCAAGAGAGGCTGAGAAACACAAAGGGGATGGTTGTGAGTTGCTTATGTTACTGGCGATTCAAAGAGCAAGGCAGTGAGAGGCTCTCGGGGGAGGGAGAACATGCTGTTAGCACATGTTAGCTGGGGACTGCCTGTCATCATAACCTGTTAAGGAGGAGCAAAGGCACCCAGGAAAGTGGCACGGCTGCTCTCCTTCCTCTTCTCTTTCCATGCAAGATTCTAGGAAAGTCTACGTGGGTGGATAGGACAAAGCCCTGCACACAGCATGCCAGCCTCGTTCAAGCTCATCTCTGTCCAGCAGCGACATACAGACAAGAGGGGACAGAGGCAGGAATGGGCGCTTTTACTGGGCCATGCAGCACCAGACTGTTACCTGAGGGAAAGGAGACACAGCAGTCAAACTGGGAAAGGCTCTACGAAGGAGAGGTGAAACACAAAGATGCTTGTGAATAGACTGGATGGAATAAACTGAATTCAGGCATGTTTCCCCACAATGAGATCTACCTGTGGGGTGACTCTAGCTTGGACAGTGCACAAACTCTCATTATCTCTGACAGACTGCAGCCATAGTAATTGTGGGCACAATGCGTGCAGCTGTAGTCAGTCTTGGAGCCAATCCACAATGCTTAGCAAGGGTACTATCTTTGTTCTGTTTGTTCAATTAGACCCCCCCCCCCGGTTTGTCAGATCTTACAGGGGTCTAGCAATTGAAAAAGACAGTGACACTACAGTAGTGATACTGAATTTGCCTTGTTTAAGCATTCGTGCCGGCTCTAATGTAAAGGCTGACAAGGGCCTGAAGACCATCTTTGGAATAAAATAGTACGGACAAGAAAGCAAACTTTTTTGACTCAAAGGGATGCTTTCTGCAGGATGCAAGGTTTCCACAAAAGCCTCTCCCTGTTTCCAACACTGGTGGTGATTATCCTTGCTACTGCTGCAGAGCATGATTGTTTCATTTTTTTTAAAAAAAAACCAAAACACGCTAGAGTGAAGGCAAACAGTATTGCCTCATTCACAGATGTCCTTTGGGGTTCCGCCAGCTCAGGAGTGGCCACTAGGGCAGCCACGGACCGAATCAGATTCTCTGATCTGATTCGGCTGGCCGGCCGCCGAACTGCCGCTGAAATTCGGCGGCAACTTTAAAAGCGACTGGAGGGGAGGGGTTTGAGGGAGAGGCTCCAAACTTGCAGGGTAGCTGCTGGGGCCTCTCCTCGAAATACCCACCAAGTTTCAAGAAGATTGGACCAGGGGGTCCAATTCTACGAGCCCCCAAACAGGTTGCCCCCATTCCCTCCATTGATCTCTATGGTAGGAAAAAAAGAACACTTTTTCCCACCGTAGAGAACAATGGAGGGGATGGGACAACCTGTTTGGGGGCCCGTAGAATTGGACCCCGTGGTCCAATCTTCTTGAAACTTGGTGGGTATTTCGAGGAGAGGCCCCAGCAGCTACCCTGCAAGTTTGGAGCCTCTCCCTCAAACCCCCTTTCCTCCAGCTCCTCATATACCCTATGAGTTTTTGCCATTGATTTCAATGGCCCATAGGGTATAACGGGGCTGAAACTGACACTCCCTTTCTGACACACTTCCGGTGATGTCAGGGGACGTGGCATATGCTAATGAGTTATGCTAATGAGTTATGCTAATGAGCTCCTGCACCTCTTTTTCTACGAAAGGACCCCTGCTCATTCATATTTGACTTCACATAGATAAACAGATCGCCTCTTTCCTGTCCTCATTCTGGAACTTTGTGGATTAAAGACAATGGCACCGTACAGCAGTGGGGAGTGTGTGGGCTGCTGCTAAATGAGATGACTGCTTTCCCCCCCATTCATAGCCCCCGTTATCAGAGCCAGTTTGGTGTAGTGGTTAAGTGCGTGGACTCTAATCTGGGAGAACTGGGTTTGATTCCCCACTCCTCCACTTGCACCTGCTGGATGACCTTGGGCAAGCCATAGTTCTGTACCAGCTGTTCTCTCAAGGACACTTGTCTCAGAGCTCTCTCAGCCCCACCTACCTCACAGGGTGCCTGTTGTGAGGAGTGGGAAGGGAAAGGAGTTTGTAAGTCACCCTGAGACTCCAAGTGAGTGAAGGGCAGGATATAAATCCAACCTCTTCTTCTTCTTTAATCTTAAACAGAGGTACATCCTTCTAAGTTCACTGCTGCCAACTGGTTAAGAAGGGTGTAGTCCTGCTTAGGACTGGTGGGAGTAGGCGTCTCTGTTTGTGGGCTGTGAACAAAGCATCAAAGGAGGAGGGGTAGGAGCCCAAAGCCACTCTCTGACTTTCCCTGAAACAGAGAACTGAGATCATAAATATGAGGAAAGGAGAAAGTTAAACATGCCAGAGAGTCAGGACAAACCAAAGAGAGTGTTTTGGGAGGGTTTCCAGGCAGCATTACCATAAATGGGCTGACAGAAGAGATATATTACACCCAACATACTGGATTTGGATCGGGGTGTGTAACAAAGCATGAAAATAGTTTCAGACAGTAGCCGTGTTGAACTGCAGTGGAAGTAGATTGAGACCATTAGTACCTTGGACACCAACAAGACTTTTGGGCTGGAGGCTTTCTAGAGTCAAAGCTCTGACATACGACAAAAGGCAGCTTTGACTCTAGAAATTTTATACCCCCAAAAACGTGTTGGTCCCTAGGTGCTACTGGACTTGAATCTAACAAAACATGGAAAAATCCTAAAGCAACTGATCTGGAGATTTGGACTGTTTTCTCCTACTGGAGTATCAACCCCTAAGAAGACAGCACAAGTTTTCACCAGTATATCTAGTTCTAAGTATCCCGTCCAATATGTCCCTCCCACAATTGGAGCTATAGTGCAGATACAACACATGTTTTCCATGTAAAACATTCTCCCGTTAAACCACGTCAGGGAGCAGAGCTGGAAGAGTCCTCTGCCTGAGACACTGGACAACTGCTGCCAGTCAGGACGGACAGGACTGGGCAAGGTGGTTAAGACATCTGATTCAGTGGAGAGCAGCTCCTTTTCTCTCACCAGCCAGGCTTCCTCTTGAACTCCAGCTAAAAGCATAATCAGTGCACAAAAGTACTCCTCCTCTTCCTCTCAGAGCCTTCCTCCCTAATTCATGAAGTGGCAAGAAGAATCCATGACATGGACTGGCCAAAATCTTTCCCCTGATGTTTTTGTTGTGTTTGTTTGTGGGGGGGTTTGGCAGGGATTTTTTCTTACAATGGGGGAAGCATTCAAAAATGTGACCCTCTCCCACACAGCCTGAAGTGATACAGTCTACTTTACCGCCTCAGGATTGTACCACCCATTTTGCTACATGTGTGGATCAAGCCTAAGTGCAGTGTTCTACAGCAATCCATAGACTCTACTGCCATGCTAAACTGAATTATTCAGGATGGCATTTACACACAGGGAACAGGGCAGTACTGAAACAAAATGGTTTGGAAGATTCTTTGGTAAAGTGATAGAGGCTGCAGACTACACTACTGTCTCTTACTGTATGTAATTTCTGCACTGGTTAATGTGTCATGTTAATGCTCATACTTTGTTTTCGCTATTTCAGATTTCTCCTTGGTCACCGATTTCTGCATTTCAAATGCCATTGCACTGTTTATTGGATGCCCCATCCTGTTAAATGTATTGACTCACACTGTGTAATCCACCTTGATTCTCAGTGAGAAAGACAAACAATCAGCAATGTAAATAATAAAATCCCATCCCTGTAGTGGTGACCAATCAGTGGCTTCTACCATTATATGAGAAAATGGGACCTTGAAAGACAATGGTATATGTCATTAAAAATAACAATTCATCATCGAAAATTAAAAACACCTTTCAAATCCAAACCACTAAAAAAAATTAAGATAGTTAAAGCTCTGCACTCCAGAACTTGGGAGGCTTAGGTAGCCTTAGAGAGAAAGCATAACTCTGTTGCTAGACACAACAGGGATTTGGGAACAGCCATTATCCAAACCTTACCAACTGAATGATGTTGGACACACTCAGCCAGTTTGCCTGTTGGATATTCTCTCCTCCTTCCACCAGCCCTTCGTACCCCTGCAAAGAGAAAAAGCAGGAAGGTGAAAAATCCCGTCACACCAGGAAAACTTGTTCTGTTACAAATAATATCCTAAACAGGGAATATCACAAAGGTCCCTTCAAAATGCTCCTCCCCACCTGAAAAATTAATGTATGCGAGAGGGTTAGGAGACAGGAGGTGAGTAAAGCAAGAAGCCCCCTTTTCCAGTTCTACCTTATATATCTCAGGCTATCAGACACAACTTCTGTGGATATAGGAGGTTGCCTTTCACTGAGTCAGACCACTAACTTAGGACTGTCTACTTTGATGAGCAGCAACTATCCAGGGTCTCCAGCAGAGTAAGGTTGTTCCCATCATCTATTACACAAAATCCTTTAAACTGAGCTGCCAAGGACTGAACCTTGAAGATTGAGTGTGAACTACCTGGCCACTAAAACAGCCTCCTTTCTGTAGTCCCAGTATCTCCTCTCTCTGGATTTATCAAACTGGGTAGGTGGGTGGCTTAGGCTGAGCCAAATGAAATTGAACCCGATGAAGATGGAGGTCCTGTATCTGACTCAGAGTGGCCCAAGGTTAGGGATTCCACTCTTTTGATGGGGTGCCATTGGTGCCAGCATGAGAGGACAGGAGTTTGGGAGTGCTCCTGGATGCCTCCTTAATGACGGAGGCCCAGGTTGCAGCCACTGCCAAGTCGGCCTTCTACCAACTTCAGCTGATTAGGCAGTTGGTTCCCTTCCTTGAACATGATGACCTGGCAACAGTGATCCACACAATAGTCACCTCAAGACTAGACTACTGTAATGCTCTCTACACAGAGCTGCCCTTGTACCAAATCCGGAAGGTACAGCTAGTGCAGAATGCGGCGGCCAGGCTGTTATTGAGTCTCCCTCTCAGATAGTACATTCAGCCTGCGCTGAAAGCACTGCACTGGCTACCTATAGCATACTGGGTTCACTTCAAGGTGCTGGTTCTTTCCTATGAAGCCCTATATGGCCAAGGGCCTGCATACCTTTCCCTATATGTTCCCCAGAGAGCACTGTGGTCAGGTTCGCAAAACCTTCTTGTTCTCCCCAGAATGAAAGACACCAGGCTGGCCTCAACTAGAGCTAAGGCCTTTTCTGTGGCTGCTCTGCTTCAGTGGAATGAGCTCCCGGAAGACAACAGGGCCCAGTGGGACTTATTAAAATTCCACAGGGCCTGCAAGACCGAGCTCTTCTGCCAAGCGTTCAGGTAAGTTGCCACCCCTAATGGACTACCATCAAGCCATGAAATCTATCTTTTCAAATTACTTTGGTCACCTGTTTAACATCTATGCCCTCTTACTATAGAACAAAACGCCAAAGAACTAGACGCTAGTCGCTGGTTTCTCTTTCGGTAGCTGACTAGACAGTTTGCCATCTTATGTATGCTGTATTTTAAATTATCTGAATTGTTTTTAACTTGTTTAAAGTGTTTTACTATTTATGAATGCCAATATGGCCTTGTTAGCCACCCTGAGCCTGCCTTGGGGGGTGGGGTATAAATCAAACAAACAAACAAATAAAATATGAAGTTTTTAGATATATAAAAATAACCACATTGTGAAAACACAACATACATTACAAAGACAAACATCAGCACATCGTAATGATGCCTGTACAATGTGGCTTTCGATGTTTACTGTTGATAGGAGGAGCTTTTACAATACTGCAACAAGATTTCTTGAAAGTCTTGCTGGGCTGGGAGAAGTTCACAAAGAAAACTATGGAGATGGATCAGATCAGAAAAGTGATAACCCATTAGCTGAACCTGAAGAACTTCTATTGGAGGATATTGCCTCTGTTAGAGATGCCTGCAGGGCCACAGTTCCAATTAGAACAGGGTTTACAGTGGATTCACAGTCTAAAGTTAGGAGAGCAGACGCATTTTTAGTGATCTAGTATCTGTTCAACTCATCATTGCTACTCCTGGGACTTTCCTATGAAAGTTTCATTTACTAATGGACTTCTGTTTTTGAAGGACTGTGCTATAGATGCTATATGGATGCTACACTTTTTAGAAATGTTTCTACTTAGTACTGGTGCTTGTAATGCATATGATGCTCCTATACTACAACCATTTTTACATAGCAGACAGGTTCCCATTTAAGTGTCATTTCTGATCAATTCAAACCCAGGTCTCCCAGACCCTAGTCTGACACTCTAATTACCGTACTGTGCTGATACTCAGTTACACATCCCTGCTATGGTTCTAATTTAATTCTGATTTGATCACGATCCCCTCTCCCTGCCTTTCTGTTGCCTCACCGTCCTCAGCAGCACCTGCTAATAATGTCATGCTTTGGGCTGCATAAAACAAACAAACTGCTGCTGCTGCTTCATCTGGGATTTCTCCTGATTTATGCATTCATTGGCTGAACTGTTACACTCCAGGAGTAGCTTACTGCATGACTATTTAGGTTATGACTTGTGGAATTTGGCTTCCTATCCAGCTCCTAGACCTAATGTCTTATGGGAGGAGTGTTTAAAAGATGACCACCAGGATCCAGAGGGCCCACTTGGTCCATATGTACACTTTATCTCCCCACACACACATATGCATTCTAGAATTTATTCCCCAGAGCCAGCAAGCTGTTCTCTACCCTCTTCCCTCCATTCAGAAAAAGTCCAATGACACTGAATCTGCTTCCAGTGAATTTGCAGAATTTTGCATTCCAGACAGTGGATTTCCCCCCATTTATTTATTTACTCTATTTATATACCACCCCCACAGGAATCCAAAGTGGCTTACACCATTCTCATCTTCTCCATTTTATCCTCACAACAACCCTGTAAGGTTAGGTTGAGAGGCAGAGACTGGCCCAAGGTCACCAAGCGAGCATCCATGGCAAAGTGGGGATTCAAACCTGTGTCTCCCAAATCCTAGTCTGACACTCCTAACTACTGTACTATGCTGATATTCAATTACACATCCCTGCCATGGCAGTTTCTAAGTAAGGACCTATAGGAGAACAGGCTGATGCTTTATCACCACATCAAAGGCCTGGTTCAGACTATACTTTCCCTACAAGAGACTGCATCTTCTCTGCCCGCTCACCTGGGACACTCAACCCACCTGTAACACTATCAGATTCCCTGCATGGGCATAAGGGCTGAATAGAGCATATGTGCATAAAACATAACATGAGTAAACTTACATCGCGCCCTCAGTGTACCAACCAAAATTCAGGAATCAAGCTTGTGATATGGCTAATGTGCATGTGATTTTATGCAGACAGCTAACTAGGGGTGTTGTAGGCAGGGCTGTTATACTTGGTGAGTGGAGCAGGAAGGTGCGACCTCCTTCTCTGGCTACATGTAAACCAAAGACAAGGGAGGGTAGGATCCAAATCAGGCTCCAGCTGGGAAGAGTACAACAGTTTCCAAGACCACATTATAACAAAAATCAATGTATCAAGAAGAAGAGCATTTCAAAAGAGGAAAAGAAAACGGAACCTCATAGATCAGGAACACTTTCGCTCCAACATATAGCCCCATACGAGTCACAGCTCGGACAGCAGCATTCATACCTGGAAAGATGGAGCAGAAGGTAAACAGTGGCCACAGCCTGAACCAACCTGGTGCAAAGCTCTTGAATTTTACTAACTGAAGTTAGCTTTGCTGTTGTCTATCTTAGTTTACAAACTGACACTGCACAAATATTCTCTTTAGATTTGCACACCCCCCTCCACCCCACTGACTTATAACCAAAATTAGACAAAAGAATAGATCAAAGTATGGTATTAGGGGCATATGATGACAGCAGTGTCAAAACTCCTTAAAAGGCTTATGTGCAGAAATTAAGACAAGAAAACAACATAAGGGGATAAGTATAAAAGCACCGTGCATGAAACCCCAGGAAAATTATATTGCATGTCGGGAAATGGGGCTGAGTAAAATCAAGCCACACAGAACACTTGGGATTGCTGTTTGGATCTCGAGACATAACCGCAGGCCTAGACCTTTACTGAGCCAGCTGCAAAAACAGGATAGGATGCCCTCATCCTATCCAGTTCTGGGGATCCTGGGATTAGAAAGAAAAAAAACACGCCCCAAAAGCTGCAGCTGAGATGGAATGTGAAATAAAACACCCATCGGGGACTCAGAGGAATGCCTCAGATTTCATTAACATTTGGTACAAATTTGATGAACTCATGTTCAAAGGAAATGTTCCTCATAGTAGCAGCTCAGATATAAACTGCTTGTTGCTGGAAAAGACCAGGGGGGGAAAGGGGGAACCCCCCCTCTAAAAATGAGGGGGCCCCCCCATATTTCTATGCAAGTCAATGTAGGGAAAAAATTATTTTGTTCTCTTGTGGGGAATATGGTTGACAGCTCTGAAGGAAGTGGCATTAGTACATTTAAATAACTTTTCCCAAGGTCCATATTTTTCACTGTGTTAACTTCAAATGAGATGCATTGCAACTGTAAGCATTTATTGTACCACTCCACACTCACACAGCTTCTATTTGCCAAGTCAAACGCAGCCCACCATCTGCTTAGAAAACCTCCTCCGCAGCCTACCTATGACTGCAAACATAGAGTGCTTCAAGCCACTGGCAGGCTACAATATATTGCTGGTTGGCGGGCTCTTTTCAGTTTGGCAGGTCACATGTTGTGTGTCCAGATGTATGAGATGCAGGTGAGTTGGCTCAAAATGGCTCAAAGCTGCTGAACTTATAATTGAATCTTTTCTTTAAACATTAGGTTGGATTCAAGCTAGAGACAGCGGAAAATGTGTACTTGTTTGACTGCAAGCCACATGCCGCATTCTGCCATGTTGGCACATGAGACAATACTGAAACAATGAAAATTGGTTTCACAAGTCATTATCCTGTCCCTAAAAAGAAACCTGAAACTTCCAGCACTGTTTTCCCAATCTGAGTGCTATTTTTTCCCCTCTGTAGGTATGACAACAGAAGACTTGTTGGAAGCCAGGAAACTTAAATTGACATTTCTCCCAAAAGGCCTCCTTCTTCCTTAGAAAAACAGTATGACAAGAGTTTGGCAAAACATTTCTTTATCTTGGTGCATTTAGTTGTTTGTGTCCCACAAATTCTAGAAAATTAATGGATCAGAACTTCCTTGCCCTGGACTGAGCAAGAATGCCAGCAGCCAGTTTCTTTTCTGTCCTTTTTCCTGCACCACTTTTATTTGTACCTTGAGCATCCAGCGTCAGCATGGCCAACACACCCTCTAGAGCTTCCTTGGGTGGGTGACAAGCCTCATACTGGAAAGGGGTTAACAGCAGCCTAGGTTTTCCTCTTCCTCTACTGCCCTCCCATGTAGCCAGTTAGCTGACAAGAAAGCCAGCATGTCTCCCAGGCCTGAGTCCCTGGCCGTTACGAGGGAGACTCCTTGGGATATGCTTGCCCCCCTCCTTTCCCTACCTCCTTGAGGGGTGCCCCACCCTCCCAGGTTGATGTGCAGGAGCTATGACCAATTGGGTGTGACTAGGCTTGCCTTACTTTCCACCCCCTTTAAATGGCTGCCGGGCCTCCCACCAGCCAGCTGATGCTGGCACCCCAGGACTCAGGGTCACCCCACTTGGTCACTGGTCCTCCTTCCCTCAGCCCTCCTGGGTCAGGTGTGCTGCTGGCCTCTTGGGCAGGCCTGGCTTTGATGGGCCTACCAGACGGGAGTGTGGACTGCCCTGCTGCATTGGCTGGTGGGGCAGGGCTGAATTCTGAGGTATGCAGGCCACAGCCAGGTGGGCTCCTCTTCCATATCTGTAAGGATATGTGTGCTGAGGCTACCCCTGGGTACTTTTGTTCTCCACATGCTTATTCCTTTCTTCTCTCTGGTTCATCCTGCAATCTCTTCTGCTTCTCTTTCTCTTAGCTTTTACTTCACTCCCCTTTCTGTTATCTGCACATTTCCCAGTCTCCAGTCCCCTCTTCTTTCTATAAATTTAGGGCTGCCAGCTCCAGGTTGGGAAATATCTGGAGATTTTAGGGGTGAAGCTTGAGGAGGGTGGGGTTTGGAGAGGGCTTTGATGGAGTATAATCACATAGAGTTCATCTTCTAACATGGCCATTTTCTTCAGGTGAGCTGATCTCTGTCACCTGGAGATCAGTTGTAATACCAGGAGATCTCCAGCCACCACCTGGAGGTCGGGAACACTAGATGGTTCCTACACCCATTATCTTCTCATACCAGGAAAGGAATTTCTTACTCTCTGTTTGCTAAATTTCTGGGAGATTCCTGTGATACCTTTGCAAGACAGGAATGTAAGAAAGTTATATGCCTGCAAAGCATAGCCATTGGTTTGTACTTAAATACATTTTCTTGATTGGCATAGAGAATGGTATGATCTTAACTGTACACTTAAAAAGGCCAATAATTCGAGGTAATATCTTGAATTATTAATCTATAATGGGCACCCCACGTACCTTTATACCTTCTTCAAGATGGATATGCCCTGGGCATACTGAAAAGTGTCAGCTGGGCTTTTCTACAGGAGACAAGGGAAGGAAGCACAGCTCTCTTCTTTCCATGGAACAATCAGCAAGCAGCACTTGATGACCCCCCAAGTTGTACGGGAGGTAAGCGGGTGGGCCAAATGGATTTGGATTACCATAGTAAATCTTTGCTGATGGAAGAGATTGCAATCAACAGAGTGGTACTTCCTTGCCAGTCTGGTGTACTGGTTAGGAGTGCAGACTCTAATCTGGGAAAACCAAGTTTGATTCCCCACTCCTCCACATGCAGCTGCTGGTGTGTCCTTGGGTCAGTCATAAGTTCTCTCGGAACTGTTCTCTCAAAAGCAGTCTTCAAAAGAGCTCTCTCAGCTCCACCTACCTCACAGGGTGTCTGTTGTGGGGAGGGGAAGGGAAAGGGAAAGGGATTGTAAACCACTCTGAGTGAAGGGCAGGGTATAAATCCATTCTCTTCTTTTCTTCTTGCCTTCTTATTCCCACTACAGCCCCAAATGCCCCTTAAAATGCTTGTCTGGAGGGGGTGGGAACAGGGCACTCTGACAGGAATAGCACGGAGGGGAGTTGGTGGTCTGTAGCAGGAGGGGCGAATCAAACAAAATCATCCCCTTCTTCCATTAGAGGAAATTTTCTGTGGGATTCATGGTGTTATGGGCTAGAGTTAATTACAAGATGCTCCACAATAGAAGATGACCCCCAAAAGAAGTTATTTTGGGAGAGGGAAGTAAAAGTAAAACAACAATTCTGCCTAGGTTTTTCATTCACTTGGTATTCATTCTAATCTCTTCTTCTCACTACTTAGGAGGACTGGTCAGTCATAGCATCGGGGAGTGATTTTCTACCATCAGTGTGTGATAAGGATGCAGATCCCCACTGTAAATGTCATGTCTAGAAACTGTTTGTGTTACGAAATTAAAATTAAAAGATCAAGAACCCCTAAAGACCCATCCCATGCTATCTTTATCACAAAAGCCCATGAGGGAAGGCAAAAAAACCCCAATGTATCGCTGGCAGTTAGCTCTCTAGATAAATGTCAAGTCAGGTCAAGTTTATTAGTACGGTCAAGCGACCAGTCAAAATGAAACATTTCCAAAGGGAATATTGATATAAAATACACAATAAATACATAAAATTCAAGTAGATATTTTAAAAGGCAGTAATACAAAATGGGAGCAGCACAATGTATCATTAAAGTGGGAACAGAACGATGCTAATTTATCATTAACTTACTATCTAGGATACAAGTTTCCTCTTCTTTAGTGCCAGGAAACAAAATTTTGCCACAGCTAAAGATATCCTCTCTTTCCGATCTTCCAGCAAAAAAGTTAAAATCCTTAATTCCGCAAATTTCAAATGAACATCCAAAGGTTTAAATTTGGACAACAATGGGAAGATTAACAACTGTCTCTCCATAACATAAAAATTACAATGTAATAGGATATGTGAGACTGACTCTGTCTCAAGATTTGTACAAGGACAACATCTTTGAGAGATCGGCCAGTGCAAAAACCTTCCTTGTAATAGATTAGAGGGTAGGGCGTCAAAACGTGCTCTTGAAAAGGCCCATCTATAGCCGTCATATATGATGTTAGATAGATATGGAGCGGGAACAAAACCTGCCCAAGATTTCAAAGCTCCATATCTCGGAGGTAGAAGCGCTTCTTCTATCTGGGCCTCTATATCCATTAAACGTTGGAATACTATAGATTTAGCTTTAGTCAGTCCTAGATCAAAAAGACTAGCAGGGTGAAGCCCAATTGATTCAAGTTTAACCAATATTTTGGAGGACCATTCAGGATATGGAGTGGCAGCTAAAAAAGATGGAATTAGCCCTGTAGGCTTCAGATGTGTTCTTAACCAGTAAAGAACTGAAGCAATCCAGATTTTCAATTCATCATAATGACAGAGCAGTTTCAAAATAGATAAATGTCAAATTATCACAAGAAGCTTGCCCACTTTGGTTCCGTATCTGACAGAGATGTGAGCTGGACAACATTCCCTAGAAAATGGAGACATTCTCCTCTACCAAAACCACCTCTCCTGGGGAAAGGAAGATAAACTGAAGCTGATAGCAAAACATACATCACTTTGGTGTCAGGTTTGTCAGAACTTTAAAAAGGGAACACAATGAGAATAAGCTATCCAGCATTTGCCAGTATTCACTTTTTTCAATGGCTAGAATCCTCTCATTTCTAGAATGTAAATAGTGAACTGACCATATGACCATAGCAGAAAAATCATACTTTTGCTAGTTGGTATCTGTACAAAATCTACAAAAAAAACCTTTATGTAGTGATACTTTCTTTTAGAGGGACAGTTTCCAAAATACAGTGTCTGATCAGATTCCAAGAGATCTTGGTCTTTGATTGCAATCTATAGCACAATTTCAATGGAATTGGAATTCCAGTGAAATCAGTGCATGTCTAAGTGCGTGCTGGATTGCAGACAAAGAAGACAAGGCTGAGTGGGAAGCCTGAGATCTATTAAATGGTACTTTGGTACATAGTTCTCTATTAATTTCAAGATCCCTTAAGGACATTGTATGTTATTTGAATTGTACATGCTGACAGTAATGAATGGATACTTCTTTCTGTACACAGATGCACATGGCTACCTGTCTCTGATGTGTATGCCTACCTCCTTTAGGATCTGCACACAGAACTACTCTCAGTCAATAACTTCTTGACTTGTGAGCCATCTCTGGATTGGGGCTAACATGTGCACAATTCCTAGTTACCTAGTCCACCATACTGAGACACATCTTGCACTAGCTCTCTTGTTATATTGTTGAAAGTGACACCAAAAAGGAAGATCAAAGTCAAAAATCAGTTAATGGCAGGATGCTGTCATTTACTCTGGCATCATGAAATCATTTTATATCCTTCAATATTTTGTATTACACCCTGCAATGACTTCTGTTTTTGTGTAAAAAAAAATACAGGAGTCAGAACTGCTGTAGAGGGAAGTGAACCACTGTAGAGGAAAGTGTGAACTTCCAAAACTAGAAAACATCAGGGTCACTACTGAATCCTGTAGATCTGCTCTGCCCATTTGTTCAGGACCTTCCAAAGATCCATGCAGTAGGAATGTACATCAGTCTGCCCTTGCAGTAAACAAATCTGTGCCTCTTCAGTCTGTTTTTAAAATGTCATTACTTTCAAATTGGTTTTAAATGTTTGGGATTAAGCATGCATGTGATGACATAAAGTGATTAGAGGTAGCCACAGCAGCTGGCCATTTGGAGCCACCTGTATAACTGTCACTGTGCTGGCCTTTTTTCACAGGCTGCCTGTTTTTCACTGCCAAAATTCTGCTCTGCCATTCCCCCTTCACTTCTACAAGCTTTTTTTCAGGGTGCAAAGTATCCACAGGGATACGAGTTCGTTGCAGTATGTGTATATTGCTCTATATGTGGTGTGACCCTTGAAGACACTGTCAGGAAGTTTCAATTAGTCTAGAATGCAGGAGCAAGAATGCTAGCCAGGGAAGACTGCATGAAGCACATCACTCCGGTGCTGAAAGACCTTCACTCACTGCCTGTTCACTTCTGGTCCCACAGCTGGCTTTGATCAATAAAGCCTAGGAGGACCTGGGCATTTAGAGAACCACCCTGGATTGTCCTTCTGCCACCTCCTAAATTCAGGTGCATAGCCACAAAGGTCACAGACTTTTCAGTGGCTGCCCCACCCCTGCTTTGGAATGGCCTCCTCTTTGCTCTATGTCTGGTACTGTTGTTATATAAGTTTCCGCACCAGACCAAGGCATTTAAAAAAACTTCTTTGATTTTAATTAACTAGTTGATATTTCCCCTTTTATTTTCTGCTGTTGTTAATTATGTTTAACTAGGAATAAGGCCCATAGTGGAAATATATACAACGGGCTCTAGAAAGAGGCTCTGGGAGAGTGCCAAGGCCTTGGGCACTCAGCATCAATTTGCTGTGGCAACCTCAACAGGAGATAATGACACAGAGTACACCATTTTCTCCAGAGGAACTGATCTCTGCTACCTGAAGAGCAATTGTAATTTTGAGTGATCTCCAGCCCTCACCCGGAGATTGGCAACAATGGCTCCCCAGGAGGAAATGGCTGGATTGGAGGGTGGAGTCTATGGCATTGTACCTGTCTGAGGTCCCACCCCTTCTCAAACCCCACCCTCTCCAGGCTCCACCTCTCAAATCTCCAGGAATTTCTCCCAAAGGCCAAAATAGGTGTGGAAAGGGTCTTTTACTGACAGAACCAAGCTTGGTTGCCTAGCAACAGGCAGTGAGGGGGAAGTAGGGTTGCCAGCTCTGTGTAGGGAAATACCTGGAGATTTGGGGGGTGGATCCTGTGGAAGGCAGCGTTGGGAGCAGCAGCAGAAGGACTCAGCAGGGTATAATGCCATAGGGTCTACCCTCCAAAGCAGCCATTTTCTCCAGGGGAACTGATCTCTCTAATCTGGAGATCAATTGTAACAGTCGGAGATCTCTAGATCCCACCTGGAGATTGGCAATCCTAAGGGAAAGTCAGCCGTTTCTGTTTTCTCTGTGTATGGCCCCATCCTCTATCTCTGCTTGTGTTTGTATTCACTGGTTTGTTTGTTTTTTGATAACTTGAGCTGGTTCCCCCCCACCCCCCGACCCTGGTCTCTGCTACACTGACAGCTGTTTACTTGGCAAGTTTTTCCTGTTCTGGAAAGTGTTGCCTCAGCAAATGTGACTTGGAGGCTAAAGATGGTGGGCTTTGTCCCCTGAGGGAATCAATTGTCGTCTGGCGAGGAGAGCAAAGAGAGTAGATGTGCTCACCAGAGCAAAGCAAGCATCTTCTGAAGAAAGCTTTGGCGGGTGCCACTTCTGTGGGCGAGACTCAGGCAATGCAGCCAGTGGATAGGGACAGCTTCTAACTGACACATCATGGAGCCAACTGATTTAGGAGCGTGTGGAATGTTCAGAACGTGCCACCCCACTACTCAATTATATATAAGGAGAGATTAGCTGCAGCAGGTTTGAATTTAAGTAGCCTTAATTCTGGGCTATATTAATTATTGTTCGTTTTAGTTAGTGCTGTCTATTGCTAATTTTGAAATCCATGATGTTTTAGGGTTTGACAGCTACAGTAACTTTTGGTTGTATAAGGATTTTGTTCTTGTGATTTTTATACTGTGAACTGTCTTACGTACTTTGCTTAAGAAGCAACACAGAAATATTATAAATGAAACACAGTAAATAAATATCCCATGGTCATGCTACAAACCTCCATTGTGAATCTTACATGCACATGAGATGTCTAGGAAACTCTCTTTTTAAAGATTTTGGTATCTTTTAAAGACACTTGTTTAATCAGGCTTTTTGATTAGATTTATTTTTGTTTGATGTCCTCCTGAAGATGCATGGGGCATGGAGTGTTTTTAATGCCACCTTACTATTTTCAGGTGGCTTGGGGGGTAGCTTCTATGGCCTTTTTAAACTATTTATATAAGGTTTTTATAGTTTTATTTTGCTTTACTACATTTATGTAATATGCTACTGTTGATATTTTAGGAGTTTTGCCTCTTTTTGTGGGTTTTTTAATGTCTCTTGCAGGAATATATTTTTTGCACTAGGACTTTGTTATTATGTTTATAAGCTACCCTGGTAATTTTTTCATTGACTGATTGGATGCTTTGTTTTACAGGCAAAACCCATATATTGCTAGTTATTACTGCATTAATATGATGAAAGTAGCATATGATAAAAGATCAGCTTCTGCTAGGGGCAGTCTGGGTGAGGATTACATGGGGAGGAATGTTTTCTTAGCTGTCTGCAATGTTGGCAGGGACTATCTTCCAATTTCCTACTGCACTATGTAATCTTATGCTTGAGGTAAATTGGCAAAAGTTGAATTCAAAATGAACACATGAAGCTGTCATATACTGAGTCAGATTACTGGTCTATGAAAGCTGGGTTGTCTACACTTATTGGTAGTTTACTACAGGTTCTCAGGCAGAGGTATTTCATACCACCTTATCTATCCTTAACTGGACTTGTCAGGAATAGAATTTGAGATCTTAATGAAAGCAAATGCTTTAGCATTGAGCCATGACTCCTTCCAGTTCATACAAAATAATTACTTCAGGAATGTGTCCAAGATGGGAGAGGCCAGGTAAAACAGAAATTCAAGAAAAGACAAATACCTGTTAAGATGGGAATTTTACTAGGCTAGGGGCAGTTAGATTGTAGTCAAATGTTTCCAACACTGAGTGGCTCCTTTACGGTTTTCATAAGCGAGCTTTCCACACGAGAGTTCTCTGATACCTGAATGGTTAATTGTCCATATGTGGAAGTGAAATTATGGCTGTGGAGCTGCACCACACTTCCTATAGCACTCTACCCCCCATTAAAACCCCACAATGCTTGTCCCTACACATATCTCAGGGTCATTAGGTGGAACAAGACCAAACTGTTTCTTGCTGGAGATGCGGTACTGTAATGCATCTCGTAATGCCTAGTCAATTTCAAGCTGTTTGTGTCATGTTAATATTAGGCACCTACAAAGAGCTTATCTGTCAATTTTTTGGGACTGAAATTTACCAGCAGGTTCTTACAAGCACAACAACATAGTTTGTAAGCTCTCCCTCTCCAGGGTAATCAGCCATTTAGTTAAATACAATTCATTCCAGGGGGAAAAACTCTAACGGTGGAGATTTTGATGAGCCTCTCTGATGCCTTTCCTAGCCATGCACTGCTGCTGCTCCTCTTCATGTCACAGAGATGAAAAGCAGCAGCAGCAGCAGCAGCTCAGTCTTCCCCTTCTCTCAGTCCAGGTGTCACACAGAACTGCCTTCTCCCCACCTTCTCTCCCAGAAGCTGACAGGGGTGCCAGAGCTTGTTTTTCTGCCTCAAGGAGGAGAATGAGCATGAGCAAGGGAGTGAGCAGAGGGAAGAGAGGCAGGCAAGGTCAAGGTTCCCATGGTAGCATGGCCAAGGGTGAACAGCTGAGGCTGACGTCATAGTCAGAATGATACCAATGCTAGATCAAGGAGGAACAGAGGAAACTGTCTTCCTCTGGAGGAGGTCCGATCCAGTTCTTAATCTTTCTACATATTTTTGCTCCCAGGAGGGGCGGGAGTGTTTACTTTTAATAATAATAATAATACTTTTCTAAATGCATGTCTGGCACCAACATTGTTGTACGTTAGTTAAAAACTGTTCATGGGAGTGGGGTGGGGATGAGTTGAAGGAAAACGGGGTTTCATGGATTGTGCTTTGACGGTTCATTCTGGCAGGCTGGTGTTGCAGTTTCATTAAAACTCAGAAAAACTGCCACAAGCCACTAAATATTTTGCAGCAAAAAAACAAGTTCATATTCTGCTTAACAACTGAGTGGACAAACGATACCAGTTCTGGAGATCAGGGCTAATATAGAAGCAAAGGCATTCTGAGGTACTATTATCATCAGGAGTAAGGCAGGTCCCCCTCCACATAAAAGATCAAATAGTGTTTCTTGATAAGAATCACAATGATTCAGCCTGGGTAGGTGAACTGAAAGGACTTTATTTTCTTCCTATACTCTGTTGTACTAATTTATTTTCAAGTCTTATGTTTATATACATATTCTTGGGATAAATAATCAAGCCTATCTTTAATTGAATAAATACCCCAGACTTTTCCAGCATGCAGCCCTTGTACGAATTTCTGCCTTCAACACAACTTAATGTTTACATACTTTGCAGAAACTAATCTGGATGCGGGGAAATGACCTGTTTGTGGTTTAATTTTATTGCTGAGTACAAAACCCCACAGAAGTAAATAATTCCCATTCTGTGGTTCAATGCCTTGACTCTTTGATATGGGGCCCCATATTAACAGGCAACAGCAAGAAACATGGGTACCTTAGGCTTCTGATTCAGGAAGGCAATGCAAGCACAAATTCATATCCCTCTAGAAATCAACAGTGCAATCCTAAAGAGAGCCGCATGACTTCAAAGGGTGTCGCTCTGCTTAAGACTGCACTGTCTGGTACCTAGATTTTATATAAACACACCTGCAAATAGGGTAGAATTGCACATCTATGCTAAGCTCAAGTAACAAACATGGGCGAAAGCAATGACCAATACTTTTTGGTCAAAGAAATCTGTCCTTGAGAGTTTTTCTCTTTTTTTCCCTGCACAATATGGCCAACCAACGGTCAAAACAGACATACAGGGGGAAAGTGCCATAGTGGCAACAGACTGGACATATATGCCTATCGATCACTTCCCAATCAGTTTGGTGACTTCTAAGATGTGTTTTGACAAAATCCTTCACTAAAGGCTCTTGAATTAACATAGCATAGCCTATGAGGCTGGTCGGTCCCCATTGAGGCTTGCGCGCTTGCCGGCTCTGCGCCGCGCGTGCTTCCCTCGTCGTCGGAGAACTCTTCGGGAGCAGTCCGGGTCGCCATGGCGCGGTCCGCGTCGAAGCGCTCCACCTGGCTCTCCGTTCTCCGTCTTCCTCTCTTTGCTCCGACGGAGCCTTGATCGAAGCCCTCCGCTCCCCGGCGCCGCGGGGGGGGGGGGGGAGGTCCGGCTAAGGAGCCCCGTCCAAAAAGAATTTTTTTTTTCAGGAATAAAGAGAGGCAAGGAAGATTAAGGTGGAGGGACAGATAGAAAACAGGAGGACTCAAGCCTCCAGCAAGAAAAAGAGGTGAAAATAGAAGAAGGATAGTTGGCAAAAAGCCCTAAAAAGATCAAAAAGTAAAAGGTAAAAAGTCTAAGCCTGAGACTTTGCTGCTTCTCCCTCTGAGGCAGGAACAGAACTGGAGAATGGGCTATTCCGAGGCCACCTAGAGGAAGAAGGAAAAAACTACTTCCTGCCTCCCTAAAGGCACAGTGGGAATAACCCATGGAGATGTCCTCCGCCTCATAGGGAGAAATGAGTCATCATGAGAGGGAGGGCAGGAAGGGTTGACTCAGTGCTTAGTTTTTGAGGCCCTTTTTTACATGTCCAGGGAAATGCTGATTGCCACTTTGGGGTTAGGAAGTAATCCTGGAGTTCTTTTGTCATCTTCTGGGTGTGAAACAGCAGTCACTGCAGGTGTGGAAGGGGAGGTATTTGTGATTTTCCTCCATTGTGCAGGGGGTTGGACTAGATGGCCCTGGAGATCCCTTCCAACTCTATGAATCTATGATCATATGTGTCCCATCCAGCAGGGCCGGGACCTTCCCCCGCCCACGAAACCCTTCCCCAGTTCACCGGAGTGATCGCTGTCACGGGAGGAGGCTCACCAGGCTCCCGTTGCAGAGCCCGCAGAGTCCACCGGTGGGCCGGGAGGAGGGGGGAGACGCCCACGCCGCACCGCAAACGACGTCCTCCCAGGCCCAGGCGAGTCACCGAGCCCCTTGCTTGCTCACCCCGGCCGGCGCTGCCAGGCGACGACCTTCGGCAGAAGCCTGGAACGGCGGCGCGAGGGAGGCGGTGGCCACACCGCCGCCAGGCCAGGAACGAGACGTGGCGTCCCTGGAACCCGCCGCAGATGCAGGAGCCGGCACACAGGATTAATGGCGCCTAGGGCCCGACGGGGGAGGCCGGCCTCACGTTAGGGAGGAGGGAGGAGTCAATGGTTATAAAGGGGGGCGGGGTGAAGGGCGGGAGGAGGCTGGAATGGGCGAGGGGAGTTCTGGGAGAAGGGGAAAAGGAATAAAAAGAGGAACAAACTGCGAGGCCGGGGAGGAGGAGCCGGGACTGCCACAGCCTGGAAGGCAAGAGAGAGAGAGCTCGAGGCAACAGCTGGCACACCTGGAGGCAGGAGGGTGATGTGGGTGCCACTGAACCCCGCTCCATGCCAATTCTGAGGCCTAGTTCCTCTAACTTTCCTCCCACCCTCTCCCGGGACCTCCCTCGTCCAAAGGAGAACCACGGCCACGGGGGGCGCGCCCTCGGGGCAGGAGGCGGAGCTTGACAATATGATTAAATAAATAGTTAAAGAGCAGAAATAAGAGGCTAGTAACAAAGACAGTTTGCACAATGGAAAACCCTGGGGATTGGTGCCTAATTTACCTTCATAAAGTTATTGGTATAAGGATTAAGTAGAGGAGAGAGAAACAATATGAAAAGCCACTTTTGGTCCCTTATCAGAGAGAAAAACGGGACCATAATAAAAATAAGCAGACTGTGAAGAGTTCCAAAATACTCTCTCCAGATGGGATGATGAATGGGAAACTAAATGGCAAATTAGAGCCAATGTAAGTGAGCATAAAGTGATATACACCAGGACAATCAATCCCTTTACATATACACTGAACTTGTTATTACTATTTAAGAAAGAGTCATTGTGGATAGCTCAATGAAAAGTTCAACTCACAATGCAGTGGTAGTGGGAAAAAGCAAATTCCACACTAGAAATTATTACAAAGCCAGTACACAATGCCTTTATATAAATCTGTGGTGTGGCTGCATCTATATAGCTGTGGCTCATGTATCTCAAGAAGGATATGGCAGCACTGGAAAACAGCGACCAAAATGAAGGAAGCATTGGAACATTTTCTCAATGAGGAAAGGGTAAAACTTTGGGGGCTTTTTAGTTTAGAAAAACAAAGATATGGGGGGGGACAGGGAAAGGTCATCTGAGTTATGGAAGCACATGAAAGAAGCCTTGCCCAGGAACACCC
The DNA here is from genome assembly GCA_029233225.1 of Lepidodactylus listeri. Taxonomy (NCBI): domain Eukaryota; kingdom Metazoa; phylum Chordata; class Lepidosauria; order Squamata; family Gekkonidae; genus Lepidodactylus; species Lepidodactylus listeri. The sequence goes on along the minus strand of JARCFY010000005.1, from coordinate 55,944,554 downwards.
AAAATCCTGCCAAAGGCACAGCTGCCTAACCTAGAAAAAGTCAAAAGATAATGCTCACAACTCTGGTTGTCATGCTACATTCTTTGCCCTTTGAGAGACAGTGTGGGCAGTTCCCTAAGGGCAAGTTTGCAGTGAGGATTTACCTACACTAAATAGCAGGTCTGCATGGAAGTTACTTCAGGAAAGGAATCTGCTGCACATTTACATCCACAATAATCTGTCACAATCCCAGAGTGAACACCCAGATTTACACATATGCCTCAGAAACACAAAAGGAATGTATTTACCTCTTCCACACTGTACAGAACACAACCTTGATTGCTTTAAGTTAGAAGTGTTCCACTGACGCTACTACCCTTATTCATTTCCACTTAAAATCCTGCAGAACTGAACCTTTGCCCATTTTTATATTATATGCAGAGCATGGGCAGTATCAGTGTTTAAGATTAGACTCAAGCCATGCAAAGACAAGGGAATAATTAGTAAGGCTAAAGGGCAAAAATCTTTGCCAACTGATTGCCGGTGAGACAGTCCAATAGTTGCAAGTGAAAGAGGGAAGTTGCAGTGAAAAGTGAAAGAGGGAATAATGGCTTCAAGGGCACACAACAAGAAATGTGGGTTTATTTATACAGTGGTGCTATAAATGTATGGTATTTCACAGACAAGTCTGCTATAATATTTTTTTCAGATGAAACTGAACAGATTACTTCACCACAGATGACCACAGAGACAAAAAAGTAGAGCAAAGAGAAAGCTGTGTAAGGGTAAAAAGTTATTCCACCACCCCAACATCCAGAATTTTTTTTCTTTTTAAAAAAAAGAACATTTCTACTTTATTCTCAGGCTCCATCTCTTTCTTGACAACTTTTTACAAAGTGAAAAATTAACTGACTCAGCCTATACTCTGGAATATGATATGTTTCTATATATAGACATAGGTTTTGAAAGTCTTATTGCCAAAATGTCTCGGAAGACAAAGGTATAATTTACAAGAGACAGAATATATAATCAGACATTTCTCTTACATATAACTAAAAGCTAGCATGAGTTTTTATTTTTCTTTGTGTGCCATAAGTATTCTACAATAATGATTTTAAAATTTAATCATTACCAAAAAAATGGGAAAATATTGTGATTTGACTACAATGGAGAAAAAGTATTAATGTCCCACGGCTTTGCAGATTTAAAAGGTAGCTTGCTTCCCTAAAGGACTAAGCACTTCGATGTGGCAAAAATAGCTCTATACCTATTCCTAGGCAAGTTCTATGATGATCCCAGCTGGACTATCCAATTTAATATACATGTGACCTTGATTTACAGAAGGAAAAACAATTGATGCAACATCCACACAGCTGCTCTCTACACAGATGCCAACAGTCCACAGAAAAATAAGTCCCACGGTACCAGAATAGCCATTAACCACAAGTACAATTACATAGGAAACGTTTTGGTCAACGAATCACAGGTGTAACAGTCAAGAGCCTTTCTAAACGGCTGTGGGAATAGTGAGGAATCACAGAATGGGCAAACCAGACCTCTAGAGACTTATACACAGTACAAATCAGAGGGCCTTGAATCCTCACTGACATATCTGGGTCACTTCATGGTTGGAACTATTTCAAAGACAGATTCCATTATTAGTTAATAGACTGCAATATATTTACCTAAGTTAGCATGAGGAGTTGTGGCGACCAATGATTTTAACAGAATAAGCCTGATCATGAAATGGATAGGAACTACGGAAACTAGCACTGCCAACTGTCTTCCCATGATCTAGTCTACTGTTTTGGACCCAGTGACTCCACAGGTAATGAATAGCTCCCTCCACCAAATAAAATAATCATACTGGCAATTTATAATTTCTTAAATATCCTTTGAAGTCAAAAGACTCAGAAGAGGGTAATTCTACTTAGAATGGCACCATTAGTTCAACTAATTTAACATATATTCACTCAGCAATCCTAATCACCATTCTGTATATCAGAATTATCTCAGTTTTGTAAATTCAGGAGCGGGTGTCCAGTGAAACAGAGAGAGAAAGCTGCTGGCATAAGGATACCTGGTGAGTTGATGGCTTGGTTACTCAGAAACTACTCAGCTTACTGATTGCACTAATAAGCCAATCTTAGAGATGTTTATAAACATGCATAAGATTGTACTGTTATCACTGTACTTCACTGATACCTGAAGGAGAGCCCCTACTCACTGCTCTGAGACAGGTGGTGTAGAGATTACAATGCTGCATAAGGACTGAGGGGATGTGGGTTTAAATGCTCACTCAGTCATGAAACGCCCTGGGTAACTGTGGACCAGCCATTCAACCTAACCTAGAGAGTTACGGAGTTGTTGTGAGGCTGAAATAGAGGAGGCAAGAATCACAGAGCTCCTTGGAGGAATGGTGTATCAAAAGCATAATCGAGAGTGTCTATAATATGTAGGTTATAGATTGCTTGTATAGATTATATATCTATACAGATTATGGATTATAATCGAGAGTGTGGGGACTGCATGCATCTGCTCCGTGGAGAGGGCGACTCCATTCTGCACAAAAAGTCCTTGATGACTGCTTCACTTCACACATACTCTGAAGCTGAATAAGAATATTAAAACTGGGCCTTGGGGCTAAGCCTGCCTCTGGCTCAGAGTTGTGTCTCCTGTCCAAACAGCAGCGTGCACTCCCAGCCTCAGATGCAAGCAGCCAGACCCTGATGCCGCTTCCGCCATGCCCAACAGCACTCTGCCCCCCCCCCCCGCGCCTTCTGCCGTCGGGGGCTAAACCAGATTAAAAGTCCCGAAACGTTCAAAAAGTGTTCATTACTTTGTGACATTTGGGGGGGGGGGTTTGACTCTCATCAAAACGTCACTCTCAGAAACAACTTCTGGTGATTTGGGACTCGCTCGAAATACCGCCCCCCCCCCCATCCTCGAGAAAAGGGAGAGGAAAAGGGCGTCTGCGGGGACAGCTCCCCCAAGGCGGGCTTGGAGCGTTCAAACCGCCATCCGTTTCTCTGGCGTCGATTAAACAAGCCTTCCCCCCCCCCCCACACACACACCGCAGTACCACCGAGACCCCTCGCCGGCCCAGGGTTCTATTGCTCAGGCCTAGCCCGCCCTCCAGCCGCCCTGCCTGCCTGCCTCTCAGTCGTGTCCCGCGGCACGTTCGACTGGGCAGCACGTGACGCCACCTGCGCCGAGAGGCCGGGCTCGCGCGCCCATCGGCTGGATCGGCGGGGGGGGGGGGGAGGAGGCGAAGGATACCGAGCCTTGCTGCCCTGTTCCCTCGACTGACCTTGGGCATCCCCGCCGCTGGTGAGCACCGCTAGAGCCAGGCCGGCGCCGGCCATGCGCAGCTTCTCCAAGTCCAGCGCCTCCGAGCCCAGGCCGGTTCCCGCCATTGTCCTGGCCGTGCTAGAAGCACAAGAACCCCGCTAGAATGACAGCCGCCAGGCACACCGGCAGCGGACCCTGAACCCCGGTGCCTCTCGGCCACGCCCCCGGCCGCCCCAACCCGCAGGGCCCCGCCCACAAGGGGCGGGGCTACCTGCCTGACGCAGCCTTTCCGAGGCTTACGTTCTTTTCTGGCCCCTCCCGGTGTGCTTGCAGCGTCGGAGCTCTGCCTTTCGTTGGGGCAGTCACCTGGAAGGGGGGGGGGGGGGGGAGAAGGTGGTGGGTCGACTGCAAGCTTGCTGAAGCGCAGTGATGGGTATATTTATTTGGAGGCAAATGACGTAGAACTAACTCAGTAAGGCTGGCTCCCCGATAGACGTGGATCGCATTGCAGCAGTACTTGCATAGCTTGGCTTCCAGGGATGCCGTGGAGCTCAACATTACGCGTTGGTATTACCATTTCAGTCTACATGTGTTCATTCCTGAGGAGCAGCTGCTTTATACAAATTTCTTGTATTCTCACAGTGAGGTTGAAAAGTACTGGACTCGGGAGGCCATTGGAGTGATTTCGATCATAGCTCTTTTATTAGGTAGCTAGGATCATATATACAGCATGGTGGTTTGTTGCAGGTCAGGATCGAGCATGGGGACAAAGGAATAGGGAAGCCACTTATATTTACAGGTAAACCACACCTTGACCGTCCTCCCCTTAAGGGGGATTGGTCCAACAGGGATTATTCTCCTGCCAGGGGCTATCATAGGTCCATTCAAATATCCTCAGCCCCTGATGGGGGACCGGCAGGATCCCTAGGTCCATTGTTCACTGGGGAAGGAAGCTCTGTTTTTTTCACATCCCATTACAGGTGAACATGCCCAGACATGTTCCCTGGCTGCAGACAAAGAGTCAAGCACCGTACATAACAGAGGTGATACGAGACATAAATCATCTGCCTGGAAACACATGCATCAGTTACTCCTTTCTCCGCATTTCCATCCAACAAATGTTAATGTTGCTTGCTCTGTGTGGCTGGGGTGCCCTGTGACTCAGTAATTTGGGACGGTACTTCCTGTTTCTGTTTGGGTTAATACTTTTAAAGATCCCTAATATAACCCAACCAGTAGGTGTCAGTTATTGTCCACATATCCACAGTTCAGTTACTTTCATCAATGACATAATTGCTGTCCACAGAAGAGAAGATGATGATTTCCCCTGTTGGCAGGAAGGCCATTCTGATACCTGAAGTTAATAAATGTTTGCAGCAACGTGGCTGTAGGAGCTGTGAGCCTCTCTGGCTTCTCACATTCCAGGCTGGATGGGCCTCCACTTATCAGATTCTTAAGATGTAGGTCCAGAAAAGACAAAACTTACAGGGACAGACATGCAACAGGAAACATGTTTGATGTTCTCACTCTTCAAGGTGTGTTTGAGGAGTTTCTGGCAGCTGATTAATGGTGAATTCATCTGTAAAGCAAAAATGAGGGTAGGGCAGTGTGTGCCTGATGCTAGCAGCATTTATAGTTTAAGGCCTAGCCCTTTTTCAGTGTCTGTTGCTGACATAAAAGTACTTAAAAGGCAGCCAGTATGTCCAAAACGTAATCAAAAATAGAATGACCAAGTATATTGCTGCATCCTAGCATTCACAAGAATATTATCTTCCGAGCTTGTTTCTAAGATAACAGAAAAGAACAGCTCAGAGCTATAACAATAGCGTCCCCCCTCCCCAACTATATCACTGATTTATGTAGAGCATGAGGCATATGTTGGGGATTTTCAGTGTAAATACCACAGCCTAACTGAGAAAGTAATCTCCATGTTTCTAAATGAAAAAGAGAGTTGATGATACCTTGTATCAAAAAGAAGGGCATACCATGTTAATGCTTCCACTACAATACAGTATGGAGTCCAAAACCATTGATGCTGCAGGTTTTCTGAATTTGAAACCAGACTTTTAATCATACTGGAGGAAAGTATTTGCACATGTCAGGTATTCTTCCATGTGAGAAGCGAATAGGCCTGACTGAGCATGTTTGCTTTCCGTGTTTACAATGAGCACACAAAGAATGTACAAATATCATCTGCTTAAATACTCAAGAACATTTTCAAGCCTTTTCTGTTTCTTACCAAAATCTTTTGAATGACCTGGAATACATCATTCTTTCCCCCTCTCACCCCTCATCTCTTTAAGTTTATTTTATTTATTTATTTAGACTTTTATCCCGCCCTCCCAGCCAAGGCCAGCTCAGGGCAGCTTACAACAAATAAAATTCCAAAATACGTATATCATAAATACAACATTAAAATATTATGTTAAAACTAGATATAATGATAAAACGCCAGTCTTCTGCATTGGTGCCATTGGTCTGCTTTAGATGACATAAGATACATCAGGTGTTGTAAGGGGGGGGGGGACTGGCACAGGCAGTTGCATATTCAGCTGAGCTGAATCTGTTATAGTTGTATAATTTTTAAATACATTATCTTAGGAGTTCTTTGTGTAATTCACCATAAAAAGCAACAGATAGACTATTGCCAATAGCTAGAGAAACTATTTTATCATGATCTACATCTATAGCTATCTGTATCTATATCTGTCTGTCTGTCTGTCTGTCTGTCTGTCTATCTATCTTCCTAGGACTTATAGTGTTCTGTAGTAATGGGCTTATCCTTGGGGCCAGACAGGATGTGATGGTATCCTTGTGTCTGCCATGGGACTGCTGCTGCCATTTTAAAGTGATTTTAAAATGCTGCAAGGGCCTGCTTCTGATAAAAGTCCACAGCGCAACCAGTTGAGGCTCTCTTGTTTCCTCCCTTGTATCTTTTCAAGTACCAGAATGGCTGCACCTCTCCTCTTCCCAACGGCTGTTTTCCCCACTTGAAAAGATGTGGGGTCGGGGGGGGGGGGGACAAGAGAACCTCAGTCTGTTTCATTGTGGCATTTTTAAATCACTTTAAAATGGCAGCAGCATCCCCTTGGCAGACACAAGGATACCGTCAAATCCAGTACATTTACTCTGCATATCCTGATTGAAACAAGTGCTCTTTTAATAATCACAAGGGTGATTAAAAAGAGATGTTTCAATTTCCTGTTTCATTGAAAATTATTTCCTAAAAGGGGTTTTCTCATTTCTTAAAAATTCCAATTCACATTTTCCTTTTTGTGAGCTGGCAGCTACCTCTTATAGCCTACAGGCATTCTTTTTGTGTGAGTAAAATGTTTAGCTTTTCTACCTGATTGCCAAAATCCATCATATTTGAGAGGGATTATCCCAACATAGTTACCATTAGGGACTGGCATCTATTGGTTAGAGGAATTCTTCTTTTCTTTCAGCATTCAAAACTAACTTTGCTCTTTCTCATCCCTGTATCAGTGGTGGCGGTCTGACAATTAACCCAGCAATACACTCCTTTCCATTGTTACCTGTTGACCCCTCTATCAGTTCTCTCCAGGTTTCTCTATGCCATTAACCATACTCTGATTCTCCACCCCATATCTACTCCTTCTGCAGCCACACTGTCACCTTCTCTGTCTCCACTGGCCCCTGTCTGAAGTTTCTTTGAAAAGTTTATATGCATGGCTGTCTCTGAGCAGGAAATCTGCAAAGTTTTTAGAATATCCCATGTCTTTTACTAGTGCTCCTTTTTAATCCTGGATGTTTCTACTGACTCTAACAAACTCTGAATAAAACACTTCTTTTTGCGTGTCTGTAGACTGAGCTTTCTTTTAGTTTTGTGGTTTAGATTAGTAGCAGTTTGTTGGACTGGAAAAGACTCCTCCCACATAACTGACACATAATTGAAACCAGGATGATAATCTGCTAGTCCGCCACTGGAAGTCCATTCTCAAGCAGACAGGGAACTTTACTTTCTCCCTCGGATTTTAAAATAGTATCTCATTCATAATAGTCTTTTTAAAAGTATGGACAGTGGGTATGACAGACTTTTACAGCTGCTACTATTCCTTGTTTTATTGCTAGATTTTCATTTGAAGTGTGCAATTTTGTTTTGACAATTTTTGAGGTTTTGTTGTGCTTCCTCTCTTAGTTTGCTCTTCACTCGCTTGTTGAAGTCACGCCACTCCTTGTTTTACAGGCTGGTTCTCCTTGTGCAGTTGAGCATTCCCAGGGGTTGCACCCAGAGGAGAAGCAGTCTGCTCCTTAATGTGGGCACTTACTTTTTCTAACTGTGCTTATGCTACCTGCAGTTTTTTTCCTTTGTAAATTCTTTTGTGTTTAGCTGTAGCTGGCTATGTAAGGAATGTGCTTCTTTCCACAACTCCCCAACTGGAGCAATGTTTACTTCCCTTCTTCCTGGACTGGTAAGTTTCCATTGTGCAGAAAATTTCAAATCCCACCCCCCACAGTTCATCTAGGGGGTCTTGATTGCAAAATGCTCTCACAACTGACAGTTTCTTCCTTTTTATTCATCCACAATTTCAATACACTTGATTTCTCTTCTGAGAGTCTGCTTTAACGGACAGTCATGCTGCTTCTGTGGCTGAGAGCTAAATTAGATTGGGTCTTTCAGAGAAGGGAAGGAGGAAGCAGGCACCATTTTGCACAAGCTCTGCCACACTGCCCAAACAGTTCATAAGGACAAAGAGATGAAGCAACACACAAAGTTTACATCCCCCAGTGGGGTTAATTGCAGCTCTGTGGAGCTGGTTCAGGTTAGGTCAATGGTGTGGGGGTGGAAGGGCTTGCCTCTTCTCCTGTGCTACAGTCCTAATCATGGCTGCTTCTGAGAAAGCAGAAATGCTGGAGTGCTCTGAATATAGAATTCTCATCACATCCAGCTTGACTTTCAGATTTGAGGACAAATGGAAGGTGGGAACAGAGTTTGGCATACAATATTGAGGATGGAGTAGAGAGGAAACAAATGAAACAGTTCTGAAAACCCATAAAAGTTTCAGGAAAAGGAGTTGACTGCGCACACATGCACACACATCAGAGCTCTACCACTCCCCTGTAAGCATTTTTGATGATGGGAAAAGGTTCAGTGTTTTGTTTTTCAGTCCTTTTTATTGATAGTTTTGATCTTTAATGTCTACCACCCTAGGGATGCCTTTTCCAGATATATATTTACATGTAGCTGCTGATCTGTATTTGCATAATAGTTACAAGATGTGTGGGCTCTTCGGTTTCTTTGTTACATTTGGAGTTACATATAATTTAAGGTTCAGAGCAATTGTGAACCTTGTGACTTAAAATATGATCATTTTGTTTTCCCTGGAAGGGAAGGGTTGTGTGACCACAATTCCATTGTTTTGTTTGGTGCAATACCTCATTTGAAATTCCTGCAGTACCCTTCCCCAAAGAGTTCTTCTGAGACCACAGTCTAGTTTTTTCATGATTTAAGCATGATGCTGGTGTGAGAGAACTTGTCCATGTGATCTTGCTCATGCCCAGTGTCTCATTTAATCTGTGATGTGCTGCTATGTATGGAATGCAGCTGTGTGTGCCATGCCTTCTGGGGCTATGGCTCTCTGGCATGCCAAAGCTGCTTTCAAGCCAAACGAGAGCTCAGTTTAAATATGATGCCAGGCATATGAAAGATCACACTGAAATCAGGCTTTGGTTGATGTGGAGTAGGCATCACACATGAAGCCAATACAGCACTCAAAACTGAGTTTAGTAATTTCATTCTTTGCAAAACATGCCACTATATATATGCTTTCCTCTCCCTGGCTCTTTTTTTTTTTTGATGTAGGAGATATTCTCTTGGTTTCTCAGGATCTTTACCTTTTAATTACATTTCTTTTTCTTTTCCTGAAGAATTAGAGGAAATGTCTCTCCCTTCCTGGTATAGAGGCTTTTGGAATTTAAAAACACACACACATCCATCTATTCTTGTCACTTCTGCTTTGTAAAAACCCAGCTACCAGTTTCATGTGCCATTCTCACTGTGTCTGAACTTGATGAGCGTAGGCAGGGAGCAGACTAATGGAATGTACCTAGTTCTAAGGCAGTTAATAGAGGACACTTTGCCTTGCTTAGATCGCCCTGCCCACATGCTCTCTTACTCTGTGAGTGACAGGAGAGAAAGGCACAGTAGACTTCCTTTCATTTACAGAGACAGATATTTGTGTGTTCATGGGATTTATATCTGGGGATAAACAGTACGATCAGCAAGCTCACTTTCTAGACAATGCTACAATAGAATATGAATACCACCTTATATCAGAAATGTACAGACTGTGACATGTATCTCCATGCTTCTAACGACCATCCAGAACACACCACAGGATCCATTGTTTATAGTCAATGTCTGTGACTGTTACCAACTGTATTCCAGACAATGTGTGTATTCGCTCAAATGGAGGGGAATTAATAGTGCATGCCCAGAGGTTTCAAATCAAATCCAGAAGTGATGGGACTCTAAAGGAGGCTTAAAAGGAGGGGGCTATAATAAAATGATCAGAGCTGGTCTGTTGAAGAAAACTGGAACTACAGGAAGAAGTCAGAGCAATATGTCAGTGCATTTCAGCACAAGATGCCACATAGCTCATCAGTACCAGCGCTCAGTTCCGGCACCTGCCCAGTAGTTACCTTCAAAGAGCAGTGGAGAATGAGATGGGGGAGGGGGTAGAGAAGTACCTGTAAGTAGAGGAGGGAAAGGAGATGCGGGAATATTATTTATCCTTTTTTGCACTGGGGAGTTGTGAGTAGCTTAATTCCATTGATCCTCAGACTGGCACCCAAGTGATTGGCGGGAGGTCCAAATAAGAGCATTTGTAAAGGAGTGAAGTAGGTGATGCAGCAGCAACTTCCAGCAATAAATCCAAAGAGAAAATGGGGCTTGGTCTGGTCAACATATCAGATCTTGGGACACACAGACAGGAGGCAAGCTAGAGTGCAACCCTGTTCAGAATAGCATGCACATGAAAGTTGGCAGTGTGCAGAAAACAGAGACATGGAGGCTGAACACAATACAAAACAAAAGTTGACTTTGGCTGGCTTGCCAGGAGAAGGGAGAAAGTCTGGGAAAGTTCCAATTACTGCTTCTGATAGGTGCACCGAAAGAGAGAGCACAAGGCGAATTGTTGCTCCTTCAATCAGAGAAGCAGAGAAGAGATTAGAGATATGAAAGTGGCTTGGTGGGTCCATCTGGACAACAACTGGCTGAGAAGGAATCTTTAGTGTGAAGGCAGCTTTTGCCTAGAATATACTTCTGTGTAGTTGAGTGGAGCTGCCTGTGCTTCCCATGCCTTCGAAGGGCCCTGCAGACCTTAGCTGTTTCCCTGCTGAGCCAGCTGTTGTCACAGGGGGATCAGATTTGATCAGCTAGAGGTTCAGACTGATGCCACACTCACATTCCTTGAACCAGCTGACCTCCATTCTCACCTAGAGATTTCTCTAACATCTGACAGTATTCCAGATGTGGCAAAGGTAGTTGGACCAATGCTAGGGAGCAATGCCAACACAATTGAAGTATAGCAATTTTGGCAATATAATGAACCTCATTGCTTCCAGTTGCTTGGAACGGAGACTGACACCTTAAAAGATTTACAACAGACATTCTTAAAACTACAACATCCACTCAACTGAGTGGAAAAAGATTAAGGAGGACAGACTGAGGTCTTGTGACAGGCTGCTATAGGACAGGCCCCAGAGAATAAGTAACGGAACAGCACTTGATGTCACCACTCCCATATGTCATCAGTGATCTACAGCCATTTTGCAGGCTTGCATATTGCTCCTTTAGGGGTAGTTCTAATCATTTCAGCATCTTTGCTTTACATTTAAATGAGAAGTGATCAGATCTCTACGCATAAGTAGTGGTGATTTATAGAAGTGGTAGTGGCATTCGTATTTTAAGTTATTTAGGGGAGAGCCAAGGAATTACTGGTAGACCAGTACTTTTATGTGCCACTATTCTTAAGATTCCTCAGGTGCATTATATCCCCTCCATCCATACAGGCAGATATTTCAGATAATATGTCTAGAGATTGCACATTGCCAAAAATCCATTTCACATTAGGCTGCTTTTCAGTGGTTTGGTATTTTAGTGTGTGTTACCAGAAACAATCCCTTTGCACACATGTCTCGGCTCACAGTGGGAAACAACATGCTAAGTGAACAAAAATGACAACATTCTGTCATTTGCAGGGTTTTACATACATGTGTAAATCTTCCCTATGTGGATCACAAGCAAAGTTGAGTTTCTGTCCTCTGTTAGAGCCATTCAGTCTTCCCAGTCAGCATTTCAGAAAGAAGAGGTCCATGGAGCTGTGGGTTGTTTGTTCTGCTGTGTTTTATGGAAGATAGGAGGGATATAATTTTCATTTTAGCCCCCCCCCCCCAAAATTCCATTTGAGCAAAACCTGGAGGGGAGGGGGAAGTCAGTTGGTAAGAAGAGAGTGAAAGAATGAAAGAAAACGGACAGAACACCCTCATCAGAACGAAGAAACAAAGGGCCCAAGCTTGTTAACGTTTCTTTACAGAGACTGCTAACATTCCACTATGAATAATACTTGATCTCATGTTAAGACTCAGAAACATGATACTGGGCTTGTGAGTTTTCTGTGTTATTTAGTTCCATATTTACTGTATGCATTCATGTTCTAAAGACAGAGCCTTGAAACATCCATCAGTCCAGTTTTTACCATGCTGCCTCTTCTCATGTCTATTGCTGAGATATACTATGCTTTACAAATCTGCATCTTAAATCTGTACAGCAGAGGCCAGTGTGACCCAGAAAGTTATGCATAGACTCTGCCATCTTCCTGAACACACTGTTTTCCCTCTCTTTTCCCAAAACAAATAGATATACCCACACCACAAAAATATTTTGCTCTTGTGTTGTTTTTATATTCTCTCTTCCTGTTGCTTCAGATGATAACAAAAATAGGGACATCTTGGTCTTTTAAAAACCATTTTTCAAATACAGCAGCAAGAACAAAGAGGCGAGGTTTGGCAAGGAAGAGGTGTCAATTCCTCTGAGGAAATTGGAAAGACGACGAAATAACATGCTCCACCCTCTCACTCCCTGCCAATCTTGGCCTCCCTCCTCCAGTCGTAGCTGGACAGAGTAGAGAGCAATATCGCCAGTGGTGCCTGCATTCCTCAGAAGAATCCACTTCAGTGATCTGAAGTATAAGAAACTCGTTTTCCCTTCTAATCCACTATATCATCTTCAGTTCTGAGTATTCCTGGCTTCTGCAGACAAGAGAGTATGTTAGGCTTGCTCTTGCCCCTCCTACCTTGGCTTCTCTGCCACTGGGTGTACGGTGCAGGTAAGTGAAAATCCATGGCTCCCTAAGGCTTCTGGGTTAAATTCTCTGCTCTAGGAAAAGAGTGGGATTTTGTGAAACAAAAGATATTTATTGTGTACAACTTGGAGGGAGGGATGCCTATTGCTTAAAGCCTCATACAATCCAGTTCTGTGAGTAGATATAAAACTGTGGGGTTCTGATTTTAAAAACCAGACAAAGATGCCTAAAACTAGTTTTATTTGTGAACACAAGCTGTGTTTCGTAAGTTAGTCTTGGACTGGATCAAAACTGTTAAGTTGATAGAGAGAAATGGAAATGTGGGATTTGCAAAAGGCCAAAATGCAACCCATAAAATACCTTTATTAGGATAGGCAGTGTGCAAGCTTCTGAGCTCCCTAGAACTCTTCATCTGGCCAAATGTCACAAAATCCCATTCAGGGGAGAAGGAGCTGGATACAGATTTGATAAATAAATAAATTAAAAATGAGAGAAAAGGCAGGTTTTTTCTCCCAGATTATGGTGTTAATGTTAAAAAGACCTCCTTGTGCCAGGCTATGCTGGGCTTACTGACAGGCTGAGGCAAAGCAGAATCAGGTTTCAGGCAGTTACAAGCCAGGGCCCATAACAGCAACAAGTAATAAAACAAACTCCATAGCACGAATTCCTCTCAAAATGTGAGACATGGAAATGCAACTTGGGAGCTGGGAACGAACACCTGTCTTGTGTGAGATCCTGGGATGGAATAGCTCCTACTGATCCAACCCACTGGATGACAATTTAACATGAAAGCCACTCAGAGCTGTCAGACTGTGCAGTTAGAAACCCACACTGCCCTGTGGCTTTCTGAGAGATCTGGATTTGCAGTGAGCATCAAAGAGGCCGTGCTTGTGGATAACACTGCATTGTTCAAGATGGTGAGAACCAAACCCTGGGACAAACAAAATCTTAATGTTAAACATTTGCTGTTGGTTTCTGACCTGGCAATGACTGATCAAGAAAAACCTTGAGGCTGTGGTAGATAGGACTGATCAATGAATTGGGAGTCAGTTTGCAACAGTCATGAAAATGCAAATTCTGTACTAGGACTTACTAGGAAGGGGCTGAAAATAAAATGGGCAGTATAGAAATGCTTTTATATAAATTTATGTTGTGGTTACATTTGGAATATTTTGTACCATTCTTATCAGTGTATCTTGAAAGGATTATTGTGGTACTGGAAAAGGTGCAAAAAGAGGAAACAAAAATGACCATGGGGTTGGAGCACCTTTTATGCAAGGAAAGGCTAAGGTTGGACCTTTTTTTGTTTGGAGAAAACACAGCTGGGGGGTGGGAGGACATGGTAAAGTATTATGCAAAAGGTAAAGAAAGTGAATAGGGGGAACTCCCCCCCCCCCCCCAGTCCCATAACACTAGAACTCATGGGCACCCAATGATGTTAATGGACAATAGATTCAGGATAGACAAGAGGAAGCAGGAATGTTGTAAATTTCATTGCAAACATTTTTGACAAATAAACCTACCCTGTTTGACTACAACAATCTGATTTAATCACTGGTGTATTCAGTTCAGCACTGAATGGCTCAAGTGCCCTCTGAATAGCTTTACATACATTTCTTAAAAACGACATCTGCGCAGCCATGAATGTTGCTAAGGACTACATCACAGAGTAGGATGACCCTGCCAAACAGCCAGATATGGGGTGATGAGCAATTGCAAAAATTGGCAATGGCAGATGTTCAAGCATTCTAAAAGGAAGCACTTTTTCACTATAAGTGCTATTAACTTGAAGAATTCACTGCCACAGGATGTAGCGATGACTGTTAGTTCACTTGACTAAGAGGGAAACAGACGACTTCATCGCTATTAGTCATAAGTTAACTACATGGAATCTGCATTTTCAGAGGCAGTAGCCCTCTAAATGCCAGTGCTGGGGCAACAGCTAGAGAGAGGCCTTGGTCTGTAAACTGCTTACAGGTGTTCTGTGGCATTTGGCTGGCTACTGTGTGAAAAAGGAAGTTGGACTAGATGGCTCCTTGGTCTGATCCAGCATGGCTGCTTTTATGTTCTTATGAAACCAAGGACAAAGCTGATAAAATAAGAACTATATACAGACTGATGTGCAGTTTCAGTGCACCGTGACCAGTGACTTTCATACCTTCTTGCAGTTCCTCCCCATGCCCACAAAAGTGCCCCAAATCTTCATGATCTCCAGTTTATTCCACAATGCACATCTCAGCTGTTCACATCTGACTCTTTTTTTACTAAAGGCTCTGGGGAAGAAACTGGTCATATCGTAGCTGGAATAGGATGGCATATATTAATTCCGTGGTGCATCTGACTTCAAGGTCTGTTTGTTGCCATGAAATACCATTGGGGATATACAGCAGTGCCTGCAGCCAGGCTGAGGAAGAAAATAGACATTCATCCCTCAGGAGTGTGTGGCTCTATACATTTTCTGTCAGATGGCTTTGGATTGAGCTATACTGCTTATCATAAACAACCGTGAACTCTTGACCAGGGCTGGTGACTTTGTGGCAGCTTGGCTCATAGTATCTTTGTAAAAAATGTGTAGATAGATGTGGCTTGCCAAAATGCCTTCCAGCTTGTAAGGAGCACTAGCCTCAACATAGCCCTAACAGGCTTGGCTACTTCATGTGAGTGGGGGGAACAGCAAGGTGAAACCACTGTCCCATACCTGCTTCTGGTTCAGCTGAACTGACCTTTCTACCATCCCAGCAGCTGTGTAAGTCCAACTGCCTTGAAGGAAAGGCAGGCAAAACCATCACCACACTCCTGGTTCATTCGGGCTGACCTCCCCTCACCACAGCACCTGTAAGACCACAGTATTCTAGACAAAGGGAGAGAAAATGCAGAGGCACATGTCTGCTCCTGGTTCAGCTTGGGCCTTTTGTTTCCATTTTTCTCCCTGTCCTCCTCTATTTGTTAGAATATTTATTTTTTGTTTCAGGTGTGTGCATACAACATATTAAAATGTTGTTTTTCAATCTGTTCTCTTCCCCATTCCACATCTCTTCTCACAGGCCCATTTATAGTATTGCTTTAACTTTTAAACTGAAAAGTTTGTTAAATGAAATGCCACGTTTTATTAATATAGTTAGCTAATCTGGGGGTTCCAATCTAAAAGAGGGATACAAAGTCAATTTTTAAAAACTCTGTTTTTCCACCTGAAGCCAAAAGTCAAAAAGCTGCCCCACCTTGGCTCGTTTTTTAAAAAAGAAATGACACACAGGAGGAAGGAGGAAGCAGGAAATTTGCTCTTCCACTGACTTCTGATTCCTAAAGGAGCTTCGTCTTGCTTCACAGCTTCACTGCCTTTATAAGCATGAAGCGTAATATTTAATACAACCAAGGGGTCTATTTGCAGCATTTTCTGGTTTACCCAGAAGGGTCCGTAACCTTTGCAGTGGAGGAATTGGCAGGTTCACCTTGCACTTTGCTGATTTTGCTGCACTTGAACAAAAGGAAAGGCACTGCCCAAGTGACCTTGGCAGAGGCTGGTGCCATCCAGTCTGGGACAGAGGGTGGACAGCCAGTTTGTGCTTGTAGTAAGTCAAGAGGGCAGGCCTTTTGGACCATGGAGGGAATCCCTTCCTTCCTGAATATGCAAAATTTCCTCTGGGAATGATTAGCAATTCTGCCTGTGGTGCCGAATCAAGTGAGAAGAATGATTTTGCAAAGGGTGTTATCTACCATTCCCTTTTGGTCCTGTTCACAAAGCTGGCATGAAAAGAGTTCGGGGGCACAGGAGTTTTAAGGCCTTTTGTAGTAGCTCTGGCGTGCACTGTAATATCAGTCTAAACATCTGTTGTCTTCTTTTCTCTCTCAGACCTTCATGCTATCGAGATGCTCCATCTGTCCTACTTTCCAGATAATTGTTCGGTGGAAGTTGCAGGCAATGCCACTCTGGATGGAAAGCTCACTCATACTTTGGAGGGGCACAACGAGCAGCTCAATGTGAGCCAGCTGCTCCCACTGGAGCCTTCCCATCTGTGGACGCAGAGGAAGAGCAACCTGTACCTGTACATACAGCAGTTCCAGGACATGGTCAAAGTGATAGCTCGTGAGAGGCATTTAGCATGTGAGTAATGAAGTAGGGAGCAAGACAGTGCTGGTGGCCGGTGTCACCATAACCAGCTGCTATCCATAGCTTGGGCATGTGATAGAGCTGATCAGTATTCTGTTTAATTTAGAGATTTGGAGGCAGATTTGCAGATAGACTGAAATGACTGCATAGGAGGCTCTGCATAGGATGCTGAGACCACTGATTTTAATTAGTTTAGATTGGAGCAGCTCTACATAGGACAGCACTGATGCCTCTTACCTACAGCTATCGGGTGCATATATAATTGCAACTCTGGCTGCAACTGTATTGACGAAAGTACAATCTGGCACCACTTCTGCATCTGCCAGCTACTGAAAACTAAGCACAGATCCATAGCTAGCAGTAGGGATGTGCACTGGGATATATCCGTTCCAAAAATATACCGCAAAATATTTTATTGGTATTTTGGGGGTATATTCAAGATCTGGATACCTATTAGAGAACCCCTATCAATACCAGTAATCTGATCCCAAATACATCCGGATCCAGAGCTGAAAGTTTTAAAGCTCCGGACTTGGTTCCCCCCTGCCTCATACCTTTGCAGGTTTCCTGGGTAATGGGAGGGAAAGGGGAGGGAGGCAGCTCACAGGCAAATGGACTTGCTTGTTATGGGGAGCTTTAACTATCTGCCCAATCATGGTAATTTTCTAATAGGCTAGTTTTGTTTCAAATTCTTTTTGACCATTGGCAAAGAGCATGCTTGGCACCATTACAATGGAAGATTTCTGGAGTGTGCCTCTGCTGCCTTGGAGGTTTTCAGCATTTGGAGGGTACTCCTACCTGCCTGAAGAAAATTGTCACTGCTTTGAATATCAGGTTTAAAATATTTCAAGTTTAATTGGTTTTTCTTTGTTTGTGGGGGGCAGGGTGTTGGGGGAGGGGAGAAGGGACTAGCTAGGCTTTAGTTTCTTGCTGTTTTGTGTTTCAATCTATTCTTCTTTGGTTTTTGCTATTTTGAGTTGCCTTGTTGTACTGTTTGGTTTTTTGTTTTTGTTTTGGCCTGATGTATGTGTCTGGCTCTTTTAAAAGCTAGTTTTCTTTAGCCTCTGCTGTTTTTAGATTTTAAAACAGCTTGCACACTGTTTTATTGCTTTTGGGGTCTGTTTTTGAGGTGTTGCACTTTAATTTTTAAGGGGTTAGTTCTGGGGAGGGTGTGTGTGTTCTAGGTTCAGCTATTTTAATAAGTTTAGCCATTCTAGTTCCACTGTTGTAGTTCTCCTTACTCTGTAGTATTTCTTGAGGGAAAGGTATAGCGGAGTTCTGGGATGTTTCCCCATTAGTTTTAAACAATATAAGTATTCTTAGGGAAACTTCTTGTTGGGTTTGAATAGTTAATTTAAGTGAGAGTTTAGGTATTTTAAAAGGCACAAAATAATTTTCAGCATAGGGCTTAGAATTCCTCCCTTAATAGGCTTGTTCTAAGCAATTAAGGCAAGACCAGGTCGTTTTTCAAACAATAATTGAAGTACAGATTAACTTATAAAAATGTATTAGGGTGACCTTGCTCTGGATTTCAAAACAATTGAAGTCAGGTGGTTAAAATCTTTTGATCTTCCAGGTTTTCAGAAGGGTGTGCTTACTTTTCTTGGGAAAAGTCAGGCTTTGTTTGTGGGTTGGGTAGGAAACATGAGGTAAATTAAGGCTTTTAAAAAGAGTTCATATTTCCATCTTCAAGCCAGTTACCAAAAAAAATTAGCCAGCTTTTAGGCTAGATAGTCAGAAGCAGTTTTTTTTGTAATCAGTTGAAACAAGGCTAGGTGTAGCTTTACAGAACAAAAAGTTTGCTGGGGCGATTTAAAGAAAAGCAAGCAGGTTAGTGTGTCAGGCAGGTTGTAGTACAGCTAGCTTACTTTGGTGATGCAGTCAGACACCAAGGAGGCAGAATGAGAGGCAGGAGGGGAATCCAATGGGGCCCTGAAGAAAAGGCTAGGCAAAGTAGGGGGGAGGAGGGGAAGGGGAGGGCTGCAGTTTTCCCCCTCCTGGGTGGAGGACTGCCCCACAGCTGCCTTCTACCACCGCATCCTCTGGTTGGGGTGGTGCAATGAAGAGGCCTCACAAGGCCCTCTTCATGGAGGCTGCTGCTGGGGTGCTGCCTGCAGAGGTGCTTGTAGATGCTGGCACTGGGCAGGGGTCTGCTGCTCAGGCTGCCCCTCTTCTAGCTGTTGTGACTAGGGTTGCCAGCCTCCAGGTGGGGCCTGGGGATCTCCCGCTTTTACAACTGATTTCCAGCTGACAGAGATCAGCTCCCCTGCAGAAAATGGCTGCTTTGAAAGGTGGACTCTGTGGCATTGTACCATGCTGAGGCCCCTCCCATCTTCAAACCCTGCCCTCTCCCAGATCCACCCCCGAAGTCCCTAGACCTGGCAACCCTAGTTGTGACTCAGTCTGAGCTGTCTTTTGACGTGAGCTTGGGGGACAACAGTGTTTTGGGTCTAGAGCTTACCCCAGTGACCCAGAGGCTGCTGTAGGAACTGGAGGAGAGACAGATGCCCCTTCTCCAGTTCTTCCAGAGTCCAGCAGGCCTTCAAAGGAGTCAGGAGGTTGGAGTTCATGCAAGAGGAAGAAATGGAGGTGCACCCCAAGGTGCTGCTGTCTCCACCTCCTCTCCCTTGGGCATCTCCTTCAACCTCCCCTCCCATCCACACAGTGTGTCTTACCCGAACCCCACACAGGAGGCAGCTCTGGTTGTGCCTGCAGCTGCTAGTCAGTGCGGGTGCTCCTACACCTCTCCGGGAGCATTTCCAGAGGATCCATCTTTTGCACAGCGCCAGCTGTGAAGGGCCCTGATCAGTTGAAGGAAAGACCTCGGTCATGTCTTGACTACCAGCCTGTGGAAACATTTGAACAAGTACTACCAGCTGGTGCTTCTTCGGGGGAGAGAGTGGCTGTTGGGGTGCCTTTGTGGCCATCAACCAGCCAAAAGGGGAGTCCTTCTGCAACTATCAGGCAGGGTGAGATGGTCAATGGCTGGGCTGGCTATTACCAGGCTTTGCTGCACACCAAGTTTCTCTATGCGGTACACATGGCAGGGGTGTAGACTTTTAGATTTCCTGGGGGGGTTGGCTCTTACCTGTTGCTGATTAGTTTTGCATGTGCACGTGCCGGGACAATGTCCCCGCCACCGCTGCCGTGATGGCATCACCCGGAAGTGATGCCATCACACTGGGCAGTCGCCTGGATGGCCCCCGGAGGAAGGCAGGGAGGGAGAGAAATGGAGGGAGGAGCGGGTGCAGGGGAGCCGGGCATGGGGGGGGAGAGGCGGCGGCGGTGGGCGGGCCTAGGAGGGGGGCCTGGAAGGCAGGGAGGCATGGCGGTGGGCGGGTGCTCCGTTTTCCTGGGGGGGGGGCTCAGTCTTCTCTGGGAAATTTCAGGGGTGCCCCGTGCCCCCCGTAGTTGATGCCTATGGCACATGGTGAACAACATCTCTGCCACTACTGGAAAGCAATTTGTGGAGTGGGTAGGCAGAGCTATCTTCATGGGCTTCATGGTGACTGATGGCGGCACAAACATTAGGGCAGTGGCACAGGCTGTGGGCCTGAGGTGCATTTACTCTGTGGCCCACTTCCTTCAGCTCATATTGAAGAATGCCCTGGGGCTGGGTTCTGCGAAGAATCTTGAACTGGACACTGTGACTCATGATTTCTGGCGTCCGCTCCAGAACTTCTGGAATCTCACAAGTCATTTCTCATGCGAGTGAAGGCTACCCATCTGTGCAAGAAGCAGGCACTGGTAGGCATGCTAGAGTACTACCTGATCAGTGATGGCAGTACTTGCTGGAACTCTACCTGAGCTTTTGGTGGAGTAGGAGTGGTCCCTGACCAAGTTGACCATAGAGGTTGACATTAGGGATGTGTAAAAAAACCCACAGTATTTTTTGGGTTTGGAAGGTGGTTGAACTTGCCGCTTGGGACTCCATTTGAACAGCAGCCCTTGCAAAAGGCATTTAAATGCCTTTTGAAAGCGGCCCTTCATGCAAGAACTCCCAAGCAGTTTGTTCACCCAGAAGGTGGGTAAACTCACAGCTTGGGAGTTCACTTGCACAGTGTGGCTTGCAAGCATCATGGCACTTAACACAACTGAATAAAAGCAATATATATATATATATATATATATATATATATATATATATATATATATATAATCGACTTTTTTCAAGCTCAGCTATATTGGTAGCCAAGTACAGATCTCTGATCTGTATTTGGCTTACATAATACACCCAAAATACCGATAAAGTACTTCCCTCCCCCCCCCCCTATTTTTGCTGAACACAAACCCCTGGTTGATATTGTGCGGGGAGGAGAGAATGTTCAAGTATGAGGAGTAGCTGACTCTCTCCTGGACAGTGGAGGTCCTTAAACACTTTAAAAAGTTCACCAAAATGTTCTCATCTGATATGGCAAGCTTGGCTCTTTGTCATTCTCTTGATCCAAATGCTTCAGGGGAAAACAGTGTGAGCACTGTTGCAAAGGCTACTAGAGGGCATCAAGTCCAGCCTGCAGCCACTCACTCAGCAGGTCTACATGTTGGCAACCACGTGTGATCCATTCATCAAAGGTAGCCTGGAATGCCAAGTTTTCTTGGCAGGTGGCACATATGCAGCCCAAGCTTGATGAAGTGTTCTGAAAAACGTGAAAACTTCTGTTTTCTGTCATTTTGGTTGGTCTTAATTAGCATCAAGTGCTGAAATAAAAGCCATTGTTTCTGAAGGGGCACTAACTACCACTGTCCTTGCCCCAAAGAAACAAATGTTTGCATTCTAAAGCAAGCTCTAAATATATAAATGGAAGGTGATGCCACAAATGTAAAGCCTTAATCCCCCATAATCCTCCAGGTGGTTCAGGTGGCCCTGTATTTCCTAAAGGCTGAACCTGGAACCTTCTGCTTTAAAACATGCTTAACTACTAAGCAATAAATCTATTGCCTGTGCTATTTGAACTATGATGAAATTAAAACCAAGTGTTACATGTTAATGAATATATACATTCATTCATGGTTGTGCCTTAGAGCCAAACAATGATTTTCAGTCTTTATTGTTCTAATTTGTTACCTAAATAACTCCTGCTTATCTTAGCATGTGAACCTAAAGTCTCCTCTCAAGAGCCGAGTGCAGCTTTAACCTGAGATATAAAGGGTGGGGGGGAACCAATATGTGAAGTATATTCCTAACACTCCTACTTTGTTGTAGATCCCTTTCATGTACACTGCATTCAGGGCTGCCTGATCTTCCACAACGGCACCAGTCACAGCTTCTATGAGGTTGCACTGAATGGGCATGCTTTCCTGAAATTCTACGCCACCAATGCTACGTGGGTGCCTTTGGAGGCCTCCCCCACAGCCCGGTATGCCACTGTCCAGCTGAACCACTACAAGGAGACCACCAAAAACCTGCAGTTTTTCCTACAAGAAACATGTGTTAAGTTTGTGATGGAGCACAGCGATGTAAACCAACCCTTGACTGGTGTGTATGACCACTTTTATACATCTGGGAAGCAAAATCTTTTCATAGCTGGGGTGCTGCTTAGCTATCTATAGTACAGCCAAACAATGCATTACTTGAGCCAAAACCAAGAGGCTCCTAACCATGAACTCCAATAAACAAGGATGTACATATTTCCATGCAATTTCATGATCTCACTCAGTAAATTCCATGCAACTCCACAAAATCACCACACAAGGATAGAAAGTAGAAATGGGGGCAGGTGAGAATCCCACCTTTCATTCTCAAAACAAAAAATAAGCACCCAGCTTCTAAGGCTGTAAAAATAAGACCAAAAGTTCATAATGAAACCAGGGGTGTGGAATGCCTAGTAATTGTAGTATGCTGTATGGAGGAATTGCTTACTAGCAGCAGCACTAAGCAACATAATCCTAATTATATGCAAATATGACTTCGCTAAAGAATCCAGCTTTTCTTGATACAGTCACTTGTGAATACAGCTGCCACCCATAAACATGCAGAAAGGCTCTCATCACATTTTCTCTTCTTGCCTTACAGGAGAGCGGCAAGGTCGCTCACACACCCCACTGGTGCTGGGCATCATTGTGGGTGCCTTTGCTCTTCTGGGCCTAGCTGTTTGCATCTTCCTGTGCACAGGCGGGAAAAGATAACATCAAGCACCATGACATTATGGGAACATGATGGGAATGCTGCAAAACTCTGCTATCTGTGTTTAATCCTTTCATGAAGAAACAGACCCATATTCATAAAACCTATATCCCAAACCTCCTGTGAGGTGAGCTTGACCACAGCAGCAAGACAACCATCATCATAAGGACCCTTCTATATACTACCTGGACGAAGGCTCTCCACTCTTGCCTTGGCACGCCCTGACCATCGGCGGGCAGAAGACACAAAGAACTGTATAAAAATTAACACTCATGGACTTCTTCATGGTTCTCAAATTCCTGGACTTCTTCAGTGCTCCCCCTCCTAATTTTTTTTTTAAAAACCCATTCTGGCAGTGGGAGTTATTACTGTTAGCATTTAACACTTGTTTCATTTCAGCAACATGCAGTGAGATGGCTTTGATTCATATTTTTAAAATGGATGGAGAAACACAGGGTTCCTTGATCCAGAGAGGGGCACCACACTATTATCTCCAAGTGATGTGCGAAGGTGCAACAGAGGACATCTCAGCAGATCTGTGAGAGGAGACCATTATATCCCCCTCACTATGACAGAGTGACAAATTGTAACAAAGGCAACTCAGCATCTCAGGGACTTCGGGCACGCAGGAGGGACTCATAAAAGTTGGATTAGGAGCAGTAGGGGGCCTGTTTTGATTAAATGGAAAGCTACAAACAGTGCTTCTTTCATAGATGTCATTACTGAACCCCTCTCCTTCAAGGGGAATTTTTATTAGAGAGCACAACATGGTTCTTTCCTTATCTGAACATCTTGAACTTAACTATGAATTGCAAGGCTAAGGATCCAACTCACTGAGTTATTCCCAATTACCATTTGCCAGAGTGAAGCCTTGGAAGTATGCCTTCCCCACCTCCCCATTCCTACTGCAGCCCAGAGCCCCCTGTGAAATTCTGCTCAGGAACATGTGTGTGGGCAGGTGGCATCTGCAGTTGGAGAAGGACAGCAGCAGAACTAATTGCCCCACTAAAAGAATGCTGGTAGGACAGCTGCTGAGGATCTAACCTTAATGCATTTAAATATCTAAAGGGACTAGAAAAGAAACCTACCCCATCCTCTGTAGAGAACCTCTGATACCTGCTCAAGCAGTCAAGGTCCCTCTGGTATACGCCCCAAAATATTTTCTATAGAACAGTACAAATTTCAACTGTGAGGCAGTAGAAGTTCTGAAAGTCATCATTGAAACGCCTGCACCTGTCCTTAGAGAGCCTTCAATTTATATATTCATGTACATCCAAACAGTATTGGGGAGGAAAAGAACAAATACTTCAAAATGCTGGATTTCTGGAGGGGATAAACCCTTTTAACTTCAGTCTGTCTCCACATAGGTAATATGGGTACCCTTTCTGCCTCAATGAGGAAGTGTTTGTATCACAGTAATATGTGGCTACTGGTAACCTTAGCGGTTGTCACTTCAGACAGCATTTACAGCCATGCCTGCATTCTCATTTTAAAAAGAGAAAATAACATTTGTTTGGCCCTCAAGTCAATATTTAGTGCAGGGAGCTGAGCCAGGAAGCAGAACTCCAGTTAACTTTCCCACAAAGGAGGAAACACACACACTCAGTATTGCAACACCAGCTCACTGCATGACAAACAAATTTAGGAGGCAGTGTACTTTCAAGACTTCTGTGCATGCTAACCAAGAGACCATCTAGCTGAAAAAAGAAAGCTGGATACCTTTCCTAGTTTTCCACATCAAGATCTCTTACATGACTCTCAGAACCAAGACACTAAAGACAGCGTTCCTCAGCAGCTGCAACTATCCAAGGGTCAATGCACATTTTATGTACAGAAGTGTATGCTGTTCATATTCTAGTGCTTGCAGCAGTAAAATACCACAAGTGTGAAACTGAACCAATTGGTTGAAAAGCTGAGTGGCTGCTGCCCCCTTGCACATTCGCATTTTATGGCTGTTTACTGCAGCAAACACAATTGTAATATCAAACCCAAATTAGCTCTAAAACTGGTAACAGAATGACAAACCACTATCCTGGATTAACCAGTGGAAAAAAATGTGTAAAAATGAAATCTGTTGAACCATAATCTTTTTTTCCAGCCCCCCCCCAACCCCTAACTGTTTACAAAAAACAAGGGAAATTGCAAAAATATCAGCCCAAAGATAATAGATTTTCGTTTTGTGCATATAGAACAAACAGCCTATGAAGGATATGTTGCCAAGCAACAAGTCCCTTAGAAAATGAAGAATCTTCTCTCTGCACTCCACAGATCAAAGGGTAAAAACTTTCCTCTACCTAATTATCTGTCGCTTGCTTCACTGAAGGGACAATGTAGCCTTTGCTTGCTGGACTGTTTCTTTTTAAGCTACCAATGGATCATGTATTATATTCCTTTCACTACAGTCTAGACAGTAAACACGTAAGTGCTGCTGCTGGTTCTGTGGATGCATAGAAAGAAGCCAGCGTCACATGGACAATGCCACAAACTGCAGCACTGCGCTGGGAGAACTAGACACTCCTCTGGATGATGGTAAAGACTAAAAGTAACCTTCAGCAGTGTAAACAACTGGCATCACATGGATGTTTATAAAGAAACCTGAAGAGATGAGACAGATAAGTGAAACTTGTGTTGTCAATCCCGTCATTTCTCAGAGACTAGGTATTTTTTAAATAATAAAAAATAGAATACCAAGAAAGCATTTTTAACGAACAGGCTAAAAACTGTGCATCAAAAACCCAAATTTCCACCAGCACAGAACCCAAGGAGGGACATTGCCTGAAATAATTGTGATAGGAGCTCAAGCAAGGAGAGGGGAAACAAAAGTTAATTATGAAAAGTCATTCAGAGGGGCAAGAAAAAGTAACATCAAAATATATTTTAAAACCAGAAGTTCAACTCGGTACTTGTGTTAAAGCGCCTTGTCTCTTTCACTTCTGAAGCCTAACAGCTCCAAATAGGCAGCACCAGTTGTGTCCTGAATCAGGAAGTTTCTTTTATCTCTTCTGATCAACCCCAGATACACCCCCATTATTTATACAAACAGAGGTCTTAACAGTCACTCCAACATCCCTCAGGTTTGTTCTACAATGACCAGAAGAAAAGACTGCAGTTTACAGCACTGATTTCACTTGTTTGCAACAAAGTCCATTTTTCTCCTAGTCTTAATATCCTTGCAGACCATTGTACACCCTCTGAACTGATGCCTGTCTCAGTAATTGTTTTAGGCCTAGAAAAAGAGGGGGAAAAAGAATAATTATATAAAGCACACAACACTCATCTCATTTTACTCTAAATTGTCAAAGGAAAACCAAATCTGCTCACAGTTCTTATTCTCTGTGAGAACATTACTTTCTGACACTTAAAAGAGGTTTGAGAGAAAGGGACATCAATTCCCACCAAGTGCAGTATATAAATGCTGCCTATGAACAAAAACAGCTGTGCCACACGGGCAGTGACATTACTCTGGCTGTTGTTTACAAAGCAGACTTCGAACAAGCAAGGAAGATGGAAAAGATCAGAGATTGTGGCTCCCTGCCCAACAGCCAGTTCAGCCTCAGTCTCTGTTAATAACTATGCAATAGTCCCATGAGAGATCCAGGCACATTCCTCACAAACTTTGTAGTAGCCATGGACTGGGATGTCATAGTTGGGTCAGTGAAACAGTTTACCTAGAGAAAAAGAACCATAATCAAGGCAGCGCCTTTACCCTTGACGGGCTGCAGCAATCTAGTTTACAAATACCTTTAACTATACTGCTGGATTATTTCTCATTACAGCAGCAAAAATGAATATGGTAGAAATAATCTATGGTGCTGCTACTATATGCTTTTGAAGATATATACAGGTTAGGCAAAACAACTTCCTGATCTCAGCCAGAGAAGAATGTGTGACTATTGTTCAAAATATTTGGGAATCTATTGTATACAATTCTCAGTTGTTTAAAATACAAACCTTCCCGCTGTTCATTTGTTAACTGCTCTTTGGGAAAATCCACATCAAATGTGATTATTAGAGAGCCTTTAATGTTGTTATTGTCAAAATTGGGAAGACCTTCTCCTTTCTTCCACAGCTTTGCTCCAGGCTTTGTGATTTTATCCCGGACAATGTGGACCTGAAGGAAGCAGGAGTGAGGTGGGATTTTACAATAAAGTAACTGCCAACAAGTGTAAAACTACTACAAAAACAGTGTAAGAGGCTACAATGCATACTTTTAGCCTGCATGTACCCCCCCCCCCCCAAAAAGCAGGACCCAAAGTAGAAACAATCTTCTCTTACCTTGTGCCCATCCAAATGGGCAATATCCATCTCAAAGCCTACTAGAGCCTCGACCAGCGATATAGTCACATTTGTATATAAATCATCCCCTCTTCGTTCAAAGACTGGATGCCTGTAGTCAAGAGAAGAGAGAAACATGATCATTTTCTTATAATATGGTAGAAATGATGGGGGATCAGGGATACAGTCACCCTCTCTCTGCCGAGAGATTCAATTTACCCACGCCTTGGCTGGTAGGGAAAGGAAAGCTCCACTCCCATTCAGATGTCCTGTGTTTCTCCAGATGATAGTGTGTGCATGAATCATTTAATACTATGGTATGTCTTCTTGATAAACGACATTGACACAGACAATGAAACACAATGAAACCAGTTGTTTTCAGCACCCGCCAAGGAGGGAATTGCCCCGTTTCATGATGAGTTAACACAGGACATTTTACAAGTGACTTTCCTGGGTGAGCAAGACAAAAAAATAATAACTGAAACCCAACTTACTTAAGAACTTTAATTCGGAAGCGCAAGTCACCTGGCTCCCCATCAACATGTGGTTCACCTGAGGAAGATTGAAAATGGGATTAGGCATCTTAAGCAGAAGTCAGAAGGGACACCAGTACATACTACTCAGGCCTGCTTCAACTTGAGATAATCATATAAGCTATAGGTGCTTATATGTACAGGGAACAATAGGTTTGGTTCAGTTTGCAAGGGTAGTTAATTCTATCAGCTAGCTTGCAGACAAATTTGCTCATAAAAATATGATTCACACACCCATGTCCAAATAAAATACACAAATGGGGGGGGGGGGTATGCTGTGCACTAAAAAAAAGTGTTCATGTTTAAAATAATTTATCTAAATGAAGATTTGCACAAATCTACTTTTGCTGTGATCAATATGATGGTTCGCTCAGATTCCGGAATCTATGGGAAACATGCATCATGGGCAACAGTGGGAAGAGCGCATAGGCAAGGGAAAATGTGAAAGAGCAACTATGAAAGACACACTTCCAGTTCCATCATCACAAGAAGCCTCACCTATGTACTATCTGGCAAGTGAAAAACTGAAAAACTGGCAAGGCGGGATATAAATGAAATAAACAAACAAACAAACAAACAAATATCTGTACATTTTCACAGTTCTTTCTACAACTACAAGGACCAGAAGTTTGCATTTTAAAAAACAAACCAGTTCCGCACTGACATTTTTGTCACTCATTTTCCCCTATTGCTTTGGTTTCTCCCCCTTTTCCACATGTGTTTTGCTCCCTTCGGGACAACTAGAGAGAGCAAAACACTTTGGGGGGAAGAATCCTGAAGCAATAGGGACAAACGAGTGACAAAAATGTCAGTGCAGAATTGGTCAGTGTCTGTAAGAAAAATAAAAGTTGCACTTCCCAGAAACTATTTCTGTACCACATGCCATGCATGAAAGTAATACACATAGCAGCATAGCTGACATTTTCAAGCCTCCAATAGTTAATACAGAAATGGCTTTTCAAACCTAACCTGGGCACCAGGAAATTTGAGAAAAATCATTACTACCATTGGTCAAACCAGTGTTAGTGAAGTTTGTTAGAACTGACATGAATGTCATACCTTCCCCAATAAAGGGATATTCCATGCTATCCCTCACACCAGGTTCTATTTCCACCTCTAGGGTCCGCTCTTCATTCACAAGCCTGAAAAATAAGAGAGAGCAAACATGAAAAAATAACACCTCTACCAAGCAGACTTCACTATTCAGTGGGGGGGGGGGGGGATTTGGTTTTTTGGCTTTCCTTCCCCACTTCTGTAGAATAACGCTGCTGGGTCTAGTAAAGGAATAATACTAAAAGCAGCTAGGTATTTTCTGATGACTCAAGGAGTCACCTACAAGAATGCTGCATGATACAATAACAAGTCTTGTTTTACTTCATGATTGAAGCATTTCTGCTTTTTGGCTGTACCTGACTACACAGTGTACCCACTTTCCACTTTTGTTTTAAATCTTAGTGATGCAGAAAAAGACTCACAACACTGTCTGATTTCCACTGAAACTTTTCAAGAATTCGAACTGTCAGCCACAGCAGATGGTCACCTAAACTTCAGTTTTGAAATAAGGCAAGTGAAGATCACATCTACTGACCTGGATCACGAACCAAGGGAAAAGCTGCAATACCAATGTTCTGTATAGCTCTTCTTTATAACTCGTTGGTATGAGTGATTATCATGATCTTAGTCCTAACGCTAGGGTTGCCAGACGGTTTCAACAAAAATACTGGACATACTAGGTAAAAGTTTGTCAAACACACACACATGGGAAGTTTATTGATGACAATCGGCATCTCATCTGATATTTTACATTAGATTTTCAATAAAGAAAGGAGGCTTTAACCTCTCCTTAGAGATATGGGGGAGCTCCATGCCTTTTCTGAGGAAATGCATCAACTGGTATCAAAACAAAAACTTTTGATAATATTGAGAGAAATCTGCACCTGACCTGCAGGGCTCCTGATTTGAGATCCAGGGTGTCTGACAACCATGGGAAGGACTCACAGCTCAGGTTCTACAAAGTGGGGGCTCACAAAGAATCACAGGGCAGTGGATGCACAGCTGGGAGATTCCCCCTCCCCCACCAATGGAGCAGAGCTGCTTTCTGCTCACCTAACCCTAAACACTAGCAGTCTTTGCCCTGCAGCACCAGGCCTTTTGTTCTGGAGGAAGACAAGCAGGAAGGAGGCATGGGCCACAGGCATGTTGGGGGGGGGGGTTATTTGGGATTTTATGGTATTTTGTATGTTTTGTATGCTGAGCCTTCCTTCTTTGGGAAGCAACTCCACCTATATTCTAGCTCTCTGATTTTCAGAAGGGGTGACAAGAACTGATGCCATTTGGATGTTCTTCGCTTTCTCCCCGCCCAGCAATGTTCAATTCACATATATTCAAAACTTACTCTTGAGACAATCATAGGAAACCCATTCCTACTGCCAAAGGAGGGAAAACATAGACAGAAAAAAGCTGGGAGCCCCACAGGCAACCCACAGACACAACTCACACCTGCAGCCATACAAGCAAGGAGAACTGGACAATCATAGGAAACCCATTCGTACTGCCAAAGGAGGGAAAACAAAGACAGAAAAAAGCTGGGAGCCCCACAGGCAATCCACAGACACAACTCACACCTGCAGCCATACAAGGAAGGAGAACAGGAGTCTTGCCTTTGTGCTCATCTTGCTTGGTGCTCCCATCACTGCCCCCCCCCCCGGGCATTTTACCACACAGGGGGAAAGCAGCACGTCAGGGGAGAAGCTGTGCAGGATGCTTTGCTTGAGCCAGGCTGTGCCAAGATGGAGGGGGGGAGCTGGCGGAAAGTTGATATCCTCTGTGGGCAGGCCACAGATAACTGTGAAGTGGTGGAGCCCCACAATTCAGATAAAGCAGAGAGCAATGATGAAGCCATTGCTCTGTCCCTGTTCCCTTGGGCTGCCATGGCCCATGTCTCCTCATCCAATATCACTGCCATGACAGCACCCTACAGCTGTGACCTGAATTCTGCCACCTGCATTCTGGCCAAGAGGGCTGGCCGAGCAGTGCGGTGGCCCTCCCCCTTGTTCTTTGCCAGCCACACAGCCTGTCACCCCAATGCCATCCCCTTGACACTTACTTACTTAGAAATGTCCAGTATTTTCTAATTAAGCTTTCTATTTCTGGTCTTTTCTCAATTTATTTCCCGGACAACAATCACAAATACCGGACTGTCCGGTTCAAAACTGGACACCTGGAAACCCCGCCAAAGGATGAAGAAAGACTAGCCTGTAGGTCTCAGGGAAGCCGCTCTTCCACAAAGGCCTCAGGCTGTTGTGTAGATTTTCAAAGAGGCCTACAGTTTCCAATCACCCTCCAAGCCTTATGATTGTACAGTGGAAAAGTGGAGGGAAAAGCAGGAGCTAATCAGTGGTGAGGAGGCACAGCTTGGATAAAAAGCATAGAAGGCCCTGCACAGAGAGGGAAGGTCTTCACTCACTCCCCCGAAGCTGAGCAGTAGTAGCTCAGTAGGTGCTTTTGGAGGGTGAGTATTGCCTACTGGGTTCAGGTACTCAGGCAGGAATAGGAAGCAAGTAAAGCAGTTTTGTTAGGAAGCTGTGTTAGGAAGCCAGCTTCTTTTCTGTGTTAGTTTTGTCCCATGTAATTGTAGTGTCCTTGTATTCATTTGGCCTTATTTTCATAACTGTTCTCTTATTTAATTAATTGCTACAATATTTATTTAACAGACTGTTTCTTGTTTTCTCTGCCTGGCTCTTTCACACCACATATGCAGTCACATATCAGGGCATGCTCTGACTGAAAAGGGAGTTGCCTGGAGGCAGGGAGAGTGTTCTGGGCCCTCTCCAGGAAAACCCTAGAACCAGAGTAGTGGCAGCCAGTTAAAGCCATTGCCTGCTCCAGGGCTGAAGGGAAGGAGAGGGTGTGTGGGAAGGGAGGGACCCCTGGAAGCAACAACCCATCTGTGGCAAACCCTGCGTACCCCTACCCCCTTCTGTGACACTGATATACCCTGGGATACCACTGTGGTGTACTGTAATGCCTATAATTTTCCCTGTAAAATGGGAGGCAAGCATAGCTGAAGCCCTCTAGAATATGCCTAAATACCTTAGGGGGTTTTAACGGGTGGATCTCTGTTGGGTAAGGAACAGACACAGAATGAAAAGCTGGTGTTTGTAGGAGTATGGATCTGGATTTAAATCCTTTCTCCATATATTTAGAAGAAGAAGAAGAGATTTAATTTATATCCCACCCTTCACTCACTTGGAGTCTCAGAGCAGCATACAAACTCCTTTTCCTTCCCCTCCCCTCCCCACAACAGACACCCTGTGAGGTAGGTGGGGCTGAGAGACCTCTGAGACAACTGTCCTTGAGAGAACAGC
The DNA here is from genome assembly GCA_029233225.1 of Lepidodactylus listeri. Taxonomy (NCBI): domain Eukaryota; kingdom Metazoa; phylum Chordata; class Lepidosauria; order Squamata; family Gekkonidae; genus Lepidodactylus; species Lepidodactylus listeri. Next base: position 55,912,551 of record JARCFY010000005.1, on the reverse strand, counting down.
TGGTACAGACCCAAGGTCATCCAGCAGGTACAAGTGGAGGAGTGGGGAATCAAACACGGTTCTTCCAGATTAGAGTCTGCGTACTTAACCACTACACCAAACTGGCTCTCCATTTGGTATTAAAGGCCTAGAGGCTACAGTCTCTTAACTTAGGTGCCCTGAATTTGACCTAAAACCTGACATTTCTGGTTTGCCTGTCAGAAAGGCATACAGGATGCTATATTTCAGAGTTTTGATCACGTGTACAAGATCTATCACCTATATAATCAGTTTCCTTTTAGCTGAGAACAATGTTAGTTGAGGAAAGATTATTCTTTGTTTCTGTTGTGAGGAAACCAAAAGGCTCATGTAATCATGCTGTTAAAGGAATATTTGGGGCAAGACAACATGAAATAGAACTAGTGACCTAAAATTAGACTTTGACCTAGTTAAGGAGTTTGGATTCCTCAGGTACTTCCTCAATTTAATATGTAAAAATGCAGGTCAGGGGGACAAATTGTCCAATTGATATCTTCAGATTTCCATTGTTCACAGGACTTGATTGTTGTTTCAGGAATGAGCCTTAGAGGTCATCAGTCTTGTGCCCTTACCTTCCCTCCACCCCTCTTGTGTGGCTCAGAGATTAATGAAGTCCATATTTTTAAAAAAGCAGTTTGTTCTGATGACTAAATCAGACAAAGCAAACTGGTTTGTTTTCTAGTCTGCAAACCAGGATTCTAAGCCATTGTTTAATCCTAGTTTAGAATCCTGATTTATTGACTAGAAAACAAACCACCCAATTTAGATACTAAGACCCTGTGCCATAATAAACCTGGAACTACTTTTATCTGTTGAACAAGATCTGAATGGGTCTGACCTCTTTAATGATCTATTAAGGTTCCAGAGCAATAAAAAACGGCACTAACTGGGAAGCTATTCGCATTCCAGTTGAGCTTATCCAGAGGGATTTCCAACCAAACAGTTTTTCATTCACAAGGATAAGCAGTAAATCACACCACCGTGTGGATCATATTGGAAATGTAATCACTCCTCCCTCTGTAACTTTTAACAGTCATGCACGATTCTAAACGATGAACATAACCAAAGGAATGTCAGACTCACTTCACGTTGGGACACTCATCACAGACCACTTCTTGGGTCATCTGGAAACGCCCTGGGCCTAGCTGGGTTGTCCTCATCTCTTGCCGGCAATTGCATTTTCTTTTGCCAGGCGCTTGTCTTGCTACTGGTTTGTTTCGAATAACCTGAAAAAAAAATACATACAGAATCACTGAAAAATTATACCGTGTAGAGCGTTCTAGCCCCAACAATGCCACCATAGTCCCTTGTATTTTATGGGTCACACATATGAAAACAAAACAAGATAGGCCAGCAATAGTCTTGATCTGCTCCCTCTGACCCTGCAATGAATAGCCTAAGCACTGTTGAAGTAACTGGAACTATAGGACATGCAGCACCTCGAGCAAGGGTCTACATATTATTGTCAGGCCCTAGCCACCCCAATCCTCTGCATACCAGAAGGCCTAGGGAATGACTCTTGGTTCATTTCATGTGGGACTTTTTGTACACCCTACCAACACCTCAACACATGGGTGGGAAGTGACAGGAAAGAGTTCTTCAAAGATTCACATGGGATGATACAGGCCCTAGCCAACCCCCATTTTCTGTGCATGCAAGAGAACTTGGGAAAGAACTGAGTCTTATTCATTTCACGTGGGGCTTTTGTAGAGGACAGAAGGAAAGCAGTGCAAAAGGAGAAAGGCAGCACAGGGTCCCCAGAACAGGGGGAGCTGTCCCCTCATTGGTGGCCCAGCAAGAAGATCCGTGGAGCCCTAAAGCTAACTTAATTCAGCAGCAGCTCCTTTGCTAAAAGATGCCTGCTCAGTTAGCACAGAAAATTTGGTTACAACATTCTACCTGCTGCAGCTCATTCACTAGAACATTAGCATCACTGTTACCTTTTAACTGTCAGCGCCTTCAAGACCAACACAACGCAGACAGATAACAATAATGTGCTTCACTGTGTTGTCTGATAAGCACAAACGACAAGCACAGGCAGCATTCCCTTTCATCAAGATCCCTCTCACTGCCTAGCGACATATACCTCTTCTGGAAAACTGCATCCTCTCAGTAGTAAGACAAAATGACAGAAATTCACTACTTTTCAGCATGCTGCACATAACTGCCACTATTCCTCAAAATGTTTACATTATTAATATATATATTTTAAAATCCTGGCTACCAAACTTCAATAAGCAAAGGAGGCCCCTCATGACACTTACTTCCACAAAGTTTCCTGAATATACTTCTTCCAGTGTAACTTCTAGATCCACAATGATGTCACTTCCTCTTGGAATGTTTCTGTCCTGCTGGCGAGGACTGCCTCCAAACATAAAGCCAAAGTCCCCAAAGAAACTACAAAAGATGCAAGCAACTGTTAATTTGGAAAGAAAGGGGAGCTGGACATCATGAGGTTCCTTTTGGCTCAACTGGCAGGACAGCAGGCAAGACAGCATTAATTCGGTCAACTATGACAGTAGGATCAACCAAACTTGCATGAGAGATGTCTCCATCCAGTGTTTAAAGGTATATTAATCTGTGAGACAACTGTAATGAAAACAGGAGTAGTACCTGCCTGCTAGAGCAGACCCCAGAATGGAGAACTGCAAAGACAGCAATCAACACGCAGTTTCAAGAACTGAAGAAAAATGGATTACAGACAGGAATAAGCAAGGCAACTTCAGAAGGTTTCTGATATATTACCTGATGCTAGAGGGGAACTGCATAGTAGGAACCAGTAAATTTTGTCTGATTTTCATCAGGGTAGTTTGACTGTTTTCCTACCAAACTTATTTGAGGGAACTGAAACCTCATACTTAAGTCCAACTTTCCATTCTCAGTCAGAAGAAAAAATGTGGAAAAGGAGGCTCAAATACTGCTCCTCATCCCCGAAAGCCGTTGAGTGGTTGTGAGGTGCTCCAGCAGGGAGAATCCTTCCTGAGCAATGCAGCACAATGAAGGAGGGCATTTGTGAAAAGAGGCTATGCATGAGAAGTACTTGCCTAACACTCCCACTTTTCTTGCACATCTCTTACATAAAAACTTGCATCCAGTGCTGCTTCATCTTCTACAGTTGTTCCAGCCATGCAGTCGACGTTACTAACTCCCCAGGTGCGGATTCAGTGGCAATGTCTACCATAAGTTACACACGGATCTTGCTTTCAATCAGTACTGCACTGACAGTTCTTTTTAAACAAAAAGAGCATATGAAAAAGGGGAGCAAAAGCTCGTTCTCTGCTGCACCCTATCTCACTGCACTCTGGTGTTTGAAGCCTGGCTCATTTCTGACAGTGAAGCTGGGCTGGGCGTAAAAAGATGCCTGTGCGAGTGTGTGTGTGTGTGTGGGGGGGGGGGGGGGAGAGTTTAAATCACTCCATCTGCATGCTCCATTTTTATTTTAAAAAACTAGAGCTCCACTTTTGATGTGAATAAACAGATTCATATAAAAGGAACTCTCAAGTATACATTATTTGTGCCCACCACTGCCAACTTCCTTGGGTTGACAAAAGTCGAACTCTGCCTGTTGTGCAAGGGAGCACTGCAAGAGACCCTTTCTCCTATGCACCTAAAATTTGGCAAGGACAATCTCTTGGGTAAGGGGAACAACCCCACAATCACATTCCAGTTGTGGGTTTGTATGTGTGCGGGGGAATAGAGCTTGTAATATATTTCCTATTAAATCAAGAGTAATAATGGAATAACAAATTTTAAACTAAAACTAACCAAGACCAAACACATGTGTGTGTGCACATCCCTAGCTGCCACTCTAAAACATCAGCTGACCATCTGTTGATCACAGAAGCAAACTATAGATGAAATTCTACAATCAGTCTGATGACACAGTCTTTTAACTGATGATTCTGCTAGACACATTACATTAAAACCCACTAGCAAGTGGCTCTGCTGTATACCATGGAGGTCTAAAAAGGAAAAAGTGTTCCTATTTATTCCAGTGAGGTTAGTGCACCCCCAAAAGTTGAAAAATGTCACACACTGTCTGTTAGTCTCCATGTTCAGTCAACATTTATACTTCTGGCTAGGCCAGAGAAAAACCACAGGATAACAAGCAACTTTGGCAGTAATACGGGCATTTGTGAGAATACCAGTGTTGGTTCACCTATTTCATTTTGATAAGGCTTGTTCTGCCACGCAAAAAAAATAAATAAATGGAGGAATAAGATAGACTTACTGTGAAAAAATGTCTCCATGGGAACCCTGGTGACCTTCTTTCAGACCCTCTTCTCCATATGCATCATACTGTTTACGCTTTTCCTCATCTGATAGCACCTGAATAACGCAACAGTATACATGGCTATGTAACATACAGACAAAGCTTTAATAAAGACGAATTCTTATCCTGTTTCAAAACCTAGTTTGACATTCTCTATTAACTCATTCCCTATTCCAAAATGCTTGTATATTAAATGAGTTTAACTTTATCTACTACTTCTTCTTCATTCTTCCTATGTTGGTCCTGGGACTGGTTTTCACAGTATATAAATTGCTGGCCCAGTATATGCTTTATTCAGATATGCATATGAGGAAAGGGCACAAGGAAGCAAATCAATAACTTGGATGGAGAATACATGCACAACAGTATGACTATCCCCAAAATTCACACATTGTCCTGACAACCTCCCCCCCCCCCAAAAATTGGGCCATCAGGAAATCATAAATCAAGACCAAATCATTTCCCAATGTCCGTAACCCAGAATATTTCCAAAAATTAAATGCACAACTAACTTATCTCTAAACACAACTGTAAAAGGTAAAGATTTCCCTTGACAATTACATAAAAGTAAAAATGTTGGTGATAATAGTGGAGCCAATACATATGTAAGTTTTTAGCAGTATTTGGATATGGATGAATAGAAGAAACCTGGCTCATTTCTTTTTCCAGTTTTTCTCCTGAAACTCCAAACAGCTGTTTGTTGCACACCCAAGAACTTCTCTAAATATGTCTAGTTTAACAGAAACAAATGTAATAGCTTCATAAGTCTTCCTAACATTGGGACTCACTATTCCCCTCTGATACGGACTTGCACACATCCAGCATGGTATAGTGGTTCAACTAAGATCTGAAAGATCCGGGCCTAAAGCTCCACACTGCCATGGAACTTCAAGAGATGACCTTGGCCAGCCACACTCTCTAACCTACCTCACAGGGATACTGTGGGCATAAAATAGAGGAGAGGAGAATTATGTAAGCTGTTTTGGGTCTACTGGGAGAAAAGCTGGATATAAATACCTAAATAAATATCATTTTAGCATTCACCCTGAGGCTTATTATTCCAAATTAAATTCAATATTGATTTTTGCCATAAAATTAAGTTTTGAACTACTAACACCTAATGGGATATTGATAAATAAGAAAATAAATTTAGGGAGGATATTCATTTATATAGCTGAAATTCTACCCATCGACAATAATTTCAACACTGCTCATTTGCTTAGATCTTTTCCTTAAATAGCTTTTTAGTTGCTGTATTGACTGATCCTAGATATCTTGATGGGGAGGAATTATATGTGACACAAATAAATGTGGAATGTTTCCCCCTTTTTCATATTTAAGCTGATCCATCCCAATTTTATTAAACTGATTTTATACTCAGTGATGTTTGACAATCAAAACTAACAATGCTCATCATTTCTGAGAAGGACTGATCCAGATTGGATAAAGTCAGAGAGATATCATTGAATAAAACAAATTTATGTATGTATTTATATATGTATTTTTATTTATGTAAGCCGCCCTGAGCCTGCCTTGGCAGGGAGAGCGGGGTATAAATTAAACAAACAAATAAATAAATATTTTAAATACCCCCAAGTTAAATCCAGAATTACTATTGTCCCTTATCATAATGGCCAAAGGTTCAAGAATTAGATCACACAGCAACCTTATTGATAAATGGCAACCTTGAGTGCCCCTTTTTGCATATTATCATATTTGAAGACAGAACAGTAAACAATAAATATTTTGTCTGTTTATTATGCTTCAAATCATCCAGAGATCATTTTCAAGGGAAAAGTTTTGTAACACTACTCTACCAAACATGCATGACCATATCCACCAGTTTTCAAATAATGCTAAATCTGCCAAGCTCTACCATAACAAAGACAGGAATTCATAACCAACATCCAGAGCCTGGGCACTTTTTAAAAATTTTTTTTACTGACCTCATAGGCAGCCCCAAGATCCTGAAACTTTTCCTGTGCACGTGGATCATCGGGGTTACGATCTGGATGAAGCTGTAGGGCTAATTTTCTGTAGGCCTTTTTAATATCTTTAACAGATGCACTGCGAGACACTCCCAAGATTTTGTAGAAATCCCTCCTAAAAAAAAAAGTAATGCACTGAACCTTTCAGCAACATTCAGGCTATGTGTAGGAAGAGGGCAAGAAGGTACAGTTACCCTCTAATAATGCTACCAACCACAACAAATGCAAAACAGAGAGAACCTGCAAGAATTTCATCCAGACGATGCCATGTATGGTATCTCCAAGGCAGCGTTAAAACGTAACAAGCAAGCCCTTAAATATTATTTTAACATTTGTATTCAACAAAGTCATACTAAGCATGCAGTGGAAACAGGTGTTACTAAAAAAACTGGGGGGGAAATTATTTCCCTCATTCCTAGTAACAATCCCTCAAACTACTACCTTTCTCCCAACATTATTCAGAAGGCCAATAAGAACTCTGTAAACATTACACAAAATGTAACTTTAGCCCCTGTTTTATTTCCCCCCGTGCACTGTCAGTTGTGACTGATGAGTAATTGTGTGTGCACACATGCACACGGAAGAGGGAATCAACTGCCACAGATAATAAGGTCTTATACTTTTAACTGAATGGATACTTTCAGGATGTGAAACTTTTCTCACTCACTTGTACAACTTTCCAAATCATGACCTGACAACTACCATTTACAGAAATTCCATCATTTACTACAGAAGGAGCTTATGATCAACACTTTGGGAAGATGAAATTTAATGTCTAGATATTTACACCTTCCTCGGAGGAACCTGAGACAGTACAGTTACATTTCTCTTCCACCATTTTATTATCTTCACAACAATCCTGTATGGTAGGTTAGGCTGAAAGAGCACAGCTAACCTGTCACCCAATAAGCATCATAGCAGGGGAGATCTGAACCTAGGATTGCCAATTCTGGGTGGGAAATTCCTGGAGATTTGGAGGTGGAGCCTCTGGAAGGCTGGGTTTCAAGAGGGGAGGGACCTCAGCAGGGTATAATGCCACCTTCGCAAGCAGGCATTTTTTTCCAGGAGAACTGATTTTTCTCAACTGTAGATCAGTTATAACTCCAGAGGATCTCCAGGCTCTACCTGGAGGTTGGCAACATTATATTGGCGAGGCTCCCGGCAATCAGGACCGGGGAAAATAGTGCCAGTGACCCATTATGGACCCAGAGACTGAGAGGGTAGAAGTGGGGTGGGGAAGCAACATAGCTTTGGTCGCGCCTCAGGACCCACCCACGAGAACCCAGAACCCAGGGTGGCATTTGCTCCCTACTCCTGCCCGCCACCCTCAGGCTTACCCAGCAATGGCGGCCCCAAGCATACACAGCAGCAGCACTAGGAGACCACCGAGGGAGCGAGGGGACATGGCGGGGGGTGTCTTCGAGCAGCTTCCGTACCCCCACCGTGCTCACTCGTCGGTAACCATCGGCATAGGAGAGAAAGAGACTGAGCCCGGTGAGGGAAGCCGACCAACCGAAACCCGGCACCGCAGACGACCATTCCCTGCAGTGGCCAATCACAATTGCACACTTCACCCGCGGCCGGCTACGCTTCACCAATAAAATCCTACTACGTCAACAAATTGGGACACGGGAAAGAGCGCTTTGGGTTTTAGTCCTTGTCGGAGCATCGCGCGGGGCGCTGTAAAGTCGTCACAGGGAAACGCCACCTGTAAGGAGGTCGATGTTACCATTTCGGTTTTCTGTTGAAACTCGTGATGGGCCTGTCAGCAAGCTGGTTAAAGGGTTATGAAAACTCGTCGGTTGTTCGTCTGGTACTTTGCAACTGGAGCATCAGAACTCAACGCATGGGATTGTCTGAGAGGGTAGAAGTGGGGTGGTTTTACCCTTTCTTGGTTAAATTGTTTAACCTTTCTTGGTTAAATTTGAACGGTACTGCGTACAGGACCAGCATGCACATCTGAACGGGGAGCCGCTATATCTCTAAATCTTCGTTGCACAAATCTCTCTCTTCTCCCCCCCCCCCGCCCCCCCAATTGGTTGTTTCCAAGTTCAGGGGAAATCGGGAGTGTTTATCGTTCCGTTGAAGCTGTCTGCCATGGTGCTGCTGTAGTTAGAATAATGTCATGGAACCGCTGGAGCCTTGTACGAAGATGACTGGCAAATATGCACGTCTTATGGGAAGATTGACTGGAAGACTCACATACTAGCTTATATGCAATACTTGCATTGAAGTAATCGTGACAAAGACAGTAATCCTTCTATGACTGTAATAATTATTATGACTGTAATAAATGATAGACTGATTGAGGCAGCAATCCTTTGTGCACTGCTGTGGGAGTAATCTTTGTAAAACTCAGTGGTTCTTATATCTGAATAAATAATAGCGTGACAGGATGCTGAACCCATTCAAGTTAATGATCCACTTCAACAGCATTTGTAAAATCTAGGTATAAAGGGTATATAAGAACAGAAACCATTCTGATGCTAATCCTTGGCTCTAGTGTGGTGATGGTGTGGATCCAGATATGTTTAGTGGTCTGTCTTGTATTGTGCTACGTCTTACAACAAGGGGCCAAAAAGGCTACATATGAGGTCATAACAGGAGCCCTGCTGAATCAGACCAGTGGCAAATCTAGTTCAGCATCCTGCTTCAAACAAAAGGCCATAGCATCCAACTCCTTCCCTTAGTGCTGCTTCTTAGCATTCAGTAGTTTGCTGTGTCCATATATGGATGTTCCCATTACTCAGCAGGGCTGAGTATGGATTTATCCTCCATAAATCTGTTCCAACCCAAGCCTTGACAAATTTTCTTTGGGTCAAGGAGCCAGCCCAGAAATTTAGGAGCCAGGCTGTAAACATATGTTCTAGTTATTGCTACTGCAAAATAGTCACATTTTCTCATAATTTTTATTAAAGCTATGACAAAAGTCTTGTATATTAATAAAGATAGGAGTAATCCTGGTGGTTACCACTACAACAAAAAGCTAACATCTAACCATAATATGTTATGTTATTTATTATGTTTTTAAAGTGCAAACCATTGGTTGATGCTATTGAATTGTTGGTAGCCGCCTTGAGCTGGTTTGTCTGGGAAGGTGGGGTATAAATACAATAAATTAAATAAATAATATCCAGTTTCTCATAATTTCATTATTGCACTTAAAAAGCTAAATTTAATTGAATATTGGAGCCTGTATAGAAAGTAACTGGTTAAAAATGAGGGGACAATGAAGGCAACCATTTAGCCAGAATTATCTTTGCTGCAACTAGAACTATATTTTGTACAAGGTATGTTTGCTGGAAATGCAGAACAACTACTAGGAAGAAAGTGATGATGCAGTGGTTATAACTTCCAGTGCAGCATTTTAAACTACAATTTAACAATTCTGAATTTACAAGGTGGCTATGGTGTATGTTCCTGAATACATCACAGACTTGCAGTAAAGTTACAGCCTCTCCCCACCCCACCCCCACCTCGCCAATGTGGGAATAGCAACACAGGGCTACATTTACTTATTTTTATTTTATTTACATTATTTAACTGCCTTTCTCACTTGGACTCAAGGTAGGTTGAGTGAGTCAATACAATCAATAGGATAGGATATTCAATGAACAATCCAGTAGGAATTAGGGCTGTAGAACCCACAAGAAGTCTCAAAACAGAACTGAAGCAAAGCAGAAGTATTAACGTGACACATTAAAAGATGCAAAAATTACATCCAAGTTTCAGCCAGCTATACGTAGTAGCATAGACCACAATCCCTAACAATTTATCCAAGTACCTCTACGAAGCATTTGTAGAAAAGCCTTCTTAAATAATTCAGTTTTGCCTCCTTTGTGGAAAGCGAGGAGAGTGGGAGACTTCCTGACCTCCTCAGGCAGGCTGTTCCATAAGGTGGGAGCCATACAAATAAAATATTTTCCACAAAAAAATAGGGTCTGGGTGAGGGAGCATAGTATCTTTGCGTCTACATTGTTTGTGGTGGGGAGAGGGGAAGGCTGCTGCCCAGTAACAGCATCCCTTGAGTCCCTGATACACTAATCTGGGTGAAACAAGCCTAGGGCCCACTGTCTATCACAGGCTTTGCGACCAGTTGAACCCACGGCTTAGGAAACATCGCTCCATTCAACTGTTTCTTTTTCCCTGAGCGCAGGAGGAAGTCGAGATTTCAGAAAATGAAGCGGTCATTTTTTTTACTTCACTAAACTCTATGATCATTACACCCACGTTCCCAGTTCCATTGAGAGATTCCTCCACACCGGATGGGGCGCTACCGCGGCGTCCCCCCAATGTCAATTTCCCCAAGAAAAACCATAGAGGCCGAAAAAGGTTTGGCAGAAGATGATAGTCGGGTGCCTTCCCCGTGGTTCAAAAAGCGTCGGTCTAGGCGAGTAGCTCTTTGGTAGAGGAACGTGAGCCTGTCTTGCTTTTACGCGCAGGCGCGGTGGAGTGGAGGGAGTGGACGTTCGAGAGCCGCTTATCTGTCGAAAGAGGCGCCGACTGAGGCGCGCAGGTAACGGGAGGGGGATGCGGACAGGTGCTCTTTTTCTCTCTCCTCAAAGTGACTCTGCTTAATCTTGGCTTCATCCCGTCGGGAACAGGGATGCGGGGACTGGTGCTGAGGGATACAGACCTGGGGTCCGCAGGTGGCTGTGCCCCGGACAGGGACGCCGGGGTAGAGGCTGGCAAACTCCGCCTCCCACATAGAGTCCAGTGCCTCAAGCTGGCGCCAGACCGTTTTGCTTTTTGCCCCCGCTGGCCCCGCCCTCACACTGATAGACAGAACAACGTCTGAGTTCAGTGGCCCCTTTAAGACCAACAAAGTCCCCCCCCCCCCCCCAAGGTAGAAGCTTCAGATCTGAAGAAGGGTGCATGCACACGAAAGCTTACACCTTGAATAAGACTTTGTTGGTCTTAAAGGGCCCACTGGACTCAGACTTCGTACTGCTGCTTCAGACCAACACGGCTGCCTCACCTGAATTTATAAACAGAGGCAGATTTTCATGGAGACCCGGCAGAATGCAGCATAGGCACTCTTACAGACTCCTAAGGACTGCTGCTGTAAAAGAGTCTTCTGCTTCTCTTGTGTATATGCTTTTGGGCTTTGTATGAATATAACACTCATGCTGATAGTTCTAAAAGGAGCAGCCCTAAATAGTCTTTTGCGGCAAACATAGGTAGAAACCTTGTGGTACCTTAAAGATGAAGGCTTTTATTCCAACATAAACTTTTGTGGATTCATGAAGTCACCTCCAGTTCGTGAAATCTTATGCTAGAATAAAAATGTGTCTATAGAAGGGCCTCCTACATGTCATGGCCTTTGACTTCATTGTTTATAATGTTTTTCTTCAGTGTCTGCTAACTGAAGATAATGTTTCAAGTGCCTAATAGATTCTGGTTCACAAACTTTGTGTCATAATAAATCTGTTAGTCCTTAAAGTGCTGCAAGACCCTTTTTGTTTTTAAAAGGTACAGTCTCGTGTCTTATTTTCCTTGATAGGAAATCCATTCTTTTATACCTCTTAAAAGCAAAAAGTCCCCAAAAGTGCTAACATTATCTCCATTTCCTTTCTGCCAAATTTAATTTGTACTCCAATTACCTCTTGATTAAAGAAGCTTTTCACCCCACCTTGCAGTAGCATTCAGCCTACTTCTAGGGGTCTGGTCTGAATATTCTCTATCTCCAGCACTTGTCATATGAAAATTGTTGAAAGAGGCAGAATAACATGTAGTAGGGATGGGTGAGCAGAAGCTGTAGTAGTGCAAGGAAGCTGGAGGACCGGGGGCCAAATATGACCACCAGCATGACCATTAATTCCAGGGACCCTTCCATTTCTGTACTTCTGCTTCTTACACTATATTTTATAAGTGAATTAGACTTACAACAAGGATACCAAGACTCTGCAAGGGTGGGGGACCTGTTAAGATGATCTGCTCCTGGAGCAAGATGGATCTGAATGGCTTTCTGATAGCTGTAAGGGATTTTCCTGTTGACATGGTTGGTGTGTCTGTCAATGCCTTGGCTGACCTCTGGAATGAGGGAATGGCCTGGGCAGTTGACACAATTGCTCCCGGACACCCTCTCTCAAGTGTTAGAGCCCAGGTACTCCCTTGGTTTACTGAGGAGCTAAAGCCAATGAAAAGACAAGAGAGATGCTAGAGCAACAGTGGAGGAAGACTCAGGATGAATCTGATAAGACACAGGCAAAACTTTGTTTTAAAGTGTACTCTGTGACAGTGGTGGCAAAGAAACAGCATTTTCCCACCACCACTGGCAATCCTATTGGAGGCTCTGCTTTGAGTGCCCCTGCCTTCTGAGGGTGGCAACCTGGGAGAGGGCCTTCTTGGTCATAGCACTAAAGTTCTAGAAGTCTCTCCCTAGGGAGATTCGTCTGTCCCCCTCTTTTGCTGTCTTCGGCCAGCAGGTGAAGACTTCTTTTGTTTCATGTGCCATTCCCTCTATGATCATCCTTCCTAAACAATGTTTTAATTGCTGTATTTCTATATATTTTAACTCTGTTTTTAATTGTTATAATGATGTGTGTTGGGGGGTTTGATTATAATGGTTTTAAAATGTAATTTTTATCATGTTTGTTTTAAATTATTAGTTGCCTTGGTGGCCCTTGGAAGGTTGGAAAGGTGGATTACAAATTTTGTGAAGAATACATATTTTTTGTTTTTGTTTTCTAGGGAAAGCATAGATGTGAGATTCTTATGATGGCTAAAATGGATCAATTTACAGTGAATCTGTGGGTGAAGATGGAACCGTTCATAGTGGGAGCTTTGCAAATCCCACCTCCATCCAAGTTTAGTCTGCATTATCTGCGGAAGATGTCCACTTATGTCCGGATGCATTCTAGTGAGGGCTATTATCCTTACCTTTTCTGGCCTATGTGGCGACACATTGCCTGTGGGAAGCTGCAGTTAGAGAAGGACCTGGCTTGGCTATATTTTGAGCTTTTTGATAGTCTTGTTGAACGGACTGCAGAGGAGCGACTGGAATGGGCAGAGGTGATGTTGAGCTGTACAACTGAAGAGGAAGCGGAGAAGCAACGGAACAAGGCATGGGACATCATCTTGTAATTTTTAATGTAATGGAACCTGGGTTATGTTCTTCCTAGCACTGTCTTTGGTCTTTGCTGTTCATGCACACAATGTAGAAAACAGTAGCTTATTTCCTTATCTTGTGATAGAAAGTACACTCCAGGTACATGTGGACGACAGTCTAGCATGATGTAGAAGTATCTATCCATTGAAATCGCCTCTAGTTTTTAAAAGTAATGGTCTGTCTGTGTCTCCTTTGCTCCCCTATACGGATCTGATACTGAACATAAAATGGCCCATCTCTGCAAAATCATGCTGTTCTTAAAAGTAATGTTCTGTTTTTAAATTTTAAACTTTTCCTGGTCTTTTCATTTAGTTATCTGTGGACACTCTGCAATTCCTGCTTTTCCTGTATATACAGCAACTAAACAAAGTTTCACTAAGGACATCTCTAGTTGGAGAAGAGTGGCCAAATCTTAAATCCAAGTCTTACAGCCTGACTGGAGAATCCACCAATCAGATTAAGGTATTTTGCATTGATTTTCTTGCAAAGGTTATTTTCCTTTAGAAGCAGCTTCCCTGCTTTTGTTTGAAGACAAGAACTTGACATATGTCGAATATAACAAATATGTTGTGTATTCTTAGAGTCCATTCAGTGCCAGTTTGCATTGTATTCTAAAAAACCCACCAAAGCCTTCACCCGAATTAATTTTTAAACAAAAATATTCTACTTGCAATAAAAAGATTTATTCCTTTTTAACACTAGTTGTTGAGTGCCTACCAAAAAGGTGTTACAGGGTGCGATCATACGCACCTATTTGCCACGCAAGTGGGACGTTTCATCAACGGATCAGACTGGCGCGATCACACCACCACATCTGGGAAGCGTCCCACAACCGTCGGTAAGCTGGGGCAAACCGATTTGATCCGGCTGAGAAGCGGGGTAAAAAGCTACTGGTGAAAGTCCGGTAGCAAACAGTTTGCTGCGGCCCGCAGCCGGACTTTCCCTGTGTGATCGCGCCAGTGCGGAAGTGTGGCGTCGTGGATAGCGTGATCACACGCTATCCCGATGCCATGCGGGTTTTTTTTTTGTCCCCCTTCTCCGTGTGCGCATCATCGAACGCACTTAGGGGGAGAGGAGCAATCCATCGATGCCCCCCCCCAAGCAAATCATCAATTCCCCCTTCTCCCTTTGCAGCGATTCATTGATCCCCTGTTTAAGCACCTCGGATACCCACCGCAAAAAAACCCCACTCACCTGCGGTTGCTTCTGATTACACAGCGGTGGTTTGCCCCGGCAGGTCCACAGAGCTGTGTGATCATGCAACTGCAGGTCAAATTGTTCCGGGGCAAAAAAGCCTCAGTTCCCCTCCGGATTATCTCGCTCGTGTGGATGGGGCCACAGAGTTGTAAAAAGCAATGCAAATTAAATTAAGAGAAGAGGGTGTGTTTTATGTATTCATAGATTTTAGAGTAATCCACATTAAAAATGATCTTACTGGGATGAGTTGGTTGCGGAGTAAAACCTTGCATTGCCATCCAGTCTTCTCTTTTCTGGCGGATTTTTTTCCATGGATCTTTCCTCTCCCTTGAAGCTCAGATATTAAATGTTTTTGTTGTTCATCACATTTCTGTACCTTTAATACAATGTGCAAATTATTAATGTACTTTAGGATGATATACCATGCTGTCTGAGTAAAGTGACAGTGTATGCCCTTCTAGCAGTGACTTTAAGGAAGTGCAGTATGAATTACTAGTTTCTGGTTTTTTGTATACTGGGTGAATATTTGCAGTGGGCAGCAAACTTGCAAGAATGAGGTGGAATTGACTGTCACTTGGCTTTGTGCAAATTCATTTGATATCTGACAACCTGCTCTTTGTTTGGTATAAGAACTGGAATGACAGCTACCATCAAGCCTTCGTCCAGAATCACCTTCAGGATCTTCTAGAACTCTTACTAGATCCAGATCAGCTCTCTGGCTCCTCTCATTCCACCCACAATAGCTTGGTAACTCCTGAAGCTGTTCGAGCTCTCAGCTTTTTGATTGAAGGGTCTGTGAACAACAACAGGACTGTTCATCCTCTACATCAGCTTGCACTCTGGCAGCCATTGCATGCAAGCAGTGGTTTCTCAAAGATCTCCAAAGCTTTCTCTTTCCCTAAGCTGGAGTCCTGGCTGAGGACTTGCCTGACTGGGAATCCATTTGGAATATCAGCCTGCCTCAAGTCTGGGAAGAAGCTTGCATGGGCACAGCAAGGTACAGTTAGATTTCCTTCATATCTGGTCATTTAATCTCCCTTTTTTCCCTTATTTACAAAATCCCAGAGACCTCCTACACTGTAAGATAGAATCTTGGAGCAGATGCTGGTGGTCATATCAAGTATATTTATGACATGCTTTCCCACAACTTGGGCAGCAAAAATAGTACCTTTCATTTATGGAACATTCTAGTCCTGTAACATACATCCTCATTTTTGTAGTTGAATGAATAGCTCTATTGTAAAGACTGGCAGGTCCCAGTTCTGTAGGTAAAGGCTGAGCCAGGGACTCCCATGCTTCATCTACTACAACATGGTTTTATTTGTACCATATATTATGTGATGGTATCGCCTTCTGGTATTACCAAAGTAATTTAGGTCAGGTTGTTAGAACTAAGTATATATTCCATATTAGCTGCACTAAGTTAACAAGACTGCCCAATCCTTGTTTTTCATAACAATGTAAATACATAGCAAATAACATAACATAAATGTAAACATTGTGCTGGTCTCATTTCATAAATGGGGAATGTTAAAGCTTTGTCTAACATTACAGGCAGAATATAGAGCAGATGGAAGGTTATAAAATAGCTAGCCATAAATATTTGTCTCTGGATTAGGGACAGATATTCTCATGGTGTCTGTAGTGACTACATATGTCTTATTTCATGTGCAATGAAATGGACAGGTTTCTGAGGGTGTAGAAATGCTCTAGCCTGTGTTTTTATATTGCTATGTAAAAAGAGTGAAAGACCTGGAAACTTTTTCACTGGTGAATGGATATAGAGAACTATTTACCTATGTGTGCATGTGATATGTAGGTGGGTAACTAAAAAAGGTGGGAACATGCCAGTGCTCTTTATGAAATAGTATGTGCTGTTTCAGTCTCAGATTGACAGAAAATCTCATCTATTTTATTTACATATTTTAATACGAAAGAAGAAGACTTTGAATGGGTTGATTGTACTTCTTGATTGTTTTTAATCAGTGAAGGTCTATGACTGTTTGTTCTGAGGTTGCTGTAATTTTGAGACACATGTGGATGCCCTTGGTATATTTGGATTAGTCAGAACTACTTTTTTTCCAAAGTAATGTTTGGCTTGATTCTTGTAGTTGAAGGAGCAACCAAGCGAGCCAAGATAGCCTGCAATACTCACATGGTCCCTTCAGCACACCGCATGGTTGTGATGAGCCAAGTCTACAAGCAAACCCTTGCAAAGAGCTCTGATACTTTAGAAGATAGCCATGTGAAGATTCATCGCTGCTGTGAATCCTTCATTTATTTGCTGTCTCCACTGAGGTGAGTTCTTCTCTGATCCACTTTTGGAACATATTTCAGAGATACATTTCCTCCTGCTCAAGTCAGTTATTCTTTCCTCTCTGTTTTAGATCTGTGAGCATAGAGAAGTGCAGGAACAGCACCTTTGTCCTAGGCCCAGTACAGACAGTCGTTCATCTTCATAGCTGTGATAGCGTCAAAGTGATTGCTGTCTGCCGCCGTCTTTCTCTGTCATCCACCACCAGTTGTACTTTGCACAGTCTCACTCCGACTAGACCACTCATCCTACTAGGCAACCAAGCTATAACTTTTGCTCCCTTCCACACCCACTATCCAATGCTTGAGGACCATATGGGCAGAACTGGCTTGGCTACGGTGCCTAACTACTGGGACAATCCAGTGTTGGTGTGCAAGGATAACTGTGACTGGAAGGTCTTCAGATTCCTCTCACCCTCAGAGTTTTACCCCTTTGTTGTTCCATTTGAAATGGAAGGTGACACAACAGAAATACCTGGTGGGCTGCCACCTGCATACCAGAAGGCACTGAGCCAACGAGAACAGAGGATACTGGTCTGGCAAAAGACTGTGAAGGAGGCAAGGCTGACCAAGTAAGTACCAGCTTCTTTCTGGTAGCAGTTTGGGTCTACAGTGTAGCTGTGTTTGACTGTGACTGACTGTCAGGCTTCCATAGGGATTGTATCTTTCCTACCTTGTCCATATATTGGAGAATCAAAATCAGTGAAATCATGTGGGGAATAGTCCATGGACTGACATGCTAATTACAGGTTTTTCTCTATAGAAGCTGTGGTAATTTAGTGGAATGCTGGGGAAGCTAATGCCGTGAAAAGTAGCATCCTTGAGAGGACGTCATAAAGGGGCTAAAATCTTACTGTTCTGGAGTAGAACTTCTGATTCCCAGTAGCAATTAGTAGCGTCATCAATGTATTAAGTAACACATAGGAATGAATGGTAAAATTGAGGATTAGAGGCTTCTTTTTTCACTGCAAGACTATGACATTTTTGTGCCAGGTTTTACATCTCTTGATAACAAGGTTCCTGTGTATAAATCCTTCAGGATAAGTGGAAATTCATGGAAATTCAATAAATAGTGATGCAGCAATGAAACTTTATCAGCTGAACTTGGAATTATGGGCTCTCTCCCTGCATGTATCTCATCCCATCCAAAGTATTTTTCTTTTTGCTCTTTGTTTTAACTAGCCAGTTTCAATTCTTTCGTGTCTCAAGCACTTTTTAATAATTGGAATATGGAGTTAACTATTACTTTCTGTCCGGTAAATGGTAGTATTTGGACTGAGAAGAAGATGAACTTGACTTCTCTGTTCTTTTCTGGTTTTTTACCCATTGCTTAGCTACCTTTTGCCTTTTTTAAATATCCGAAGTCCTCCTAACCCAACAATAAGAGAGCAGGATTATTAAGTGCGCAAAAGAGCATTTTTGAATAGAGGGCATACCTGATTTCAAAAAGCTGCAAGCAAAAGGAGTTTCTAACCAATGCTCCCTCTAAGCTGTGGAGTCCTGTGAGCAAAAATTCTACTTTGTGAGCTACTGGCATTAAAGTTGAGAGCGAGCGATTTGGCTACTGCCTACATTTGTTTCCTCTGGAGCCATCCTTCCTGAGCTAAGACAACACTGTGAGCTGGAGGCTAAAACACTGAGCTAGCTCACACTAACTCAGCTTAGAGGGAACACTGTTTCTAACCCTGCTTTTTTCTGATATATTGCTACTGTTCTGTCCCTGTATATGGAGGATTCCAGTTGGAACTAGACTTTAGGCTCCATAGAACTTCTTTTCTTTTTAAAAATACATGTCTTTGAGCAATCCCCTGGTGGTAGAAGCAACCTGGAAAGGAATAGAGAGGGTTCTTTTTGGTGATGTTTCTATGAATGAGAGAGAATTTCAGTTTTCCTTAGAAAACTTCCTGTTCTGGATTCTTTATCAAAAACTTCTTTGGAGCGGCTTTCCCACAGAAGATTGTCAGGTTTGCGGTGTTGTATAATTTAGAGTAGCCCTTTTCTTTTGTTTGGAGGCATTTGGGAATGATGAATGAATTTCTTTTATCTGAGAAGGCTACTCACTGCTGGTTTTTTTATTGGCTTATAGCTGCTTCACCTTAAACCGCCCCCCGCTTGTAGTTTTTTCTTAAACTTGGAAGCAGGGCCTGTCTCTTTGACGTTTTGTACAGTGTCTAGTCTTTAGGCACTTCACAGATATGCTAGGTGTATTATCATTGTAAGGTACCTTGAGGGTTTGGCCCAAGACATGCTGTGGGTTTCAAACATAAAATGGGTAAAAAAAAAATCAGAATTGGTAATTGTCCCACATTTAATGAAAACTGTATGTACTAAGTGGAAGTATGTTTATTTGTGAGCAAATACTTTCATTGCTTGGTCTTGTGTTCACTCTGGATGATAAATTCCCTATTAGGGATTAGATTAGGGTTGCTAGGTCCCTTTTGCCTGCTGGTGGGGGGATGGGGGGAATGTTCTGAGAATGGGAAGTGATGTCAACCCCTGTTCCCCAAAACAGTGACATCTCGCTCAATGTGCCTGTGTCACCTGGAAGTGTTGTCGACGACACTCTGCGTTTGGGGCAAAACTCTATGGTAAAATTGGCATCAAACAATAGAGTTTTGCCTGAAAGCCAGAGTGTCACCCCCACCATCACTGATGTGCCACCGTCGCTTCTGGGTGATGCAGGCACATTACGTGCAATGTCACTGGGTTTTTTTGGGGGGGTGTTCCCTCCTGCCAGCTGGCTGGCAGTGGGCAGGAGCCTGCAAAATCGGAGGATCCCCTGCCCCACTGGGCAAATGACAACCCTACATTGGACTCAAATGGTATGAATATGTTTGTAACTGTATTCCACGTGCTTTAGTGCCACTTTTTCAATGCATTTCAGGGATCAGAGGAAGAGATTCCAGGTATTGGTGGAGAACAAGTTCTATGAATGGCTAGTCCACACAGGCAGTCGTCAGCAGCTTGACAGTCTGGTGCTTCCTGCTGCAGGTTCCAAACAGGCAGCAGGATAGCAGAACTCTTAAAACAGCATGATGGTTAGGTGAGTTAAATTATCATAACTTTCCTACTGCATCATTTAGAAAGATTGCATATATGTTTACAGTAAGAACATGTCGGATACACCAGTAATGTATCTAACCTAGCATTGTGTTGCCCGTGGTGACTAGCCAGTTCCCTTAAGTACATGCAGAAACAGAACGTGATGATGATTCCTCTGTTGATGGATATCACGATGACATACTTTCCTGGTTAGTGGTTACCAAGATTTACAAGCAAACACATGTGCTATAAATGGTCTGTTCAAACCCTCTCAGTGTTCTGGAAGTGACTTCCCCATTTCTGCCCTTTGTTCTAACTTTAAAATATGTATTTCAAAGTAAGGGAAAGGTTCCCCTTGCTCGAAAGCCAGTCAGATCCAACTCTAGGGGGGTGGTGCTCGTCTCCGTTTCCAAGCCAAAGAGCCAGCGCTGTCTGAAGACTTCTCCGTGGTCATGTGGCCGGCATGACTAAATGACTAAATGACTAAACTATTACTTTCCCACCAAAGTGGTACCTATTTATCTACTTGCAATTTCTTGCTTTCAGACTGCTAGGCTGGCAGGAGCTGGGGCCAGAGATGGGAGCTCATTTTGTCACACAGCATTAGGATGTCGAACTGCTGAGCTACCGACCTTCTGGTCTGCAACTCAGCGTAGGGACCTACAAACTTTTGACTGGCCTCAGAAGTCACCCCCCTCCCCAAATTTGGTTGTTCTTGATTTGGGATGGGATGGGTGTGAACTTTGGAGCCCTTGCAAATGTTTCTGAATTGGTGTACCTCCAAAGTTCAGCAAGCATTCAAGGATATGTCCTTAACAGAGAAGATATCGTGAAGCTTATCTTGACTGGAGAAGAGCAGCAGTTCAATCCTACTGTTGCATTTGAGCTTCCAACACCTTTGGTGTTTTGCAAGAGGTCAGGTAACTTTGGGCTGCAGCAGATATCCCAAATGCGATGGTGGAATAAAAGATCTGTTTGCTTCTGATGAATACATTTCTGGTGTCCATGTCCCATCATAAGCCTAAACCTCTGAGTTGTCTCTGCCTTGCTCTCCATATCTGCTTCTCTGCAATCCCATTATTTCCAGTTGTGTTCTGTGCTCCATGCAAGATTGCCAGTTCCATCTCCCACCTACTTTGTTTGCTTTTTATACCCCCAAATAACCAACTCTTGTTCTCTGTTACTTCGGTTTTCTCATTCAAAGTGCCTTCTTCAGCATGGTCTGGACCTTCTATTCCCAGTTAACTGCCTCAGCCTAGAGTCTCTGTTCTTTTTTTAATCATTGTGTCATACAGACCTGTGAACAACGACTTTATCAAAGCAGGTACTATTCATTAGAAAACATTAGTTTTTCTGGGAAATAATTTTGAGTCTTTCATTTTCCTAAGTGGTTGTAAACTAAGTTGGATGCTTTTCTTTGACACTACTGCAACGTATTTCAAATTTTGCCATCTAATTATTATTGTGTGGGAGGGGAGTGTTGATGAGTGTATTCAACAGATTTTACTCTTTGTTTTGTTATAGTTCTGGTGATTCAGCATGCTAAACTGAAGGTGTTTTCCCTTCAATTGACTGGATGATTAAAAGCTTTTCTGGCAGTGGTATTGAATTTGGCTGGTGTCATTGTCAAGAAGAAGATGGACTTTCTTTTTCCATTTGAGTTGTCATGGCATCATCCCTTGCCTGAACTTTTATCAGAAAGCCGGAAATAGCCAGGGCCTGCCTTTTGCCTCTACTGTTGAAATGGCTGAGAACAATATTTAAATTTGCAGCATGCGTATAGGTGCCTGGAAAAGGAGTCACTTGTTATGAAAAGAAGAGCTAGGTACCAGCTGCTGAGTGAACCTTTCCCTCGTATTAACTGAATGCTGATCTTTGTATAAAACTCACTAGATGAATTTTTATACCAGTTGTTTAGCACTAAAGTTTAATTAAATGGGTATGATTTTTGTGTAATGTATTCTTGCAGATTGATTGAACAAAGTTCTAAGACAAGACTGTTAATTGTCTGAAAATCGGCATCCGCTTTATGCTTCAGGAAGAAGTTTTTGTGATGTGTAGAAGAAGAGATTGTATTTATACCCCGCCCTTCACTACCCAAATGAGTCTCAGAGTGGCTTACAAATTCCTTTCCCTTCCCCTCCCCACAACAGACACCCTGTGATGTAGGTGGGGTTGAGAGAGCTCTGACAGAAACTGCTCTTTTTCAAGAACAGCTGTGCCAGAACTACAGCTTGCCCAAGGTCATCCAGCAGGTGCAAGTGGAGAAGTGGGGAATCAAACCTGGTTCTCCTAGATTAGAATCCGCACACTTAACCACTACACCAAACTGTGTGGACATTTTTCTTTCTCTTTCTCTTTTTTTGAAGCATTATTGTTCAGTCCTCCATCTCCTTAAAAGCACTATGCAGATATTAAAGAGAGCACTGTTCTGGGCTCAAAAAATTAATCTTTCCTTATGGATATATACTTATCTAGCCCGTACTTTATTTGTCTTGTCTTGCTTTTTTCTGAAGAGCCACCCAGGTAGCCCAGTGAACTGGTCCTGGTAAAGGATCCTGGATCACTGGCTAAGGAAATGAAGCAGCATGTCTTTAGCTCTATCTCTGTGGAAACTGCAGACTTGACATTTACAAAGCTAGTGTGTTCACACTGGCTTGGATGGAAATAAGTGATTTCCATCCATACAGCATGACTTTTCCATCTTCTGCTGCAGCCTGAAATACCCCCTGAAATGCTGCTTCTGGAAGAAGTGGTACGACAGGAGTAGCATGGAGGAGGCAAGGAGGTCTGCAATGTAAAGGGGGGCAACTTCCATGGATTTTCCCCGCTATCTGTGAAAAATCTTTTATGAAATTCAAGCTAGCATTTCTTGAGGAGTTTCTCATTACCCCTTCTAAATGGGAAATCTATACACTATTTGTGACATGTGGTCCCCATTTGTGGAGACCTAAAACAGTGGGTCGTCGATAATAAACAGATTTTTTCCTCAAGCTTGGGGGTCTCCCCAGGTTTGCAGAAAAGCCTGAAATCAAAATATATGGGGAGGGGGGCTAAATCCCCCCCCATACATTTGCGTTGTTTGCACCAACATGGACAGTGCTCTTACCTTATGAGGACATAGTTGCTCCTGCCTGATGGTAGATCCTGGCCCCACTCTGAGCCTGGCCTCAGTGTCAAAGGCCTCTTTGGCCCGGCTGGGGCAAAGGAGAACACTGGCAGCTAGGCTTGGCCATGGAGGATGCCAGCAGCTGTGCCGGGCCCGACAGTGGGAGACCCTGGGCTCATTAGTAGCCACACAAAGATTGGCACTGGAGAAGGAAATGTGGGATTCCCACCCCCACAAGTCTCCCCCTCCCTCTGAGTCAGGTGGAGAATCGGCAGTGATGGGTATCATGGGTCCCTACTTGTCATTCTCCATTTTCCTACCTCTCGTGATGTTTACACCTTGGAATTCTACTGTGTGAATGCAAGCAAAAAAAGTGTTGTCTGTATTATCTAAATCGGAACACTGGATGGGTGGCTCTTCCACATAAAGAAAATTAATTCTTTTCTGAACTTATACAGCTTTTTCTTGTGAATAATGTTGCTTTAAATATTTTTATCCCAATGTTCTCCTACACTGGGAGCCTTGAAGACTCCTGAATACATTTAACTAAAACAAATCTAAACAAGAATATAGAACCCACCATCCCTCTATTAGAGAACTTATAACAGATGATGAGCCCTGAGTGTGTCTGGTGCTGATTTGGCTGGCATGGCTCTCACAGGGCCATAGGCTTAAAAGCCTTTTGGCTCCTGTCTCTGGCCAAGCTCAGGCTTTAAGGCAGGGGTCCTCAAACTTTTTAAACGGGGCCAGTTCATTGTCCCTCAGACCGTTGGAGGGCCGGACTATAGTTTTTTAAAAAAAAACTATGAACAAATTCCTATGCACACTGCACATATCTTATTTTGAAGTAAAAAAACAAAATGGGAACAAATACAATATTTAAAATGAAGAACAAGTAAAGTTAAATCAACAAACTTACCAGTATTTCAATGGGAACTATGGGCCTGCTTTTGGCTAATGAGATGGTCAATGTCCGGTTCCATATTTATCACTGCTAGTCGTAACAAGTGATGCAAGTGTGCTTCAGTTAGTCTAGATCTGGTTGGAGATTTCAGATGTTATTTTGTGGGTAGGGAAGGCGCACCGGGGAGGGGGGGGGAGGTGTGCAAAAAGGCACCCTTGACGGGGCTGTTTTCTTTCCCTCTCCGAAGAAACAAAGAACTCGGCATCCTCACAAACTTTTTAAGGCAGCAAGCCCCCAGCTGCTTCTCCCTGAAACTCCACTACTGCAGGCATCATGATGGGAAAGAGAAACCTCTCTCTCTCTCCCTCTCCCCCTCTGATTCCCAGCAGCACAAAAAGCCTCGAAAAAGACCCCCGCCCGGCTCTTGGGACTGGCACAGGTCTCCTAGCCGGCTGAGAGGCCTCTCAGCCGGCTAGGAGACTTGGGGCCAGCCGGAGCCCCTGCCACCCCACACTTACCCTCTTCCAGTCTTCCTTTTGCCTCCTCCTGGCTGACTGGAAGCAGGGGGGCGGGGCTTTGTCATGTGGCCCGGGACGAGTCGGCTGCAATTTTTCCGCTGCTTTGTGTGCTGCTGGGAATTGGAGGACAGGCAGCGGCACACCTGGCGGGCCAGAAAAATGCCCTTGGCGGGCCGCATGTGGCCCCCGGGCCGTAGTTTGAGGACCCCTGCTTTAAGGTACTGGCAAAAAGAGAGATGGGCCTCTGTTCAGCTCAGATCTTATTCAGCAGCATCCAGATGTTCCCCATTCCCATCAATTTTCACGCCTCTGGTCAAGTGCAGCCTTTATATGCATATGCAGGAGAAGCAAAAATAAGTTATCAAAATCAGTTGCAAACGGGGAAGAAATGTTCTACAGAAGTAGCATTTTAACCTGGATGTCTTCTGAATCCCTGTAACTAGAAGTGCTTTTTGTTATGTTTTCCATCCATAGTGACTTCAATGCATGCATGCCTAATCAGTCTAATACTACAAATGTCAGCTGTCATTAATACTCTGGATTTACGGTGCTGGAAGAAATATCTTAAAAATTTTCCACTCACAAATTCACATGTCTTAAAAGTAATGAAGCATTTCCCGCTTACATAATTCTGAGTAATTATTTCTGACAGACTGCTTCGTACACAAGTATAGACTAAATTGTTGCAAGTTACGTTGGCATGATGTTGCTGTATCCTAAAGTCCAAATATATTTAAGACAGGCATATAGAAGCCCAGTGTTACAATTTTAAAGTCTCCTGCTTAGCTCACTTCATGATTTTTAACGTGTTGATTCAAGGTTATAGAACAGAATAACCTCTCTGACCACCCATACTGTTCTCACAATAATTTGACTTATGGGTCAGTTCCAGCAAGATGTGTATTTAGAAGTCTGGTGTGCCCTATTCTTGAGTCTCAGACTAAGTCGTAACGATCTTAAATGAGACAAATTCTAAAAACATGCTGTTGCAAAAAGGTTGCTTCCTCTGCTGCTTTTTTTTTGTTAATATGACTGAATACCCATCGTGAGGAAGCTAATACATGTAGCAGTAAGACAGAAGACAGGCTGAACATATTCAGACATTTAAGGGAATAGAAGGAACTGTGTGACTTCCGTTCCCAGCAAGGATGTGTAATAAGGAAGGGGTGGGCAGCCCAAACATAGCAGAGCTTCTGCAAAAAGCAGTCCCATCTGTTTCAATTGACTTTTCCTGTTTCAGCCTTTTGGAATCCATGGAAACATGAAAAAGGTATGAATACTGTACAAGGGAATGGAAAGGATTAAAAGTAGACAGTTGTAGCAGGACTTATCTAGTGGAAATGTTCTCTAGGTTGAAGGGGAGGTGGAGAACTCAGCGAGCCAATGAGGACAGCATTCCTTACAAGTATTTATTTATTTATTTATTTGGATTTATATCCCGCCTAGCCAGCAGAAAGCACAAATATGAACAATATTTTACATTTCTGTCCTTTTAACATTAGTACAATTTCAGAAACGAGTTCATACAGGTCTGACTTTATTTTTTCCAAAATTAGAAAGTCAAGCAGCAAATGTTTAAAAATTGGCTTTTAAAGTTTTCTAAATGAAACTGAAGCTGCAAGAAGTAAAATCTGAACTAGATTATCTTGGATCAGAGTTTGAGAATTCTCAGCTCTTATGAGCCCTTTGGAATGATTTTCTTTTTCATATTTCCTGCACATGTATCCATTTTGGGATTTTACTGTTAAATGCTGTCTCCAGGGGGTTGTTTTTTTTAGCTTTACTAATTCTGCTGTACATCTTTCTACAAACAGCAACGTTCCTCAAAAAGTGCAATTCTAACATTACTTTCCTGGGAGTAAGCCCCACTGAGTACACTTAAATAGGATTCCGAGTAGACCTGCTTAGGATTGCTCTTGGTGTGATATATGAGTACCACATTCTTGGCCACTTCTTTCAGAAGGTTACATTTCCCCATTCCCATCTGCCATTCTAGTAAAATACTGTTGGTAGGACATGGGTTGTCACATGGAGTTAATTAAAACCCCATAATTTCAGGCAGGGTCCTCAATGCTATTCAACCTGTGGGCACTTTTGGAATGCTTAGCAGGTGTCACCACACAATGTCCTGACACAACATGGGGTGCCAGGGACCAGTCACAAGATGTTAGGAGGTGGAGAGTCAAACTTCCTCCTGTGATGTTGTTTCAGACACAAAGGTCCCAGGCTATCTGAAGTACCTCCTACTTCAAAGAGGTAGAAGAAAGCCAGGACTGACACTTTGCTTTGGGAAAAGATTGCTCTATTGAAGAAGCAGATAGACACTAGAAAACTCATTGGTGAATGCCACAGAATCATAGAGTTGGAAGAGAACTCCAAGGTCATCTAGTCCAACCCCCTGCAAAATGCAGAAAATTCACAAATACCTCCCACTCCACACCCACAGTGACCGCTGTTCCACGCCCAGAAGATGACAAAAAACCTTCAGGATCCCTGGCCAAACCGGCCTGGAGTAAATTACTTCCTGACTCCAAAGTGGCAATCCGCATTTCCCTGAGCGTATAAGGGCCACAGGAACTAAGCACTGAGGTAACGCTTCCTGCATTCCCTCTCATTATCTGCCTAAGTTCACACAATCAGCATTGCTGTCAGATGGCCATCTAGCCTCTGTCTGAAAACCTCCAAAGAAGGAGAGCCCACCGCCTCCCAAGGAAGCCTGTTCCACTGAGGAACCGCTCTGTCAGGAAGTTCTTCCTAATGTTTAGCTGAAAATTCTTCTAATTTAATTCCAACCCATTGGTTCTAGTCTGACCTGGGGCAACAGAAAACAACTATACACCATCCTCTATATGACAGCCCTTCAAGTACTTGAAGATGATTATCATATCACCTCTCAGCCATCTCCTCTCCAGGCTAAACATACCCAGCTCTTTTAACCTTTCTTCACAGGACTTGATCTCCAGTCCCCTCTTCGTTGCCCTCCTCTGAACATGTTCCAGCTTGTCCCTATCCTCCTTAAATTGTGGTGCCCAAAATTGAACACAATATCCTAGGTGAGGTCTAACCAGAGCAAAGTGGTACCATCACTTTGCATGATCTGGACACTACACATCTGTTGATACAGCTCAAAATCTCATTTGCCTTTTTAGCAATAACATCACACTGCTGACTCATGTTCAGTGTATGGTCTACTATGACCCCTAGATCCTTTTTGCACATACTACTGCTAAGACAAGTCTCCCCATCCCAGGGGTCATTTCGTAGAAAAAGAGGTGCAGGAGCTCATTAGCATAACTCATTAGCATAACTTATTTGCATATGCTACACCACTTGACATCACTGGAAGTATGTCAGAAGGCAAGAAAGAAAGGAGAGAGGGAGGGAGGAAGGAAGGAAGGAAGGAAGGAAGGAAGCTGGCAGAGAGGGAACAGCTACCAGTCCAAGCCTCAGAAATACCATTATTCTGGGAGGATAGCTTCAGAGGTGGCTGAAGCCTTCAGAAGACTGGTTGGAGGAACAAGGACCTTTCCAGGGGATGGGGTCATTTTGCTGCAGCCATGACACAAGCAGGCATTCTCCTGTGGGGGGGGGGGGGCTGGCACCAACTCCTGGAGCTGCGCTCCCCCAAGCTCCTGCTCGAAAGGACCCCTGCCCCATCCTATAATCATGCATTTGATTTTTCCTACCTAAATGCAGAACTTCACATTTATCCTCACTGAAATTCATTACATTTGTTTTAGCCTAGTTTTCCAGCTGTCAAGATCATCCTGTATCCTGACTCTGTCTTCTTCTGTATTTGCTTCCCCTCCCAATTTAGTATCATCTGCAAATTTATTAAGCACTCCCTCTATCCCTTCATCCAAATAATTGAAAAAGATGTTGAACAAAACAGGTCCCAGGACAGATCCTTTGAGGCACTCCACTTGTCATTCCTTTCCAAGAGGATGAAAAACCATTAACAAACACTCTTTGGGTGCAATCTGTCAACCAGTATATTATGTGAAACCTTATCAAAAGCCTTACTGAAATCAAGATAAACTATGTCTGCAGCATTCCCCTGATCCAGCAAGGTAGTAACTTTCCCCCCAAAAAGAGATAAGCCATGTTGGAGACCGCTGAATCAAGGTCACTTCATATCTTACTTTTTTTAAAAAAAGTATATATCTAAAAACATCAAGAAGCATACATATGACAATCATGTGCTTGCAGACACTAGAAGAAGTTCAACTGGCAGGTACCCTTATCTGAAAACCAGAACTGGTGGTGATTTCCGGGCAAGGGTGCATGTGTTAGCAAACCCAGCTTGCTTGCTGTGTTTACATGGAAGAGCCTCTAGAGTGCAGTCTTCAAATAAATAATGGAGTTCTTCAGGAATAATTTTGATGGACCAGCTCAGACCACAGCCAGAGCGCCTCACCCAGTTTAACCTCCCATTCCATGGAAGTCTGGAAAGCTGAAATGTGTTGATATGCAAAACAGAGAATGTTTTAGCCAATGGTAGGTAGCTTTACTCCCCTTCCACTACTCCTTGTATTGTTATTCGCATGTTGCTTTGTAAGCAAGGCACCTCCCCCCTCTCTGTTCCCCTGGGTGCTTGTGACCCAGGCAATGGCCGGGATTGTTTTCTAGCTTCAAGCTCTTCTCTAAATGGCTAAAGCTGAACTCATCATTTAAAAATTATATAATATTCAAAGTAGGGCTGGGGAACCACGTTGCCCCACACCACTGAGATAGCAAGCACTTAAAAAAAAAAAAACTTTGAATATTTCCAACACAGTCTTGGTGTTCTGACTCAGCAAAGCATTCAAAAGCTAATAATGCAACAGGCCATACTGGAACATAAAAGGGGCAATGAAGCCTGCCTTTATTTTCTAATCCTGTTTGCTTTTCTAGAACTTATGAATAGGCTCAGAATCCCTGACTCAATTTTTGGATCCCATTCTCATGACAAAGCGAATGCCTGGTCTAAAAATGAGCTCACTATAAAATGAGGCTTCCCGCTCCTGGCTCTTGCAGCTGCTTCTAGATCTCCTCCTCCACCAAGGTGTCACACCACCCAGCCTTGACCATGTCTAAAACGGGAAGCAGGGTAAGTATGCCTCTTCTAGCCTCTCTCTCTTTTTTCCCGTCTCTCTAGACAAAGGCAGAAGGTCTTAACTGGCTTGCAAGCCTGGCACGAAAGCGAGGTTGGCAGGACCCCCCTGGCCACTGGCGGGCCACAGGGGCAAGAGCAAAAGGGCAGTGGGCAATTTGCCTCTCTTGGGTTAGAGGCAGCTGGCTCCATCCAAGCATATGATGCTGTAACCACTCAGGAATATGCTGAGGGTCTTTTCCAGTAACAAAGTATAACTTTATTTAGGACAAAGGAAGGAAGGGAGGAACACAAGGCCTTCCGGAGGCCTTCATAGCAGCTTGCCTAGCCAGTTTACCCAGTGCCAGTCCTAAAGCCTGGTCAGGATCTACTCCAGATTATGGTACCCTGGAACCATAATAAAACATGGACTTCTGAATAAGACATATTGATTCTGAAAAATCGAGATGCCTAGAACCATTCATGGATTTTCCTGCCCTTTACGTAAGAAGGTTCTGGTTCAGTGTCTTTGAAAATACCAAATTCTGTTACGTCAAGGTCGGTATTTGGAAACAGTGACTTCAGACAGATAACATCCATCTTCTTTTTGCTTGTGTGTTCGTTCTGTGAAAGACAACGGAGATGAAGTTTGTGTTACTGTGGTAATTTTTAATTGCAGATTTACTCTTGTACCCGGAGCAATAGGCTTGCAAAGATGAAGACCCTTCATTTTGACAATACCTCCGAATGTTTTCTCTGTCTGTTTATTTACAAGGCATAAGGACGCACACTAGGGTAGCATTGGCACAATGATTACTTTCATGCCGACAAAGAAAGTTGCAATTATTCCATTGACTGCAACAGATTCAAGATTAAGATCTCAGTGGGTGGCTCATGATTTTTCACCGTATGATACAGTGACCAGTGAAAGAGGTTTTACTTATGCCTCTGTGGCTGCATCGACTCACTGAGATTGCAGTCCTATGCACCGTTCCTCGGATGTCATAGTGAGCCCAGAAGGACTTAGCAGATAATAATTGATCATTTGGTACTGTCATGCTGGAACGATACTACTTGAGATCATAAGTGGAGTGCTGTTTCCATGTGTTGTTCTTGATGTTGTTTTAATAAAAAGATACCTCAGCCAGGGAGAAAGGTGCTAGTCTAGCTCTCATCCTGATGTGCTAGTATTTTGGGTCCCCCCCCCCCCGATTATTGAGAGCAGTATTCAAATATGCAACCCCCATCTACAGTTTGGATGGGTTACAAAGAAGAAGAAGAGATTGGATTTATACCTCGCATTTCACTACCTAAAGGAGTCTCAGAGTAGTTTACAATCTCTTTTCCCTTCCTCTCCCCGCAACAGACACTCTGTGAGGTAGGTGGGGCTGAGAGAGCTCTTTCCAGGACTGCCCTTGAGAGAACAGCTCTGAAAGAACTTGTGACTGACCCAAGGTCACACCAGCAGCTGCATGTGGAGGAGTGGGGAATCAAACTCGGTTCTCCCAGATTAGAATCCACGCTCCTGACCACTACAACCAAACTGGCTCTATGTATAAATGACATGACACCACCTGACAAGGTGGTGTCATATCATTTATACATAGGTTACCTCTAAATTGCCTTGGTCACTGATCTTCATCTCTTACATCCTTTTTCTTGATCAGCTTTCAGTGCAATAAATGTGCATTTGTCACACATTTGTTATGTGTGGTCTGGGTGATTTCTCATGAAGTTACACTTGTGTTGTGGCAGGGATTTTGCATTTCCTGAGCACTGGCATGAGGAAATACTGTATGCTTCTAAAATACCACCTATGTTCTATTGAAACTACATTGTGTAATGTGATTGCATGAGATTCATGTGTACCTGTTGAATGTTATGAGTCATTTTATTTGTTCTAAATCCACATGGAGAGTCATGAGCAGTCCAGGTCAGAAGTATCTAATTTCCAAGTGCGGTTCCATTTCAAGACCTTTGAATTTCTCTGTCCATTCCCCTTTGCTGCCGATTTGAACATTACACCTTACCCTGGGCAACCATAGAGCAGTCACTTCCTCTCGGCCTAACCTACCTCACATGGGGGTTGTTGGGAGAATGAAATGGAGGAGGGGGAGGATGATGTTATAAGCTCCTTTGGGTCCTCATTGCGGAGGAAAGTAGGATATAAATATCTAAATTGATAAATCAATGGAAAAAACCCAAACATTGCACATACACTTCTTGTTCTTAGTGTACACACATCTACCCACATTACAAAAGGGGGGGGGGAGGACTTTCCCCCATTTTAGGGGACCAGGATATCATGACAGTGGTTCTTATAACATTGTCCTTCCCTCCTCCATTTTATTCTTCCAACAACCCCCATGCTAGGTAGGTTAAGTGCCTGGTCTAAGGCTACCTAGTGAGCTTCTCTGCAGAAAGCCTCTAGAGACCAGAGATGGTCTTAGCCAAGGTGTCCCAGGACCCACACTGGGTGGGGGGCTGACTGCCCATGGCCCCACCCAATCAACAGAGAGGGAGTGAAAGAATAGTAAGCTCCCACTCCCAGCTGTGTAGTTCGGCGCTCAGGGCTTTCTTTCAGGGTAACGGCTGCTTGTGCCTGGGCTGAGGATGCTGGCTGGCTCCAGGGCGGCTACTTGAACCCACCTCATCTGACGATCGGACTGCCCACTTGGGGGCAGGACTGTCTCTTGTTTGACCTTGGTGAGTGGTGTTGGCAATGATTCTGAGGCTCCACCCTGGCCTTTTGCCAAGAGCTCCAGAATCACTAACTCCCCCACCCCCCGCTAGAGACTCTGAGATACATAGAAATGTTCAGTCCATGGAGAGTTTAGAGACTCACTAGAAGCAAGGGCTTTGGGCAGAAGGCTGTGATCCCGATTGCAAGAGAAGAGGGTTTGTCAAATGGGAAACATTTTCTGCTGCTTCAGTTGCTGGCTACTGACGTGGAGAGTGTTAGTGTCTGAGTGGGGTCTGGAGGTGGAGCTTGCTGGGCTCTGCAGGGAGTAGAGTTGATAGCAAAGACTTTGCTTCAGTGGCTGATGCTGACGCATGCAGTGGGCAAAAGTCTGTCCTTGGGCTTTTGCTTCAGTTGAAGGACCTGCACAGGGCAGTGGAAGGAAGAGTGAAATATACTGGGTTGGAGACGCATATAGTGATCAGCTCATAGTTTATTAGCGATTTCAGCTTAACTCTAAGACAACTTTAGCAGGGCTGGAGCCCTGCTTATATGCATGCAAAACATCCCACCTCTCACAAACCTACTCCCTGTGATAGGCTAACAAAATATTACTATTACTTGATTCACTGCCCCAGGAGGTGGCGGCGGCTACAAGCATGGATGGCTTCAAGAGGGAATTGGATAAACATATGGAGCAGAGGTCCATCAGTGGCTATTAGCCACAAGGTATAGACAGGAACTCTCAGTCTGGGGCAAGTGATGCTCTGTATTCTTGGTGCTTGGGGGGGGCAACAGTGGGAGGTCTTCTAATGTCCTGGCCCCACTGATGGACCTCCTGAGGGCACCTGGTGTTTTTGGCCACCGTGTGACAGAGTGTTGGACGGGTTGGGCCATTGGCTTCTCTTATGTTCTTATCTTATCCAACATTGGCTTCTCTTATGTTCTTATGACTGGTTTATTCCAGAGTCCTGGTCGGCTATTGTTCTTGTGCTCCAAGCTCAGGCAGTCTCTAGGGTGATTCAGTCAGGGATGATTCAGTCCCAATACACAACAAAGAGCATCCTCCACAGTGGCTGCCATTGAAAGGCACCACTTTACTCTGCCAACACACGGGCCTTAGGGGTGGGGAAGAGGTGGCTGTAGACAAAGCCAGAACAGATACAAGGGCACGTAGTCACCGATGTGGTACAGAAGAGATGCAGGAAGGAAATACCACCCACCACATCCCTTTCTGCAACAGCGATTTGTCTCTTCCACCCTATCATATCTCTCCATACTTGTTGAAACACTTGTGCTTGTGGACAGTTAGTGGTCGGTGTAAGAAGCATGTCCGGGGCAATGTCTCAGCACAATTTCTCAACACATTGTAATGTAGAAAAGAGTAAGAGTCCAGTAGCGGCTTAAAGACTAACAAAATTTGTGATAGAATATGATATGAATAGATATCTGAAGAAGTGAGCAGTGACGCACAAAATCACATCCCCTCCCACAAATTTTGTTAGTCTTGAAGGTTCTACTGGACTCTTATTCTTTTCTACTGCTACAGACAGACTAACATGGCTACCAGTCTTGGTCTATCTTCAGTGTAATGTGTTTGCAAGTGTGGGATGTTGTTGCACTCTAGTGCAAGGAAAGATACCATTTAGCTCAGCCAGGCCGCGCTGTGTCTAGCAGAAACCGTGCTGCCATCTCCCATGCTTTGCTTGTATTTCAGATCACCTTCTACGAAGGGAAGAATTTCCAAGGGCGCCGCTATGAGTGTGACAGGGACAGTTCGGATTTCCACAATGACCTGAGCCGTTGCAATTCCATCCGTGTGGAAGGAGGTGCCTGGGTTATATATGAGCGACCAAACTTTGCAGGGAACATGTATGTGCTGACCCATGGGGACTATCCTGAATACCAACGCTGGATGGGCCTTAATGACCGCATCAGCTCATGCAAATACATTCAGTTGGTAAGTCTGCCATTTCTTTCTCCTCTGATGCTGAGCACACAAAGCTCTCTTATTCTGAATCGGACCACTGGTCTCGGAAGGTCAGTATCGCCTACACTGACTGGCAGTGGCTCTCCATGTCTTTCATGTTACCTCCTCCTTGATGCTTATGTCTGGAGATGGCAAGAATTGAACCTGAAACCTTTTGCATGCAAAGCAGATGCTCTCCAGCTCCTCAGCCCCTTTCACAAGGCCTGGGACATTTGTTATCAAGATGATGCAAAGCCTGAATAACAGGATACATTTGCTAATTTCCTTTCTTGGAGCATACAGAAGACCCCAGAATGTTTATTTCATGTTAATTTACCAGGAATAACTTTCTTACACATGTACTTCTGTTCTCAGAGCACAGAGACACAGTTCCAGAGGGTTAGTTACAATCGTCTGTTACAGCAAAAACAAACAAGTGTCCTGCAGTCCCTTGAAGGCTAATAACCTTCATTCTAGCATAAGCTTTTGTGGATTAGAGTCTGCTGAATCGTAGAATGAAAACATGATTGTCTTGAAGTTGCTGCAGGACTCATATTTGTTTGAGCATTGATTATGATTGCCTCTCTCCACACACAATGCTTTTAACCCCCTCATGTTTTCCACCCCAAGGTTATGTACTAAGAACTATCTGTGGAGTAGGGTTGCCATCCTCCAGGTGGCACCTGGAGATCTCCTGCTATTACAATTGATTGCCAGATGACCAAGATCAGTTCATCTGGAGAAAATGGCTGCTTGGAGGGTGGACTCTATACCCTGCTGAGGTCCATCCCCTCCCCAAACCCCACCATCTCCAGGCTCCACTCTGAAGATCTCCTGCTATTTCCCCGCCTGGAGCTGGCAACCCTATTTGTTGAGTAAGGTGGTATAATGGGTAGTATTTCCATTTAAGTTTCTAATATCTGTGCTCTAGGAACATGCACCCAGTTAATAGCCACTCAGAGGTTGGTGCTGCACTGGGAGGACTTGCACTTGTTAGGGTAAGCTCACGGGGCAATGGCATTTCAGGAGCACCCTGCCATCTCTCTTGCACTCCCAACCGTGTTTGCACAATCCGTGGCAAAAGGTCTCGATTATGGGTGCCAGCTGGTCCTGGAGATGCGTCCACAACCTTGGTGCATTCTTTGCTTTCATTCTTCATATCCATGTTTCAACACTATGCAGACCGAAGCTGAAGAGTCTGAACCGTGTGTTGCAAATGGATGCCTCTGCTCAGCTCCTCAGTAACCCCTGTGCTCTCTTTCCTTGTTCCAGCCCAGTGGAGGCAAATACCAAATCCAGCTCTTTGAGAAGGGTGAGTTCAGTGGCCAGATGCACGAATACATGGATGACTGCCCTTCCGTCATGGATCAGTTTCATTTCCGGGAGATCCATTCCTGCAAAGTCCTGGAGGGAGCCTGGGTCTTTTACGAACATCCCAACTTCCGTGGCCGGCAGTACCTTCTGGAGAGAGGAGAGTACAGTAAGCCTGTCGAGTGGGGGGCAACATCCCCAATGGTTCAGTCCTTCCGGCGTGTTGTTGAGTAATGAGCAGCATTGCGTGTGAAACCGATGTGAAAGCTGGCTTGATGCATAAATAAAGTATGTGAGGGCTTGATGCTGCTGGTCGTTATTTGCAGTAATTGTGCATCTGAATGCGATACACCCTCTTCTCCAATCTCTCATGAAAGATACTGCTGTTTCTAGGATACTGTAGCAGGAAAGGCAATAAAGGCATGCAGAATCACTTTCTGTAAACTCTGGAATCTTCTTGGGGCTCGCCCAGAAGGCAGTTTACCATGCTTTTTAAAGGTAGGAAATGTTCAAGGAAACCCAACTGCATGAACTGCACAACGTACACTGGTCACTTGCGGGTTGCTGTCAGCCATGTTGACTCACAGGAATCTGTGCAGCTTGAAGCATTCATCTACAAATGGACGACATGCAAAGGGTGGGTCTTCCAAAGCTAGAGCAAATTCAGACATGCAGGGAACTGTCATGCAGCCTTCTCACAGGCCAGTATGACCTCAAAATGCATAGCACACATATCTTATTTGCAACCACTCCTGAAATCAAAGTCTTCTCTGCACATGAAAAGCTTCCAGCCTTATTCCCAGATCTATACAGTATCTGCGAGGTACCCATTCCCTGAGCCCAGTTAGTATTCCAGATTACTTTGAGTAATTACAGGCTAATTCTTTTCAGGTTTTATATTGGTCTGGAAATCCAGAGGGCACTCTGGGAAGAAGAACAAGATAGTGGTTTGGCTAGCTATAGGTGTCATCTGGGACACAAACTCCCCTGCCTAAAGTCTTGGTGCCTTTTCTTATGCAGCTCAAGGTGATGTATATAGGACTCCCGAGCATATGTAGGATTCTCACCTCGGCATGGCTGCTAAGAGAGGGGATAAAATTTTGGGAGCTCTGGTCATCTTGGGGGCCCACAGACAGGCAACTCCTAGAGTTTGTTTTCATGACATTTAGGGTGGGTTTTGTTGATGGGGGGGGGGCACACAAGGAATCTTGTTGGGGGAAAGGGGGCTCAGGTAGCTGTCAGTGGCTTTGCAGCAAAGACCTGACCAGATCCAGATCTGCTTAACTTCAGCAATAATCATGTATACCTCAGGTATACTCTGGGCTTTAGTTATTTTTCCATATGCAAGGAATGGTGTGTGTGTATGTGAGTGAGAGAGATGGAGGGAGGGAGGAATGCTTTCACACAAGATATTCCCCCTCTCTACACTTTGAGGTGGTGTTCGTTGTATAGATACGATCTTTGAACAATGATAAGTCACAGGAGCAGTACTCACCTGAGCAGTAGTTACCTGAGATGGTTCTCATTGGAGAAGAGTACTGGGAATTTATTGTGTTCTTATAGTACTAGCAATAAGGCCCATTGTGGAAATAAATACAACAGGCTCTAGAAAGAGGCTCTGGGCAAATGCCCTGGCCTTGGGCACTCAGTTTCAATCTGCTGTGGTGACCTCAGCAGGATATAATGACACCGAGTCCATCATTTTCTCCAGAGGAACTGATCTCTGCTACCTGAAGAGCACTTGTAATTCTGAGTGATCTCCAGCTCTCCCCTGGAGATTTACAACAATGGTTCCCAGGAGGAAATGGATGGTTTGGAGGGTGGAGTCTATGGTACCTGTCTGGGGTCTCACCCCTCCTAAAACCCCACCCTCTCCAGGCTCCACCCCTCAAATCTCCAAGAATTTCCCAACCTGGAGCTGACAACCCTATCTCCCATACATCCATCAACCTACCGTTATCTGCCCCTCTGATTTCAGCTGTCCATCTTTTCCCCCTCCCTCCTGGAGAGCAGTTGTAATTCTGAGTGATATCCACCCCTCACCTGGAGATTGGCAACAATAATTCCAAGGAGGGAATGGCTGGTTTGGAGGGGGGAGTCTATGGCATCGTACCTGTCTGAGGTCCCGCTTCTCCTCAAACCTCACCCTCTCCAGGCTCCACCACTCAAATCTCCAGGAATTTCCCAACCCAGAGCTGGCAACCCTAGTCAGGACTAGCCCCAATGAATTCCTCACAAAGGCCTGGAAAGGGTTTTCTTCCTTTGTCTTTTTCTGACAGAACCAAGCTTGGTTGCCTAGCCACAGCCACTGAGGGAATAGTCCCACAGAGCCAAGCTGGATAAGTGTCTTTGTCAGGACAGACAGCCGTTTGGCAGTTATTTGGACAGGAACAGTGGCTGAAGTGGGAGTGGGTGGGGGAGAGGAGCAGACCCAGCCCCCAGCCAATGGCACGCGAGTACTCTTGAGTGGCAGTTGATGGGCCAGTGGCTGATGGAGTGCACTGCACAGCCAATGGGAGAGCTGGAAATAGCCAACACTCCAAGAGAATTATTATATTAACATTCACTTTATATGCAAATGTACCAATAGAGCACAGAAGGAAGCAAAGAGCCAGTCCTGCAGAGCAGTAGATCTACTGCCCCCCTTCAGATCCCAGGGAGAAAGAGACCCTGCGGTTTATGGCTACTTCAGCCATTTCACAGCAGTATGTCTGCTTCTTTTTCTTTCTCTGCCACAATCTAAATTCTGTTTCCTTATCACATAGACACCCATCTGCCCTCTTCCATCACAGAAGTAAGGGGAATTAGCTTTTTCCTAGCTCTGATGGGAATTTGACTTGAGCCCTTTTTTGAAATTTATGGCCTATTGAGGAGATTACAACTGTTTTGATTCATTTCCATCCCATTTGTAATATAGCATAGATTGCTCTACCAATAATCAGAACTGAACTCTGTGACTATATTCCTTCTTCTTAATTTGAATTAGGGCCATCTGGAAATTCTTTTGCACCTTTGCTTTAAATCAGCAGACGGTGTGCATTGTTGTAGGATGACCAGGGAAATAAGAGGAACAAGCCTGTATATTCAGCTGTTGAGATTTTGGCTGGATTCTTCAAGCCGTTTCCCCTTTCCAAAGACTTCAGTAAACTGGTTTTCAAAGCAAGCAGCTTTAAAGACTGCAGTGTTTTTCTTCAGGACATATTCAAGACTGATTGTCTCCAGGCATATCTACATCATGCAGGGTTCCTTAAGAGAAGCCATGATAACTAAAATGATACAAAATCAATATAAATATTGAGGGCAGAGCTGCTCCAGATCTGGGACCAAGCGGTCCAGTATTCTTTTTAAAAGGACTATTGTAAACCTGCACACTTTGTCCTGCCTGCAGTTAAACAAGGGCAATCTTCAGAAAGTTAACCATTGCTATGTTCCACAGAAATCAATAATATTTTAGTTATGCTTAACTTCTACAGATTTCCTATGAGACAATGAAACTCTAGTTCCTTCCTGTTCCCACTCTCTGATTCCTAATACTTCTGTCTCCAGGACAGGTACACCTCCTCTTGTAGCCACTAGGTGTCAGCATTTCTCTTCTTTCAGCTCATCTAGGGCAAAGAACTCTCTGGGTATACTCCACCCCCCCCCCCCCCATTCTATTATGTTATGCCTCAAGTCTTAGGAAATAACAAATGTCCATTTTATTGGGCATTTTCTTTGCTGGGTACTCTAGGGAACCCAGGAATTTTTTGCATATCAAGCAAGGGAATGCGGGACTTTGGATAATGATATTGGGTGTATAATGTGTGTACTTGCCTAGCAAGGGCCTCACAGTCTCTTCCAGTATGATATATGAGGTTATTATGTAGCAGTGATGCAGGGGATGTGATGCTTGTCAGCAGCCACAATAATACAGCCCCTGTGAATACAGTATTAATTAGGTACTGGCCAAGCAGGAAAGACTCCCTGCCCCTGGTGTTTGTGTGGGTGTGTGAGCGAGAGAGAGGAGCTCTGCTGTGGCTCTGTGGGGGGTGGGGGTGGGAGAATCAATGGAAATACAGCAAGATGGTCTGGGTGGTTTTAAGAGGTGAGGCAAAGGGAGTTGGAAAAGGGCCTGTTAGGCAAATTAAATGGGAAAGAGGATGAAGAGAGGGAATGGATGATGTGGGAGGAGGGTCTTCGCTAACACAGGGAGAAGACAGATGTAACACGCACAGAAGACTACGACTGAACTGAAAGCACCAGCTCAGATTCACTATTCATGCCCTAATTAGCGGGTTTTAGAAGTTTGCACCAAAAGTGGTTGGTGCAGTGCTGAATGGCTGGCACCTGTGACATCATCAATTACTCCTTCCCCCAAATCAGTTATTCACTTTTCAAAAAAGGGTATTATTTAAAATGAATAAAGAAATGTTCCTTACTTTTATCCCCAATGGGGACTCAAAGCAACTTATACAACAAACAAACAAAATAATTTGGGGGGGGGGGGAGGTACAGCAATCCTGAGTAGTTCTACTCAGAATTCTACTCAGGTCTACTCAGTGTAGGGTTGCCAAGTCTGGGTTGGGAAATACCTGGAGACTTTGGGGGTGGAGCCAGGAGAGGGCGGGGTTTGGGGAGGGGAGGGGCCTCAGCATGGCACAATGCCATAAAGTCCACCCTTCAAAGCAGCGATTTTCTCCAGGGGAGCTGATCTCTGTCAGCTGGAGATCAGTTGTAAAAGCAGGAGATCCCCAGGCCCCACCTGGAGGCTGGCAACCCTAACTCAATGGGGCTTACTCACAGGAAAGTATTCTTAAGATGGTGCTAGAAATATTCTGGTCTGATATCCACCAAGATGTTCCCTGAAGGCCACAGGCTCTGAGCCAGGAGTCCTTCCCTCTGCCTGGATCCTGCACAACCGGCAGCCATCTTCCCACAATCCCCTCTGTTGCATAAAAGGTACATGAGGTTATTTGTATTTTTTAAAAGACAAACAGCCACCTGAAGAAAGGGAGATAGGCAGCTGAACTTGCATGCATTTTCTAGTATTCACCCCAGCATTTCAGTTGTGAAGGTGGGAGGAATCAGGGCTATCCCATTGCTGAGAGACACCGTGACCTCTCACTTTTAATTTAAACTCTCACCCACAGATTGTTGGGGTTTGTAGTTATATAATGGTACTGAAAATCCTTTGTTAAACCAAACCTTTATGAAACTACAGTTTAAAACATTCATTTATTGGGAGCCCCCTATGGTGTATGTGGACACCAGCTGCAAACTTCTAGCCTTTAAGGAGCTTTTGTATTCTGAACAGTTAAGTTTTGGAAGGCTATTTAGCCTTTCTTTTCATTTTTATTGTGATAAAGGTACCACACGTGTCTGATCTCTCTCGGACAGGTATTGCAGAGTCTGTCTGTCCCCTGTGACCCTCTACCAATCACACCATCTATTCTTGACAAGGAAAAATCCCTCCTCCATAACACTCCACAACTCTTGGCAGGACTAGACTTGACTGGTGCAAGTCAGAGGATCACTTACTGGGGCTGGGTGTGGGAGAGCCCTGGAGAAGGCCCAGTCCTACCTGCACTTCCTGACCAGCTCCATGGGCCGGAAAGAATATCAGTGCAATGCATCTTAATACACCTCTGATCCTTATTGTCCGTAAAGTCATTGGTACTAGAATGGGGAACCCCACTGTTAGTTTTCTGTCTGCAGAAGATCCAAAATTTAGTTCCACTTCCATCATTGGGAAAAAGGAAAATCAAACATCAGCCCCAAAAGGAAGGATATGTGTGACTGCACAGATCCTACGATCCTTTCTAATTGTATAGTTTAAAGAAGAACAATTTACTGGCAGAGGTGTTGATGTGCTGCCCTGTGAGTAGCTAATCTGAATTGGTTTCAAGATTTGCTGAAAAGTCCTGTGGTATATTTCCAAGCAGAAGATCTGGCCACTGTCCATTTGCTTATACTTACTTGCAATGATATGTCAAGGTTGTATAAGGACTTTGCTCTTCCAGGAACCATAGCCAGAATCTTTGTACATAAGAACTTGTGCTTATTCTAGACCATCTGTGGTATCTATGAATGGAATCAAATCATGGCACGGATGGCCAGATCATACACACACTTAGCACCTTACACTGACATCACCATCATAACAAACCAGTTAATGTTCAGGAAAAGTTCCACAAGATAGTACAGCCTAATATTAAATTCAAAGCAATCTAGGATAGGGACATATGCAAAGATACCCTTGGATATGCTTTGTTTTGCATCTGCCATGTCTACTCTATGAACCAGAGCAGCCCAAGAGTTCTCAGGTCAGTGCTTCTGTTAGAACAAAACAGGCACATGTTTACACGGACATGTGCTGCACAACATGTGTGTGTGGCTAGGTGGACCAGGTATGTGAATGTCAGTGGGAAAGCCAAGCAAGATTAGAGGGCAGAAGCCATTTTGCTTGCTTGTTCCACTTGTCCCACATTAGCATTTTCTTCGAGTGCCCTTTTATTGGATTGCTTGATCTGCCTAGCACCAAAAATGCAATTATCAGAATTCCTTTCTCTCCCCTCCAAACAGCTCTTGCCCTCTGGTGAATTTCACATTGTGCCCCAATGTTGGCAACTAATACGAATAACAATAAAGTGTGGTAGGTGTTTGAGAGGGGAAAAAATTTTTTAGATTACTTTTTCCAGTGGGGGCTCCCTTGTTGAAGCGGCAGGCAGAACAGAGTGCATATGGATATGAGCCACAGACTGAGAGCCAGCAATCGGAACTGCTCAGCTGATGCCTTGCCTTGACAGCTAATTTCCATTTTTCAGTATCAGGGGGTCTGTTCCAGTAATTGGCATGCAGATTGTGTCTGATGGGCCTGTTAGACAGAAGAAAAGAATCTTCTAGTTAGAATAAGCCAACCCCAGGCTGATGGATGGGGCAGAAGGAGGTCACTCCAAAAGAGAATATATGTGGGTATATACACACACACATACACACACTCTCTCTGCATAGATGGTATATAAAAATTCACAGTCCGTGCCCTCCTCTTCGCCCCTTCTCTCTTTATCCTGCAAAGTCTAATTTATCATGTTCCATTGAGACAAATCCGGCGCCCTTCCTCTCTCTCTATCCTTTTCCCCTTTAAGGGATATTTGATGGAAGCTATTCTTGGTTTTAATAACAAGACGGTGGGGCAAGGAAGAAATTAAAGTGGTGCCATGGTTCATTACCAGCCCAAGATCCTCCAGAACTGGTCCAGTTGTTAATTACACTGAAGGAATTAATTCTTTCCCTCCATCATCCTTAATCCACAGGGCAGGCAGGGAGCTCTTCAAGCCTGGCAGGAATCTGAACATGTATTTGTTCCCTCTACTTTGTCTAAATGGTTCTTTATATATATATATTGGCTCTTCCAACTTGGGCTGGGGCAACTTTGACTGGGTGTACTGACGATAGTTTTGTAGCACCTTGGAGCCAGCACAGTTGAGCCTTCACTGACATTCACTTTCTGCGTCCTGCTGCCATGATCTCCAGTCAAGTTAGTTTAAGTACATTTTCGTAACACTCTGGCACATTCACACATACCACTTAACCTAGGGCAAATCAATTTGTGGGTCACACTAGATGAGAAGATGGGAGATCTTGCCAGTGTTATTGGATGCTGTGTTTTGTAAGGGGGAGCAGCATAGGGTAATTCAGATTGTGGCTGTGGGGGGAAGAAGGGCTTAACTTTTCCCTCTGTATGGTTCTGCCAATGGAAACTGGCCACTCCGTACTGTTATTAGCCCTCAAAGGGGGTGGAGGGGAAGACTGGCTTCTTGTCTTTCACTGGTCTTTTTTGTTTGAGGGTTAATAACAGGGCAAGGGGAGACATTGGTATCTTTCTCCCCTATAGTCCCTATCTGAATCAAGTTCCACATGGCTTCCGCTACCATTTTGAAAATGCGTTTCCCAACATTTTTTCTGTTGAGTCCAAAGTCACCTTCCCCCCAGTTTTATACTGGTGTCCTCTAAATGAATGAATGGACATGTCCCACCTGAAGTACTTTTCAGCCTTTCTCTTGCTGGTGATGTGAACATGTGAAAAAGAAAAGAAAACCAGTTTTTAACATGCTTGCATCAGGTCTCTGAACTGAATAATGCACATACAACCATCCTGCACTGTTCCTTCCACTCTTGGGTCTCTTTACACTGAATACACCAGGGGGGGACCCTCAGAAGCAAGACCTACACTGCTCTAAAAGGGATGTGGCCATTTTGATGCCTTTTAGACAGTTCTCAAGATGAGTAAAACATTAAACCGCCCCCCCCCCCCAAATTTACTATTTAAATTATTATTTGTTTTAAAAAATTACAGATTTTTAATGTGTGAAAGGAGGGGATCAATTTCAAATATTTGCACAAAGTTTCATATCACCTTTTAGAAAGGAAATCAAAGTTATATAAAGCTATCAACTTTTCTGTAGCAATGTCATGCCACTTCAAGGACATTTTCTAATTAAAAAAAACGCTGTTGTTTTCAGCTAGCATCAAGCATCTGATGAAGCAGCTTCTGGCTCCCATTTTAAGGACTACAGTAAGATGAACAGCTGGATCCAAGTCATCCCACAGCTCTGTGTGTATCTGTTCAGTACATAGATTCAGCCTGGTGAAAACATGCTACAAACTTAGCAAATGTAATAAAGGATAATAACTCTTTATGATGAATGGGGTTTTTTACATGCTCACCAAATGCATGTTGACATTTTGCCTCAATTTGCCAAAAACGAATTATTTTGTTTTGATCATTGGTGAAATGTACACTTCTGCAACTAATTAGAGCTGAGGAAGCACTTACAGAGGCATAGATTAAAAGTGACTGCCATTGGTAATGTGCAGTTATAAGTATGGGTTTTGGAAAGAAGGGAGCCACACAGGTGAACAGAACATAGTTATCTGGATCCACCAACCATGGAGCCTTCC
The DNA here is from genome assembly GCA_029233225.1 of Lepidodactylus listeri. Taxonomy (NCBI): domain Eukaryota; kingdom Metazoa; phylum Chordata; class Lepidosauria; order Squamata; family Gekkonidae; genus Lepidodactylus; species Lepidodactylus listeri. Next base: position 55,868,107 of record JARCFY010000005.1, on the reverse strand, counting down.
TCTAATACATGGGGCCTTTAGCATTAGCACATGAAGGGTCCTTCCGCCAGCAGAATAGACTGCTTATGCCAAAGGAAGTTTCCGTCTCTAGTGCAACCAATAGTATCAAAAACTGTAGGAAAGAGTGTTTGTATTCTACTCCTAGAATCTTGCTTTGCGTTTTTGAATGGGCCTAGTTTCCTAATATCTTGGTAGATCAACAGCTTTTGCACTTGGGACTTTATACAGTAGTGATAATCATATTTGGGATGAAAATTAATGAAGTCCATCATTGTCACCCCAAATATAATTTCATGCCGTTATAGAGTCCCACTTGCAAAAGCTGTTGATAAGATACTACCGTTTAACATTGTTTTCCACACTGTGCTCTGACTGAACGTTTGTCCTTTAATCTCGCTTCCAGTCTGAGCTCTTCCTTGGAGGCTTTGATTCAGTCTGGGAAGGTGAAATGATTTTTTTAAACATTGATTTCTGTAACTGGGTTTCAAGAACATTGATTGTTTCTAAATGATTCAGAATTTGATACACGTGGCTATAGGGCTGCCAAGTCAGCCCGGGGGGCGGGGGATCCTCCGCTATAGGGGTTCCCGATCCACCGGCCGGCATTCGGCCGGCGGGGGGAACCCCGCCCCAGAAGTCATCCAGTGAGGACGACTTCCCCCGTGTAATGACGTCACCCGGAGGTGACGTCATTACGTTGGGGGCGTTGCCAGGGCAACACTCTGGCAATCGCCCCAAAACTCTATGATACCATAGAGTTTTTGGGGCGATTGCCAGAGCGTTGCCCTGGCAACGCCCCCAATGTGATGACGTCACCTCTGGGTGATGTCATCACATCGCTGTGGCACGCGCGCAAAGCGCATGCGCCAGAAGAGCTCCCGGGGGGAGAACAACTCCCCCCCGCTGGTAAGTAGACCCTACTTGGCAACCCTACATGGCTATTTTCTCTTTCATTGTCTATAGTTTGTCTATAGTTTCTCTCTTGGTAGTACAAAATCATTGGCAAGAAGTCTAGTCTTTCAAAATGTTTGCCATTCTACCCTGATCTGGATAACCCAGGCAAGCTGATCTTGTTGGATCTCAGAAGCTAAGCAGGGCCGACCCTGGCAAGTACTTGGATGGGAGACTTCCAAGGGATACCAGGGCAGGTAATATCAAAGCCACCTCTCTTAAATGTTGCAACCCCATTAAGGGTCACCAGAAGTCACCGTGACTTCCAGGCTCCCAAGCATGCACACACACATGCATGCAGGCACACACAAAAACACTCTCCGAAACAAAAATGTTTGCCATTCTTACATGTTCTTCTTAATTTTAAATAGAAGTAGAAGGAGAATGCTTTATTGCTAGTATCCACGGCAAAATAAGTACTGACCCCTGTATGACTATTCATTACTATAGATGACTTTGTACCTCTATGTGGCTTGTAATTTTGATGAGAGTTGGACTTTCATAGAATTGTTAAAATAATATATAAATAATAAGTATAGTCTACAATTCTCAGAATTTTCCTAACTCAGTCTAAATTCTTAGCATACAAGTTTGATGAGTGTCTAAAACACATCACATATATTATCTCAATAATCCTTGCACTAGCCCTGCAGGGTAGAACAGTATTATTATCCCATTACAGCAGGTGAGGTGTGAAGTCTGACAGATGGTGATTTGCTGAAAGATTCTTAGTCACTTCAAGGTTGAGACTGGAACCAGGGTCATCCTGGAGTCTTATATTTCACCAGCAGGATTCCTACATCCATTCCCTACTTTCTGTTTCCATTAGTGGAATTCTTAGCATACCCGGAAGCAATATCAGGGAATGCCTTGGGTATCTTTGTTGGCCACCCAGGGCAACCGGATAGCCACTGTGTGAAACAGGATGCTGGACTGGATGGACCACTGGTCTGATTCAACAAGGCTTATCTTACATTCATATGTTCTTAAAGCCCTTCTCCAGAAGTGGGATCATTTGAGGTTCCCCCTTTTCAGGTATCTCACCAGTAGTTCTGTGCCTCCACTGGTTTCTGCTTTCCTTCCCACCCTGAATTGCCCTGCCAGTTCTATTGTACTAAAAATGTCAATTGCTTTTACAGCCAAGTCTGCCAGCTGATGATTTCCTGCCTCTGTTGCTTTTCTGTTTCTAAACTGAAGACTGTACTTCTGACATCTCTATTGGGCTGGGGTTAATATCAAGTTGTCTGAGTTCATATTTCATTGAAATCTGGCACAGAGATTGATTTGAAAACATCTGAAAACACCTTTGAAACCTGCTGCCTATCTATTGTTCTAGCCTCTCTTACAAGAATGCTTCTGTCTTCGCTTTTGATTCCTGTTCAGAAATGTCCGTGCAGAGAGCTATGCTGTAAAAAGAGAAGGTCACAAATGAAATGTGGCCTCTCTCTGCTGATTCTCTTGCCTCTTCGTAAGTGCCGGCACTTCCAAAGGTGTCTTGAGGCTTTGACTGCAGTATATATATGACCATAAACCAAAGCTTTAAAAGTATCCCTTCTCTCCTTTTAGTCTTTTGAGAATAGAGAATGGTTATTAGCATTTGTCTTCAATATTTTAATCACACCACCGGATGCATACAAAGAGACCAGCTCATAATATACTGGTGAACCTGAATAAGACTGACTAAGGCTCAGGGAGAGGAATGGATAAAAACAGACCAAAGCAGCTTCTCTGAGGAATTCTGAGAAAATGTCATCCCAGGCTGGCAGCCTGCGCTGAGCGGCAATACAGTGAGCGGTGAGCTTCAAAAGCCCTGATGCATTCAGAAAAAGAGGAACCGCTTGGGATTGGAGCTGGGATTGTGTGCTGTTTGAATACCCCTGATAACTGCAACTCAGCTGAGCTAGCAGTGTGTTCTGAAACCTGATGTGGTGGGGAACGTTGAGGGAGTTGGTGAGGCCTTCCCACCAAGGGAAGCTTGGTTCAGGTGAAAAACTTTGACAGATACACTGAGGAGATAGTTAATGTTAAATACTTGGTTCAAGACGCTTTGCAGTGAACAGCTCTACTTTAAGTGATTTCAGGATTTTAAGTATTGAGCAGGAGGCGATGAATTCAAGCAAACAGGCCTTTATTCAGTGACATTGTTCAGCTCAAAAGACAGCTCTATGAGAGCAGCACTTTCATTAATACTGTTCCAACACATAACTTTCAACAATGTTGAAACATTGCAATACTATTGGACCCAAGCAGGGCTCAGTGATTGGGTATCTAGGTTGGCTTCAGGACCAATGGGAGTCTTTATTAATCAGCCAATAGGAATTGGAGCTTTAGGATACCAGAGCCCTTTTCAAGCTATTACTGCTTCATATTCTAAACACAAACACAACACTGGAACAAGACTAAAACATCAGAGCAACAGTCCTGTTTAAATAGCATGCAAAACCCACACCCAAACACACCCAACTACCAACGATAGGCTATTTACATAGCATTAGTTTCTCATAGGTCACTTCCAGAGTACTGGTGGGCCATTGTTCTAGAGTTCCAAGCTCAGCCAGTCTCTGGTAGATAGTCCTGGAATATTCCAGACCTAATACATGACAGTTAGTCAATCCACAAATGGCTTTCCTCATGTCATTTCCTGAATAGAAATCACCTCTGAGCTGCTATTAATCCCGTTGTGGAATAATGATAGGCAGCCTATTTTATTTCTTTATTGGAGTTAATAGTAACTTGGGGTAAGGATCATCAATCCAGGAAATGGCAAAGAGGAAAAGAATTACCTACCCACTCCACACCAGCATCTTGATACAAATTATCTCACCCCACTAACTACTTTTAAATAAAATTAAAGCCATTAAGGGATCCAGTCTAGGATCTCCAGCATATCATGAAGTTTCCCTTAGAAAGGGAACTCAGAATAAACAGAGCAATGGAGAGTATGGGTTGAAAGATTTTCTTGAGAGGAAAATAAGAAGGGGGGATGCATTGTCACCAGTCGGTAATAATGTAAAAGCACTAGGAACATGTCTTGTCTACCAAGCAGAGACAGATTTTGGTGCCTGAGGCAGAAAATCCAAAATGATACCCCCAGGGTGGTAAAAATATACTAAGCAAAATAAGGTAGCCTTTGCCACCTGAGGCAGGACAACTCACCCTTCCTAACAATAGAGTGAAAAATATCCAGAATGCTAAAGTGATTTGGGCGTACGTCCCTGCCCCCAGCAGTCTATTATAGGCTGTTGACTTTTTTTGATATTCTAGGCCTTGAACAGATAGACCCACTGTAAACCAAATACTATAAATTGTTTATGCAGGCACACTTTAGTTCCCTCATCTACAGAGCTTTTCTGAGGTCATTAAGAGGTCCAAGTAGATTCAGAAGAAGAAGCGGCTAGTAGGACAGGAGGAGATGGGAAGGGATGAAATTATATGTATAAGGTCAGAAAGAATGTTTCCCAACTTTTTGTTAAAGAATATCCCCTTTCCTTCTTCCCACTGTCCTTGCTTGAGAGGTGAAGAGGAATCTGTAGGGGTGAGAGAGGGCATCTTCTGCCCCCAGCTCTCCCTTCTCACTTCTCCTCACCACTCCAGCTCCTTATTCTACCTGCAACTTGAGGTAGGGTCTCTCTAAGTGTACTGCTTCACCCCCTTCTCCTTGGCTAGCTAACTGTCTGTATCCTAGTCAGGAGTTTCTGGTCTAAGCATGGAAGAGCAGTCAAGTGCCCTCTGTGAGAGCTTTGAGCACAGTCTGGGATCTTTCAAAGGAAAATATCTTTATTTACTAAAAAACAGTCTCAATTGACAGGAGCACAAGTATATTGAAAAACTATACCAAACTGTAAAACTACAGGGTGTTACTGAGCTATGGAAATAAAATAAAACATATGAGGCTAAGTAAGTTCTATAGTCACTAGGGCTGCCAAGTCCCCCCCGGGGGGCAAGGATTGCCTTGCTAAATGGGTCCCCAATCTGCCGGTCGGGATCCGGCAGGTGGGGGGAACCCCACCCCCAAAGTGGCCCAATCAGGATGATGTGCCCAGCGTGATGATGCCACCTTGAAGTGACGTCATCACGCTGGGCACGTTGCCGGGCAACACTCTAGTAATCGCCCTGGAAACTCTATGGTACCAGAGCGTCACCTCAACAATGTGCCCAGCGTGATGATGTCACTTCTGGGTGACATCATTGCGGGTTGCATGTGGGACTCCCAGAGAGGGACCGGGACTCCCCCGCTGTTATGAAGGTAAGACTTGGCAACCCTAATAGTCACTGCTGTTACCTTGGCATTCCCTTCCATGGAATAGACACGAGTCTGCTGGAACCTTGAAACACAAGTCTGCTGGAACCTGGTCAAGAGAGACTTCACTCCATTACTCCCTGTTCCCCAGACCTTGGCTCACATGCAGGCCCCTATCTACAGTGGAGCATTTCAGGGCCCGCCCCCACAACTTCCTAAAGGGCTCCTGACTTCCATTTAGCTCAGGCCCCCTGCCCCCACCCCTTCCCCAAGTGCAGCTTGCTTCCCCCTGCCACCGCCCCTTCCTCAAGTGCAGCTTGCAAAGTTTTTCTAGTAGTGTGGGTAGGTGTTCAACATTGCACCATCTTGTGAAAGGAAGCCTTTCATCCACTCTGCTCTTCCTGTGAGGCTGGGACAAGGAGCCCTTTAGCTCCAAGCAATGCCAAATGTGACTTTCACTTTCCCCTTTCCACAGAAGCTAAACTGCCGCCACTGCCCCTTCCCCAAATACAGCTTGCTTCCCCACCACTGCTGCCCCTTCCTGAGCATCGCCACCGCAGGAAGCAGTGCGAGGCAGCCAGGCAGGTGGGCCAGTAGGTGAGATAGGGCCAGTGGGCTTTGACTATGCAGGAACATTCAGCAGGGCTGAGGCAGTTGCACGGTGTGATCCAGGAGCCTCTTCCTCCTCCTCTTCTGCCTCCTCCTGTGCTTGGGTGCCCATCCAGAGTGTCAGCGGAGGCCAGTTCCACAGTGCTTGGCTTCCAGAGCACCCACCCCCTTGCCCTGTTGCTGCTGGTGCCCCCTCACCCTGCTATGGGAGAGCCAGTTTGGTGTAGTGGTTAAGTGCACGGTTTGGTGTAGTGGTTAAGTGCGCGGACTCTAATCTGGGAGAACTGGGTTTGATTCCCCACTCTGCCACTTGCTCCTGCTGGATGACCTTGGGCAAGCCATAGCTCTGTCAGAGCTGTTCTCTCAAGGACAGTTTTCTCAGAGCTCTCTCAGCCCCACCCACCTCACAGGGTGTCTGTTGTAGGGAGGGGAAGGGAAAGGAGTTTGTAAGCCGCTCTGAGACTCTTAAGTGAGTGAAGGGTGGGGTATAAATCCCAATATCTTCTTCTCTTCTCTTCTCTTCTCTTCTCTTCTCTTCTCTTCTCTTCTCTTCTCTTCTCTTCTCTTCTCTTCTCTTCTCTTCTCTTCTCTTCTCTTCTTCTCTTCTCTTCTCTTCTCTTCTCTTCTCTTCTCTTCTCTTCTCCTTCTCCTTCTCCTTCTCCTTCTCCCTGGATGAGTGGCTGCCTGCTCCAACTGCTCCTGCCAGCTCCAACTGGCGAACATGAGTTTTTAAAAATTTATTTTAATTTGTTTATTTTGTGATGTCAGTGCCTCCCCCTTGTTTAAAGCCCTCCCCAACTGCAAAATCCTGGCTAGATGCCTGCAAGATGCTTCTGACAGGGTGTGCAGACCTTTGAACTGTACTTGTCCCGGCAGGGAGAGTTGCACTTTACCTTATCGTGAAACTGAGAACTGGATCCCCATGTGGATCCCTTTTGCCAATAAAATTAAAGTGCACATCCCAAAACATTTATGGTCCATCTCAAGATATCCAAATAGCCATCTGTCTTGCCCCTTTGTGGCTGGTGTGCAAATGGCCATCTTTACCCTGTTGGTTTGTCTCCATAAAGGAAATTCATCTCCTCTCAGCCTGCAGCCTGAGAAGTTTGTTTTTGTTCCCAGAGAAAGAATGTTTTCTTTGAGCTCAGGGCCTCCCTGAGTGTTCATCAAGGTATCCTGCATCTCTTTATCATAACAATTAAAGGGTCCAAGGAAATTCAGAAGATGAAGCGGCTATCAAGATTGGAGGAGATGTGGACAGCTGAAAGGCTGTGCATGAAAAGGCCAAAAAGAATGTTTCCCGGCTTTTAAGTCCCTTGGAAATCTCAGTCGATGACATCTCTACTTTCTCTGTTCCTGGAGGTTAGATAGAAGCAGAATAGGAGCATGCTGTTTTTGTTTGGTCATCTCCCACTTGGGAAAACTTGCATCTTATGTAGGCATTAAAAATAGTGGACTTTTATTGACAAGAGGACAATGAATCTTTGTGGCTCTATTCTTTCTCTGTTCTAAAGGACACAGCTCCTCTCTCTTCCCTTCTCTCCTTTCCCCAGTCTGTTTTTCACCTAAGCTTCCCTACTATGAAACGTAGGAGATATTAATAAGACAGGAGGTGCTTTGTGCCAGAGGGCGTAAGTGATATGCTTGGGAATGGAGAATATGCCTCAGAATGTTGTCAATTTGTAACTTTTCAGAGATGCCTGGTGGCTGCTTAGTCAGGGGCATGGTTATCTTTGAAAGGAGGGATCAACGCGCAGATGTTCTCTGTCTGGTCTCTCAGATAGTGTGGCATGGTCCCAGCAGGACATGCACAATTTTCTTTTTTCTAGAAAGGAAGTTTTAACAGCCACTAGATCCTAGTTGCCTGAATGTATCAGGGAAGCTAATACGGTATGACACCATTTAGTAGCTAACTTTAATGAATTAATGGGCTGAATGCTTGTCTTTTAAAAATTCTGGTGTAAGCATAACAGTGTAAAGAATGATCAAATGCAGGAACCAGCTGCATAACTATGTGTGGCTGTGGTATCTTGTATCCTACATATGTGCCTGTAGAAAACAATCCTTTGACAACAAAACCCACTGGGCACATCTACACTTCCTCCTCTTAGGGATCTCTGTGAAAGGCAGTTCTGTAAGAAAGACTTCTAACAGCATGCTTACTAGACTACACAATTCCCAGTATGCTGCGGGGGAAGCCATGACAGTTATACAGGTGTAAAACTGATACAGTGCTGTACTGTAGATGTTCACAGTTTTCTGACAGCAAGTCTAAACCAGATGGTTCTCAGCTCCTGAAGATGGTTGGGCCACAGTTTACATCCATTTTAGCTTCCTGAAGAGAAAATCTAGCCAAACCCAGTTGTGAACAATTGCTGTAACATGATTCCATAATGTACAGTGATATACAGATACATCTTGTATGCACAAAGACAGGCATGTAATGCTGGAAAAGGCAATGTCTGGTGTACAAAGAAGAGAAGAAGACCCTGCAGGGGCAGCAAGAAGACAATTAGATAGGACAACTCCACATGCAGAGGGGACTGTTGAGAATTAGATAGTGAGGTCAGCACTTTCTCTCCTTTTAAGTGACATTCCTCGTCTGTCTCCAGATTGCTACTCTCAGGGCAATTTCCCCCTTCTTCTTGAAAGTGCCACACTCAGTCTTATCCTCTTTCTTAGCTAGAGATGTAGTTACGAACCTACCTCTGTCTCTCCTCTTTCCTATCAAGTATATTAATTCCTAAATTTATCTACTATTTAATCAGGTCGTGCACTGTTGCTGTGTCAGTTACTCTCCCAACATCATGTAAACCTCTGTATTCTCTCCTCAAGCATGCACATTCTCTTCCAAAGTACATGGCACTTACTCCCTTTCTTTTGCAGCAGTCCTAATTAATAATGAAAGAAGATGCAAGGAGAGAGCTGCTACTCAGAACTGAGGAGATGGAAGAAGGGGCAGTTTCCCTTATTTCCCATGATGCTCCACTAATGGCAAGAAACCATTGTAAACCAGGCTTCCTAGCCTTCCGACACTGCTCACAAGGAGAGGGGCAGGTAAAGAGTCAATGGAAGATGGAGGGAGAATATAATTTTCATACAAATGTGTGGGGGGACGACGACTTATTTTTGGAAAAAAATATGTTCCAAATCACTGTTCCTAACAAAATATCTGCCCAACAGAAGTTGATTAAAATGACTTCTGTTAGGCAGTTTCTTCCTATGGTGAGCCATTCATTTGTACACCAACCTTCTCATTTGAAATGGCTCCCACAATGCAATTTACCTCTGTGATGTTGCAAGCAGTTTGGCAGCCTGCTGGAAAGAAACTACCCAATGGTAGCCAATCCACCGTTTGAGCTGGTATACCTAAATGGCTTGCTATGTGGAGCAATAGCTCCATGGAAGCTATTGTGAGATGTGAAGCAGCCTTCAGATAGATGTCAGGTCCACACTGCTGGTGGCAATGTATGTAAATGTGTGTTCATTCTCTTCTGGTACTAGATGTCAGTGGTGAGTACAAAATGGGCCCACTGGGACCCTGTGTGCACAAGCCCATCACGAAAGTCTCAACTTTTATCCCCCAAATAGCCTACAATAGTCAGCCTCTATTTCAAATCTCCAGTGGAGGGCACCAAAGTCCTGCTTAAGTCCCTGATCCACCCTGAGATACTGAATTCAAGGGAGCATGTTTTATTGCTAGTTACCCACATCCCCCAATTAAAATGATGTAGTCCATAAATGTTGCTCACAATCCAATTAAAATGATGTAGTCCGTAAATGTTACTCACAATCCCATTGGTCTTGTTTTGATTTGATAAGTATTCTCTTAACTGGGAATATTTGCGAGCACCATGCGCGCCACAAAAGGAGAAATCTGTAAAGCTTACTCCTGTATCGTAGCGATATCTACAGGAGAAAACGTATAAAGTTTTAAAGTTCACGGAGCTCTTCTTCAGGAAAGTGAGATAAAAGATGAACAAACAATTACAGGTAGATTTGCAGAGGGAAGAAAGCACGTACCCAGTGGCAAGCAGGGCAGCAGACCTTCGCTTTATAACCTAACTTGTACCAAAGAGCTTAATTCAGTTAAAATCTTCACTTTAAGGTTGACCTTAGTGCCTGATTTTTTTTCTTTTTAAAGACTTTTCTAGATACAGATTACATTTACTGTTTATCCAGAAGATAAAATGAATGAATTGGGAGTGGGGCAGTGAGTATGATCTTGATCCCCTTCCTCTTCATAGACTTGTTCTGTGTGGGTATAGTCTGAACAGGGTTACTGTAAGACTGCAGTCACACACCCTAAACTTTCAGTCCACTTTCCGTGCACTTTCCAACTGGATTTCTACTGTGTGAACTGGCAAAATCCAGTTGGAAAGTGCCCTGAAAGTGGATTGAAAGTAGATTATTTAGTATGTGTGACCGCAGCCTAAATGACACTATGCAATTAAAGTGATCGATTTCAATGATTTTTAAGTCAGTTGGATTAAACTTTGTTGGTCTTAAAGGTGCCACTGGATTCAAACTTTGTTCTGCTGCTTTGGACCAACACGGCTGCCTCACCTGAATCTATCTTCATTTCAATAAGGCTTTTGGAAATCTGCACTGTAATTTCATTCCACAAAATTCCACATGGTGGCACTGCTACTTTTTGGCTGATTCTGCATTGGCTTTTCCCTCCCTTGTTTTACTAAACCCAAGTTGGAACAGAAATTCCCCTCTGCATTGCATGCTGCTTTCACTTCCTTTGATCATCGGATTTTATAGTACCTTCTGCATAGATTTATGGCCGTTTTATGGCCATTCAGGGGTGACTTTGCAGTCAGTACGACATTGCCTTGAGGTTTTGAGCTGCATTTTTTCCTCCCAGTTGAGAAAATGTGGCGTGAATGCTAGATGTAGAATCAGCCAAAGTCCCACTTTGAGATGAACAAACAAACAAAAAGATGCTGATTGAACAGAAGAGTATCCCCAAACTGGACTGGTATTTAGACTTTGCTTTTAACATTTCTGTTTGTTTTCATATATAATATATAAAAACCAAATTTGGGAGGAGCCATGTTGACTGGCAATGTGACTCAGCTGACATGGCAGGAGTGCTGGGAATGCAAAGCAGTGTTGCTAGAAAAGTTGCTAATCTGGCTACCTGTTCCAAAATCTGTATTGCCCGTGGGCATCTCTCTCTTTTTAAACAGGGTGCTATTGTAGCAGAAGTTTATTTGTTGTGTTTTGACCAGATATTTTACTATTTTTTTAAAAAATCTCTTCATTGAATTCTATCCTACTTTTTCTCCAAGGAGGTCAGAGTTATATGGTTCTCCCCTCCTGCATTTTACCATCACAACATTGCTGTGTGAGAGAGTGATTGGCCATATTTTGTGCTCTTGGGATCTTGTATGCTTAAGGAAAAAGATGAGATATAAATATTTTAATGACCAAATAAGTAACTCCACCATATTCCAGTAGCTAGAGTGAGTAGCGTTGGTATCTCCAACTTGGGAAATTCCTGAAGATTTGGGGGTAGTAGCTGGGGAAGGCATAGTTTGGGTAGCAGAGGATGGTCAGGGTGGATGTAGGGTTGCCAAGTTTTACCCAGCTTGCGGCGGCAGTGGCGGTGGCGGGGGTGGTCCTGGCCCCTCTCTGGAAGTTCTTTGGTGCATGTGCTTTGCGTGTGCCCCACAACATCACCCCGAAGTGACATCATCACATCGGGCACATTGGGGGCAGGGCACTGCCGTGTGAGGGGAAACCCATAGAGTTTCCCCTCAAATGCGAGAGTGTCCCCCGCAATGTGCCCCGGTGTGATGATGTCACCTCTGGGTGACATCGTCACGCTGGGGCACGTTGCTGCAATGCCGGCAGTTTGGGGGTGGGGTTCTCCCTGGCAGCTGGTTCTGGGCTGGCAGGTAAATGGCTCATTGGGTGGGCAAACCCCCGCCTGCCCAGGGGACCTGGCAACCCTAAATGAATGTGATGCCACAGAATCCGCTCTCCAAGCTGACATTTCTTCCAGGAAAACTGATCTCTGTAGATCAATTCCTGTTCTGGAAGAACTCTACGCCCCACCTTGAAATTCATAACCCTAATGGTCAGAGGGAAAGTTTACAGCCTCCATTGTCACTTTAGGTTAGGAAAAGAAACTAACTAATTGATTTGCATCAGAAAGAGGTTATTCTTTCCCAGAATACTGGAAGGTCTTAGCCCTCAGCTTGCAGCTCCCCAGGAGCTTTGGTGGTGGGAGAGACAAAGGAAAAGAATGTCATGGCATCAGATGATGCTCTAGGGATTTCCTAAGTCTCTATGGTTCTTAGGGCATTGCCTGATGCCATGATATAACTTCTGGGTATGTACACAGAAGTGATTCTGCGGCAGTTCTCCCTCTCCCTCGGAGACAGTTCTCCCTCTGATTTGCTGCAGCTATTACACCAAGCAGCAGCAGGAGCCCAGGGGCTGGGAGTGGGAGGTTGTCTAGAAGGCTCCCTAGAAAAGCTCTTTAAATTCAATTAAACACAGGAAGGCATAACACTTTCTATCTCACAAATTAAGTATAAAATTTTATTCTGCCTAATAAGCAATAATGCTGGAAGCCATCATACCATCACCCACTCTTAACTGGGTTAGGTAACACAATGGTTAGGTAACAAAAGGAATGTCCTGAAGCAATGTCAATATGGTGTTCTGTTTCCAACATGGCTGCTTCCTCAGACAAGCCCAGAGTCCAGAATCCGTTGCAACACTGCAGGGGATTCTGGGATGAACTTCTGGTTCACTGGGGATGCCATCATCCCATCCCAGATAGCAAGAAGACTTGCCTGCCCAGTGTGATAAGGGTAGGGCTACCAACTGTTATATCATGGTATATTGTGAGCTGAGCAATGTTCCATAACTGTACTTATTTTGATGTGGCCATATGGGGCAAAGCTTTTAATTTAGCTTAGTTTCATTTTTTATACAGATTGTTGGCAGTTAGCAGTTCAATCCCATAGCCAGAAATTTTTTCTTGGAGGGGGCAAATAGGGAGCAGTTTAGCACGGTAACTAAACCTGCTGGCTGGAGATGGGGGGTAGACTTACCAGGAGTGGAACTCATTGAAGTAAAAAAAAGGGGGGATCTGGCATGCAGCCCCAAGAGATGCCTGAGGGGTGGGTGGCAAGAGACCACTCATTCCACCAGCACATGCCACCCCCTCCCACCTTCTGCCACCTCAGTTTTCCACTTCGTCCCGCCTTCTCTTTCCCCCTCCCCACCAGAATTTCCTCTCCTCTTTCCGCCAGCCTTCCCCTTTTATGTCCTTTCCCCTTCCCTACCAGCAACACCTCAGATTCTAACTTCCTTCCCAGAGGGCTTTCAGTGGGAGAGAAGGCACAGTTGCAAAATCCCTACCGGGGACAGTAGCCACGATATCTCTGCACGCCCTCTGTATTTTGACAGTGGCGGGGGTTGGGAAAGCAAAGCTCCTGCCCACCACCACTCCACTCCCCAAAAGCTTGGCAAGTAGTCTCAGTGCGCTGATAGAACTGACCACGGGGGCGGGGGGGGGGGGGCTTAGCACCTGCCTTGGTTATGGAAGCAGGTCCTTCTTAAAGGGGCCGTTGTCGTTGTCCTTTTGCTTCTTGTCTGGGGTGGCCTCTTCAGGACCCAGGGAACGTCACGTGTGTCAGGATCAAAGTTTCTACTTTCCCTGCACAGCAAAGCCATCCATCAACCCAATCGGTGGCAAATAGCATTGTCCACCAACCCAACAATGTAAATTACAATGTTACATGGAAAATGGTTGGTTGATTTTTTAAGTCACGGTCTGGATATGACGTTTTGCCTTGAAACAGAGAACATAACTTTCTCACAGGGATTTTAATTTCGCTGTGTCTGGATTGGCAGTTGCACAGTGTGTGTGTGTGTGTTTCTGGCATCCCTGAGAAGGCAGGGCACATCCATGAGGGAGTGTGGCCCCTCTTGCTCCTGCCTGTGGCTACAGGCCTGGCAGTTACGTCCAAGCAGAATATAGCAGAAGCCCTGCTTTGCTTCCAAAAAATTCTCTTATTGTTTTTGTACTCTTTTTAAAGAAAAGATTGATTTATTTAAAACAATTATTACCTGTCTTTCTATCTTACAGGAACTCACGGCGCCTTACAATAGCAACAATACAATAGCAACAACAATACAATAGCAACAAATAGCAACAAAACAATAAAATACATAAAACCCACAAATTAAAAACAACAACATTAAAACTGCCAGCAGGCAGAAGAACTAAAACTAGAGAAATAGAGTGGAGCCTCTAGAGGGCAGGATTTGGGGAGGGGAGGGACTTCAATGGGGCATAATGCCATAGAGTCCACCTTCCAAAACAGCAATTTTCTCCTGGTGAACTGATCTCTGTAATCCCAGGAGATCTCCAGCCACCACCAGGAGGCTGGCAGCCCTAAAAACTAATCAAATGCTATTGTGAATAAAACCATTTTCAGTTCCCTCCTAATGGTCAAGAGTGAGGGGACCAGGTGTACCTCCTATTGGAGGTTGTTCCATAATGGTGGGGCTGCTACTGAAAAGGCTTTCTTTCCTGTACTCACCAAACAGGTTCCTTTGGTTGATGGGACAGTCAAGAGGGTCTCTCCTCTTGACTGGCTGGACATCAGTTGTAATTCTGGCCCCACTTGTGATCTTAGCACCTGGGTAGGAATTGTTACTGGCAACATATGTAAAGTCACAGTCACCAAGGCAATGTATATTACAGTGCCAGAATCTGATGGAGTTGATGAGTGATTTGCATGTGTGGAAAGAAGGAGCACTATTTTAAGCAAACACATTTGAGGATGTGGAAGAAGAAGAAGAGAAGAGAGAAGAGATTGGATTTATACCCCACCCTCCACTCCCCAAGGGAGTCTCAGAGCGGTTTACAAACTCCTTTCCCTTCCCCTCCCCACAACAGACACCCTGTGAGGTAGGTGGGGCTGAGAGAGCTCTTTCCCAAGCTGTCCTTGAGGCAACAGCTGGTACAGAGCTATGGCTTGCCCAAGGTCATCCAGCCAGGTGCAAGTGGAGGAGAGGGGAATCAAACCCGGTTCTCCCAGATTAAAGTCTGCGCACTTAACCACTACACCAAACTGGTATATCCAGCAGAGATTCATTATTTCCTACTGTTTTAATGGGCAAAAGACATATGCCCAGTTATGGAAACTGGTGGCACCCCAAAAGTCAGGGGAGACAAGTTTAAAAGAATTGTGCATCTTGCTACAACATGTAAGCAGCAGACTTTAGCAGTGGTACAGCCCCCCAAGTATCATAGTCAGTGGCTGTACCCTGGTGAAACTATTTCTGAATTTATGAGAAAATTGTGTTGTTTGTCAGAATTCAGTGAACTTGGAGATGCCTTAGACCAGATGCTGTGTCCTGGGTGATACAATGCCTCCTGCTAGTGGGGAAAAACCAGCCATGGCCATGGCCATATCAATATCAATAGCAACCGGCCAAGTCCGGCCAAGTCCAGGCAGTGCAGAGGAGTGGGAAGGAGGATATGTCAAGGCTAAACTGAGTGCCAGCACAAGAATTCTTGACGGACCCATTATCAAAGCCTTGTTTCTCATTTGGGCCTAAGGCTGCTAACTCCCAGCTGGAAAATTCCTATGTACATAACCGTCGTTATTGTTAGTTTTGAAGGAGAGGTTGCTGGCATTGGCATTGAATAGGGCTTTTAAAATGGCAGTGTACAACCCACAAAGATGTGGGGCAGAAAACGTTCCATTTCTAAAGATTCATTGTTTCATACAGTTAGTAACCACAAATGGATGTGATTTCCAATAGAATATTAAGCAAGCTTAGCAGTTTCAAGGTTGCCATTAATGTTTTTCATGCGATTTCCCCTTAGTATTAGGTGAATTTTATTGATTTGTAAACCAGAGGTGGAAGTGATAAAACCATCAATGCATAAAACAATCTCAATTTTAAAAAGGTATGAATTCACCTGATTGGCCATGCAGATCCAATCAAAGCCAAAGCTAAATTTATTTAGCTTTATTTATTTAGCTAAATTTATTTTGCTCTTATTTATATGTTTCCTATCACATGATGGAAGGGAAATTATAATTTCTAATTTGATAGAGAACTAGAAGTAGTGCATGTGATGAATCACCCCAGTTATCTCCTTGGATAGGAGTTACATTTTTTGAATAAGTGAGTGGAGCGTCATGTCCACGTCCATATCGTCTGAGGTTCTTAGGCATGTTAAAATCAGTGTGTTAACGGTTTCCAGTGCCTTTGTTTTCTTCTTCTTCTTACATTTAAACTGTGCAAGGGAAGTCCGTTCTATATTGTCCTTATATTTTTACAAGTTTTAGTCCAATAAAAATAGTTTCCACATAAAGCTAATTTAAGTATACAATTTGCCTTCTGCTCTTAAATCTTTTAAAATTTTGTTACACGCAGTCCGAAGAAGAGTTCTGATGAGCTTGAAAGTTTGTTTTGTGTCAGTTTTGTTGCTCGTAATAAAAGGTATGATGTGGATTTGGTTCTTGTTCTTGAATTTTATGTGGATCAATATGTCTGTACAACTTTTAAAATTTCTTTAACAAATGTCTTTTATTGACATACAAAAGGCAGCACAAGTGGTACAAGGAAGAGGTTCAACTTTGATAGGATTGTGCTGGCTCTGAAAATTGACAGAACTTTTTTTTTTAATTAAGCGTATAAGTTTATTCTCATATCATTGCATAAATTCTGATTGTACAAGTGGGGGACACAGAACATCTTTTGGGGGCATCTTATTTCCCCCTCCCCCCACTATTTCCACTTTCCCTTTCCTGAAGGGCCCTTTCTCTTTTTCCTCTTCATTTTCTCTTTCCCACCTACCAGCCAACCTATCTTTATCTGCCCTTCTGTCTCCAGTTTTCTCTTCTTCCCTCTCCCTGGCAGACTTTCCATGGAAAAACTCTGGCCGAGCTGTGTGGTGTGGAACCTACAAAGACTTGCAGGGGAGGGCACCTAACTTCACCCTGTATCCCCATACCCACACTATTTCCTCTTTCCTGCCTCTTGGCATTCCCCATATGCTCACCTTTCCTTTCTTCTTTTTTCCTACCCACCAAGCAACCTACCTTTTATCTGGACCCCTTCTCTCTAATGAGGAACCAAAGCAGCTAGAGTTGCCATCTCTGGGTTGGGAAATTCCTGGAGATTTGGGGGGTGAAGCCTGGGGAGGGCAGGGTTTGAGGAAGGGAAGAACCTCAGCAGGATATGGTACCATACCATCTGACTTTAAAAGCAACCTCTGTAGTCTGGAGATCAATTGTAATTCTGGGAGATCTTTAGGACCTGCCTGGAGGCTGGCAACCCTAAAAGGAGCTCACATAATTTTCCACTCCATTTTTGCCTCACAAGAATACTGTGAGGTACATTAGCTTGCAGGTGTGAGACTGGCCCAAGTTCACCCAGCAAGCTTCTATGGCAGAGAGGGGATATGAACCTGGATCTTCTAGATCCTAGTGTGAATCTAACTGCCATACCACACTGGTTTTTGTGTGGTGGCTGCTGTTAAATAGTAGTGAGCAGCCAGACCTCGGTGAATCATGCAAGTAGGGTGGTAGCAAGTAGCCCAGTGGATGCTGAGGGCTTGGCCCCAATGAGTTTGCCATAAAAGGCAAAAATAGCCTTGGAAAGGCTACCCCTGCCTTTTACTAATAGAAACCAAGATTTGAAGGCTGGCAATATTGTTTTGTTTGCCTAGCAACTCTCAGGGTATTCACTTCTTAAAGATACATGTATTGCTTCTATTATTTTATGTTTTTTTCATGGGTTCCAATCTCTGGATTTAACTATTTACAGATAGGCCATGTTGAGAATAAGAAATATTGATGTGCAAGATCAGTTGGTTAATCAGTCCTTCGATGTACAGCACCCTGATTTATGGCATGTTTTAAATGTAATAATATTAGGTTAGTATAGCTAATGCCAGATTTCAAGATTTGTCTCCCTTATCAACCTATCTTCCTTCTTAATAGCTTCTGAATATCAGAGTGATGACAATAATTTGAAGGGTGTTCTGAAAAAAGCAAATGGATGGAAAAATATGTATGGGAAGCACAAACTTTTTTTTTTTGCGTGGAGATTATATAAGCATATCCAGGGTATATCAAGCACATACACATGGGTAGAAAGAAAAGATTCATTTATGGTGTTCTTAAGGTAACAGGAGAAATGGGCTGGAATGAAGAACAGGGCAATACATTTCCCCATTACTCTATAGCATTATCAATTACCTTTGGATTATTACTTATTCCACCCAAAGTGAGTCACGGACAGCTATTTCCTAATGGTGAAATGTTACAGGCAACGTATTAATGAACAATACATTGTTAAGGGGAAAGAGCTTCAAAGGCTCATAAATGAATTTCAAAGAATACAATATGGATGGAATGTGTAGCCACATATCTGGGGGACATAGCAAAATGTGTATCAGAACACACTGGTCCCAATGTAATTAACTAATTCTGATCAAAGAGGTTTAGGAACTGAATGGCCAGGGAATTCAGTTATGGATTTCCCAAAGAACCCCTGCTATTCATGCAGGATAAGTTCCTGTGGAAAAAGGGAGCAGCGGGTGTTGTGGCCTATAGTTAGCTGGGTGAATGTGTGAAAGAGGAATCTTCCATAAATGGTCAGCATAGGCAGGGAGGTGCTCAAAACTGTTTTGGGCTGACTTTAGCTAACTACATGGAACTTATTTTTACTTTTGAAAGTTTAATCCTCCCAATAATGAGTGTATCCAAGAGATTCACATGTTTGTCCAGGATATGCAACAGTTAGGGTTGCCAACCGCCATGTGATGACTGGAGATCGATCTCCTGGTATTACAGCTGATCTCCAGACAACAGAGATAAGTTCACCTGGAGAAAATTGCTGCTTTGGAAGGTGGACTCTATGGCATTATAATCCTTTGAAGTCCCTCCCTTCCTTAAACCCTGCCCCCCTCAGGCTTCACCCCCAAAATCTCCAGTTATTTCCTAACCCAGAGCTGGCAACTCTTGCAATACTGTGTGTGTGGGTGGGTGGGAGGGGATGTCTACTATCTACAAAAGCCATTGTTCATTAAAAAAGTATAGAAAGGGGGAAATCTTTGGATTCACATAGATTCTGAGGCATTTCTTGCTGTGTTTTCATTTGAATGCAGCATATGAAAGAATCATTCCATGACTCCAGCAAGCATTAAAGTAAAAATAGTGATAGATTGAGAGATTTAGAGACACAGGAACCTCTTAGATGTTCTTTGATTACCTGTGGCATTAGCCCCACCTCCTGACTTGCTGCTCCAGGGATGTTGCCTTGACCTGTGCTCCCCACCCTCTCCACCTGTTTCCAAGTATGAGCAAATCCTGTCATGAACCAACAGTCAGATAAAGGTGTTCCTTCTAATCCAGGAGCAGAGCAGGCACAAACTGGTAAACCATGCAACAGTTAATGTTCTCGATTTAGATGATCAGCAAACAACATAAATAACAAGAACTGGGAATCTTGAATATGGCAACTGTAGGCCTAATTGATTGTTGTAGGCTAGAGAGCCAGTTTGGTGTAGTGGTTAAGAGCGGTGGACTCTAACCTGGAGAACCAGGTTTGATTCCCCTCTTGAGCACATGCAGCCAGCTGGGTGATCTTTGGTCAGTCACAACCCTACCTACCTCATAGGGTGTCTGTTGTGGGGAGAGGAAGCAAAGGAGATTGTAAGCCACTTTGAGACTCCAAGTGAAGGGTGGGGTATAAATCCAACTCTTCTTGCTCTTCCTCCTCCTCCTCCTCCATATTTCGCCTTGGAGAAGATGTAACTCAGTCTACTAATGTCAAAGAACATCTCCAAAGCCATTTTAAGCCTCTCCTTGTTGGCTGGCATATTGTGGTATGCTGAGCAGGTGGCCTGAGGCATGAGAGAGGAATAGCACATCCCAGAATATGTCTGCCCACTTTGTATTTTGAGATTTGGTCAGAGCCCACCTGAAACCAATGATTTCTGCCTACTCTGGATACATTTCCACCCCAGCCAGGAACTAAGATTTTGGTTGGGACATTTGTTTGGGTAGAAGCCCACCCATCCTTAGGTGCTTGGATCCAGATCCATGAGTAGGCAGCCTTTTGTGGCATTAGAAGTGGTCAGTTCCTGGAGCGGAAGGGCCAACCACTAAGTAGACGTATGACAAGCAGGTCTTCTGGAAGTGTACAGGAAGAGCACAAAGTCTTTCCCAAGCAACACTTTACTCTCACTTAGTGAAACATGTGAAATACAACAGGCAGTGGCATGGATTGGCTGTCTGGACAGGCCTGTAGCCAGGATTTTTTAAATTTGGGGGGTGTATAAATAAGTTGGGGGCACCCCCCCCCACCCCAAGTGAGTGCCATAAATTAAATAAAAAGTTGAAAGTTGTGGGGCCTGGGCTGGATGGGAAGTCATGGGGCCTTGGTGGTAAGTCTGGTGGGGGGGAGAGGCCCCACTGTAGCTATGGGCCTGTGTCTGGAATCACCTGACTTACAAAAGAGAGGGTAGAGACTTTTCAGAGTTGGGGTGGGAGGGTAAGACCAGTAAAGTAGACAGCCCATGAACCTAACAGAGAGATGTCTTTCTCTTCCATATTCTTAATATCAATCAATAGTAAAATGTGTGGAGGAACTCAGGAGCCTGCCATTCATCATATGTTGGAGAGAACTGGTCTGATAGTGGGTGGCAGTCAGTCATTCTTAAGCAACTGTCCCTCCTTAGGGAACTCTGGATGTCACTATGGGAATTGTGGCTGGGCAGAATGGAGCACACTGCTTTGCTCTTGGGAAGTCATCCATTCCTTTCAGGTCCTATCATGCTTTTATACAATAGCTCTATTACAATCAGCCTAACCTTCTATGTTAGAAATAAATTCATCCTTAGTTTATGACATGAAAGACGCCTCCTCCCTCCCTCCAGTAGTTTCTGCTCTTGCACAAAGTTGGTTTGCTCACTTTACAAAGGAAAATGTATTATGAATTTTCCTTCATTCCCTTCTCTTTTTAGCCACATTTAACAACCGATTTGTGTGTTGCATGAAAGTTACACAGTCCTTTAGATGCATTTGCTATTTTATTTTTCTTTGATTCAAAAATATGTCAGTAATCTTTTTGTTAACATGAAAGATAAAGGATTAGTAATGCAAGATGCAGTTTTCTTGTAACCTTCTTGAAAGCAGACTATAGTTTCTTATCTGGCTGTAACATTCATTTTCCTGAAATGGGGGGAAAAACCCTACTTCTTTAAAATGAAATAAACTATATTTGATTCAGATGAGCATTGCTAGCTGAGAAATTTATTGCAGCTAGAAGAATTGAGCAGATGCAGGATGGCCTTCTTCCCCAACAGCAGATACCTTTTTAGTGAATATATATACACATATACATATTTTACATATAAAACACAGTTGCAAAAGTGAGAAGACCATGACAAAGTCCACCATTGATCATAAACAAATTACCACAAGATATAGCTCTCCAGTTAATTCCACTGCCTGCTTAAGAACCACAGAACACTTGGGGGAAAAAACAAACAACTGAACCAGAATCTTATGTCTGCCAGGCTGGTAGGTCAGGAGTCACATTTGCTTTGCATATGGAAATTGAAGAAACAGGCCACACTCTCTCCGTCAACAAGGCTGGAACAACCCTGGATTCTAAGAGGAGAAAACCGTACTTAAACATCACATTGGGATGGCACAGAGAATGAATAACATTTATGCACCATTCTCAGCTAGAAAAAAATCTGCAATAAATCAATTAAGTTCCATGCTTTGGAGTTAAAAGGCCCATAACTTTGAGGTCCTGTTTGCCGCTCTCTTCTGCGACTGGATTCAGTGTGGATCTCAGGTAGCTGGTGATGGATGGTATTTAACTAATTAGTTTCCATCAACATGAGTGTTCACACGAATGTTCACAAAATCACTAATTTGTTTCTGTGACAGAGGTTGATGCTTCTGAGCTCAAAGCCTACTGCTACTTTAAGCATTACCTCGAGGAACATGACAAGACGAAGCTCCAATCATGTAGAAGAAACATTTTCACCAATCCCAGACTTTACAAAAAATTATACTCTTCACATGGAAACTGCTGTGACCATCTGATGGGCACCTTCACAGTACTGCTGGGAGGAGCTGTGAGAAAGCATGGAGATTCTACAGGTGATGGAGAACTACTCCAGTCTAGACATTACAACCATTAATACAGTTCATTCACTGAACTCAGAATGTTTGCTGCTGTCTCCTCATGGATAGTGTGGTGCAGATCAGTCACTCAGTTAGTTGGGGGAGCCTTTAATGAAATGCATTCTTGATACCCACCAATTTTAGCCTCTGGTCTTCATAAGTCATACCACAGCTCTGTACAAATTATGCCCACAAAAAGTCTTGTGCAGCAGTAATCCTGTATCTCTTCATTTGCAAGAGGTTCAAAAAAGACCTTCTCAGCACTGGTAATCCCTTAGGAAATGGACATCAATGAGAGATAGGATGGGTCATACATCATTGCCTCTGTGTACTGCAGAGGATTTCTTTCATTGTTCAGATTCTTCTTGACCAGTGTAAGGCTGTGATCATACGCACAATTAGACCTGACATAGGCACGAATGCCAGGTGGATTTAAAGGGCGCGATCAGACAACAACATCTGGGAAGTGCCCCGCAGCCGTCAGCAACCCATTCTGCTCTGCCGCAGAAGTGGAGTTAAAAGACACTGGGGAAAATCCGGTAGGAAACAGGTTGCGACGGGCCACGGACGGACTTTCCCCTATCTGATCGCTCCAGTGCACTTTCATGATGTTGGGATGGTCTGATCAGGCCATCCCGACTCCATGCCATTGTTCCCCCCCTCGCAGTATGCACATCATTGCAAACCCCATAGGGAGCCCTCAGTATGGAGGTGCGATTCATTGATCCCTTGTTTAAGCGCATGGGAAACAAACAGCACAGAAAAAACCCAACTCACCCACAGTTGTGTCTGATCACACACTGATGGACTGCGTCCGCAGCTTCAAAGGGAGGTGTGATTGTGCAACTACGGATCAAATTCTTCCAGAGGAAATAACCTCACTCCCCCCCGTTTTATCTGGCACATGTGACCACACCCTTGATATATGTTCTAGTCTCCTTGTACACTGTGGCAAAGACAATATTCATAGGATTACAATCTCGTTCTGTCCTGGAATAAATCCTCCATTTACTCCAGAAGGGAATCTTCAGGATTTTGCTTTCATGTCAGTGTCCTGTAGCCCCCAGAGAAGAATCCACTTTCTCCCCTGTGAAGATCCTGATATCTTAATTGAATTGGGCTCCTCAATCTTCTGCTCGCTGCCCTGCTTGAAGTTCAAGAATGTTCATTTTGGGCCAGGAAGGCAGGTTTGGGAGGGGATACCTGGGAGCCCTTGATTAGAGCTAACCCTGCCTTCTAAGAGCAGCAGCTGAAGTTCACGAAAGGTAGAGGGGAAAGCCCCCCACCCAAGTACTAAGCTTTCCTAACGAGTCCACTGACTCTCACAGGTCTACAAGCTAGAATGGTAGCAATTCCTTCATGTGATTCAACTCCTTAAAGTGTCTCTAGTGTCTTACCTAAGGGTACATAAGCATTCCTTAGCTGTCCTTATTTTTTTATTAAATGGAGCCAAATGATTTTGGTTTGCACAGAGATTTTATTTTCACTGCAAGCAATGCTAGGTTTTAAACAAACGTTAGACTCAGTGCAAAACACATTGATTTTGCTCCATTCCCATCAGAAGCTAAACTCTGAACAAATAAATAAAAAAGCAGACATTAATCCTGTGGGAGGTCAGACAGTTCTAGTTTCTAAGCAGTAAATACCAGGAAATAATATCAAACCTTTTTCGGGGGTAAGGGGAGAGGGTTACTGTAGATTAACTCTTTTGCTTTCATATTGAAAAGACAAAACAAAAACAATATAGCTTTAAAAAGAGTTTAATACTGACATACAAATGTTGGGTTGCATATGTAGCAATTAACTAATGGCTCCTGGTTGGGGGGGGGGAACAAAACAAAGAAAAAAGCCATGACAGTTTCGTCTCACCAGGTGGGTTTTGTCAGTTGTTCATACTGACTTGGTTTAATGAGGACACGGCACTCTCATTTGTGTTTCCAGCCTAAGTTGTTGTGAATATCTTGTTTTGCTCCTGAGAAATGTAATATTTTCCATTATATAAAACGAAAGCTGCCTTTACCATGGGGACAATAATGCACATAAACATTGCCCTGGATCTTCCTTACAATTAAACATTAAGATGAAATCCTATGCTGGGGAGTAAGGCCACTGGATTCAGTGGGTCTCACTTCCAAGAGAACTGGAACTGGATTAAGCAGCAGCATTTATATATGCATACTTAAAGGAAAAAATCTAATTTAATGTTACCTTATCCTGAAAATAATGGATGTACAATTGTTCTGAAGTAGAAGGGTGTTTTCATCTCAAAGGCAAATAACCACCCCAGTGCTTCTGCTTTCTTTCACTCCCTCCCCCTTGATACACCCATGGACATGCATGCGTGTGCACAGGCAAAATTTTAATATTTCATATATTTTATAAGCTTTTATGTCTCTAAAAGAGAAGTGAATTTGTGGAGAGCTCTGCTCCTCGGAACTGTACTTCAGAGCTGGGAAGTAATTCAGGGTGAAGCCTATATTAATCTCAGGTGAGAGAGATATTTAAATTCAGGCAACTGGTGTGAATATAAAATGGGGATATTTTTATTTAAAAAATTCAGATTGTAATATGCAAAACTTAAAGAAAAAGGGCCCCCGAGGGAACTGCTTTCTTTTAGAACATTTTGTTCCAAACATCATCCCTTTACCATTATATATTTTTTATTAAATCCACACTCCGTTTCCTATTTTATGTTTGAAAATTAAATCTTTCAGTTCTTAAAATGAAATTCTTTATTGCCAAGGTGTGGATGGTGTGAGTGGGAATTCTCACACCTGGGCATAGGCACTAAGGGCATGACTTTATCCCATATAGAATAATAAGGAAGTTGCTGAGTCTCAGCATGCTGCATCATGCACGAGCTGCTCTCTGCCATAGCCTGGCCATCACCATGGTTTGGACTCTTCATCATGAAGAAGACCACAGAGTTAGCTCCAATATTCAGTACTCAAAATCACTCAGTAAGCAGTCCAGGTCCAGCTTTTGGCACTTGTAGACAAAGGCCCCCCTCCAATAGTTTGGCCAAGTCATATTTTAATAACCAGTGCAAGCTGTGCATAAAGTGAATTCCACAAGCTACTTCCTCTGCAGTAGCATTGCAAGTGTCTCCTTGAAGGGTACAGGGCTTTCCCAGAGTATATGACTTGCAGATTACAAGCAGGTATACTGGAAGCTCCCTTCGCTGCATTTTCACTGCTTTGCAGCCTTGTGAATCTGAAGGCTGATTCTCACAATGAACTATAATACCATAAGTACAATTAACATGAGATTACTTGGATTCTGAAATGGCTATTAGAGATGGAGCCTTCTCAAAGCACAGTTGGCTGGTGTCTCTAATACAGGGGAGAGGTTAAGTCATATCTTGATAACTGCCACCTCAGCTGCCTGTGAGACATGCCTCAGCTATGCACAGACTGGGGCACAGTCTCCAATCAGTGTCAAAGTTTCTTTTAACTGAAGAGGCACCAGCTGTTGATCTATTATTGTTAGTGCTGATGATACAGGCAAGGTGTGGGGGCAACCTAATAAAAAAACATTTCACATACATTATCTTGGTTACAACAATTAGGTAAGGCATTGTCTGTCGGTTTATTTTTTTTTGAGGTAGGGTAGGGTCCTATGATTGTATATTACAGTAGCACATATCTAATGGCATCTGGATCCAGTCCAAGTCTGAACAGTGGCCCACCTAGCTCATCACTGTTATTCTGACCAGCCAGGTCTCTCCAAGGTTTCAGGCACAGGAATGTCTTTTCCTACATCTACTATCCGGAATCCTTTAATTACAGATACCAGGGATTGAATCTGGGACTTTCTGCACAGAAGGCTCATGCTTCTACATTGATCCATATCTCCTCCCCATATCCAGTTATGGATTTGAAGATATATGAAACCAGGGTTCTGTTTACCTAGAAACACCCAGTGAGTACAGGCTCCGAAGAGACAAATATGGTTTACAGCTCACATCCATAACTATATACCATAGGCATAGTATGGGGGGGGCTCGAGGGCTTGAGCTACCCCTGAAATTTCCCGGGGGGGGGGGCTCAGCCACCCCCGGGAAAACGGAGCGCCTGCCGCTGCGCCTCCCCAGGTCCTTCCAAGGCCTGGCCGCCGCTGCTGGAGAGGGAGAGGGAAGGGGTGGCGGGGTGGGGTGGGGGGAGGCACCGGCAGCAGCGGCTGGCAGGCCTCGGAAGGGCCCGGGATACTACAGCAGCACTAAGTTCCCCAGTACTCATGCAAGTTTGATCCAAACTGTGTCCTTTAAAGAGTTTCTTGGCCAGGGGGTGATTTCTTCCCAGAATGTTTTTTTGGTCCTACAGCCAGGTTAACCCATGACAACTACGACATCAGCCCATACAGACGTACAAGTTCTTACATGGATGGTGCTTAGTCGGGGGCCCAGCAGGCGTGAGGGGAAATGTCCTGTCTCTTTAATAGAGTCTTAATGTGTGGAAATGTGCAGCCAAAGCTTTTCATGGCATAGAGGTAAATGACATCACCTGGTAAATAGCACCCCACCAAGTCAGGACTCTGGATTCTCCAGGCAGTTGGCAGTTTTGGGGGCAGTATTGCCTGTCATTTTCTGTCACCTCAATGCTATAAATGATCCATCTGCAGAATTCCTGTGGATGACGATTTGATTAACCTGTGTCTTGAAGAAGCAGACTCACACAGCACCATCCTAAACAGATCTAGTCTCCTAAGACCCATTGATTTCAGTGGACTTGGGTAGGTGTAACTTTGCTTGCAATGACACTGAACCCATTCTACTGTTGTTCATGTGCAGTGCAAGCTATCAGATCATGTGATATGATCCAAAATTGGGGGAAGGGGGGAACCTGTATGTACATTGGTAAATCTGTACCTGGAGAACCATCAGGCATTGTATCAGTTCCATAATGATATCTGCAGCCTGAGGGCCAAAGCCAAAGGCACAGCCAAAGTGATATTTGGTATATTTTACTGGTATATTTTAAATATTTAAGCTGCTGAAGGAGGAGTATGCAGAAAACTATTAAAACATTATCTGTGCCACAGTGGAATATGAGCAAAAATATTCTCTTTGCCCACTGTGACAACTTCATTGGTGGGAGATAATGATGCTTTGCAAAAAGAGAGGGAGAATATATATATGGCATATACAGTATTGTGAAATTCAGTAACCTCAGTGTAATTAAATTCCCAAAGGAAACAAAGACACTTAGCTCCATTTAAACACTGCTCAACAACATGGCAGTGAAGGAAAAGAAGGTCCTAGTTTGCCACCCAAAGTCCTAAAAATAGAAGTAAAATAGGGGAGAATAATTCTAACTACAGGTGCAGTAGCCCCCCCCCCACCCAATCTGTCCAGTGAATTGGTCTTTTCCTTTGCCACAGGTTGTGTACTAAAATCAGTGGATTCAATTTTTTTATTAAGTGAGTAGTCAATTAAAAGTATGGCACATTCATTCAACTGACTTTATCTCTTCATGCGGCAGCCAACTGCACCCACCTCCCCACACTGCTGTTGAGTCTCAGGAGATCTTCAGGCATGGTGTGTAAGGATCGCAGTAGAAAGAGGGAATTGGCAGAAATCTTTCCGCTTGTTCCCGCAGAAGTGTCTTTTGTCTTATGCAAGCAGGTTTGGATCCCAGTCTGTAAGTGGATACAGTGCAAAATGACCAACCCCCTCTCTATAGATCAGAGTGGGGGAGGGGACCCTTTGTAGGCAAAAAGATCCCCCCATTTAAGAACACAAATGTGGCCCATGGAACTTGTATACTTGTGGCATTAATTATTTTCTTGGAGCCCAAGAAAATCCAGGAGGCAGCTTCATGCTCCGAGCTGGCACAGCAATAGAGTCTTGGGTCTGATTCCAAAAGAGGCAGCATTACTATAAAATCAGTCACACACAGAGGTTCATTGTACTATAGTGGACAGAATGTTGGGCTTCAGTTATAGAAACATATTGTCTCCATAGCAGCAGAATAAAGCAGGAGAAACATTTGTAATTCAGAGCTCACTTCATCAGATACACTAGAGTATACATTCATCAGGCCTATTTATATACACAGCAGGAAGGGGTGTGTTTGTTGTAAAGAGAAGCTGGTTCAAAAGAAAAGCCTTTCAAAAGAGTAATCAGCTCACATAGTCCACTATGCATATCTATGGGGGGAGGGCATTTTTTCCTACCCAAGGGGACATTTCAAATTGGGGAAATGCTCTGGAAAAAGACTGCTGGGGAAAGGGCTTAACTTTCATAATGACACACACTACTTTTGGTGTCTCAGTTAAGTATTTGGATTTAGGCTGTTTTTCTTCCGCTGAAACAGGGTTGCTAACTCTGGGTTGGAAAATTCCTGGAGATTTGGGGATGGAGCCTGCATAAGGTGGGGTTTGGGGAGAGGAGGAACCCAGTGCCATAAGTCCACCTTCCAAAACAGCCATTTTCTCCACGGGAACTGATCTCCATTGTCTGGAGATCAGTTGTAATGCTGGGAGTTCTCCCGGTCCCACTTGGAGGTCAGCAATCGTGCCCTGAAATCAGTTGGGCTAAACAAGGGTTGTTGTTGTTTAAAAAAATTCTTTAAAAAAACAGAAAAAAGGGAAAAACCCTCAAAGTCCAGCAGCTATATAGTGTTAAAGAAAAAAAAAGAAATACATAGAGACAAAAAATATAACGACTGTGGTGGCAGATCGACACACAAGTTTCTACACAAGGTTTTCAAATATTATGTATCTAAAAATAAGTCCGTACACAATTGTTGTCTAAATGCCATGCATTCAAATATTGATAGAGTTCTAAGGTCCCCAATCCATTGATTTAATGGGGGTGGGCTTTTGTCTTTCCAGTGCTGTAATATGGGTCTTTTAGCTGTTCTAAGGGCATGGAGGGTCCATTTTCTTTGACCATTGGTTAGTCTCCAAGAGATGGGCAAATAGTTTTAAAATACATAAGAAACCTCAAATATCAATGAACATTCTAATACAAAATTGATCTGAGTAATAACTTCTTCCCAGAAAACTGAATGGCAGAACATGTCCAAAGCATATGTTTGAGGGATGCACCCTGAGAGTTACAATGCCAGCAGTTAGGCACTTCACTCAGTCCTTTGCTAAAGCGTCGCTGTGGTGTCTAGCATATCCTAAACATAATTTTTTGTTGAATGAGTTGCAACTTAAGATCCATGGAGAGAGCGGGTATAATAACCTTTAAGGCAATATCCCATTGCTTTGGCAAAATAGGCCGATCTAGCTCCTTATTCCATTCATTCCTGAGACTTCACATATCATATTTAAAGTTTAAATCTATGCCCTTCCCTTAACTGGACTGTGAATCAAGTTGCTATTATCACATCCACTTTTGGAACAGAGAAAATTTATTTTATTCATGAATCTATTGGCCTTCAGACTCTCAGCTGTATTTAAGCAAACTCGTCAGATGGAGAATTGGCTCCCAGGTCAGTGAATATAGTGACAGATGACATGCTGTTATCAGCTGTTTCAATTAATTAAATTATACATTATGCTTATAAGGGTGATATACAGAGGCACTCCAGATTAAGCATCTCAATTAAGTCTTTAATTTACATTTAATAAGTGAATTATTATATGTTAATAAAAGATCAATTAGTTGTTAAAAAGAACACTGGTCCAGGTACAATAAGCATGTCAGGGAGACATCAAGTTGACATTGAAATAACTGGGGATTGTATGCACAACACATGTACCATTAGGTTCCTAGCATAATCAAACAGTAATGAACTCTGACATGTTTAACTGCGTTTAACATATTTGCGAAGACTTGAAGTTTCTTGCTGTATAGTACAAGGCATTTCTACAGTCAGTTTGAGTCTTATCAAAACAAAACAAAGAAGCTCCTGTAATAACATCTGCAAATAAAACCCACCATGCACACCATACACAGCGTACAGAAACAATAAATGACAGTCTGGTAAAAGAACAGACTTGGAAGTGGTTAGCTATCAGCACTTGTATGCCACATTAACCAGAAATGGTAATTGCCTGATGCATGTGCACCAGTTCATCTACTCCTATAAACCAGCAGTAAGTTACAGCAATAGACAGAGCTGGTAAATTATTTGCTTATATCTCCATAGATGTTACATCCCTGAGGTTGCTTCTGGATGGCAAATTCTCACAGTAATTATAATCAGAATTGGGGCAAAATCATTTCAGCCAAAAAGCCCCCTCTCCTCTCAGACCCAATCCTAAACCACAGGAAAACAAAACCACAAGCGTTGCCCTAGAATATGGTATCCTTTTTCATCATCCTCCCTCACCCTGCACCCTACCAAAGACATAATATTTCAGAGCTCCCATATTTCTAAGTGCTGGGAAGCTCCAGGGTAGGATTTGCTTCCTTTTGCACCGAAAAGACTAATAATGCCATTCTAAGCAGAGTTACCTTTCCAAGCCCACTGGCTTCAGTGGGTTTTGAAGAGTGTATTTTGGTTTAGGATTGTACTCTAAAATGTTTTTACAAATGTACAGGTTCAGTGGGTAGTGATCAAGTAGGT
Source organism: Lepidodactylus listeri (assembly GCA_029233225.1). Classification (NCBI taxonomy): domain Eukaryota; kingdom Metazoa; phylum Chordata; class Lepidosauria; order Squamata; family Gekkonidae; genus Lepidodactylus; species Lepidodactylus listeri. Next base: position 55,837,583 of record JARCFY010000005.1, on the reverse strand, counting down.
ACATATAAGAAGGATGGTCTAGTTGCAGCACAGCAACAGCATTCCAGCATTATCCTGCCAGCCAACTTCTTTTTCTCTGGTCAGAAAACTTCCTCCTTCCAAGGTCTCTTGGCCCACGCCTGAAGCTCAGAATGAACAAACCAGTTTCATCTGCAAAGTTCAGTATTGTCCACTTTGGCAGTGGCTCTCCAGGACTACCTTTCCCATCTCCTACTACTGAGAGCCAGTTTGGTGAAGTGGTTAGGAGTGAAGATTCTAATCTGGGAGAACTGGGTTTGATTCCCCACTCCTCCGCTGCTGGTGGTGTGACCTTGAGTCAGTTACAAGTTCTTTTAGAGCTGTTCTCTCAAGGGCAGTTCTTGAGAGAGCTCTCTCAGTCCCACCTACCTCACAGGGTGTCTGCTGTGGGGAGGGGAAGGGAAAGAAATTGTAAGCTGCTCTGAGACTCCTTCGGATAGTGAAGAGACTCCTTCGGATAAATCCAACCTCTTCTCCTCTTCTCCAGGATTACCTTTCCCATCTCCTACTGCCTGATGCTATAACTGGAGACTGAACTGGGGACCTTCAACGTGCAACACAGATGCTGTATGGCTGATCCACAGCCCCTCCCTATAAGAAATGGACACTCCAATAGTAAAGGAGATCAATTAATTAGTATTCATTGTTTGTGGCCTTTAAGTCAGCATGACCTATAAATGCACTACTAGCAACATTACCAGTTATGGATGGAATTGCCCAGGGCTCATTTCGTAGCAGGAGCTCCTTTGCATATTAGGCCACACACCCCTGATGTAGCCAAGCCTCCAAGAGCTTACAGTAGCCCCTGTAAGAAGAACTCTGTAAGCTCTTGGAGGATTGGCTACATTAGGGGTGTGTGGCCTAATATGCAAAGGGGCTCCTGCTACGAAATGAGCCCTGGAATTGCCCCATCACAGTATCAACTGCAGTTCTTAAGTGTCATTGGGGTTTAGTGAATGGCTGCAGAAACATTCAGCACTGGTTATTCCTGTTACCTGGCACAGCCAATCATCAGAGGACATGATTTGATTATTTCTTTCCACCTGGATGCCAAGTGGAAGAAGATTGACCTTTCCTCTTTCTTCCTTTGTCCCATCCATGACAAGGATTTGTGGGATAGTCATTAACCCATTGCTATCAAATGGATAACACATGGCAGTGCCAGAGAAAGTAAAGCACTTATGGAACAGTAAGACACTGTACCTACTGAAAGCATAAACTTGGAACTACTCTGGAAAATGAAGGTGAGGGCTGATGCTTCTGTAGCTAGATGATGCATTTTGTTGTTGCTGTTCAAAAAAGAATGTGCAAAAGATCTTTGGAAGTGTGTTTGACCTGTAGCATGGACATCTATTTTTTCAGGAAACCAGGAGGAGGCAAAACAGACACATGGTTTTCTGTGTCAGTGGAAACACTTCATCCCAGAAGAGTCAGGAACAGAAAGCAGGCTGAATGTGGCTGACGTCATTATACAAAGCATTCCTTTCAGCGGTGGAAAAGTGGCTTTAAAGTGGTAACCTGCTGCATACAAATGATGGATTTAAAAGAAATAGAAAAAAAAGATTATTAGAATAGCATGCCTTTAAAGACGACAAGATTCTTTTTTTGTCTCCCTTCTCTTGATTTCTAATATCTTTCCACTGGGGTTGGCACACAGCGTATTTTGTAAGAAATTAGAACACTCCCCCTAAGTACACACCAGGCAATAACAATGGCAGAGTTAAGAAGGTTAACAGACTTAGTTGTCCCAGCAACATGTCACCAAGTTGAAATGAGCGAGGAACACTGATAATATGAGAGAGAGTGGGGGGAGAGCATAATAAAACCACAAGAGGAAAACTGCCAAAAGATTGAAAAAGAAAAGGAGAAAGCCCTTTTATTTGCTGTTTCATTAGGGCAAATCAGATTTTTATAGTCTGTAAAAGAGGCTAAAATATAATCTTCTTTTGTGTAATGTGTGTGTTTAAGAAAATGTATCATCAGCAATTCTACTAAAGACTGCGTAAGCATTCAAAAAAAAAAACCAGCAGGGATAGTCGTTGGAAGCTGTACAGGGAAAGTTCCCACTCATTACACCAAAGGACAAATTGCTATTTTATAAAGTACTGATAGTTGAGACGGCTATGTTAGGCTATTCACAAGCCAGAGATACTACAGCAAGTCTGACAAGACAGGAAAGGTATTCAGTGGATTAAATGTGAATTTAGTTAAAAGAATGAAAAACAATGACATCAAGGATAATTGATACAGGCTAAGTTGTAAAAAGAACAGATGCAAAAAATCCTTTCGTCCAATTAAATGGCATTTTAAAAAGACAAAAAAATGACCTTTTTAAACTACCCATGGTTCCCATGGCCATCTCTACAATGAAGCAAGGTAGGGCAGTGGCACTGAGGCAGCAACTTCCGTTCCTGCCACTGCCTCAGTCCTGCCTGCACCTCCCCGCCCCCGGAGCCTGGAGCGCATAGTGCTCCTTCTTTCCTCATCCCCCAACCAACTTTCAACACAGCATGGAAACCTGCGCATGTCCGCTAGGGGTTTTGACGTGTGTGCAAAATGTGAGGGTTCAGGAAGCTCTGATGGGAACGTGCAGCTTACGTACCACACTATCTTCAAAGATGGCTGGGGAACAAGAAAGAAAGCCAGCTCCAGCTTCTTGGCAGTGCAGTGGGAAGGGTAGTGGCAGCAGGGGTGGCAGCACATCACCCTGCCTGAGTCACCACCAAGCTGATGTGTTCAGGGCAAAAGCCAGTGAAGGCTGATGGTCATGTGGAACAGTCTTGGCTTTTTAGGAGAGGACGACACTGAGCAGAGATTTTAATCGGCCTGCCAATAGGGCCATTTCACACTTTTCATTTTTGTTGTCATTGGATGATTTTATGTTACACTGGCATATCTATCAAAACTTCGGGGTTTTTTTTTGTTTGCTTGTTTTGTTTTAGAAAAACAGATTCAGAGGAGGAGATTGAGAGGGCGGGGAATGGGAAAAAGTAGGTACACAACCCTTTCTCCGTATGTTGTTTTCTCACTCCAAATTACCCTTCCAGGTGACCTTCTACACTCCCCCCCACGGCCCAGATTTTAAATGTAGTTAGCCCCTAAGATACAAGTGTGCTTGCCAACTTCTAGGTGGTGGCTGGAGATGTCCTGGGTTACAACTGATCACCCTAGAGCAACAGAGACCAGGTCCCCTGGAGGAAATATCAGCCTTGGAATCATATCCCTGCTGAGCAACCTCCTCTCCCTAGATTCTGTCTTCTCTAGTATTTGCCCCCAAATTTTCAGGAATTTCCCAAGTGAGAACTGGCAAGTAGGCTGAATGTGAATAACACATCCTCAAGGAGCCATGACTGACTACAAGTTCCCATGGAATGGATGTCTTTCTGAGCTTCCCTTTGTGGAATGTGTGGCCTAGAGGACTAGGAACACTTTCCAGTTCATATCAATGAAATCTCAGTAGGCTGTAAAGATCTCAGGCTCCAAGTCAATATGATGGCAGCAGCTAAGTGTTTTATTTGCATATTTTCTTCCTATTAAAAGCAGGGGATGGGATTTGTGTCTTGTTGTAACACCAAAAGGGACATGTGGGTGAGGACAACTGAACCTCCCCTGCCCCACCTTCTTTCCCTGCAGTCTGTCACTCTCTAAGCACTTTGTGTCCAGCCTGGTGAATTGTTTGAAGTGACCCCACATGGGGACAAGGAAATGTTGAATTCCTTTTACCCATCTCCCCTTTGATGTCAATATTAGACCACCCTAACTGCTTTATATGTGATGGGGCAGACGTTTGGATGGCTACCACTATCCCGGTCATTCTGGCCCTCCATAAGATAGTGTTTGTGCATGCCAGCCTTTTGCATGACAAACACAGTTAAACCACATGTTACTTTGAACTAAGCCCAGGGTTAACACCCTCCATCCATACACTCAACAGCCAATCCTGGCCTTTTGATAAATGTCTCTCTATGACATGTGTGTTTCCAACATGTTACCCGCTCAGTACATTTTTAGGTGTACAGTAAAGTTTTCTCTAGTTTAGTGTAACACATCATATGTGATGCAACCCTTGTGAGAGTGTATGGCAGCATAATAGAAGATGGTCATTATAGACTAGTTCATGTAGCTGTAAGGAAGTGTCTTATTCATTCAAAATCACTCGTGTCAACTGGCAATTATTTAGTCCATTTTCCTAAGCACTCATGGGAATCTTTCCACCTTGCAGTCATTTCCACTTTGGGCATTTATAGCATTGTTAGCAATAGTACCTCGGGACACTAATTACTTTTACAGCGCAGCCAAACACTCCTATAGTCTGTCTGGTAAAGAAATATTTATGGTTTATTAATATCACAATGCAAACAAGGGTAAAGTTGTGCAAGTATTGGGAGGAATTGAATCATCAGCTCTACAGAAGGCAGCATTAAAGCCTCATGTTTACTGCCTTTTTAACAGGATTTAATATGCCAGAAAACGTTGCCTGTTTTGTTTGAGCCTGCTGACACAGTCCTTTTCCTCTTGAACGAAGGTGGTGATTTCACAGGAAGGCATCTGGAGCTTCTGAGGCAGGGCAAAGGAATTGTGTTCAACTTTCCTACTGACAGTCACTGGTATTTTTGCACTGCCCTTTCCCTGGCAAAATTTATTCTGTGAGTAATTACAAAAGGGAGATGGGAGTCTGGACTCAAGGATGCCATTTTGAAAAGCTCCCATACTGAGGGTTTCATTATAATGAGGACACACAACTTATTTCCTGTTTTAGCGATGGGAGAGAAATTCTTTCCCCTCTAACAACAGGGGAGTGTCACTAGGAAAACAGCTCAGATGTAAACTTGGGATTAATATATGGAAAGGAATAGCATTTAAACTATCTGCAATCATAGTGGATGTAGTAGGTGATGTGAAGGACTTCTACCTGGGACGCTGGAGAGCTGCTGCCAGTCAGAAGAGGCAATCCTGGCCATGATAGACCAGTGGCCTGATTCAGTATTAGGTAGCTTCATGTGCTCAGATTCTTGTAGTGGATGCCTGTGCACAATAGGCAAAACCCCGAGCCCACAGTAGAAATTTTAGTATGGTATACAACAAGCCATGTTTCCAGAATTGTTGCTACAGTTGCCAACTCCAGGTTAGGAAATTCCTGGAGATTTTTTTCCTGGAGAGGTGGAGCCTGAGGAGGGAGGGAAGGAAGGGACCTCAGAGGGATATAGTGCCATAGAGTCTACCCTCTGAAGCTGTCATTTTCTCCAGGGGAACTGAGGCTTTGCCGTCTGGAGATCAGCTGTAATCAATGGGGCGCTGCTTAGTCTTTGAGCTGTATGTTGTATCAGATTTGTACATACGGAATTCTGCCTGCATACACGCACACCCAGGTCTACTAAAAGGGCCCTACTTGTAAAATATAAACATTATAATAAATATTATGGCTGCTTTTACATTTATTAAAAAATCCCACCAGCAAATCTTGCAAGAAATTAACATAATTTTGTCATGGAACACTGAACTGAGTGTAGTCTGAATTTCTAAGGAAAAAATAGCGTACAGCTTTCTTAAGACGCAAAGTATCTGAAGAATATAAGAAGCCATTCAATTAATATATCAGTAAGAACACTTTATGCACTTTGCAGATTATCAGTTCAGGCTACTGAAACAGATAGACTGAGCTGTCCCATCCCTCTTTGGAAAATCCTTGGGGCCAACATGACTGAGACTTGGCATTCTACAGGGTGGCATTGATATGAGCGGCTTCAGTTTTCCTGCTGGCCGCTAGGGGCTGCTGTAGCATTTGTTAAACAGCCAGTGACTCATGTTTCAGGTGCATCAGGAGGCAGAAGGATTGCCTTATACAGATAACAGAGAAGCAGCAGCAGAGGGCTAGCTAGAAGATCTCTTTCCCATAGGTAAGTGTGAATATGTATTAAGTTGTTTGTCCATGGTTGGAAGGGCCGTTTTCCTCTTGTTTCTTTTCTTTGGCAAATTTCCCATTTGTTTATTTTATGGCATTTTTAATGCCATTTAATGCCATTTATACGTCACATGCTATTGTTACCCTATTTATACACAACTGATGCAAGACCAGGTATCAGTTTTAATGACAACGTTTCTGTTGAATTCTGTTAATATGGTTGGGGAAAAGGCAACCTTGGTTTCATCTCAAGGGTGGAGAAACAATCAAATAAATGGACTTTCAAACTGAAACAGAGTTGTTGCTAAACTCAGGGTCATCCCTAGTTCTCTTCCCCCACCACAGACAAAGGAAGATAGCTGGCCAGACCAGGTGGAGAAAGAAGGGTGGGGTAGTTTATAAAATATGTGGCCATGGGCAATGAAAATATAAAACAGAAAATGAAATTGTCCTAGTAGAGTTGGCGTGGTATATCCAAGTAGAGGGTGGTTGGAGCTGCATGGAGGGATGGTACCCTTTAGACATAATCTCATCCTGGCAAAACAATCAGAATGGTGCCCTTTTCATGTTTTGCACCAGAGCTCATTCCCACTCCCACCACCATAATGATGCACTGTACTCAGGTGGTTGGCTTAGGGCTGGGGCCAGGGGATCATCAATTTACCATTGCCCAGGGTTGCCTGACAGTGCCCAGCAACCAGTGGGAGGGTTGTGGGTGGAGTATGGGGCCCCCCTGCAATGCTAGCTATGGTGCTACATAACTTCCAGTGAAAACCAAAGTGACATAGGTAGCTCTAGGAATCACCAAAAACTCTAAGGCAAAATTATAGAATTTCTGGTGATTCCTAGAGCTACCTGAGGTCACTTCCAGTTTTCTGCTAGAAGTGATGTTGTACCACACACAATGCTGTGGGAAATGGGGCCCCTATGGGTGTCAAGTGGAAGTGTAGGGAGAATATGAGGCTGGAGCTGAGTCCCAAGAGTCAAATGGGATCCTGGGAGCAGAGCTAAAGTCTGTTCAGCTAAGGGTCTGATCTAACACAGGAGGCAAATGCATAAGCATATCAAGAAAGGGTCAAGTTCAAGAGAGCAAGTAGGGAATAGAAAGAGATCCGGAGTCAGACCAGGCAATGTCCAGTTCCCATAGATTCTGGCTTGGAACCTAAGGCCTATTTCTGCCAGCACAGGGTTTCACAGTGGGTTGTATTCCTCCACCATTAGGTGCTTCTGCTCATGCAAGACCAATGTCTCCCAATGAGCTGAAAAATGCCTAATGCTAGTGAAATGGGGTCTACAGCAGAGGACTGTCTCTGCAACAGACAAAGAGCGGCACAAGCAGAAAGAAGGCTTAGGATCCCAGCAGATTACATCTATATCTGCTTGAACTGAGGAGCAGGCTCTGAACCAAGAGCTGTATGCGACCTGGTGGGCAAGGAGGTCAGCTGAATCAGCAGAACAGATACTGCAACCTAGATGATGGTTGCCCTTGAAACTCAGTGTGCTGTGGCTGCAGATTGCCAGTGGCACAAGATGCTACAGTACTGGTATCTGGCTACTAGGATCTCTTTGGAGTCTCTGACATGCAAAGAGGCCTGAAATGAGTGGGATCAGGAGAAAAGCAACACAGGATCTTGCAGGAAATCAGTAAGAACATTAATGCTTAACATTTCTATCACACCTTCTGAGCGTTCAAAGTGCATCACATAACTACTTCAGCAATGTTCATAACTACCTTTATTAATTTAATTTATACTCTGCCCTCCCAGCAAGCAGGCTTGTAAAACAGGCTGCCAACAGGAAGAAAGGAGCTGAGGCTGAGGGATCATTGCTTGCCTATGGCTACCTAATGAAGTGAATCCCTGGTTCTTTTTGATTCACAGCTCATTCTGTAAGCTACCACTGGGTCTGTCTCTCAGGTTGTGGTGGGGTTCTCTGTGTGAGCTGCAGAGATTTCGAAGAACAAATCCCAAAGACATCATTGCTTGCTGAGAATGAAGCCAAGGGTATTCTCTCTAGGTCTCCAATATTTCATAGTGTAAAGTTTACAAAACAAAGGCTGAGTGCAAATAGATGGATATACTGGATCTCGGGGAAGAAGGCAAATGGCCCAAGTAAAAAAAGAAAAGAAGAGATGATATCATGAGGTTGCCAATCTCCAGGTGAGCAATGGAGATCTCCTGCTTTTACAACTGATCTTCAGACTACAGAGATCAATTCCCTTGGAGAACTTTGGAGGGTGGACTCTAGGGCACTGTACTCTGCTGAAGTCCCACCCGCTCCTCAGATTTCATCCTTTCCTCCCCACCTCCAAATCTCTAGGTATTTCCTAACCCAGAACTGGTAACCTTAGAGTGTATAGATAGGAGAAATACTCTTTGTAGAGATGGAACAGAAAAGAAAAAGAGACACTTTACAAGCATCCATGCAAACTGGGCTACAAGTTATAACATAATACCTTCTTCCATATAAAGCTCTCTGCAAACAGAGCCCTGCACTAGGGATTTAGGATCACCTACTACTACAGGGTAAAGCTATGGCACAGGGTTGTCAGGAGGTTTGCCAGCTGTGGGTTGAGGAATTTTTGGAGATTTTGGGGGTGGAGCCTGAGTATGGTGGAGTTTGGGGAGGGGAGGGACTTCAATGGGATATAATGCCATAGACATCACCTGCTAAAGTGGCCATTTTCTTCAGGGGAACTGATCTCTATTACCTGGAGGTCAGTTGTAATCCAAGGAGATTTCCAGCCACCACCTGGAGGCTGGCAACCCAAGCAGTGCCTGGCATAAACATGTGGCCCAGTGCCCTTTCCTATGGAAGTTTTGTCAAGAGCTGGTAAGCTCCCAGTGGGGACTGGGGGACTGCCTAGCAGTGCCTGGCACTTGGCAGGAGTGTTGTGGGTGGACAGTGTCCTGGGAGAAAAATTGAGAAAGAAAAATAAGGCCTCATTTACTTACAGGAAGTTCTTTCCGTAGAGCTCCTGGCCAGAAAGAAGCTCTACAGTAAAAGTGGAAGCAGCTGCTGGCAATGGGACTTGCAGGCTTTGGGTGGAGGATCCCCTACTAGGGTTGCCAAGTCCCCCCTGGCTACCAGTGGGGGATGAGGAAAGTAGGGTTGCCAGATCCAGGCTGGGAAACTCCTGGGGGTTTGGGGGTGGAACTTAGGGAGGACAGGGACCTCAGTGGGGTACAATGCCCTAGAGTCCACCCTCCAAAGCATCCATTTTCTCCAGGGGAACTGATCTCTGGGGTCTGGAGATGTGGTGCAATTCTGAGGGGTCCTCAGTTCCCACCTGGAGGCTGGCATCCCTATCCCCAACCTCCACTGGGGGTTTAGCAGCCCTAGGCAAAACTTCCCCAGGGAAGCTCAGTGAGCCACATGTTTATGGAACTTAGAGCGGCCAGCTTGGCTTAGAAAATACCTGGAGATCGGGGAGGGGAGCAGTGCCTGGGGAGAGACATCAGTTTATCCTGGACTCTATAGGTCACCCTCTGAAGTGGCCATTTCTCAGGGGAGCTGATCTTTGTAGTCTAGCGATCAGTTGTAATTTCAGAAGAACTCCAGATGTCACCTGGAGGTTGGTAACCTTAATGGAATTTCATTTTTTTTTGTTTAAGCAGCAGGAGGCCTAACAGCCCTAGATGTCTCTTAAATGCAATTATATAGAAACTGGTCAAACTTAATGTATGTTACGAAATCTTCCAGCTGCTTAGCAGCAGTGGACTGCCATTGGCTTCCATGGTATTGTTCTGAAGCTGGTGGATTGATCATTGCAGTTCCAGCCTTCTAAGAGCAGCTGCTATAGCTGCTAAGTCAACAGCAAAGTCCTGCTGACTTGTACTAAGCTCTAGAAGTGTATTTGTGAAGAGCAAGATAAATAAAGTGTGCTTGCGCATTATGTGCTAACCGGCAGGCAATGAAGACTATTTGTAACTGATCAGGGATTTATAAACTTCATTTAAGAGATCAATGCATGCTTAAGTTGCATTGGTGAAAAAGCCACCCCAGTTTAAAGACGATGTGAGAGCTGCAATAAAAAATAAAAAATCAATATATAAAACTTGGGAAAGGAGGCAGTTAATGGCAGTGAGTATAAATCAGTGATAAGGGGAGCTTATGGGAACCAACAAAATATATACAGGGACAATGGCTAGAAACAAAGAGGAGTTTTCTGGTTTATCTCCCCTCCCCCCAGTAATTGTGTTGCTGTTATATACACAGCATTGACAGGGTAGCTAGAAAACATTCCTCAGGCTGGTGATTTTGATAGAACAGCAGACTGCCTTTTTGATTGGCCAGTCACTCTTTCTCAGCTGAACCTACATCATAGGGTTGTTGTGCAGATAAAATAGAAGAAGGAAGAAATATGTACATTATTCTGAGCTCCTTGAAGGAAGAGCAGGACAAAAATTTACTAATTAAGTTAAATATTAGCAGATTAATGCCATGTGGAAAGTGGGCATTGGATGGATAGTGGTTCTGACACTGCTGATGAAAATGACTCACTTCCAGGCTGATGCCTTGGATTTTGTGGTCATTTTAAAAGCCCATCTGTTGGCACTGAAGCACTTAAGCAGTACTAAAAAAATAGTGATGACAAAACCTCAGCAAACTTTGGCAAGGCTTCTTCCTGCAGCGCAGGGTTTTTGTGTTTTTTTTGCTATTTCTGTGCCTTTTACTTACTTAATATTTAAATCAGATATACCAGGCCTTGAAAAATTTTCTTTGGGCCCACAAGCCAGCCCCAGAATTAAGGAGCCCAGACGTATCCACACCAAATACATTTTCCTTTGTTATATTAAGCAAATTTAATGGTGCCTCTACATCTTGCTGGCTAGGCGGGGTATAAATCCAAATAAAAAAATAAAAAAATAAAAATGTGATTGCTAACTAGGCTGCAGGAAATTGTTTGCCTCAGATCTCATATCCTAGCAACAAATTAGCTCTGTGCTGGAAGTTCTGCAGAGCATTCCTTTTAAGGGCTGATTCCTTTCCCATCTGCCTCTTTTTAAACTCTGTAACAGAGTTTACAAGCTGAGGACCACCAGAACTTTAGGAAACTTGGCACCTGGAAATGTCAAGGCCTGACATAAACTTTTTATTTTCAGGGCAATAATCTTGTATTATTTTTAACAAAATGGCAAACATGACTTTAGCTATCCCTTGAAGCAAAACTATCCCAGCCATTCTGTAGGAGGAGGATATTACCCAGGTGGTTTTAGAGTTGGACTACTGCAAATGTCATGTCACAGATCTGATAAAGAGACTAGGGATGGGCACAAACTGGTTCACAGACTAAAGTTCATAATAAATTTTGACTGGTTTGTGGTTCGCAAAGCGATTTTTGTGAACTGAAGAGCTGCCATGAGCTTCCACAAACTTTGATGCAGTTCATGGTGGTTCATAAAGAGGAGAAAGCAGGGTTTAAATGGCTCTAAGCCATTTAAACCTCTGCTTTCTCCTCTTCATGAAAAATAGTGGTTTGGTTTAGATGGCTTGGTACCATTTCTGTTCCCTGCAGCTTTTGGTGGTGAGCAGAAAGCTGGGGGTGAAATGGCTTAGAGCCATTTAAAGCCCTGCTTTCTGCTCCCCAAAGCATTTTGCAGGGAGCAGAAAGCAGGGCTTTAAACTTTAAATGGCTCACAAACCAATACAAACTGGTTCAATTAATGAACAGGTTTATGGGTTCATGGTCCAGCCATGAACCATGAACTGAACCACAAAAATTCAGTTCATGCCCATTCCTAGAAGGGACCCAAAGGGAACATTCAGGGAGAATACAGAGAATTTAGCATTTAGCAGTTTCAGAGGTATAGCCCAATACTGAAAACTCAGCATTATGTTTTTCCATAGGAAAAAAGTTTAGTCAGTATTTAAATGCTTTGAGCATTATCCAGTACCTGCAAAGTGTGCCCAGGGGGTATAGTTCAGAAATTCTGCAAAGTTCAGACTCATTGGGAGCTGGTAGGATCAGAGAAGAAGAAGAAGAGATTGGATTTATACTCTGCCCTTCACTCAGAGTGGCTTACAAACTCCTTTCCCTTCCCCTTTCCACAACACACACCCTGTGAGGTAGATGGGGGCTGAGAGAGACCTTTCGAGGACTGCTCTTTCAAGAACAGCTCTGACCGAACTATGGCTTGCCCAAGGTCATCCAACAGCTGCATGTGGAGGAGTGGGGAATCAAACTCAGTTCTCCCAGATTAGAGTTCGCACCACACCAAACTGGCTCTGTGGGATTTAGCAATGATGTGAAAGAGGGATTTAGCAATGATGTGAAAGAGGAAGCCATATGCCTTTGTTGAGGAGAAGGTACTCGTGGGGCTTACAGTGCCATCTGAAGCAGAGTTACTGCCTTCTAAGTTCATTGAAGTTGATGGGTTTAACTCTTTTTAGGATTGTGCTGTAAGTCTGAAGGAAAGCAAAAGTGTTGCTAGATGAGAGCCCCAGGGTGGTATACATGAATGACTGACATGCTTCACAAATCCTGTGCTCTGAGTAATCACTTATTGTTTTATAAAACATCTCACAACTGTGGCTCATGAGGTAGGTTTAAAGGCAGCCACTGCCTTTATAGGCACCTGATTTCTTACCAGAAGGTGTTATGAGGTTGCCAGCAGAGGCATGATTGTGGGGAGCAGATACTTACTCTGCACTTGTACAGGCAAGCAGCTGTTGAGTGGCTAGCAGTACTCATGGTAAGCAGTCAGAGTCATGTCTTGGAACTCACTGGTTGCTGCAAACCACCATTGGTGCAGTGCTGAAGTAGCACCCCAATGCCTACACTACAGCCTTGTGATGTGCTCTAATAAGTACATTAGGTCCCCTCTACTTCGAGCATTCCCCAAGATGGCTGATTCTCCACTATATCAGCTCACAAGTTCCCACAGATATTTTAGGAGTTTCATCCCTTGTTCAGACTATGTAAGGAGTCACCTGGTGAATACGGGGATAGGGGTGTGCACCCCAAAAAAAAAATCAGAATTTTTCAGGTTCGGATCTACCGAACCTGAAATTTTTCAGTATTTGCTGATGTTCTCGAATCCCAGTATAGGTATGATACTGGGGTTCGGGGATTATCAGTTTAGTCAAATTTATTCGGTTCAATTATTCAACTCAATTATATTAGTCAATTATTTGGCTCAATTATATTATCTCCATAAGGTATAATAATCCCCCCTTGAAGGGGGGATTCCTATCACTGAACAGAAGGCAAATTGCCTTCCCTTCAATGAAGGGAGTGTGCTGCCTCTGTGGCGTGACTCCAGAGAAGTCTCTAAACATCTCTGGAGTCACACCACAGAGGTGGCATGCCTTCCCTTCAGTGATGGAAGCCCGCTGCCCCCTGAGCTAGCCCCCCCTGCATTCCCTGGCCCGCCTGCCAAGGCAGGCAAGCCAGGGAACATCCTGGAAGGAGGGGGAGGCATTTAAATGCCTCCCCATGCCTTCCCTAGCCTGCCTACTGAAGCAGGCGAGCCGGGGAAGGCTTGGAGCCCCCTGCCTTCACTGGCCTGCCCGCCAAGGTGAGTGAGCTGGGGAAGGCCTGGAAAGAGCTCCAGCCTGCCTGCCGAAGCGGGCTTCTGGGGCTCGTGCTGCTTTTGCAGTGTGACTCCCCAGCCATGGGAAGGTATTTAAAGTTTAAATACCTTTCCTTGGCCGGGGACTCACTTCGCTGAGGTGGCACGAGCCCCAGAAGCAAGGGAAAGCGTTTTAAGTTTAAACATCTTCCCTTTCTCGCCCAGCAAAGGGATTCCCCAAATGGATGCAGAATATATGGTATCCATTCAGGGAATCCCTGTTCAGGCAGCTGAATTGAATTAGAGAATCTGATTCGGCTTTCGGCAGGCCTGATAATGCCAAATCAGCATTATTTGTTTCCCCCCTGGTTCATCCAAACCAAATGTACATCCCTATATGGGGAAAAAGATTTGGGATTTGGGGATGTCATTATGTTGGTGAAGACCAGCTCTTCATAATGACCAGAAGCAGAGAAGATTTTGGCCCATTGCAACTGGATTAACAGTACAGGGCACAAACCACTTAAGCCAGTTTATTTAATTACAAACATTATACCCTGCCTTTCTGCCCTTATGAGGGCCACCAAGTCCCTAGCTATCCTTTAAATGGCTTAGGATATGATCCTAGGCTTATTTACCTTGGGAATAAGTTCTCCTGAAGTCAGTAGTACTTTCTCAAGGAAATAAATTTTGGATCAAGATATTAATCCTTCTACAGTCAATGTGGGGCCTTGCCATGTTAAGTAGAAACGTGTCATTTCAGCCATAGTCAGAGTGGGGCCAGTGGATGCACTGCTCCCACCTATAAGAATGATTCATTCCATCTAAGATTTCTTTTTTTAAAAAAGCCTTTTAAATAAATGACAGATCAGCTTCTATTTGAAGAATGAGATCTTATATTTAGGCTGCGGTCAGACGACAAGCTTGGCACGGTCTGAGAGTGCTGCAGAGTGTACCGGTTTAATTTGTAGCAGGAAGGTTTGACCAGACAGCATGCCCTGAGGCAGCTTCCCCACTTGCTCATCCCATGGTCAAGCATCCACATTACTGCTGTGCCTCATTTTTTTAAAAAAATATATGGAATCAAATGCATTTATGCACATATCTGCAACAACTAAAAAAAAAAGATGCAGAAACAGATCTGATGTTCCCATGTCCCAGCTGGCTTCAGTTTGCAACAGGGAAGTTCAGACTTCTGGAAATGCAGGTTGAAAGCGCTGACATCTGTAAAGACCAGACTTCCTCCAGTGCCTGATTACTCTGCTTCCAAGGTGGGTCAGAATGTGGTGGTGATGACTGGGGCACAGAAGACAGATATTGCTGTCTGACTGTGCTGTTTAAATCCGCAAGGGTACCACAATGATATTGCTGCAAACTGCCCGTCTGATTGCAGCCATAGAACAGGAAAACTTGTGGTAAAAAGAACCAGTAGTGGTTGGCAGAGGTCCGTTAGGGCCGGGGTGTGCCAGGGCACCGCTCTGAGAGAGAGGAGCCTGAGGGGCGAGCACATAACCAAGCCCCACCTCCTGCTACCAGCAGCCCTCAATGAGCCACAAGGAGGCAGATGGAAGGAAGGTAAGTTTCCACGGCCTCTCTTGGACCCAGCGCTGGGCCTCAGAGAGGCCTGCCGAGGCTGGGCACCCCCCCACTTACTTTCCCCAGCCCGGGCTTAGGCACAGAGCTGGAGGAAAGCCTCCCCCCACTCACTTTCTCCGACCCGCGCTTAGGTGTGGAGCTAAAGGAAAGCCTCCCCCCACTCACTTTCTCCGACCCGCACTTAGGTGTGGAGCCAGAGGAAAGCCTCCCCCCCAGCTCACTTTCCCTGGCCGGAGGAAAGCCTCCCCCCACTCACTTTCCCCGGCCCGCGCTTAGATGCAGAGCCGGAGGAAAGCCTCCCCCCCAGTTCACTTTCCCCGGCCTGCGCTTAGGTGCAGAGCTGGAGGAAAGCCTCCCCCCCTGCTCACTTTCCCCGGCCCGCCCTTAGGCGCGGAACCGGAGGAAAGCCTCCCCTCCACTCACTTTTCCCGGCCTGCGCTCCCTCTAAGCTGTGGAGTCTTGTGAGCAAAAATTCACTTTGTGAGCTACTGGCATTAAAGTTGTGAGTGAGCAATTTGGCTGCTGCATAAATTAGTTTGCTCCATAGCCATCCTTCCTGAGCTGAGACAAAAACGTGTGAGCCAAAGGGTAAAAAACTGTGAGCTAGCTCACATTAACTCAGCTTAGAAGAAACGCTGGCATTAACACCTCAGTGGCGGCTGAGACTCCAGGAGACTTGGTTCCATCTTGCCTCCCCTTGCTTGATGCAGCCCTGCTTGAATCTGGGGTGCAGTTGGCCTGAGATTGTTAGCTAATTTTTTTTTGGGAGCAGTACCAGGTTTTAATTTCGTCATATGATGAAACTTGTTAGACTTGAGCCCCGTAACGTGTTAGAGACCAACAAGTTTTTTGGGGCTATAAGCTTTTAAGAGTCAAAGCTTCTTTCTGCTGCTGCAGGAAGTGGTGGTGGCTACAAGCGTAGATAGCTTCAGGAGAGGATTGGATAAACATATGGAGCAGAGGTCCATCAGTGGCTATTAGCCGCAAGGTATAGATGGAGCACTCTGTCTGGGGCAGTGATGCTCTGTATTTGTGGTGCTGGCTGGGGGGCAACAGTGGGAGGACTTCTAGAGTTTTGGCCCTGCTGGTGGACCTCCTGATGGCACCTGGGTTTTGGCCACTGTGTGACACAGAGTGTTGGACTGGATGGGCCACTGGCCTAATCCAACATGGCTCCTCTTGTATTCATATTTAAGCATGATGGTGGTATGAGCAGAGAGCTTTCTCTTGTGATGGATAGCTGACTCATGGAACTCAATGCCACGAGGTGCAGTGATGGCTGCTGGTTTAGATAGATTTGAATGGGGGGTTGGACAGATTTATAGAGGGCAGGTCTGTCATCACAATAGCTAGTTCAGAGGCAGCATTCCTATGATTGACAGCGGCTGAGGAGTGGTCAGCAGGTGAGGCCATCTGACAGCCCTGTTTTCATGCTTCCCTGTGGCATCTGATTAGCCACTGTTGAAAACAGGAAACTGGGCTATAGGCAATCAGTCTGAACCAGAAATACCTGGAGATTTTTGGGGTGGAGCCTGAGCAGTGGGTGTTGCCTTCTGACACACTTATGGTGATGTCAGGGGATGTGGCATATGCAAATAAGTAGGCTAATGAGCTCCTGCACCTCTTTTTCTATGAAAGGACCCCTGGTGGTTGGTGCCCTCCCCAAGTGAAAGCATTTATAATTCACTGCCTGAACTATCCACCTCTCTGAACCCAAGATTCTCAAACTTCAAGCTGGATTTGTCAGTCAGGGTGTAACTCTGTTAAGGGCTGCACTGCAAAGGCCAAAAGGGCAAACACGATATTTTGGAAATCTGGACTTTGTTGGGCCTCTGTTGTATGCATTGTAGATACCATCAGTTTCCTTTGTCAGCAAGTATGATGACTTCTGTTGATAGCACAAGACAAAGCACTGAAAATGACACAGATAACAATTGTACTGAACACCAAGTTTATATGCACATTTGAACGTTAAACATGCTATAATAAGAATGCACTTAATAACAACTGGAGTTCACAAAGTTTCTAAATACAAGCAATACGAGCCAACTTTGGAGATTAGTTCCAGTGTTAATGAACGGTTGCCCGTTAGCAAGGTTTCAAGATTTATGACGAGTTGTATTTGATACGAAATAACCCGGAGGTTGGGGAGAACCTATACATTTGTCTATATTTCTTCCTTGGATTCTCTTTTGTGGAAGTCTCTCTATCTTCAGTGGAAGTCATCTAGAGCCTTCGTCTGTTTGTATTTAAAACAATATTTTGTGTGAATTTGTACATGCTCAGAGACTTTTTTGTTTGTATTTAGAAACTTTGTGAACTCCAGTTGTTATTAAGTGCATACTTATTATAATATGCTTAAAGTTCAAATGTGCATATAAACTTGGTGTTCAGTACAATTGTTATCTGTGTCATTTTCAGTGCTTTGTCTTGGACTTTTGTGTATACTGTATTATCGCTTTGTTACTGTTTCTGTTGATAGCACACATTGATGTGTATGAGCAACAATTTACACATATTAAAATAATAATAGTAATCTTCTTGGGTTTCATCAAGGGCTAATTCAGTTCAAATATGGTTTCTGGTTGTTCAGCAGCAGCTTCATCCAAAGAATGGAAGATTTTAGCTTGATACGGTAAAACATTTCCTCCAGCATCTAGCCGCTGCTAACCTGATACATTTTTGAACATATATAAAATATACATTTTCTTTGATAAAGCAAGCATTTAGACTAAAAAATGAGTATTTAAACATCAACAAGCTCATAGTCTATCCACTCATCATACAAATTCTTATATATCATCAGCTCTGCTACAGATTTTCATTAAGGAAAATTAGCATGTTAACGTGCCCCAATGTCAATCTTTTGCACACAGCATTAAGAGTAAGGCCAGCATTGGACAACATACATTCTGCAGGCACAGGTGATCCTGGAAGGCACAGGTAATGCTTTGCCAGTTTTTTCTTATTGTTTGATAGTTTAAAATTTTTATGTTTTATACCCCTCTATGATAAACCACAAAGCTGTTCAACTGCTAATATATCAGGTCAAAAGTTCTAAAATCAGGAAAGAAAACCTTCATGTCAAGTCCATCTCCCAATTGTTTTGTACTTGTGATGATGCACGAAGGAAGGAAGGAAGGAAGGAAGGAAGAAAGAGAGAAAGAAAGAGAAAGAAAGAGATGAGCCTGCCACTCACTTTTTTTAAAGAATGTAATTGGTTGAGCATGCTATGTAAAGGTGATGAGCCCCATTTTGTGGATTTTGCTAGTAATTCTCGGTGGATAAATTTAGAGATTTTTTAAAAGCACACTGAGCAGGTCTTAAAGTTTAATTGATTGCTTTAACAGCAGCAACAACAGCAAACCAAACCAGGTAAAAGAGCAGAGGCCAAATTTCCCAAGTGTTTACTCAGTATAAACTAGTAGTTGGCTCAGATACCTCATCTGCTTGCTCAGTTTTAATTCATCTAATCATCCAAGTGTGGAGTTATTTTGGCTTTTTTATACTTGAAACCATCCATCTATAAAAGAACAAGGAGGCAGACGATTGGATATCTGAATCGCTCTCTTCCTTCCTCCACCCACCCCTGATATGTGCACAAAACCACAGCAATGGCTCTGCACTCCTGCCAGCAGAAACTTAGAGAGAGAGAGAGAGAGAGAGAGAGAGAGAGAGAATACTTATCAAGTGGCTTGGACCGTAGCCGATTTGAAATATTACTAACCTTGCATTTTCAAATTTGATGCACAACAACCAAGATGCTAATACTTTCCTTAGTTTAGAAAAAAAATCCTTTCACCCATCTCTTCTAGCCGAAGATTAGGAGAGAGGCTTTAAGAAGATTTAAAAAAAAAATCAACTTCTGAGCAGCGGAAAAAATGGTTTGTGATTCAGGGGCTCCGGGCAATTCATCATGGAAATTGGGTTTCTTAGCCGACATCATGTGAATCCTTTCGGCCCTGTCAACTTTTTAATACATTACATTGAGAATGTAAATCGTGTTGGTGAAGGGGGAAAGAAGAGGGGGAAAAAAGAGAGAGAAAAGAGAAAGCTTCCTCATTTTGGATTTAGAAGGGAGGGAGCTTGAGGCCTGTAATTCATATTAACTAAATAATAAAAATAACCCCTCTATAACTATACAGATTTGTCTGTACACCTAGGCAGAGAAGGGCGGGGGAAAAGACTGAAACACAAGTAAACTGAAATCATTTTATCCTTTCTAGAGAGTGGAGATTTGAGACGGGCTTGTTATGGATTTCATTTATATTTGCTTTCTCTTTTTTTCTTTATCCCTTTCACAGGATAAACTTGTTGTTTCATCAAAGTGAAGTATAAAATGAATGTTTCAGGGATGCCCAATACTGGAGCAAATAGAAAAGGACAGGGCATGACAGGATGGAAATTCTAGCAGAACTAGAGTGTCAGAGTCCAGAGCTTCTATATTTTCTTCCGGGTCTGAACTGGGAAAGGAAGAACAGAAAGAAACCAACATACAGCAGCTGAGGGAGTATCAGACGACAACTCTACTGAGAATTCCAGCCTCCAGTAATTCCAGCCTCCAGTAACTTCAGCTTCCTCCTGAGGGAGGAGCTTGTGGGACAATAGTATGGGCAGAAAACTGATCCTGCCATCTAGATCCATTCCCCTGAAGGTGTGTGTGTACTCTGTTCCAGCTGCTCAACTGGCTACGGTGTGTTGAAAACACCAAGGCCTCACAAGGAGACCCCCAAAGAGTACACATGGGATATCCTGCCTCAGTTGCCTCTTTAGGGTGAAATCTTGCCTGAAGCAAACAATAGGTTTGGTAGCAAGTAGTGCAAGGAAGCATTTTGGGGAAGGCATAAAACAAAAATGAAATGGGTCTGCTGGCCCCAGGGTGGTGGTACCCTAACAAAAACTTCCTTATTGACCCTGAAATCAATAGCCACTCACCATCCACAGTGCCTAATGCAAAAATGACCGGCTGCTTACTAAACATCTCTATTTTGTTCCTATTTTTGCCTGTTTGAGAGGTCTAGTTAAAATTCCATTAGTGTTCATTCTTAGGGTTTTCATCCTTCAAGATTAATCTCCCTCTCCAGAACAGTGTTGCCAACATCCAGCTGAGGCCTGGAGATCTTCTGGAATTACAACTGATCACCATATTACAGAGATCAGTTCCCCTGGAGAAAATGGTGGGTGGAATCTATGACATTATACTCCACTGAAGACCCCCCTCCAAACCCCACACTCCCTAGGCTTCACCCTCAAATCTCCAAGAATTTCCTAACCCTGAATTGGCAACCTACCCCAGGATCTCTGGAGTCTCTAACTGAGTCTTTAACAGCCTGTAAATGAGGAATGGATGCACCTTACTTCTCATGCAAATCATTAAAAAAAGTGTGTGAACAATAAGGCCTAGTGCAGTACATAGCGTGCCAATTGACATAGGCTGCAATCACATGCACAATTAGCCCTGACATAGGTGCAAATGCCAGGTGGATTAAAGGAGCACCATCAGACAACAACATCTGGGAAGCGCCCCACAGCCGTCAGCAACCTAACTCCACCGCAGAAGCGGAGTTAAAAGACACCTCAGAGAGTCTGGTAGCAAACGGGTTGCTACGGGCCACAGACAGACTTTCCTGCGCCTGATCGCTCCAGTGCACTCTCATGGCATCGGAATAGTCTGATCAGGCCATCCCAACTCCGAGCAGTTGTCCCCCCCCCCCCTTTTCAGTATGCGCATCATTGCACACTCCATAGAGACTTCTCAAGGCTGAGGTGCGAATCATCGATCCCTCATTTAAGCGCATCGGAGACAAACGGCAAACCCCCCCCCCCCCCCCAAACTCACCTGCGGTTGCATCTGATCACGCAGTGGTGGGCTGCACCCACAGCTTCAAAAGACTGTGTGATCCTGCTACTTTTGCTGGAGGAAATAACCTCTCTCTCCCCCCTGCTTTATCTTGCATGTGTGACCACAACCATAATGTAGCTGATGAGGTATATTCGGAACTGTTGCTATCATTTACATAATGTAAATGTAGCTGATGAGGTAGCTGATGAGGTATATTCGGAACTGTTGCTAGAAGTGTTGCTATCATTTACATGCCTATTTTAATGTATGCAGCAAAAGACCAGAGTCAACAGTAGCAAAGATCATTCAGTGGTTTAGAAAAGCAAGGATAAATCATGTAAATTTTCCAGCTAATGTTGCTTACTACTGCAACCATGATTTTTCCAGTCTGAATTCAGGCCTGAAGCTAATTCAAAATGGGTCCATTTCAATAGCTTCTTTTGAAAATAGCTTGAAGGAATTAACTGTGCATCGTTCTGTGATGTTTCCTAGAAAACTTCTGAAGATCAGCTGGCACAAACTGTGGAATTTGGAGCAATGGCATTACCTGTCTAAAACACAATGGCTGCGATCACACACACTGAATAATCCACTTCCAATCCACTTTCAATGCACTTTTGAATTGGATTTTGCCAGTTCACACAGTAAAAGTCCAGTTGGAAAGGGCATTGAAAGTGGATTGAAAGTGGATTATTTAGTGTTTGTTTGATCACAGCCAATAACATTTATGAATATAGGACCACAAGAAGGGGGGACCCATGATACTCGTGCGGGGGGGGAAGGAGCTCCATGTGGAGGAGGAGGAGGAGGAAGCAGCCACAGGTGAGCCTTCTTTCCTGCCCCCTCTACACTGACACTGAGGCCCGCCTGGCTCTCAGCCGCTGGGCCTACCGAGCCTCCTTCCGTGGCACTGGCAGTGAGGCCTCAGAGGCTCCCAGCTGCCGGTCCTCTGCAGAGTTCCCAGAGCATTTCCTGTGCATGCACAGGGAACACCCTTTTACTTTTGGGGGGATTTAAATATCCTCTGTATAGTTTTTAAAAGTTTTCAGATTTTTCTGCACACCTTGGGAGTGCCCTAAGTGTGCAGGAAAATCTCTCTACCCGCCCCCCCCCCAAGTGCCCTCGATGTGCAGATTTAGATATCCGCATGCACAGGGGACATTTGGCTATTAGTATATAGATGTATTGTGATGTTATCAAGAAATTCAAAGCTCATTGGCAGTAGGCTCTTGGGTGTGGGGAATGCAAATTGCTGTTGCTCCAGTGGTGTGACATCACTTCCAGGGATGTGCCAGAAGTGACATCATACTGTTACAGTAATGCTGATTTTCCTGGCATCCCCCCCCCCCCCACTTGCTGCTATATTGCGCAGCAGTTGGGAGCTGGCAGTTGCTAGCAGGAGGTCTCTGATTATAGACCTGGCAGCTCTCAGTGACAGTTACAGAATAAGAATATTCACCACTAAGAAGTTCTGAAGAAGAATTGTGTTCGGATTTCATTGCTGGTCTGACATGTTGCTATCTGTTAAACTGCCACATAGTGGACTTCTGTTTGTTCCGAGCTCCAAGCCAAGTTTCAGGCCAAGTTTTTTCTTTTCCTGAGCTGCTTTCCATCCCTAATTACCACATGTTCTGATCTTAGAAACTAATTACAAGGACTGGCAGCACAGCACAACTCATAATAAAATACATATATAAGGAAAGCTGTTTGGCTGTGTTGTTGAACTACTTAATTAGGACATGATTCAGACATCTGGACCTCTGCCTGAGCTTAAATTCTGTTTCTTGGTAGTCATTTAGCTTTGAGTCAGATTCCCCCAGTGAAATAAACAAAAGGCTAATTGCTTTTGGATTTTAATTAACACTGAAATACCTGAGTTCATTATATGAGTCATATTTTATAGGTAGTGAAAGGACACCAAGGGTAGATGACAAATTTTCAGCTGACAACAGTAATGTTTAAAGCAAGATAATTCAGAGCTGTAGGAAGCCAAGGACAAAATACACATTCATTTGCCAGATCACTAAATTTTGTTGCTCAGAACTCAACTGCCTCCTAATGATGATGGCTGCAGTCTGGAAGGGCACCCAGTTTCCCTTTTAGAAAGTGTCCTCAGAACCCCCAAACTGATCTTTAAACTTTAAAGCTTCCAAATGTTTACCCAAATGTTGAAGGAGATGACATCACAGGCTTTCAAAGGAGAAATGCTGTTGGTGCATTTATACTATTTCTCCATAATTTCATCTTTATGAAACTGGAGGGGGGGGTGGGAGTGTGTGGAAACAGCATACATACCTCTCTGAATTACAGCTCATTTTGTGAAATATACTCCCAAAGTCTGAGTAAAACAGTTCCCAACTGAAATGTAGAATGAATTTAGTACCAAAGATCCAATTTTGCCATTTGTAAAGGTGTTCTATTATTTTTGGAAAGCAAGCTGATTAGACCTTCCCTGCCTGCCTTATCCCTTACCCCACCCTTGCAGCATATCACAGTAGCTGTTGGCAAGGCAAATCTTTACTTGTATACCATGGCAAATACAGCACAGGAGTGCCTGTGCTCTAAAAACTCTCAGATCCCTACAAGCAGTTTTGTTTGCTTTTCTCGATGCTCAAGAACCCTCCAAAATGCATGATTCATCACACAAAGTCCAACAGCTGGCTATTCTAAAAGTACTGTAGGTTGGATCCAATGTCTTCCTCCCATGAAGAGTCTTCTTCCAACAGAATAACCTTTGCTCTAACACATTAGACAGAAGCAATTGGATTCAGCCCACCATATCTGCCTCTGAACTGTAAGGTAAAATTGTTCCAGATGTAATTCTTTCCATGTGGTGGAGTGAATACATGATATGATGGCCCTGCCCTCTTCCCTCCCTCAGAGGCAAGGTTTTCTCTCTGTTTTCCTTTGCCTGTCTGACAGAGCCACCCTCGTAATGTGTTTTCTTCTTTGCTGAAGAACTCTGACTGTCCCACCCTGTCACATTACAATATTTGGCTGTTGGCTCAACCAGGCTATGGTCACACTGCAGGGTTAGCAGAGTCTGGGTCTGCCTTTAATTTCTCAGTTATTTTTTGTAACAGAGAAATTTGATCAGACATTCCATCCTTAACCTGCTTCACCCTGCACTCACCCCATGGAGGACTGATCAGATGGCCGCCATGGAGTGGGAGGTTTTCTTTATTATTTGTCCTTTGAGTATGCACATAAGTGCTTATGGGAAGTCTCACTTCAAACTCCTGGCAGCCAGTGGCTAATGAGATTGCAGGAGGAGGCTGCTGGGATTTGTAGTACAGCTGTTTGGGCTGTGTTATTTAAACTGTGCTTTAAAAAAATTAAATGTTTCAAAAGTTTTAAAGCCAGAGGGAAAGAATAGAGAAGCCTCATCCTGTATCCTGTGTGCTGATGTTTTTATTTGAAAGTTTGGAGTGAAGCTGGAGTCATGTCACAGCATCATCCATAGACTGCCTTCCTCTCCTCTCTGAAAAAAACTCAACTTTTCAATTAACCTCTTTCCCAACCACATGTTCCGTAAAACTGTAGGCAGAAAACAGGTGAAACACATAGGCATCTTTCTTTGGAAGGTTTTAAAAGGCTTTTAAAAGAGAAATACATGGGTCAAAGATCTGCTTTAAGCGCACACCACTAAATTAATTTTTAAAATGGCGCAGACCCAAGTGTTCTCTCTAGCTTCCAAGATGGATTGATTTTGCAAGAGAAAGTTCAGACACCAGGAATTGCGTGGTGAGACCAGTTCAGTCCCTAAAGGTCTGCTTTTTTCTGGTGCTGGGAAGTCACCTGTGAGTACAGGCTACAAATGACTGCAAAACAGGAAGGAATGGGAAGAACCTGAGGGAAGGATCAGGAGCCTGCTTTAACATAACAACTTAAATAGCACTTGAGGTGTTTTGAAATTCCAAAATAACAAAAAAAATTAATATAGAGGGGAAAGTTCAGGTGAAATCAGGGGCTGAAATTTCTGAAGTAACTCAATATAGATAACTCTGAGGTAAAACCAGTACATGCACAGACTTCAGTTCTTATGTTTCAGGCTTATAAGAGTTTCTTAAGCTATTCTGAGTTACTTAAAATCTTTATGTTGAGAGGCTTTTGTTCCCATGTTTCCCCAAAACACTTCAGTACACTTTCTATGAGTATTCACTGACTCTTTTGGTTTCCAGAAGGCTGGTATACTCTTTCCAGAACCTAAACCCCTTCCCTTGAAACACCAGTACTCATCTTGAGTTTTTAACTGACAAGGTTTCTATAGACAGTTTCTAACCACACCAGACCAGGGATCTCTCCACTCTTTAGAGCTAACTCCCTGTTTGACTGGACAGGGAATTTTCTTTTCTCTCTAGAAGATCTCTCCTCTTTCCTTGGCCCAAACTTCCTTGCCAACTCCCCACCCCCCAGTTCTCCGTCCATGTTACACTGCTTTCAGCTAAGGCAGAAATCTGACTGAATATCTGCTCAGCTGATACTAACCAATCAGATTGCTTGGAGCAGCCTGTCACTCAAGTTTCCCTGGCTCTGTGAAGAATTAACCCATCACAAACCTTTATCAAAGCTTTTAAAAGTGCTCAGGCAACTGAAGCTGCAATCACACACACTAAATAATGCACTTCCAATACACTTTCAATACACTTTCCAACTGAATTTTACTGTGTGGACTGGCAAAATCCAATTTGAATGCACTCTCAAAAAACTCAAGGAAACAGTGACCAAAAGTGAACTGAAAGTTGAAGGGAGGAAAATCAATGCAGAACAACAAAGAAAACCCAATGGACATGCACGGTGAAAGCGAGGGAAAACTCCCATGCATAATAGGCCTATGTTCGACACACCTGGGCCTTTCTGTTTCACTGTAGGTTCTATCCCACATCATCTTTTTAAACCCTGCTGGTTCTTTGTTTGTGTGTGTATGTGTGTGTGTGTGTGTGTGTAAATATGCTGATGCTTTAAAAAGAGAAACCAGCTTACTGAGATATTTTTGTAAATGTTACAACATATTTGGAAGTTAAAGTGTTTCTTCTTACCTTATACAATTGCAAACCCATGCTTGTTATTAATTGTATGGTTATCAAGAAGCAGCTGATCCCAGCTTCCAGATATATAATACTGTGCTTGCAAACACCTGCTTTTGCACCCACAAATTACCTTTTTCATCCATACGTAGGAGTCGTTTGGGCCCGGAGTGCACCAGAGTGTCACTTTGGGAGCTTAGGAGTGGGCACAAATGGTGAGCTAAGGAGAGCACAGCTAGGGAGGGGAGACATTTAAACGTCTCCCCGGGGTTCTCTGGCTGACATGCCAGAAGCTCTCCAAAGCCCCCCTCGCCCCCTTCCTAGCTTGCCTGTCAAGGCAGTCGAACTAGGGAGGGTGTGGGAAGACATTTAAATGTCTTCCCTGGGTTCTCTGGCTGGCGTGCCGAGGCGCACCAGCCAGAAAAGCCCGCTAAAGCCCCCCTGCTCCCTTGGCAGACGAGCTAGGGAGGGTGCAGGAAGGCAGGGGGACACATTTAAATGTCTCCCCGGGGTTTCTCTGGCTGGTGTGCTGAGGCTGGCTGGGGAAAGAAGGGGAGGCTTTTGAAGATGACCCCCCTTTTGCTTCCCCTTCTGATATCACTTCTGGTGATGTCAGGGGGTGTAGCATATGCTAATGAGCTATTATGCTCATTATGCTCTTGCGGCTCTTTTTCTACGAAATGACCCCTGTCCATACCTGTGTTCTTAGAAACTCTGCCATATATCACAGTTTTTTTCTCCAATCAGCTTCATGCAATATCAACAATTCTATGGAAACAAACAATCTAATTCTACTGTTTCAGAGATTTCATAGGCATGTCATTTACATTTCACATTCTTCACAGTACAAACAACTTTCCAATTTATAGGCTGTAGAGACCACAGAAAGTAGTTTAATGATCCCTCAAAGATTTTAAACTGATTGGTCCAAGCTTGTTATCTAATCTCTAAATAGGTTTATGCATGAATGCCATGGGCATCTGTTGGACAGTGCCTGTACCTTTATTAGTGATGAATGATCTGCCCACATATGTGCTTTTTGTGAACTTTATTGCTTTTAAAAATATTATTTAGTCCTCAAGTATGGGAGCATTTATATAACCCTTTTAGAAATTTGTGAAAGGAAACATATTTATCTAGGACTTCTTTCCAGTTCAGGATTGAAAATCAAATTAGAAAATGCTTCCTTCCAGCTCATTCTAATTTGAAAGATGGCCCCCTACCTTAATATGGCTGATCTGGCCACCTGGATCCATGCCACAGTAACATCAAGACTTGACTATTGTAATGCTTGACTATTGTAATGTTGTTGTTAGCCACCTTGAGCCGGTTGAATTACTGGCAAGGCGGGATATAAATGAAACAAATAAATAATAAATAAATAAATAAATAAATAAATGCACTTTACATTGGTCTCTCTTCAAAATCAACTCAGAAACTCCAGTTGGTGCAGAACATTGCAGCTTGATTATTATCATCATCAGGAGCTATATAGGGCATGTGCAGGGCTTTTTTTTGTAGAAAAAGCCCAGCAGGAACTCATTAGCCTAACAGGCCACACCCAACAGCAGAAACTCATTAGCATATGAGGCCACACCCCAATACTGCAGCTCATTAGCATATTAGGCAGACGCTGGGAAAGCATAAGGCAGGCATGGAATCTTGCCTCCCCCCCCCCCGAGCTTCTTCACCCCCTTCAGCATCACCTTTCTAATCTCCCCCCCCCCCCGAACCAGACAACTAGGAAATGCGGTGCTGAAGTTCCTGGGATCTGAAAAATGCTGAAGTGACGTGGCGGACAGGCTGGGGAAAGGAAGGCAGGCACGCACACATGCCCCTTTCTTCCACATTTTCAACGTGCCTGGGTTCCCTGCCTGCCCTTTTCCAGCTGCCACATGTCAGCTAGAGAAGGGAAGGCAGAGAGAGGCCTTTCCTTGTCAATTTCACTCTCAACTGGCTACTGGGGGACTGAAATTGACAAGGAAATCCCATGGGCTTCCCAGAAGGGAAGAGAGCATTTCAACATGCTGCCTTTCCATCTTGTGTGTAACCATGCATGCCCAGAGGTTTGGACTGTGGGCGTGGCCAACTCAGGAGCCAGCCGGAACTCCGTTCCTGTGTGTTCCTGCCCAAAAATAGCCCTGGTCATGTGTAACTTCTATTCTATGGTCACTCCATTGGCTGCCCATCAGTTACAAGGCTCAATTTAAGGTACTGGCTATCACATAGCCTTCATGGCCTTGGTCCCTCATACCCTCATATCTGAAGGACTGCCTCTCCCACTATGTTCCACCTCAACAGCTTTGCTCACTTCAGCAGGGCCTTCAGCAAAATCAACAACTGCCCATACATGTGGCCCCACCTTAAGAACATAAGAGAAGCCAATGTTGGATCAGGCCAATGGCCCATCCAGTCCAACACTTTGTCACACAGTGGCTAAAATACCAGGTGCTATCAGGAGGTCCAGCAGTGGGGCCAGGATACTAGAAGCCCTCCCACTGTTGCCCCCACCCAAGCACCAAGAATACAGTGCATCACTTGCCCCAGACGGAGAGTTCCTATCTATATCTTGTGGCTAATAGCCACTGATGGACCTCTGCTCCATATGTTTATCTAATTCCCTCTTGAAGCCGTCCATGTTTGTAGCTGCCACCACCTCCTGTGGCAGTGAATTCCACATGTTAATCACTCTTTGGGTGAAGAAGTACTTCCTTTTATCTGTTCTAACCCAACTGCTCAGCAATTTCATGGAGTGCCCACGAGTTCTTGTATTGTGAGAAAGGGAGAAAAGTACTTCTTTCTCTACCTGCTCTATCCCATGCATAATCTTATGGGAATGGCCTACCTGAGGAGGTAAAGAAAGCTCCCACTCTCCTGGTTTCTATAAAATATGCACAACTGAATTATTAACAGGGTTTTTTATGCAGGTAATCAGATTGCATTGACCCAACCAGTCAAATATCTGACTGTGCCAATTAAAAATAATCATAAAATCATAATCTGTCTGGCAGTCCTACTCCCTGCCTTCCCCATGAGGCAGTGGCACCACTAGAAGTTTTTAGCATCATCCATTAGGTTGTTTGTTGTGCTACTATGTTTTAACTGTTTTAGTTATGTATCTATATATGAAAGCATTCCATTTTGTACATTGCCTGGAGGTCTGTTCCTACAGGGGAGGGCAGTTTAAAATCCAGCAGCAACAACAACAATTTTGGAGACTTCTGATTACAAACACCTGGAGCATAACACCCCTGATATCACAAATGTAGAAAAAATGCCAGTGTTCATTGGAACCCTTGGAGCAGTGCCTAGAAGTCTCAAGAAACACCTGAACATTCTGGGCATTGAGCAAATAATACCAGCTCAGCTCCAGAAGACAGTGTTGTTTGGAACAGCAAGAACCCTGTGAGGATATATCTGCAATTCCCAAGAACTTGGCTAGATCATGAATTGCAGAACACCATCCATCGGTCAAATATCTGCCTGTGACTATTATTGTTGTTGTTGTTGTTACCAGCTTGGTCGTCACTTTGGTTAACAAAGACTGAGTCAGAGATTGGTGTTCCTGGATTTTTGGCAAAAAATGGGCTACAGGACACAGGCTCTTCTGTTGAGCACCAGGGCAGTGGCCTGATGTGCTACTAGAACCAGGATCTTCTATAAAGCAACCAGAGCAGACACCTGATCAGCTACTGGAAAAACAGCAATATATTTAAAAAATGATATTGAGAACAAAACAGAATCATTATGCAATGTTATTTTGAATCAAGGCCTAAACAACATGGCTATTTGAAATGACAGTTTGAAATATGGAAAGAAAAGTGTCCTGACTCTACCATCACCAAACAGTGACTAGCAAATCAGTGCCATTTAACGACCAAAACAACTTTTTCATAGCAATAGAGCTAGATGAAATAAGGAACAACAGCCAATCAAAGAAAGAACATGAAGAACAAGCAATAAACGAAACTAACCAGGAAGCAGGCTGTAGAAATGAAGTTGCTCTTGAAAGTTCTAATTAAGAGTGAAATACTGACAAATCAATGTTCCCTCTAAGCTGTGGAGTCCTGTGAGCAAAACTTCTACTTTGTGAGCTACTGGCATTAAAGTTGTGAGCGAGCAATTTGGCTGCTGCATAAATTAGTTTGCTCTGGAGCCATCCCTTCCTGAGCTGAGACAAAAACGTGTGAGCCATAGGCTAAAAAACTGTGAGCTAGCTCACACTAACTCAGCTTAGAGGGAACACTGCTGACAATACATCATCAGCTCACCTCCCTACAGGAAGAACTGAAGGGAAAATTTTTAGAGCATATTAACAGCAAAGCAGACAGATAAAGATTATCTGTGATCAGAACAACATCAAAGGAAGAACTTGCAAGACTCATTGAAAATATCAATGCAGCAATTGAAATAATTCCTACAGGAAGCATAATTGAAACAAATTAGCTGATGTATAGTACAGCAGTTGTAGTAACAAGAGAACTGAGAATGGACATTAAGAAAAAGGCAAAACCAAACTGGCAAATGAGATTGGGGGAAAAATCAACAAATGCCATTCAGACTTCAGTGCCTTAAAGAAAGGAAACTCAAGAATGAAAGAAGGTGAAAAAGTACAACCAGACAAAGTAAAGACAACAACCTTCTGGAAAGGACTCTGAGAAGATGCAAAAGAATACAATAAAAAAGCCACCTGGATCACAGATATGGGGACAAACTGAAAGGAAAGCAAACTGAGGATCTTATAATAACCCTGGAAAGCATGCAAAAACAAAGTGACAAACTGGACAGTGCCTGGAAGAGACAAAGTCCATTGCTATTGGCTTAAAAAGTTAACAAGTTTTCATCCACGAATGGTGCAACAGCTTAATGATGTGATCTGTTCCAAAGCAATAGAAAACTGGATAACAACTGGCAGGACATTTCTCATTCTGAAGAACAAAGAGAAAGGAATAGTGCCAAGCAACTTCTGCCTATTTATCTGCCTACCAACAACTTTAAAACTACTAACAGGAACTGTAGCCCATTCCATTCAAGAATATCTATAACTCAATTCAATTTTACCATATGAACAAAAGGAAATTTCCTGAAAATCCTGAGGTACCAAAGATCAATTATTGATTGATAAAATGGTCTTACAAAATTGTAAAAGGTGGAAAACCAAGCTGAATGTTGCTTGGATTGATTACAAGAAGGCGTTTGATTCATGCCCTCATACATGGATCCTGAAAACACTAGAAATGATAGGCATCAGTAAAACTATAATAACGTTTATCAAAACTGACATGAATAAATGGAACACCAGGTTGATAGTGAATGGAGAAGAAATTGGAACAGTTAATATCAAATGAGGAAGTTTCCAAGGAGACTAATTATTGCCTATACTCTTTGTCATTGCCCTAATACCACTCACAATCATTCTCAGCAGCACAGGCCTAGGATACCAGCTTTCAATGACAGGCCCAAAAATCTCACACTTATTGTATATAGATGACTTGAAAATGTATGGAAAGTCATCATCAGAGATTAATCCTTTACTAAACACAGTTAAAATATTCAGCAAAGATATAGCAATCAAATTTGGCCTTGACAAGTGTGCAGCATTAGCACTGAATAGAGGAAAGATCATTGACCAAGAAGAAATCAAGATGCCAAATAACATCATCAAAACATTGGGCTTTAAATAAAACAACAAACATCTTGGAATTTTGGAAGCTGACAACATCATATATACCCTTGTTAAGAAAAATACAACCAAGGAGTAATGCCAAAAAGTTAAAAAGAAATTGTGAACAAAATTAAATGGAGGCAACACAATAAAGGCAGGTAACACATGGGTAGTCCCAGTTCTAAGATACACAGCTGCCATTATCCGCTGGAAACAGGCAGAATTAGAAGCAATAGATTGCAGAACTCACAAGATAATGAAGATGTATCGCTCACTGCATCCCAGAAGTGATGTTGATCATCTTTACTTACAAAGAAAATTATGAGGAAGAGGCAAGCAGTTGAAGAAGAAAAATGAGCACTGAATGACTGCACCAAGAAAAGCAAAGAAAAGCTTCTAGTTGAAATGTACAAGTCAGATTTATTTAAGTTTACAGAACCAAAGAAGATTACAAAAAGAATGAAATCAAAACTCACTTTGGAAACTGGAAAAAAAAGCACTTGCATGGACCATATTTGAAAGACATAGAGAACAAAATATATAATGAAAACATCTGGGAGTGGCTCCAAAACGGGCACTTGAAGAAACGGAAGGATTTATTCTAGCTGCACAAGAACAGGCACTCTGTCAAAAGTCCCAGTCCCAACCCTGGGTGAGGACTTTTGGTACAAAGGGAGTGTGACACAAAACAAAGTACCAGAGGGAGTCTAAAACTTACCCTAGTCTTGGTAGGTTCCACCAGACCTTTCAATCTATCCCAACAGCCCAAGAGAGAAAGGTCAAGCCTCCCAGCTTCTCAGGGAATTAACAAGAAAAGTAAGCCCTGCAGAGTGGGACTGCAGTCTGAGTTTCCAAAGATAAAACAGTTAACTGGTAGATGGTCAAGAGCCAAGGCTCTGGATAAAGGATTTGAGGTTACTGAAGACAAAAACCACAACAGAGTAAAAATATAATTATTTAAGGTGCAAAAAATATATAAAACAAGACTAGACAGTGAAGGAAATAAAACAAATAAACCTAAGCTTTTCCAGCATAGCTAAGTACATAGAAACAAGGTTCTAGTTACCATTCAAGGCTCAGCAGAGGCAGTCAGTTCCAGCAAGACAAGATGTTCACAACTTAGCCAGTCCAGGCAGGAATCAAGTAGGATGCCATTCCGGGAGCTGTTGAACCACTGACATATTGCCATGTCAAGTAGTCACCAAGCTCCTATTCATAGTATGAGGACTACCTAGATTTATGGGATAGGTCTCTGATTGACCCAGGCCTTGTTAGAATATTCAGCTACCTGAGAGGTGATGTAACTCTCTTTGGTTGCTAGGCACATGACATCCAAGGATGGACAAGAGGGAGGGAGAGAAACAAAACTGTACTATAGATAGGTCCATCCCATTCCCACACAGGTGTCCATAACTTCAGTTGCTTGGAATGTGCTTATTGGAAGGACCAAGGGCAGTTGGTACTCCCCAGCACCTCAGCTGCAAACAATCCAGCTGGCAAGGTCACTGTGTTCTATCTACTTCTGAACCATCTCTAACTGTCTCTGGGAAGATTCCTGTAGGCCTCTATGCAGCCTGAATCAAAGATTTTATTTTACAGAACAGAGCTAGGAACTATTTTTCTTTGCACACTCAAAATGAAAAGTATGAAAGCCAAGATTCAGAAGACCAGTGTTGACAGCAAATGTTGACTTTGCAGCACAAAGGATGAAACAGTCAACCACATGGTCAGTGCCTGCAGTAAAATTGCTCAAATTGACTATAAAGAATGTCACAATCGAGTTGCAGCTATGTTGCACTGACATCTTTGCACATCTTTGCACCGCACTTACCATCAGCCAGAAATTCATGGGAGCACAAACCAGACAAGATCACAGAGAATGATGAAACAAAGAATCTTTGGGGCTTCCAATTGCAAACAGATAAACACCTGGAGCATAACACTCCTGATATCACAACTGTAGAAAAATGAGAAATAGGCTTTGGATCACTGACACTGCAATCCCAGGAGACAGCAGAATAGAAAATAAAGAACAGGAGAAGTTCCCAAATACCAAGACTTACGAACAGAGTTAGACTACCTCTGGGAAAAGAAGGTTACCATTGTGCCAGTTGTCATTGGAGCCCTTGGAGTCTCAAGAAAGTCTCAAGTCCCTAGAGTCCCTAGAAGTCTCAAGAAACACCTGGACATTCTGGGCATTGAGCAAATATCACCAGCTTAGCTTTAGAAGACAGAATTGCTTAGAACAGCAAGAATCCCGCAAAGATACATCTGCAATTCCCCAGAACTTGGCTAGATCTTGAACTGCAGAACACCATCTACCAGGCAAATATCTGATTGTGACAGTTCTTCTTCTTCTTCTTCATCATCATCATCATCTAGTGGGTATGGGATTTGAACTGGGACTGGCAGCATTTTTTCCTAGCTGGGACTTCTGTGCTCTGAATTAAGGGCATGTCAGGCAGAAATGCTGAAGGGAAGTATTCTGCTATAACTATAGTCCTGTGCAGACAATAAACCTTGTCCAGAGTGTTCAGAGGTGTATGTGCGTGTGTGTGTGTGTGGGGGGGGGGGGGGGTTGTGGAAGTAGTCCCTGCCTCAGTTTCCACATGTTCTTTTGAAGAATCTGAATATAACCTACATGAGTAGAACTTTATCTTTTCAGCATGGGGTGGGGGAATGCTTGCAATTACAAAGTTGTACCCTTGTTGGCTCTCTTCCAACCTTCAGTTGAACATATGGAGGCTGCAAGCAGAGCCAGCCCACACCTTCCTGCACAGAACTGAAGGAAAGCTGAAAGGGACTCCCATCTCCATGCTGGGAAAGCTGCACCTAATTGAATATGCCTTTTGCACAGCTATTAAAGGCACAGAAGCGCCTGACAAAGAATGAGGCATCTGGGAAGAGAGGTAGGTGGATCCTGAATGTGTAGATATTAATTTGTGTTTTCACAGTTTATTGAAAAGCACATAGGTGATTGTCACTTGTAAATGCTACCCTGGGATGAAGCAAGTGCTATAAAACTGCATAGGCTTAATGAGTTCTGTTCCCACCAAAAAAGACTTTGGCTGTGAATCAGTCTACCGTTTATCTTCCTAGTGTTTTTTATGGTTAAATTCCACCATGACCTGTTAAGAGCAAATCCTCCAGGCCTTGTTGCAACCCAACAGCACAGGTTGATGTGAGTAAATACCCAATATGACTGATAGCACTCATAAACCAATAAGTCTGTAGCACTTGTTTGCTTGTAGTAAGATAACACTTAGAAGGTCTCTCCTGTAAATCTCTTGATTTCTAGTTATCATTAGTAAAAGGAACAGCTATACTCAGTCACCTGAATGTCTTTTAGCACAGGAAAGACATTAAATGCAACAACTTGTGATAGGCTAAAAGTAAACTTGAAGTCCAGTAGGTAGTCCAGCCTTAAAATGCATGCGTTACTCCACTGAAAAGCTTCCCAATTTCTTTGATTCTATCATGAGATCTAAGAGATGTAAGGAGCCACTAGATGGCAGTTACACACTCACATCACAGGCTGTGTGAATCATGTATGGGGACCCCCAATATCACTTCAGCCATTAGATGATGCTCAGTTGCTATGGCGATTCCTCATGATTATAATATATGGAACGACTAGATTTTTATGTGGTTAAGTAAACCTCAGAACTTGTTTTTTCGGATGAATGCCTGTGTATATTTCTTTTGAAAATCCAAACAGGAAAATATAGTCTCTTCCTACTATGGTAAACAAAGTTGGATTTAGTTCAGGGTAGAACTGAACATATTTTTCAGATCAGATCCTTGAATATTAACTTGAAAAATGAAAATATTAAATGTTCTAAAGTTCAGCATCAGATTCTAGTAGTCCTGATATGATTCTGTCCTCTGAAAGAATGTAAAGGATCAGGACAGTGGCTCAGTATTGGGGGCATTTAATCATTATTAACATTATCAACATAATTAATATTAATATCATTGGTGAAAAGTGCTGTCAAGTCGATTTATGGTGACTCCATAGGGATTTCAAGACCAAAGACAAATAGTTTGCCATTGCCTGCCTCTGCCTAGCAACCATGGACTTTCTTAGTGGTCTACCAATACCATTCCAGCATTATCTAGGGCTGACCCTGCTTAGCAGCCATAATCTGATGAGATCAGGGTAGCCTGGGACATCCACTGGCATCTATAGTATTATTAAATTTGCAAACATGTTTTGTGACATGTTTGTAAAGCATTTTGCAGAACAAAGTATGCTTATGTATGTAATGATCAGAATGGTATTTTTTCTGCATTTCAGTCCAAGAAGGTCATTGGAGTTCAGTGTTATCCCAATTGCTTGGGTGAAGTGGGCGGCAGCTTATCATACCAGTTGTGGCTCTTTATATCTAGGGGATTGCCTGACCGAGTCCTGGGAATGCTGCATGCTTTACTAAAAATTGGAGTGGTGTGACCACCTTGATGGAGTCAGTTGTAAAACTCCACCTTAAGAACTCCCCATGTCCTAATGGTTAAAAACTCCACCTTAAGAACTCCCCATGTCCTAATGGTTAAAAAGCTCAAGGCAAGTATTTTTTTTGGTCAGACTATCTTTATTGGGAGAGGGAGTGCAGCTCTGTTGACCTGGGGTGAACAGTGAAGTGGCCACGTTCACAGAGGACACCAAATTATTTAGGATGGTGACAATCAAAAGGATGTTGAAAAGCATTAGTCACATTTCTCCAGACTGGGTGAGTGGGCAATAATGAGGCAAATGGGTTTAATGTATTTATTTTCTTACTTCATTTATGCCCCACTTTTCTCTGCAATGGGGACCTAAAGTGGCTTGCGAGATTTCTCCCTTCCCCATTTTATCTTTATAATTCTGTGAAGGAGGTTAGACTGAAGCAACTTGATGGCAGTCAGCTGACCTGGAGATTCTAGAAGACAGTTAAGTCCAAACTTCCATTCAAGCCAGTAAAAGAGGCACCTCTAGCCTTTTGATGCTGTTGAAAATATGGTGCTCTAGGTGATAATTTAGTGGCAGGCTGCCACTTCTCCTTGTATGTATTGAGTAGCCTGTTCTATCTTCCTTTTCCTTTGCTTCGGAATTATCACCAAAAAACCACCCCCCTTTAACAGCTGAAAAGAAATAACTGAGGGTGCAGTCCTAAAGTTCTGTGGCTTCTGAACTGTGGGTTGGATTCCAGAGATCTCTTCTGCTAACAAAGGCACCTTCCTGTAAAGCAAGACACACTTTTGTTAGCTGTGCCCACTGTCATGTGCCAAGGATAAAAGAATCACTGCCTTCAAATGTTACATGTGGAATTTAAATACGATGAAAAGTACAGTACATGTCTTTCTTTATCTGCCACATCATTATTCTTATTTGGCAGCTCTGGTATATCTGATTACCCCCCCCCTGCACTAAGAAAAGATCATATGGCCTATATAAATTATGCAAATAATGTATATATTCATACATTAATTAGGTTGCATTATTTATTGTTTTAACTAATTAGGAAAAGAACTAAGACCTATTCATGGCAGTGAACACCTGTCACCCTGATTTCTCTTTTATAAATAGAAGCTGAGATTCTTGGGATTTTGAATAATTTGCCAGTTCCAAACTCCATTCATGTGTGGTGTGACTGCTGAATTACAAAATATCCAAAGCCCTGGGTAAACTGCACAGTTCTATAAAAATATCAGTGTAAAGATCATACTAGTTTTATTAGTAGTTCTTAAAATGGGTGTGCCTGTTCATACTTAACAGAGCTGTTTCTAGCAGGGAACCACTTAAGGCTGTTTGCTTTTAATACTATCAGTGACGAGAAAGGAAAAATATTAAAGGATTGCTGAAAATGTCACTGGCAGTATTAGTATGAGAGTTCGCTAATCAAGATTTTTGGGACATATGGAAATCTGGCAGCATATTGGTAGGAGCTGATACAAATAAACAGATTTTTAGTGGATTCTGGATATAATTCTAAAGCCAGCCCTGAAACTTCTTAGGTAGTCACTAAGTGCCACACCACCATTGTAGCTTGGAGAGAACACTGTAATTCAAAGATACACCAGGTTATCTGGAGATAGGCTACTCTAGCACCCCTGTGATGCCATGGCAGTATGAACCTGGCAACAGCATAGCCATGTCAGTGAAGAGGCCAGAAATAGCACTGCAGCTGTATGGGTGAACAACTGGGCTGAATCAGTGTTTTAAGACCCTTCAGCCTATCTCCTGCCTCCTGTACCAGTGTAATATTTCACTGGTAAAAAAGCTGCCTCCCCACCTCCTGTCATGTATTCATGGGGTTATACCAGTGTCAGCATCACAAGCTTAGGACTGAGCTGCCAATGACTGGATCACATGATCTTTTGCTTGTACCAAATCACTATAATGTATATATTTACAGTCACGCCATTTTGATGCGTCTTTTCCAGTAGCCAGAAGTTTATGGTAACATATGCGTTAGACAAATATCAGTGTTTACAGGATGCCCAATATCTCTTCAGTGAGTTAGCAATGAATACTGAATTGTGCTAAAAATGTTAAAGTTTACACTGAATGTCTTTCTAAAAATCAAGCCAAAATTCAGTGGGGTGAACAATATCACTTGAGGGATAATCCAGAAATAGTTCCCTGTCTGCTGGAACTCACAGAAAAAAACTTTGCGACTTGAGGTATGTGGGAGGTTCACACACACACACACACACACACACGAATGATAACTTATTAATCTAATAAATCTTTAAAATTTAGCCTGGATTTATGTGCTTTAGGGTTATCTGAAGATGAAGCAAGTTAAAATGTAGCCTTGTACCAGCAGGGGTTCTTGGCTCTGTTTTGCTTTGCTGACAAATAACTAACCTTGTAGGCAGTACCACAGGGACTGCTGTGAGTATGCAGGGTTGGGTAGTATTCACAATTCATAGAAGCATGTATTGCCCCATCAGTGACCCCAGCTAGTGGGAAAGAGGAGGAGACTAAATCCCCTTGGTGATTTCCTGCATGCATAAACTCAAGGTGATCATTGTCTACAACAGAGCTAACATGAGCTGAATGAAATCTATCCATCAGCTGTGGGAGGCCCCCAAGGTCCACCCCATTTAAGGGCCTCTTAAATTTTCAACAGGCAACTTATATGATATGCACAGACCTTATGTGTTCCCTTTGCAGACTGGGACACTCAACATAAGACCTGAATAGATTACAATGTATTAGCTACAAAACTAGTCCTTGATTCCCTATCATCCTAGATTTCATCTTATGATGCAGAACATGCTGGTTCCTTGGGATATGTCTACTCCAGACACGGCATATAGTTAAAAATGGAAAACATCCAAGATTGGTCCTTCCTTGCATCATGGTTAAATGAAAGATAAAAGGTCAAGATTTCACCTTTTTAATGCAATAATCAATATGTGGTGTTCTGAACTGATAGAAATAGCTGTGCCTCTTCCTGATTTAGAGGCACTTCATCAGTGTGGTGATAAACAGCGCCAGAATAGCAACTAAAAGAGCTGGTTCTGGGGTATCTCGGCAGACTGCTCGGCTGGTTGTCAGCCTCTTTCTTCTTACACTCAGCCCTTTCTCCTCTCTCACTAATTCTCTTTTGCTGATCTTTCCCTCTTTCATTCTTGTCTTCCTGATACCCGTTCTTTTTTGCACACATCAGCCTTCCTTGCCACAAATCAAACCCATTAGGCACTCTGGAGGGATCCTTGCCAATGGCTTCTCTTTGTGAACTAGCTGGTCTTTTTTTTTTTAATCTGCAATGTTCCACATTATACTGCCATTGATTTAATGGTCCACCATGAATTTTGCTACCTGTCAAACAACAGCACAATTATTTTGAATTCTGTTGAAGAAAGGCTTGACACAGCAGAGTGGATCACATTACACTTTTCACCTAAGGGAACCCATTTCCCAACAAGTCTTTGCTATTTCTCCCAGGGTGGGTCGGTACGCTTGTTTTAATTTGAGGATAATGACCATTGAACTAATTAACTGGGAATGGGCAGTGGAAGCACTAGACGTGGGTGTAGAAGCACTAGATGTGGGTGTACAAATGTGGGTTGTGATATTTCTGAAAATACTGAAGCCATGGCATGGTTTTCAGGAGTGTGCCCATAGAAATATCCCATTAACTCACCACATTCATGATGTGGGCTCAAAATCATGCAAAGCTGTTGAGCTCACCAGGCAACAAAACCCCTCGGGAACCATTGACAACAGAGGGAAGGCTCTTTGAAACCTCAGAGGCACTTGGCAAGCCTGAAGTTTGAACAGGGATGGTGGTGGCTATAATTGCTATTTGCATACAGGAGGTGAGATGGTTCTTGCATGGAAGATAAGGACAGCTGTCTGTACAGGTTCAGCCTTTCTCTGGCCGCTTCCAGTGTCTTGATGTTATTTTGGAAGGCAGAGAGAGACACACCCTGCTTTTGCCTCCTTCCTGTCAAGGCTGTATGGACTGTCAATAGTTTCACATGCTCAGTCACATGACAGTTACAATTACCATGTAAACAGTATATCACATGTGAACTTCTCCTTCACCCAGCATGGCACTACCAATGTGGTACTTTATTGCTAAACCAAAAGAATGAGAGAAGTCCTTCATAAAGGCAGGGAGAATATTCCTTGGAACGGTTTCAGGTGGAGAGTGTGGGCTGCAGTGTTCCCTCTAAGCTGAGTTAATGTGAGCTAGCTCACAGTTTTTTAGCCTCTGGCTCACACATTTTTGTCTTAGCTCAAGAAGGATGGCTCCAGAGCAAACTAATCTATGCAATAGCCAAATTGCTCACTCACAACTTTAATGCCAGTAACTCACAAAGTAGAGTTTTTGCTCACTGGACTCCACAGCT
The DNA here is from genome assembly GCA_029233225.1 of Lepidodactylus listeri. NCBI lineage: Eukaryota > Metazoa > Chordata > Lepidosauria > Squamata > Gekkonidae > Lepidodactylus > Lepidodactylus listeri. The sequence goes on along the minus strand of JARCFY010000005.1, from coordinate 55,797,175 downwards.
TAGAAGGGAGCATTGGTGGGCTGCCTTGTCCAAGCTCTTCCACACGCTCCCTTTAACTGCAGTACTAGTCTAAAGGATTGCCAGTGGCCAAAATACTGGCATAGTATGGCTTGGGAGAAGCACACTCACATACGAACCCCCTATTGCCCCAAGGCATTAGCTATTTCTGTTAAAACGTCTTTTCACAGGGAACTGTTTTATCACTGCAAGAACCCTGCAGTATCTTGACAAGAATTACTACAATTCTCCTTATGGATCACAGGACTGAAGCTCTCTTCCTTCCTCAGTTGCAGGCATTTTTGTTTTCTTTCCCATTTTTGATGGTAGCTTTGCTAGTCAAGAAATATGGTTTCCTTCCCCCACTTTACCTCTTCATATTACCTGTGTGCCATAGAGTTCTGCAGCCTGGGGTTCTTGGGTCAAATGTGGAACCAAATATGGCTCTAGAACAAAGAAAAATAATTTCTTTAAGTTCGCATACATTGGAGATGTAGGTAGGATACTAGAATAGTCAGTAAGGGAAATGCAGGCAAAGATTTTGATGGGACTAAAGGGCTCCTGTGTTACAGAAAGGGAAATTAAAAAGATGAACAATTTCCAGTATTCCAAGTGTGAACCATGTGTTGAATTATGCCAGTACATTAACACAATTGCACAGGGTGGTCCTGTGGCTATGAGATCCAGTGCATGCCATTTTCTTATAAAGCATTCCCAACAACCAGTATTTGGGCTGCAGAAACATTATAGATTATTAATCAACATATAAATGATCTGTAAAATTAAGCTGTATGTTTTCACTGACGCAGATATGCTTTCTCAGACCGGCTCTTTAATGATATCTTGTTTTGAATTTTGGCATAGTTTGGATCTTTAATTTAAAAGGTCGCAGACTCCTGGGTTTGAGTATCAGAATAAGATCTGGAAACTCAAATATGAGTCTTCATATCACCATAGAAGCTTGTTGGTGACCTGGAGCCAGTCACTGTCTCTCCGCCTAAGCTATCTTGTAGGGTAGTTGTTGTGAGAATACAATGGAGGAGGGCAGAATGAGTAAGCCATTTTGGTTCCCTATTGGAGAGGAAAAGAGGGATACAAATATCTAAAATAAATAATAATGTGCAGATTGGATGTGTAATAGTGTCTAACTGTAGGCTTCCACATGGTGGTGCACAAGTGTGGCCAGCTCAGTCACCTCATGTTGCAGCAGATGGGAAACAGGCAAGCAGAAGGCATAACTTGCTGGACCCTGCTGTGTAAGAGGCCCTGAATTCTATGGAATCTGTTGCACCTCGTGAGGATGTTAGGTGCAATGATACAACTCACTTCTATGAATATTTACTCACAAGTAAGTTATATTGTATGCATTGGGGCTTGCTGCTAGATAAGGATGCATAGGACTGTAGCCTTTGCCTTCTTTTGGCAATCTTCTAAAGGCATAATCTGCACCTGCCCACTGATAAATAGGACAAAAAGTAAATAAAAGTTCATTGTGTTCCTGCTGGGAATGAAGGCTTCAGCATCCTTCACTTTAGATTAGATACAGAACTATAATACAGGGCAAAGCATTCCAGGCCATCCTCTCCTCTCACTTTCCCATCCCCTTGCCCTTATGCATGGGTTGGGTTCTGTTACTGGATACTAAAGTCAGACCAAATAATTAGGTGGCAACAAAATTTACAGCCAGCAGCCCTATAAACTTTACTGAACACTCTTTCAGCCATCAGCTGGTATTTAATCAACACATCATAACTTTTATTAAGCCTAAATGAAATGCTTCTGAGACACTAAATTTAAGTGTGCTTGGAAACCCGGGGTGGGGGGTGGGGGAATCTTTACATATCATAGCACATCCAGCCATCCTGGGACAGATTTAGGATTGCCAGATGTCCCTTATTTTAAAGGGTACCTTAGATTTTGAAGAGCTGCCCTTACACTATAACACTGAATATCTCCTCTAAAGCATTTTGAGCCACCCCCCTTTCCCCCAGGAACTTCCTTTACTGATATCAGTAAATGACATGCCTAATTTCTGTCGTGGTCTTTTGTTTGATGGTCTCTAATTTGGAAATGAAAATTACCATGCCTCTCCTCCAGTGCAGTAAGAACACCAGTTGTTTCTTGGAGTGATAGCAATGATGACATTTTACTTATTAACTTACAGTTCTAAAACAAAGTAATCAAAACTAGAACCCACCCATCCCCAACTTTCACCCTTCCAGGCTGGGCCTTTGTTAAGAGTCTATGTGGGGCCTTTGTTAAGAGTCTATGTGCCTTACCTTCTTCTAGAGTCACCCACAAACACCCAATACAAGGCTGTTTCTGAAAATCCAAATGAATTTTCATATAAATCTAGTACATTAAAAAATACAACAACCTTTCACAACACTTGAAACTCCCTCATACACCTGTGGAAGAAACCACAAGAGGGTGGCTGTTACTTGCCTTCAAGCTCCAAAACAACTTATCATTAACAGCCTTACTCAGGTATTGCAAACTGAGGGCCACGGTTTCCTCTACTGAGTCAGAAAAAGTACAGTAACATTATTCCAACACCAGTCTTTTACACGTCAGAGCTCACTTCATCAGATGCAGGGTTGCCAGGTCCCCTCACCGTCGCAGTGTGGGGTTTTCGGGGGGGGGGCATTCTGGGGTGAGATGCCGCATGTGCCGCATGTGACATCCCCAGCACAATGGCATCACCCACAATGCTCTGGTTTTTGGGCAAAAACTCTATGGTTTTTTGGCTTCCAAACCATAGAGTTTGCCCCCAAACCAGAGCATTGCCGGGGACATCACCAACACAATGACATCACTTCCAGGTGATGTCATCATGCTGGGGACATTGTGCAACAACGTCCCTGTCTGGGGGTGGGGTTTTCCCCACTGGTCAGCTGGCCGGTGGTGGATCAGAGCCCCCCAAAGCAGGGGAACCCTCGCTGGGAACTGGGGGCTGGCAACCCTAATCAGATGCATCTGATTTTTTCATATTTATTTACTTCATTTATAGTCAACCTCTGACTCCAGGTGGACTGCACATTACAGAATGGCAATATGTACAATCAACAATGCAATAAAACAGAAATTACAAAATTCGAGCAGTACTCTAAGAAGTATGCTACATACTATACTACAGTATAGTAATATAACAAGCAATTAAACAAAACTGGATTACAAAATTAGAGAAACAGTATGATGATACAAGAAATAAATGAAAACGATCTAAAATTTCACCACTATTAGCTACAACCCAGTTCCCTATACTGGGGTCCCCAGCACTTTTGAGCCTGTAGGCACCTTTGGAATTTTAAGGGGTAGTGGTGAATGCCACTCCAAAATGGCTACCAGGGTAGTAGGGAATGCATGGCAACTGATGGGAGTTTGGGGGGTGGGCGGGGACATGGGGGCACTGTCAGCATGACAGCATTACCTGGAAGTGCCATCACTGCACTCTAGGAATCACTGGAAACTATAGTTTTCCCCAGAAGGGATATAATGTTGTCACACGGATGGTGATTTTTATTTTTATTTTCTCCTGCTAGCCACCAGGACAATGGTGGGTGAGGCAGCTGGGGGTGGGAGATCCCCCAATGGGAACTTGGCATCTCTACATGGGAGGTGGAACTGAACCAAAAATGGCTGCTGCAAGAGGCAGGAGCAAATGGATTACCTCCCTCCTTGCACCGCTGGGGAAGAGGGAAAGCCCAAGGGGAATGGAATCACACAGTGTCTAAGGAAAGCCCAGGTTCTATCCCTTCTAGTAGCTGCAGCTGTTAACTCTTTCACTTGAATGTGGGTAGTTAATAATAAGCCCTGTTTTACCATGGCCCAGCTCATTATCTGAAAAACTCAGCAGGCTCCAAGTGAAGTATGGTAGGTGCCATGGTGCCCACAGGTAACGCCCTTCGGGAGCCTTGCCCTATATAAAAAGACCCTCCTGAGGTCCAAACTACATGTTACATTTATGCATAAGTCAGGTCGTGCAATGGATACTGAACATGGAACCCCTCAGTGGGGCAAATAGGCCCTCCCAATCCATTTTGGGAAAACAACATGGGAAGAAAGGCTAAAGCTCCTCCTTATCCCACACCATGTTCCCAAGCTGAATCATACTCTGAAGCACTTGGGAACTTTGGTCCCCCAATGTCATATTGGAACCCCAACCCAACTCATGGCCAAACATAATGTCTACTTTGGGACTAAATAATTTCATTCCACACATTCTCAGAAATGATAACAGCATGGAAGTTTATGCTAGAATAAATTTTGTTAAGTCTTTAAGGTGCTACTGGACTTCTCTTTCATTTAGCTACAACAAACTAACACAGCTACTTCTCTGGAATTACTGTGGCTGTGGTCACACACACTAAGTAATCCACTTTCAGTGGACTTTGCAACTGGATTTTACTGTGTGAACTGGCAAAATCCAGTTGGAAAGTGCATTGAAAGTAGATTATTTAATGTGTGTGACTGCAGCCTGTAGCATAAATAGGGTTCACAGTAATTTTTTGTTTAACTTAGTTGTTGATGCTTTTTAAAGCCCCTGACCACCTGCTGCTGCTAAAATGAGATCAGACAGTGGTGTGCCAGAACATCTGTGAAAGGTTTACAATAATTCCTAAGTAACAGAAAGAACTCTCAGAAGATTTGGAGCATTAAAGATGTGTGGTTTGCATTGCATTTTGGTTCTTTATTTTCCAGATACACAGCCCTAATGAGGAGGTAACCAATAGATTCACACAGAGGGCAATGGACTGGGAGCCATTTTTTTCAGTTTGGGGACAAATTCAGGTGGCATTAGATCTGTCAATCCAACTAAACTTTGTCTTCATGAATATGGGCTGTTGTAGCTTCATTTCATAAAGTTAAGTTGGTGGGATTTATTCTGAATTTCGATTCTGCTTAATGTATCTCATAGGCTTGAAACAGGTCTCTGAAAAGTTTTAAATGACTTTTGCCAGTGTTTAAAATCCCAAGAAGCCACCCTGAGCCCGTTCGCGGGGGGGGGGGGGGGACGGAGGCGGGATATAAATCAAATAAATAAATAAATAAATAAATAAATAAATAAATAAATAAATAAATAAATAAGAAGTGGGTATAGACTCCTTGCCTGGTGCAAAAGAAACCTGTGCCCACCCACTGTCCCCTTTAGTCTACTCTGCCCAGTGCCCCCACTCCTTGAATGCGGGAAGTCAATCGGGTTAGTGCCTCAATTCATAACTCATTTACACTGGAGTAAGATCAAATCGATACTTTATAGCCCCATAAATACTGACCAATGCTTCTGATTGCCACACACTGCTGCCGTAATGATTACACATTACTTACCATCTGAATTGGTCACTTCGTCGCTCTCTGTAGTGATGTCAGAAACCAGCACGAATCAGTGGTGTTGACTAGGAGATCTCCCATGTTTGGCATAATCTACACAGAAATCAAGTCTTAAATATTTTACCCCCACTGATTTGCAACCATTCGCTATAATATTATAGGTCATGATACTGACCTATAATATTATAGGTCATGATATTGAAATCTCCTCAAAAGTAAATGCACCCTAAAACGTAGTTTTAAATCCCCCCCCCATTTCCTTATAAATCCCAAACAAATGTTCTTCAGTCTTTCTAAAGAAATGTCTGGGGGGAAAACCAACTACATATAATTGAGGCTGAACACATTACTGTGTAAACAGCTCAAGGATAGCATCAACATTGCCACTGCTTTAATGGCATTTCTATAAACTTCTTTTTTTTACTTTGTATGTGTTTGGCCTGGTTGTTTGCCTTTTGCCATCCTCATGGGGATCAAGCAGCTTACTGTTAAATACAGGGATGATGATAATGATTATTGATACAATTGAACAGTAGGGAACACTAGAAGGTAATCTTTACAATCTTATAGAGAAAATTAAGGATAAGGAGGGAAAAGAAGGAAGGAGAGAAAGGAAAAAGGATCCCAGAGGAGAACAAGAATAACAACAAGCCAGGAGCACAAGGGCGGGGGTTGACATCCAAAGCTGATCAGACAGACTGACCGCTCAACCCTGCATAAAATGCTTAACCAGGGAATTTAAAAAAATGAGTTTGGGGACACAGTTTAAAAAATAAATAAAGCAGAGTTTATGTGTATGATGATAAGAAATTCCAGAATATCATGCAGTCAAAGAGAAGAGATGAAAGTGAAAATCAGACAAAGAGATTTTTGGTATAAGTACAAGAAAAGTTCCTGAAGAGCACAGAGATCATAGGACAAGCATGGAACAACACAGTGAAGGCACTTAAAGGAAAGAGATAAATACCCCAAATGAATTTTAAAAACAGGAGCCAATGCACAGAAATAAGAAGAGAACCCTACTTTAAGGCCTACTTCACTTTTTACAGTTAGAGTTGCTAATAGCCTTACCAATCTCCAAGTGGGTCCTGGAGATCTCCCAGAATAACAGCTGATCTCCAGACTACAGAGATCAGTTCCCCTGGAGAAAATGGCTGCTTTGGATGGTTGACTGTATGGTACCATACCCCTCTGAGGTCCCCCCCTCCCCAGGTTCCACCCCCAGATCTCCAGGAATAGTCCAACCCAGAGTTGGCAGCTCTAGTTGGTAACTCTGTCTTGGGGAAACCCTGGGTTTCTGGGTCCCTCCTGGCAACTTGTGGGATGGAGGGACTTACTCAGAGTGGGAGGGAGGCTCAGCCAATATTGCAGCGACATGTCTATGTCACTTCCAATGTGACTCAGAAGTGATGTAATCATGCAGCAACATTGGGGCAATGCTCTGATATTTGAGCAAAAACTGGAGAAGGTGTTTAGGAGAGCATTTGGGGATGGAGGGAGCAGAGGAAGGGAGCTCAGCATGGCAATTTAGGACATTAGTTTCTCCTAGACTCTATTGTATAACAGAGTCTGCCCTCCAAAGTTGCCATTTCCTCCAGGAGAACCGATCTCTGTAGTCTGGAGATCAGTTGTAACTGTAGACTCTACACTGAGGTTAGTAACCCTACTTATACTGGCTGCACCTTTGCCATCAAGAAGGCAGGCCTTCGCTGGCAATGCCTTGGTGGGTGACAACTTCTGGAATGTCACTTCCTGTTTTGGAATGGGAAATGACATCATACCCTCAAAACCTTAGATATCCTAAAATTCCTAAAGTGTTATGATGTTACTTCTTGTTCTGAAACAGGAAATGATGTCCAGGCATCAATTTTGGTTGTTTCCCCTCATTTCCTTTCACCATTCCATTGAACAAGAGTGAGGGAACAAGAACATTGCCCGGAGGTTCCCTGCCATATTGGGTTGCCAAACCTCAGATAGGGCCTGGAGTTCACCCAGAATTACAACTGATCTCCAGACTACAAAGTTCCCCTGGAAAAAACAACAGCTTCAGAAAATGGACTTTGTGGTATCACATCCCCATTGAACTCACTCCCCTGCCCAAAATCTGCCCTTCCCAGGCTCTGCCCCCCAATTTCCAGGAATTTCCCAATCCAGGGTTGGCATCTCTACTGCCAGAACTGGGTAAGTGGCAACCATATAAGCCATGTGAAATGCTGTTTGTGTGAAACAATCCAGGCTGATTTTAGGCTCAGGAAAACCTCTCTTTTGGTGGGTTCAGCATATGCTGTTAAAATAAACTAGATTTTAGTTTTCATATTATAATAAAAGGGCCCAAATCACTGGGTAGCCAAATGTTTATTAACTTCAATTGAGTTTAAAGTAGGCTACTTTTCTCTCTAGCATAGAATTTATCCCTCCATTAACCCCTTGTGCTACATAATTAAACTAGACCAAAATAGCCTTGACATGGCAATGGTTGTAGACAAATAGGGTGGGGTCACAGCTCAGAAGTAGGGCACATGATTTGCATACAGCAGATTTTAGGTTCTATCATTATTACTGTCTTTAAGGATCTCAAGCAGCAGGTGCTGGGAAAGACCTTTCCCTGCCTGAGGCTTTGGAGAGCTGCTGCCAATCAGAATTAATAATACTGAGCTAGATGGAGCAGTACTCTGATTTGGTATAAAGCAGCTTCATACAGCTTTGTAAGTACCCATCAAAGGTCAGTTTACACAAGTAAATATCCTTGAAGCAAGGCAGTATTTTTAAAAGCGGCAACCATAAATGTACTCATCACTGTGTGAGCACTTTCATTACGACTAATGACTAGTCAATGCATTTCTGACTATATGCAAAGGAGGAAAAGATTTGTGTAGAGGACTTCCTGAAGATGCTGTTGCAGACAGTAGAATGGGACTATCTAAAATCCTGTGAGGGGTAGGATATACTTTTACATGCCTATCTTGAATCATCATCATTATCATGTATGTGTGTGTGTGTGTGTGTGTATATATATATATATATATATATATATATATATATATATATATACACACACACACACACCCAACGTATTGGCACTTTCCAACTCTCCCACTGGCTGTGCTGTGTGCTCCATCAACGATTGGCCAATCGACCACCACTCAAGAGTACTCATGTGCCACTGGTTGGATGCTGAGTCCACTCCTCTCCCCTGTCCACTGCTGGCTTGGCCTCTTTCCTGTGTGAATAAAATGCCAAAACAGCTGTCTCGCTTGATGAAGATGCTTCTCTTGCTTGGCTCCTCCATGGCTGGCTGCCTACTGAGGTGAGCTACTGGGCCTCAAACCATTCTCTTATCTTCCTGTTGTGGGGCTAACTTAGGGTTGACAAGTCTCTACCTGCTGCCAGTGGAGGGACAGAGCTTCCTTTCTGGGATGCTCTAGCATTCGGCCAGAACTCTATGGTACCATAGAGTTTTTAGGCTGAGTGCTAAAGCATCTCCCCTGGCAATGTGCCCAGTGTGATCCTGACACTTTGGGGATGGGGTTTCCCCTGCTGGCCAGATACGGGCAAACCCCTGTCCCCCTGGGGGAATGGCAAGCCTAGGCTAACTTTCCCCTCAGTGGCTGTTGCTAGGCAACCAAGCTCTTCTTCTTCTTCTTCTAAAAAGGCATGGGGAGGAGGGCCTTTCCAGGCCTACTTTGCCCTTTGTGGGGAACTCATTGGAGCCAGTCCTGACTAATGCTCCCTCTAAGCTGTGGAGTCTTGTGAGCAAAAATTCTACTTTGTCAGCTACTGGCATTAAAATTCTGAGTGAGTGATTTGGCTACTGCATAAATTAGTTTGCTCAGGAGCCATCCTTCCTGAGCTAAGATAAAAATGTGTGAGCTGGAGGCTAAAAAATTGTGAACTAGCTCACACTAAGTCAGCTTAGAGGGAACACTGGTCCTGACTAGGGTTGCCAGCTCCAGGTTGGGAAATTCCTCGAGATTTTGTGGTGAAGTCTACGGAAGCCAGAGTTTGGGGAGGGGAGAGGCTTCAGCTGAATAGAATGCCGTAGAGTCCACCCTCCAAGGCAGTTATCTCCTCCTGGGGAACCATTGCTGCCAATCTCCAAGTGAGGGCTGGAGATCACTCAGAGTTCAGCTCCCCTGGAGAAAATGGCTGCTGTGCAGGGTGGACTCTGTGTCACTATACCCTGCTGAGGTCACTTCCCTCCTGCTTGGGTCCTTTTCCTACTTAGAGGCTGCAGGGAGGGGGGGAGATGGAAACCTGAAGTCAGAGAGGCAGATAACTGTACATTGATGGTTGGCTGGGAAGGAGATAGGGTTGCCACCTCCAGGTTGGGAAACTCCTGGAGATCTGAGGGGTGGAGCCTGGAGAGGGTGGGGTTTGAGGATGGGTGGGACCTCAGACAGGTACTATGCCATAGACTCCACCTCCAAACCAGCCATTTCCTCCTGGGGAACCATTGTTGCCAATCTCCAGGTGAAGGCTGGAGATCACTCAGAATTACAACTGCTCTTCAGATGGCAGAGATAAGTTCCCCTGGAGAAAACAGTGGATTCTGTGTCATTATTGACGCTGAGTGCCCAAGGCTGGGGCACCCACCCAGAGCCTCTTTCTAGAGCCTGTTGTATTTATTTGCACAGCAGGCCTTATTCCTGGTCATCATCATTGTCATCATCATCATATAAGGGCAGCACCAGAGAAATAGATGCCAATACAGCTTGAAGCATGTTGAAGCTTAAAACCATTCCATGGAAAAAGTCTTATGGGAAAGAGACCATCATGGGGTGCTTTCTTTTCAAGTTATGGGACACATATAGAAGGATTGCTGGATAATCTTTTTCAGTTGTGCCCCTAAGAGATTATTAAGATCATAGTTTTCCAGGGCCAGCATCAGGGATTGGCACGGCTGAGTACTGAGAGGGCCCACTACCATACTTGGCCTATCTGCTGCTCTGAGGAAATGGGAGAAGCTTCTTTGGCAGTCTCCCAGTTTCTGGTCTCAGAAATGGTGGAGTGAGCACAGCAGCCATTCTCTGTTGACCACCAGCACTGGAGAGGGATGCAATGAGGCACTGAAGGCACGTTTATTGGGGAGAACACTGGAGGGTATCTTGCCCAGCCCCCCCCCCCGACATTGGTCTTATAGTTTGCTGAACAGAAAACTTTGAAGCTGTACACCCATGGTACATGTGGGCACCTTTTCCTGCATTTTTGTTTAGTAAAGCTTCATTCACTTGCATTATAGTTGTTATTAAACCTAT